>CM059427.1:19898947-21126076 GCA_030390025.1 Squalus acanthias | reverse complement strand
GGGGGAGAGGGAAGGGAAGGCGAGAGGGAGAGGGAGGGGAGAGGAGAGGGAGGGGAGGGGAGAGGGAGAGCAGAGGGAGGGGGGAGAGGAGGGAGGCCGAGGGGGGACAAGCCCAGGCCTGCGGTACTTTTCTGGGCCTGGCAGAGCCACACAAATAATGTAAAACTTCCCTTTCCACGGTCTCTTCGGCTCTATCGTCAGTGAAACTGGTTGGAGCTGCTGGACGGCCTGATTAGCTCAATCTTAAAATGATCATTGAGGTTCTAGAGTTCCCGATTTGTATATTAAAGAGGTGTACCACCTGAAACAGGCAGGCGCTTCAGCTCCGCACCCCCCCCCCCCCACCCCCTGTTCCCGCCCTGTCAACACCAATCTCGGCAGGTTAGAATTGTGTTTCACTAAAGTGATTTAGACAATTCAGCCTGGCAGTAGGTGTGTGAAAATGTGTTTCTCCAATTGGATAGTTTATATTTATATATCCAGGGAAAATAGGGAGAATCAAAGGGCTCGATTTTAATAACGGAGGCGGGTTGAGGGCGGGCCCGCTGCTCGGCAGCTTTCAGACCCGCACCCGGCTGCCACCTCCCAGAACTTCCGATTTTGGCTTCATTGGTCTCGTTACGGCCGACGTGCGGGTCCCTCCGGGCAATTGCTTGGAAGATGTCAGTTTCTCACGTCTGATGACGCGTCGTTTGTTTGAAAGTTTAAAGGGGCCACGTCTCCTTTGCATACAAATATCATTGGGATGGCTTGGTGCTCTATTATATAGAAAGGGGAGTTGACAGCGTCTGTTCTGAGCAAATTTAATGAATGATATTGCTGGTCATATTATTCCAGAAAGAGATTCATGATTTTTTGATATATGACTTTATTATCTGACTATGAAATGGAAAAGATGCCCGATGGGTTCCAAATATTTGCTTAGTGATATTAATGCTTTTTTCTCTTAAAGGCGCTGGCTGCTGCAGGAATGGCAGCCCCAAAAACTAAGGCTGCACCCAGGTTCAATGAGGGCTCCCTCCATGCTCTTGTTGAGGGAGTTAGAGGACGTCAGGAGCTCCTCTTCCCTGGAAACGGAAGGAGGAGGCCTCCTCAGCAAACCAAGGCAGCTTAGCTGCAAATTGCTGAGGAGGTGAGCTCAAGATCTGTGTGCAGACGCACATGGGTTCAGTGTGGAAAAAGGTTTAATGATCTGCTGAGATCACCTAAAGTGGGGCTTCTGTGTTCTGGGAAATGGAAGTTCAAGAGTGAGGGCGATTTCCCTGTAGAATGTTGGTGGTGACACTGAGCGCAACCACAGTTTATTGGACAGATGATACCTGGGGTTTGAGACTGTCGGACTTATATTCATCTCCATGTGCCAGCCACCTGTGGTTGAAGCGTTAGCTTACGCGAATCTGGCATGGCTGAGTGCATCCCTTGCCTGACGGCCATCAATGTGGTCGCCTGCTGCTGGATTGGCCACATCCGACCCCGCAAGATGTCACCCCCTGTCCTCCTCCTCATCCTCATCCTCTTCCTCATCCTCTTCATCTTCCTCCAAGGAGGCTGTGTGCTGAGCCACTTGTTCATCCGGCAGCACTAAGCCGCGCTGCTCTTCCTCCGAATCTGACGACCAGGATGAGAGGATGTAAATGGTTCCCATCCCGTTGTTATAGATTTCAGTTGAGGCAAGAAGCTTGCAAGCGCACACTCAAAGTGGCCTGAAATTATTCCAATCATTTCAAACAGCAGATGTGTGTCAGCTTGACCAGTCACAAGGTCATTAGATTTGCAAAATCTTATCCCAAACCTCCAACAACAAAGTTGTTGCATTTGAATGCCAGCCATGTTACAGGAGCGTTTTTAAAGTTCTGCACCAATAATGACTACAGATCATGTCCTCCACCAACTCGTCTCCTTGCAGCTGGACTGTTTCTGACAAGACGGGAAACAGGAACCAGAGGCATGAAAATGGGAAACCTCTGTCGAAATAGGATTATCAAGGCAGTTAACAGGCTCTTAACTGCCTTAACTACCTGTCGGAGTCGGGTCAGTTTGGGAGCGGCTGACCCGACACTCATGAAAATCGCGTGGGGGCGGGATGGAGGCGGGTTGGGTGTCTGAAGCCATTTTTTCTGATTTTATCAGCTGACACGCCTCCAAACCCGCCTCCTCAGGGCTGGTAAAATCGAGCCCAAAGAGTCTGTTGTAATGGTTCTGCTGCGTTTTTACATACTAGTCAGAGACCGTCATGTGGGGAATGAGTGACGTTTTACTTCATGAGAGGTATTAAAATGATACATACTGCTGGAAGAACAGCTGATGGTGGTGGTTAACAAGGACAGATATCTCATGAATTTTACCCTTGGTAGTAGCAAACTTGGAAATATTGTACTGAGGTACCAATTTGCAAGACAGCGATTTTCCTCGTGTGTGCTCCAGCAATACAGGTTCAGCAGGCAATGGCTAACCCTGCATTTGAACTTTTGTATAGAAAAGACAGAATTCTAGGCAATGATGCTGTCAGGATAAAGCTCCACAGGCAGGTGTGAGGGAGTGATGTTTAACTCCTTGGATTCTCTAGATATTTTGGATTGATATGGAATTTTGGGCTAGAGCTACAGCAGCTCTTGTGTTCTTGATTAAAAAAAAAGGTAGAGCTTAAGTGCAACAGTTATGTTGTTCGAATCAGGACCTTGTGGAGGGCTGACAGCCTGGCTAGCAGTTCTAATTGCGTGCAGATGTTGTATCCTGCCCATCCTCATCACATCCTTGCATGGCTTTGGACTGTATTGTATCGAGATGCAAGATTTTCTTTCCTCCACCTGTCAAATGGCTTTAATGCCACTGATCATTATACTGATCGGATACTGGCTTAATAGAGCACTGAAGCTGCTGGGTGATCAGTAAGGATAACCTTTATAAAAAAAATTCCCACCTACTTTTTAGGCATCTTCACCAGTTGTTTGCTTCCGTACAGATTACATATGCTTATCCAAGGAACTGAATGTTTACAACTGAAGAGTTAACATCTCATTGAAAAGATGGCACTTCTAATAATGTAGCACTCCCTCTGCCAGTCAACCTGAGATCCCATGCTGAATCTCCTGACTGCAGGTGAAGCTACAACTTGCTGCTTGTCTATAAAAACTGGGCACTTGAGGATCCCAGGGGCTAACCTGCTCAAGCTTCTTACAGGTTTTTAATGTCGGCAATATTTTTCCCCATTTTTTTGTGTTTTCAATTAGCTGTTGCTGCATTTTGCTCCATGCATCAGTTGGCTTTGCCCGATAGCCCTCAACTTGTGTTTTTTTTCCCCACTGTCAATACTTTGCTTCATTATTCGTGGTTGCTGCTGGCTTTGAAATCACACCATAAAGAGAGGTGAGAATGGATATTCCTTTGAGGGTTCCGAACATGCTGGATAATTGCGAGGAGAAAAGGGAATTCATGATGGGCAAACAAGTGTAGGTGCAACAACACCTGAGATGTTTAGGCCACAACCATCACTATCCTGGGACCTACATTTAATGAGCCCTTGATATGTCAAAGACCAGATTCTGTTTTACAAGATCAACTAAAGTACAGTTGTACCGTGTGCTACATCAGGCAGTCTGCAGTGCACACATGTATCAAACAATTGACCAGCACTTTGATGGCAAGGGCAACACTTTCATCTGTTACCCTGGCTAGGAGGCAGTGGCTGGACATGGCACAGATATCTCACCAAGTGGCAGGATTCCCTTGAGTGCAAGCTGTCTTAAGATGGTGCCCATGTGAGTATGAGACCTTGTTGAATCAACCCCATAGCCTAAGTGAACACAAAGGCAACCATCTTCAGCCAGAAGTGCCGAGTCGATGATCCATCTCGGCCTCTTCCCGAGGTCCCCACCATCACAGAAGCCAGTCATCAGCCAATTCGATTCACTCCACGTGATATCAAGAAATGGCTGAGCGCACTGGATACAGCAAAGTCTATGGGCACCAACAATATCCTGGCTATCGTGCTGAAGAACTAGCCGTGCCTCTAGTCAAGCTGTTCCAGTACACTGGCATCTACCTGACAAAGTGGAAAATTGTCCAGGTATGTCCTCTCCACAGAAAGCAGGACAAATCCAATCCGGCCAATTACCGTCCCATCAGTCTACTCTCAATCATCAGCAAAGTGATGGAAGGTGTCGTCGATAGTGCTATCAAGCGGCACTTACTCAGCAATAACCTGTTCTCCGATGCTCAGTTTGGGTTCCGCCAGGACCACTCAGTCCCAGACCTCATTACAGCCTTGGTCCAAAAATAAACAAAAGAGCTGAATTCCAGAGGTGAGGTGAGAGTGACTGCCCTTGACATCAAGGCAGCATTTGACCGAGTGTGGCATCAAGTAAATTGAAGTAAATGGGAATCAGCGGGAAAAGTCCCCACTAGCTAGAGTCATACCTAGCACAAAGGAAGATGGTTGTGGTTGTTGGAGGCCAATCATCTCAGCCCCAGGACATCGCTGCAGGAGTTCCTCAGGGCAGTGTCCTAGGCCCAACCATCTTCAGCTGCTTCATCAATGACCTTCCCTCCACCATAAGGTCAGAAGTGGGGATGTTCGCTGCTGATTGCAGTGTTCAGTTTCATTCGTAACTCCTCCGATAATGAAGCAGTCCATGCCCGCATGCAGCAAGACCTGGACAATGTTCTGACTTGGACTGATAAGTGGCAAGTAACATTCATAGAATCATAGAATGGTTACAGCACGGAAGAAGGCCATTCGGCCCGTCGAGCCCATGCCGGCTCTCTGCAAGAGCACTTCAGCTAGTCCCACTACCCCGCCCTTTCCCCGTAGCCCTGCAAATTTCTTTCCTTCAGATACTTATACAATTCCCTTTTGAAAGCTGTGATTGAATCAGCCTCCACCACCCTTTCAGGCAGTGCATTCCAGATCCTAACCACTCGCTGCGTAAAAAAGTTTTTCCTCATGCCGCCTTTGGTTCTTTTGCCAATCACCTTAAATCTGTGTCCTCTGGTTCTCGACCCTTCTGCCAATGGGAACAGTTCCCCTCTATCTACTCTGTCCAGACCCCTCATGATTTTGAACACCTCTATGAAATCTCCTCTCAATCTTCTCTGCTCCAAGGAGAACAACCCCAGCTTCTCCAGTCTATCAACATAACTGAAGTCCCTCATTCCTGGAATCATTCTCGTAAATCTTTTCTGCAGTTTCTCCAAGGCCTTCACACCCTTCCTAAAATGTGGTGCCCAGAATTGGACACAGTACTCCAGTTGGGGCCGAACCAGTGTTTTGTACAGGTTCATCATAATTTCCACACTTTTGTACTCTATACCTCTATGCAATACAATATTGGAAAATGTGAGGTTATGCACTTTGGCAGGAAAGATCAGAGAGCAAGTTATTATCTTAATGGCGAGAAACTGGAAAGTACTGCAGTACAAAGGGATCTGGGGGTCTTGGTGCAAGAAAATCAAAAAGTTAGTATGCAGGTGCAGCAGGTGATCAAGAAAGCCAATGGAATGTTGGCTTTTATTGCTAGGGGGATAGAATATAAAAACAGGGAGGTATTGCTGCAGTTGTATAGGGTATTGGTGAGACCGCACCTGGAGTACTGCATACAGTTTTGGTGTCCATACTTAAGAAAAGACATACTTGCTCTCGAGGCAGTACAAAGAAGGTTCACTCGGTTAATTCCGGGGATGAGGGGGTGGACATACGAGGAGAGGTTGAGTAGATTGGGACTCTACTCATTGGAGTT
This sequence comes from Squalus acanthias, assembly GCA_030390025.1. NCBI lineage: Eukaryota > Metazoa > Chordata > Chondrichthyes > Squaliformes > Squalidae > Squalus > Squalus acanthias. The sequence continues at coordinate 21,120,341 of CM059427.1, read as the reverse complement.
CAGAAGAATGAGAGGCGATCTTATTGAAACATATAAGATTGTGAAGGGGCTTGATCGGGTGGACGCGGTGAGGATGTTCCCAATGATGGGTGAAACTAGAACTAGGGGACATAATCTTAGAATAAGGGGCTCCTCTTTCAAAACTGAGATGAGGAGAAACTTTTTCACTCAGAGGGTAGTGGGTCTGTGGAATTTGCTACCCCAGGAAGCTGTGGAAGCTACTTCATTAAATAAATTTAAAACAGAAATAGACCGTTTCCTAGAAGTAAAGGGAATCAGGGGTTACGGGGAGCGGGCTGGAAATTGGACATGAGTTTGAGTTCGGATCGGTCAAGGCCCTGTGGGTGGCGGAGCGGGCCCAGGGGCCGAGTGGCCTGGTCCTGCTCCTACTTCTTGTGTTCTTTAGAGTTGAGGTTGGATCAGATCAGCCATGATCTCATTGAATGGCGGAGCAGGCTCGAGGGGCCGATTGATCTACTCCTGCTCCTATTTCTTATGTTCTTATTCATGAAGCCCAGGATCCCTTAAGCCTCTTTAATTGCTTTCTCAACCTGCCCTGCCACCTTCAACGATTTGTGCACACATACCCCCAGGTCTCTCTGTTCGTGCACCCCTTTCAGGATTATACCATTTAGTTCATATGTCCTCTTCTCATTCTTTCTACCAAAATGTATCGCTTCACACTTTCCTGCATTAAATTTCATCTGCCACGTATCCGCCCATTTCACCAGCCTGTCTATGTCTTCCTGAAGTTTATCACTCTGCTTTGTCCTGGATGGTGTCGAGCTAGGCAAGTGGAGAATATTCCATCACACTCCTGGCTTGTGCCTTGAAGATGGTGGAAAGGCTTTGGGGAGTCATTGCCTGGCACCACACAAGTGCCAGGCAATGACTATCTCCAACAAGAGAAAGTCTAACCACCTCCCCTTGACATCTAATGGCATTACCATCGTCAGATTCCCCTAGCATCAACATCCTGGGGGTCACCATTGACCAGAAACGCAACTGGACCAGCCACATAAATATCATGGCTACAAGAGCAGGTCAGAGGCTGGGTATTCTGCGGTGAGTGACTTCCCTCCTGACTCTCCAAAGCTTTTCCACCATCTACAAGGCACAAGCCAGGAGTGTGATGGAATACTCTCCACTTGCCTAGCTCGACACCATCCAAGACAAAGCAGCCCGCTTGATTGGCACCCCATCTACCACCTTAAACATTCACTCCCTCCACCACCAGCGTACCATGGCTGCAGTGTGTACTATCTACAAGATGCACTGCAGCAACTTGCCAAAACTTCTTCGACAGTACCTCCAAATCCCACAACCTTTACCACCTAGAAGGACAAGGGCAGAAGGCGCGTGGGAACACCACCACCTGCAAGTTCCCCTCCAAGCCACACACCATCCTGACTTGGAAGTATATCGCCGTTCCTTCATCGCTAGGTCAGAATCCTGGAACTCCCTCCCTAACAGCACTGTGGGAGTACCTTCACCACTCGGACTGCAGCAGTTAAAGAAGGCGGCTCACCACCACCTTCTCAAGGGCAACTAGGGATGGGCAATAAATGCTGGCCTTGCCAGCGACACCCACAACCCAGGAACAAATAAAAAAAAATTAATAAGGGTTTTCACTCAATTACTATACAGTCGGTATTTGATCATTGTGCACATGAATTCCTGTTCTCCAGCAAGCAGTCATGATGCTTTCATTTTGCGGCAGGCCATAGTGCCTGCAGTATTTGAAAGAAGAGAACTTTTTAGGAGAACAGGGCGATTCTCTGCATCCATGGCTGCTGATCCTACTGAGAAATCGCCAAACATGAAAGGAGCCTCAGCCTGGATGCCTCAGCATCCTTTTGCAGTTCCTCAGCTGCCACCTCCACCTTCAAGAAAGGTGTGCTGTGCAGCTTTCACATTCAATAAAACTGTGTGTGCATAAGGGAAATGGTTGTGCATAATGTTTCAAATGGTACCTCTGAGGGTATGGCAGTTCTCAGCTTAGGTCTGTACCCTGTTTGATAGGGTGCCAAAGAAATGAGAGCAAAGTGAGGGAGCATAATTACCTGCACCCTCCTGTTGATACCTGGAAATTTCTTCCTAATTTGAAGTTAGATAGAAGGCACCCAGCTGATTGCATTTATTCAGTTGGAAGCCTCCCTCCAAGCAGCTTACACTTGTGATTCTACTGGAACGTGACTAACCTCCTTTAGTGCACCTCCTGCAGCAGGCCTTCCAACACTTTAGCACCTTCTGGGCTGCCAACACAGGTTTTCCTGTGCTGCAAGCGAGCTCAAATCCATTTTTGCCAAATTCTGAAAATGATGGCTTTTGTACATTGTACATAAAAAGAGGTAAGGTGACAGGGGAACGTACCTTTTTCAAGGTTTTGCAGATTTATTTTAATCAATTCATTATTGATACTTTTTAAATTGTATTTAGAATTAAAAGAAACATTGTGGGGTATAGAGTCAAAAAACTATGAGGAATAGCGGTTTCCCAAATTCTGAGGGATGTGTGACCTACATCCCATTTATATGACAGACTTATATGCTGATTCACTTGCTGCTATCCATTTTATATGATGGGGTGGATTGACAATGATGGAACAACTGTGTACAAGGTTTTTGCATATTCAGTTGCTCAGAAGTCATGACTGTAATTTAAAATCTTCTGCATGCGTAGTTCCTACAAAGTCACATTTACTACTTTGTTATTTTAGGTTGATCTCTCCCCGCTGTCAAGGGAACGTCTATGTCGGTCATCAATGGTGAACATGCAAGGAAGGTTTAATGCCCCTTGCTTTATTAATGCATATTTAGTTTTTCTTACTGTGTTTAGATTGTTCTTGTTTGCAGTTTAGTGGTATAAGGCCTTAATGCACTCTAAAATGTACATTACATGTCAGCCTGTCCAGTAGTAGCATTCTCACCTCTGAGTCACAGGGTTGTGGGTTCAACTCCCACTCCAAAACCTGAGCACATAGTCTAGGTCTCATTGCAGTGCTTATGAAGTACTGCGTTGTTGGACGTACCATCCATCTCGGACATTAAATCGAGGCACTGTCTGCCTGTTCAGCTGTGCATAAAGGATCCCACTGCACTTTTTTGAAGAAGAGGAAGAGATGTCCCTCAACCAACACCACCAATGGGTTCTTCATCTCATTGCTGTTTGTGGGACCTTGCTATCTGTAAATTGGCTGTGGCATTTGCCTACAAAACAACAGTAACTATGCTTCATTGTGTATTCAGTACTTGGGACCTCCTGAGGTTGTGAAAGGTGGTACATAAAGGCAAGTTCTTAATGTTAAAGTATAGAGCTCTTCAGGCTGGAACAGTGTATTCCCTGGCGTGTTGCACTGCTTTGAAACCACAGCAGAGTAATTTCCTTTCCCCCCCCCCCCCCTTTCCTCAGGAAGGAAGGAGCTGATGGTGATGAGTAGCCCTCCAATTCATCACTGCAACAACAATTTTATCCACATTGTTCCAACTAAATCAGGCAGAAGGGAATGCAACATTGCTTTAAGAGATACATTCGAGCTTTAAATAGGCTGGAGCAGCTTGCCGAAACTTGCAGAGTAAAAATGGGTGGGCTACCAGTTTCCCAACGCGATTGGGGGGCAGCCTGTCAAACATATTCAAATGAGGCCTGGGAGTTAAAATCTTCTGGCCCTTGCACTGAAAATGTTCGGGGGTTTTTCTGCTTGCCCCAGTCTCCCTCCCATCCGATTCCCACCCGAGTTAAAATCAGGCCTTGTATGTCTGAAAGTGAACTCTTAAAATACAACAATAGAACAGAAAAATCTATTAAAACCAAGAATATATATTAACAACAAGTGGCTTAATAACTATAATATAATCTTGTCATTTAGAGCATATTTGTGTTCAACTTTGCTCTGAAGTTTATGATGCAACTATGAAACCCCTGTCTAAATTTTAGTTTTGTAATGAGTGCCTATATATCTTTCATTCTCTATACCCCAAACCTAAATTTTCCAAGCACACAGCAGGGCCCATGATTTTCCAATATGTGCAGACAGCAGACAAGGATCCTTGCCATTTGCTCATAATTGGGAATTCTAGGCCCCGTCGCACTCTTGTTAAATATAATGAGGACCTTACCTGCTTTCAGCATCTGCGCTGCATTTGGGAGACAAGAGCTCAAAAGATTTTGTAAACTTTACCACCTATCACAAAATATGAGAGAAAATGTGAGTCATAATGTGCAGCACAAAAATGTCTTTATTCCATTCAGATAAATCGAGCTAGTAGAACGCTGCTATTGTCCTTCCAGGTCTGACAGTCAGGGTTATTCTATTAAGCAGATTTTTCCAATTGAAAGAAAAGTACAAAAAAAAACCCGAGACAGGAGGTAAAATGAAATGAGAGCGAGAGGTTTGTAGAAATGTTGCAGCAGAGGGAAAAAAAATCAAAAGATTAACTGGTGCTAGCGCATTTATGGACCAATAAAGCTTACCCAGGCCACAAGGTTATTTTTACAGGGCTCAGTTGCTATCTGTGATCTTTCAAACTAGAAACACTTCTAACATTAGCTTTTAGTCTATAATATTAGAAAAATGACGTGGAAAGTAATGGAAAATCTTTTTGAAATTTAGAATTGTAAGATATAACTCTTTCACAATATGAAGGAGTGGACAATTAGAACTCCTTGGATTCAGTTTCTTCCGTTACTTAAGTAAATTTTAGTTTCAAAAAAGCTTTCTGACAATTTAAAATATTTTGTTTGCTGTTCAAATTTGTATTGGGTTTTCTTCTGTGCCTTTTGGAGGTGACTTACCGGTGACTCAATGTCTTCAAGGAGCAGTACAGAACAGCGTTCACACTTCAGCAGAGTCTGCGCTCGGTGCATTATTTTCCTCACAATTTTTTCCAAATCTGTCTGCTCTTCAAACAAGTCATTGACTACTTCCAGCAGAGCCTGGTTAAGACAATAGGGATAGCACAACACTTTAATATTGGCATATCTGATGCCGTGAATATACAAGAAGTGAAAAATGCTAGTAACTGAAAAATGACAGGAAAAAACACGCAGACATCTGACAGTAGCGACTGTTACTTACTTATTTTTAATTTTCATTTTTCTGTTGTATTTTTTCCATTTTAAACTAAAATAGAGGTTAGAAAATATACAGCTTCTGGTTTGCCCTGTTGTTTAGATCAATGTTTAAGATCCACACAGACCACATTAATTTCCCTTCTGGCTTGTCTGTATATCCACATTTGTCTTCTCCCTGTAAAAGCAGGCACCTGTCTCTTTGTTTTGAATGTCTGAAATGCTTGAAAGGAGCCTTCACTCAGTTGCTTGCTGATAATCCGATGCACACATGATTAAATCTAAGTGATATATTTTGTTCTTTTTGCAAAGGGTTATGTACCTTTATTTTGTAAAATAATAACAATGCTACAATTCTCCAATACCTAAAATAAGGAAAACTGACAAATTTCTTAATCGATCTGCAGCATCTATAATTTGTAGCTGAAATAGCCCAAAGAAGGTTTTGTGAATCCCTGACTCAACCTGATTTATCACTTGGCTCCTGCTTGGCAGCTCATGCCATCAAATGAATGAACTTGCAGATGATAAATTGCCTCAGTTTTAATATGGAAAGAATGGAGATATATGGTGTGTAAATTATAAGTGTCAGTACTTTTAAGATAAGATTGAAATAAATGGAATACTCACACCTTAAGAGTGGGGAACTTATAGCTGTAAATTGATATAGTTTGAGTGTGTGAACTGCCATCAGGATTTAGTCTAAGTTGGGTTAATAAGATGCATACACCCACATCCACCCTAAATTCACAATTTCTTCTGTCAGTGCTCTTTATATACCTTGTCCTTTCTTCACAAAACTAATCCACAGATATGACTGAGTAACAAACTCAAATGTTTGTAATAACCCACCCTGATCTTCCAAAATTCCCTAGATTCTAGAACGGTCCCAGCGGATTAGAAGGTAGCAAATGTAACACCGCTATTCAGGAAAGGAGGGAGAGAGAAAACAGGGAACTACAGGCCAGTTAGTCTGACATCAGTCGTCGGGAAAATGCTGGAATTTATTGTTAAGGAAGTGGTATCAGGGCACTTAGAAAATCATAACATGATTAGACAGAGTCTACATGGTTTTATGAAAGGGAAATCGTGTTTGACAAATTTATTGGAGTTTGTTGAGGATGTAACTAGCAGGGTAGATAAAGGGGAACCAGTGGATGTAGTATATTAGGATTTCCAAAAGGCATTCAATAAGGTGCCACATAAAATGTTATTACACAAGATAAGGGCTCATGGAGTTGGGGGTAATATCGTAGCATGGATAGAAGATTGGTTAACGGACAGAAAACAGAGAGAAGGGATAAATAGGTCTTTTTCAGGTTGGCAGGCTGAAACTAGTGGGGTCCCGCAAGGATCAGTACTAGGGCCTCAGCTATTAACAATCTATGTTAATGACCTAGATGAAGGGACCGAGTGTAATGTATCTAAGTTTGCTGACGATACAAAGCTAGGTGAGACAGTAAACTGAGAGGAGAACATAGTCTGCAAAGGGATATAGATAGACTAAGTGAGTGGGCAGTAAGGTGGCAGATGGAGCATAATGTAGGGAAATGTGAGGTTATTCACTCTGGTAGGAAGAATAGAAAAACAGAATATTTTTTAAATCGTGAGAAACTTTTAAATGTTGGTGTTCAGAGAGACTTAGGTGTCCTCGTGCAAGAAACACAGAAAGCTAGCATGCAGGTACAGCAAGCAATAAGGAAGACAAATGGCATGTTGGCCTTTATTGCAAGTGGGTTGGAGTATAAGAGTAAGGAAGTCTTGCTACAATTGTACAGGGCCTTGGTGAGACCACACCTGGAGTACTGTGCACAGTTTTGGTCTCCTTATCTAAGGAAGGATATACTTGCCTTGCAGGCGGTGCAACGAATGTTCACTAGATTGATTCCTGGGATGAGGGATTGTGTAGAATGGGCCTATACTCTCTGGAGTTTAGAAGAATGAGAGGTGATCTCATTGAAACATACAAGATTCTGAAGGGGATTGACAGGGTAGATGCTGAGAGGTTGTTTCCCTTGGCTGGAGTGTCTGGAACTAGGGGGCATAGTCTCAGGATAAGGGGTAGGCCATTTAAGACCGTGATGAGGAGGAATTTCTTCACTCAGAGGGTTGTGAATCTTTGGAATTCTCTGCCCCAGAGGGCTGTGGATGCTGAGTCTTTGAGTATATTCAAGGCTGAGAAAGATAGATTTTTGGACTGTAGGGGAATCAAGGGAGATTGGGCGGGATCTTATTGAATGGCGGAGCAGGCTCGAGGGGCCATATGGCCTACTCCTGCTCCTATTTCTTATGTTATGTTCTGAGCAAAACTGTAATAAAAAATTAATACACCTTATACAGAATTTTTTTACACTTTGCTGGGCTAATTTTCCCACACTATTTAGCGTGGGAGCAAATCTACAGCGAAAATAATGAAAGAAAATTACATTTGTATTTTCGGCTGTGCTGGCTCACCTATTTTTCCATGCCTACTTTTTTGTTAATTTTTACCCACAGAGAAAAATATAGCTTTAAATGTGAAATAGTTATTCTTTTAGTAATGTTCAGTGTAGGATAGTGTGTAGTATAATAGGTCAACAGTTTGGTATAAGTAAAGAGCATCATGGGTTAGCTAGTGTCGGGAGCTACTGTGAAAGCATAGAGAAAGAGAGTGTGTGCAGATGAGCAAGAGGGACTGGCTGAATTCTGCTGAATATGCAGAACTGGTTACTTGAGCAAGAATATATGAAAAAACAGACCCAAAAGCAACTGGCATAGGTGTAACTGGCTGCCTTCCTGACTAAAGCTAGTTATAGACAAGTAGGGTGCTTAACTTAGATGGGACTTACAGATCACATGACTTTGATAGTGAAAGGGCTAAAGTAGTGTCCTGTGCAGACAAGCTCAGGCCAAGTGGAAAAGTATTGGGATAAGCTCAAGCAGGACACCGTAAGAAAAACAAGATGTAGCAACCTTGTGAAGAGATAAAAGCTGGGGCCTCATGTCTAACAGTTTGGGCTGAATTTTAATGGCGAAGGCGGGATGGGGGGGTTGCTCTGAGGCGGTCGCGGGTTAAAATCGGAAGTGGGCAGGTTGAGGTCGGGATTCACATTTTTAATGCTTTAACTACCCCCACGCCCCCAACCCACCCATTTTTTTAAGGCTAACATTCACCCCTTTAAGTCAGTTTCAGACAAAGGGAAAGCACATGGTGCTAGGGTTACTTCATATCTGTGGTGTGCTTTAGTAAAAGTATAAATGTAAAATGCAATGCATCTTTGGACGGTACTTCTGATCAAGAACTGGCCTGGAATGGAGATGCTCTTGGTCCCTGGTGGGACTCCTACTTGTAAGTATAATAGACAAATTTACTTGCTTCTTGCCATGTACATGTTCAATAAATCTTTCTTAGGACTGGACTAGAAGTCCTACACGGTATCAATACAACATTCAACTAGTTCGTCTCATCTACACACAGTTTCTCCACTACTTCATCCATGATATTAAAACCACTAGTAGATCAAAAATGGTATCGCTCATTGATAGTCTGCTACCTTGGCCTGTGCTTTTAAGTCCATTGCTCTAAACAAGCAAATCCAAGTAACTGAAGCTATTTAAGATGGTAAAATTTATCAGATGGCAGTTACAATTACTTGTAAATGTTAAGGTCCAAGTCTATGACTGAATTTCTTTGTTTTTTATATTGTTTTATATTCGTAACTGATGTTTTTGACTGTAACAAAGTGTGACGTCTGGAGAACGATGGATGCGTAACTGCTAGAAGACTTTTTTTTATAAGTCATATTCATGAATCTCCTGTGGCATTGCTGATGGTGAGTCAGAGGATATGACATTTTAAGTATTATATAATGTTATTGGGGTAATTTATTTATTAAAAGCCAGTACTAGGAATGGAATTTGTAGACATTAAGATCGGTATGATTTATGAAATGAGAGATTAGAGGGATTGCATTTTCTTGGCTTTTGTTTACCTTAAGAACGGTGGCACAGACATTTATTTACTAATTTGAAGATTGGGACAGTTTATAAAATGGTAGCTGTGGGAATTACATTTATAGGGCTGGATTTTCATAGACCCGTGGGAGGCGGGTTTGGAGGCATGTGGGGGGTTAAAATTGCGAAAAGTGGCGGGCGGACCCGATCCCGCCTCCATTCCGCCTCCACGCAATTTTGATGAAATCGTGTGCGGTGGTCCCGTCTCCGTCCCGCCTCCAAGAGGCGGGAGAGGCCATTAAAGCCCTTAACAAGCCCTAAATTGGCTCTGTAATGCCATTTTGAAACGTTTTAGCTAGTTTAACCCTTTTCCTATGTGAAGCACGCCTGATCTGAAACACGCCTGTGAAACCTGGCGGGAGCACAAGTGGATAGCTGACTATCAGCTGCAGGTCCACTATTACAACGGAGATGTGATGAAGGTAGTAGTAGTATTAGGTCTGAAAGTCGCCTCTGATGCTACTGCATTGAATGTCTTCAGAGACTGCCTGGCCTTTGCTGTGAGAGGACCTGGATGCAAAAAAAATTCTCTCTCTCTCTCTCTCTCTCTCTCTTTTCTTCTGCTGCTGCTGCTGCTGCTGCTGATTTTGCATCCAGGTCCTCTCACAGCAAAGGCCAGGCAGTGTTTGAAGACCTTCAATGCAGCAGCAATGATGACATCATCAGAGGCGACTTTCAGACTGAAAACACTAATTACTTCATGGGTTCCCACATGCTGGAACTCAATTGCTCAAGTAAGTGAAAATTGCATCAATCTCCCACATCCAAATGTCGTCGGGTGGACAACACGAAATGCGGATGACACGACCCCAACCTGCCCCAGTATCAAAATCCAGCCCATAGTGATATGTTTATTTTTGTTAAGATCGGTATTATCAGCCATTTAATTTAAAAGCTGAGGGCAGCATTGATTTATTTATTTAAATATTGGTGGATATATTTATGAAAGGGCGGCAGGGGGAATGGAGTTTATGATTAATTTGTGGGGAAAATATAAATTTTTCCAAAAATACTAAGTTTAAAATGGAGGGAGCAGATAGGAAGTGCAGCGCTGGAGTACAGGCCGGGAGAGTTAGTTATTTTCTTGGAGCAGCCGGGACCCGAGGGCTCAGTGGAAATTGTACATAGCATAAAATACAGTATTGCTGCACAAAGGAGCAGAGGCCATAAAAGAATCCAACAACAAGATAGGTATTACAGGCATTACCTGCCAGTACCTTACGATGCTATCTACTAAAAGTAATATAAAAAAGCATTACTAATTGTACAGAACTATTACTGAATCGTGACAACTGGAAATAGGCATGACAAACAGAAAAACTCAGGAAATTTAATATATTCTAGATACCAGCAGATCTTCCATGATGTTGCTCATGGTGTGTCAGATGTTACACTGTTTTACAACAGTTCATGCTCAATGGCCCGAAAATTAGACCTAATACGCGAGAGTACGCACTGTGTACTCTCGCGTTTTAGGTCTCCAATTGCCAGTTTCCTGCATGCACTGCGCATGCGCGGGAAACCGGCACTTCGTGAATTCAAAAGGGGGCGGTTCCTAAGTGAACTGCGTGCGTGCTACAGGCTGTGCGCACGCAGTGCACTTAGTTATTTTTTCAGCTTTGAACGCGCAGGTAAGTGGTGAAGATTTTACACATAAAGAAAGCAGGCGTAGGACCCCCTTTTAACAAGGTAAGTAGTTAATTAAGTGTTATTTTAAATTTTTTTCAACAGGTTTATCTTTTTTAGAGACTTTAAAGAAAGGTAAGTTTATTTTTATAACTTTTAAAAAGATTTAAAATTTTTTCAAAAATTTAATTTTTTGTTTAAAGTGGTTAATTTATTTAACTATACTTATTTTATTATTGTGATGGCTTTTTTTTTAAATTTAATTGAGGTTTAGCTGTTCTTTTGGGGGGGTATAGTATTCATAGCTTTGACAGGTCTTCCTGTCAAAACTATGAATGAAAGATGGTGTGCTGCCATTGGCTCTAACTGAATCACTTGATCCCAGAGCTCGCATGAACTAATTGCGTCTCTGGGTCACGCAAGCACTGCACGGTTCCAAGAGAGAGAGCCTTCAGACTAAAGTTCGTGTGGGCCCGGAGCAAAAAGGTAGGCGCGGAGTGCGATATCGCGGGGATTCCATAGCCCCGCAGGAACCCTCACTGTTTAATTTCTGGCCATTGTACTTTCAGGCCTATTGATTTTTCTAGCTCCTTTCCTTGCTTCTGATTTCTACATTCCTTATCTCTTCAATTATGATTTGGTGCAATTTTACTTTGAGCTGATCAACAAAGTGCAGTGACGCAGAAAGTGTACACTACGCAAGGCATTGGGCCTGAATTTGCGGTTGGAGGCTTCCCGCGGGCGGATGCCTCCGAATCGCAATAAAACTACAAACCTACCTGATTGTCCTGGCTCCACGGAGACTCGCACTCCTGGGCCTCTATGCGTAGACATGCGTAAACGCGCACGTATCCCAGGGGCGCCTGCAGTTCACAAGCATCCCTGGGATTACGTGGGCCGGCCCAACCAATCAGAAAGGGGATTCCCATTATGCTTATGGGGATTCCATTTACGTACGGAATCCCCATAAGCTTAATAGGAATCACCCAAAAAATACAACCGTGAAATTAAAAAAAAATTAAATGTTTAAAATTAATTAAAGTACAATTTCATTAAACATTTAAAACAAAAATTAAATTTTTTGAAAAATAAATTTAAATGTTTTAAAGGGGCTAAAAATAACCTATAACAATTTTAAAAGTTTTTTTGTTTAAGTAGTTAAAAAAAAATGTTTTTATATTTATTTAAACTCTTACGCTGATAAAAGAAGGCCCTACGCCTGCTTTTACCTGGCGCAAGAGTTTCACGGGCATTCACTGGGCAGTAGTTGGGTAAATAGCCCAACTCTCCGCCAGCGAATGTCCATTTCCCGAGGATGCGGAGGATCTGTCAATAAGATTCTTGACAGATCGTAAGTTCCGGGTTTTCACGCATGCGCATCGCATGCGGAAACCCAGAACTTGCGGGGCACTTATAGTCATGTACGTGCTGCGTACGTGGTCATAGGCCCCGGAAATTCCGGGCCAATATTATCGAAATGTCCCTTTTAGTTTTCATCTTCCTAGCAAGAACCAATGTAGTTCCCTTGGCTTCGCCAACTTTCACACTACAAGTGTGATCTCACTAACGCTGCATGCAGTTTCAGTATCAGTCTCTTGGACTTTATGCATTTACATACACACACTAACATTCTATTTACATAGGATTACATAGGATATACAGCACAGAAACAGGCCATTCAGCCCAACCAGTCCATGCCGGCGTTTATACTCCACTCGAGCCTCCTCACGTCTTTCCTCATCTACCTCTATCAGCATAACCCTCTATTCCCTTCTCACTCATATGATTATCTAACCGCCCCTTAAATGCATCTATACTATTCGCTTCAACCACCATGGTAGCGAGTTCCACATTCTCACCACTCTCTGGGTAAAGAAGTTTCTTCTGAATTCCCTATTTGCTTTCTTGGTGACTATCTTGTATTGATGGCCTCTAGTTTTGCTCTTCCCCACAAGTGGAAACATTCTCTCTGTGTCTACTCTATCAAAACCATTCATAAATTTTAAAGACCTCTATTAGGTCACCCCTCAGCCTTCTCTTTTCAAGAGAAAAGAGACCCAGCCTGTTCATCCTTTCCTGATAGGTATACCCTCGCATTTCTGGTATCATCCATGTTAATCTTCTCTGCACCCTCTCCAGTGCCTCTATATCCTTTTTATAATATGGCGACCAGAATTATACGCAGTACTCAAAGTGTGGTCGAACCAAGGTTTGATACAAGTATAGCATAACTTCACTACTTTTCAATTCAATCCCTCTAGAAATAAACCCTAGTGCTTGGTTTGCTTTTTTATGGCCTTGTTAACCTGCGTTGCTACTTTTAGTGATTTGTGTATTTGTACTCCCAGATCCCTTTGCTCTTCTACCCCATTTAGATTCTTATTTTCCAAGTAATATGTGACCTCCCTATTTTTCTTACCAAAATGTATTACCTCACATATGTGTGTCGAAATTCATTTGCCAATTATAAGCCCATTCTGCAAGTTTATTAATGTCGTCTTCTAATTTGTTGCAGTCCTCCTCAGTATTGACTATCCCCCCTCCAATTTGGTGTCATCCGCAAATTTAGAAATTGTGTTTTTGATTCCAAAGTCTAAATCGTTAATATAAATTGTGACCAACAGTGGTTCCAGCACTGATCCTGCAACACGGTGGCATAGTGGTTAGCACTGGTGTCTCACAGCGCCAGAGACCCGGGTTCGAATCTTGACCTCGGGTGACTGTCTGTGTGGAGTTTGCACATTCTCCCCGTGTCTGCGTGGGTTTCCTCCGGGTGCTCCGGTTTCCTCCCACAGTCCAAAAATGTGCGGGTTAGGTTGATTTGGCTATGATAAATTGACCCTTAGTGTTAGGGGGGGATTAAATATGTGGGGTTATGGGGATAGGATGGGATATGTTAGGGGGAATTAAATACGTGGGGTTACGGGGGTAGGGTGGGATATGTGTACTGTGGGGATTAAAGCAGGGACAGGGTACTGGATTTGGATGATCAGCCATGATCGTATTGAATGGTGGAGCAGGCTCGACGGGCCGAATGGCCTACTCCTGCTCCTAGATTCTATGTTTCTATGTTTCTAACACCACTACCCATCTTCTGCCACTGTGAATAGCTACCCTTTACCCCATCTCTCTGCTTTCTGTCTTGAAGCCAGCTAGCTATCCATTCTGCTACTTGTCCCCTGACTCCGCATTCTCTGACCTTATTCATTAGTCTATTATGTGGTACCTTATCAGAGGCCTTTTGAAAATCTAGATAAATTACATCAACTACATTACTCTTGCTTACTCTCTCTGTTACCTGTTCAAAAAATTCAGTGAGGTTGGTCAAGCAAGAATTTTCCTTTTGAAATCCATGCTGACTATTCATTATAATAGTTTTGGTTTCTAGATGTTCTTCTATTTTCTTCTTTAGTAGGGATTCCATTATTTTTCCTACCACCGATGTTAAGCAGACTGGTCTATAGTTCCCTGGACATGTTCTATCTCCCTTCTTAATTATAAGTATTACGTTAGCTATCCGCCAGTCCTCTGGCACTACACCTTTCTCTAATGAATTATTAAATATGTGTAGTAATGCCTCAGCTATTTCTTCCCTAGATTCTTTTAAAATGCGCGGATGTAATTAGTCCGGACCAGGTGTTTTATCCTCTTTGAGTTTGATCAGTTTATTTAATATATCCCCTCTTTTTATTTTAAATGCACTTATCTCATTACTAATCTCATCTTCCAATGTCATATCCACCTGTTCTGTCTCCCTGGTAAATACTGAAGCAACATAATTATTTAATATTTCTGCCATATCTCTATCACTGCCTGTGGTATTATCCTGTCCATCCCTAAGTGGCCCTAGTCCCATCCCAACCTTCCTTTTTTAATTTATGTGCCTGTAAAATATTTTACTATTTTGTTTTATGTTCCTTAATAATTTAATTTCATAGTTCCTCTTTGCTTTCCTAATTGTTTTTTTGACTAATCTCCTAATCTCTTCATATTCTCCCTTATGATGTTCTCCCTTGCTGTCCATTTACTTAATGTATGCCTCTTTCCTTACCCTCAATTTTTCCCTTTATCTTTATTCATCCATGGTGGCTCATTAGTGTTCAGCTTGTTCTTGTTTTTTAGCGGAATATATTTTTCCTGGACTCTCTTGAACACCGTTTTAAATGTTTCCCATTGCTGTTCTACATCATTGTTTGCCAATATTGTTGTCCACTTTATTTTCCCAAGTGCTATTCTCAGCCCCTCAAAATCAGCTTTTCTCCAGTCTATTACCCTGGTCTTCATCATACTTATGTCCTTCTCAATTATTATCTTAAAGCATTATGGTAACTATTGCCTAGATGTTCCCCTATTTTTACTTCTCTTATCTGTTCTGGTTCATTCCCCATTACTCGATCCAATAGTAAATCCTCCCTTGTTGGGCTTTTTACATATTGAGTTGAAAAGGAGTCCTGTACACATTGTAGAATTCCATTCCCTTATCCCCTTTATCTACCTCTTCTGTCCAATTAATATTGGAGTAGTTGAAATCACTCATGATTATTATTCTATGTTTTTTACTCATTTCCCTAATTTGTCTGTATATTTCTTCCTCCACCTCCCTTCCACTATTAGGTGGTCTGTAGACTACCCCATTAGTGTGATTGTTCCTTTATTATCTTTTATCTCTATCCACAAGGGTTCTATTTCTGTCTTGCTGATAGCTGCGTCACTTTTTTCTACTGCCATTATGTTATCCCTAATAAATACAGCTACTCCACCTCCCCTTTTTCCCTCTCTATCTTTTCTAAATATCTTATACCCTACAATGGTTAATTCTCAGTCCTGATTTTTCTGTAGCCCCTACAATGTCTGGTTTCTCACAATGTATTATTGCCTCCAGCTCCCCTGTTTTATTACAGACACTGTGTGCATTGCTGTACAGGCAGTTTAATTCATTTTTAATAGCAGTTCCTCTCACTTTATTTTTAACCATCTTTTTATACTCCTGTTTTATAACTCTATTTATTCCCTGACCATCAATGTCCTCCCTTACTTTATTCTTTCCTATGCTCTCCTTTCCTGTTTTGTTTATATTTAGGTGGGTTTCATTCCTTGTAGATCCCTCCCCCTGTCTTACTAGTTTAAAGCCTTCACCACCTCCCTATTTACCCTTTCCGCTAGGACACAGGTCCCATCCCGATTCAGGTGGAGCCCATCCCATCAGTACGGCTCCCTACTGACCCAGTGTCCCATGAAAAGGAACCCCTCTTTCCCACACCAGCCCTTTAGCCATGTGTTAATTCTCCTGATCTGACTGTTTCTATGCCAAGTTCCATGTGGCTGGGGCAATAATTCAGAGATTATTTGCCTTTGTAATTTCTGCAACATGCAAATGATAACATATCAATATTAGATCACCTAGCTTGTCAAATTTTTGTCCTGTGACCCCTTATTTAATGTTGAACACCTCACAGTGTAGTGCACTAATTTACATACCTTATATGTATCTCAATATTAAATATAATTTGCAATTTCGTTTCTCCGTTAATAAGCAGCTATGAATTTCTGAAAATATGTATCTCTTTGGAAGATTCTGATTTCCTACATAACTTTGTCCTCTGCAATATTCAGTCTGCTTCTAATATTTTCATTAAAGCCATCAAAAAATATTATGAACTTAATTGGGAGATTCCACTGGTTGTAGCTTCATAATTAGAATGATTTCCTAGTATCTAGTTAATTCATTATCCAGTCTATAATTTTATATCAGATCCCAACAGGTTTCTCTCTAGCCATAAATGCCCTATTGGAAACTTTATTAAATGCTTTTGGAAAGTCTAAGATGTATGATATTCACCACCTTACTCTCATCTACTTATTTTGTTAAATCGTCAAAGAATTCCAGTAAATTATGAGGCATTGCCTTTTTATGACCTATTTGGTTTTATTCATTGCCATTCTCTTGCTAGATTCTCTTAAATTCCTCCCTTTATAAAATACTCCACAATTTTCCCAAAGATACCAAGCTAATAGGTTTTGAATCCCAAAGATTATCTTTGTGAATCAATGGGCATCAAGTCATATCTTCAAAACCAGATTCAAAAGGTAGTCTGGTGGTGCAGTCTGCAAAGGGCAATCACCTCACCAGAGGGAGAGTCATTGCCAGGTCAATGTTGTGGCCAGGTGAAGGTAAGTATTGGTGGAGACTTGGGGGAACATCATTTATCCTCACTCTTGACTGTAAGAGTTTTGGGGATTTGGTGAAACCTGCATAAGGGGGAAAAGGAGAGAAAAAGAGAGGGACTGCATGCCCTTCTTTAAAGTAAAATAATTTAAAGCGAAGATTAATTCTAGCCTGACTCAACTGAACTGCTATAGTTAAGACAGTTGTTGATTTTGAACTTGCAGTCAGCACCACACTGGATATGGGGAAGGCTGTGTGGAAAGAATGGCCAGAATTAAGTGCATGCCGCCTCTGTGGCACACTCTCTACTTACCCTGCTCCTATCGTACTCCTTTCTGGAAGCAGCAAACAGTTGAGCATTTGAGATCGCAATTCCACAGAATGGGAGGTACATCCCCAGCACCTGGACAAAAAAAACATTTGTACCTAAATGTTCAATGTTTAAAAAGTCTGTTTATCAAAGGCCCTATTTCAAAGCAGGCAAAATTCTTGAGTGTAAGGTTCTGGCTACATAGTACTGTACAACTGCCTATTTAGTAATAGCAGTCATGTCACAGAAAGAACAATTCTAACAACATTGGGTAAATCCAAACAGTGAGATTTTCAGCCAGCCGCATACGGGAGATATTTTGTTGTGTCTAACTGGCAAGCTATGAACATCACACAGGAATCATCTGGAAGAAGTAGCCACACACACTGGAAGGATGGAATTGGCTGTAATATGAAAGCAGCTGGCACTAAACCTCGCCGAAAAGAGTAAACCGTTAACGTCAAAAACAACTCCAATAGTTTGCTGTGCCATCACATTTTAATGATCGTAAACACTTGACCCTGACTATCTGGTGAGCTGATTTCAATCACAAGAAAGTCTTACTTGTGGTGGGAGGGCAGTGATCACTGCTCCTTGTATGTGGTTCAGTATCTGCTTTCCCCAACTCTACAGAATTGTGTGCAGAGAATGGAAACATGGCTCCTGCTTGCATGCGGTATAAACATCATATATATTAGTAATATACTTGTCTGTCTCTGTAATTTTCCTCTCTTTCTCTGTCTTTTTTTCCCCCTTTCTCTTTTCTGTATCTTTACTTTTTTCTTTTCGTTTGTTTTTATTCACTTTGGGGGAACAATTGGGTTAATTTGCGCCTCTCGTTAGCGCACCCGGGGGGCGCTAACGGGGCACAAATCCCCTAGCGCCTGGGCGCGGCGCCGCTAACGCCTCCTGCAAAATTCAGCCGCGTGCAGCACCCCACTTGCGCCCTGGCCGCAAACTTTGCTTGCACCCCCTGACCTATCGCCGGACGATATATCCAACAGGGTCAGGGGGGCATTTTTGCAGTGACAGCAGCGCTAGTAAAATGGGCAGGTGTCGGGCGGGTATTTTTTTTTGGGCCGACTGCCAGTAACTGCCCCCTTCCCCTTTTTTCCTCTTGAGTGCCGGGCTGTTTTCACGGCACCCCACTCCCCGGTGGTCTAGCAAGGCCCCGGTGTGTGCAGCGCTAGGCCCTTCCCCTTTAATCAGGGGAGGAAGCCTGCAATGACGTGGCGCTACGTGCCGACGCACATGGCTCTGTTGCACGTAGCGCCGCGATCTTCAGTTGTAGCGCCCCAAGAAGGAGGTGGAGTGCTTCCAGTAGCGCTTCACCTCCTTCTTGGGGCGCTACTAATGAATTTCCGGTGAGGGGACGCTAACATTTTTGGGGGGGGGGGGTTAAAATTAGCGCCCTGGCAACGTTAGCGTCCCAAAAGGGGCGCCACCCAATTTTTCCCCCTTTGTCTTCACAAGCTGCCTGGCTGAGGCACAAGTGCCATTATAATATTTTACTTTTGTTTTCACTGGAAAGAACTGCCAGTGGAGATGTGGGATTATGATCCTTGGGCAGGAGGGCGTGAGAGGAGGGTTGAAAGGTCTGGTATTGATAACAGTCTGTATATATATATTGAAAATTAATATTGGAATTTCAGTGATTCTTATGGCAATCCAATTGCTCAAAAATTGTTATTGTAGAATTGATAGAGTAGAACTGCTGCTGTAGAAGTAGCTAGGACAATCCAGTCAAAAGCTACAAAATTAAAAATCCAGGGTGATAAAAGGCCATTCAGTCCATCAAGCTCACTCCATCAAGAGTGCAAATATGGGCTTTGCTCCCTTAAGTGTTGATCCCTTACTTTAGAGAACAGTAATTTCCTCCATTGACCTCCTCTGAAAACAAAATCAAGCAATATTGTTAAGTATCTCGGTATTTCTCAACAGCTATCAATTCTTTTAAAGGTACCAATTGACCCAGAATTGATTGATATCTCTAGGAGTTTATTCCACATATCCACTATCCTGTGTGTGTGTGTGTTTCGGGGGGGGGGGCAACATTTCTTCTCATCTTTAACCTTTCTCAAGGCTTGTACAGCCTAATAATTTCAGGTTTGCTTACCCAATTGTACACTAAATGCACACAGCTCGAGACAATGCATTTCCAAAAGACAGACTATTAATAAGGCAGAGTATTAATTTTTTAAACTATTTTCAATGTGCTATTTCTTTTTTTCAATCAAAACATTTAAGGAAAGAAACCTTAAGATGTTTTACTACACAATTTTCCTGATTGGTATCTTCCAGTTTCAAATGTACTTGTTTGTTGATAGGAGAAATCTTAATATGATATCTCGGGGCTGAAAATCCTCAGTCCTTCCGGTGCACTTCCACAGTAACTGTGCTTTGAGTGTGCCAGAAGGGCTGTAATTATGCCGGAACCCAGATGCATCTTTTTAAGGGGCTGATTCTCTGCCTACCCTTACACAGGAAGGGATGGGACGAGGAGCAGAGTCCCCCACTGTCAAGAGTTGCCTGGCCTTCAGGAGACTTGGTATAGCATCGGCAGTGGTGTGGAGCCCTCCTGGAGTCCAGGCCAGGACAAATTTATGAACCACATTTGTCCCCTTAAGAAATGAGACCAGAGGCAAGATTTGCCTCTGTTCGGCAGAATGGGCTGACATTTTACTAGTCCCACAAGAAATGGGAGGAGCATACTTACCATTGCATTCCTCCTGATACCAGTTAACCTCTTTCTCATTTGCAGGCAATGGTCAAGCTTGGTTAACTACATGGGCTTTAGTAGTGGTCTCCCTTCATTACTAATTCCACCGGTACTATTGCTGGTGGGTGGTCTTCAGCCCCATGGAGGGCAATCTCTTTTGGAGCATTTCCTCCAACAATACCTGCAACTCTTCAGCATTAAAGGGAGCACTGTTGCCTACAAATCTCCACTGTGCCATTGTAATCAATTACCCATTACAACTTCCCCTTTAATAGCTAGCTGCAGTCCTTTAAGAGATGCTGCCATACTTGATTCTGCAGTCTCCATCTAAGCTTTGAAGTGCCTATGCCCTATTCAAATTAGGAGGTGGTTTTCTCATCAGAAAATTGGGCAGAATAAGCTGATTGTGCTGCAGGCACAAGCATGTCTGCACATTGGGCCAGTCCAATCCTAGATTTCCCATTACTGAAAAACTGGGGCTTGAGTCTCATCAGTCAATTGTCTAGTCTAGCTGCAATTTACCAAGACAGTCTACCTAAGTGTTCATTACTGTTTAATGAGGAAGGACTACTCTTTGTTCAAAGTACTCCCCATTTTATATTAGCTATATAAATGAATAAATGCAGCTAGATTTATGTTTTCCCAAGGTCATGTGCTTCAAATAGATTCCAAGGATGATTTGAAGTGTACTCCTATAGCATTCAATGGAGCTACTCTAGAACACTTTCATCCAGTCATGTCACCAGAATATTCTAACAAGGAGACCTGATGTGGTTGAGAAATTTGATGCTTGTTTTTAGAAAATCAATCAATATTGTTACATCTATGGCCCATAATTTCCGAGAGGAGGCTTCCTGTGTGCGGATGCCTCCTATCGGAAAAAATCTACGCACTTACCTGAGGGCTCCCGAGGTCCGGCCATTTCCGATCCTGGGCCTCTCCACAGTTGAAATGCGCATGCAGTTCGCAAGCGTCCCTAGGATCATGTGGGCCAGGCGAGCCAATGAAAGTAGGGAATCCCCCTTCATATTTTTGACAGATAGACCTGTCAGAAGTATGAATGGGGATCACTGAAAAAAGGCACTAAAACATTAAATACATTTTTAAAAAACCATCACGTTTTTAAAATGAGTTAAAATTACATTAAAATAAATATTTTTTTAAAAAATTAAAGTTTTTTACGGGGTTAAAAATAAACTTATCCTTTTTAAAAGTATTTTTAAATTATAATTGAGTGAAATATATTTTTTTTAAACTCTTATGCTGGTAAAAGCAGGCCTTACGCCTGCTTTTACCAGGCATAAGATTTCTAAGGGTTTTCAGTGGGTGGAGGTTCTGCAGAAAGCGGAACTCTCCGCCCGCAGAGGCCCTTCTCTAGGGCAGGCGTCCGATCTGTCTGAAACTTCGCATGCCTGAAACCGGCATTTCCGATGTCCCTACAGGTGTGTACACAGCTCGTACACACCCGTAGGCATCGGAAAATACAGGCCAATATCTTTTCAATATGAAATAGAGGAGTACTTTGAATAAAATGTATTCCTCATGACTTTCCTTCCTCCTTTAAGAAATACACCATAGCCTAAATTTTCCAATTGGAACATTTTTTTTAACACCAGTGGTAACCCTAAAGTTAGGTTCAGAATGCCTAAAGTTGTGGGATTAGATAAAGATCTGATTTTACAGTCAGAATGCACACTATTGTATAACATTAAATAACATGATCTGAAGTATGAAAATATCACAGCAGCCACCGTATAAGTGACCAGGGATGACAGCAGGTCTAAGGTCCATACTGAAAAGTTGTAAACTACATTTTGTGGAAGTGCAGTTTCTGTCTCGGACAAAATGGCTTCCGTGAATTTAAACTGATACAAAATGCCCGACTCTGACTTGTGTGGAAAACGGTAAAACCCATCTGATTGTCAGTATTCAATTGTTTAGTCCCATTCCATGGTCTGTTATTAGTCAAATTCATCAAACTGGTAGTATTGAACCACCAGCTTTCCATGGAACTTCCTGCCTTGTACGTAATAAACTTTTGTATGCAACGACTTTTCCCCATATTAACTCGGTTCCCTTTAGTCTGTCCTAGATCGCGTTCCCAGCATATATCCCCGATCGGTCGGCCCTTTCCCGATGTATTGGTAAGGGCTAGAAAAGGAGGTTCTTTCGTATAATCATACATCGGCTTGTACCATCCCTTAAAATTTTCTAACGAATATCCTCCCCCCTTATTTTGAAGGACTTACACAATGGTAATCATAGATATGTTTTCAAGATGGGTTGAAGCTTTTCCATGTAAAAAGAATGATGCTGTAACAGTTGCAAAGTGTTTGTTAAAAGAAATCATACCAAGGTTTGGAATACCTATGCAACTTTCATGCGACAACGGATCACATTTTACTGGAATGATCATAAAGGAACTATGTAAAGCCTTGCAGATTAATCAGCATTTCCACTGCAGTTATCATCCGCAATCCGCGGGACTAGTAGAAAGATATAACGGAATGCTGAAGAATAAACTTTCTAAACTTTGCAATGAAACTGGACTAAAATGGGTTGAACTGTTACCCTTAGCATTGATGGTAATGCGAGCAGCAACTAACAGGACAACTGGACTGTCGCCACATGAGATTGTTATGGGACGACCCCAAAGACTGCCATTCTCAGCACCCTTTACGGTTAAACAAATGGACATTCATAAAATGGATGAAAATATGCTAAACTATTGCATTGCATTAACTAGATGTATTTCCAGCTTTCACCAACAGGTAAAGGAAGCTCAAACGGAACCGGCCGAAGGAAAGTGCCATAACTTGGAACCAGGAGATGACGTCTACGTAAAAGTCTTCAAGAGGAAGAACGGTCTGCAGCCACGCTTTGAAGGGCCATATCAAGTACTCTTGACAACAAATACAGCTGTAAAGGTCAAGGAAAGACCTACTTGGATCCACGCATCCCATTGCAAGAAAGTATCAGATAAGGACAGTTGAATTTGAATTTGAAAAGACTTAAACAATGAAGCTGTTATTTACGTTTTACCTACTAATCGGACTGATATGTATAGCCTGCCAAGGGAGAAGAAAAGAACCCCGAAAGAAACGAGAATTACATATGAACACCTTTTTGTATATGTCATATAAGTATGCCAAAAAAAGTGGGATAAACGCCTGTTGGGTATGTAGCCATATTCTTACCCATGTGAAAAGAGGAATACCTCTGCGACCGATACCCTTGAACCTCACAGATATGGCAGAATGGATAATTAATAAAAATCATACGAAACAGAAAGATACCACCCTATCCACCTTCGGGAAAGAATGGGAACAAAAGTGGTCTAGCCTAAGAAACGAGTTTAAGGGGGGAGGATATTCGTTAGAAAATTTTAAGGGATGGTACAAGCCGACGTATGATTATACGAAAGAACCTCCTTTTCTAGCCCTTACCAATACATCGGGAAAGGGCCGACCGATCGGGGATATATGCTGGGAACGCGATCTAGGACAGACTAAAGGAAACAGAGTTAATATGGGGAAAAGTCGTTGCATACAAAAGTTTATTACGTACAAGGCAGGAAGTTCCATGGAAAGCTGGTGGTTCAATACTACCAGTTTGATGAATTTGACTAATAACAGACCATTGAATGGGACTAAATGATTGAATACTGACAATCAGATGGGTTTTACCGTTTTCCGCACCAACGTGAACCCTGATCGAGGTGTTTAAGATGATTAAAAGATTTGATAGGTTAGGCAAGGTAGTCATACCTGAAGTAAGTATGATGATACAGAAAGAAATAAATGACGAAGAAGAAAAGTATGGTCCCTTCGGGGAGGAACTGAGGCGATTGAATAAAATACAATTTTGAGGATTAGACAACCTAGACAAAATATACATATAGATATATATACATTTTTGCATGCTCCCCACTTTCGGTAAACATTCTTCCACCCAAATGGGATCTGCAGGCTAGGGAAAGAGAGAGGACTCCTTTCAACTGCCGGTGACGTCGACCTTGTATACCACTTGGTCCGCACTCTGGAGGCTCACGTAGAAGCACTTGTGCTTAGGAGAACCCCACAGGTTAGGTATAAACTGTGTGGGTCATGAATCAGTTCTCCTCTATAAGCTGCAGTTCCCTCGGAGAACCCCACAGGTTAGGCATAAACTGTGTGGGCCATGACTTAGAACTCCTCTATGAGCTGCTGTACCCTATCTCCTTAGAGGGTGTATAGCGACACCTGAACTGCAGGCTAGTAAAAGCTGCAGGAAAAGTTAGAGAACAGCAGACTAATGAACCACAAAAGTACGCCACAATCACCAAAACACAACTAAAACCCCTACAAGAACATACGCCCAAACACCGAGAATAGACAGAGAAGAAGGACGATCTTAAATAAGGTCAGCCATCAATACAGGTATAATCCCAAGGATGATTAAAACAGAAAAGAAGTTGGCATCCCTGGCCAAAATCCAAATTTGGTACAGGAACCGACAAGAAAGACCGAAAGGGTTAAATTGAGCTATTTTGTCCTAGAAGGACAAAAAAGGGGGGAATGTGGAAGTGCAGTTTTTATCTCGGACAAAATGGCTTCCGTGAATTTAAACTGATACAAAATGCCCGACTCTGACTTGTGTGGAAAAGGAAAAAATCCATTGTTATGTTCTTTTCGTGAAAATAACTTTCAAGTTTTAGACTATGCTGTCAGCAAAAGTCTGCCTGCACAAAAGAAAACAGGCTTAAATTGAGATAACCAAGGGCTAGTAAATAAACAAACAGGGCCTTGGAAAGAAAAAGAACAGACAGATAGACTCCATTTTATAGGGATTAGCTAGTCTCATTGTAAGGCATTTCTTATGTGTTTTTTTTCATTTTTAACTTAGCTTACCTTAAACAACATGTCATGTGATATTATAGTGTATAAGAATACTCCATTTTCTGTGATTCGGCAGTCTGTCTTCATAGCTAATTGGGCTATGGTTGCAGTCTCCTTGCAAGTAAAATATAATAAAAAGCCTTCTTTGACGATATTGTTTACAAGAGTCTTAATCGGAAGTCGAAACTTCGACAATTTACACATGCTACTTATTTCACCTCTGAATTACAGTAATAGAATAATGCAACTTGTTGGACCTGCAACCAGATGTAGACTAGGCTGTTGATAGGCTCTTTGTCAGTAAGTAATTGGTTGTCATAGTGAGGGTAGTCGTGCATCAATTTGGTGAAGCACTGTACTTGTACTCTACAGACGACTTTTAAGCATAGTTAATAATCTGACTGAATTTAATCCGTAATTTTCTTATTAAACCGCAAAGGTTGTTGTACCAATGATTGTTAAGAAAGGTCAACAGTTAGATTAGTAACAACAGGGAAAGGACATTATAGAAGGTCCTGTGACTTTTTGTTGAATGCTGCTGCATTGATGAGTAGAGATGCCACTTTTGTGGCTGTTGTTTTGCCAGTAATGATTAATTAATAATTGTTAATTCTTCAGTGTAAACACCATCACCCACCCAAAATATGAAGTACATATCACTCATCAATAAGATGAAGCACACATCGCCCATCAAGAATATGGCATGCTGGCCACGAACAATGACACTCGCAGCCAGAAAAATATGGAACAAAAGTCATAAAGACCATGTCATGCACTTTAAAGTACACATTATAAAATAAAATATAATATGGAAGGGATCTCAAATGTTTCATTTCACATTAAAGCTTCAGTTTCACAGTTTACCCTTGAGTTTCCTTCCCTTGTAGTGACTCCCAAGCATAGCTTTGTTCCATATATTAATACTTGTACCCTTTGAGCTTTCTTCCCTGAAACCACTCCCAAGAGTAGACATGCACTCTTGAGATACCTGACTTCTAATCACTCTGGGTACAGGAGCATAGGGCTGGATTTTGCCAGCGCTCAGAGGGCGGGTTTGGAGGCGGGTCAAAGGTTAAAATCGTTTTGATTGACGGCTGGTTGCGATCCCCGATTTATGAATGGACCCAACACCTAGCAGCAGAAAGGAAACCAGCAGATGACGCGTCATCAAGTGATGTCATCTGACCCACTTCCTCTTAATTGGCCGGCAAGCCCGCAAGGTGGGCTTAACAAGGCCAATCAAGGCAAAAATCATGTCTGTGGGCCGGATGCAGCTGGGGGCGGGACTGGAAGCCGGAAACCACTGACCCGCACCCAACCCGCCTCCATTGATAAAATTGCGGCCATAGTGTTTATGTTACTGGACTAGTAATCCAGAGGCTTGTACTAATGATCCGGAGACATGATCCCACCATAGCAGTTGGGGAATTTAAATTCAGTTATTTAAATAAATCTGTAATAAAAAACCTAATATCCGTAATGGTGGGCATGAAACTACTGGATTGTTGTAAAAATGGAAGGAAACCTGCCGTCTTTACCTGGTCTGGCCTATACGTGACTCCAGACCCACAGCAATGTGGTCGACTCTTAACTGCTCTCTGAAATGTCCTCAAGCCACTCAGTTATATCAAACAGCTACGATAAAGTATAAGAAAAAAAACTGGACATCGGCACATGGCATCGACCAAGGCATCGGATTCGGACAC
Source organism: Squalus acanthias (assembly GCA_030390025.1). NCBI lineage: Eukaryota > Metazoa > Chordata > Chondrichthyes > Squaliformes > Squalidae > Squalus > Squalus acanthias. The sequence goes on along the minus strand of CM059427.1, from coordinate 21,093,874 downwards.
GACAACGACAAAGGCACATCCCAGTCCAGTCAACCCTGCAATGTCCTCCTCACTAACATCTGGGTTCTTGTGCTGAAATTGGGAGCGTTGTCACACAGACTAGTCAAACAACAGCCTGACATAGTCATACTCACAGAATATTACCTTTCAGCCAATGTCCCAAACTCCTCCATCACCATCCCTGGGTATGTCCTGTCCCACCGGCAGTTGCTGTTGTGAAGCATTTGTGCAAGAGGATTTCAGTATATTTTCACATACAGACTATCTGCAATTATTTGTCTAACCATAATTGAGGTTACAGATGACATGATCACCTCTCCTGTTGATCCCTTCCTAACAAATCAAACTATTAAGCCAGCTTGCTAACTGTACAAAGTTTGCATCTTTCTGTTCAGTAAGATTTCAAGTATTACTATCCATAGATTGCTAAGCCTAAAACTTTTCCTTTTCCAATCAAATTGCTCTTTGATTCCCAAGATATAGTACTTTTTAAAACATTACAAAGTTCCTGCTGCTGTGGGAGCGCTTTCCTGAAGCATGTAAGATAGAATACTGTTCCCATTGGAAATGTTACATTTGAAGCTTCCAAGAAAAAATTCCCTCTTAACTGTTATAGCACTCAGCTGGACATTTAAAACAAACCGTAATGACGAGTTTCTACAGATGCTTGTGTGAACAAAAACATTACATTTTACATAGGAAAGCACATCACTGAAAAAGATGTCGGGTCCAGCTGGCTGGTCCCAAAAATTAATACCCTTCAAATCGCCCACTCCTTAAACACCTATTAAATTCTCCCATTTTTCCAAATATTCACCATCCTCAATGCAAACTAAGAAAATCTAAACTGTCTGTACACCTTTCTTTTTCTAAGCTTGAGCCCACTATCTTTGATCCCTGCTACAAACTCCAATAACTTGCCACTAACTCCAGCCCCTTGGTCATTACTGGCTGAACCAGTCCATCCATAATTTCAACACTGTTTGACCGAGCTGCACTTTAAGTACCACAACCTATCCATCACCAAGACCACTTACTTTCACCTCTGCAACATGTGCCCTTAAAGAAAAAAGGTGGTACTAACAAATCTAGAGCCCCCTGGATGTCTAGAGACATACAGGGTAGGATAAAGAAAAAAAGGGAGGCATATGACAGATACCAAGGGCTAAATACTCCAGAATCTTTAGAGGAGTACAGAAAGTGCAGGGGTGCAATTAAAAATGATATTAGGAAAGCAAAGAGAGAGCATGAAAAATTATTGGCAAGTAAAATCAAGGAAAACCCAAAGATGTTTTATAAATATATTAAGAGTAAGACGATAACTAAAGAAAGGGTAGGGCCTATTAGAAATCATGAGGGTAATTGTGTGTGGAGGCGGGAGACGTCGGTAGGGTTCTTAATGAATACTTTGCGTCTGTTTTCACAAAGGAGAGGGGCGTAGCAGACATTGCTATCGGGGGGAGGAGTGTGAAATATTAGATGAAATAAATATAGTGAGAGAGGAAGTATTAAGGGGCTTAGCAGCTTTAAAAGTGGATAAATTCCCAGGCCCGGATGAAATGTATCCCAGGCTGTTAAGCGAAGCAAAAGAGGAAATAGCAGAGGCCCTGACCATCATTTTTCAATCCTCTCTGGCTTCAGGTGTGGTGCCGGAGGACTGCTAATGTGGTACCCTTGTTTAAAAAGGGAGAAAAGGATAGACCGAGTAATTACAGGCCAGACAACCTAACCTCGGTGGTGGGAAAATTATTGGAAAGAATTCTGAAGGACAGGATAAATCTTCATTTAGAAAGACATGGATTAATCAAGGTTAGTCAGCACGGATTTGTTAAGGGAAAGTCATGTCTGACAAACTTGACTGAATTTTTTGAGGAGGTAACAAGGAGGGTAGATGAGAGTAGTGCATTTGATGTAGTGTATATGGACTTTAGCAAGGCTTTTGATAAGGTTCCACATGGCAGACTGGTCACAAAGTTAAAAGCCCATGGGATCCAGGGCAAAGTGTCAAGTTGGATTCAAACTGGCTCGGAGACAGGAAGCAGAGGGTAATGGTTGATGGGTGTTTTTGTGACTGGAAGGCTGTTTCCAGTGGGGTTCCGCAGGGCTCAGTACTAGGTCCCTTGCTTTTTGTGGTATATATAAACGATCTTGACTTGAATATAGGGGGTATGATTAAGAAGTTTGCAGATGATACTAAAATCGGCTGTGTGGTTGATACTGAAGAAGGAAGCTGTAGACTGCAGGAAGATATCAATAAATTGGTCAGGTGGGCAGAACAGTGGCAAATGGAATTCAATCCGGAGAAGTGTGAGGTAATGCATTTGGGGAGGGCTAACTAGGAAAGGGAATACACATTAAATGGTAGGACACGGAGGAGTGTAGAGGAACAAAGGGACCTTGGAGTGCATGTCCACAGATCCCTGACGGTAGCAGGCCAAGTAGATAAGGTGGTTAAGAAAGCATACTTGGCATAAAGGAATGCTTGCCTTTATTAGCCATGGCATAGAATACAAGAGCAGGGGGGTTATGCTTCAACTGTATAAAACACTAGTTAGGCCTCAGCTAGAGTACTGCGTGCAGTTCTGGTCACCACATTACAGGAAAGATGTGATTGCACTGGAGAGGGTACAGAGGAGATTTACAAGGATGTTGCCGGGAGTAGAGAATCTTAGCTATGAGGAAAGACTGGATAGGCTGGGTCTGTTTTCCTTGGAACAGAGGAGGCTGAGGGGAGACCTTATTGAGGTGTATAAAATTATGAGGGGCATAGATAAAGTGGAAAGAAAGGACCTATTTCCCTTAGCAGAGGGGTCAAAAACCAGGGGGCACAGATTTAAAGTAATTGGGGGAAGGTTTAGAGGGGATTTGAGGGGAAATTTCTTCACCCAGAGGGTTGTGGGGGTCTGGAACTCACTGCCTGAAAGGGTGGTAGAGGCAGGAACCCTAACCACATTTAAAAAGTACTTGGATGTGCACTTGGGATGCTCTAACCTGCAGGGCTACGGACCAAGAGCTGGGAAGTGGGATTAGGCTGGATAGCTCTTTGTTGGCCGGCGCGGACACGATGGGCCGAAATGGCCTCCTTCCGTGCTGTAGCTTTCTATGATTCTATGATTCTATATCTACCTCAGCTCTCCAGCACTGAAATTCTTATCCATGGTTCACTAATGTCCTTTAGGGAAGGAAACTTGCCCTCCTTTCCTGGTTTGACCTATATGTGACCCACATCAATGTGGTTGACTCTTAACCGCCCTCTGAAATGGCCTAGCAAGCCACTCAGTTGTCTCAAAATGCTATGAGTATGTATAACAGGAATAAAATCGACCTAGGCATTGGATCCGGACACACAAGAACATAAGAAATAGGAGCAGGAATAGGCCATTTCGCCCTTCGAGCCTGCTCCACCATTCAATAAGATCATGGCTGATCTTCTATCTCATCTCCACCTTCCTGCACTATCCCCATATCCCTTGATTCCCTCAATATTCAAAAATCTATCGATCTCTGTCTTGAATATACTCAACGACTGAGCCTCCACAGCCCTCTGGGGTAGAGAATTCCAAAGATTCACCACCCTCTGAGTGAAGAAATATCTCCTCATCTCAGTCCTAAATGGCCGACTGCTTATTCTGAGACTGTGGGCCCTGGTTCTAGACTCCCCAGCCAGGGGAAACATCCTCCCTGCATCTACCCTGTCAAGCCCTGTAAGAATTTTGTATGTTTCAATGAGATCACCTCTCATTCTTCTAAACTCTAGAGAATATAGGCCGAGTCTACTCAACCTCTCCTCATAGGACAATCCCCCCATCCCAGGAACCAGTCTGGTGAACCTTCGTTGCACTCTCTCTATGACAAATATATCCTTCCTTAGGTAAGAAGACCAAAACTGTACACAATTCTTCAGGTGTGGTCTCACCAGGGCCCTATATAATTGCAGTAAGACATCTTTACTCTTATACTCAAATCCTCTTGTAATGAAGGCCAACATACCATTTGCTTTCCTAATTGCTTGCTGTGCCTGCATGTTAACTTTCAGTGATTCATGTACAAGGACACCCAGGTCCCTCTGAACACCAATATTTCCCAATCTCTCACCATTTAAAAAATACTCTGCTTTTCTATTTTTCCTACCAAAGTGGATAACTTCACATTTCTCCACATTATATTCCATTTGCCATGTTCTTGCCCACTCACTTAGCCTGTCTATATCCCCTTGAAGCCTCAAAGGCACGACAAAGGCACACCCAGCCCAGTCAACCCTGCAAAGTCCTCCCAACTAACATCTGGAGACTTGTGCCAAAATTGGGAGAGCTGTCCCACAGGCTAGTCACACAACATCCTGACATAGTCATACTCACAGAATCATATCTTTCAGCCAACATCCCAGACTCCTCCATCACCATCCCTGGGTATGTCCTTTCCCACCGGCAGTACAGGCCCACCAGAGGTGGCGGCACAGTGGTATATAGTTGGGAGGGAGTGGCCCTAGAAGTCCTCAACATTGACTCTGGACCCCATGAAGTCTCATGGCATCAGGTCAAGCATGGGCAAGGAAACCTCCTGCTAATTGCCACCTGTTGCCCTCCCTGAGCTGATGAATCAGTACTCCTCCATGCTAAACACCACTAGGAAGTAGCACTGAGGGTAGCAAGGGCACAGAATGTACTCTGGGTGGGGGACTTCAAAGTCCATCACCAAGAGTGGCTTGGTAGCACCACTACTGACCGAGCTGGCCGAGTCCTGAAGGGCATAGCTGCCAGACTGGGCTTGCGGCAGGTGCTGAGAGAACCAACACGAGGGAAAAACCTACTTGACCTCGTCCTCACCAATCTACCTGTCACAGATACATCTGTCCATGAGAGTATTGGTATTAGTGACACGCAATAGCTGCTATTTTATAGTTGCAGTATATTACCCAGAGTGGTGCAATCTGGCCAGAGTTCCAGTAAGTTGCTCAAAATGCTTTCTGAAATCTATTTTAACATAAGTATTATTTTAAATGGTTTCATGGCTTTGTTAAAGTAACATTCAAAGGAATGTCATGTGAACATGTTGTTCACTAATGTCGGAAATGCTCCCTTCTAATCTTGGTTCCTGAGAGCCAAGGATTTTAGGAGTTCTAGTCAAGTTTATACCATCGCATATTGCCCATAGGACAGTATTAAACTCAAGCTGATAAAATCAGAAGCTAGAGTCCATTCGACTTCTAAAAGAGATAGTACTATATCGGAAAGCAGTATAAAACTTGCAATTACACAGGAGAATTAATTTGATGATTTCATATGTTGAGCTAATCTATAAATCATCGTTAGTAGAAATACAATTTCCCCAGTATAAACAAATAATTGGTATTGCTGCCTCCTGAATTCTGAAAAAAATATTTTACAGTATCTGAAGTGTTCAAGTTTGAAATGCATTACTTTCTAAAAGAATGATGCTTGGTAACATTTTTAATGTGCTGACTATTTTGTTATAAAACAATCCATATATATGAAAGCACTATGTCAATGCAACAAATTATTTGAAAATGTAATATTTCAAGATTAATGGCCCGGAATTTGCAGTCAGCGGCGAAGCAAAGGCATTCACCGCTGGCCCCGAAGAAAGCTGCCCACAGAGATCTCGATCTGTGGCGAGAAGTTTCCCTTTTTCGACCTGCAAGTGATTTCAGTGTAGTGTAGTAGGAATTTCTGAGTGCGATCTGCTGTGACATCAACAAGCTGTCTAAGTAGCCAATCACATTGCAGAATTCTCACAGACAGGGAACCAGGAAATGAGAAGCTGCTTTTATCCCGACTTTTTAAAAATGTTACAAAGAGCAAAACAAAGATTGGGGCTCTCACATGGGGATAAGGTAGAACCTAAAATATCATGAACAAACTTTTTAAAAAAGTATATATTTTTTTAATGTTTCTTAAAAATTGTAATTTTTATCATAAGGGAGAAATTTGACACTCCACAGAATTAAAATAGTTTTTCAGGGCCATAACGTTTGTTTAGCAGTCAACCACCTAATCCAACAAAGCCTAACATTTAATGGGGTATTTAACAGCGATATTACCACGGAAAAGCCCAAGTTTGTCAGTTTCACTGATTACCGGCTATGAGGGTGATGGCGGGGGGGGGGGGAAGGGGGGGTTGGGGAACAGCGCAGCTGGTGTTGAAGCAGTGAATGACTCACCACAACTTCAGGATTTCCGTGTTTAGATGCGCATGCGCTACATCCTGAAGTTGTGATCAGTTTCAGAGGGGTAATAACGGCGAAATAACAGCCGTTAGTTCGCCGTTATTACCCACTGCAAATTCCAGCCCAATATATTTACACATGCTGATAATTTTTCCATGATCTGTGCCAACATGTCAGTTTTTAGCACTGTCCACAAATTCTTCTAACATAATAGGTAGATGTTAAAATCAAAGCTTAGTATGGTGCTGACATAGTCTGCTAAAGTATGTAGATGAATAAAAACTATTTATGTTAATAAAACTGAAATGAGACCTCCTGTAGGATACTTGGACAGACATCAGCATCATGAAAACCTATCCATTTCTCGTATAAAAGTCTATAGCCAAGTATGAGTAGAGAATGCCAAAGCATTACTGAATTAATGGCCCGGACTTTGCAGTGGGTATGACGGCGTACTCTGAGAGTACGCCGTCATACCGCCTTTGAAATATACCGCAAGTTTGGGATTTCCGCATGTGCTTGCGCATACGCTAATCCCGAACTTGCGAGCCTTGACAGGTGATCCGCCCCACCTTGAAACTCACAATTGCAGGCGCAGAGTTGGGCTATTTGCCCACCAGCTGCCCGGCAATTACGTCCGAAAATGTTACAGTTAGTGAAAGCAGGCGCAGGAACCGGTTTCACATCTTAAAAGAAGATGTATGTATGTATTTTGGTGGAGGAAACTTTTTTTTGTCGGTCGATTAAGGTTCAAATGGCCGTGCCTTTCAATTTAAAGCATATGTAGTGTGACACGGTGGAGTACTGACACCCAATATTCAAAACCAGGAAACATGTCAAACTAGAATAAAAAGGTGACAATTTTTCTAGCTTGACGTAAATTGGTGCTTTTTATATGTGTATGTGAGAGAGACGTACACAAGCACACAAGTAAATATTTGTAGCATTGTATTACTAAGAACATAGTTATCTCAGGGAGCACCCATGTTCAAATAGCCTGGATAAAAAAATATCCTAAAGTCAAAACACAGTTCTCACAGCGCAGTGCATGGCCTCAGAATGCTTGACTTTGCACAGACTTTTAAGCAGAAATCAATTCAAGATTTCAAGGATAAATTTTAGTTTTGATTCAACAGTGTGTAGTGAGGGGGTGTTATCTTTTGTGTACTTTAGTTTTATATCATTAAACGGAGAGCACACATCCAAATCGTACGATCTAACAGTAGTTAAAGATTTTTTAAGTTATTTTTGCAAGTTTCATGTGAACACACTATTTAGCATACTCTATTTTACTTTCAGTTAAATTCTGAAAATTAAATTGATTGCTCATGAAAAAATATCCTTTAGAAACACAGAAGGCCAGACAGATAGACAGATAGAAAGTAAAGTATTCATTTTAATTACTTGGGAAGTTGAATAAGAAAGTTAAATAAAGTGAACATCTATCAGATTTCAGTGACCAATTCTGTCCTTTCAACTCAAAAATGAACAACATAACAAACAATATAAAGCATCTATAACAAGGAAAATAGATTTATCTATTACCAGTCAAAATGAGGTCTGAATAATATATTTTAATCCAGAAAATTAACATTGAATATATGGCTGGGAATCGCTTTCCGGAGATCAACAACATTACTTGTAGGAGTGTTGGACCTTTACTGACTATCTAAACAGGAAGTTGTATACATCGGGACTAATAAATTGTGAGTTTGGATGAAAAAACCCGAAAATGCTGATATAAGAAATAAGTCCAAGTACCAGTTTCATTAAAAGTTTTTTACTGTTTTTAGCAGTTTTTAAAATGTAATTTCAATGGAAGAGACTGAGAGGAGTTTCTGTGGGCGTGGCATAGTTTTGACAGCTTTTGTGGGTGTGTCTTCCCTTACGCATAGGCTGTACACTGCACTCCTTGGCTCCCTGATGTCATACGCTGCACAGAACTCTGCAGCGCCGAAGAGCAGGCCTCCGCTCTGGGCCTCGCACAAGGTAAGTTCATATTCATTTCGTAGGTTGGCCGAGTACGCCGCCGACTGCAATGTTTGGCCCATTATCCCTGGCCCCAGTTATTCTGCAGCACTGTTTCTTTGACATGCTTTGCTAATATTTTGATATTGCATATTTAGAGAAAACACTGTTGTGCAATAAGATCATGTAAATAGTGTAAGAGCCCAAGAACAAAGAACATACGCCATTTACTAATAATTCTCTTCAAATTAATTGAACAGCATAGTGCTTGTTTAGAAGCATTCGAAAATCATTTCAACCTTTCATTTGATTAAAGCCATTTGATCCAAGGTGCTATGACACTAATTTGATGTCATCTGGTGATCATAATCACCATTCACTTAAAAAATTAAAACATTTTAAAGTTAGTTTTAAGGTGTAGCAAGTTATATATGAAAGCAAAATACTGCGGATGCTGGAAATCTGAAATGAAAACAGAAAATGCTGGAAATACTCAGCAGGTCAGGCAGCATCTGTAGAGGGAACGTTTCAGGTCAATGACCCTTCGTCAGAACTGGAAAAAGTTGGAGATGTAACAGGTTTTTAAGCAAGTGTAGGGGCAGGGAGAGGGGGAGGGGAGGAAAGAACAAAAAGGAAGGTCTGTGATTGGATGGAAGGCAGGAGAGATTAAGAGACAAAAGGGATGATGGTGCAAGGCAAAAGGAGATGGTAATGGGACAAGTTAAGAAACAAAAGATGACTCTAGATGAAGTGTAAATGGCAATGGCAGAATGATCGACAGCTGCCATGTGAGAGACAGAAAAAAAAATGATGGGGCAGAGGTTATGGCCTGAAATTGTTGAACTCGATGTTGAGTCCAGAAGGCTGTAAAGTGCCTAATCGAAAGCTTACGCTGAGCTTCATTGGAACAGTGCAAGAGGCCGAGGACAGAGAGGTCAGAGTGGGAGTGGTGCGGATAATTAAAGTGACAGGCGACCGGAAGCTCGGGGTCACCCTTACGGACTGAACGGAGGTGTTCCGCAAAGCGGTCACCCAATCTGCATTTGGTCTCCCCAATGTAGAGGAGACCACATCGTGAGCAGCGAATACAGTATACTAAATTGCAAGAAGTACAAGTAAATCGCTGTTTCACCTGGAAGGAGTGTTTGGGGCCCTGGCCCAGGAAGGGAGGAGGTAAAAGGGCAGGTGTTGCATCTCCTGCGCTTGCACGGGAAGGTGCTGGGCGAAGGGGAAGGGGTGTTGGGGGTGATAGAGGAGTGGACCAGGGTGTCGTGGAGGGAGCGGTCCCTTCGGAATGCTGAAAGGGGAGGTGAGGGGAAGATGTGTTTGGTGGTGGGATCACGCTGGAGGTGGCGGAAATGGCGGAGGATGATCCGTTGAATGTGGAGGCTGGTGGGGTGAAAGGTGAGGACAAGGGGAACCCTATCGTGGTTCCGGGAGGGAGGGGAAGGGGTGAGAGCAGAAGTGCGGGAAATAGAACGGACACGGTCAAGGGCTGTGTCAACCACGGTGTCGTAAGAATGAGCCTTACGCGTGGTGAACTTAAAGTAAGCTTTAATCAACTAAAAAGGTGCTACATACAAAAGAGGTCTTACTCTATGCCTCTCCAGGATCCAACTGATCAGCCCAGTATTTATCCTGGACTAATCACAGGAAGTGATGTAATAAAGTTCGAGTCACAGGAAGCTGTATTGTGTTACCACATTCTCCCCCCCCCAAAAGATTAGGAGGCCGGGATGAAGTTCGAGTCACAGGAAGCTGTATTGTGTTACCACATTCTCCCTCCATTTCGTAGCCGCTGGACGAGGGAGAGCCGCACCCGTTTGGGTTCTCGTAGCGGTAGAGGGCCCCTAGCCCATTTACCCGCCGCGGGCCGTGGACCAGAGTCCGAGTGATCCAGCCCGCTCTGTGAGGGGTCAGGACGATCCTGACTGTGTACTGGTGCCCGAACGGGTGTCGGGCAGGGCTGTGGCAGATCCGTTTCCGAGCGTATGGTACGGGGTGGATCGTGGCTGCGCGTGCGAGCCCCGACGGGCTCATAGTCAGTCTGCCCCAGGTCGGCACGCTGGAGTGAGGTACCAGCCGGCGTCAGATCCAGATCGTGATGAGAGGCACCTGGCGAGCCCAGAGATGTGCCTGGTACAATATCATCCCCTGGTGTCCCTCTATGTTTCGGCGGGCAGGGAGCCAGATCCCGCAATGACACGGTAGATTCCCGACCGTCAGGATACCGAATATAGGCGTAGGTAGGGTTGACGTCAGTGAGCTCAACCTCATCTACCAGGGGGTCATTCTTAGACGCCCGAACATATCTTCGGAGTAGCACTGGTCCCGGTGCAGTCAGCCACGACGGGAGAGATATCCCATAGGATGAGCGACGCTGAAATCGGAAGAACCGTTCATGAGGCGTCGTATTTGTGGCGGTCGAAAGGAGGGACCGTGTGGAGTGTAATGCGTCTGGAAGTACTGCTTCCCATTGCTGATTGGGTAGGCCCCGAGATCTCAAAGCCAGACGTACCGCATTCCAGATGATAGCGTTAAAACGCTCGACTTGCCCATTCCCGACCGGATGATAAGGCGTCGTTCTGCTGGCAGCAATACCCCGTTCCGAGAGATAGGCCTTGAGTTCTCCTGACATAAAAGAAGGGCCCCGATCCGAATGAACATAGGATGCCATGCCACAGAAAGCAAATACCTGCTCAAGGCAGCTGATAACCGTGGTCGTCAGCATATTGGGGCAGGGAAAGGCAAACGGAAAACGGGAATACTCATCGACCATGGTCAATAGATAAGTGTTGCGAGTTGAAGAGGGCAACGGCCCCTTAAAATCGATGCTAAGCCGTTGCATTGGCTGGGTCGCATGTATGAGTATACCACCCGAGGGGCGGAAAAACTGAGGTTTCAATTCCGCACAGACTCTGCAGTCCGAGCACATCTTCTTTACATCCCCGGTAGAGAATGGGAGATTTTGGGACCGCACAAAGTGTAGCATGCGAGTAACGCCCGGATGACACAACCCATCATGGATGTCTACGAGCGTAGAGGGTGCCATGGCGGAGCAGAATGCTCGTGTGAGGGTATCCGGAGCCACATTCTCCTTGCCAGGTCGATAGTGGATGGTGTAACCAAAAGAGGCCAATTCCAGCCGCCAAAGCTGGATTTTATTATTTTTAATTTTGGTCCGTTTTCGATTATCGAGCATGAAGGCGACCGATCGCTGGTCCGTGATTAAGGTAAAGTGCTGGCGAGCTAGGAGATGAGTCCACTTCCGTACTGCCTCTATGATGGCTGTAGCTTCTTTCTCGACTGGAGGATAATGTAGCTCAGCCCCTTGAAAAGTCCTGGACAAAAATGCCACCGGACGACCTTCCTGATTCAGAGTGGCCGAGATCGCCACCTCCGAGGCATCACACTCAACAACAAAAGGAAGACTCTCATCGATGGAGTGAAGAGCCGCTTTCTCCAACTGTTTTTTCAGGAGGTTAAAGGCTGCAACAGCCGCTGTGTCTAGTGGGAATGTGCTGGCCTTCAGTAGAGGTTGGATTCGGTCCGAGAAGTTAGGAATCCATTTAGCATAGTATGCAAACAGGCCGAGGGCCCGGCGCAAGGAGGCCGGATTCTTAGGTGGCGGGAGTTCTTGGAGTGGGCGAAGCCTTTCAGGGTCAGGTTTAATGATGCCATTGCCCACACAATAGCCAAGGATGTTGATGGTTGGTTGTGACTCAATGGATTTAGCCGCATTTAATGTCAAATTACGCTGCTGGAGTGCATCCCAAAATCGTTGGAGATTGGCGTCATGTTCCCGCTGATTGCGACCTGCGACAGTAATATTGTCCAGATAAGGAAACGTATCCTTTAAGTCTTCCTGTTTGACCAGGTCATCCATTGCTCGCTGGAAGACAGCCACTCCATTAGTGACCCCAAAGGGGAGGCGACGAAATTGATACAGCCGTCCATTGGCTTCAAAGGCCGTATACTGCTTGTCTGAGACCTTCAAGGGTACCTGATGATAGGCACTTTTCAGATCATATGTTGAGAACACCGTATACTCAGCCAGTTTATTAACCATATCATCGATGCGCGGCAATGGGTATGCGTCCAAGTCCGTATATTGATTGATGGTCTGTGAATAGTCAATGCACAGCCGTTTCTTGTGAGGTTGTAGAGGGTTCTTAACAATAACGACCTGGGCGCGCCATGGCGACGAACAAGGCTCGATGATATCCTCTGCTAAAAGCCGAGAAATCTCAGCCGCAATAAAAGACTGGTCTTCCTGACTGAAACGTCGTGACTTTGTTATAATCGGTTTGCATCGAGGAGGGATACTGGTAAACAGTGAGGGTTCATCCAGTGAAGCTGCTGACAATGCACAGAACGGTAATCGAGGTCGTATATTAGAAATAGTGAGTTCAGGTTTGGATCCGCCGAACTCAATGGTGAGCTTCTTATGCTGCTTTTGAAAATCTAGCCCTAAGATAAGATCACTACATAAGTCCTTGAGCACCGAAAGCTGGGTGGAGGGATACCTGTGACCATTAAGTGTTATTTCAACCATACAAAAGCCAGAAATTCTGGTATTAAGTGATGACTGAGCCATCGCAATTGCCTGGTCCGATGGGAAAACATGTAGCTTTAACTCTGCAACAATCTGTTCCCTAATGAAACTATCAGTGCTACCTGAGTCAATTAAGGCATCTAAAGTATGTCCATTAATTGATGCTTTTGTAGCTGCATGGAATAGGTTCTGAGGACAAGCAGCTGTAATTGGTGTAGTTGCACAAAGAGTGGCTGAAACTCTAGGTGTGTTTCTTCGAGAGAAAACCCGAGAGGAAGCACGATAGATTTTAGCCGGAACATCTTGATAGGCCCTTACCGGGGCAGTTCGGTAGGACTTAGCTTGATAAGCCCTCGTAGAGGCTCTTGATAGGCAAACCTTTGCAAAATGACCCTTTTTGTTGCAATGACTGCAAAACGCATTGCGAGCAGGGCAGAATTTCCGAGGGTGAAACTCATCACCACAAAAGAAGCATTTCTTAGATTGCCAAGAGGCTGCCACAGTGGGGTCATCATCCTCTTCATCAGTGAAGTCATCAGATTGATCGTCAGGGATAAAGTCCTCCCTAATAGAGTTCACCTGTGGCCTCTTAAATTGCCTGACTGTAGTTAAGGCAGCAGACCGAGGTCTGGGCACTGTATAAAGGTCTGCATTTCTTTTTGCCAGATCTAGAGAGCAAGCCATGTCATAAGCTCTCTGAAGCTCAAGTGTCTTACTTTCCAGTAGACGCTGGCGTATAAATGGGGAGGCAAGCCCGCAGATGAAAGCATCACGGATCATTTCTTCACGGTACAGCTCAGCTGAGGCCGCCTGAAAGTTACAGTCCATACTAAGTCTGCGAAGCTCTTGGAGGAATTTATCAATGGATTCCTCCGGCCCTTGTTGGGCTGTAGCTAGTAGATGTCTGGCATAGACCTCATTCGGTGTCTTAGTATATAGTCTTTTAAGCGTCCGAATTGCTTCCTCGTAACTGCCCCATTCTTCGACATACTGAAATACATTCGGGGTGACACAGTTGATGAGTATCCGCAATTTTGAGTCATCATCAGCCTTGCAATATTCGAGAAAATTGTCAAACGTGCGATACCAGTGTTTCCACACCTTACCGGCTGCTGGGGTGTTTGGGTCCAAGTCAAGACGCGATGGTTTAAGGATGTTTTCCATGATGGGTGATTCCCTGGATCCTTAGTTCCAAGTTCGTCCAAAAAGTTTGAGTGCGAAGTTTTTCAAAGTTGATTAAATTGTCGTAAGAATGAGCCTTACGCGTGGTGAACTTAAAGTAAGCTTTAATCAACTAAAAAGGTGCTACATACAAAAGAGGTCTTACTCTATGCCTCTCCAGGATCCAACTGATCAGCCCAGTATTTATCCTGGACTAATCACAGGAAGTGATGTAATAAAGTTCGAGTCACAGGAAGCTGTATTGTGTTACCACACACGGTAGAGGGGAATCCTCGGTTGAGGAAAGAGGAAGACATGTTGGAAGCACTAGTATGGAAGATGGCATCGTTAGAGCAGATGCGGCGGAGACGGAGAAACTGGGAGAACTGAGGAAGCGGGGTGGGAGGAAGTGTTGTCAAGGTAGCTGTGGGAGTCAGTGGACTTATAGTGAATGTTTGTCAATAGCCTATCCCCAGAGATGGAGACAGAGAAATCGAGGAAGGGAAGGGAAGAGTCGGAGATGGACCATGTGAAGGTGAGGGAAGGGTGGAAATTGGAGGCAAAGTGAATGAAATTTTCTAGTTCAGGGCGAGAGCAGGAAACGGCACCGATACAGTCATCAATGTACCAGAAAAAGAGGTGAGGGAGGGGACCCGAGTAGGACTGGAACAAAGAGTGTTCCACATATCCCACGAAAAGGCAGGCATAGCTAGGACCCATGCGGGTACCCTTAGCAACACCTTTTAATTTGGAGGAAGTGAGTGGAGTCAAAGGAGAAGTTGTTCAATGTGAGAACAAGTTCAGCCAGTTATATATGACTTTATTACCTGCTCATATTTGTGCAATCTGAAAGAATAGTGACTGGTTCGACTAAGTAAAAAAAAAGCAGGTTTATCTCTATTTTCAGGGAATGGTATATACCATACTTTGTGTGAGATAAGGCTTGCAGTGCACAGTTAAATTGAAACAAAGTAGAACAACACCTTACATTTATAGAGCGCCTTTAACGTAGTAAAACGTCCAAAGGCGCTTCACAAAAGCATTATCAAAATAAAATTGCCACTGAGCCACATTAGGAGCTATTAGGACAGATGACCAAAAGCTTGGTCAAAGAGGTAGGTTTAAAGGAGCATCTTAAAAGGAGAGAGAGGCGGAGAGATTTAGGGAGGAATTCCAGAGCTTAGGGCCTAGGCAGCTGAAGGCACAGCCGCCAATGGTGGAGCGATTAAAATCGGGAATGTACAAGAGGCCAGAATTGGAGGAGGGTAGAGATCTCAGAGGGTTGTAGGGCTGGAGCCAGTTACAGAGATAGGGAGGGGCGAGGCCATGGAGGGATATGAAAACAAGGGTGAGAATTTTAAAATTGAAGCGTTGCCGGACCAGGAGCCAATGTAGGTCAGCGAGCACAGAGGTGATGGGTCAACGGGACTTCATGCGAGTTAGGATACCGGCAGCAGAGTTTTGCATGACCTCAAGTTTATGGAATGGAGGGTGGTAGATGGGCGGCCGGCAAGGAGAGCATTGACAACATAAAGTCAAAGGGCTGGATTTTCATAGGGCCGTGGAGACGGGTTTGGAGGCGTGTGGGGGGTTAAAATTGCGAAAAGTGGCGGGCGGACCTGATCCCGCCTCCATTCCGCCTCCACGCAATTTTGATAAAATCGTGTGCGGTGTTCCCGACTCCATCCCGCCTCCAAGAGGCGGGAGAGGCCATTAAAGCCCTTAACAAGCCCTAAATTGGCTCTGTAATGCCATTTTGAAACGTTTTAGCTAGTTTAACCCTTTTCCGACGTGAAGCACGCCTGATGTGAAACACGCCAGTGAAACTGGCGGGAGCACAAGTGGATAGCTGACTATCAGCTGCAGGTCCACTATTACAACGGAGATGTGATGAAGGTAGTAGTAGTATTAGGTCTGAAAATCGCCTCTGATGCTGCTGCATTGAATGTCTTCAGAGACTGCCTGGCCTTTGTTGTGAGAGGACCTGGATGCAAAATTCTCTCTCTCGCTCTCTCTCTCTCTCTCTCCCTCCTCTCTCCTCTCTCTCTCCTCTCTCTCTCTCCTCTCTCTCTCTCCTCGCTCTCTCTCCTCGCTCTCTCTCTGAGCTGCTGCTCATTTTGCATCCAGGTCCACTCACAGCAAAGGCCAGGCAGTCTCTGAAGACCTTCAATGCAGCAGCAGCAATGATGACATCATCAGAGGCGACTTTCAGACTGAAACCACTAATTGGTTCATGGGTTCCCACATGCTGGAACTCAATTGCCCAATTAGGTGAAAATCGCATCAATCTCCCACATCCAATTGCAGTCGAGTGGATAACATGACCCCAGCCCGCCCCAGTATCAAAATCCAGCCCAAAGTATGTAGAAGAATTGAATTTGTTTTTTAAGCTTATTTAAATTCATTACTTAAAAGTGTATTGGATCCCAGCTGGGGTGACAATAAGGATGCTACAATTGGCTTCAGTGCTCTTAGGCTGAGGAGGGAGGAAAAACAGCCGGCACTTCTGCTTCTGCCCACAATCCAATGACCGTTGCAGGAAATTAAGCATATGGATGTGATGGTTGGTCAAACAAGCTGCTGGCACTCACTGTGCAGACTCATACATGAAGGCATCAGATCATGACGGCCTGCTGCAACCATGGACCTTGCATCACTAGCAGTCAGTATCTTCTGGGAGAAAATGGGTGAAAAATGACACATTTTCTGAATTGTACTATGCCTGCATTCTTTGTAATTACAACTTCACAACGTAATCATAAATCAGCAAAAAATATAATTTGCAGCAGCCCTCCAGTAACTGATCACAAATCCACGAGGTTACTCTTGTAGGTGGTGCTGTGATAGACATTTTCAATGTTAAATACACAAAAGCTGCTATTTTATGGTTAGAGTAGATTACCCTGAGATTATGCAGTCTGGCCACAGGGTTCCCATAAATCGCTCAAAATGCTTTCTGAACTTCCTTCCAGTCAACATTTTTCTCAATACAATTTCTGCTATACAAAATAAGGGTTTAAACAAAAAAAGATTACATACTTTACAATAACATGATTATATTTTCCATTGGCTTGTCTTTGCGTCCTTTAAAACCATTATTAAAATGTTTACTTGAAGGCCTCAGCCTCTCCCAAAAGCCAAAACTTGGATTTAATATTTTTGTCCAGAGCTGTGACTGTTAGCTGACTGGGGCCAAAAATTCACCCCCCTCTGGTGCACTCTCATCATTACTGTGACAGGAATATGCTGGAAATGAGGCCAGAACCATGCAGTTTGACTGCTCTGGCATATTGTTATGAAAAGATCTCTATGTGCCTTATGTTGGAGATCACGCAGGGCTCTTGTAAGGGGCAGAACTTCGTTTGGTGGGCAGGCACCCTACATGTACCCCTTGGTACCTGCCATTGATATGGAAATAAAAAGGACCTTCCCCTGACCCTGAAAACTTTGGCAAGGTCCATGGGGGAGGTCCTGGATGAGGACATCCTGGTATTTGTGTTGGGTTGCCCACCCCTGTAGTTTTTTGGCCACACTGTTTTTTGAAAGGTTTGTTTTTGCTACTGTTCTTGACTTGCTTTACTGCTGTTTCTGCATATAGCTTTTGCAGTAGTTTTATTTGCTGTTTTCTCTACAAGATTCCATTTACACAAACCTCTAGTCAGAGCATTATTGCTGCAATCAGCTAAAAATCTAAGCTTTACTCACATTACTCCGTTTCATTGGACCTGGTCAATGGTTGTCATGGATTTAGAGGAGGATGAGGAGTTCATTTGGAGGAAAGAAAAGCCTCTCCGTATTATGCTCGTCCCATTCACAACATACTCCAGGAATCACTACTACTTTAATACCAACCCCGCCTTTTTCCCAACACCTGAAATATTCATATACCCCTTCTGACAATAAAGTTACCAAGTACATTTAAAGAAGATGCAAGCAATCTATTACTTTCCTCAAGTTGTGTCTCTGCTCTACTGTTTCCTTTCCCAATGCTTGCCCTTGGTGAATGTGTAGGATGTATGTCATCTCATACCTAGTCTTCTCCTCCTAAGAGCTACGTCAGTAGCAGAAGCAAGTGTGGTGCTTCCAGGCTGCATTGTTAATGTGGCACCATGTTGTGTGGCCAGTGCTTGATGCATGCATAGTATAGGCATTCCTTTCCTTTGAGTGGGAACACTTTAGTCAGCCCTCCTTCAGCGCTCAGTCCAGAGAATTTATTTCTCATTTGCTCCTACAACCTGTGATAAAATGCCTTTACTCAGGTGGCCACTCCTGTCCTACTTAAGCACATTGTCTTTGGTGCAAGGGATCTCCTCAACCCCAAACATTCCTCTGTTGCACTTTCTCTGGCAGCATATCAAGACTCAATGATGAAGGGGATCAATTGCTCCATATCACATAGAGATCTTTTCATAAAATTATGCCAGAACAGTGAACCTGCATGAAAAATGAACAGCAGCAATCTAATAGCAGCAGCCCTTTAAGAGCTGCTTCACTCATTATTCCTCACCCACCTGTTGCCATAGTGCTTCCTGTGCACAAGGAAAATTATTTAAATAATTGCTCACTGGATCCCACCCACTCTATCAGCACAAAAGTGCATGTGACTGTTGCAATTGGGAAATTGACCCTTTAGAACACTGAAGGGTTACACATAAGCAGCTGGAATAATACCCTGAATATTTTGCTTGGGGCTTACTTATTTGTGAGTACCTTAGTGCAATGAGTGTAGTAGTTCCTGTGGATAAAATTGCTTTCCATGGACATATTTACATTATACTTAAATCTTAAACAGAAATAAATAATTTTAAATTTAGAATGATGCATGAAATGATAGTTCAGGGATAAAGAATGTCCAAGTTTATTTCATTTGCATTGAGCCAGGCTGTATTGATTGCATAACAATGTCAACAAATGAGTAGTATTCACCAAAAGACTTTCAGTAAACAACTCGTCTGTCATTATAGACTGTGTTTTCTGTTGCAAAATAATCACGTTTGACGATTAGCATCAAGGTACAAGAATGAAAGTTAGTATTCAATTGTCAGGTTTTATAGTAAAGAAATGGCAGTGCCCCAGAGCAATGAATCGTGAATGTTGATATTGATACAATTTTTTATAGTCTGGAGCATTGCTGACAGCTGTTTTCTCTCACAGGTACAATAGTAGTGCATCAAAAACTCTGTTAGTCTGACCACACGTCAGTGGTAATGATGTGATGCATTATTAATCTTATGTGAACAGAGAGGCAGCTGTTTCATTTGTTAGCACTTTTCTTACCACCGGAAGGTGAATGTATGAAAAACAAAAGCATCATCGAGTCTAACGATGAACAGTTGCTGTCTTTTAGAGGCAACTGGCTATCCAACAACAAACAATGCCTTCTACAGCTAATAATAAAGTACATGACATTCATTTCATTCAGTCTTTTTTTCCCTAGATTTTCCTCTTGTTTTTATTTTTTTTAATTTACAAGGAAAGACAATTAATAAACACCAGGATTCTCTATAACTTTTCCATTGCTGTGAGGCATCTCCCTAGTTGACTGGATGATCCCTCCCTTTCTGTAGCTCTCTAATAATGCATTTACTCTACAACTATAACAACAACAACTTGTATTTAAATAGCACCTTTAACATAGTAAAACATCCCAAGGCGCTTCACAAGATCGTTATCAAAAAAAAATTGACACCGAGCCACATAAGGAGATATTAGGGCAGATTGGTCAAAGCGGTAGGTTTTAAGGAGCGTCTTAAAGGAGGAATGAGAGGTAGAGAGGCGGAGAAGTTTAGGGAGGGAATTGCAGAGTTTAGCGTCTAGGCAGCTGAAGGCACTGCTGCCAATGGTGGAGCAATTAAAATTGTGGCCAGAATTGGAGGAGTGTAGTGATTTTGGAGGGTTGTAGGGCTGGAGGAGGTTACAGAGATAGGGAGGGGCCATGGAGGGATTTCAAAACAAGGATTAGCATTTTAAAATTGAGGCATTGCCGGACCGAGAGCCAATGTAGGTCAGTAGCACAAGGGTAATGGGTCAACGGGACTTGGTGCAAGTTAGAATACGGGCAGCAGAGTTTTGGATAAGCTCAAGTTTATGGAGGGTGGAAGATGGGAGGCTGGTCAGGAGCGCGTTGACAACATAAAGTCATTTGCACAGAGCTTGGCGCCCATCCTTTCCAACGTGGAACAGGTGGCTA
Source organism: Squalus acanthias (assembly GCA_030390025.1). Lineage (NCBI taxonomy): Eukaryota > Metazoa > Chordata > Chondrichthyes > Squaliformes > Squalidae > Squalus > Squalus acanthias. The sequence goes on along the minus strand of CM059427.1, from coordinate 21,073,813 downwards.
CCTCCAGCAGCACACCTGTGGAACCAATCATGATGCAGCATCTGATGGTCAATGTCTCAGCTTCCATTGCAGCACAAGCAGCAATCACCCAACGTCTGAGTGCTGCAGTGAAAGCTCAGAATGCTGTCATGCAATCTCAGCTTGCTGCCATGGAAGCCAAGACTACTGCCATCATGGCCCTGGACACCAGTGTACAAAGGGGCTTCCAGGGCGTTTTAGCACTCCTACAATCTGTTCGCCAACAGATCTGCTCCCTAAACACCCTCTGTGGAAATGGCGTCCTGCTGAGCCCTTCTCCTCCTCCTCCTCCCTCTTCTATTAGCTTGTCCTGCTCTGCATGGCTTCTGCTAATTCTCCCAGTCATGCTCGATTCCAAGAGAAAGCCCGACTAGGTCATCCATGTCTGGAAGCAACTGGTTTGTGCACAAGCCTTTAAGTCACCAAAAAGTTACTTCTGCACCAGCCAGACCACTCCCTGTAGATTATTGAAATTTATAACAAGTATGGAACAGCAGCCAAAACACGTAGAATTGCAGCAACAGCCAGAAGAAATAATCCAGCAACTAATCTGGAAGTAGTTGATGATCCCTTTAAATAGCGCTGGTGGGGGAGTTCTTCATGCCGTTGAATGCGTGTTCAGCTGTGGGAGGTTACGAGAGGGTGTAGGCTGGAGCGTGGAGGTCCAAGATGGCAGCGCTGGCATCAAATCAGTGTTGTACGCTGATTGATTTCATGATCTGCCTGCTCTGCATACTTCCGGCAGACGTTAGGTGCGCGCCCGCTAATCCCTTTACCAATATGGCTTCCAGCAGACTTCGCATCAGAGTGTGCACGCGCACTGTGGACGCTATTTTGGAACCTTAAGGGGCCTCACCGAGCCCAATTTCGCCCCCACTGTGTTTGTTCTATATGGACTTAGATGACACAGGTGGTTATAAGAACATAAGACCTCGAGCCTGCTCCGCCATTCAATAAGATCATGGCTGATCTTGGGCTCAAAGCCACTTCCCCGCCGGCTCCCCATAACCCTTCACTCCCTTATCTTGCAAAAATCTGTCTATCTCCACCTTAAATATATTTAATGACCCAGCCTCCACAGCTCTCTGGGGCAGAGAAGTCCACAGATCTACGACCCTCTGAGAGAAGAAATTCCTCCTCATCTCAGTTCTAAAAGGGCGACCCTTTATTCTAAAACTGTGCCCCCGCGTTCTAGATTTCCCCACGAGAGGAAACATCCTCTCTGCATCTACCTTGTCAAGCACCGTCAGTATCTTATATGTTTCAATAAGATCACCTCTCATTCTTCTAAATTCCAATGAGTATAGGCCCAGTCTGCTCAACCTTTCCTCATAAGTCAATCCCCTCATCTCTGGAATTAACTGAGTGAACCGTCTCTGAACTGCCTCCAATGCAAGTATAACCTTCCTTAAATAAGGAGACCAAAACTGTACGCAGCACTCAAGGTGTGGTCTCACCAATACCCTGTACAGTCGCAGCAGAACTTCCCTGATTTTATATAAAAAGAAAAAGGGTGGCTAAAGTAAATGTTGGTCCCTTAGAGGATGAGACCGGGAAATGAATGGTGGGAAATATGGAGATGGCAAAAACACTGAATGAATATTTTGTATCAGTCTTTACAGTAGAGGACACTAAGAATATCCCAACACTGGACAAACAGGGGGCTATAGGGGGAGAGGAGCTAAACACGATCAAAATCACTAAGGAAGTGGTACTCGGTAAAATAATGGGACTCAAGGCGGATAAATCACCTGGACCTGATGGCTTACATCCTAGAGTCTTGAAGGAAGTGGCGGTAGGGATTGTAGATGCATTGGTAATAATTTTTCAAAACTCCCTGGATTCCGCTAAGGTCCCGGCAGACTGGAAAACTGCTAATGTAACACCCTTATTTAAAAAGGGCAGTAGACAGAAGGCTGGTAACTATAGACCGGTTAGCCTAACATCTGTGGTAGGTAAAATTTTGGAGTCCATTATTAAGGAAACAGTAACAGGACATTTGGATAATCATAATTTAATAGGACAAAGTCAGCATGGTTTTACGAAGGGGAAGTCATGTTTGACAAATTTGCTGGAGTTCTTTGAGGAAGTAACATATAGAGTGGATAAAGGGGAACCAGTGGACGTAGTGTATTTAGACTTCCAAAAGGCATTTGACAAGGTGCCACACAAAAGATTATTGCTTAAGGTAAAAAATCACGGGATTGGGGGTAATATTCTGGCATGGATAGAGGATTGGCTATCTAACAGAAAGCAAAGAGTTGGGATAAATGGTTCATTCTCAGACTGGCAATCAGTAACTAGTGGTGTTCCACAGGGGTCAGTGCTGGGTCCCCAACTCTTTACAATCTATATTAACGATTTGGAGGAAGGGACCAAGTGTAACATATCAAAATTTGCAGATGATACAAAGATGGGAGGGAAAGTAGTGAGTGAGGAGGACATAAAAAACCTGCAAGGGGACATAGACAGGCTAAGTAAGTGGGCAGAGATTTGGCAGATGGAATACAACACTGGAAAGTGTGAGGTGATGCACTTTGGCAGGAAAAATCCTAGAGCAATTTATTATCTTAATGGCAAGAAACTGGAGAGTACTGAAGTGCAAAGGGATCTGGGGGTCCTGGTGCACGAAACTCAAAAGGTTAGTATGCAGGTGCAGCAAGTGATTAAGAAGGCAAATGGAATGTTGGCTTTCATTGCTAGGGGGATAGAATATAAAAATAGGGAGGTATTGCTTCAGTTGTACAAGGTATTGGTGAGACCGCACCTGGAATACTGCATACAGTTTTGGTGTCCTTACTTAAGGAAAGACATCCTTGCTCTCGAGGCAGTACAAAAAAGGTTCACTCGGTTAATCCCGGGGATGAGGGGGTGGTCATATGAGGAGAGGTTGGGTAGATTGGGACTCTACTCATTGGAGTTCAGAAGAATGAGAGGCGATCTTATTGAAACATATAAGATTGTGAAGGGGTTGGATCGGGTGGATGCGGGGAGGATGTTCCCGATGACGGGTGAGACTAGAACTAGGGGACATAGTCTTAGAATAAGGGGCTGCTCTTTCAAAACTGAGATGAGGAGGAACTACTTCACTCAGAGGGTGGTAGGTCCATGGAATATGCTGCCACAAAAAGCTGTAGAAGCTACATCATTAAATAAATTTAAAACAGAAATAGACAGTTTCCTAGAAGTAAAGGGCATTAAGGGTTACGGGGAGCGGGCAGGAATTTGGACATGAGTCTAGGTTCGGATCGGTCATGGCCCTGTGGGTAGTGGAGCGGGCCCAGGGACCGTGTAGCCTGATTCTGCTCCTATTTCGTGTGTGCAATTCTGTTAGATGCAGGAGATGGTTCTGTGATAGATAGTAGATTGGCGGTTAGGATCAGATCAGCCATGATCTTATTGAATGGCGGAGCAGGCTCGAGGGGCCGATTGGCCTACTCCTGCTCCTATTTCTTATGTTCTTATGTTCTTATACTCCAACCCCTTTGAAATAAAGGACAACATTCCATTTGCCTTTTTGATTACTTGCTGTACCTGCATGCTAACTTTTTGTGTTTCATGCACAAGGACCTCCAGGTCCCTCGGAACTGTAGCATTTTGTAATCTCTCTCCATTTAAATAATAATTTGCTTTTTTATTTTTCCTGCCGAAGTGTATAACCTTGCACTTTCCCACATTATATTCCATCTGCCAAATGTTTGCCCACTCACTTAGCCTGTCTATATCCCTTTGCAGGTTCTTTGAGTCCTCTGCACAACTTGCTTTCCCACCCATCTTTGTATCATCCGCAAACTTGGCTACATTACACTTGGTCCTTTCATCCAAGTCATTAATGTAGATTGTAAATAGTTGAGGCCCCAGCACCGATCCCTGTGGCACCCCACTAGTTACCGTTTGCCAACCGGAAAATGACCCATTTATCCCGACTCTCTGCTTTCTGTTAGTTAGCCAATTCTCTATCCATGCTAATATATTACCCCCAATTCCGTGAGCTCTTATCTTATGCAGTAACCTTTTAAGTGGCACCTTATTGAATGCCTTCTGGAAATCCAAATACACCACATCCACTGGTTCACCTTTGTCCATCCTGCTCGTTACCTCCTCAAAGAACTCCAGCAAGTTTCTTAAACATGATTTCCCTTTCATAAAACCATGCTGACTCTGCTTGACTGCATTGTGATTTTCCAAATGCCCTGCTACTGCTTCCTTAATGAAGGACTCCAGCATTTTCCCAACGACAGATGTTAGGCTAACTGGTCTATAGTTTTCTGCTTTCTGTCTCCCTCCTTTCTTAAATAGGGGTGTTACATTTGCGGTTTTCCAATCCGCTGGGACCTCTCCAGAGTCCAGGGAATTTTGGTATATTGCAACCAATGCATCCACTATCTCTGCAGCCACTTCTTTTAAGACCCTGGGATGCAGGCAATCTGGTCCAGGGGACTTGTCATCTTTTAGTCCCATTATTTTACCAAGTACTATTTCCTTCGTGATAGTGATTGTCTTTAGTTCCCCCCTCCCTGTGGCCCCTTGATTATCCATTATTGGGATGTTGTTAGTGTCTTCTACCATGAAAACAGATACAAAATATTTGTTCAGAGTCTCTGCCATTTCCCTAGTTCCCCATTATTAATTCCCCAGTCTCAAGCTGTAAGGGACCAACGTTTACATTAGCTATTCTCTTCCTTTTTATGTACCTGTAGAAGCTCTTACTATCTGTTTTAATGTTTCTTGCCAGTTTACTCTCATAATTCATCTTCTCTCTCTTTATTTTTTTTTAGTCATCCTTTGCTGGTTTTTAAAAATTTCCCAATCCTCTGGTCTCCCACCAATCTTGGCAACATTGTATGCCTTCGTTTTCAATTTGATACCATCCTTTACTTCCTTAGTTAGCCATGGATGGTGCTCCCTTCTCCTAAAACCTTTCTTTCTCACTGGAATATATTTTTATTGAGAGTTATGAAATATCTCCTTAAATGTCCACCACTGCATTTCAACTGTCTTACTCTTTAATTTATTTTTCCAGTCCACTTTAGCCAGTTCTGCCCTCATGCCACTGTAATTGCCTTTGTTTACGATCAGGACACTGGTTTGAGATACAACTTTCTCACCCTCCAACTGAATTTGAAATTCAACCATGCTATGATCACTCTTTCCTAGAGGATCCTTTACTATGAGATCATTTATTAATTCTGTCTCATTACATAGTACCAGATCCAAGATAGCCTGCTCCCTGGTTGGTTCCATTATATACTGTTCTAGGAAACCATCCCGGATGCACTTAAGTTGAGGTAAGTGTGGCTTCATGTTTTTTTAATTTTATTTGCAGGATCAGTGGCTCAAAAGTCTCTACTTTAGAAAGATGTTGAGAAATTGGAATTGAAGTTTGAGATTCAGAGATCTGAGAAAATTGAGTTGTGAAACATGAGACAGATGGATCTGATCACTTCAAGCATAACCCTGAGTATGAATAGTGAGTGAGTACATTAATTTAAAAAAACAGGAATTGTGAGTTTGAATCATGATTTGAAGGGTACTAGTAATTTTTCAATGTGTCACGATGGTATGTGGAGTGTAGCTATAACAATAATTACTGTTGAGCATACAAAGAAGTTGATATGTGTCATAAAATTTCGTCATTAAAGAAAGAAAACTTAGTAAATGGTGAAAGCATCATTTGAAAAATACAATTGCAAGGAATATGAGTTGTACAAATGAAATAGTAGAATCTTTCTATTTTAAGCGAACATTACTTAAGCATTCAGTTATGTTGCCACATTTTCAAATTATAAGACCAAGGGATAGAGTTTCCACTTCTGAAGCAATCGGCGATCCGGGCGCAAGTTGTGCCAAAATTGCACTCGTTTTGAGAAGTGATTTGTTTTTCTCAAGTTCCCGCTCAAACTCATTTGCATATCGCTGAACGTTAAATCTGCTGGTGAACCGGTGCAATCAGGCAGTGTTTTAGAACATTATTTTTAAAGCAAAATTTTTAAAAATTTTCCTTGATATATTTAAGAATGGTAACTTGACGCAGTTTGATTAATACAGCCGAAAATGGGTTTATCACAAAAAATAAGCACTTTTAATCAGAGTGGCTAGTCCACCACCTGTGAGTAACCCGATTTTAAATAATTGAAATGACTTTAAAAACTATACAGCACCATTTACTAGTTTTCTTCGTGTACAGTTCAGTTTCTTAGTACATTAAAAAAAATTATATTCAAAAGCTTTTAAAACGTGCCTATTAGTATCCTTGCACCCAAAAGAACCAACTTAATTTTGAGAGCCTCCTCGAAGGCCCGCAAACTAGCACAATTAGCGGAAACTCGCCATGGTGATTAATTCGATCTGGGGGTGTGGGCAGCTTTGTGGGCGGGGCCAGCTTCCAGCACGATGTTTTTTAAACTAGCGCAAAAGATTGGAGAAACTTAATTTGCGTTGGATGTAAATTGCGCTCGAAATTCCACAATCTTGTGCTGGTCTGGTCGATTTTGCGCTGAAAAAATAGGGCAACCTAACGGAAACTCCAGGCCCAAGTGTTTTAATTGAGCTTAAGATTTTAGTACTATGTGGGATGAAATGTAAGCTGCAATGTCTTCGCTGTTACCACAATAGTATTTCTTACATGTTGGCCTAGATGTGCAATATACTTGATAACCATATGTTCATTGTACCAACAAAGTGCCACTATTACTATATACCTTTTCACAACAAACACTCATTTCCCACTGTAATTCACAACAAACCATATTGGAAATAAGATGCTTCTCACATTCATTCACAAATTAAACTTCCATGAGTATTATCAGTTTCTTTTCTATTTAAATTCCATCTTAATGCACAATAAAAGCTACTATGCTGCAAGAAAAAGCACGCATGAGAGTGTGGAAAAGAACATTTGATCCAAATATGGAATTCCAGAGTCATGAAGCATTCACAGTACTGCACGTTTCATGGAAGGTTTGATTTAGACATAGCATTTAGTTATGCTTGAGTCCTAATAAATGTATAGCTACCGTACCAGAATATTGATGAAGTAGTTATGCATTTACCAGAGATTCACTAGTATGTGGAGTCCCTCTGTTATAACAACATGCATTTATATAGCGCCTTTATCATAGTAAAACATCCCAAGGAGCTTCACAGGAGCGTAATCAGACAAAATAAAAATTGACATAAGATTGGTATGAATCTCTCCAGTCCCCTATTGTTTAGAGATGCAAAGTGACTAGGATTGCATGAAATGGATATAATTGAGTGATTGTTAGATCATCAGCATTATGTGGAATTAAACGTTTTCATGCAGTCAAGAACTGAATATCCAATTGACAAATTACTGTGCAACAATCTGTCAATCAAATGGCTGCTAATTGGTTTTTTCCCCTCATATTTGTGATATAGTGCAGACTTTTGGGGTGCCTTATTTTAAAATTGCAATATGACTTTTCCAAACCAATGCCTTTAAATGGTTAGATGTAGCTTATGATTGGTTATGACCTGTTTACCATCAAGAACTATAATGTTAATGTACTCTTCACTTGCTGAATACAGAGTAAAACTCCAAGGCAACTCAATTAGTCTGCTGCGGGTGTAGTTAGGTGATCAACGATCTCAATATAGTCACATTAGTGTATTATAAGACAAAGAAAGTTCAACTGAAGCAAATTTCTTCTAAAGTAGAACACAGAGCAGGACAAAATGTAATACACCTGCTGTTCGTGATTTTTATCAATGACTTGGAGGAGGGGACTGAAGGGTGGATCAGTAAATTTGCTGATGACACCAAGATTGGTGGAGCAGTGGATGAGGTGGAGAGCTGTTGTAGGCTGCAAAGAGACATTGATAGGATGCAGAGCTGGACCGAAAAATGGCAGATGGAATTTAACCCTGATAAGTGCGAGGTGATTCATTTTGGTAGGGCAAATTTGAATAAGGATTACAGGGTCAACGGCAGGGTTCTGAGGAACGTGGAGGAGCAGAGGGATCTGGGGGTTCATATCCACAAATCTCTGAAGGTTGCCACTCAAGTGGATAGAGCAGTAAAGAAAGCCTATGGTGTGTTGGCGTTTATTAACAGAGGGTTTGAGTTTAAGAACCGTGAGGTTATGCTGCAACTGTACAGGACCTTGGTGAGACCACATTTGGAATATTGTGTGCAGTTCTGGTCACCTCACTATAGGAAGGACGTGGAAGCATTGGAAAGAATGCAAAGGAGATTTACCAGGATGCTGCCTGGTTTGGGGGGGAGGTCTTATGAGGAAAGATTGAGGGAGTTGGGGCTTTTCTCTTTAGAGCAGAGGAGGATGAGAGGCGACTTAATAGAGGTTTATAAGATGATGAGGGGGATAGATAGAGTGGATGTTCAGAGACTATTTCCTCGGGTAGAGGCAGCTGTTACAAGGGGGCATAACTATAAGGTGCATGGGGGGAGATATAGAAGGGATGTCCGAGGTAGATTCTTTACTCAGAGAGTGGTTGGGGTGTGGAATGGACTGCCTGCTGTGATAGTGGAGTCGGACACTTTAGGAACTTTCAAGCGGTTATTGGATAAGCACATGGAGCACACCAGAGTGATAGGGAGTGTGATAGCTTGATCTTGGTCTCGGACAATGCTCGGCACAACATCGAGGGCCGAAGGGCCTGTACTGTGCTGTACTGTTCTATGTTTCTATGTTTCTATGTACTGTTCCTATTTATATGCAAATACATAACCCTTACCAAATGTTACAGGATGGTTTTCAGTGGAGCAAAATATCATTTATTATTTAAGAAGTGGCTGTTGAAATTCATTGCTCATTTAAGGAAGTTGAATCCTTAAAATAATTGGGGCTGATTTTCATCCCTGAAATGCCTCCTAAATGTGTACAGTTGGGGAATTACAGATTGCAAAAGGGGGAATTACGGATTGCAAAAGTGGGCAGAGATCAGTTATGGAGCATCTCTGCCCACAATGCAAATTTCCAACTACAAAAAATAATGGCACAGGAATCTCCTATTCATGACTCTACTTAATGAATTGTTTTTCACTCCACTGGACTCACAAATGGCATTTTTGCATATAGATGAGAGTCTGATGCAGTCATACCTTATTTTGGACTAACAGAAAATGGCCTTGGCTTTTATTCTCAAAAGGCATATTTTGCCTGTCTGGAAGCTATCTTGATACCGTATTCATTGTATACCAAGCCTATCGCCTGATTGGGAAGGTGGCACACACTTGGCATCTACTGCTGTTTCACAGCAAACTCAACACAAAGTGGAAAAGATTTATAACTCAGTATCGATACAATGAATCAGCTGGTCACAAGCCCGCAGAAAAAATCCTAGCCACAAGCAGTCAGACAAAGCCACTGATATCTCACTTGACTGCAGGAAAGAAATTCCAGGAAATGATAACTTGTACCATGAACAAAATGTCTCCATTATGAAATATATCAAAGACCAAGTGGGTAAAGTAATCACAGTCCACCGAAGTTTTACAATAAACATCACCTCCCCCGATCTCTCTATAATTTGTTATTTCAAAGATCTGTCTTCTATCTATCCCTTAGTGTACATTAACTGCCTTTTAGTGTAGCTTTTTGTACCATCACCATTGTGTACCGTCAAATTTTCACTCTATCCTGTAACTTGTATATTACCTTTGTGCTTTTTTCAGGCCTACATTACACCACTATCTTCAACTCGGTTTATTTTTTTCATTAGCAAGTAACAGAAATGTTAGTTGTTTCTTCATCTTAATCAGCTGCTAATATTCTGTGGCGTATTTAATGAGGGACTGGATCTAATTCAATGTTAATGTTGTTTAAAATCCCATTCTATAAATCAACGAGGTCTAAGCACGAAAACAACATGTAAACAATATCTGCCAATGCTTCCTAACTCATTGGCCGGAATATTGCGGGGGGTCAGCGGGCGCGATCAGGGGCGGGGCGGGTTGGAAAGTATTTTTTCTCCCCAGCGGGTTGAGACCCCGCTGTGAACCCGCCACCACGCACCTTTCCCAATGTCGGGTCTGTCAGCACTGAGCAGACCCGACACGCAGTGGTGGGGGACCCAGTTCAGGTAATTAGTGGCTTATTTAGAGCCACTTAAGAATGAATTTCAGCTCACCTTTTGCATTTGACAGCTCGCCCATGGGGTCCACGCTGGTCGTTGACCATGGCTGTCAAGCTGAGGCGGGAATTCAGTGGCCATTGAATCAGCTGTTGAGTTGACAGCTTCAAATGTACAGTAAAAGCTCCCACCTTACAGAGATATCTCGCCTCAGCCACAAGCTATTCCTCACTGCATTTCCACAACAGATTCACCATGCTGCAAGTCTTTACACAAGTCTCCATCCAGTCTGACCTCATTACCTCTCTCACCATTGACAGATCGCTTCTGTCATCTCTACTTCACCTGCCATCTATTCCATCAGCATGGGTGCCCTTTATACTCTCTCACCTTGGTCCTCAGAATCCCACCACGATCAGCTCCAACACCAGCAGCACCAGGCACACCAGCAGCACCAACAATACCACCAACCTTCTCCGCAATCAACTGAGGCTGCACAGGACACAGGGGATCAGCAACCGACCACATTGCTGCCCGGGAGGCCAGGGATGGCCTCACCATGGCCAGATTTACTTCACTTGATGCTGTACAGCCTGGCTGCCACATGATGCACCAGGTTGGCACCACCCCACACCAACACCATAGAGCATCCCTACAATGCCTAAGCCATTCCTTTCACACTCATCACCATTGCGGGGGGTGCCGTTATGTCTCACCATTCACTGCAACTCACTAATTCACTTCCAAAGGTGCACTCAAATCTGTCCAAGAACACAAAGTGTTGAAAATAAAGGTTTCAATGTTTGACACCACATTAACAGAAACTTTGCAGGAATATTGCATAAAACACCCAAGTGCCTAGCCTTGTGCGTTGTTAGTTGGTCTGATTGCACTAGGATGAGGGTGAGTGTGAGGGGTGGCTAGTGAGATGGGGATGTAATAATGTAGATAGAGAGGGATGGGTGGAAGTGTAAGGTAAGTTGGTGTGAGTAAGGATGTGCAGGAGTAGGGTAGAGAAGGCAGAGTGATAGAGATGTGATGAGAGGCACAGCAGGCTGAGGTTGAGTGTGGCCTTGTACTAACATTTCATGATCTACTCAGATCATTGAAAGGTTTGTGCCACTGCAGCCTGGTCCTCCTGATAACATCCCTGCTTGTGTCCTCCTGTGCAACGTGCAGCCAGGCTGTGTTGATCTCCTGGGGAGGTCTCTTCTGCCCATCGGAAGGGAAGAGGACCTCCCTGCGTGCTGTGACTCCCTCCATAAGCATATGGAGGGAGTCATAGGAGAGTCTGGGTGCAGCCCTGTGCCTCTGTGCAGTGCTGGTCAGTGTTTGCAGCACCTCAATGCTGTAGAACACTGACGGCACAAATGTCAAAATAAAGTTGGACACGGTCCCTTTAAGGAAACCGACTGACCCGCTTCCTCTAATTGGCCAGGAAACGCACTGGGCTGGTTTAACAAGCCCCATCAAGGGAAATTCATTTCACAGAGCGGGCTGGAGCCAGCAGCGGGGCCGTGACCCGTCACCGACCTCACCCGCTGAGGTCAGCAAAATCGCGCCCATCAACACGGCTTCATTCTTTTAAAAATATATAATCTCAATTCTTCAGAAGATTTTCTGCCCAAAGACATTGCAAATATTGCCTCTGGATGGATGTGGAAATACATTTGCAACATCAGTATTATATATCTTAAAAGATTTTTTTGAAAACCAATTTCCAAATTGAGAAAACGTTATATAAATCAATATTTCAAAAGTTAGGGAAATTGGGTTAACATAAGCCTTTCACCTCTTGGACCTGTGTTCAAATCCAACCAGACTGATGGGATGAAACTCTTCTCTGTCTACTGGCTGCAAGGGTACTATGTGAAATTCATTTGGGAAATCTCAATCTAATTCCGAGTGCGTGTGGGCCTACAGCACAAAACCGATCCCAACTTGGCACTAATTGGCAATGTCCCTCAGAGACAACAAAGGATGGCTGGTGTAGGGAATGGAACACTAGTGCACTGGGGAGGTGGGGGGGGGGGGTCTTCTAAAGTTGAGGATGAGGCTTATTGTTGGAGCAGAGTAGAGGGAGCTTTACTCTGCATATGGCTGTTGCTGTACCTGACCTGGGAGTACTCAATGCAATAACACTGGAGGGTGGATTTTAATTTCCTGGTGGGAAGTTGCAGAGAGCCAATAGGCTTCCTGCCCAGGAGTCTCTGTGGGATACTTAGGCCGATTTTAATGGCTGGCCCTCACTTACATCCCGCCGACCAGCTACCCACCCAAAATGAGTGAAAAGCGGCAGGTGACTGACTTCAGGCAGGTCAAAATCGCAGGGTCCGGAGGCCACCCGCCCGCCAGCACAAAGGTGAGCTGTGGGTGGGAAGGAATGCCCGGGGCAGCAACGGTCCAGACTTTACTCCTGGGGCCCAGAGAAGTAGGCTGTTAAAATGCCATCGGGGTCTTAATGACATCATTGAACCCCGATTTGAATGTATTCATTAGGTGCCCGCCTGCTTCTGGTGGGCACCTTGGCCACCTTAAAAAAAAAGCACGTTAAAATGACAGCTGGTGAAAATTAGCTGGGATCTGGGCGGTAATACTCCCAGGCCATTTTAAAAGCATGCCCGCCCACCTGCCTGGGTTAAAATTCCTCCTTGAGTGTCTGAAATTGAAAGTGTTCCACCACTATTTATAAATTCATCTGATTAATGGAATGCAATCCCCAAAACTCAAAATCGCATGTAATAAAAATAGAATTTGCATGGAGGAGAATGTATCTATTCATACCTTTTTTCATTACCACCTCTGAACTGTTGTAATATCACTTGTGTCATTTCAATTAGACTATTTCATGTTTTTGTGCTAATTGCTGTTCCACATGATTGAAGGTTCACAGTAGAAGATTTATTTTTCATTAGAGATCAAAGAACCAAATTAACGTAACAAAAGGGAGGGGGGGGGGAAATCGGTATAAATATATCTAATCCATTGGAACATAGGATCAGGAGTAGGCCCTTGAGCCTGTTCGTCATTCAATGAGATCATGGCTGATCTGTATCCTAACTACATCCACCTCCATGGCTCGTTATCCCTTAATACACTTGGATAAGGAGAATAACATCTATTGATTTAATAAAATCTATTGATCTCAGATTTAAAATTATTAATTAAGCTAGCATCTACTGCTTTTTGTGGGAGAGAGTTCCACACTTCTACCACCCTTTATGTGAAGGAATGTTTCCTAACTTCTCTCCTGAATGGCCTGGCTCTGATTTTAAGGTTATGTCCCCTTGTCCTAGACTCCCTCACTAGCGGGAAATGTTTCTCTCTATCTACCCTATCAATTCCTTTCAAAATCCTAAAAACATCAATTAAAATTACCCCTTAATTTTCTATATTCCAGAGAATAGAAGCCTAGTTTATGTAATCTCCTCATAATTTAACCCTTGGAGCCCTGGTAACATTCTGTGAATCTGCGCTGCAATCCTTCCAAGGTCAATATATCCTTGCTAAGGTGCAGCGCCCAGAACTGTGCACAGTACTCCCGATGTGGTCTAACCAGGGCTTTGTATAGCTGTAGCTACATATCATATATACTAACTTCAAGTGAAAAATGTTTAAATGAAAAGGAGCAGTTGGATTGCTCCCTACGGCCATCATGTGGAGTCATTGTTATGATATTATCATGAGCCATCTTGGACCCAAGTCGAGACTTTCACAAAGGAATACCTAGCCTAGCGAGCCACTTATGTCAATGCCTGCTTGAATCTTGAGACCCAGTTATAACCTGTTACAAGTTGGGGGTCTGCCGCAGATACCTTCTTGGGTTTAGTGGCGTCAGTCACTCCTGTAAGCAGATCCCATGCCGCTTCCATTCCAGAGATGACTCCCACTGCCCAATATCTACTTATTTGATAGTGTAACTTAGAGAATGTATAATGCGTCCCCCTTGACATACAGACTGGATATCGTGTCTTCACACATACCCTCGTGTGCTTCTTCAATCTTAAAGCTGAACCAAGAAAACACTTGGTAAAACAAGGTCAGATACAAATCATTAAGCTGCTTTATTTCACAGCATGTGAGCATACAGAGCAACAGTTATAATCTGACTCACTTAATTCAATCAGTACAGCTTGTGTTTGCAATAATAATACAAAAGTAATAAACAGACTGTGCATTCCCACATTAGTAGGTCGTCTAACTGTCCTCCTGCATTCTCCTTCCGAATATGACCAGAGCTTGTCCTGGCAGGTTCTGTTTAAAAATCTGACTGATTACCTATGTCTCTGTCTCTGGTTTTATCACCCTGTATGCATAGCCGATTACCAAGTCAGGCTAAGAAATTGCTGGTCATTTATAATCTCTAGGGAAGTACCACCAAATGCGTAGCAGCATTTTAATGATCTTCTGTCTCTAAAAAAACTCGCAGATATACATTTTGCTTTAAAGACCTAACATTGAAAAGTAACTCTTGTTCCAAATGTTTTGTGTGGAATAATGGTCAGAAAATCTTGAAATGTGGACTGCCCCTTTAAAAAATCTTCACCGCAACACTATCATTCCACACATTAAACAGCGAAATTGCACATTGTGAGTTGCACCACTTTTACGCCAATGGAAAATTAATTTGCCCTGATGGTCTGAAGAGGTACTTACAGCAGAATGCCATGGGTCAGCTCATTTGCTTATCTGTTAGAGTAATGATTAGTGTAAAATCAGAGTAATGTGCTGGGGTGCATTGAAATTAGAGCGCAACCTATAAAAAAGACAATTCTCACTGAAGATTGCAGCAAAAGTCTGGGAGAGCAGCAGGTAAGTGAGAAACAATGTCAGTTGGTTCAATGTCAGTAACTGTGAGTTAGCTTGAGCTGATGTCTCATGACTTTTTAATGCCATTGTACAAGAACGTCTAAAACAAGAAGGAAACAGGGTCTTCTTTATCTGAGCTGCGTAATCAGGTTAAATGAAATAGAAGAGGAGAGACAGAGTGTTGGATGTCCATGGCAGGAAACCAGCCAAAAAGGTCACTCATGCCATGTGCAGAGAGGTACATACATTTTCACTCCCCCAGGACAGCAGACCAGTACCGCAAAATGTTTAATGACCTGACAAGGGCAGGCAAGGTGATACATTGGCCACTCTCCCTTTTACTCCTTCTGCACCAGCACGCTCTTCACCCTCTAAAACTAATAGCTATACAACTAAGCCTTCACAATGCACACAGTGTGGCAAATATCGAGCATTATGATTTAACTCGCAGTAAGGCGCCCAGACTGCTTATGGAACTCATGCCACTGTACCTGGAGGGTATCTACAGCAGACCCGTATTTGTAACATTTGTTAACTATTGGCCAATTAGCCTAACATCAGTAATGGATAAACTTCTGGAGATGACAATACGAGATAAAATCAATACTCACTTAGAAACATGTGCATTAATTAGGGAAACGTAAATTGTATCTATTTATTTATTCATTCTCTGGATGTGAGTTTCACTGGCAAGGCCAGCAATTATTGCCCATCCCTAATTGCTCTGAGAAGGTGTTGATGGGCCGCCTTCTTGAACTGCTGGAGTTTGTGTGGTGAAGGTGCTGTGAGGTCAAGTTGTTCAGGATTTTGATCCAGCGATGATGAAGGAATGGCTATAATCCTAAGTCAGGATGGTGTGTGACTTGGAGAGGAACCTGGAGGTGATGGTGTGCTCATACACCTGTTGCCCTTGTCATTCTAGGTGGTGGTGGTCACGGGTTTTGGTGGAGCTGCCAAAGAAGGCTTGGCGAGGGCATCCTGTAGATAGTACACTGGTGATGGAGGAGTTGGATGCTTAGGCTACTGGATGAGGAACTTTTTGAGTGTTGTTGTAGCTGCACTCATCCAGACAAGTAGAGAGTATTCCATCACACTTGTGCCTTGAAAATAGTGGAGAGGCTTTGGGGTGTCGGGAGGTGATCCACTTGCCGCAGAATACGCAGCCTCTGACCCACTCTCGTAATGTGAAATTATTAACAAACAGCCTAATTTATGACCTTATGATGGAGGGAAGGTCATTGATGAAGCAGCTGAAGATAGTTGGCCCTAGGACGCTGCCTTGTGGAGCTCAACAACCACACCTTCTTCCTTTGTGCCAGGAATGACTCCAGCTACTGGAGAGTTTCCTCCCTGATCCCCATTGACTTCAGTTTTACTAGGGCTCCTTGGTGCCACATTTGGTTGAATGTCACCTTGACATCCAGGGCAGTCACTCTTTCCTCACCTGTGTAATTCAGCTCATGTCCGTGTTTGGACTAAGGCTGTAATGAGGTCTGGAGCTCCATAGTCCCAAGGGACCCAAACTTAATAGAGTTGTTTGAGGAAATTAGAGTGTATTGATAAAGAAAATGCAGTGGATATTGTGTATATAAATCTTCCAAAGAACTGGACGTTATTTGCATACATGACATCGTCATTTTCCATTCATGAAATATCATTTTCATAGACTAGAAATAACGATGTTCATTGAGTAATGTTAGTCTATTCAAACAATCCTATAAATATTACAGAAAATTTGTTTTTTAACACTGCCCTCATTCTAAATTATAATATTCAGAATTACAAATGTAAACAAAGTCATTTCATAAGTTCTTATATGATGGTAAATATATACATATTTTGTAATCTATAAACAATTTAACATTGCGAATTTAACGTTGAGATCTTGCATTTCTGTCATTAAAAGGCAGAGGCAAATACAATGCTTCTTTACTAGGATTAGTGTGATTTATATTAATGTCTGCAATTAAGTTTTGGTGTCAGTTATTTCCCTCCTTTTTAACTAAAGCTGCAGAATTCATTAGAATGGGAGCCAGTTACAGAGGTGAAATTCTGACGCTTAATAGCAGTGGCGTTGTTTTATACCCACAGCTTCCAGCTTTCTTCTGTGAACATTGGGAAGAAACCTCATGATTATGAAACACAGGCTTTTGATTAATTCTAACAGATGTTACTTTGAATTTTTCATTTGCCTGCTATGGGTAAGGAAACCAGCAGTGAGTTAAATATTTTTTAAAAATATGTCACCAAATTGAGCCTCAAAGATTTTTAAAGGATACATAAATAACAAATTTTCCAATTGGCAAACAGGGGGATAAAGGAAAGAAATAACAATTGGCTACAGTGAATTCTTTGGAAGAAAGACCCCATGCAAACCTTGTTGTGCTTTGGTGTCAGCTTCTTGGAAGCACAGCAGTTTGTCTTGTTGACGAGGTGTCAGAGTGAAGTTGACATGTTACACCTCGCACTGCAGGCTGCTTCACTAATAACTTGTCACTTCATAGTATTCAGAGACTCCATTTCACAGCCGCTGGCAGATTTCCCCATAATTAACAGCCAGCCGTGGAGGCCAATTACTTTAATTGCTAAACAAAATCATGGACTCAGTCAGGGATCAAAAGACACTGCTACAGATAAAACAAATCATTTGAGTCCTACAATAAATGGCCTTTTCCGTTGAAGATTAAATATTATATTCCCCAAATTATTTAATACCATTTTAAAACTTTGAACAACTGGAATAATGTAATTGTTCTTGTTCTAATGTATGTGTTTATATATAAATGTTACGGCAGTGTAGTGGTTATGTTACTGGACTATTAATCCAGAGAACATTAGTTCATTTCCTTTCATGGCAGTTTGAGAATTTGAATACAGTTTTAAACAAAATCTGGAAATAAAAATCTGGTATCAGTAAAAGTGACCATGAACTGTCGGACTGTCGTAAAAACCCAATTGATTCACTGATGTCCATTAGGGAAGGAAACCTGCTGTCCTTACCAGATCTGGCCTACATGTGACTCCAGTTCCACTCCAACGTGGTTGACTCTTAACTGCCCTCCAAGGTGGCCTAGCAAGCCACACAGTTGTATCAAACCAATACAAAGAATGACAACATTGTGGGAGCATCTTCACTACACGGACTGCAACGGTTCAAGAAGAAGGTCCAACACCACCTTCTCAGGACAACAAGGGATGGGCAATAAATGCAAGCCTTGCCAGCAACGCCCACATCCCAAGAATGAAAATATAAAAATTATGCATGTTTTAAATGTCAATAA
Source organism: Squalus acanthias (assembly GCA_030390025.1). Taxonomy (NCBI): domain Eukaryota; kingdom Metazoa; phylum Chordata; class Chondrichthyes; order Squaliformes; family Squalidae; genus Squalus; species Squalus acanthias. The sequence goes on along the minus strand of CM059427.1, from coordinate 21,055,649 downwards.
TTTACAAGCATTCTGTTATGTTTTATATTAGGGATGGGCAATAAATGCTGGCCTTGCCAGCGACGCCCACATCCCATAAACGAATAAAAAATATATAGTATAACCACCAGTGTAACACTGTAAATTATTCTAATATGCATGGAGAATACAAATGTAATTATACCTTGTCAGATCGGTGTTATTATTGCTCTACTTATTTGACAAGGAAACTGCTATCTAATAACTGATAAATAATAAATATGTAGCAGGGTGAAGTATTTCCGTGGTGGTATAATTACTGTATAATTCTTTGATGATGGATCAATGCCTATAGAACGTTGCATTTAGCAAAATGGTCCAACATAATGTGAATTCTCCGCAGCTTGAGTCCTTTGCAAGTTCAAAGCAAGTGAGTGAATTAATAAAATCAGGTCTTCAATTCTAACCTTATGTTTGCTTCATAAGTAAGCTGATGTTATTCAGTAATTGTTGCGACAACTATCAGTTGCTCACAGAAAGTCTGCGGTTTGGAACTAATAAGTTGGAGCTGTACTTAACCTGGCCTGTCTCTTTAAGTCCACTTCTCAGATATTGCCTGTGCAGAACTGGTCTAACTGTACATATGCTGAGGTCAATTAAAGGGTAATAATTGAGAGAAGTTTCTGTAGATTTGCTCCTGTCTGTGGAGGGAGGCTAGATGAAGGGGAAAAAAAAACTGCAGGACATGACAAGCTTTCTCTTTTTTTTTTGATGTATGCTGGATGCAAGAGGTTTTTTTTAATAAACCAGCTGATCTCCCATGTTGCTACCCATGGTGAGTCAGGCACTTGGTTGGTTTACAGGAGTACTTACAGAATCATAGAATAGCACAGCGCAGAAGGAGGCCACTCGGCCCATCGAGTCAGCACCACCTCTTTTGAAGAGCAATCCAGTTAGTCCCACTCCCCCACTCTTTCCCCATATTCCTGCAATTTTTTCTCCTTCAACTATTTATCCAAGTCCCTTTTGAATGCTACTATTGAATCTGTATCCACCACCCTATCAGGCAATGCACTCCAAATCCTAACCACTTGTTGTGTAAAAAGGTTTTTCCTCATGTCGCCTCTGGTTATTTTGCCAATCACCTTAAATTTGTGCCCGCTGGTTATCGACCCTTCAGCCATTGGAAACAGTTTCTCTTTATTTACTCTATCCAAACACTTCATAATTTTAAACACCTCTATCAAATCTCCACTTAGCCTTCTCTGCTCTAAGGAAAACAACTCCAGCTTCTCCAGTCTATCCACGTAACTGTAATCCCTTATTCTGCTAAAAAACAAGAACAAGCTAAACACTAATGAGACGCCATGGATGAATAAAGACATAAGGAAAAAATTGAGGATAAAGAAAGAGGCATACATTAAGTACATGGTTAGCAGGGGAGAACAGGATAAGGGAGAATACAAAGAGATTAGGAGAGAAGTAAAAAAAAAATTAGGAAGGCAAAGAGGAACTATGAAATTAAATTATCAAGGAACATAAAACAAAAATAGTAAAATATTTTACAGGCACGTAAATAAAAAAAGGAAGGTCGGGATGGGAATAGGGCCACTAAGGGATGGACAGGATAATACCACAGGCAGCAAAAGAGAGATGGCAGAGATATTAAATAATTACTTTGCTTCAGTATTTACCAGAGAGATAGAACAGGTGGAGATGACTTAGTAATGAGATAACTGCATTTAAAATAAAACAAGATATACTAAATAAACTAATGAAACTCAAAGAGGATAAAACCCCTGGTCCAGATGGATTGCATCCGCGCATTTTAAAAGAATCTAGGGAAGAGATAGCAGAGGCATTACTACACATATTTAATAATTCATTAGAAAAAGGTGTAGTGCCAGAGGACTGGTGAATAGCTAACATAATACTTATATTTAAGAAGGGAGATAGAACATGTCCAGTGAACTATAGACCAGTCAGCTTAACATCGGTGGTAGGAAAAATAATGGAATCCCTAGTAAAGGAGAAAATGGAAGAACATCTAGAAACCAAAAATATAATACTAAATAGTCAACATGGATTTCAAAAGGGCAAGTCTTGCTTGACCAACCTCATTGAATTTTTTGAAGTGGTAACAGAGAGAGTAGACAAGGGTAATGCAGTAGATGTAATTTATCTAGGTTTTCAAAAGGTCTTTGATAAGGTACCACATAATAGACTAATGAATAAGGTCATGGAATGCGGAGTCAGGGGACAAGTAGCAGAATGGATAGCTAGCTAGCAGAGAGTAGGGGTAAAGGGTAGCTATTCAGAGTGACTGAAGGTGGGAAGTGGTGTTCCACAAGGATCAGTGCTGGGATCACTGTTGTTCACAATTAATAATAACGATTTAGACTTTGGAATCAAGAACACAATTTCTAAATTTGCGGATGACACCAAATTGGGGGGGATAGTCAATACTGAGAAGGACTGCAACAAATTACAAGACATTAATAACAACAACAACTTGTATTTATATAGCACCTTTAACGTAGTAAAACATCCAAAGGCGCTTCATAGGAATTTTATAAGACAAAAAAATTGATACCGGGCCACATAAGAGATTAGAGCAGATGACCAAAAGCTTGGTCAAAGAGGTAGGTTTTAAGGAGCGTCTTAAAGGAGGAAAGAGAGGTGGAGAGGTTTAGGGAGTTCCAGAGCTTAGGGCCTAGGCAGCTGAGGGCACAGCCACCGATGGTTGAGCGATTATAATCAGGGATGCTCAAGAGGGCAGAATTTGAGGAGCGCAGATATCTCGGAGGGTTGTGGGGCTGAAGGAGATTACAGAGATAGAGAGGGGCGAGGCCATGGAGGGATTTGAAAACAAGGATGAGAATTTTGAAATCAAGGCGTTGCTTAACCGGGAGCCAATGTAGGTCAGCGAGCACAGGAGTGATGACTGAACGGGACTTGGCGCGAGTTAGGATACGGGCAGCCGAGTTTTGGATGACCTCAAGTTTACGTAGGGTAGAATGTGGGAGGCCAGCCAGGAGTGTGTTGGAATAGTCAAGTCTAGAGGTAACAAAGGCATGGATGAAGGTTTCAGCAGCAGATGAGCTGAGGTGGGGCGGAGACGGGCAATGTTACGGAGGTGGAAATAGACGGTCTTAGTTATGCTGCAGATATGTGGTCGGAAGCTCATTTCAGAATCAAATATGACACCAAGTTTGCAAACAGTCTGGGTCAGCCTCAGACAGATGCTAGGGAGAGGGATGGAGTCGGTGGCTAGGGAACGGAGTTTGTGGTGGGGCCCAAAGACAATGGCTTCGGTCTTCCCAATATTTAATTGGAGAAAATTTCTGCTTATCCAGTACTGGATGTCGGACAAGCAGTCTGTCAATTTAGAGACCGTGGAGGGGTCAAGAGAAGTGGTGGTGAGGTAGAGCTGGGTGTCGTCAGCGTACATGTGGAAACTGATGCCGTGTGTTCAGAAGATGTCACCAAGGGGCAGCATATAGATGAGAAATAGGAGGGGACAAGGATAGATCCTTGGGGGACCCCAGAGGTAATGATGCGGGAGTGGGAAGAGAAGCCATTGCAGGTGATTTTCTGGCTACAATTAGATAAATAAGAATGGAACAAGGCGAGTGCAGTCCCACCCAGCTGGACAATGGTGGAGAGGCGTTGGAGGAGGATGGAGTGGTCAACCATGTCAAAGGTTGCAGACAGGTTGAGAATGATGACGAGGGATAGTTTACCTTTGTCACAGTCACAAAGGATGTCATTTGTGACTTTGATGAGAGCCGTTTCGGTACTGAGGTGGGGGCAGAACCCGGATTGGAGGGATTCAAACATGGAGTTCTGGGAAAGATGGGCATGGATTTGGGAGGTGACAACACGTTCAAGGACTTTGGAGAGGAAAGGGAGGTTGGAGATGAAGCGGTAATTTGCAAGGACGGAGGGGTCAAGGGTTAGTTTTTTGAGAGGGGTGATGACGGTAGATTTGAAGGAGAGGGGGCAGTACCTGAGCAGAGAGAACTGTTAACAATGCCAGCTAACATGGGAGCCAGAAAAGGAATTTGGGTGATCAGCAGTTTAGTGGGAATAGGGTCGAGGGAGCAGGAAGTGGGTCTCCTGGACAAGATGAGCATGGACAGGTCAAGAGGGGAGATCGGAGAGAAACTGGAGAAAGATGTGAGTTCAGGGCTAGGGCAGGGGGGAACCTTAGAGGAAGTTTGGCCCGGTGGGCTAGGGGAAGGAAGGGAAGTGGCAGAGGCAGCTGAACAGATGGTCTCAATCTTAGAGACCAAGAAGTTCATGAGCTCCTCACACTTGTTGTCGGAGGTGAGGGTGGAGGCGACAGGGAGAGGGTTTTAAGAAGACGGTTAGCAGTAGAAAATAGTAGCCGGGGGTTATCTTTGCATTCCAGAATGATCCTGGAACAATGAGCAGTTTTGGCAGACGAGAGCAGGACCTGATAATGCTTTATGTGGTCCAGCCAGATCTGGCGGTGAATGGCTAAACCAGTTGTCCGCCATATCCATTCAAGTGTGCATCCCTTGGACTTGAGGGAGCGAAGATGCGGGCCGTATCAGGGGGAACGGCCAGGGTGAGAGAGAGTAATAGTTTTAATAGGGACTAGGGCTTCAAAGGTGGTGGTGAGGGTGTGGTTGAGCAGATCGGTAGCGGCAGAAATGTCGTGGTGAATGGAGGGCCAAAGGCTGGACAGTTGGGATTTCGTAAGTGCAGTTGTAAACTTGCAGAATGGGCATATCATTGGCAAATGAAATTCAACACAGATACATGTGAGGTATTACATTTTGGTAAGAAAAATAGGAAGGTCATATATTACTTGGAAAACAAGAATCTAAATGGGATAGAGGAGCAAAGAGATCTCGGAGTACAAATACACAAATCACTAAAAGTAGCGACACAGGTTAACAAGGCCATAAAAAAGCAAACCAAGCACTAGGGTTTATTTCTAGAGAGATAGAATTGAAAAGTAGTGAAGTTATGCTAAACTTGTATCGAACCTTGGTTAGACCACACTTGGGAATACTGCGTACAATTCTAGTTTCCATATTATAAAAAGGATATAGAGGCACTGGAGAGGGTGCAGAGAAGATTAACAAGGATGAGACCAGAAATGTGAGGATATAACTATCAGGAAAGGACGAACAGGCTGGGTCTCTTTTCTCTTGAAAAGAGAAGGCTGAGGGGTGATCTAATAGAGGTCATTAAAATCATGAAAGGTTTTGGTAGAGTAGACACAGAGAGAGTGTTTCCACTTGTGGGGAAGAGCAAAACTAGAGGTCATCAATATAAGATAGTCACCAAGAAATCCAATAGGGAATTCAGAAGAAACTTCTTTACCCAGAGAGTGGTGAGAATGTGGAACTCGCTACCACAGGGAATGGTTGAAGCAAATAGTATAGATGCATTTATGGGGCGGTTAGATAAGCATATGAGGGAGAAGGGAATAGAGGGTTATGCTGATAGAATTAGATGAGGAAAGATGGGAGGAGGCTCGAGTGGAGCATAAACGCCGGCATGGACTGGTTGGGCCGATTGGCCTGTTTTTGTGCCGTATATTTTTTTAATTCATTTGTGGGATGTGGGCATCGCTGGCAAGGCCAGCATTTATTGCCCATCCCTAATTGCCCTTGAGAAGGTGGTGGTGAGCCGCCTTCTTGAATCACTGCAGTCGTGTGGTGAAGGTACTCCCACAGTGCTGTTAGGTAGGGAGATCCAGGATTTTGACCCAGTGACAATGAAGGATCGGTGATATACTTCTAAGTCAGGATGGTGTGTGACTTGGAGGGGAACTTGGAGGTGTTGGTGTTCCCATGTGCCTGCTGCCCTTGTCCTTCTAGGTGGTAGAGATCGCGGGTTCGGGAGGTGCTGCCGAAGAAGCCTTGGCGAGTTGCTGCAGTGCATCTTGTAGAAGGTACACACTGCAGCCACGGTACGCTGGTATAAAGGTGCTATATCCTATGTAATCCCTGGAACCATTCAAGTAAATCTCTTCTGCACCCTCTCCAAAGCCTTCTCGTCCTTCCTAAAGTGTGGTGCCCAGAATTGGACACAATACTCAAAGAGGAATGGGGCCTGGGAGTACCTGGGGACTGGGGTAAGGGGACATAGGACTATTTGGAGGGTAATCAGAGAGACAGACATTGGGCAGGAATTTCCTTGGAGTGCCTTCTGCTCCACTGCTGTTTTATGGCGAGTTAACCAATCTCAATGGCAGCAGAGGCACATAATTGACCTCAGTGTTCGCTAGCTGGTGGGGGAGGTAGCATAGTGGTTATGTTATTGGACTAGTAATCCAGAGGCCATTTTGTTTGATAACGCTCCTGTGAAGCGCCTTGGAACGTTTTACTATGTTAAAGGTGCTATATAAATAAAAGTTGTTGTTGCTGTTGTTATCAGGCTGCTGAGGCCATGGGCCTCAATGAACTAAACCTCAGCTCAGGTGCTCAGGCTGTGCAGAGGTATCTGTTCCCTTAGAAAAGCTCAGTAAGATTGATTGGCACAGGATGCATGAAGGGTATGGTAGCATAGTGGTTATGTTACTTGATTAGTAATCCAGAAGCCTGGACTAATGATCTGGCAACATGAGTTCATAATCCCACCATGGCAGCTGGGGAATTTAAATTCAGTTAATTGATAAATCTGGAATAAGTAATGGTGATAATGAAATTACCAGATTGTTGTAAAAACCCATCAGGGATGGAAATCTGCTGGTGTGTGCCTATATGTGATTTCAGACCCACAGCAATGTGGTTGACTCTTAATCTGCCCTCTGAAGCAACTGCCTAGCAAACCACTCAGTTGTATTCAAGAAGGTGGCTCACCACCATCTTCAATTAGGGATGGGCAATAACTGCTGGCCTTGTTGGTGACGTCCACATCCCATGAATTAAAAAAAGGGAGGAAGCCAATTATTTCTGCTGGAAAGGTCTGCTTCAGATGCCCAGAAGTTGAGGGTTGATGACTGAAAGGACAGTAGGTTTATTGCTACTACTTGGTTAACTAAAGACAAATATTTGGAGAAATTAGCAGTTTTTAGAGCTGTGAAAGTTTTCAGAGTCCCATTTAAGGACAGATTAGAAATAAATTCAATGGCTTACCCGTAGTTCCGAAATCAGGTTTTGCTGTCACAGGTGTCAATATTCTAACATTGCTCTATCCTCGCTAGTCGAGATCAATGTTCCCCCTAAGGTCACACACCAATCGGGAGCGCAGGCCGCTCACCAGCTCCTGCCGCTGGAAGATACTGCGCAGCAAATTTTAAGGGACTGCACACTTAGACCGCAAATTAGAGGGAACATTGGTTGAGATACATTCATCAAACAAATAAATGAGACTTAAATGATTTGAATTATATTCATTTAAATGTGAAAAACAACTATAAAACAAGTTCACTGAATGTTTCTTTCTTCCTCCCCCAAGATCCCATCTTTTCTTTCCTTTGTTAATTCAGCCAAAGGGGATGACTTTCCTTTAAAACTTTCATTACAACGCTAACCTACTGCTGCTGACTTTAAAACGAATAAGTTAACATGATTTGAATCAGGGCTATCTTTAGTACAATAGATAAGATTTCTAGGTATTATGTTATAATGGAACAGAAATACCAGTTAAAAAAATATTTATTGGAGAAAAAGTACCTGTGTCTATGTCTACAGTGTACCCTGCTGTTCTTGGTGATTTAGTTATGTTTATCTGATGTACACCAGTTTCTCTGAGCTACTTTGATATCTCTCGGTTTACATTCTGTTCTTGCCTTATTCACTGTTCTGCCATGCTTTTCCAACATGCCAAAGGTAAGCCCATCTCCTCTAAAAGGGATGCGATTAAACATTAATAGCTTGTCCTTGTCTATGTTCACTGGCGTGGTCAAGCACAGTATTGCCACTTACTGAAGTCATTCATGTGAAATTATTTTTGCCTTATTTTCATGCCCTGCCATGATTATCCAGCATGACATCAAGAGCAGATATGCATTTGGTGCACAGCCAGACCAGATATCTGTATTCTCTCTGCCCTTTTTAAAGCAAACCAACTACTACTTAATTCATGACTCAGATGATAATTCTAACAAGTGTCCAGGGCCACTAAAATTTGGAATAAGCAGCAAATCTGGGTTGTAAATGCTTAGCAGTAGGGTACAATGGGATGTCAAATGCTGTAATCTTCTCTAATAACTAGCTGGCAATGAGAGGATTTGCTTTTTGACAGCTGTGTTTTGCTCCATTGGCAGAAGAAGTGCGTCCTGCGAAGGATAATGGTGATGACATTAAATTGTAAGGAGAAATCTTTGAATATTTCCAGAACTATTACTCTGTGATCACAAGCACATGGCTGCAGTTTGATCCATCGTCATTAGCACCCATCATCACGGCTCATCTAGAGTAATGTAATAGAAATGCCTTCGGGGCCACATTTTTCTATTTCTTCACAGATTAGCTTTATTATAACTTCTAATATTTGTCTTTTAGTCCTTCGTACTTCCATTTATGCTTGAATTTCAATTTCATGTTTGTGCCTATTTGCAGCAAAAGCATGCAACTGATTATTACATGCAGCACAAAGTTCTTTGCTTTGATTGGATTTCAGAATAAAACCTCACCACCTGACCTTGGAGTTGACTGGGACTGCAAGGAAGCAATGCAGACTTTTCTCAACTGCCCTGTTATTCCTTCAGTAAATCTGGCCATTATACCACAGTTCCATTTTTTTTTAATTTGTGAGATATTGGCAATGCACCATTTATCAGTTGTTGAGAAGGTATCAGGCATTCATCTTTACATGAAGGATGTTACAAACCATAAAAGGAATTGAGTATGTTCCTTATACAACAATATATTAAATGCTTGAAAATACAAAAGTCACGTAGATGAAATAGAAACATCTGTGGCTGCACAACAGTAAAGACAAAGTGTGTCAGAACAGTACAACAGAAATCTAAGTGAACAGTGATATCTGATAAGTATAGGTTTAAGAAATAAAACACCTATATTACAAATATTGGCCCGTATTTTCCGATGCCTATGGGTGTGTACGAGCTGTGTACGAGCTGTGTACACACCCGTAGGGACATCGGAAATGCCGGTTTCAGGCATGCGAAGTGCATGCGCTGAAAACCGGCATTTCCAATCTGTCAAGAGCATTCTTGACAGATCGCACGACTGCCTTGGAGAAGGCCTCTGCGGGTGGAGATTTCCACTTTCTGCAGAACCTCCGCCCGCTGAAAACCCTTAGAAATCTTACGCCTGGTAAAAGCAGGCATAAGGCCTGCTTTTACCAGCATAAGAGTTGAAAAAAGTAAAAAAAAAAAATAAAATTTTCACTCATTTATAATTTAAAAATACTTTAAAAAAAGGTAAGTTTATTTTTAGCCCTGTAAAAAACTTTAATTATCTTTTTCAAAAAATTAAATTTTTGTTTAAAATATTTAATTTAATGTAATTTTAACTCATTTTAAAAACGTGATTTAAAAAAAATGTATTTAATGTTTTAGTGTGTTATTGGGGTGATTGCCATTCATATATTTGACAGGTCTATCTGTCAAAAGTATGAAGGGAGATTCCCTTCTTTCATTGGCTGGCCTGGCCCACGTGATCCCAGGGACGCTTGCGAACCGCATGTGCCTCTGGGATACGTGGGCCCTGCGCATTTAGACTTTGGAGAGGCCCAGGAGCGGAAGTGTCCGGACCTCGGGAGCCCTCAGGTAAGTTTGTAGATTTTTTTCCGATAGGAGGCATCCGCACGCAGGAAGCCTCCGATCGGAAATTATGGGCCAGCCCTTTCATTAATGAGCGCAAGTTTTCACTTAGCCGATTTTATTGTTGATAAAGAATCTCTGTTTAGACCTCAAGGTAGATGCAGAGGAGGAAGGCGAGTTTGTCCACTTCAGCTCGTCTATCCAGAAAGACATTGCAGTCACTCCATCACAGCATCCAAATGTTTCATAAACAATTTCAGGGGTTTTGCCTTCACTACCCTACCCAGAAGTCCATTTCATGTTTTGATCACTCTTTGTATGTAGAACTTCCTGATATCAATTCTAGATTTACTTTTCATTTCTTTGAACCTGTGCTCCATTGACCTGCTGTCACAATTTAATTTGAAGTAGTGTTCCAGATTTACCTCGGCTATACCATTTACCATCTTATATAACCTCCCTTGTAAAGCACCTTCTAATAAGGCTGAAGAGCCAAAATATTCCCAGTCTTTCCTCATAATGCAGTTCTCTGATGTAGGGATCAGTCTTGTGGCTCTTCTCTGCATCACCTCCGCGAATGTTTTCCTTATGACTCAGTGACCAGGACAGGACACAGCACTCAAAGTACAGTCTAACCAGAGCATTATGCAGTTTAACCATGATTTCCTCGGACTGTTTTATCTACATAATTAAGTGCTCCATTTGCTTTGTTGGTTACTGCTCTGCAGTGATTAGGCAGTTTTGAGGGATTTAACAAACCAATCAATCATTGACTCTGAAGACCTATCTATTACAGGCTCAAACTGTTCAGGGGAATGTATTTTATTGGCTCTGAGTAACTCTTTTCAACAGAATCATTAGGTAATTGAAAACCACTGATGACAAACATGCAAGAACTCAAATGCTTTATTTATGTCTTAAGCGTTGATAATAAATTAATATAGTGGAATAATTTTATTGATTATTGCTTTCTAGTAATCATGCAAACATAGTAGTTAAATCAAACTTACCAAAAACAAATTTTAGTAACGCTCTGGATTTTCCATCAGTTGTACTGAACACAAATTAGTTTTACACAATTTTGTCCGGGTGGCCCTGGAGATGGAGCATGCGGTGTCCGCCGGCACGCTTGAGGCCTTCCGCGACCAGTGGGCGCCGCGGGGACTGGAGTGCATCATCACCCCGGCCAATACAATTTAAATTTAAGTTGTTAAGTTTTATTTAAAGTTTTATTAGTTACAGATTATTTGTTTAAGAGTTCATCAAAAGAGTACACAATTTTGGGCTGGAATCCCCATTGTCATTGAACAGATGGACAGAACTGTTAAAGTGCTTTAAACTAAATGAATTGGCTGCTCAGCCTCTCCAAAGTATAGCTCAAATTTTAATGTCCACTTTTTATTTCTTTCATTTTCAGGCAAAAACCAGCACTCTAAGCAGAGTGTGGTTAAACACTTACACTTAATTACAAGTCTTGTTCTTTCTTTCATTCATAGAATCATAGAAATTTACAGCACAGAAGGAGGCCATTCGGCCCATCTTGTCCGTGCCGGTCAACAAAGAGCTATCCACCCTATCCCACTTTCCAGCTCTTGGTCCGTAGCCTTGTAAGTTATGGCACTTTAAGTGCATATCCAAGAACTTTTTAAATGTGATGAGGGTCTCTGCCTCTACCACCCTTTCAGGCACTGAGTTCCAGACCCCCACCACCCTCTGGGTGAAAAAAGTTCTCCTCAAATCCCCTCTAAACTTCCGACCAATTACTTTAAATCTATGTCCCCTGGTTATTGACCCTTCTGCTAAGGGAAATAGTTCCTTCCTATCCACTCTATCTAGGCCCTTCATAATTTTACACACCTCAATTAAGTCTCCCCTCAGCCTCCTCTGTTCCAAAGAAAACAACCCCAGCCTATCCAATCTTTCCTCATAGCTAAAATTCTCCAATCCTGGCAACATCCTCGTAAATCTCCTCTGTACCCTCTCTAGCACAATCACATCTTTCCTGTAATGTGGTGACCAGAACTGCACGCAGTACTCTAGCTGAGGCCTAACTAGCATTTTATACAGTTCAAGCATAACCTCCCTGCTCTTATATTCTATGCCTCGGCTAATAAAGGCAAGTATCCCATAGCCTTCTTAACCACTTTATCTACCTGTCCTGCTACCTTCAGGGATCTGTGGACATGCACTCCAAGGTCCCTCTGTTCCTCTGCACTTCTCAGTGTCCTACCATTTATTGTTTATTCCCTTGCCTTGTTAGCCCTCCCCAAATGCATTACCTCACACTTCTCCAGATTGAATTCCATTTGCCACTGTTCTGCCTATCTGACCAGTCCATTGATATCTTCCTGCAGTCTGCAGCTTTCTTCTTCATTATCTACTGCATGGCCAATTTTAGTATCATCTGCAAACTTCTTAATCATACCCCCTACATTCAAGTCTAAATCATTGATATATATCACAAAAAGCAAGGGACCTAGTACTGAGCCCTGCGGATCCCCACTGGAAACAGCCTTCCAGTCACAAAAACACACATCGACCATAACCCTTTGTTTCCTACTTCTGAGCCAATTTTGGATCCAACTTGCCACTTTGAGTTAATTAAATAAATCTTGAATAAAAAGTTATTATCAGTAATGGTGACCATGAAACTCCCGGATTGTCGTAAAAACCCATCTGGTTCACTAATGTCCTTTAGGGAAGGAAATCTGCCATCCTTACCTGGTCTGGCCTGTATGTGACTCCAAACCCACAGCAATGTGGTTGACTCTTAACTGCCCTGTGAAATGGCCTAGCAAGCCACTCAGTTGTAAAAAAAAACGCTACGAAAAACAATAAGAAGAATAAAACCGGACGGACCACCCGGCATCGACCTCGGCACAGGCTTCGGACACGACAACGGCACACCCAGCCCAGTCGACCCTGCAAAGTTCTATCTTTGTTCTCTCTTTCTATCTTTTACTCTCTCTTTTTCGCACTCACTCTCTTCTTTCTCTCTCTTTTTTTCCTATTCATGGAGTACCTATGTCATAATTTTTTCTCCCCATGTGCAATCCTTTATACATTACGTGCATCTCTGTTGCATTTCTATCATTATCCCACCCACCAATTTATTTTAGCTAACTCATTTTGTAGTCTCCTCGGATTCAAGTGTGTCTCCCTCCCCAAAGATGGTATTGCTTTGTGAACGTGTCTAATTTGCATTGAGTTTCTCAATCTAAGTCTCTAATGGAAATTAGAAACTGTGCAGGACCCAACATTGATCCCTGGAGCATTCCACTCAGCAGTCCCCAGCCTAGTCCGACATCCCTCAACAGACAAGTCGCCTCTTTTCTGCTTTCAGCCAATTTTATATCTATTCTCAGGTTTAACTTTGAATCCCTTAATTAGCAGCCTTTCAAGTGGAACTTTATTAACAGCTTTTTGGAAGTCTAGGTATATCACGTTGTAGGACTTTGGGATGTCACTACTCTAAAAAAAAAATTTGGGGAGGTTAGTCAGGCAAGATTTTCCCTTCTCTATGTTTTGGCTTCTATTTACTTGGTCATTTACAAATTAAGTACTGTTGAAGCAGACCAGTCAGCCCATCTTTGCTCTTCCACCCACAAGAGAAAACTTTCAGTCCCACATTATGTCATCTAACTGCACCTTGAAAGAATCTAAAATTTTCATCTCTTCTACCCACAAGTCGAGACCATTCCAGGTGCTAATCATTCTTTGTGTGAATATGTTCTTCCTGACATCAGTCCCAAGTTGGACTTTCACAACATTTAACCTATGCAGCTTATCCAAATTCTTGGTTTACATTGAAGTATTGCTCTGTATTTATCTTATTTGTGCCATTTAATATCTTGTATACGTCTGTAAAGCCCCCTCTCAACGACAACAATTTTCATCTATATAACATCTTTATTGTAGAAAATCACGCCAAGGCACTTCACAGAGCCATAATCAAACTAAAAATGGATGCCGAGCCAAAGAAGGAAATAGTAGGAGGGATGAATCAAAAGCTTGGTCAAAGAGGTGGGTTTTAAGGAGAGTCTTAAGGGAGGAGAGATAGAGGTAGAGACACTGGAGGGTTTAGAGAGAAAATTTCAGAGCATGCGGCTTAGGTGGCTGAAGTTACGGTGATCAAAGGTGGGGCAAAAAGAGGGGCGATGCACGAGAGGCCAGAGTCAGAGGAATGGAGATTTGGGGGAAGGGTTGTAAGGCTGGAGATGGTTACAGGGATAGGCAGGAGTGAGGCCATGGAGGGACTTAAACACGAGGATGGGTTTAGTTGGCTCCTTTACAAAAATGAAGAGCTCCAGTCTTTCCTCATAACTTAAAGCTTTGATGCTAGCGATCAGCATTGTGGCTCCTTTATATGTCATCTCCATGGTCTGAATGTTCCCTTTTATGTCTCAGTGACCAGAATTGAATATAATATTCAAGATGTGGTCTGACCAGAGCATTGTACAGTTTGAGCATGACATCCTCCAGCTTATACTGTGCTGACTTAGTAATGAAATTTGCCATTTATTCAGCATTTGTTTACTGCTGCTGTAGAATGATTTGACATGTTAAGTGCTGAGTCTACCATCTCCCCAGATCCCTTTCAGCTGTATGCTTCGCTATTTCTGATAGTTTATGCATGACGTCCATTTTTCCTTCCATGTGCAGTACCTTGCACGTGTCAATATTAAATGCCATCTGCTCCTATTGTGCCCCGGTACAGATTTTAGCCTTTTATTTTTGTAGGTCCCTGGCTTCTTCCTCTGATTGAACTGCCCACTCCATTGATGAATTTAACCAATTTGCATTGCATTTCAGAATCCGAGTTTTTAATGCAACAACGACAACAACAACAACTGAAAAACTTGAAATCAATGTAAATTAGGAAGCGTGTAGTCCCAGCAGTGGAGTACTCCACTTAGTACTTCCTCTTACCCCAACATCTACATCCAAGTTTTATCTTGAATTCCCACGGGCAATCCTCAAGTTTGCTCTAAGAATTGATTCCATTATTTTAGTCTGTAATGTAAAACTGCTGGTTTGTAGTTGCGGTGTCTGTTTTGTCACTTTTTCGAAAATGGGTACCACATTAGCCTGCTTCCAATCGAACGGGACCTCACCAATGTTCACCAACTCCCCCTAATATCTTCAGAAATCTCAGCCTATGCCTCTCTTAGTACTCTAGAATTCCCCCCAGGTATTTTATTTGCTTCAAGCTTTTTTAGTCTTCCTAGAACTTAGTTTACTCATTTTATAAGGTGGGTCTGATCCGATATCCTGGCACTTGGTGCAGGCCACATTCAGCAAAAGTTATTAAAAAAGAAATAGATAAAGATAAGCAATATTGCCAATTACATACATTTAGATTTTATTTTTAGAAACATTTCCATAACACCAATAGGTTTTGAATGGCTTTCTGCAACTTAAATTTCTTATTCTGCTGATTATTCCGAATTGAGGCCAACATCATAATAGATTCAATTCATGCCCAGTTTAAGTTGATGTATCACAGCTACTTGCAAAGTGTAAATATGCTTACTGTTCTGGTACTTTGGTAGACAATTAGTTGCTCTGTTTCAGTCACACATTCACAGGTATTGGAATCTAATCTTCAGTTTGCACTGCTGCCAGGCAATTCCATCGAGTATTATACTTAAATTAGAAAAAAAAGCTCTGCTTATTTATTGGATACTTGATTGCTTATACAAGTTGTAATTGAACTTTTATGACATGAGCTTCAGTGTAACAGGAGCAGTGTTTGCCTTGCTGGGGGCCCGTGCAAAGGTTCGGTTTGGGGCCCCGACATCTTACTAGATCGGAATAGAAACATCTGTCCAGTCTGTTGCGACAGATCATTGACCGGTCTGTGAGGCTGATGATGAGAAGTCTGAGGTGTTAATATTTGCTATCGTGTTAATATATGTAACTGTTTGTGTTTCGCAAGCTGGACTGCACTTTTCCCCTGTGTTTGGGTCCGACCCTGTGGTTGTCCTGAAAGGACTATTGATCCGGGTTTTACTGCAGCTCCGATTGTCACAACGTGGCCGCCCTGGGCTCCGCTGCTGCTCATTGCTATGCACCCAAAGTGGAATCCTTACTGAGCATCTGCGTTCGGGCTGGAGGCCAGCGTGAGCGGCTCTGTTTCAACCTGGCTTGCTGCGTGTTTCTCCTCCCTCCCTGTTGTTTGGCAACGAGTCAGGCAATGTCAGCTCCGCCGCTTTCCCATGTGCTCCAGGCCTCAATGAATCCTCGCAGCCCCGCTTGCGGCCGCTTGGAACTTTTGCTGCATTCGGTCCGCAGGCCGTACCTTTGACACCCCTTTTTCGAAAGCCTCCAGTTTGTTTATTTTGAAATCATTAATTTTACTTTGATTCCCACTGATGATGCAGGGCATGTTGCTCATGTTTTCCCCAATGAATAGAGAAATAATCATTTAGTATATTAAATATTTTATGTATCCCTTTTTTTTGAACCACGGAGGTTTTCCTTTAGTGTTTTATGATCGACATATTTGAAAGAGATAGTACTCAAAACCAGAAGTAATCTAAGCAAACATATGTTGTACTTTGTGTGCAACATAAGTGCTAAAACCTGTAAGTTAATACATTCTAATTGCTTTACTTTGTTGGTGAGAAGCTGCACAGGCTGAAATGCTATTAATGGAATATAACACTGTACATAAAATTTATAATTAAACAATTATTTCTCAATAAACTTGCAATATGATAATGTAGCCATTCTCCCTCATACATGAAGTGTACTGATGGGTAAGGATCAGACAAAAATTAGGAAAGCAAAGAGCAGGCATGAAAAAATATTGGCAAGTAAAATCAAGGAAAACCCAAAGATGTTTTATAAATACATAGCGCAAGAAGATAACTAAAGACAGAGTAGGGCCTATTAGAGACCAAAATCGTAACCTGTTTGTGTTGAGGTGGAAGACGTGGGTATGGTTCTTAATGAATACTTTGCGTCTGTCTTCACAAAAGAGAGGGACGATGCAGACATTGTAGTTGAGGAGGAGGAGTGTGAAATATTAGATGAAATAAGCATAGTGAGAGAGGAAATATTAAGGGGTTTAGCATCTTTGAAGGTAGATAAATCGCCAGGCCTGGATGAAATGTATCCCAGGCTGAAGAGAAGCAAGAGAGGAAATAGTGGAGGCTCTGACCATCATTTTCCAATCCTCTCTGGCTACAGGTGTGGTGCCGGAGGACTGTTAACATTGTACCATTGTTTAAAAAGGGAGAAAGGGATAGATCGAGTAATTACAGGCCAGTCAGCCTAACCTCAGTGGTGGGCACATTATTGGAAAAAATTCTGAGGGACAGTATTAATCGTCATTTAGAAAGGCACAGATTAATCAAGGACAGTCAGCATGGATTTGTTAAGGGAAGGTCATGTCTGACTGACTTGATTGAATTTTTTAAGGAGGTAACAGGGAGGCTCGATGAGGGCAGTGCATTTGATGTAGTCTACAGGGATTTTAGCAAGGCTTTTCACAAGGTGCCACATGGCAGACTGGTCAGAAACGTAAAAGCCCATGAGATCCAAGGGAAAGTGGCAAGTTGGATCCAAAATTGGCTCAGTGGCAGGAATCAAAGGGTAATGGTTGACGGGTGTTTTTGTGACTGGAAGGCCGTTTCCAGTGGGGCTCCATGGGGCTCAGTACTAGGTCCCTTGCTTTTCGTGGTATATATCAATCATTTAGACTTCAATATAGGGGGCATGATTAAGAAGTTTGCAGATGATACAAAAATTGGCCGTGTGGTTGATAGTGAGGAAGAAAGCTGCAGGAAGATATCAATGGACTGGTCAGGTGGGCAGAAAAATGGCAAATGGAATTCAATCTGGAAAAGTGTGAAGTAATGCATTTGGAGAGTTCTAAAAAGGCAAGGGAATACACATTAAATGATAGGATACTGAGAAAGAAAGACTTGCATTTATATAGTGTCTTTCACCACCACCGGACGTCCCAAAGCGCTTTACAGCCAGTGAAGTACTTTTGAAGTGTAGTCACTGTTGTAATGTAGGAGAAGTGTGGAGGAACAGAGGAACTTTGGAGTGCATGTCCACAGATCCCTGAAAGTGGCAGGACAGGCAGATAAGTTGGTTAAGAAGGCATACGGGATGCTTTCCTTTATTAGCCGAGGCATAGAATATTTTTTTTTATTCGTTTATGGGATGTGGGCATCGCGGGCAAGGCCAGCATTTATTGCCCATCTGTAGTTGCCCTTGAGAAGGTGGTGGTGAGCCACCTTCTTTAACTGCTGCAGTCCGTGTGGTGAAGGTACTCCCACAGTGTTGTTAGGTAGGGAGTTCCAGGATTTTGACCCAGTGACAATGAAGGATTGGCGATATACTTCTAAGTCAGGATGGTGTGTGACTTGGAGAGGAACTTGGAGGTGGTGGTGTTCCCATGCGCCTGCTGCCCTTGTGCTTCTAGGTGGTAGAGGTCAAGGGTTTGGGAGGTGCTGCCGAAGAAGCCTTGGTGAGTTGCTGCAGTGCATCTTATAGATGGTACACACTGCAGCCACGGTACGCCGGTGGTGGAGGGAGTGAATGTTTAAGGTGGTGGATGGGGTGCCGATCAAGCGGGCTGCTTTGTCCTGGATGGTGTCGAGCTTCTTGAGTGTTGTTGGAGCTGCACTCATCCAGGCAAGTGAAGAGTATTCCATCACACTCCTTACTTGTGCCTTGCAGATGGTGGAAAGGCTTTGGGGAGTCAGGAGGTGAGACACTCGCCACAGAATACCTAGCCTCTGAACTGCTCTTGTTGCCACAGTATTTATGTGGCTGGTCCAGTTAAGTTTCTGGTCAATGGTGACCCTCAGGATATTGATGGTGGGGGATTCGGCGATGGTAATGCCGTTGAATGTCAAGGGGTGGTGGTTAGACTCTCGCTTGTTGGAGATAGTCATTGCCTGGAACTTCTGTGGCACCAATGTTATCTGCCACTTATCAGCCCAAGCCTGAACGTCATCCAGGTCTTGTTGCATGCGGGCATGGACTGCTTCATTATCTGAGGAGTTGTGAATGGCACTGAACACTGTGCAGTCATCAGCGAACATCCCCATTTCTGACCTTATGTTGGAGGGAAGGTCATTGATGAAGCAGCTGAAGATAGTTGGGCCTAGGACACTGCCCTGAGGAACTCCTGCAGTGATGCCCTGGGGCTGTGATGATTGACCTTCAACCACCACCTTTTGTTCTAGGTATGACTCCAGCCAGTGGAGAGTTTTCTCCCCAATTCCCATTGACTTCAGTTTTACTAGGGCTCCTTGATGCCATAATCGGTCAAATACTGCCTTGATGTCAAGGGCAGTCACTCTCACCTCACCTCTGGAATTCAGTTCTTTTGTCCATGTTTGGACCAAGGCTGTAATGAGGTCGGGAGCCGAGTGATCTTGGCAGAACCCAAACTGGGCATCAGTGAGCGGGTTTTCGGTGAGTAAGTGCCGCTTGATTTCACTGTCGATGACACATTCCATCACTTTGCTGATGATTGAGAGTAGACTGACGGAGCGGTAATTGGCCGGATTGGATTTGTCCGGCTTTTTGTGGACAGGACATATCTGGGCAGTTTTCCATCATTGTCGGATAGATGCCTGTGTTGTAGCTGTACCGGAAATAAAAGGGGTCAGAGGATCTGGCAAGAGGGAGGAGCTGAGGGAAATCCTTATTAGTCGGGAAAAGGTATTGAGGAAATTGATGGGACTGAAGGCTGAAAAATCCCCAGGGCCTGATGGTCTGCATCCCAGAGTACTTAAGGAGGTGGCCTTGGAAATAGTGGATGCATTGACGATCATTTTCCAACATTCCTTAGACTCTGGATCAGTTCCGATGGAGTGGAGGGTGGCCAATGTAACCCCTCTTTTTAAAAAAGGAGGGAGGGAGAAAGCAGGGAATTATAGACCGGTCAGCCTGACATCGGTCGTGGGTAAAATGATGGAAGCAATTATTAAAGATGTCATAACAGACCATTTGGAAAGTGGCGACATGATAGGTCCAAGTCAGCATGGATTTGTGAAAGGGAAATCATGCTTGACAAATCTTCTGGAATTTTTTGAGGATGTTTCCAATAGGGTGGACAGGGGGGAACCAGTAGATGTGGTGTATTTGGACTTTCAGAAGGCCTTCGACAAGGTCCCACACAAGAGATTGGTGAGCAAAGTTAAAGCACATGGGATTGGGGGTAATGTGTTGACGTGGATTGAGAACTGGTTGGCAGACAGGAAACAAAGAGTAGGAGTAAATGGGTACTTTTCAGAATGGCAGGCAGTGACCAGCGGGGTACCGCAGGGTTCGGTGCTGGGACCCCAGCTGTTTACATTATATATTAATGATTTGGACGAAGGGATTAAATGTAATATCTCCAAATTTGTGGATGACACTAAATTGGGAGGCAGTGTGAACAATGAGGAGGATGCTAGGAGGCTACAGAGTGACTTGGACAGGTTGGGTGAATGGGCAAATGTATGGCAGATGAAGTACAATGTGGATAAATGTGAGGTTATCCACTTTGGTGGTAAAAATAGAGAGGCGGACTATTACCTGAATGGTGGCAAATTAGGGAAAGGGGAGGTGCAACGAGACCTGGGCGTCATGGTACATCAGTCACTGAAGGTGGGAATGCAAGTGCAGCAGGCAGTCAAGAAAGCAAACGGAATGATGGCCTTCATAGTAAGGGGATTTGAGTACAGGAGTAGGGAGGTGATGCTGCAGTTGTACAGGGCCTTGGTGAGGCCACACCTGGAGTATTGTGCGCAGTTTTGGTCTCCTAACTTAAGGAAGGACATTCTTACTATTGAGGGAGTGCAGCGAAGGTTCACTAGATTGATTCCTGGGATGGCCGGACTGACATATCAAGAAAGATTGGGTCAACTGAACTTGTATCCTCTGGAGTTCAGAAGAATGAGGGGGGATCTTATAGAGACATTTAAAATCCTGACTGGTTTAGACAAATTAGATGCGGGCAGAATGTTCCCAATGTTAGGGAAAACTAGAACCAGGGGGTCACAGTCTAAGGATTAAGGGGAAGCCATTTAAGACTGAGCTGAGGAGGAACTTCTTCACCCAGAGAGTGGTGAATCTATGGAATTCTCTTCCACAGAAGGTTGTTGAGGCCAGTTCGCTAAATATATTCAAAAGGGAGTTAGATATAACACTCACAACTAGGGGGATCAAGGGGTATGGCGAGAAAGCAGGAATGGGGTACTGAGGTAGCATGTTCAGCCATGAACGCATTGAATGGCGGTGCAGGCTCGAAGGACCGAATGGTCTACTCCTGTACCTATTTTCTATGTTTCTATGTTAACTGCTTGGCTAGAGGCGCTGCTAGTTCTGGAGCACAAGTCTTCAGCACAATAGCCAGGATATTGTCGGGGCCCATAGCCTTTGCTGTATCCAGTGCGCTCAGCCGTTTCTTGATATCACGTGGAGTGATTCAAATTGGCTGAAGACTAGCTTCTGTGATAGTGGGGACCTCAGGAGTAGGCTGATATGGATCATCCACTCGGCACTTCTGGCTGAAGATGGTTGCAAATGCTTCAGCCTTGTCTTTTGCACTCACGTGCTGGGCTCCACCATCATTGAGGATGGGGATATTCATGGAGCATCCTCCTCCCGTTAATTGTTTAACGGTCCACCACCATTCACAACTGGATGTGAGAGGACTGCAGAGCTTTGATCTGATCCATTGATCATGGGATTGCTTAACCCTGCCTATAGCATGCTGCTTCTGCTTTTTAGCATGCATTTAGTCCTGTGTTGTAGCTTCCCCAGGTTGGCACCTCATTTTTAGGTACGCCTGGTGCTGCTCCTGACATGCTCTTCTACACTTCTTATTGAACCAGGGCTGGTCCCCTGGCTTGATGGTAATGGTAGAGTGAGGGATATGCCGGGCCATGAGGTTACAGATTGTGGTGGAATACAATTCTGCTGCTGATGGCCCACAGCACCTCATGGATGCCCAGTTTTGAGCTGCTAGATCTGTTAATAAGAACATAAGAACATAAGAAATAGGAGCAGGAGTAGACCAATCGGCCCCTCGAGCCTGCTCCGCCATTCAATGAGATCATGGCTGATCTGATCCAACCTCAACTCTAAAGAACACAAGAAGTAGGAGCAGGACCAGGCCACTCGGCCCCTGGGCCCGCTCCGCCACCCACAGGGCCTTGACCGATCCGAACTCAAACTCATGTCCAAATTTCCAGCCCGCTCCCCGTAACCCCTGATTCCCTTTACTTCTAGGAAACGGTCTATTTCTGTTTTAAATTTATTTAATGAAGTAGCTTCCACAGCTTCCTGGGGTAGCAAATTCCACAGACCCACTACCCTCTGAGTGAAAACGTTTCTCCTCATCTCAGTTTTGAAAGAGCAGCCCCTTATTCTAAGATTATGTCCCCTAGTTCTAGTTTCACCCATCATTGGGAACATCCTCACCGCGTCCACCCGATCATGCCCCTTCACAATCTTATATGTTTCAATAAGATCGCCTCTCATTCTTCTGAACTCCAATGAGTAGAGTCCCAATCTACTCAACCTCTCTTCGTATGTCCACCCCCTCATCCCCAGAATTAACCGAGTGAACCTTCTTGTACTGCCTCGAGAGCAAGTATGTCTTTTCTTAAGTATGGACACCAAAACTGTATGCAGTACTCCAGGTGCGGTCTCACCAATACCCTATACAACTGCAGCAATACCTCCCTGTTTTTATATTCTATCCCCCTAGCAATAAAAGCCAACATTCCATTGGCTTTCTTGATCACCTGCTGCACCTGCATACTAACTTTTTGATTTTCTTGCACCAAGACCCCCAGATCCCTTTGTACTGCAGTACTTTCCAGTTTCTCGCCATTAAGATAATAACTTGCTCTCTGATTTTTCCTGCCAAAGTGCATAACCTCACATTTTCCAATATTGTATTGCATCTGCCAAATCTCTGCCCACTCACCCAGCCTGTCTATATCCCCCTGTAGGTTTTTTATGTCCTCCTCACTTTCTACTTTCCCTCCCATCTTTGTATCATCTGCAAACTTTGATATGTTACACTCGGTCCCCTCCTCCAAATCGTTAATATAGATTGTAAAGAGTTGGGGACCCAGCACCGACCCCTGCGGAACACCACTAGCTACTGGTTGCCAGTCCGAGAATGAACCATTTATCCCAACTCTCTGCTTCCTGTTAGATAACCAATCCTCCACCCATGCCAGAATATTACCCCCAGTGATTTTTTATCTTGAGTAATAATCTTTTATGTGGCACCTTGTCGAATGCCTTCTGGAAGTCTAAATACACTACATCCACTGGTTCCCCTTTATCCACCCTGTACGTTATGTCCTCAAAGAACTCGAGCAAATTTGTCAGACATGACTTCCCCTTCATAAAGCCATGCTGACTTTGTCCTATTAAATTATGTTTATCTAAATGTTCTGTTACTGTCTCCTTAATAATAGACTCCAAAATTTTACCCACCACAGATGTTAGGCTAACTGGTCTATAATTTCCAGCCTTCTGCCTACAACCCTTTTTAAATAAGGGTGTTACATTAGCAGTTTTCCAATCTGCCGGGACCTTTGCTGAGTTCAGGGAGTTTTGGAAAATTATTACCAAAGCATCCACAATTCCTACTGCCACTTCCCTCAAGACCCTAGGATGTAAGCCATCAGGTCCAGGGGATTTATCCGCCTTGAGTCCCATTATTTTACTGAGTACCAATTCCTTAGTGATTTTAATCGTATTTAGCTCCTCCCCCACTAGAGCCCCCTGTTTGTCCAGTGTTGGGATATTCTTAGTGTCCTCTACCGTAAAGACTGAAACAAAATATTTGTTCAGCATTTTTGCCATCTCCATGTTTCCCACCATTAATTTCCCGGTCTCATCCTCTAAGGGACCTATGTTTGCCTTAACCACCGTTTTTCTTTTTATATAACTATAGAAACTCTTGCTATCTGTTTTTATATTTTTTGCTAATTTATTTCATAGTCTATTTTCCCTTTCTTAATCAATCCTTTAGTTACTTTTGTTCTCTTTTGAAGACTTCCCAATCTTCTATCCTCCCACTAACTTTGGCTACCTTATATGTCCTTGTTTTTAGTTGGATACTTTCTTTAATTTCTTTACTTAGCCATGGATGGCTGTCATTTCTTTTACACCCTTTTTTCCTCAGTGGAATATATTTATTTTGAAAGTTGTAAAATAACTCCTTGAATGAACACCACTGCTCATGTACCGTCTTACCCTTTAATCTATTTTCCCAGTCCACTTTAATCAATTCTGCTCTCATGCCATCATAGTCTCCTTTATTCAAGCTCAGTATGCTTGTTTGAGAACCAACCTTCTCACCCTCTAATTGGATATGGAATTCAACCATGTTATGGTCACTCATTCCAAGGGGATCCTTAACTAGGACATTATTAATTAATCCAGACTCATTACACAGTACCAGGTCCAAGGTTGCTTGCCCCCTTGTAGGATCAGTTACATACTGCTCAAGAAATCCATCCCTAAGACACTCAATAACCTCTTCCTCAAGGCTGCCCTGCCCAATTTGATTTGTCCAGTTAATATGATAGTTCTGAATCTATCCCATTTAGTACGGTGGTAGTACCACACAACACGATGGAGGGTGTCCTCAGTGTGAAGACGGGACTTCATCTCCTTCTCCACAATGAATGTGCAGTGGTCACTGCTACCAATTCTGTCATGGACAGATGCATCTGCGACAGGTAGATTGGTGAGGACGAGGTCAAATAGGTTTTTCCCTCGTGTTGGTTCTCTCACAGGCCCAGACTGGTAGCTATGTCCTTCAGGACTCAGCCAGCTCGGTCAGTAGTGGTGCTACCGAGCCACTCTTGGTGATGGATTTTGAAGTCCCCCACCCAGAGTATATTCTGTGCCCTTGCTACTCTCAGTGCTTCTCCCAAGTGGTGTTCAACATAGAGGAGTACTGATTCATCAGCTGAGGGCAGGCAGTAGGTGGTAATCAGCCAGAGGTTTCCCTGCCCATGCTTGACCTGAAGCCATGAGATCCAGAGTCAATGTTGAGGAGTCCCAGGGCCACTCCTACCTGACTGTGTACCACTGTGCCGCCACCCCTGGTGGGTCTGTCCTGCCAGTGGGACAGGACATACCCAGGGATGGTGATGGAGGAGTTTGGGACATTGGCTGAAAGGTATGATTCTGTCAGGCTGTTGCTTGACTAGTCTCCCAATTTTGGCACAAGTCCCTAGATGTTGGTGAGGAGGATTTTGCAGGGTTGACTGGTGTGGCATTGCAATGTTCGTAGCCGGTGCCGAGTGGTCCGTCTGGTTTCATTCTTATTATTGTGTTTCGTAGCAGTTTGTTACAACTGAGTGGCTTGCTAGGCCATTTCAGAGGGCAGTTCAGAGTCACAGGTAAGGATGGCAGATTTCCTTCCCGAAAGGACATTAGTGAACCAGATGGGTTTTTACGACAATCCGATAGTTTTATGGTTACCATTACTGATACGAGCTTTTTATTCAAGATTAATTAACTGAATTTAAATTCCCCAGCTGCCATCGTGGGATTTGAACTCACGTCTCTGGATCATTAGTCCGGTGACATTACCACTATGCTACCATTCCCTCAATATAAGAACACAGAGGTTATGCTTGAACTGTATAAAACAGTAGTTAGGCCACAGCTAGATTACTGCGTACAGTTCTGGTCACCACATTACAGGAAAGATGTGATTGCTCAAGAGAGGGTACAAGGAGATTTATGAGGATGTTGCCAGAACTGGAGAATTTTAGCTATGAGGAAAGATTGGATAGGCTGGGATTGTTTTCTTTGGAACAGAGGAGGCTGAGGGGAGACTTAATTGGGGTGTACAAAATTATGAGGGGCCTAGATAGAGTGGATAGAAAGGACCTATTTCCCTTAGCAGAGAGGTCAATAACCAGGGGGCATGGATTTAAAGTAATAGGTAGAAGGATTAGAGGGGAGTTGAGGAGAACTTTTTTCAGCCAGTGGGTGGTGGGGGTCTGGAGCTCACTACCTGAAAGGGTGGTAGAGGCAGAAACCCTCATCACATTTAGAAAGTACTTGGATTTGCACTTGAAGTGCCGTAACCTACAAGGCTACTGACCATGAGCTGTAAAGTGGGATTAGGCGGCAAAGCTCTTTTTCGGCCGGCACAGACACGATGGGCCGAATGGCCTCCTTGTGTGCTGTAAATTTCTATGATTCTATATGAATGCCTCTCCGACCCCTTAAGCGATTGAAACTAGTCCAGGAGGTCACTGTGGCCCTGATAATTCTATATAGTACCTACCTTTTGTAAGAGGTAATCTTCGCCCCAGCCAGAAACAGGTCCAGCTCTCGCTTGAAGGAATTCAGCGAATTGGTGTCCACCGCATGAGCCAGCAGCCTGTTCCAGAGGTCCACTATTCTCTGGGAAAGGAACCACCTCCTGACATCTAACCTGGATCAGCCCTATACAACTTAAAATTGAGACCCCTGGTCCTCCCTAACCTATTTAATTGGAACAAACTGTCAACTCGAACACAATCTATTCCCTTCATCAAAAGCAAAATACTGCAGATGCTGGAAATCTGAAATAAAAAACAGAAAATGCTGGAAATACTCAGCAGGTCAGACAGCATCTGTAACATAAAAAAGTGAATTTCATCAGATGACCTTCTGATGAAAGGTCATCGACCTGAAGTGTTAACTCTGTTTCTCTCTCCACAGATACTGCCTGACCTGCTGAGTATTTCCAGTATTTTCTGTTTCTATTCCTTCATCATCTTATAAACCTCCATCAGATCACCCCTAAGTCTACGCTTCTCTAAAGTGTAGTCCCAGCTCTTTTAGCCTATCTTGCTAACTAAGATGCTTGTCTTGTGGCCCTCCTCTACACCCTTTCCAAAGCCTAAATATCACCCACCATGTGAGGAGACAAAAACTGGACACAATATTCCAACTGAGGTCTTGTACAAGGACACAATAGTATGTTTTGTCTTATAGTCAATTGTCCTCAAAATGCACCCAATACCCTATTCGCTCTAGCTATCGCTTCACAGCATTGCTCATGAACATTTATGATCTATTCTCAAGAACACCCAGATCTCAATCTTTCTCCACCTGCTTTAATGCTTTTCCTTGAAGGGTGTCTGTATGTTGAACATTCGCCCTGTCCATCTGCACAACACTGCAATTTTCCAAATTCAACATAATTTGCCAGTCATGGGCTCAATCCCCCAACACATCAAGATCCACCTGGAGCAGTCGAGCATCCTAACACTCGCACAGATCTTGGTATCATCTGCAAATCTGCAGATCATGTCCCCAACTCCTACATCTAGATCATTAATAAAAATAGTAAAGAGCAACAGTCCTAACACCATCCCTGCGGGACACCACAGGTCTCCAAACAGATACAAATCAGTCTATAACTACTTTCTCCCTATGCCCTTCCAGACAGTTCTCAATCCAGCTCAATATATTACCAGTAATACCAGAGGCTTCGATCTTGTAGAGAAGCCTCTTGTACAGTACCTTGTCAAAAGCCTTTTGGAAGTCTAAGTAGACAATGTCAACTGGGCTTCCCTCATCCACCGCCTTGGTGACTTCTTCAAAAAACATAATCAAACTTGTAAGATATGATCTCGTTTTTTGAAGCCATATCAGGTGTCCCTATATGTCCCTCTTCATCCACGTAATCACATATTGCATCCCTAATGATTCCCTCAAGCATCTTTCCTATTACTGATGTCAAACTAATGGGTCTATAGTTACCCAGTTCTGACTTGTCTTCTTTTTTAAAGATTGGAACTATTACTTTAAATATAAATTTTTAATATTTTTGGCTTTCTATATGGCACTGAAAGGAATTATAGATTTTTTCTTATTTATAAAATAAAAGTGAGTTGTTTTAAACTTTATGGCCGTGAAATTCGGCTCCTTTGCGCCTGCTGTTAGCGCCTCCAGGGGGCGCTAATGGGACACAAAGGGCTTATCGCCCGGGTGGGGGCTTAGCGCCCCCCAAGAAATTCACCGGGGCGCTACTGAGGTGCGACCCCTTAGTGTCCCGCCGCGACCCCTTACCACCCCACTGCAGAAATTTGGCTGCGCCCCGTGAGGCTGCCGCAAGCGGTGTCAGCGCCAGCCTCGCGGGTCACGAGCCGGGCCGACCTCCGCTTACAGGGCACTAATTAAAGGGAGGTGCGGCCGTGACCCGCGCTGCCATTTTATTTTTTTGGTCGATCTCCAGGTCGGCCCTCCATGGCGGCCCTTGGCGTGGTCCGTGGCCGCCATCGTGTAGCCACGGCACCACGCCGATCTGGTGGGCTAGTGTAGGCCATCGGAGGCCCTGCAGAGCTCGCAGCATCCCTCCTCTTTAGCGGAAGGGGAGGGGCGCTGAAACACGTCAGCGCTATGCGGAGCGGCCACAGTGTCAGCTGTGGCTTAGTGGGTAGCACACTCGCCTCTGAGTCAGAAGGTTGTGGGTTCAAGTCCCACTCCAGGGACTTGAGCACATAAAGCTAGGTTGACACTCCAGTGCAGTGCTGAGGGAGTTCTGCACTGTCGGAGGTGCTGTCTTTCAGATGAGATGTTAAACCGAGGCCCCGTCTGCTCTTTCAGATGGACGTAAAAGATCCTATGGCACTATTTCGAAGAAGAGCAGGGAAGTTATCCCCGGTGTCCTGGCCAATATTTATCCCTCAACCAACATAACAAAAACAGATTATTTGGTCATTATCACATTTCTGTTTGTGGGACCTTGCGGTGCATAAATTGGCTGCCGCGTTTCCCACATTACAACAGTGACTCCACTTCAAAAGTACTTCATTGGCTGTAAAGCACTTTGAAATGTCCGGTGGTCATGGAAGGCGCTATATAAATGCAAGTCTTTCTTTCTTTTACCAAGCTTTGTGCCCCCGACACCGCCACGAGAGGAAGTGGAGTGCCTGAGATAGCGCCGGGGTGGTACTTCCACACCGGGCACTAATCTCCGGCGATAATTCGGTTACCGACCCCAAACGGGGCGTAACCGAATTTCGCCATCTAAGAATTTACAGTGCTGATTTTGCTTCTAGACAAAATAATGATCACTTTTTTATGTGAATTGCAATTTTCTTATTGAAATGAATGAATATCTTGGTCCATCAAATTAATTATGAAGTAATATGCTCTCTAGGGTGTAAAATGCTAAAGTTATTACATTGAGCTTAACTTAGAATATATGGAACAAAATTTAATTAAAATACAACATTAATCAACACTCTGTGGTGCAATAACTTTTCAAATGACTGTAAAATGAGTCAATTAAATTGAAGTAACAAAAAAGAGAGGAGCCAAGTCTGAAGAACTCTTCATAGTCAGCCTACTCTCAATCATCAGCAGTGATAGAAGGAGTCGCAGTGCTATCAAACGACACTTACTCACCAATAACGTGCTCACCAATGCTCAGTTTGGGTTCTGCCAGAACCGCTCGGCTCCGGAACTCATTGGTTCAAACATGGAGCCAAATTCCAGAAGTAAGGTGAGAGTGACTGCACTTAACGTCAAGGCAGTATTCGACTGAGTTTGGCACTTAGTAAAACTGAAGTTAGTGGGAATCCTGGGCGGGGGGGGGGGGGGGAGGGGGGGCTGAGGGGGGCGGGTGGGGAAAGCTCTCTGGTGTCTAGAGTCATACCTGGCACAATTAAGATTGGAGGCAAATCATCTCAGTCACAGAGTATCGCTGCAGGAGTTCCTCAGGGCAGCGTTTTAGGCTCAACTATCTTCAGCTGTTTCATCAATGACCTTCCCTCCATCATAAGGTCAGAAGCTCGACAATGAGCACAGTGATGATTGCACAGTGTTCAGTTCCATTCACAGTTCCTCAGATAATGAAGCAGTCCATGCCCGCATGCAGCAAGACCTGGACATTATCCCGGCGTGAGCTGATAAGTGTCAATAGTATCACCACACAAGTGCATTTCGGACAAGAGAGAACCTAACCACCTTTGCTTGACATTCAGTAGTATTACCATCGCTGAATCCCCACTGTTGGATCACCATTGACCAGAAACTCAAATGGACCAACCACATATATGCCATGGCTACTAGAGCAGGTCAGATGCTGGGTACTCTGCAGTGAGTGGCTCACCTCCTGACTCACAATAGCCTCTCCACCACCTTCAAGGCACAAGTCAAGAGTGTGATGGAATACTCTCCACTTGCCTGGATGGGTGAAGCTCAAGAAGTTCAACACAATCCAGGACAAAGCAGTCTGCTTGATCAGCAGCCCAACCACCAGCTTAAACATCCACTCCCCTCCACCTCCAGCGTACTGTGGCCGCAATGTGTACTAGCGACCAGATGCATTGCAGCCAAGGCTTCTTTAGCAGCATCTCTCAAACCATGACTTCCACCACCTAGAAGTGAGCATGTGCAGGGGAACACCATCACCTCCAATTTCCCCTCCAAGACACACACAATCCATCATTGTCGCTGGGTCAAACTTCTGGAATTCTCTACCTGACAGCATTGTGGGAGTACCTTCACCACATGGATGGCAGTATTTGAAGAATAAGGCTCACCACCACCTTCTCAAGGGCAACTAGGGGTGGGAAATATATGCTGGCCTCATCAGTGACATCCATATCCTGAGAATGAATAACAGAATAATAAAAAAATTGGCACTTCAGGTATTCAGTCTGAAGTAAAACAGTTTATGTGTTTCTCTGTGCTTATTCCTTTTGTCTGTGTTTTCATTCCAGAAGCAGGAAGAAGCACTGTGGTACCCTTGGAAATGCAGGCTTCCTCTGAGCCTTGGCTGCAGGTCCCAGGACAAAGTGAAAAGCATTTCAAGATCAAGAACAGTTGCCCAAATTCATTGTAATGGCGAGGACAGATTTGGTATCTGTTCATGTTGTCCGACGGCTAAATTCTATCTAATTTGCATGGCAGCAAGCATTGTTTTCATTTTGCGTCACAAATGCATTTTGCTGTATTTAAAATGATCTTTCATGCACCCTGCGGTTTGCTGTGCTGCATCTATTTTGAGGCACACTGTGAAGTGAGGAGCAAAGCCGGTATTCATGTAGTACCCAGGTAGTAGCAAACTTGAAATAACAACAGAAAACGCTGGAAAAACTCAGCAGGCCAGGCAGCATCCGTGGAGAGAGAAAGAGAGTTAACGTTTCAGGTCGATGACCTTTCGTCAGAACTGTGAAGAGCCAGAAATCAAATAGATTTAAGGCCAGAGTAAAGCTGGGAAAAGGGGGAGGGGATAAAAGAACAAAGGGGGAGATGAAGAGACATTAAGAGACATTAAGAGATATGCAAGGCTAGAGGTGGTGTTAATGTGACAGATTAAGGCTGAAAGAAGTGTGAAATCCACTGGCAGAATGAAGGACAGCTGCCAGCTTCTAGGAGGAAAAAAAAGGTGGGGGGGGGGCAAATAAAAGGATGGAAAAAATAAAATATAAATGTGATTGGAGCTGAGGTTATGATCTAAAATTGTTGAACTCGATATTGAGTCCAGAGGGCTGTAGCGTGCCTAAACGAAAGATGAGGTGCTGTTCCTCGAGCTTACGCTGCGCTTCCGTGGAACAGTGTAATAGGCCGAGGACGGTGAGGTCAGAGTGGGAGTGAAGCGATGAATTAAAGTGACAGGCCACCGGGAGCTCGGGGTCCCCCTTACGGACTGAACGGAGGTGTTCCGCAAAGCGGTCACCCAATCTGCGTTTGGTCTCCCCAATGTAGAGGAGACCACATTGTGAGCAGCGAATACAGTATACTAAATTGCAGGAAGTACAAGTAAATCGCTGTTTCACCTGGAAGGGGTGTTTGGGGCCCTGGACAGTGGGAAGAGGGGAGGTGTAAGGGCATGTGTTGCATCTCCTGCGCGTGCACGGGAAGGTGCCGGGCGAAGGGGAAGGGGTGCTGGGGGTGGTAGAGGAGTGGACTAGGGTGTCGCGGAGGGAGCGGTCCCTGCGGAATGCTGAAAGGGGAGGTGAGGGGAAGATGTGTTTGGTGGTGGGATCACGCTGGAGGTGGCGGAAATGGCGGAGG
This sequence comes from Squalus acanthias, assembly GCA_030390025.1. NCBI lineage: Eukaryota > Metazoa > Chordata > Chondrichthyes > Squaliformes > Squalidae > Squalus > Squalus acanthias. The sequence goes on along the minus strand of CM059427.1, from coordinate 21,023,953 downwards.
ATGATCCGTTGAATGTGGAGGCTGGTGGGGTGAAAGGTGAGGACAAGGGGAACCCTATCGTGGTTCCGGGAGGGAGGGGCAGGGGTGAGGGCAGAAGTGCGGGAGATAGAACGGACACGGTCAAGGGCCGTGTCGACCACGGTAGAGGGGAATCCTCGGTTGAGGAAAAAGGAAGACATGTCGGAAGCACTGGTATGGAAGGTGGCATCATCAGAGCAGATGCGGCGGAGACGGAGAAACTGGGAGAATGGAATAGAGTCCTTACAGGAGGTGGGGTGGGAGGAAGTGTAGTCCAGGTAGCTGTGGGAGTCAGTGGGCTTGTAGTGAATGTTAGTCAATAACCTATCCCCAGAGATGGAGATGGAGAAGTCGAGGAAGGGAAGGGAAGAGTCGGAGATGGACCATGTGAAGGTGAGGGAAGGGTGGAAATTGGAAGCATAGTGAATGAAATGTTCTAGTTCAGGGCGAGAGCAGGAGACGGCACCGATACAGTCATCAATGTACCGGAAAAAGAGGTGAGGGAGGGGACCCGAGTAGGACTGGAACAAAGAGTGTTCCACATATCCCACGAAAAGGCAGGCATAGCTAGGACCCATGCGGGTACCCATAGCAACACCTTTAATTTGGAGGAAATGGGTAGAGTCAAAGGAGAAGTTGTTCAATGTGAGAACAAGTTCAGCCAGGCGGAGGAGGGTGGTGGTGGATGGGGACTGGTTGGGCCTCTGTTCAAGGAAGAAGCGGAGCGCCCTCAGGCCATCCTGGTGGGGAATGGAGGTGTAGAGGGATTGTACGTCCATAGTGAAGAGGAGACGGTTGGGGCCGGGAAACTGGAAACTGTTAAAATGGCGGAGGGCATCGGAAGAGTCGCGGATGTAGGTGGGAAGAGACTGGACAAGGGGAGAAAAAATAGAGTCGAGATAGGAAGAGATAAGTTCCGTGGGGCAAGAACAGGCTGAAACGATGGGTCTACCGGGGCAGTCCTGTTTGTGGATCTTGGGAAGGAGGTAGAAGCGGGCTGTGCGCGGTTGGGGAACTATGAGGTTGGCGGCTGTGGGGGGAAGATCTCCAGAGGAGATGAGGTCAGTGACGGTCTTGGACACGGTGGCTTGATGTTCAGTAGTGGGGTCATGGTCCAGGTGGAGGTAGGAGGAGGTGTCAGAGAGTTGGCGTTCAACTTCCGCTAGGTAGAGGTCGGTTCGCCAAACAACAACAGCGCCACCCTTGTCAGCAGGTTTAATGACAATGTCAGGGTTGGATCGGAGAGAATGGAGTGCTGCAAGTTCAGAGGGAGGTAGGTTGGAGTGAGTGAGGGGAGCAGAGAAATTGAGCTGGCCGATGTCACGGCGGCAGTTAGCAATGAAAAGATCTAGAGAGGGTAAGAGGCCAGAGGGAGGGGTCCAGGTGGAACGAGAATTCTGAAAGCGGGAGAAAGGGTCAGCCGTGCGGGGGGAAGACTCCTGGCCAGAGAAGTGGGCACGGAGACGGAGGCGGCGGAAAAAGAGCTCAGCATCGTGCCGAGCTCGAAATTCATTGAGATGGGGGCGTAGTATTTTGCTATCGTAGTAGCAAACTTGACTCTGTTGATTTTTTGTAGTGGTACTGTGAAGCTGCATAGACCATTGGAGACATATTTCAGAAAGATGTATGATGACATTTTTAAGTAAGATGAGTGTCTTGCATAAACCTTCTTAATTATTGCTTGTTTGCCTTCCTTCTGCTTGCCTTCACTTTTGTTCATGGAGAGGAAATGGGCTCCAGCATCTGCGCTGTGCCATGCAAGGTTCTTTTCATCCTCTTCCTCTTCATAACATCAAAATAAAGATAGGCTCATTGAGAAATCCATGTTTACAGTGCAAAACAGTACTTTGACTAGAGGTAAGTACAAGTAGCAGTAAATGCCCTGACCTAGGCCTCAAATTACTAAAGAGAGTTAAGTAGTTGTAGAAAGGGAGAATATATTCTTTTGGCACTTTCTGGTGAATGTTGTTTCAAGTAAAGACAGCTTGGACACTTTAGACATCTGAGTTCACTTCTGTGCCTGTAACCTAGCCTCTTCCATGTATTCATTCTCCTCCTCTTCATAACATCAAAATAAAGAGTCTCATTGAGAAATGCATGTTTACAGTGCAAAACAGTACTTTGACTAGAGTGAAGTAAAAGTAACAGTAAAAGCCCTGACTTAAGTCTCAAATTACTAAAAAGATCGCAGACAAAGAAACATCCACCTTCAGTAGCAGCACACCAAATGGCCTCCTCAGTGTGGAATCCACATCAGGGATACCTTGCAGCAGCTCTTACATCAACTGAAATAGTGGCGGTAATTATTTGGGGTGGAAATGGAGGGGAATAGGACGGAGGGGTTAGCCACGCCCCCTTGATCCTATTTAAATGTGGCAGAACAGGCTTGTGGTGGGCCTTAAAGGGAACAGGAAGGTTTATGGGAAGAGAAATCGGGTGCATTTTTTCGTGGCGGATTTGAGGCGGTAGCCTTTAAGAAAGCATTTTCCTGTGTTTACCACCCAAATCCCGTCCTCAAACAGGAGATAAAGCAAAGAAGAATCCAAGTGTTAGAATCACGGTGGAATCCGCTTTGGATATGTTACATAATTATTCAGCTGGGACTGTAAATAGCCGATATCCTGAATCTATTTGGGGCATTGGATTTGACAGTTTCCCAATGCCTTCCCAATGGCATTGATATCCCATAGGAGAATTGGCAACCATATACTTTGGGGTTTGTGGGAGATTTACAAGAAAGTTTCCACTTTATTTGTTCATGGGATGTGGGCAAAGCTGCATTTATTGTCATTGTTAGTTGCCTTGAGAAGGTGGTGGTAGGCTGCTTTCTTTAACTGCTCTGGTGATACTGTTCCCACAATAGTGCTAGGTAGGGCATTTCAGGATATTTACCCAGCGACAGTGAAGGAATGGTACTATATGTCCAAGTCAGGATGGTGTCTGACTTGGAGGGGAACTGGAAGATGATGCTCCCACAAAATTGCTGCTCTTAATAAGAACATAAGAATTAGGAGCAGGAGTAGGCCATACGGCCCTTCGAGTCTGCTCCGCGATTCAATAAGATCATGGCTGATCATCGACTTCAACTCCACTTTCCCGCCCGATCCCCATATCCCTTGATTCCCCTAGAGTCCAAAAATCTATCTATATCAGCCTTGAATATACTCAACGACTCAGCATCCACAGCCCTTTTGGGTAGAGAATTCCAAAGATTCACAACCCTCTGAGTGAAGAAATTCCTCCTCATCTCAGTCTTAAATGTCCAACTCCTTATCCTGAGACTATGCCCCCTAGCTCTAGACTCTCCAGCCAGGGGAAACAATCAGCATCTACCCTGTCAATCCCCCTCAGAATCTTATATGTTTCAATGAGATCACCTCTCATTCTTCTAAACTCCAGAGAGTATAGGCCCAATCTCCTCATAGGACAACCCTCCCATCCCAGGGATCTATCTGATGAACTTTTGTTGCAACGCCTCTAAGGAAAGTATATCCTTTCTCGGATAAGGAGACCCAAACTGTGCACGGTACTCCAGGTGTGATCTCCAGAGCCCTGTACAATTGTAGCAAGACTTCCTTACTCTTATACTCCAACTCCCTTGCATTAAAGGCCAACATGCCATTTGCCTTCCTAATTGCTTGCTGTACCTGCATGCTAACTTTGTGTTTCCTGTACGAGGACACCTAAATCTCTCTGACCACCAACATTTAATAGTTTCTCACCATTTAAAAAATATTCTGTTTTTCTATTCTTCCTACCAAAGTGGAGAACCTCCCGTTTCCCAACATTATACTCCATCTGCCACCTTATTGCCCACTCACTTAACCTGTCTATATCCTTTTGCAGGCTCTTTGTGTTCTCCTCACAGCTTACTTTCCCACCTAGCTTTTTATCGTCAGCAAACTTGGATACATTGCACTCGGTTCCTTCATCTAAATCATTTATATAGATTGTAAATAGCTCAGGCCCAAGCACTGATCCTTGCGGCACCCACAGTGTGCTGGTGGTGATGGGGATGCATATTGAGTACAATGGCAGGGGAGCTGATCAAGCAAACTGCTCTGTCCTGGATGGTGTCAAGCTTCCTGAATGTTGTTATGGATGCACCCATCCAGACGAGTGGTGATTAATCCATCCCACTCCTGACTTCAGCCTTGTAGATGGTGGAGACTTTGAAGGGTCAGGAGATGAACAACTCATCTCAGAGTACCCAGCATCTGCCCTGCTCTTATACCCATGGTGTTGATATGGCTGTACCCATTAAGCTTCTGGTCATTGTTGACCTCCAAGATGGTGATTTTGAGACTCGGCAATGGTAGTGTAGTTGAAGATTCGGTGGAGGTAGCTTGACTTTTTCCAGTTGGAGATAGTCATTGCCAGGTACTTATGTGGTGTGGATGTTATCTGCCACTTATCAGCCCAAGCCTGGATGTTGCTAAGGTCCTGCTGCAAGCTGGTTGGGCTGCTTCATTATCAGAGGAGTTGTGAATGGAGCTGAATACTGTGAAATTCATTGGCGAACACACCAACACCTGATGGAGAAAAGGTTATTAATGAAGTAGCAGAAGATGGTTGGGCCAGGGTCACTGCTGTGAGGAACTCCTGGGGCTGCCATGATTGGTTTCCAACAACCATGACCATCTTCCATTGTGTTAGGTATGACTCCAGCCACTGGTGCGTTTTCGCATTGACCCCGATTGGCTTCAGTTTTGCTCGGGCTTTTTGGTGCTATACTTGATTGAATGCTGCCTTGATGTCCAGTGTCCATGTCAGGCTCAGGACTGTGATGAGGTCTGGAGCTGAATGGTTTTGGTGGAACCTATATTGGGAACCTCTCGTAGAGTGACACTGAGCTTCTGTGTGATCTTAAAGTTAAAAGCTTTGGTAAATTTGAGGTTCCTGTCTAACATATTTTCAAAAGGCGAATCCGAATGTAAACTGAATCTATCATTTGCAGCTGAAGAGTTTTGAGCCCAGTCATTGGTGGGTGGAATGTAAAATATCTGGAATGAGCACGTGCTCCTAATTTTCCAGAGAGACTACTGGGCATTAGATGAGGGGGTAAACATTTGCCGAAGGAACAACACTATGGTATTATTCGGTGTGCCCAAGGTATCAAACTTATCAAAAAGAAACTTGTCATCCTGAAAGGGGCAGTCCCTGGTAGGATCCTGACATAATGAAGAGGCAGGGTTGTCATTAGGGATCGTATTGATTAAGCCTATGGAATTCAAAGTTGTTTGGGTACAAGCCACCAGAGGTGAAGCAACCATAGACTGCTGCTCTCAAGGGGGAGGACTTGGTAAGTATTGCATCCAACCTGAAACTGAGGATTGTTCAGGAGTGGTTGCCAGAAAGCAGTAACAAGACCAAACTTCTATGGGCAATGAACAGTAAAAAATTAAGACAATTTATTAGTTTTAAAAATTTAGGACAGATTACCCATAGAAGGATGCTTGTCAATACTGCACCTTGGGATGTTTTTACTATGTTAGAGGCGCTATATAAAAGCAAGTTATTATTTATTGAAAGTACTCCCTCTCCAGTTATGTTTTCCTTGAGTATAACTACCACATGAAGTGGAAGCAGTCCTTCTGCACATACTTATCTTCAAAATTCACATCTTTATAAATAAGTTTTCAAGAGTGGCACTCATCTATCAGGTACTGAAAATAACTTTCTTAGGAATATAGGATAAAAAAAAATATGGTGTATAATGTTTCTGGTTTCAAAGTGACTTTTTGAGGTAAGTGAGTATTGTTTGACGCAACATTTTTATCACCCAGTGGTAACATCAAGTTAATACTGATCAGGTACAGAGTGAATTTCATCTTTTCTGTTTTAACTTCAAACTCAGAAGAGCCTTCCCAATTCCTTGTGTTTCCCACATTAGGCATTCTTATGGTCTCTAATTGCATTTGTGAGTTTAATGTTAACCTGTGCTCAACAATTTGATTTTAGAAACTGTTTTATGTTACGAACCTGCGCCCACAAGAAACTGGTTTGAAACTACTCCTATTTATTTCATGTGCGCCTTTATGGGCAACAGAAAGTGGAAACTGTTACCCTGGCAATGTGGGTTAAATCTAAAGGAAAGTCCTAGAAGAGTGGTAAGCCACTACACCTACACAAGCAAAAAAAATCTGTGTGCAGTGGTGTGTTTTCATAATTTTACAACATATGAAATTGGGAGACATTTTGGGTGTTTTATGTGTTACGTTAACACAGTCTGGATTATGATATTAGGCAGCAAAACATTGCGAGTTCTGAGGATGTCATAAACTGCAAAAACAAAACTCTCATCAAGTTCAAATGTCCTGTATATTGCTACCTCTGAACAATTTCCATAGTGCAATACATTGGAACGCAGTTATTTGCTATTGTAGTATATTAGTGATTTTGCTAGCAGTGCATCTTGGTAGACACAGAAATATAGTAGGCTCCTTGCGGGGAGGTTTGCTAGTGCTGTTGGGTGGGGGGGGTTTAAACTAACTTGGCAGGGGGATGGGATACGGAGTGGAGCTATAGTAGGGGGTGATGCACAGCCAAATATAGAGGAAAAAACAAGTCAGTCTGGAAGGCAGAGCAAATATGTAAAGGCACAAGGGAGTATGGCAAGGCTGGATGGCATTTATTTTAATGCAAGGAGTCTTGCGAGTAAGGCAGATGAATTGAAGGTGTTGATGAACACATGGGAGTATGATATTGTTGCTATCACAGAGACATGGTTGAGGGAGGGGCAGGACTGGCAGCTCACTATTCCGGGGTATAGAATCTTCAGGCGAGACAGGGGAGGGTGTAAAAGAGGAGGGGGTGTCGCAATATTAATCAAGGAGTCAATTACTGCAGTAAGGGGGGATGATATCTTAGCAGGTTCCTCTAATGAGACCATATGGGTAGAACTTAAAAACAAAAAGGGGGCAAGCATTTTGCTGGGAGTGTACTATAGGCCCCCAAACAGTCAGGGGGAGATAAAGGAACAGTTATGTAGGCAAATCTCAGAGAAGTGTAGAAATAATAGGGTAATAATAGTAGGGGATTTCAACTTCCCCAATATTAACTGGGATAGTCAGAGTGTGAAAGGCTTAGAGGGTGCGGAATTCTTAAAGTGCATCCAGGAGAGCTTTTTGAGCCAGCATGTAGAAAGTCCTACAAGAGAGGGGGCGGTACTGGACCTAATTCTAGGGAATGTAGCCGGGCAAGTGGTAGAAGTGTAAGTAGGAGAGCATTTTGGTGACAGTGACCATAATTCGGTGAGATTTAAGGTAGTCATGGAAAGGATGGACCGGAAATAAAGGTTCTAAATTAGGGGAAGGCTGATTTTAATATGATAAGGCAGGATCTGGCCAAAGTGGACTGGGATCAGCTACTTGTAGGAAAATCCACATCACAGCATTGGGAGTCATTCAGAAAGGAAATAGAGAGAGTACAGCGCCAACATGTTTCCGTAAAGGTCAAGGGTGGGACCAACAAGTCCAGGGAACCCTGGATGTCAAGGTATATACAAGAATGGATTAGGAAAAAAAGGGAGGCTTTTGGCAGATACAAAGGACTAAAAACAGTGGAAGCCCTAGAGGAGTATAGAAAGTGCAGGGGGGTACTTAAAAAATAAATTAGGAGAGCGAAGAGGGGGCATGAAAAAACACTGGCAGGCAAAATAAAGGAAAATCCCAAGGTGTTTTATAAGTATATTAAGGGCAAGAGGATAACCAGGGAAAGAGTAGGGCCCATTAGGGACCAAAGTGGCAATTTGTGTGTAGAGCCGGAAGATGTAGGTGAGGTTTTAAATGAATATTTTGCATCTGTGTTCACTATGGAGAAGGACGATGTAGGCATAGAAATCAGGCAGGGGGATTGTGATACACTTGAACAAATTAGCATTGAGAGGGAGGAGGTACTAGTGGTTTTAGTGGGCTTAAAAGTGGATAAATCCCCAGGCCCAGACGAGATATATCCCAGGCTGCTGTGTGAGGCAAGGGAGGAGATTGCAGGGGCTCTGACACAAATTTTCAGAACCTCTCTGGCCACAGGGGAGGTGCCAGAGGACTGGAGGACAGCTAACGTGGTACCATTATTCAAGAAGGGTAGCAGGGATAAACCAGGGAATTACAGGCCAGTGAGTACATCAGTGGTAGGGAAATTATTGGAAAAAATTCTGAGGGACAGAATTAGTCTCCACTTGGAGAGCCAAGGATTAATCAAGGATAGTCAGCATGGTTTTGTCAGGGGGAGATCATGTCTGACCAATTTGATTGAATTTTTCGAGGGGGTGACTAGGTGTGTGGATGAGGGTAGTGCAGTTGATGTGGTCTACATGGACTTCAGTAAGGCTTTTGACAAAGTCCCGCATGGGAGACTGGTCAAGAAGGTAAGAGCCCATGGGATCCAGGGCAATTTGGCACATTGGATCCAAAATTGGCTTAGTGGCAGGAGGCAGAGGGTGATGGTCGAAGGTTGTTTTTGTGACTGGAAGCCTGTGTCCAGTGGTGTACTGCAGGGATCGGTGCTGGGTCCCTTGCTGTTTGTAGTGTACATTAATGATTTAGATATGAATGTAGGAGGTATGATCAGTAAGTTCGCAGATGACACAAAAATTGGTGGAGTGGTAAATAGCGAGGAGGGAAGCCTTAGGCTGCAGGACGATATAGACGGGTTGGTTAGATGGGCAGAACAGTGGCAAATGGAATTTAACCCTGAAAAGTGTGAGGTGATGCATTTTGGGAGGACGAACAAGGCAAGGGAACACACAATTAATGGTAGGACCCTAGGAAGGACAGAGGATCAGAGGGACCTTGGTGTGCATGTACATAGATCCCTGAAGGCAGCAGGACAGGTAGATAAGGTGGTTAAGAAGGCATATGGGATACTTGCCTTCATTAGCCGAGGCATAGAATATAAGAGCAGGGAGGTTATGATGGAGCTGTACAAAACGCTAGTTAGGCCACAGCTGGAATACTGTGTGCAGTTCTGGTCGCCACACTATAGGAAGGATGTGATTGCATTGGAGAGGGTGCAGAGGAGATTCACCAGGATGTTACCTGGGCTGGAGCGTTTCAGCTATGACGAGAGACTGGACAGGCTGGGGTTGTTTTCCTTAGAGCAGAGAAGGCTGAGGGGGGACCTGATTGAGGTGTACAAAATTATGAGGGACATAGATAGGGTAGATAGAAAGGAACTTTTCCCCTTAATAGAGGGGTCAATAACCAGGGGGCATAGTTTCAAGGTAAGGGGCAGGATGTTTAGAGGGGATTTGAGGAAAAACTTTTTCACCCAGAGGGTGGTTGGAATCTGGAACTCACTGCCTGAAAGGGTGGTAGAGGCAGGAACCCTCACAACATTCAAGAAGCATTTAGATGAGCACTTGAAACACCATAGCATACAAGGCTACGGACCAAGTGCTGGAAAATGGGATTAGAATAGATAGGGCTTGATGGCCGGTGCAGACACGATGGGCCGTAGGGCCTCTTTCTGTGCTGTATAACTCTATGACTCCAGTGATAACACCAGGGAGTGTAGTAAGCATTTTGGAAATGGCTCTCTAGGTCATTTAAGCCCTAACATCTGGCAGCCAGCACTTATGCAGTGAATCATATGGAGCAAAGGCTCAGGCTGCAGTTGTATAGGCTCAGCACTCTCTAATAATTATTCTGATTTTTTTTTAGATGAAATGAAAGTATTTAATAAATCACTTGTATAAGTTTTATTTCATCCTACAACTGCTAGATTTGTTCTCGCATAGTGTTTTTATCTCAGTAAATACTGTTACCTCATCAGAATTTACTTTTATATAAAATTGATTTGTAAGATCCGCAAAGATATAATCGCCTGGGATTTATAGAGCAAATGGTATGATTTTAAATGTATAAAAATGATTAATTACCTAATCACAGCAGTTATTAATAGCTTCCCATTGTAGAATACATTATTGGCTAATTAACTTGATTAATGCCAACCTACAGTTTTTGGATCTCCATCTTTGAGTTTAGTACAAAATTCATTGAGAAATGCTTCTAATGTTTGATACGTGCCTTGTGTAAAAACTTCTAATGTTTGATACGTGCCTTGTGTAAAAACTTCTAATGTTTGATACGTGCCTTGTGTAAAAACTTCTAATGTTTGAGATGTGTCCTATGTATAAAGCCACATGACAGTCTTTTCAGAGAGGACTTATCTCGTCACAAATAGCAGTTTTGACTATTACTTTTGCAGCTATGCTTTGGCACAGTGGTTGGCAAAAAAATAAATCACTGGCGGCCATAACCAATGAGTGTAGGGGATAGTTTTTTGCCGCTTCTCTTCAATTCTCAATTGAAAGTAAATAGAATTGTTAAACTACTTCACTGACAAAGTAATACAAATTTAGTAACATTCATCCATGTCTTGTAAAAATTCCTGTTTATTCATATTCTTTTGGACCCCACACAATGCTGGAACAAAATAATCTTATGATATACAATAACCTATGGGCGCAACGTGATCATTTATGGACCAATTTAATCTCAATACTGCTCATGTTGAGAATTTACAAACAGCACAAAAAAGCTGCATAATATCCGATACAGCAGTGACACAATGCAGTACATATGCAGTGCACAAATATTAAACATAGAAACATAGAAACATAGAAAATAGGTACAGGAGTAGACCATTCGGTCCTTCGAGCCTGCACCGCCATTCAATGCGTTCATGGCTGAACATGCTACCTCAGTACCCCATTCCTGCTTTCTCGCCATACCCCTTGATCCCCTTAGTTGTGAGTGTTATATCTAACTCCCTTTTGAATATATTTAGCGAACTGGCCTCAACAACCTTCTGTGGAAGAGAATTCCATAGATTCACCACTCTCTGGGTGAAGAAGTTCCTCCTCAGCTCAGTCCTAAATGGCTTCCCCTTAATCCTTAGACTGTGACCCCTGGTTCTAGTTTTCCCTACCATTGGGAACATTCTGCCCGCATCTAATTTGTCCAAACCAGTCAGGATTTTAAATGTCTCTATAAGATCCCCCCTCATTCTTCTGAACTCCAGAGGATACAAGTTCAGTTGACCCAATCTTTCTTGATATGTCAGTCCGGCCATCCCAGGAATCAATCTAGTGAACCTTCGCTGCACTCCCTCAATAGCAAGAATGTCCTTCCTTAAGTTAGGAGACCAAAACTGCGCACAATACTCCAGGTGTGGCCTCACCAAGGCCCTGTACAACTGTAGCATCACCTCCCTACTCCTGTACTCAAATCCCCTTGCTATGAAGGCCATCATGCCATTTGCTTTCTTGACTGCCTGCTGCACTTGCCTTCCCACCTTCAGTGACTGATGTACCATGACGCCCAGGTCTCGTTGCACGTCCCCTTTCCCTAATCTGCCACCATTCAGGTAATAGTCCGCCTCTCTATTTTTACCACCAAAGTGGATAACCTCACATTTATCCACATTGTACTTCATCTGCCATACATTTGCCCATTCACCCAACCTGTCCAAGTCACTCTGTAGCCTCCTAGCATCCTCCTCATTGTTCACACTGCCTCCCAATTTAGTGTCATCCGCAAATTTGGAGATATTACATTTAATCCCTTCGTCCAAATCATTAATATATAATGTAAACAGCTGGGGTCCCAGCACCGAACCCTGCGGTACCCCGCTGGTCACTGCCTGCCATTCTGAAAAGTACCCATTTACTCCTACTCTTTGTTTCCTGTGTGCCAACCAGTTCTCAATCCACGTCAACACATTACCCCCAATCCCATGTGCTTTAACTTTGCTCACCAATCTCTTGTGTGGGACCTTGTCGAAGGCCTTCTGAAAGTCCAAATACACCACATCTACTGGTTTCCCCCTGTCCACCCTATTGGAAACATCCTCAAAAAATTCCAGAAGATTTGTCAAGCATGATTTCCCTTTCACAAATCCATGCTGACTTGGACCTATCATGTCGCCACTTTCCAAATGGTCTGTTATGACATCTTTAATAATTGCTTCCATCATTTTACCCACGACCGATGTCAGGCTGACCGGTCTATAATTCCCTGCTTTCTCCCTCCCTCCTTTTTTAAAAAGAGGGGTTACATTGGCCACCCTCCACTCCATCGGAACTGATCCAGAGTCTAAGGAATGTTGGAAAATGATCGTCAATGCATCCACTATTTCCAAGGCCACCTCCTTAAGTACTCTGGGATGCAGACCATCAGGCCCCGGGGATTTTTCAGCCTTCAGTCCCATCAATTTCCCCAATACCTTTTCCCGACTAATAAGGATTTCCCTCAGCTCCTCCCTCTTACCAGATCCTCTGACCCCTTTTATTTCCGGCAGGTTGTGTGTGTCCTCCACAGTAAACACCGAACCAAAGTACTTGTTCAATTGATCTGCCATTTCCTTGTTCCCCATTACGACTTCCCCTGTTTCCGACTGCAGGGGACCTACGTTTGTTTTTACTAACCTCTTTCTTTTTACATATTTATAGAAGCTTTTGCAGTCCATTTTAATGTTCTCTGCAAGCTTCCTTTCATATTTTATTTTCCCTGCCCTAATCAAACCCTTCGTCCTCCTCTGCTGAGTTTTGAAGTTCTCCCAGTCCTCGGGTTTGCCGCTACTTCTGGCCAATTTGTATGCAACTTCCTTGGTTTTAATACTATCCCTGATTTCCCTTGTTAGCCATGGTTGAGCCACCTTCCCTTTTTTATTTTTACGCCAGACCGGGATGTACAATTGTTGTAGTTCATCCATGCGATCTCTAAATGTCTGCCATTGCCCTTCCACTGATAGCCCCTTAAATATCGCTTGCCAATTTAACCTCGCCAATTCACGCCTCATACCCTCAAAGTTGCCCTTATTTAAGTTCTGGACCATGGTCTCTGACTTAACTGTTTCCTTCTCCATCCTAATGTAGAACTCCACCATACTATGGTCACTCTTCCCCAGGGGGCCTCGTACCACAAGATTGCTGATTAGTCCCTCCTCATTACACAACACCCAGTCCAGGATGGCCTCCCCTCGAGTTGGTTCCTCAACATATTGGTTTAGGAAACCATCCCTTAAACACTCCAGGAAATCCTCCTCCACCGTATTGCTTCCAGTTTGAGTAGCCCAATCTATATGCATATTAAAGTCACCCATGATAACTGCCGTGCCTTTTTTGCACGCACCTCTGATTTCCTGTTCCATACCCTCCCCCACCTCACTACTGCTGTTTGGAGGTCTGTACACAACTCCCACTAACGTTTTCTGCCCTTTGGTGTTCTGCAGCTCAACCCATATTGATTCCACATCCTCCAAGCTGATTTCCTTCCTAGCTATTGCATTAATCTCCTCTTTAACCAGCAATGCTACCCCACCCCCTTTTCCTTTTATTCTATCCTTTCTGAATGTTGAATACCCCTGGATGTTCAGTTCCCAGCCTTGATTGTTCTGGAGCCACGTCTCTGTAATCCCAATCACATCGTATCCGTTAACATCTATTTGCACAGTCAATTCATCCACCTTATTACGGATACTCCTTACATTAAGACACAGAGCCTTTAGGCTTGTTTTATTAACATCCTTTGTCCTTTTAGACTTATGATTTAGTATGGCCCTTTGTGTTTCTTGCCTTTGTTTACTCGGCCTTCCCCTATTGTTTCTCACCCTTCTAACATTTGTTTCTGACTGCATATTACTTCCCCCTGTTTCGCTACATAGGTTCCCATTCCCCTGCCATATTAGTTTAAATCCTCCCGAACTGCTTTAGCAAATATTACCCCGAGGACATCGGTTCCAGTCCTGCCCAAGTGCAGACCGTCCCTTTTGTACAGGTCCCACTTCCCCCAGAACTGATTCCAATGCCTCAGGAATTTGAATCCCTCCCTCCTGCACCACTGCTCAAGCCATGTATTCAATCTCACTATCCTGTTCTCTCTATTCTGATTAGCACGTGGCCCTGGTAGCAATCCAGAGATTACTACCTTAGAGGTCCTACTTTTTAATTTAGCTCCTAGCTCCCTAAATTCTGCTTGTAGGACCTCTTCCCGCTTTTTACCTATATCGTTGGTACCTACATGCACCACGACAGCTGGCTGTTCACCCTCCCTCTTCAGAATGTTCTGCAGCCGCTCCGAGACATCCTTGACCCTTGCACCAGGGAGGCAACATACCATCCTGGAATCTCGGTTGCGGCCACAGAAACTCCTGTCTATTCCCCTTACAATTGAGTCCCCTATCACTATAGCCCTACCACTCTTTTTCCCGCCCTGCTGTGCAGCAGAGCCAGCCATGGTGCCATGAACCTGGCTGCTAGTGCCTTCCCCTGGTAGGCCATCTCCCCCAACAGTATCCAAAGCGGCATACCTGTTTTGGAGGGAGATGACCACAGGGGACTCCTGCACTACCTTCCTGATATTGCCCTGCTTCTTGGTCACCCATTCACTGTCTGTCCTAGCCTTTACCTGCGGTGTGGACAACTCACTAAATGAGCGATTCACCGAGTTCTCGGCATCGTGCATGCTCCAGAGTGAGTCCACCCGCAGCTCCAGCACCGCCATGCGGGCTGTCAGGAGCTGCAGCTGGACACACTTCCCGCACACGTAGTTGTCAGGGACACTGGAAGTGTCCCTGGTTTCCCACATGGCACAGGAGGAGCATGAAACGGGTCCGAGACTTCCTGTCATGACTTAACCCTTATGTTACTTTATTACTAAAATTTAAAATGTGATACCTGGTCACATTTCCTGTCCAGTCTTAGAAATGAATAACTGAATGCTGACAGTAGCTTCAGAAACCTTTCCTTATCCCCTCCTCTAATACTTCTCTTTCACTAAGCATTTTTTAAAACATTAGAAAGATTTTTTCCCATAGATAAATGAGTCTTTTCGACAAATTTTCTTGTAAAAATTGTAGTGCTGGTCAAGTACCAGATCTATGACTCCAACTTCTTGAACAGATGAAGTTGATATAGATACCATTTTATGATGTTTTTTCAAACATTAAATAACATTCAGGCAGGGCACTGTAGCTCTCAAAATTACCTCACTCAGATTAAATGGGCTGTGTCCAAGGCACCAATCAGGGAATTTCACCAGGCAGCCATTTAACACACTGCACAGGGTCAAAGCATCTGCCTTAATGCTGTCCCTTGATGCAGCAAAGGCATCCGACAGGTTAGATGGTGGTTTCCTTCTTCCTCTATTTCAGAGACTAAGTTTTCCACAGGTTTGCAAGAATGGCCACGACTTTGGCACACTGTCCATCCAACAAAGACTAGACAAGGTCGCCACCTCTCCTCTTTTTATCCTGGCTATAGAAACATTGGCAACAAATCACCCCATATATATGTAAATCCTACAGTTTTGCATAGACAGATAAAGGCATCTGATTCCTTTGGAATAACAGCAGCCGCTACATTTTCAACCTTGTATAAAAAGAATCATCCCCCCCGCCCCCAATCTCCACTGCAATCACCACCACTCACAAAAAACATGGATACTGACCCAGTTAGATGGGACAGCCTGCCCGTATCACACCTAAGCCACAATAAAAATGAATGCACTGCCCCAACTCCTTTGCCTGTTCCAAATGCTAAATATTATGCTCTTGACTCAACAATTCTTCGCTCCTGACAGGCACATAGCTAAGTTCCTCTGGGCAGGTAAATGGCCATGAATTCACTTCAAGTGCCTGCATTTCCCTAAGCTCAAGAGTATTTGACCTCCTAAATTTTAGACAGTATCACTGGTTGACCAGGTTTAATAGAATTGTGGCTTGGAACCAGTCTTTGTGAAGAACCTATGATGGGTATTGTACCTGTAGCCACCAAACCAATCCCAAATAAATGGATTTGAACCTACAAAGAGCAGTCCATCACCAGGCTAGGCTAGTTCCCCCCACAAAGAGACAATCTTATTCTCCAACCAACTAATGGATAAATGCCACCTCACCCAGCAGGGCCTGTTCAGGTATCTCCAAAATATGCGCTTCCTTGACGATCTACTAGCACCCCACAAACTCCAGCAACAACTAACCACAAAGGTAGTTGTGGTGCTCTGAGCAACACAAGAATAATAACTTGAGTCAGTGCCTCCACATTCCAATCACCCCCCCCCTCCCCAATGACCACACTGATCTGAAAGCAGCTAAAACTACTGTATCAATGTGCACAATTATGTTGACATTATATTAAACGTTTCCTGCTGTAAATGCTGTGTTTAAAAAAAAAAGTACAACTACAACAATATGTAAATCAGTGTGCAGCATTTTAATAAAAATTTTAAATAACACATTGATCCGATGACCCACAGACTTGCCCCGAAATGGTAGTGAAACTCATACTTCTTGTGTCATCAGAAAATGAAAATATAAGCACTTGATACATTACTTACCAGCATTGAAGCTCATTTACGGAAGCAAAAATCAGTCACTGTTGATGAAACTGCAAATTAAATAGGTCCTTCTTTCTACCATTATCAACACGGTGACGTAAGTCATGATATGCTCTAAAATGATTTTATTCAAGTTTCATAGATCTCAAATATCTATAAAATCTGTTATGTTGTATGAGCTCACAAAGAACATCCTTGCTTTGAAGGACATCATGAAGGAATCCTTTCTTTTGAATATGACCCAATTAACGTTTTAAAAGAAAAAAAATGAAGTTGTTAGAAATCACTAATATATTAATGTGTGTATATAACACATATTACAGTTTAAATATTTCTGTAGCACAAAAAAACTGTCACACTTTTCTGATAGTCTTAAATTTGCCAGGAACCAATCAAAAAATGTCCTTCTTCATATCTGGACCCTTCTCCCTATTCCTTCTCCTAGGTTAAAAGGTACAACCTAACAGTTTCCATATCCATTGACTCACCATGAGCAACAGTGATTACAGAGCAATTTGGCTAAACATTAGAAGTTGTATATTCATTTTGTTTTGTGTTACATTTACATGGATGATTCATGATGACAAATACTTGCTTTCTGAAATAGAAGTCACTGAGTGACCCTGAACATTGTAGTCCATAATTTGAGGATGTTTCTTGATTAATTTTTCAGCAGTCCACTGTTTGTGGATTGTTTATCCAGCTTATACCACACTAATAAGCACAGTGGGACTCCACTGTAACAAATAGGGGGATCTGACACAATTCAAATCAAAAGGCAATTTATTTTAATACCTATGAGATGCGGTGAGCACTTTAAATTTAGTTACTGCTAGTTTGCTTTCCACAGACTGTCTAGTATGTAAAACATTACTTCAAAGGTTTTATCTCTCCTGAGTTCAATCCTAGCACAGTCTGTGCCTTCAGTTCCTTCCTCCCTTCCCCGCCCCCCCTTTCCCTGTCTCTGCACCTGCTTAAAACCTGTTACATCTCCAACTTTTACCAGTTCTGATGAAGGGTCCCAGACCTGAAACGTTAACTCTGTTTCGCTCTCCACGGATGCTGCCTGGCCTGCTGAGTGTTTCCAGCATTTTCTGTTGTTACTTCAAAGGTATTATTCATATCAAGTATATAAAACTGATTGTAAAACAATAGTGTGTGGAAAAAGATTGGTGGGGTGTAAAACAGGCTGCCAATTCGCTATTGCCCATTTTGTGCTACCACCCAAGACAAATTAGCACCTCAGTGTCTTTTACTGTTAGCCTGAGATTACTTACAGTCGCTCTTTTGTGTGTACTTGTTTGAAAATAACAAAGGTTTGACAGGCACATCTGTTCCCTTAATGATGGATTGGGAAAATTCTTATATATCATTACAGTGCTGTAATTTTTTTAAATATGTATGATATTTTTAAGATGCCCTGCTAATTAAAGCAGTGAAACAAATTAGAGTCCATTCCATTCAAGAAATTTCACAAGTGGATTACAGCTCAACAATTTCAGTGTTGCTCATAAATAATAGTTTTAAAATGTATAAAATTTGTACTTTTAGATTGCTGAAACTACCATGTAAAATTGTCCTTCGGGCAATTTACAACACTACCGAATAGTGTTTTTCCGTTAAGTCTTGTAAGAGCAAAACATTATAGAATTTTGTGTAGACCACATAATATTGCTGCAATATTTACCCAGACCAAAAATTCACTTTTCTATTCTGAATGTCATTTTTAATCATTAACATCTAAAGAAAATACGAGGCACATATTTAATGTAATAGTAATCAAAGTATCATATTGTACCTCAGCAATGATACACTGTTCCAGGCAATCTCAAAATTTTCAAAGCTTGCACTACATTGGATGCATATTTACATTGCCATTGTCAAGTTATTTCAATAGCATTGGAATCCATTTTATGTAATGACTCTCCTCAAACCACAATGGGTTTGGTATATAATGTACTTTAATAAAGTGCTTTATTGAAATCATCAAAAAATATAAAGGACAACTACTGTGCTTTGTGCTATAAGTTTAGTTTTATTATAAATATAGCTATTAAAAGATAATCATAAATGAACAAGAAATAAAATCTAACCTTTTCATCATCCTCAGTGAAGGGAGCGCCTCCTGGATTTTTGTTTATAGCTTGGGCGACACCAATAATCTCACCGTCACTGTTTCGAATCGGCATGCACAACAGAGATTTTGTCTTGTATCCTGTCAGCTTATCAATTTCATCTCTGAAGCGACGATCCTATGCAAGAAAATACAAAAGATTGGTTACCCAGTTCCAGTTTTAGTGGTGTACAGATCTTGCCAGCATTTATTTAGTTGAAAAACATCTGAACAGATTAGATAAGAATCACATAAATGCACTGAACAGATAATAAGTGTCTTGCCAGTCTAAAAAGGATTAATAAAGTATATTTCTATCTCTGTTCATTGAACATCATAAATTCTAGAATAATTTTGGATTATCAGTCAAAGAAATCCAACTGGTTAAAATATTCTTATAACACAGTGCCTATTTAAGTATCAGAAATTTCATTTACTCTCAGATATTGCAAACAAATGATTTGAATTCTTGTACATTCTGTGAAAGGGGAGAGAGTGCCCCTGATGGACCAGTAGGTAAAGGCATTGTGTGACAAAGTACAGTACTGAACCATGCAGACTAGGAAGGTAGCAGCTTTGACCCCTGGTCTGTGTTGAGGTAGCTTAATTTAGTAGGGGCACTATAATTCCCTTCAGTGCTGCTGGGCTAGAAAGCAGTTCCTAATCCTGATTGGTGTAGAACCATAGAAGTTTATAACACAGAAGGAGGCCATTTGGCCTATTGTATTTGTGTTGCCTCTTTGCTAGAGCAATCCAAAACTAAACCACGCCCCCACTCTCACCATAGCCCTTTATCTTCTTCTCCTTCAAATATTTATTAACTTTTGCCTGATACGGTACAGTGGTCTCTGCCTCAACCACTTCCTGTGGCAAACCCAAATCCACTGGATATTAAAACCAACCCCTTTAGTCTCGACTTCTCTGTATCTGCCACTGACTTAAGAAGTGTAAGTGTTTATATGGGAAAGAGGGAAGGATGCAAGGAACAGTACCTCTGTCAAAATAGAATTACTCAACTGCTTCTGTAAAACAGTTGTTGGACTGGTCACAGTTGCTATGTTGATGGTCTGAGGTAACCACTGTGTTTCCCCAACCAAAATTAACTGTAAAGATCTTGAAAGCATAGAATAAGGTATCATAACATTTCTTTTTGGCAGGACTGTTATCTGAAGGTGTTTTATTTTCTCTACAAGATTCGTTTTTTCCCCTCATTTCCTGAAGCTATTGACTCCTTGCAGGACTACAGCTCTAGATGCATCGGACACCCTCCAGTACCTTGACCAAATGTTATTAACGTGTAAGCCTTGACAGTGAGTGTTATCTGGCTATTACCATGGGAGCATTTTAGCCTAAACCTGATCCTGTCTTCACCCCAAGTCCATGCACACGTACTTCCTGCAGGAGTTGCTGGATAGCAATGAGGAGCAGGAACTCTGTCCACTTTTCCTTCTCTAACCCGGCGTTACTCCTTCCATTGGCCCAGCTGAGACCAGCTAATTCAGCACAGACCCGAGATAAACCTGGGACCTTTCTGGTCATTATTGCTCAGCTACTCACTGAATAAAATTGCTCAGTTTTTGGGGGAGCTATTTGAAGAAATTATAAAGGAGTTTGTAAGATTTTAGTTTAATTTTTTAACTAGGATATCGTATAAAATGTTCAGTACGGTACATGTTTTAATGTTAAAATACATGCAGTATGCAGCAATATAGTTATTCCTTATATTCAAACTCAGAGTTAGACGGATGCTATACAGAACATTTTAGAACATTTGAAAAACATGCTGTACCCTTGTAGAAATTCCAATGGCCACCAGTTCACAAATAACTACTTTTTTAATACTAGTAAATTACCCATAGTGTTGCCCAAAGTGAGTTATAAATATGTTTTTATGTTCAAGTTGGTAATGGAGTTGGGAGACTTCAGAAACTCTCTCTACAGTGCCATCTACTGGTCAGAGCCTGAAACTACACTGTTGCAGGCAACTGTTTACATACAGGATTTCATTCTAAGGGGGTGAAATTCCCCTCATTTGCGCCTCCAGTGGGAGGCGCTAACGGGGCGTGAATGGCTTTGCCCCCCCCCACCGAGGTGATAACCGCGCCTATCGTGAAATTCTGCGGGAGGTTAGCGCCAGTGTTACCGGGTAGCACCCCGATCTTCTGCGCCCGGAGATCATGGCGTCATCTCCTGGCGCAGCGCCTCGAAAGATAAATTCGCAATCGCACCCCGCAGCAGCGCCGGGCAATGTTACCGACTGCTGCAGGGGTCGCAAACACTGAGGCCGGCTGCTCACGGGGCTCCCTGCCCCTACACTTGCTTAAAAACCTGTTACATCTCCAACTTTTTCCAGTTCTGACGAAGGGTCATCAACCTGAAACGTTAACTCTGTTTCTCTCTCTACAGATGCTGCCTGACCTGCTGAGTATTTCCAGCATTTTCTGTTTTTATTTCAGATTTCCAACATCCGCAGTATTTTGCTTTGGTATTGATGTTAAAGGTGCGGTGGGCGGCCGGCCAAAAAAATCTACCAATTATTTTTTATATTTATTTTCGGCCACCGGTCGCGGCGTCCATGCCGCAATCGGTCAGCCCAGCACTCTACATGATCGCGCAGCACTGCCGCTCCCCAGTGGCCCACATATCTAAAAATAAACCTGCAGAGCTCGGAATGTGGGGCTCTTCCCTTTAATGGAGGGAAGAGCCCCTGCAACGCAGCAGCGCCACGCTTGGCCACTTGTGGCGCTGCTGAGCATTTCACCCCGGATCGGGACATTCCTCGCCTCTTGCGCTCCAAGAGGTAAGCGGAACGCTTGATTTAGCTCCACTTCCCTCTTGGAAGAAAAAATGGGAATTTAACTAATGTTTGAAAAGATTAGCACCTGGCGCTAAATTTCCAAACACTTTTTACTTAGGGCCCCAAACGGCCCTCAAGGGGAATTTCACCCCCCTAAATGTTCACATAGGCAATTTCAATGTTAAGTGTTGAGGGGATGGGTGAAAGTCTGTTTTAAGAATTCTGAATTTGTTCCTCATACATACCAATTCTTAACATCACTTAGGGGTTGGCTTGTCAACAGAATCTTAGTTTTTACTAATTCATACAGTAATCATATCTGCTGGCCATAAACTGGGTGAGCACGTTTCTTATTGGTTTCTACTGGGAGCTCTGTGGTTCACCAGCAGTGGGAACTTTCAATCGGATTTTCTACTACTTCAGCATTGTATTTGTAAGAAATTCTTACATATAAGATTTATACTCTTTAATTTCCATCAGACACTGTAGCACCCAGAATATTTCTCCACATTAAGAAGGAACTTTAAACAATGTGATATGAAAGAAGGGTCACAATTAGCTGGCAGGCTGATTTGTGATTTTTTTGGGGAACATCTCACACATTTGAGTCTCTTCAAATTGAGTAAATAGAAAGGAACTTAAGTTCCTCTCAAGTGTCTATTCAATTGCCAACTGATATCCCAGTTGGCCAGCTAACCATGTCTTAAAACACAATTGCAACTGTTGGCCAATAGAAACCATTTCAGTGGAAACAACTGGAATTTCCACTAGGGTAGGAATTCAATTTATAAATAATTTGTTGAATACAACCTCTGGAGATGCTCTGGAGACCTTCTTCGAAGTGTTACCTGAAAGAAACTTAAAAAAGTAACAATAGTCAATAATTTGAAATAATAAACAATAGAATGAATCTGCTTATTAGCAAATATGTCATAAATCAGGACCATGCAGTGGGGCATTGGTAACTTTTTTTATATTCGTTTTTATGGGATCTGTGCGTCGCTGGTAAGGCCAGCATTTATAGCCCATCCCTAGCTGCCCTTGAGAAGGTGGTGGTGAGCCGCCTTCTTGATCCGCTGCAGTTTTCTATTGAACCTGCCTCACTCAGTCAGGTTGAGAAAGACAATCTTAAGATAAACTTTGCAAAACCCTGTGCCACTGGAGTGACCATGCACACACGTGACAGGCTTTGCAAAATCGTGGGTGCGCTTCCTGCAATTTTCCACCCGTTGATTTCAAAGGACAGAAACAAGAACCGTGCATGTGATTTTACAAGGCCTCGATGATGGCACGGAGTCTCCTGAAAAACATCATTTGTTTCAGTTGGGTTTCTAGCTTGGCCACAGTCGCAACTGGTTTCAGTTCCGATTCACTGAAAAATAATCTACAACATTGAAACCTATATTCATAGATAAGACTCGAGTGCTTTATCTTAGTTCCAAAAAAGCTCTTAGCATACATTGTCTATATTATAAGATAGTAAAACGCCTGCCCAATGTCAAGGTCAGTCCATGTAGCAGAGCTGGATTTATATCAGGAATTCAGGGGATGTTGGAATGGGTTTGTTTTCAGAAAACCTCGTCTCTCTATTTTGTTTACAATCATTCACTATGCTTTCAATAAGCCCTTTCCTCACATAAACAATAAAACCCATTTCTTTCTTTGCCTGATGTCTTGTGTGCACCGGATTCTGAGGAATTAGGCAGGGGAAACTGGAGCAGAGTCCCATAGCATCTCTGCTGCTTTGTGTTGAGATGCATTTTCAGGGGCATCCCCAGCCATGGGCGAAGAGCTCATGTAAGTCACATGGGAATGACATCACCATGCCTCCCATATCATTCTCTGGGGATTTCGCCTGTCACCTAGCAGAAAGAAAAAGAGCGTCCAAGAAAATAGGCATTAGAGGTTGCTGGCCAATCCTTCAATTAGAGGATATAATAAAAGGCCGCAAGCAACCTCGTAACAATTCAGACATTTTAATCTTTCTGTGTAAGGTGCAGCATGGCTTTACTGTGGGGCTGGAGACCATCTGACTGCTATTTTTGCAGACTCTGCTGAGAATTAAACTTGCAGCAGTACTTAACTTCCCTCCACCCACCTTGGGCCAGCATCCATTCACAGGCGGTATTCTCAACCGACATATCCTCAGCCCATGCAAATGCACTGAACCTGGAAATCTAAGTTGGTTCAGCCAGGTTCAAGTTCAGTTGGATTCAGACACACTGCTGGCTTGGTGGGGGCAGGGGGAATTCAGCCCACTAAGTCAAATCACAGTGCAATATCAAATTTAATTACTCATTTTGGAACTAGTCAACAGTTATTTATTAAAAAAAAACCTTCATTAATTTTCTGTTGTAACATAAGAGTTAAAGCGTTTTATACATTTAGCTTCAAGGTAATTAAAGACTTTACTTCAGAATGTAATTTTATCTATTTAAAAACCAACCACATCGTCAAGCATTCTCAGGTTAGGTATGGTAGTGTTTAAGATAATAACATCCCTCAGGAGCTTATTATACAAGTGTAGATATTATTTTAATCTTTCAAATTTGTATTTCATTAATGCTGCACTGAACAATATTTAGGTAACACAAAAATTAGAAACATTCTTTGTTTTGACCTCACATTCACTGGAAACTGAAAACCACAGCAGCATCAATTCCCCTTACAATGTTAACAGCTTTCAAAAACTAAGAAGGAATCCCTACAGAAGCTACAAAGTACTATAGTTTACAGGTTCTGCGAAATAATGAGTTAGAGTAAGAAATTATGTAATAACTCTTGATACTAACACAGAAAGAATGCAAGGTGGGATGTGTAGGCGGGCACATTTGCAACTTACAAGGAATTAGAACAGAAAGTTCAGAGGATCATGCACATTAATAAAATAGAGACAAACTAGGGGGGAAAAATTTGGTTGGTTTGCGCCTCCCGTTAGCGCCTTAAGAGGGCGCTAATGGGGCGCAAAGCAACTAGCGCCCGGGTGCGGCGATGTTTGCGCCGCTCGCGAAATTGACCAGACATTTTGCGGCGGCGCTAAACACTACCACCACGATCTCCTGCGCCCGCAGATCGTGATGTCAGTCGAGCGTGCAACGCCCCGGTAGCATCCCGGACCAGATATTGAGTGGCTCCCCCCTGCCTTACCGCCTGCCGCTAGCAACAACAGGTTGAGGGGAGCGTTTTGCAGTCGGGAAGGGACTGGGGGAGTGCTATTTAAAGGCGACCGGTTCCTGCCTTTTTTTTCCGGCGACATTTTTGAACCACGCATTCTGAGTGAGAGAGACTTCTGGAGAAATTCAACGCTGTGTTGAGGAGTTTTCGGTACTGAGCAGCACTTTGCAGGTTCATTTTGATTTGATCTTCCTTGCATCAATTTAGAAGAGACTGTGGGGGCTGCACTCTGACATATTTCCCTGGGCCTCTCCATTGTTCTTTCCAGCAGATTTGATGTACAGGTCTCTCCAAGCCGAGATTCAAGGCTGCAATGAGCAAGGTGTGGATAGAGAGCAAGATCGACCCTCCCCTTTAAGAACTGGCCAGCGCCAGTGTGTCTGTGTTCCATTGCTGACTGACATCACATGAGCTTCGCCAGCGCTCTGAGATAGCACCTCGCTCCTCGGCGTTAGCGCCTTAAGAGAGGTGTGTAGCGCCTGATTTAGCGCTCCAATCACCTCCAGGGGCGATAGAAGCCAAGTTTGCAGTCGCAGGCGATAATTAGCGCCAGGCGCTAAACTTTGCGCCCCGCCGATAATTGCGCCCCAAATGGGGCGATACCGAATTTCTCTCCCTAGGAATCTTAGGATGGAAAGACAGAATTTGGAGGTTAGAAGTGAGAGAGATTGCTGATTAGGCAACTAGCTTTTCCTTTGCTTCCTGCCCATGAGTGTGAGAGGTGTTTGAAGAGTCTCCCCAGGTACACGAGTAGTTTTCAGCTCTTAAATGGAAATTGAACTTTATAAAGACATAGGGGGAGAAATTCAGTATCGCCCCATTTGGGGCACAATTATCGGCCAGGCGCAAAGATTAGCGCCTGGCGCTAATTATCGCCTCCGACTGCAAACTTGACTTTTATCGCCCCTGGAGGTGATTGGAGCGCTAAATCAGGCGCTTCACACCTGTCATAAGGCGCAAAGGCCGAGGAGCGAGGCGCTACCTCAGAGCGCTGGCGAAGCTCATGTGATGTCAGTCAGCAATGGAACACACACACAATGGCGCGGGCCAGTTCTTAAAGGGGAGGGTTGATCTTGCTTTCCAACCACATCCTGCTCATTGCAGCCTTGAATCTCGGCCTGGAGAGACCTGTACAGCAAATCTGCTGGAAAGAACAATGGAGAGATCCAGGGAAAGAGCTCAGAGTGCAGCCCCCCAAGTCTCTTCTAAATCGATACAAGGAAGGGCAAATCAAAATGAACCTGCAAAGTGCTGCTCAGTACCCAAAACTCCTTCACACAGCGTTGAATCTCTCCAGAAGTCTCTCTCTCTCTCTCTCTCAGAATGCGTGGTTCAAAAATGTCACCAACAATAAAAGGCAGGAAGCGGTCGACTTTAAATAGCGCTCCCCCAGTCCCTTCCTCACTGCAAAACGCTCCCCTCAACCTGTCGTTGCTAGCGGCAGGCGGTAAGGCAGGGGGCGCCACTCAAGGTCCGCTCGGGGGCGCTACCGGGGCGTTGCGCACTCAACTGATGTCACAGTCTGCCGGCGCAGGAGATCGTGGCGGTAGTGTTTAGCGCCGCCGCAAAATGTCTAGTTAATTTCGCGAGCGGCGCAAACATCGCCGCGCCCGGGCGCTAGTTGCTTTGCGGCCCATTAGCGCCCTCTTAAGGCGCTAACGGGAGGCGCAACCAACTAAATTTTTCCCCCATAATAATTGTTGAAAGCAAAAGAAATGTTAGGCACAAAAGAATCTCCAAGCTTCTCAGAGACTGGTATAGAAACACCAGGAGATGTGGTAGCTCCATTTGAGATCAGATGAAATAGTAAGGTCAAGAATGTCAATAGAAGAAATACCAATGATGGATGATCAAAGGTGAGTGTTGTTGCTTAGACTTACAAGAGACATGAAGAAATCGTTTCTCTGAAGAATTGAAAGAAATAACATTTTCATTGCCCTATTGAAAGGCATGGAGAAGATCATGATGGAGGGGGCCATAATGGAATGATACAGTAAATGTTCTTCAAGAGGACTAGAGGTGTGCAATTTTTGGAACCAACAACACTGTGCAAGACACAAATCCCAACTATTGCTAATGGTACATAGTTGTTCCACTTTAATATGATTTTTATTAGGGTTGCATTCCTTTTACAAATTGCTGTATTTGTTATTGTCTAATTGTTATACTTACATACTACATGCACCTGAAAAACTGTTAAAACCACTCCTTGCGATGTTTTGCTCCCTCCCCTCACCCCACTGAGCTCCCATGCCCAATATGGTCTGGGAGGGGCTTGCCCAGACTATATAACTTTTTTTAAATTCATTCCTGGGATGTGGGCGTTGCAGGCAGGGCCAGCATTTATTGCCCATCCTAATTGCCCTTGAGAAGGTGGTGGTGAGCTGCCTTCTTGATACTCCCACAGGGCTGTTAGGAAGGGAGTTCCAGGATTTTGACCCAGTGACGATGAAGGATCGGTGATATATTTCCAAGTCAGGATGGTGTGTGACTTGGAGGGGAACTTGGAGGTGGTGGTGTTCCCATGCGCCTGCTGCCCTTGTCCTTCTAGGTGGTAGAGGTCACAGGTTTGGGAGGTGCTGCCGAAGAATTCTTGGCAAGTCGCTGCAGTGCATCTTGTAGATGGTACACACTGCAGCCACGGTGCGTCGGTGGTGCAGGGAGTGAATGTTTAAGGTGTTGGATGGGGTGCCAATCAAGCGGGCTGCTTTGTCCTAGATGGTGTCGAGCTTCTTGAGTGTTGTTGGAGCTGCACTCATCCAGGCAAGTGGAGAGTATTCCATCACACTCCTGACTTGTGCCTTGTAGATGGTGGAAAGACTTTGGGAAGTCAGGAGGTGAGACACTCGCCGCAGAATACCCAGCCTCTGACCTGCTCTTGCAGCCACAGTATTTATGTGGCTGGTCCAGTTAAGTTTCTGGTCAATGGTGACCCTCAGGATGTCAATGGTGGGGGATTCAGCGATGGTTATGCCATTGAATGTCAAGGGATGATGGTTAGATTCTCTCTTGTTGGAGATAGTCATTGCCTGGCACTTGTGTGGCACCAGAACAACAACATCTGTCCCTTCAGGAAGAACATTTTCTGGTACGAGAAGAACATTGGCAGCAACTGGTGGACAACTTCTTCGCCTAAGCTGATGCACTGGTACATCTGTCTTGTGACAGCGTAATGAATCCCTTCCTATCTGCTTGCTCACTGTTGTCCTACATCTCATCAGTAATCATCAACATGAGCATATGCTGATATCCTTTGGCATTTACAAACTAAACATAGCCAATATGTTGTTTTAATTTGTGGCACAGTAACATACATTGCTATGAGATCATCGTGTGTGCCCTAAGTATCACTGCACAGAACTGTGATATCTGAAAAGTTATATCAACGTGAAAAGATTTACGTGCAGCAAATGAATTGGTGAGATTAATTTAATGAGTGTGTGTGTTTGTGTGTGGTCATGCACCTATGGCTCCTCAAAACTTTGGTTCTTAATTTACCTCCACCTGCTCTGTTCTTCAGGATGTACCAAGGGTTAGTGACTATGAAATGTCTGGGAAAGCAGAAGGCCCTCTGCCTCTAGCCACCACCAACCCTGGGCTTCCTAAGATGTTGTTGCCTTACAATCCAAGGGGTCAGAGATACATTTCACTGACAATCTCCCTTCTGTTTACACAGGGCTTCCACCAACCTGATAGCCAACCAGCAAACTCTGAGTCCTACCTTTCCTCACACTGTAGGATGCATTTCCTCATGAAGGCACGAGTCTATTGGAACACAAAACAGTGCAGCTGTTGGAGCTGCTGCATTCCTTCCTAGAGGGTGGTTTGCAGGTTTGCCCCTAATGAGTTAAAATTGCATTTTTCCACTCAAGGCTTCCATAGCTGCACTTAATAAGGCTGTTACAGAGTGTGCCACAGAACCTCGCACATGCTGCACTTCAGACCTCAGGCTCACTCAGAGCATCAGGACTTTGCTGCACAGATGGAGTCAAGTGAAGTGGAGGTCCAACACCTTCTGCTCGAAGGGGTCTGTTGAGCGACCTACTTCCTCACACTTGTTTGGAGAGGATTTGGAGTGGCTGGGGTCTTCGTTCAACACCTCCAATCCTCTGTGAAGACACCCCTGTTGACAGCCATTCAGTTACCTTCACCAAATCAATCCTGCTGTACCTCCCTATCCTATGAATTAGGTAATTCCATGCTGCTAAAATGTATGGAAGGGGGACATTCCGCCTCTTGCTGTTCCTCTTGCTCTTGAGAATTGCCATTGACTAGACTTGTGCATCCTTCACCTGTGGAAAGAGCACACGGGAAAGCAGGGAACATGTTAATATTACTATGCAATCATGGAAGCGTATTTTAAATGACTGTCCTTCTTTACTGCCTGAATGCTGTGATGGTTGACACACATATACTGAGCTCACTACATGTTATGTACATAGGCATGCACGTACCTTTGTAGGGTTGTGGGTCGCCCATTTAGGTGAGATATTCATTTCTAGAAGGTGGTTTGCCAAGGATCTCAACTAGGCAGGTCTCTGGGACAATAGGATATTCTCCTTGAACTGTCCTCTCCAGTGTTCTGGTATTATAATTCAGCTTGACCTAGAAGAAGCAAAATATTCTCTTAACAAATGGCACTGATATAGTGAACAGATGTAGCAATTTTATCTGCATGGATAAGTCAACGGTAGGACACTCGAATCTAAGAATAGCATATGCCATTCATGCCTTGCTGTACCAATTCATGCATATCAATTAATTCATACTATTTCAAACACAGAAGGTGAATGACGGTGAGTGTACATATATCTCATCCCTATTTTACTTTCCTCTCCATTTTCAGAGAGTTAATTGTCATGCTTTCCTTACAAAGATGAATTTACAGTAACACCCAGGTTAAGTTTACCCATATTTGGAGATCTGTACTAATTCTAGCCAATAACACATTAATTGTAACTGTCACATCATATTTACATCATATTCTAATGGCAAAAAGATATTTCCAGTACAAGCAGTTTGCCATAGATGGCCTCAGAATCCATGGCTGTCCCCTGATCCTTTGTTTATGTATTAATGTTGGCTTACCTTTGTAATATTGTGCAAGTTGCTGGAACTTGTTCCTGCCTCATCCATGGTCTGTGGAGTCAGGGGCACCATGTTCACCTTGTCAGCAACCTCCCGACAGGCATGTTGTTCTTGGTAGTGTCAGGACCCGCTGAGCTGGAAAGCGCCGCTCTTCTCTCCAGGACGGTATCTACAGGTTTGGGCAGAGACCTGCAGGCTTTCTCTTGTGGGCCACTGAGACAAGGCTGTGAATTTGCCGGCGCTCAGAGGGCGGGTTTGGAGGCGGGTCCGCTGTCAAAATAGCAAAGATTGACAGCGGGCAGGAAACCCGCTGTCAACCCGCCTCCACGCCATTCTCCCAGGTGTCGGGTCTGTCAGCGGAGAACTGACCCAACACCAAGCGGTGGGGGATACAATTAAGCTAGTTAAATGGCTTGTTAAGAGCCTATTTAAAACTATTTTGTGGCTTCCTTCCTATTTTACGTTCTCCCCCACGGACTACCCGCTGCTCGGGAACACACCAGCTCACCCTGGCGTGAGTTGAGTCAGTTCTGATGTTTCTGATAAGCTGACAGCTGCAGAAGTGGTGTAAAGGATGCCATGTTGCAGATGGTCAGTTTCAGAGCGCAGAAACTGTTGGTTACTGCATTTGTAATACATATAGAGATTTCTTTAGCTTAAAAGTGTTTAGAGGCAACTGCATGTCCAGTGCCACCTCATTGGAACAACCTCTCTCACATTGACAGATCGCTTCTGTCATCTCACCTGCAGCTGTCATCTATTGCAGCAACATCGGTGCCCTTGAAACAATCACACCTTGCTCCTCCGAATCCTTCCACGAACAGCCCCAATACCAACATCACCAGGCACACCAACATCACCAACAACATCACCAACCTTCTGCGCCATCACCTGATGCTGCACTGGGCACAGGGCATCAGCCCCTGACAACATTGCTGCCTGGGAGGCCAGCGATGGCATCACCATGGCCAGATTTACATCACTTGACGCTGTTAACCCTGGCCGCCACAAGATGCGCCAGGTTGGCACCATCCCACAACAGCAACGTGAAGCATCCCTTTAATGTCCAAACCATTCCATGCACATTCATCACTATAGCGGGGGAGGGGGGTTGGTGGGGGAAGTTATGTCTCAACATTCACTGGAACTCAGTACGCCATTTCTCAAGGTGCGCACAGATCTGTCCAATAAGGGGCTGTGATGAAAATATAGATTTCACTGTATGACAGCACATTACCAGAAACTTTACATGAACATTGGCTAAATCTCTCAAGTGCCTACCCTTGTGTGTTGTTAGGTGGTATACTTGTAGTAGGATGAGGGTGAGTGTGAGGGGTGGCTAGTGAGATGGGGAAGTGATAAAGTAGATAGAGAGTGTTGGGTGGAGGTGCAAGGTAAGTTGGTGTGAGTAAGGATGTGCAGGAGAAGGGTAGGGAAGGCAGAGTTATGGGGATGTGTTGAGTGGCACAGCAGGGTGAGTTTGAGTGTGGCTTTGCAGTAACGTTTCGTGATCCACTGAGATCATTGAAAGGTTTGCACCACTGCAGCCAGGGACCCCTGACGGCATCCCTGCTTTTGCCTTCCTGTGCAATGTGCAACCAGGCTGTATTGGTGTCCTGGGGAGGTCTCTTCCGGCCTTGGAAGGGAACAGAACCTCCCTGCGTGCTGTGACTCCCTTCATAAGCATATGGAGGGAGTCATTTGAGAGCCTGGGTACAAGTGTCCACTTTTGTGCAGTGCTTGTCAGTGTTTGCAGCACCTCAATGCTATCAAACACTGACAGAACAACTATCAAACTCAATGTGGACGTGGTCCCTTTAAGGAAACCGGCTGATGACACATCATCAAATGATGTCATTAGACCCGCTTCCTGTTAATTGGCCAGGAAGCCCACAAGGCAGGCTTAACAAGGCCAATCAAGGGAAAGTCCCTTTGACAGAACGGCTACAGCCAGGTTTGCAACTGGAACCCGGAAACCAGCTCTCCCGCCACCATCCCGTCTCCGCTGGGAAATTCGCGGCCATAGTAATCTGGAATTGCACTCTCTGTAGCTGCCTTAATATCACCAGGTGTTAGATATACTAGTTAAGTAGTAGTTAAACTACCCGAGGAAAGCAAAACAGCATTATCAGAGGTAAATTGGAATTGGGCCAATTTCTGGTGTTACACGATCACTAAAATGGTTAAAGATTGCTACCAACAGAAAAGGTTGGATATAACATGGAAGAAAGTTAAGCCCTGATTTTAACTCAGGGCGCGAGTGCGGCTTTGGGGAGGAGCAACGGGGGGTGGCAGGTGAGGGGGTAGAATGCCAAGCTCGCACAGCCGCGCTGACGAGAGACTCAGGCCATTTCAGCCCCCAGGCCTCATTATCATATCACAAAATGGACTCCTGCCCAACCTGGCAGATATGACGAGGGCGCCAGCGGGGAGGAGCGGGGTTTCGGGCAGCAGGAGGCTGGTGTTGGGAATTTGATGGCACTGTCGCTGGCACTAAGGTAAGTTGGCAAGGGAAGGGGTGGGGCGTTGGGAGGCAATCACAGTCAGGAGAGGGAGTAAGCCCGGGACAGGTTGCTTTGTGGGGCCTGGAAGAGCACACCTCCAGTGCTGCTCCTGGCCCACAAAGAAACCAGTAAAACTTTAAAAAATATTTACCTCTTCTGGCTCTGGATCCATCTGACGCCAGCTTCCCCTGGTGCTGTTGGCACTGTTCGCAACTACCACTGCCAAGGTCTAAATTCGCAATGAGGTCCGAATGACATCATCGGACTCCAACTTTTGAATATTTATGAGGCCCTCCCCTGCCTGCAACAAAGGGCCTCACATGCCTCCCAAAACCTGGGAGTTAAAATACCTGCTGGGAATTCGCCACAAATGAGGAAGTAAGTACTCTGCCCCTATTTTAACCCCCCACCCCCGCACGTCCCATCTCATTGGGCATGGGGGGGGGGGGGAAAGGTTGAAATCAGGCTTTAGTGTAAAAAAGCATTAAAAATAGGGATATTCACACTCTGAGAACCAGAAATGGTATTTGGTAAACGTGTTTAAAATTCTTTACCTAAGGGAGAAAATGAAAATAATTAAGGTAAGATTGATATTAGATTTAATATCATGAGGACTTAATTCAGAACAATCAGAATGTGCTCTCAAGTAAATAACTTCATTGATTCAGAATAACTCCTATAACACCTAAACTATCTACATCAATTTTAAATAGAATGTTTTTTATAAATTATTAATTATTAATTTCAAAATGCACTACATTTTTTTATTGGTCTACCAAATAAGGAAGATTTTTTTGCTCTAGATGATGAGCCAAACATTTATTTCATGTATATCAATATTCATCTCATTTAAATAGACCCGTGCTTAGTGGAGAGACTGGTGACCTGGGATAGGTTTACATCTTCATCAGTGCTGCTGGTTGGAAGCTGAAATGGGACCTAAGATGGAACCCTTTTGATTTTTCAGCCAATTCCCTTGATCTTATTTACATTCAGTATTTAAACATATACATATATTTTAAATCAGCAGCGACACAGAGAAAGTATTGTGCATTAAGACTAATTATCATTATTTTAAATGTTGAGTTTTAAAATGTTTATTGATGCTGATACCTCTCTGAGATGAAAAACTAAAGATATTGCAACCGATTGTGTTAAAAAGAAAGTGAATGGTCTTGTTCCTTAATCTGCTCCGTGATTAAGGTGCAGTGGTATCTTTGTGTGATTTTGTTGCCTGATCACTGATGTATAAATTGTGCAGTTTGTTCATTTATTTTTTTAGTTTAATGACTTATTTCTTAGGAAAAAAACTTAAACAATTATTTTTATTTGTATCTAAATGTAGGAATGTTCTGTCTGCAGTGCAGCTGGAATCATGATAGAAAAGTAGATAAGTTGGAGTTTGCATTTACTCAGATTTTTCTTCCAAAACATAACAAACGCATTTTCTTTCAGAAATCTTATGTAGAAATTTATATTTGTAAAATAGAATTAACACTCAAAATGTTTTTTTACAAGGATGGGCAACACGGTGGCATAGTGGTTAGCACTGTTGCCTCACAGCGCCAGGGACCCGGGTTCGAATCCGGCCTCGGGTGACTGTCTGTGTGGAGTTTGCACATTCTCCCCGTGTCTGCGTGGGTTTCCTCCGGGTGCTCCGGTTTCCTCCCACAGTCCAAAGATGTGCGGGTTAGGTTGATTTGGCTATGATAAAAAGTTGACCCTTAGTGTTAGGGGGATTAAATACGCGGGGATAGGGTGGGATATGTGTCGGTGCAGGCTCGATGGGCCGAAATGGCCTCTATCTGCACTGTGGTGATTCTGTGATGATCCAGGAGGCCTATCCGTCAGAATTTAGCTGTTCCTGGAATATACTTTTGATTTTCTTTTTAACTATAGATAATATAAAATCTATATATTATATAAAAATAAGGATACAATGTATGACTTTAAATGAGGACTTAAATAATCTGTGATCCTTCATCCATTAATCCACTGCCCTCAAACCCCACATCTCCAAACACTACACTTGGTTTCCACTCCCTATGTGCAACACCATAGGAGATTGAGCAGTAATCTAGGCCCCAATCTAGGCCCCGATTTTAACTCCAGGTAGGTTTTGGGCAGGTGGGTAGCAAAACTCAACTGCTGCTCCAAAAATTAAGCCCAGTTTATTTTAACTACCTTGTTTAAATCCTGCTGGCTGACTTCCTGCCAGTTCCAAACGAGAAGCAGGCAGGAAGTGGCGGAAAATCTGCGGCCCAGAGGCCGCCCGCCGACATAAGGGAGGTGGTGTGATCGGCGTCTGAGGTCGTCTTGTGTTCAGGAAGGGGGCAGGGAGAGTCTGGGGCAGGGGAAGACTAAGCTTTCCTTTTGGGAGCCAGAGGATCATTCCTGCTCCTCCTTGCCCCACAAAGGAAACCAAAAAAAACTTACCTTTTTTCGGCATCTTTTTCTTCCCAGCAGGTCCTAAATTACATTCCCCGCTCTGGCCTCAGTTAAAATTGCAATCAGTCCCGATGATGTCATCAGGATCAGATATGCATATAGTAAGAAGGACCCCACTGGTTTTGGGCAGGTGTCCTTGCCGCCTGCTCAGTAAAGCAGGTTATAATCTGGAACATTGAGATCCTGGCAGCTATCTAGCACATAAATAACCTGGGCAATTTTATCTGCTCACCCGCCCAGTTTCTACCAGACAGGTAGGATTAAAATCACCCCAATAGCATGTCACAATTTAGTTGTGTGGCTAGCACAAAAAATCTGCCGCACTTTTCTGCTCAGCTCCAGGAACCAATTCAACACTATCAAAGAGCCGGCACAGGCATGATGTGCTGAATGGATTCCTTCTGTGCTGTAAGATTCTATGAACACTCACCTCACTTTCTCTGCACATTTCTTACCAAATCCTTTCAGCATCCTGTTTTTAATTCATTCATGGGATGTGGGCGTCGCTGGCAGGGCCAGCATTTATTGCCCTGGAGAAGGTGGTGCTGAGCCGCCTTCTTGAACCGCTACAGTCCGTGAGGTGAAGGTACTCCCACAGTGCTGTTAGGGAGGGAGTTCTAGGATTTTGACCCAGCAACGATGAAGGATCAACGATATATTTCCAAGTCAGGATGGTGTGTGACTTGGAGGGGAACTTGCAGATGGTGGTATTCCCATGCGGCTGCTGCTCCTGTCCTTCTAGGTGGTAGAGGTCACGGGCTTCAGAGGTGCTGTCGAAGAAGCCTTGGCGAGTTGCTGCAGTGCATCTTGTAGTTGGTACACACTGCAGCCACGGTGGTGGAGGGAGTGAATGTTTAAGGTGGTGGATGGGGTGCCAATCAAGCGGGCTGCTTTGTCCTGGATGGTGTCGCGCTTCTTGAGTGTTGTTGGAGCTGCACTCATCCAGGCAAGTGGAGAGTATTCCATCACACTCCTTACTTGTGCCTTCTGGATGGTAGAAACACTTGCCTTTGGTGGAAAGATGGTGGAAAGCATCCATGTTGCTCTCTCACCTATCCCATTATATACCCACTGTAAATAAAATTTCTAAAAGAATAAGGGGGGAAAATTCAGTCGCGCCCCGTTTGGGGCGCAAATATCGTCCGGGCGCAAAGATTAGCGCCTGGCGCTAATTATCGCCACTGACTGGAAACTTCACTTTTAACGCCCCGGGAGGTGATTGGAGCGCTAAATCAGGCGCTGCACACCTGTCTTAAGGCGCAAAGGCCGAGGAGTGAGGCGCTAACTCAGAGCGCTGGCGAAGCTCATGTAATGTCAGTCAGCAATGGAAAACACACACAATGGCACGGGCCAGTTCTTAAAGGGGATGGTTGATCTTGCTTTCCATCCACATCCTGCTCATTGCAGCCTTGAATCTTGGCCTGGAGAGACCTGCACATCAAATCTGCTGGAAAGAACAATGGAGAGTACCAGGCAAAGAGCTCAGAGTGCAGCCCCCACAGTCTTTTCTAAATCGATACAAGGAATGGCAAATCAAAATGAGCCTGCAAAGTGCTGCTCAGTACCCAAAACTCCTTCACACAATGTTGAATCTCTCCAGAAGTCTCTCTCACTCTCTCTCAGAATGCGTAGTTCAAAAATGGCACCAACAATAAAAGGCAGGAAGCGGTCACCTTTAAATAGCGCTCCCCCTTTCCCTTCATGACAGAAGAACGCTCCTATCAACCTGTCGTTGCTAGCGTCAGGCGGTAAGGCAGGGGGCGCCACTCAATATCCGCTCCGGGGCGATACCGGGGCGTTGCACACTTGTCTGACGTCACGATCTGCCGGCGCAGGAGATCGTGGCGGTAGTGTTTAGCGCCGCCGCAAAATGTCTAGTTAATTTCGCGAGCGGCGCAAACTTCGCCGCGCCCGGGCGCTAGCTGCTTTGCGCCCCATTAGCGCCCTCTTAAGGCGCTAACAGGAGGTGCAACCAACTGAATTTTTCCCCCTAAATATCTAAAAATTGCAGCATTTCTCTAAACAAAGCACCGAACTTAGCATTTAACTCGCCCATCCCATTTCGTGAACAGCCTTAGGCCTGCCTTCTCCTCCCTTTCTACAGCTTCCATCATTTCCTGACCTTTCAGTATCAATCTTTTCTGGGACTTTTTTTTGTTTTCTGTTGTGCTGCATGGACATGTGAGTCACCGAGTGTCAGATACAAATCTTCACAACAGCTCCATTTCATCATCCACTCTGGTCCAGGTTTTATGGCCCATGATGTTATGTAGGAGACTCCTGCCATTAACCTTTGACTTAGTGAGCAGCAACTTGAGATGTATTAGTCATAGAATAATCTCACAACAGTATTGACACATTGGTCCGGAATTTGCAGTCAGCAGCGAAGCAAAGGCATTCGTCGATGGCCCAAAGAAAGCTGCCCACAGAGATCTCGCGATCTCTGTGTCGAGAAGTTTGTCTTTTCCGATGCGTAAGTGATTTCAGTGCAATATAGTGGGGAATCCCTACCGCGATCTGCTGTGATATCAACAAGCTGTCAAAGCAGCCAATTACAATGCAGAATTCTCACAGACAGGGAAGCAGGAAATGAGAACCTGCTTTTATCCCGACTTTTTAAAATGTTACAGAGAGCAAAACAAAAATTGGGGCTCTCACATGGGGATAAGGTATAATCTGAAATAATCATGAACAAACTTCTGAAAAATATAAACTTTTTTTTAAAGTTTCTTAAAAATTGTAATTTTTATCATAATGGAGAAATTTGACACTCCACAAAATTAAAATGAGTTTTTCAAGGCCATAACTTTTGTCTAGCAGTCAATACACTGTTAAAACCCTAGTTACACCTAATCCAAAAGGGGTATTTAACAGTGATATTACAGTGGAAAAACCCAAAAGCCCAAGTTTTCGTCAGTTTCACTGATTACACTGATTGCTGGCTATGGGGCGGGGGGAGGGCCACAGCACAGCCAGTGTCGGAGCAGTGAATGACTGACCGAAACTTCAGGATTTTGGCATTTAGATGCGCATGCACTCCATCCTGAAGTTGCAGTCAGTTTCAAAGGGGTAATAACGGTGAACACTGTTAGTTTGCCATTATCACCCACTGCAAATTCCAGGCCATTAAATATATGGCTCCTCTAAAATTACAATATATATAGTGAATAATATTAGTGAGAAGAATTTTTGTGGAAGATGAATAGGTGATGTTGCAGAAAGTTCAGTGTTACCCTTAATTGGCTGTGACCTAATTGAGAAGGATTTTATTTGGTGCTTTTTGCATAAATATCAACCCCACCACATTATTCTCTGTCCAAATTCCACACTGCGGTCTCAGATACTAACTTTTACCTCTGACTGTTAACATCTGTAACAGTCACGGACTAATCCACAGCAGACATTTGCGCCTGATTTAAAACCACGACGGAAATGATACTTGACATGAATCTTGTCATTCATGTGGAAATTACTTATGAAATAATACTGGGCAGCCTGCTGGTGGCGCTGTCCAGGGAGAGTATAAATACTCGGGCATGGGCCCAGCTTGCTCAGGACATTCTTTAACAGGAACTAGTGAAGGACACAACTAGATCTCCATGTTGAAAAACAGTTGATTAAAGCTTTGTTTAATGCTTAGACCAAGTGCCTAGTAGTTTTCTTACGTCAATACTCAATTTGGCTTTAGGGTCCCTTAGATTTTCAGTGTATACTTTAAATGTGGTAGCAGGGGTGTATCCAGGTGCATGCACTGTACACAATTCTGTATACTTTATATCCCCTGTTATGGCAAATCAGCGAGTTCATCATATAGCAGCAGATTTCCTGAC
Source organism: Squalus acanthias (assembly GCA_030390025.1). Lineage (NCBI taxonomy): Eukaryota > Metazoa > Chordata > Chondrichthyes > Squaliformes > Squalidae > Squalus > Squalus acanthias. The sequence goes on along the minus strand of CM059427.1, from coordinate 20,985,641 downwards.
CCCAAAGATTTGACCAAGAAATGATTACTGCTCCACTCCTTCACATTCTCGCTACCAGCTCTCACTGCAGCTCGTATCGGTCACTGTTGCTTCGCTCTTGGAGGGGAATCTGGTGCAGGTGGCAAGTGGAATTCTTAGTCCCATGACAGATCAAGAATTCCCACCTGGAGGACAGAGTGCAGTCCCAGAGTCCAACAAGTATGAGCTGCAGCTGAGACCAGCAATGAGAATATCGTCAAGGGGATAGAATACACTTATGAACTAGGTGGAGGGGGATCTGGAGGATGGAGTGCTTCTGTGAACTGAGGGTTGGCGGGGTGGGAGGAGTGGAACTGGAAATGGAGAGTGCTTCTGTGACCTGGAGGAAGGTCTTTGTGAATTAGGTGAGGTTAGAGGACATAGAGTGCCTCTATGTACAGGTAGCTTTATGGGAAGTGATAGGCAGGGACTAAGCCACAGGTGAGCCTGGGTGGGCCTAGCACTCAGCCCCACCCAAGTCTGAGCCTGTGTAAATGCCTAATTTAAGCGTGCCTTTGTGTAGTTTTCTTTCTCTCCCTCCAAATTCAGTCATTATTTACTTTTCACCACACTGCCTCTGCAGTAACATTTGCCAGTGGTGGGATCAGTTACAATCAGGGCCATCTCAGGATTCGGCTGCAGTGTGTTCATTCTTCCTGTCTTTTGTTGAACTAGAGAGCCACAGACTTTCCGAGAAGTTGTGCGTACATATTTTGAGTTTTGTTAGTCCTCAGTAATGCATAACTCGAAACCTCCACATGCTCTCTCCGAGTCAGAATGAACCCGAGAATTCTTCCACACTGCCTTTTACAGCCTCCTCCTCCAGAGCATCACAATGCAACTCACTCCACAAATTAGTCTCATCCCAGCTCCACCAATTGATCATTTGGATTGGTTCACTGAGATCTCACTGTGGTGCTTTCATTTTGACTTGCACCAAAGCTTAAATGGATCAAACAAGTGATTTTGCTGGATTATAGACAGATTGTCCACCTGTAAGGCAACGTAAGTAATTTACTGACTTTCATTTCATTTACTAATTGTTAACATTTTAAATGACTATGTTCTTGCTGGTTTGGTGACACTGCTTGCTTGGCTTCTTTAAGTACATTTACTGCAGATTTATGTAGAATCTATTTTTTGTCTACTTCAAACATGTTAATTGGATCTACAGGGGCGCTATTTAATGTATGTGGGGTTTTAACTGTTTTAAATCATTTGCAATCTAAATGATTTGCTGTGACGTCAGACCTTTAGTTACTGCCCATTCACCATAAGTTGGGGCCCACCCAAATTTCCATTCCTAGCTACGCCACTGCTGATAGGTGATAGTCCGATGGTCTGTTGAATGTGGATTAACCCAAAAGTCACTTATTTTTTCTATAAATGTAAAGAAAATGTGTTCAAAATTAACCAAAATGCAACTACTCTCCCTCCCTCCCCACCCCCACCCCCAAGAAATGCATGATCAGTGATTCGGGGAGTGGCAGCATTTGGAGGGAATGTGTGCAATTAATAACTTCCTGCCGACAGCCCTATGTGTCATGGTGCAGGAGGGATGCTCTTCCAAGGTTATGAAGTGAACTTTAAAGTACATAGTTAATTACTACAGACAGCTGAACTACGCACAGGCCATATGATCAAGTTTGAAATATTATCTATTTTGTTACTTTGCTTTAACAACATTGTATTTTGGGTTATCTTAATGCTGCCTTACATTTCTATATTTCTGTTAAAGAATGAAGTGAAAACGCATTATTGAGGTTTGTCATTAACTAAACTAGTTTATATGAAATGGCCCTATTTCATTTTTGTTACATTAAAGAAGAAAATGTGACTGCTGAAAATGTACATGCAAATAGATAGTTGTATATGAGCCAAAATTCCTTGGCGTGCGATCCTGGCAATCACACCAAGGTTGCAGCCGCTAATGTCTACTAGCACTGACCCTGCCAGTATTTACAGTGGGGTTGCCTAGCCACCTCTTTCCAACGCTGGTCATGTTCCCCTCAGCCCTCTGTATCAGGTGGCTGGTCTGACAAAACTTTTCTGCAGCGAGTCCAGAATGTTTCTGCTGTCTGCACATCTGGATTCTGGTACACTTCACCTTACTGAGCAAACTGGCTTCTATGGACAAGCCAAGTCACAACTGAACAACTGGAATAGGAAGTCTGGCATAGGATATCCCTACCCCTGACTCAACTCCTCTGAATGATACTTGTCTCCTAACGCACAGGCAGATGTTCTGCCCTTACACGGCAAATCGAGAACTCCTGGAAATGGTGGTACAGCAGGAGACTAGTGGAAGCTCCAGAGGAATTTTGGCTCCATAATGTTCTTCAGCAGGTTTAAGTTGGGAAGATAGGAACAGGAGTAGGCCATTCAGCCCCTCGAGCCTGCTCCGCCATTCAATTAGATCATGGCTGATCTGTCCCTCAACTCTATTTACCCACCTTAACTCCATATCCCTTTACACCCTTACCTAACAAAAATATAGCAATCTTAGTCTTGAAAGTTCAAATTGTTCCAGCATCCACAGCCTTTAGGGGGAGAGAATTCTAGATTTCTACTATGCTTTGTGTGAAAAAATGTTTCTTAATTTCCCTCCTAAATAACCTAGCTCTAATTTTAGGATTATGTCCGCTCATTCTTGATTCCCCCATCAGAGGAAATATTTTCTCTGTATCTACCCTAATGATTGCTTTTAACATTTAAACACCTCAATCAGATCACCCCCCTCAATTTTCTATACTCAAGGGATTACAAGCCAAACTTACGCAACCTGTCCTCATAATTTAACCCTCAAATGCCTTCTGAAAGTCCATATAAATAACATCCATAGACATTCCCTTGTCTACCTTATTAGTGACCTCTTCAAAAAATTCAATTGGTTAGTCAGACATGAATTACCTTTAACAAGGCCATGCTGGCTCTCTAATCAGCTCATATTTTCTCAAGTATTGAGTCACTCTATACTTAATGACAGGTTCTAGTAGCTTCCCTACAACTGCCGATAAATTGACAGGCCTGCAGTTACCTGGATCCTCTTCCCCCTGCTTAAATAATGGAGTGACATTTGCAATTTTCCAATCTAACGGCACAATTCCCAAAGCAAGAGTTCATTGTTAGCAGTAGATGATGCATTGGAATTTGAATAAATATGTCATGAAGTTAAAACAAGCCATTTCACAAACCAATTCCAGAGTGCTATTTGAATAAAAATCCAATAAATAAACCAATAGAAGTTATAACATTGGAGATGAAAAAATAATATTTCCTATCTGAAATTATTCACCTTTTCAAAATTTCAGAATAGAAATAAAAGGTTGAATAATTAATAGATTTCATGCACATTGATAACCTATTACTGGCATATACTATGACAAGATAAGAGTCCCTTCGTTTCTGCTCCTGACTTTTCATTTATATGCCTGTTACCATTAGTATTCATTCCACCTCCCCCCGGTAGTAATTACACAAGGCGTTGGAAGTATTGCAGAATCAGCTCTTGTTTACCAACTTGTACACTTCTTTCATCTTCATCTATCAGTGTGGATTCAGAAGGTTAGTCATCCTGTAAGGATGAAGGTCAGAATATAAAGAAACATGTGACTATTTATATTTATTTATCATTCTCATGAATCCCCTGACAATTTATCGGGACTAAGAATGTATATGCACTTATCTGGCTTTCCAGACCTTTATTCTTCTGTGTCCCACCTTCAGTATTTGTTTTTCTTTCTTTTAAATCCTCTGCACTGCATTTATATGTATATGTTGCAAGATTCAATAAGTAGATAAGGCTCAGGAGAACCATCATGCTCTCTTTAACGATCATTCTCAGAATGATTGGGCCGGATCTTGCTGGAACAATAACGCGTGTTAACCACACACACTGTTATTAAAGCACAAATTGGCCAGCGAGTTCAGGGGATGAAGTGATACGCCATGAGTTGCAAATCTCCAGAACGTGCTGGTCAATTTACACTGCCCTGTTGTTTGCTTCACATAACCGGCATCTCGCCCGCAACCTCCCCGTTATTTTTAAGAACTTGCCAGATTTGCACATTAAGTGCTCATTAAACCCGCCACAGAAAGATAAGTCTGATAATTGAGAGCGTAATTACCCTTTTAGTGACATAATTGTTAATGCAATGTCAATCAACCTCTCTGGCACAGAAAGGGAACAATTTAAACTATTTAATCTCATTCCTGCGTAAGGTCAATTGTTGTTAGAGATTTTTAAAATGTCAAATTTTAAACTTAATGTTTTCCTTTCTGTCTCCTTTTTCTCTCATAATCTAATCTATCTTTCCTGTCGTTTATTTCTCTTTCTATACCTGTTTTGAGTCTAATTCATCCTCCTTCCCTGTCATTCCTCTGTTTCTTTCTCAATCCTTAAATCTCATTGGTTAAGAAGAAACGTAAGAACATAAGAATTAGGAGCAGGAGTAGGCCATACGGCCCCTCAAGCCTGCTCCGCCATTCAATAAGATTATGGCTGATCATCGACCTCAACTCCACTTTCCCGCCCAATCTCCATATCCCTTGATTCCCCTAGAGTCCAACAATCTATCTATATCAGCCTTGAATATACCCAAAGACTCAGCATTCACAGCCCTCTGGGGCAAACACTGTTGGTCCCACCGTTCACTAAGGTCTCAGATGCTCCATTGCCCTTGCTGTGCCGCTATCAGCTCACACTTCCGGCAAGTTACCGCACAATTTTTTTCGAGCTGAATGGTGCAGAATAATGTCTAACGGCGCACGCCGCAAGAGGCCCCAATCCAGCAAGAACTGGGCCTCCGTTAGAACCGGCAGTGGGCAGCTTGGAGGCTGGTTGGGGTCAGGATTCTGATTTTTAACAATTTAACCTCTCTGTTCATGCACCCCCTTTAGGATTGTACCCTTTCGTTTATATTGCCTCTCCTCGTTCTTCCTACCAAAATGTATCACTTTGCACTTTTCTGCATTAAATTTCATCTGCCACGTGTTCGCCCATTCCACCAGCCTGTCGATGTCCTCTTGAAATCTATCACTATCCTCCTCACTGTTCACTAACTTCCAAGTCTTGTGTCATCTGCAAATTTTGAAATTGTGCCCTGTACACCCAAGTCCAAGTCATTAATATATATCAAGAAAAGCAGTGAACCTAGAACCGACCCCTGGGGAACACCACTGTGTACCTTCCTCCAGTCCGAAAAACAACCGTTCACCACTACTCTCTGTTTCATGTCACTTAGCTAATTTCGTATCCATGCTGCCACTGTCCCTTTTATTCCATGGGTCATAGAGTCATAACAGCACAGAAGGAGGCTATTCGGCCCATCGAGTCCATGCCAGCTCTCTGTTGAGCAATCCAATCAGTCCCATTCCCCTGCTCTACCCCCGTAGCCCTGCAAGTTTATTTCCCTCAAGTGCCTATCCAGTCTCCCCTTGAAAACATTGAGTGTCTCCGCTTCCAGCACTTCCGTCGGCAGCAAGTTCCAGGTCACCACTCGCTGCGTAAAAAAGTTTTTCCTCACAACCCCCTGTATCTCTTGCCCAAAACCTTAAATCTGTGTCCCCTAGTCCTTGTACCATCAACTAGTGGGAATAGCCTTTCCCCGTCTAGCCTATCCAAACCCATCATAATCTTGTACACCTCTATCAAATCACCCCTCAACCTTCTTTGCTCTAATGAAAACAAATCCAGCTTCTCCAACCTGTCCTTGTAGCTAAGATCCCCCATCCCCGGAACCATTCTGGTAAATCTCCTCTGCACCCTCTCAAGTGCCTTCACATCCTTCCTAAAGTGTGGTGACCAGAACTGGATGCAACACTCCAGTTGTGGCCTAACCAGCACTTTATAAAGGTTCAGCATAACTTCTCTACTTTTGTACTCATTACCTCTATTTATGAAGCCCAAGATCCCATATGCTTTGCTAACCACTTTCTCAATATGTCCTGCCACCTTCAGCGACCTATGCACATTTACTCCCAGGTCCCTGCACACTCTTTAAAACTGTGCCATTAAGTGTATATTGCCTCTCCCTGTTCCTTCTGCCAAAATGCATTACCTCACACTTCTCTGTATTAAATTCCATCTGCCACTTGTCTGCCCATTCTGCTAGCCTTTCTATGTCCTGTTGCAGTCGCTTGGTATCATCCTCACTGTTTGCCACACCCCCAAGTTTGGTGCCATCGACAAATTTAGAAATTCTACTCTGTATTCCAATATCCAGGTCATTTATATTTATATCCATGGGCTTCAACTTTGCTGGCAAGCCTATTATGTGGTACTTTATCAAACGCCTTTTGGAAGTCCATGTACACCACGTCAACCGCATTGCCCTCATCAACCCTCTCTGTTACCTCATCAAAAAACTCGATCAAGTTAATTAAACACGATTTGCCTTTAACAAATCTGTGCTGGCTTTCCTTAATTAATCCACACTTGTCCAAGTGACTGTTAACTTTGTCCCTGATTATCGTTTCTAAAAGCTTCCCCACTACCGAGGTTAAACTGACTGGCCTGTACTTGCTGGGTTTATCCTTACAACCTTTTTTGAACAAGGGTGTAACATTTGCAATTCTTCAGTCCTCTGGCACCACCCCCGTATCTAAGGACGATTGGAAGATTATGGCCAGTACCTCCGCGATTTCCTCCTTAACTTCCCTCAGCATCCTAGGATGCATCCCATCCGGTCCTTGTGACATATCAACTTTAAGTAGAGACAGCCTTTCTAGTACCTCCTCTTTATCAATTTTTATCTCATCCAGTATCTCCACTACCTCCTCTTTCACTATGACTTTGGCAGCATCTTCTTCCTTGGTGAAGACAGATGCAAAATATTCACTTAGTACCTCAGCCACGCCCTCTGTCTCCATGCGTAGGTCTCCTTTTTGGTCCCTAATTGGCCCCACCCCTCTTCTTACTACCCATTTAGTATTTATATGCCTATAGAAGACTTTTGAATTCCCTTTAATGTTAATCTCATCCCTTCAAAAACTGCATTTGCCATAGCCAGTCTGTGTAAATCACCAATATTTATGCAATTATTTTGCTGTATATTTATAGAAAATGCAGTGATTTTAAATAGATTTTCATCAGTAAAGTCTTCAACTACTGACTTGAAGTAAGTAGTTTAGGACAAATTATAATATAATGTTTTAGGAATGCTAATGTCAGACTTATTGATCATCGAGAATTTCTTGCCTACAAGCCAGACAAGGCAAAGCAGCAGTTCAGAGAATTATATATGGCAATGGAGACATGAGTATACCACAATTTTACAATGTAAAGATTATTAAAGCAATTTAAAGATACAGTCTGATAGAAAAAAAGTCTTTAGCCTTTTAAAACCAACAACAACTTGTAATAATACAGTGCTTTAATGTAGTAAAACGTCCCAAAGCACTTCACAGGAGCGTTCAAACCATTCAAAAGTACCTTGAATGTAAAGATTACATATGTGGTTTGAAAAAAGCTGTTACTCTATTTGTCAACAGGAATTTCATCCAAATGAAATATTCATTTAGAAGCTTAAATTGGGGCAAATTACAATACTGTGTATCACATACTGTATATTTGAACCATTCTTTACGCCCTTTTGTAAAATTAGGTCTAGGATTATCAAGTATATATAAAATAACTAGCCCTCTGTACAAATGAACTGCACTTAAACGCTCCTCAGGGGCGAATCTTAATTTATTTTTTTTCTTCTGCAATATGCATTATTTAGGTATGTTCATTTGCTGTTTTACATTGCCTTTTCCAACAGTGTTTACTTGATAGGACCTAAGATACTCACTGGCACATAGTAACAATTTCATTTCTAGTTATACTGAAGTACATGACCAAATCATTGCCTATGGTAGTGAGTTCTCTTCAGTTTTCTGATGTTAAAGCTTCAGCTTTGCTAATGAATATGAACAGTTCTAAAACTTCACCTGTGTTGTTAGAAAATATATTAAAAACTAAATGTCAAATCAAGCGAAGACCAGCTAGATTAGATTATCTGGATACAGATAGATGCAGTGGGGGTTAAATTGGTTCGCCCCCAAAAACGGGCGCAGGGATTGCGATACACGATTAACCCACGCTCTTTGAGTGGAATGCAGGCAGCACGCCAACTTCGTGCTGCTTGCTCATTATAATGATTTCTGCATGCAGCCACACTCCCCGCACTGTTCATTGGCATCAGCAAGGGCCCAATATCGCTACTGCCTGGCACTAATTAAAGCTAGCCTGCACTATTTAAAGCTAGCCTGCACCTCTTAAAGGGGAGCTGCATTGTGGCTGGAGCAGATCCTGGGAGTCGTTCTCCAAGAGAATCTGACTGGGGAAAAGTGAAGAATGGCTCATCACGGGCACCCAAGTTTTCAGACACTGCACTGGAGGTCTTGGTGGAGTAGGTGGAAAGGAGGAGAGATGACCTGTATCCACAAAGGGGCAGGGCGCCCTCCAGACATATGCTCAGGAGGCAGTATAGCCCAAGGACCTGGATGCAGTGCTGGAAGAAGTTTAATGATTTCACACAGTGGTTGAGGTCAGTGAATGCATCTTCAAATGCCATATCCTACAACTGCACCACTAGCCTCACACACTGCTCAATTCACCACACCCCCATCACTCACCTATCAACAATCTCTACCAATAAGGACTCAACCCTACCATTCATATGATTTACCTCACTCTCACACACTTTGCACTTTTGCTAGCCTCACACCCCCATCTTACAACTTGCACACAATGGCAGCTATTCAACCATGACAGCACCCAAACAGATTGCACGACACTCAATGACACACTTCTCTCTCTTGCTGGAGAATGTAGCGCAGAACAAGAGGCAGCAGGAACAGACCGGAGGGGGCGAGGCACGCCTGCATGTTCTGACCCCCATGGAGGAGTCGGTGCTGGCCATTATGGGGAAGGGCATTGCTGAGGCTGTGGCCACCGACAGGGCGAAAGCCACTGAAGATGATGGTATCCTCATACCTAATCTTCTTTTCCACATCCCTCAATCTCTTCTGACTTACCAGCTGCAGATAGTGTAAGCAGGCACTTCTTACTTTCTCCTCTCCCCTCACCACAACCCAACCCTTGTCCCTTTTTCATTTCAAATACCCAAGAACTGCAACCTGCCCAGGCAGTGGTGGAAGAGCTGTATAGCAGTGAAGATGAAGACACATCGTCACTTTATTTCACAGTTGCAGCCATCAGCTCAGATACTGACACTGTGCATAATTTAGAGGATAGCATAGAGCCGGGATCTGCACCTAGTGAGACACCGGGCACAAGTGCGCTGCAGGTAGGGCAGGGGGAAAGGATAGTGCAGGTGCCAGCTTGCCGGAGGTGGAGCTCACACACTAGTTCTGTTGCAGAGGACTCAAATGAGGACTTTGATGGGCCAAGCTACAGAAGACGGCTGATGGGTGTACTCACCCAAATGCTTGGTGCATTGGGAAGCCTGCCAGAAAGCCTGTGTTCAATGTCAAGGAGCATGGAGAAATCCGCCACCAACTTGGCATAGGGCTTTGTGCAGAGCTTGGAGCCCATCCTTTCCAGCAAGGAACAGGTGGCCAACTCCATCAACACACTTGTTGGAACCAACCATGATGCAGTGTCTGATAGCCGATGTCTCAGCTTCCATTACATAGGATTACATAGAATATACAATACAGAAACAGGCCATTCGGCCCAACCAGTCCATGCTGGCATTTATGCTCCACTCGAGCCTCCTCTCATCCTTCCTCATCTAACTTTAGCAGCATAACCCTCTATTCCCTTCTCCCTCATATGCTTATCTAGATTCCCCTTAAATGCGTCTATACTATTCGCCTCAACTACTCCTGTGGTAGCGAGTTCCACATTTTCACCTCTCTCTGGGTAAAGAAGTTTCTTCTGAATTCCCTACTTGATTTCTTGGTGACTATCTTATATTGATGGCCTCTAGTTTTGCTCTTCCCCACAAGTGGAAACTCTGTATCTACTCTATCAAAACCTTTCATAAATTTAAAGACCTCGATTAGGCCACCCCTCAGCCCTCTATTGTCAAGAGAAAAGAGACCCAGCCTGTTCATCCTTTGCTGTTAGGTATAACCTCGCATTTCTGGTCTCATCCTTGTAAATCTTTTTTGCACCCTCTCGAGTGCTTCTATATCCTCTTATGGCAACCAGAACTGTACGCTGTACTCCAAGTGTGGTCTAACCAAGGTTCAATACAGGTTTAGCACAACTTCTTTACTTTTCAATTTTATCCCTCTAGAAATAAACCCTAGTGCTTGGTTTGTTTTTTGTTATGACCTTATTAACCTACGTCACAACTTTCAGTGATTTGTGTATTTGTATTCCCAGATCCCTTTGCTCCTCTACCCCATTCAGATTCTTATTTTCGAAGTAATATGTGGCCTCCTTATTTTTCTTACCAAAATGTAATACCTCACACTTATCTCTATTGAAATTCATTTCCAAATTATATGCCCATTCTGCAAGTTTATTAATGTCTTCTTGTAATTTGTTGCAGTCCTCCTCAGTGTTGACTATCCCTCCCAATTTGGTGTCGTCCGCAAACTTAGAAATTGTGTTTTTGATTCCAAAATCTAAATCATTAATATAAATTGAGCTCCCAGTATTGATCCTTGTGGGACCCCACTTCCCAACTATGAATAGCTACCCTTTACCTCTATTCTCTGCTTTCCGTCTTGATGCCAGCTAGCTATCCATTCTGCTACTTGTCCCCTGACTCTGCATGCTCTAACCTTATTCATTAGTCTATTATGTAGTACCTTATCGAAGGCCTTTTGGACAATCTAGATATATTACATCTACTACATTACCCTTGTCTCCTCTCTCTTTTACCTCTTCAAAGAATTCAATGAGGTTGGACAAGCAAGACTTTCCCTTTTGAAATCAATGTTGACTATTCATTAATATATTTTTGGTTTCTAGATGTTTTTCTATTTTCTCCTTTAGTAGGGATTCCATTATTTTTCCTATTACCGATGTTAAGCTGACTGGTCTATAGTTCCCTGGACATGTTTTATCTCCCTTTTAAAATATAGGTATAATGTTAGCTATCTGCCAGTCCTCTGGAACTACACCTTTTTCTAACAAATTATTAACTATGTGTAATAGTGCCTCTGCTATCTCTTCCCTAGATTCTTTTAAAATGCGCGGATGCAATCTGTCTGGACCAGGGGTTTTATCCTCTTTGAGTTTGATTAGTTTATTAAATATTTCTCCTCTTTTTATTTTAAATGCAGTTATATCATTTCTAATCTCATCATCCGACGTCATGTCCACCTGATCCGTTCCCCTGGTAATTACTGAAGCAAAATAATGATTTAATATTTCTGCCATTTCACTATCGCTGCCTGTGATTTTATCCTGACCAGCCCTTAGTGGCCCTATTTCCATCCCAACTTTCCATTTTTTATTTATGCTCCTGTACAATATTTTATTATTTTGTTTTATGTTTCTTGATAATTTAATTTTGTAGTTCCTCTCTGTCTTCCTAATTACTTTTTTTAACTGCTCTCCTAGTCTTTTCATATTTTTCCTTGTCATGCTCAGCCCCTGCTGTCCATGTACTTAGTGTATGTCTCTTTCCTTACCCTTAATTTTTCCCTTTTGTCTTTATTCATCCCTGGTGTCTTATTAGTGTTTAGTTTGTTCTTTTTTTTAGTGTAATATATTTTTCCTTGGCTCTGTTGAGCACCGTTTTAAATGTTTCCCATTGCTGTTCTACCTCAATGCTTGCCAATATTGTTGTCTATTTTATTTTCCCAAGTTCTATTCTCAGCCCCTCAAAATTAGCTTTGCTCCAATCTATTACCCTGGTCTCGCAGCACAAGCAGCAGCCACCCAACATCTGAGTGCTGCAGTGGAAGCTCAGACTGCTGCCATCATGGCTCTGGATACCAGTGTTCAAAGGGACTTCCAGAATGTCACAGCAGTCCAGCAATCTGTCCTCCAATAGATTACTAGGATTGCTGAGGCACCGCCCCAGGAGAGTGGCCATGGCTCCGTGGAGCACGAACCTGCTGTCATTTCTCCGGGTGACAGCTTTCGTGCTCGCACCCCTGCCACTCCGCCAGAGCCCTTGCTGTTGCCTGTCAGCCAGCCAGCCCAGACTGCTGTCGCCCAGTCCAGACTGCTGTCGCCCAGCCCAGACTGCTGTCGCCCAGCCCAGACTGCTGTCGCCCAGCCCAGACTGCTGTCGCCCATGCCAGACCGCTGTTGCCCATGCCAGACTGCTGTCGCCCATGCCGAGACTGCTGTCGCCCATGCCAGACTGCTGTCGCCCAGCCCAGACTGCTGTCACCCAGCCCAGACTGCTGTCGCCCAGCCCAGACTGCTGTCGCCCATGCCGAGACCGCGGTCGCCCATGCCGAGACTGCTGTCGCCCAGCCCAGACCGCTGTCGCCCAGCCCAGACCACTGTCGCCCAGCCCAGACCGCTGTTGCCCAGCCCAGACTGCTGTCGCCCATGCAAAGATGGTGCAGTCTGAAGCCGGGTTTTCTAGGCCCAGAGCTGCTAGACGTCATCCTCCAAGTCTTCTCCACTGAACATCAGCAGCCTTCCACCAGCCTTGCTGCAGCCACTGGGGTAGCACCTTGTAGGAGCGCTAGGACAGGCAAGGGCACATGGAAGAGGCACTACGGGAATGCACAAGGGTGATTAGTTTATTTTTGTCTGCATTATGGCATCATTTAATTTATGAATTTGGATTGCAATGTGTATTTTGTGCTGGCTTTTATTTTTGTATTGTGACCAAGAGGACAATGTGATGGTCAGTGATGAAGGGAAAGTAAGGAGTGTGGGAATGTTGGTGAATGGAGAATTGGGGTTGAGTTTACTGGTATTGCTCTTGAATTATTTGTTCATGTAGAGCCCAGGCAGAAAGGAGCTGTCTAGGTTGCAGCCTCCCTTACTCTTCCACCTCCTCCTCCTCGTGCTCCTATCAGCTTCTTGCCTGATAAATGGTGGCAAGGGATGTCCCCTCATGATTGCGAGGTTGTGCAGCATTCAACATTCCACGACAAATCGTGAGGCTGGCTCAGCCCAGTACTGCAGGGCTCCTCTAGAGCAGTCCAGGCAGTGGAATTATTGCTTCTGGACGCCAATGGTTTGCTCTATCAGATTTCTTGTGGCAACATAGCTCTCAGTGTATGCCTGCTGTGCACGTATGCATGGGTTGCGGACCGGAGTCATGAGCGATGTCATCAGCGGATAGCCGTTGTCACCCAGTAGCCAACCTTTGGTTTGCCGTTGTGGTTGGAATGCAGCTGGCACAGAGGACTGCGGCAGAGTGAATGCTGCCAGGATACCGGACATAGACCTGCATGTTGTGCTACCTATGGTCACACACCAGCTCACGTTGAGGGAGTGGAATCCCTTTCGGTTTGACATGAGGCACACGCAAGCAATGTGTGTGCAGTCAATGGTACTCTGCACCATGGGAAGCCAGCAATTCTTGCAAACCCTCGTGCTCACTCCACCTGCTTGTCTCTGGCAAGACAGAAGGAGTTGAAGCTGTCTCTCTTTGCATAGAGAGCCTCAGTGACCTCCCTTATGCAGCAGTGCACCGCAAACTGTGAGGTGTTGCTAATATCTCCAGCAGCTGCCTGGAAGGAACCAGACACATGAAAGTCGATTGCCACGGTCACCTTGACAGCCACAGGCATTGCGGTCCTTGCCCTGCTCTGAGGTTGGAATTGTGGCTGCAGCAGGTGGCAGATTTCAGTGAGGACCTATCCTTAGTGAAGCGCAGACATCTCAAGAATTGGTCGTCGCTGAAGTTCAGGGAGGAGAATTGCCCAGCTAAACACCCTCTGCAGATACGGCCTCCTGCCGAGAACCCTTCTCCCCCTCCTCCTCCTCCCCCCTCTAGCAGTTTGTCCTGCTCTGCGTGGCTGTTGCTTATTCTCCCAGACATGCTGAATGCTAAGAGGAAGGCCAACTAGGCAACCCATGTCTGGAAGCAACTGGTTTGAGCAGCAGCCTTGAAGTCAGCAGAAAAGTCCTTCAGCACCTGCCACACCACCCCCTGTAGACTATTGAAACTTTAAACAACTATAGAAAGCACCCAAAACATTTAGAATTGCAGCAGCAGCCAGAAGAAATAAACCAGCAACTAGCCTGTAAGTAAGAACATAAGAACATAAGAAATAGGAGCAGGAGTAGGCCAATCGGCCCTTCGAGCCTGCTCTGCCATTCAATAAGATCATGGCTGATCTGATCCTCACCTCAAATCTAAAGAACACAAGAAGTAGGAGCAGGACCCGGCCACTCAGCCCCTGGGCCCGCTAAGCCACCCACAGGGCCTCGACCGATCCGAACTCAGCCTCATGTCCAATTTCCTGCCCGCTCCCCGTAACCCCTAATTCCCTTTACTTCTAGGAAACTGTCTATTTCTGTTTTAAATTTATTTAATGATGTAGCTTCCACAGCTTCCTGGGGCAGCAAATTCCACAGACCCACTACCCTCTGAGTGAAGAAGTTTCTCCTCATCTCAGTTTTGAAAGAGCAGCCCCTTATTCTAAGAATAAGTAGTTGATGATCCCTTTAAATAGCACTGGTAGGGGGTCTTTCATGCTGCTCAATGTCGTGTTCAGCTGAGTGAGATTAAGAGAGGGCGTAAACTGGAGTATGGAGGTCCAAAATGGCAGTGCTGGCTTCAAATCAGTGGACATCATGATCTGCCTGCTCTGCATGCTGCCAGCGGATGTGAGATGCACGCGCTCACCCCCTTACCAATATGGCATCTGGTGTACTTTGCGTCAGAAGTGTGCGCGTGCGTGCACCACAGACATAATTTTGGAACCTAAGGGGTCTCATATGAGCCACTGAGCCCAACTTCAGCCCCATGTCTCTGGAGCAGGTAATATACTTTTGGTTGAGCTCTCAGGGCTGGACTTGTAAACTGAAAGCAAAACTACTGACTGCTTATATTTTTCAGTTGTGTTGAAAAATAATTAAATTATTCTTTATTTCTAAGTAGGCAAAAGTAGGCCTGATTAAAGAAAGCTTTGGTGGATATGTGTTTACAAGATAATCGCTGACTGGTGAGGTCACATTTTACAGAATGACATTTGATCATTGTGCTTTCTAACTTAGGCTGCAACTGTATTGTGCTACTGAGATAAATAGCTGCAGAGAATAGGTTGGCAGCTGGCTGCATCTATATCATACTGTGAATTGCACTCCCACAACTATGAGAGAACTCTGCACATGCATGCTAACACACTTGTGCAGAGCTCTGCTCCCAACCAGTACGGCCTAGAATTTGGATATGGCCCGAAAACGGGTGGTCTCACAGGCCAGCGCTATTTGGCTGCACCCGTTCAAAGTGTTGCAGGCAGCATGCAAAATTCGTGCTGCCTACTCATTTACATGATTGGAGCGCTGATCTCAGCGCTAAATGCTGGTTGGCTCACCGCTCAACAGGAGGCGCAAACCAACCGAATGTTTCTCCCGAGCTGTCCTGTTCTGGCAGGAAGCCACCAAAGCACACTTCCAGAAGGCTGTGGCAAGAGATAGCTGCGTACGTCACAGCCAACAGTGTCGTACCGCGGACATGGATCCAGTGCCGCAAGAAGTTTAATGACCTCACACGACAGGTCAAGGTGAGCGAAGGCTTCAGCAAATGCCATATCCCACCATCTGCACCACAACACTGCTCAATGCACCACACCCCCATCACTCACCCACCAACAATATCAACCTACCAACACTCACGCTCACGTCTCACACCTTGCACACACTGACAGTTATTCAACTATGACAGGCACATCACCCAAACACATTGCACCACACTCACTGACACATCACCCAAACACATTGCACCACACTCACTGACACATCACCCAAACACATTGCACCACACTCACTGACACACTTCCCTTTCTCTTGCAGGCCAAGGTTGCTCACAACCGCCGGGAGCAGCGGCAGACGGGAGGTGCCCCAGCCACTTTACAGGCTTTGAACCAACTGGAGGAGACAGTGCTCGACATCGTTGGAGGGGAGGTCACCAAGGCTGTGGCAATGTGCAAAGTTGAAGCCCTTGGGGACAATAACGGTATGCTCAATCTTAATTCTTCTTCTCACATCCCACTTGCCCCTCATCCCACAATCTCTTCTCACTTACAAGCTGCTAATGTGATAAGGATATCTTGCTTTCCAAACGTTGCCTCACCACAACCCGCTCTTGTGCCTTTCTGCTTTCAAATACCCAAGAAGTGCCACCAGCACAGCCTGTCCTCGAAGGTCATGGAGGCAAGTGGAGATGAAGAAGAAGGCACACTGTCACTGCATCTGACACTCGCAGACACCAGCTCAGAAACTGGTAGTGCGCGAAATATAGTATAGAGGCGGGATCTGCACATGGTGAGGCACCGGGCACAAGTTGGCTGCTGCAACGTTAGAGAGAAAGGGTAGCTCGGGGACCAGCTGCCCGGAGGGTGAGTTCTCGTGCAAGTTCTGCAGCACACGACTGAGACGATGGCCTCGATAGGGCGGCCATCAGAAGAAGGGTGATGGACATCCACACGGATATCATTGGTGCAATGGCAGTATTAAGGAGCATGGAGGAGTCCGGCTCCAACATTGGACGGAGCTTTGTGCAGAGCTTGGAGCACATGATTTCCAGGCTGGAAATGATAGACCACTCCAGGAGAGACCTTGTGGACCCAGCCATGATGCTGTGTGTGATGGGCGACGTCACGGCATCCATTGCAGCACAGGCGGAAACGACCCAACGTCTCACTGCTGCAGTGGAAGCTCAGACTTCTGTCATCGTAGCAGGGTTTATGAGTTTTTTAAAAATTCATTTATGGGATGTGGGCGTCGCTGGCAAGGCCAGCATTTATTGCCCATCCCTAATTGCCCTTGAGAAGGTGATGGTGAGCCGCCTTCTTGAACCGCTGCAGTCCGTGTGGTGAAGGTACTCCCACAGTTCTGTTTGGTAAGGAGTTCCAGGATTTTGACCCAGTGACGATGAAGGATCAGCGATATACTTCTAAGTCAGGATGGTGTGTGACTTGGAGGGGAACTTGGTGGTGGTGGTGTTCCCATGCGCCTGCTGCCCTTGTCCTTCTAGGTGGAAGAGGTCATGGGTTTGAGAGGTGCTGCCGAAGAATCCTTGGCGAGTTGCTGCAGTGCATCTTGTAGATGGTACACACTGCAGCCACGGTACGCCGGTGGTGGAGGGAGTAAATGTTTAAGGTGGTGGATGGGGTGCCAATCAAGTGGGCTGCTTTGTCCTGGATGGTGTCGAGCTTCTTGAGTGTTGTTGGAGCTGCACTCATCCAGGTAAGTAGAGAGTATTCCATCACACTCCTTACTTGTGCCTTGTAGATAGTGGAAAGGCTTTGGGGAGTCAGGAGGCAAGACACTCACCGCAGAATACCTAGCCTCTGACCTGCTCTTGTTGCCACAGTATTTATGTGGCTGGTCCAGTTAAGTTTCTGGTCAATGATGACCCCCAGGATATTGATGGTGGGGGATGTTGATGGTAATGCCGTTGAATGTCAAGGGGCGGTGGTTAGACTCTCGCTTGTTGGAGATAGTCATTGCCTGGCACTTCTGTGGCGCGAATGTTACCTGCCACTTATCAGCCTAAGCCTGAACGTCGTCCAGGTATTGTTGCATGCGGGCATGGACTGCATCATTATCTGAGGAGTTGAGAATGGCACTGAACACTGTGCAGTCATCAGCGAACATCCCCATTTCTGACCTTATGTTGGAGGGAAGGTCATTGATGAAGCAGCTGAAGATGGTTGGGCCTAGGACACTGCCCTGATGAACTCCTGCAGCGATGTCCTGGGGCTGTGGTGATTGACCTTCAACCACCACAACCATCTTCCTTTGTGCTAGGTATGACTCCAGCCAGTGGAGCGTTTTCCCTGATTCCCATTGACTTCAGTTTTACTAGGGCTCCTTGATGCCAAACTCAGTCAAATGCTGCCTTGATGTCAAGGGCAGTCACTCTCACCTCACCTCTGGAATTCAGCTCCTTTGTCCATGTTTGGACCAAGGCTGTAATGAGGTCGGGAACCGAGTGGGCTTGGCGGAACCCAAACTTGAAAGGGGCTTGTAGGGTGCCGCAGCAGGCGAGCAATCTGTCCTCCAACAGATTGTTAGGAATGCTGAGGCGATGCCCCAGGGGAGTGGCAGTGGCTCTGTGGAGCAGGAACCTGCTGTCCTCTCTCAGGATGACAGCATTCCTACTCCCACCACTGCCACTCCGCCATCGCCTCTCCGCTGTCTGTCAGCAAGCCAGCCCAGACTGCTGCCGCCCATGCCGAGGTGGTGCAGTCTGCAGCGGGCTTCTAGGTCCACAGCTGGTCGAGGTCAACCTTTAAGGCCATCTGCAGTGTCCCCGATGGAAACTCAGCAGCCTTCCACCAGCCATGCTGCAGTCAGTGGAGGAGCACTGCCTAGGAGCACTAGCGTAGGAAAGAACACACGAACGACAGGCACTAAGGGATTGCCTTTGTCTCCGAGCAGCCACCCTTGAGATTGCTGGCATGCCGGACTGATGCAGGATGAAGGCATCACGACTGCTGTCGGGATAACGGGCATTGACCATCAGGAAGCGCTGGCCGTGGTCTCACACCAACTGCACATTAAGTGAGTGGAAGCCTTTAAATAAGAATGAAGGTGTTCTCCACTTGCACCAACACACCTTGTCACTTTAGGACCTTGAAAGAAGTTTATAAAGCTGGTAGAGTTGCAGAAAGTTACATAGAGCCAGTCACACTGAAAAAGCGTGTCAGCTGCACGTTGTTGCTGATGATCCCTTTAAATAGCACGGCTGGAGGCTTCTTCCTGCAATGTGAACACTTGGTCAGCTGGTCGTAATTAACACAGGCCAGTAAGTGGAACGGCGCACTCAAAAATGGCAGATCGGGCGTCAGCTGAGCGTTGCACGCTCACTGACGTCACAATCTGCATAATCTACATATCCCCATCAAGTGCGGAAATTGGCAGCACTGCCGCCCAGCCAAAAATGGGGGCCACTGTGGGACCCGCCGGCACTGAGCAAAAGTGAGGCGGCTGCCTTATTTTTTCCAAAACGGGCCTTAACGGCCAGTGGTAACACCTCCAATTTCTAGGCCGAAATGTTTTTAATTGACCCCATGAGCACTCTTTAACCCAGTTTGACATTATACTAAATGCATGCAGTGTCAAAACCAACTCTCTAAGATGGTTTCACACCACACCATTCTGGAGTCAGATCTGGATCTGATTCTGGAGATATATTGTCATTTTCTCATCACTATCAAGTGGAAACCACTTTACAATTAAGCAAAAGCAACAGCATAGCTACAATCTTAATCAAGAATAAATTAGATAACTAATCTTACTAGCAATAACTGCATTGAAGAACTTTACAAAAGCATTTTTTGCTGAAGTCAAAGTAGAAGAGCTTAATAGTTCCTAATGTAAGGAAGGGGTATTTTATCAATCATTTCTTTTGAACTGTACCATTATATTTTGCTGTTCATATTCAGTAAAAGGTTAGCTGTTACTTTGTTTAACCACCTTAAACTTAAGATTTGGAAACATACAGTGATGTGCATTACTGGAATAACTCTTGTTAAATATTGTCTCAATCTGGTGAGGTGGTGAGTCCTTGTAGTGAAGAAATCAGTTATTGTGAATATTTACAGTCTGTTTTCGCATTTAACTGCACTAAAGGTGCTCCAACTCAAAATTAATGAACCATGATTCTCTACAGCACAAAATATTAATGTTATCCAACACATTGGATACATCATTATATAATTATATGTTTTCTTTTAAGACCACAAGTTTATCCTTTGAGTTTTTTTATGTTTTGTACCTCAAGCCTGTACTAGAACCATGAATGGCTGTACTAAAGACTTTTACTAAATTGCTAGAATAGACAAAACCACTAGCAAAAGGTTTATGTGGAAGAGGTTTTTTCTTGACAGCAGTTCTTAAAAAGATGAATGGTTTTAATAAAGGTTATCCCATCTGGAGGCATTTAAACAGTTTTCTCTATTTTATTAACCAGCAGTGCTGGTAACCACAATTCAACTGATGTTATCCCATTGTGCTGAGCCTCACCTTCTACATCATTTCAAATACTTTAACAGAGATGATTAACCCCTCTGGAATTATGCAGACAACAAAATTCTGATCACAATTCTGAGAAAATACATTAACATCAGCTGGCTGAATTTTAGTCAATAATTTCTTTAACATGCCTTCCTCATTTCTTCATTTACTCAGTCCCCTTCAGCTTGCAGCATACCAGTGAGCAGTGATCTTCCTCCAGACTTGTGAGCAATGCTACTCTATGTTCATACAGTAAGAGGCAGAACTTGCTGCAGACACAGGAATCTGATCAATTTTCTTCTCTAAGGCCAGACCTTGCACTAACCAGAACCATCCCTCTAAGGAACTTGTCACAACTACTGCATCATAAACTCTGTTGAAGATTAGGGATAAGCTTTAATTCTTGCATCTAGCTTTTCCTAGCACAAAGATGCTGCAATGGAGTAAATTTGGTCACACTTAGGTTGATGACACTTTGGGGGAAAAATTCGGTTGCTTTGCGCCTCCCGTTAGCACCCTAAACACCACTACCACGATCTCCTGCGCCCGCAGATCGTGACGTCAGTCGAGCGTGCAACGCCCCGGTAGTGCCCTGGACCAGATATTGAGTGGCGCCCCCTGCCTTTCCACCTGCCGCTAGCAACGACAGGTTGAGGGGAACGTTTTGCAGTCAGGAAGGGACTGGGGGAGTGCTATTTAAAGGCGACCATTCCTGCCTTTTTTTGTCATCGACATTTTTGCACCACGCATTCTCAGAGAGAGAGAGAGACTTCTAGATTAATCGCTGCGTGAAGGAGTTTTGGGCACTGAGCAGCACTATGCAGGTTCATTTTGATTTGACCTTCCTTGCATCAATTTAGAAGAGACTTTGGGGGCTGCACTCTGAGCTCTTTCCCTGGGTCTCTCCATTGTTCTTTCCAGCAGATTTGATGTACAGGTCTCTCCAGGCCGAGATTCAAGGCTGCAATGAGCAGGGTGTGGATGGAGAGCAAGATCGACTCTCCCCTTTAAGAACTGGCCGGCGCCAGTGTGTCTGTGTTCCATTGCTGACTGACATCACATGAGCTTCGCCAGCGCTCTGAGATAGTGCCTCGCTCCTCGGCGTTAGCGCCTTAAGAGAGGTGAGTAGCGCCTGATTTAGCGCTCCAATCACCTCCAGGGACGATAGAAGCCAAGTTTGCAGTCGGAGGCAATAATTAGCGCCAGGCGCTAAACTTTGCGCCCGGCTGATAATTGCGCCCCAAACGGGGCGATACCGACTTTCTCCCCCATAGTGCCTTAAAAGGAAGCATAATTATTTGTCATAACAACAGAAAGCGCTGGAAAAACTCAACAGGCCAGGCAACATCCGTGGAGAGAGAAACAGAGTTAACGTTTCAGGTCGAAGACCCTTCGTCAGAACTGAGAAAAAAGCAGGAAATGAAACAGATGAAAAAGCAAGTTTGTAGGCTGGGGGAGGGAATGAAAGAACAAAAGGGGAGGTCTGTGAGAAGTAAAGAGGCGTTAAGAGATACTCAAGGCGAGACGAGATGGTAATAGGACAGTTTAAGAGACAAAAGATGGCTCAAGAAGTGTGAAATGCGGGAGAGAGAAAAAAGGGGAAAAGGCACAAACCAAAAGTGTGGATAAAATATATGTATATGGTAGGGGCCGAGGTTATGATCTAAAATTGTTGAACTCGATATTGAGTCCGGAAGGCTGTAAAGTGCCAAATCGGAAGATGAGGTGCTGTTCCTCGAGCTTACGCTGAGCTTCCGTGGAACAATGCAAGAGGCCGAGGACGGTGAGGTCTGAGTGGGCGTGGAGCGGTGAATTAAAATGACAGGCGACCTTCAATCACCACAACCATCTTCCTTTGTGCTAGGTATGACTCCAGCCAGTGGAGAGTTTTCCCCCGATTCCCATTGACTTCAGTTTTACTAGGGCTCCTTGATGCCACACTCGGTCAAATGCTGCCTTGATGTCAAGGGCAGTCACTCTCACCTCACCTCTGGAATTCAGCTCCTTTGTTCATGTTTGGACCAAGGCTGTAATGAGGTCTGGAGCCGAGTGGTCTTGGCGGAACCCAAACTGGGCATCAGTGAGCAGGTTATTGGTGAGTAAGTGCCGCTTGATAGCACTGTCGATGACACCTTCCATCACTTTGCTGATGATTGAGAGTAGACTGATGAGGTGGTAATTGGCCAGGTTGGATTTGTCCTGCTTTTTGTGGACAGGACATACCTGGGCAGTTTTCCACATTGTCGGATAGATGCCAGTGTTGTAGCTGTACTGGAACAGCTTGGCTAGAGGCACGGCTAGATCTGGAGCACAAGTCTTCAGCGCGATAGCCGGGATGTTGTCGGGGCCCATATCCAGTGCGCTCAGCCATTTCTTGCTACCTTGCATAACTTTAGATTCATGGATGGGCTCATAGCTGCTATCAATCAATCGGCTTAGACTGTACATTTGTGTATAATATATATCTTGAGCATTTCCTGATTTGAAAAGTCAGCAATCATGAAAATCTGCAGTATACAAACAATTACACCATGTATAGATATCTGGGTATAAAACAGAGAAATATGATTCTATAGTTAAGGTATCACAGGATCACAAAATAATTAAAGAAGAGAAAAGCCATTCGGCCCATTTTAATTTATGCATCCAGAGAGATCCTAACATCCTCCCAGGGTAGCATCCAATTGTTTCTTAAATGATTCTGAGTTTCTGCCTCCACTGCTCTATTATAAGTTTATTCCACATGTTGATCATTCTTTGTGTGAAAAACTACTTCTGTTATCAGTCCTAAAATTGTCTTTTATTAGTTTGTACCTGTGTCCCCTTGTTCTTTTCCCACAGTTAAATTTCATATAATATTCTGAGTTTCTCATCCTTCTCAACCTGTCTGCAGCCTTTGACTGCAGTGGACCACTCCATCCTCCTCCAACGCTTCTCCACCGTCGTTCAGCTGGGTGAGACTGCACTCGCCTGGTTCCATTCTTATCTATCTAATCCTAGCCAGAGAATCACCTGCAACGGCTTCTCTTCCTGCTCCCGCTCGGTTACCTGTGGTGTCCCCCAAGGATCTATCCTTGGCCCCCTCCTATTTCTCATCTACATGCTGCCGCTCGCCAACATCATCTGAAAACAACAGCGTCAGTTTCCACATGTATGCTGACGACACCAAGCTCTACCACACCACCACCTCTCTCAACCCCTCCACTGTCTCTAAATCATCAGACTGCTTGTCCGACATCCAGTACTGGATGAGCAGAAATTTACACCAACTACAGGGTACTGAGTTTGGATGATCAGCCATGATCTCATCGAATGGCGGAGCAGGCTCGAGGGGCCGAATGGCCTACTCCTGCTCCTATCTTCTATGTTTCTATGTTTCTATATTGGGAAGACCAAAACCATTGTCTTTGGTCCCCGCCACAAACTCCGTTCCTTAGCCACTGACCCCCATCCCTCTCCCTGGCAACTGTCTGAGGCTGAACCAGACTGTTCGCAACCTTGGTGGCATATTTGACCCCGAGATGAGCTTCCGACCACATATCCGCGCCATCACTAAGACCGCCTATTTTCATCTCCGGAACATTGCTTGACTCCGCCCCACCTCAGCTGATCTGCTGCTGAATCCCTTATCCATGCCTTTGTTACCTCTAGACGTGACTATTCCAGTGCACTGCTGACCAGCCTTCCATGTTCTACCCTACGTAAGCTTGAGGTCATCCCCAAACTCTACTACCCGTGTCCTAACTCACACCAAGCCCCGTTCACCCATCACCTCTGTGCTCACTGACCTACATTGGCTCCCGGTTAAGCAATGCCACAATTTAAAAATTCTCATCCTTGTTTTCAAATCCCTCTTTGGTCCCCGCCACAAACTCTGTTCCTTAGCCACTGACTCCATCCCACTCCCTGGCAACTGTTATACAGGGCCTTGGTGAGACCACACCTGGAGTACTGTGTGCAGTTTTGGTCTCCTTACCTAAGAAAGGATATACTTGTCATAGAGGGAGTGCAGTGAAGATTCACCAGAATGATTCCTGGGATGGCAGGACTGTCGTATGAGGAGAGATTGGGTCAACTAGGCCTGTATTTACTAGAGTTTAGAAGAATGAGAGGGGATCTCATTGAAACGTATAAAATTCTGACAGGGCTAGACAGACTGGATGCAGGGAGGATGTTTCCCCTGGCTGGAGGGTCTAGAACGAGGGGTCACAGTCTCAGGATACAGGGTAGGACATTTAGGACTGAGATGAGGAGAAATTTCTTCACTCAGAGGGTGGTGAACCTGTGGAATTCTCTACCACACAAGGATGTGGAGGCCAAGTCACTGAATATATTTAAGAAGGAGATAGATAGATTTCTAGACACAAAAGGCATCAAGGGGTATGGGGAGAGAGCAGGAATATAGCATTGAACTAGAGGATCAGCCATGATCATATTGAATGGCAGAGCAGGCTCGAAGGGCCGAATGGCCTACTCCTGCTCCTATTTTTCTATGTTTCTATGTTTCCATGGCTTTGCCCCTCCCTATCTCTGTAATCTTCTCCAGCCCCACATCCCTTTGAGAAATCTGTGCTCCTCTAATTCTGACCTCTTGCGCATCCCTGATTTTAATCACTCCACCATTGGTGGCTGTGCCTTCTGTTGCCTAGGCCCTAAGCTCGGGAATTTCCTCCTTAAACCTCTCCACCTCTCTACCTCTCTTTCTTCCTTTAAGACGCTCCTTAAAACCTACCTCTTTGACCAAGTCTGCCCTAATATCTCCTTATGTGGCTCGGTGTCAAATTCTGTTTTATAACGCTACTGTGAAGCACCTTACGATGTTTTACTACGTTAAAGGCGCTATATAAATGCAAATTGTTGTTAACTTTTTCTATACCCTTAAAAATCTTGTATACCTCTATAAGATCATCTCCCAGTTGTCTCCTTACCAGGCTGAAAACCCTAAGTTTCTCCATCTTTCTTCAAAACTCAGAGCTCTGAGACTAGAGATCAGCCTCATGCCTCTTTTCTGCACTGCCTCCGGCACTTGACTGTCTCTTTCTTGTTTCTTAGCAACTAGAACTAGATGTAGTATTCAAGGTGTGGTTCAACCAGAGCACTGTTAAATTTGATCACAACTCCTCTGATTTTATATTCTACTCTGTTGGCTGTGTACTCAACATCCTATTGACTTGTTTGATTGCTGCTCTGCATTGGACTTGTATAGCCTCGAGTGTACTAAAAATCTAGTTCTCTTTCAGATTCATCCTTAGCTATTTCAGCACCATTCATGGAATATGAATGTCATCTATTTCTCCTTCCTATGTATAACACTTTACATGTCTGCATCATATTTCATCTGCCATTATTCTGTTCACTTTCATATCTTATCCAACTCATTCTGTAATTCCGGAGCTGTTTCTTCCAATTCCACTAACCCTCCTGGTCTGGCATAAACTGCAAATTTCACCACTTTGCATTGAGTTTCTGAATCTAGGTCATTTATGTAAATTAGCAATTAGTAGTTCCAACCAATATTCCGCTAATGTTTTTTTGGGTGCATGGCCCCTTTAAGGGGCTGCGTGGCTCATTCAAACTTCTGCGCATGCGCATTTTTTCCATTGAGAAACCAGCAAGCGACCTGCGCGAGAGCACGGCCGCACAGCTAAACGGGAACATTGGTCCCAACACCAAACCCTGAAGTGCCCCACTCAATAATTTCTCCCCCACTCTGTCATAACTCCTCTATTGAGTACTTTTGCCTATCCTTCAACCAGTTTCCTGCCTCTACCACCCTTTCAGGCAGTGAGTTCCAGATTCCAACCACCCTCTGGGTGAAAAAGTTTTTTCCTCAAATCCCCTCTAAACCTCCTGCCCCTTACCTTGAAACTATGCCCCCTGGTTATTGACCCCTCTACTAAGGGGAAAAGTTCCTTTCTATCTACCCTATCTATGCCCCTCAATCAGGTCCCCCCTCAGCCTTCTCTGCTCTAAGGAAAACAACCCCAGCCTGTCCAGTCTCTCTTCATAGCTGAAGCGCTGCAGCCCAGGTAACATCCTGGTGAATTTCCTCTGCACCCTCTCCAATGCAATCACATCCTTCCTATAGTGTGGCGACCAGAACTGCACACAGTATTCCATCTGTGGCCTAACTAGCGTTTTGTACAGCTCCATCATAACCTCCCTGCTCTTATATTCTATGCCTCGGCATTCTAAGGATTTATCCTGAATTCCCACAGCATTGAATTTAACTAATAGCTTTTTGCATGGAACTTTATCAAAAGCTTTTTGGAAGTTAAGATACACTAAGTCATAGGGTTTTCACTGTCCACTTGGATTGTCACTTCCTCAAAGAAGTCAAGTAGGTTGATCAGACAGGATCTTCCCCTTCTGAATCCTTGTTGACAACTGTTTACTCGATTGTTATTGTACAGATGGTCCTCAAGTTTACTCCTAATCGATTCAATTATTTTACATTGGCCCGGAATTTGCGGTCAGCGGCAAAGTGATGGCGCTTGCCACTGACCTCGAAGAAAGTTGCCCACAAAGATCTAGCGATCTCTGTGGCGTCGATTTCACCTCTCCTGACGTTAATTTGAATCAGATGCCAAGTCTAGGGAATCTCCAGCATCCAGCAACAGTGATGTAATCAAGCTGGCTAAGCAGCCAATCACATTGAAGAATTCTCACAGACAGCAAAGCACGAAGTAAAATGCACTGATTGTCCTTCGCTTTTTAATAATTTTACAGATAGTGAAATAAAGATTGGAACATACACATGAGATTAAGTTAGAAGCTGAAATATCATAAACAAACTTAAAAAAATTATATTAAAAATCATGGAATTTTTAAAATTTTATATTCCACAAATATAAAGTTAATTTTTCAGGGCTAGAATGGTTGTTCAGCAGTAATTATGACTCAGTACGCTGTTAAAAATCCAGTTACACCTCATTCAACAAGGGCTGACTTTTTCGAGGGTTTTTAACAGATTATTCCAGCGTAGCACATCCTGTGGAGGAGCAGAGAATGACTGGCAGTAACTTCCACATTTAACTGCGCATGTGCATACTCAAGAAGTTGCTGTCAGATTCACAGTTGTAATGACGCTGACGTTGACAGTTTCACAGTCATTACAACCGCAAATTCTGGACCATTATTTCCTTTCTTGCTCTTGTTTTCTAATTTTCTGTAATGTAGATATGCTCATAATGTACTACCCCCTTAAAAATAATATATAACATGGCAATATAGCCTGTCGGCTACAAAGCTCGAATGTTTGCCTCTTCACTAAGAACCAACTGATAGGATTTCAAAATGGAGATTGATAGATTATTGTTGGGTAAGGGTATTAAAGGAAGCAAGGTGGGTAAATGGAGTTAAGTTACAGATAAGCCATGATTTAATTGAAAGGCGTAACAGGTTTGAGGGGCTGAATGGTCTATTCCTGTTCCTATGTTCTGCACTCAGGCTTCCATTGGGAGTTACATTTTTTTAAATTCGTTTTATGGGATGCAGGCGTCGCTGGCAAGGCCAGCATTTATTGCCCACCTTAATTGCCCTTGAGAAGGCGGTGGTGAGCTGCCTTCTTGAACCGCTGCAGTCCGTGTGGTGAAGGTACTCCCACAGTGCTGTTAGGGAGGGATTTCCAGGATTTTGATCCAGTGACGATGAAATTGATATACTTCTAAGTCAGGATGGTGTGTGACTTAGAGGGGAACTTGGAGGTGGTGGTGTTCCCATGCGCCTGCTGCCCTCGTCCTTCTAGGTGGAAGAGGTCCTGGGTTTGGGAGGTGCTGCCGAAGAATCCTCGGTGAGTTGCTGCAGTGCATCTTGTAGATGGTACACACTGCAGCCACAGTACGCCGGTGGTACAGCGAGTGAATGTTTAAGGTGGTGGATGGGGTGCCAATCAAGTGGGCTGCTTTGTCCTGGATGGTGTCGAGCCTCGTGAGTGTTGTTGGAGCTGCACTCACCCAGGCATTTGCCCATCTTAGCTGGGTCATGAGGGAAAGATGCAAATCTAGTTATCAAGGAGACCTTTGCCCATGCTGTCAAGTACAACCATGTGGTATTTTGACAAAGGCGTTGAATTGGCAATGTCCTGGGAAGATATTGATGGGCTGAACTATCCTGCCATTCCAAATATGCAAGGTAGGATGAATATGAATGTGATTTTAAAAAATCACTGTAAATATTTATTGAAAAGATGTAATTTGGTGAAGTTGAAATAAATTATTTAACAATTTAAATGAGTGGAATATATGTGTCACAGCTTTGTGGAGTGATCATATTAAATGGTGGCTCAGTGAATACTTTCTCATTGAATATGTACCCAAAAAGGGAATTAAAGTAAATTTTTTAAGCAGCCAGATATTTTTTACAACATTCGTCACTGGGTCAAAATCCTGGAACTCCCTCCCTAACAGCACTGTGGGAGTACCTTCACCACACGGACTGCAGCGGTTCAAGAAGGTGGCTCACCACCACCTTCTCAAGGGCAATTAGGGATGGGCAATAAATGCTGGCCTTGCCAGCGACACCCACATCCCATGAACGAATAAAAAAAAATTCAAAGTGTGCTCAAGATGCTGAACATGTAACGTCTGCCAAAACAATTTTCATGCTAATAATGGTGAATCTTTTAAGTACAAATATAGAAATTTATGGAACGACACAATTCATTATATTCTCTGGATACATTAAAACTGTTCTTTATTTTATTTTGATTCAATAACAGTACTGCAGCCCTCAAAAATACAGAACAAAACAATAACACAAGCATTCTAAATAATAAGCAAAAGAAAAGAGTGCAAATACACAATTTAATTATAACTTATCAATTAGTTATATGGCCCAGTTTGAAATGAATATGTGCTTTGGGGGAAATATCATAAAAAAATATCTAGATAAAACATTCTGAAGAAAATTGAATTGAGCCATTGCCACATAATGGGCAGAATGAAGGCACAGATACTTCAAAAAATAAACAGAAGCTGTCCAACTGCATTACCAGTGCTTTAAGTTTTATAATTACAAATAAGTGCTAACGAACAAATATTTTAAATGCTAGATGGATACAATCTATCTCACAAAGCATGCCTAGACCCCTTCACTTTGCTTTTAGAAGGCTATTTGCTGATACTGAGAAGCTTGCCACAATAGATTTCCTAACCAGGATCATGGTTTTCCTTTTTTTAAGTAGTAACAAATTAGTACTGCTCATTCCTGCTCTGCCGCCATTTTTCCCACAGCTTAGGAACATAAGAAATAGGAGCAGGAGTAGGCCACTTGACCCTTCGAGCTTGCTCCACCATTCAATCAGCTTACTGCTGGGCATTTGAGGTGCCTGTCTGAATCAGGTGGGAGCCTCGTGAATTCATGCAAATCTGGGTCCTATGATGTACACAGGACCCCGATGACATTTTAACGTCCTACTAGGCAGTGCGATCACCATGAATGCTCTGCTCAATAAAACCTCTCACCCTACTTACTTACACTAAGAAATCTAAAGAGAAAAGTCAATGCAATGGAGCAGTGTAGTGATTTGGGTAAAGATAAGCAGAGTGTGAACGGAAGGGACAGAGAGTTTAAAGGTGATCGTGCATCAGCGAATAAGGTGAAAGCAGCGAATAATAGTAAAAGGTTAAAACTAAAGGCTCTTTACCTGAATGCACGAAGCATTCATAACCAGATAGACAAAATAGTGGCACAAATAGTGATAAATGGGTATGATCTAATAGACATTACAGAGACATGGTTGCAAGGTGACCAGGGTTGGGAACTAAATATTCCAGGGTACTTGATGTATCGAAAAGACAGGCAGACTGGAACTGAAGGGGGGCTAGCCCTGATAATTAAGGATGACATAAGGACAGTAGTGAGAAAGGATCTTAACTCAGAAATCAGGAAAAGGAATCAGTATGGGTGGAGATAAGAAATAACAAGGGGCAGAAAACAGTGGTGGGAGTGGTTTATAGGCCCCCTAACAGTAACTATACCATTGGACAGAGTATTAATCAAGAAATAATAGGAGCTTGTAACAAAGGTAATACAATAATCGTGGGGGACTTTAATTTGCATATAGATTGGGCAAATCAAATTGGCAAGGGTAGCCTGGAGGACGAGTTCATGGAATGTGTTTGAGACAGTTTCCTGGAACAATACGTCTTGGAACCAACCAGGGAACAGATTATTTTAGATCTTGTTTTGTGCAATGAGTTCATTAGTAATGTTATAGTAAAGGATCCTCTAGGAAAGAGTGATCATAATATGATAGAATTTCACATTGAGTTTGAAAGTGACTTTCTTAAGTCCGACACTAGAGTCTTAAGCTTAAACACAGCCAATTTTGTAGGTATGAGGGGCGAGTTGGCTAAGGTAGATTGGGAAATTAAATTAAAAGGTATGACAGTAGATAAGCAGTGGTGATCATTTAAACAAATATTCCAAAATTCTCAATGAATATACATTCCATTGAAAAATAAAAACTCCACAGGAAAAGTGATCCATCCGTGGCTAACTAAAGAAGTTAAGGATAGTATTAGATTAAAAGAAGATGCTTATAATGTTGTGAAGAATAGCAGTAAGCCTGAAGATTGGGAGAGCTTTAGAAACCAGCAAAGGATGACCAAAAAGATGATAAAAAAGGAAAAAAATAGAATATGAGAGTAAATTAGCAAGAAATATAAAAACAGATTGTAAGAGCTTCTACCAGTATCTAAAAAGGAAGAGAGTAGCAAAAGTAAGCATTGGTCCCTTACAGGCTGAGACAGGAGAAATTATAATAGGGAACAAGGAAATGGCAGAGACTTTAAACAAATATTTTATATCTGTCTTCACAGTATAAGACACAAAAAGCATACCAAAAATAGTGGTGAACCAAGGGGCTAATGAGAGCGAGGAACTTAAAGTATTAATATCAGTAGAGAAAAAGTACTTGAGAAACTAATGGGGCTAAAAGCCGACAAATCCCCTGGATCCCTTTGGGTTCTAAAAGAGATGGCTGCAGAGATAGTGGATGCATTCGTTGTGGTCCTCCAAAATTCCCTAGATTCAGGAATGGTCCCAGTGGATTGGAAAGCAGCAAATGTAACCTTGCTATTCAAGAAAAGAGTGAGAGAGAAAACAGAGAACTACAGGCCAGTTAGTCTGACATCAGTCATCGGGAAAATGCTGGAATCCTTTATTAAGGAAGTGGTAACAGGGTACTTAGAAAATCATAATATGATTAGGCAGAGTCAACATGGTTTTATGAAAGGGAAATTGTGTTTGACCAATTTATTAGAGTTTTTGGAGGATGTAACTAGCAGGGTAGATAAAGGGGAACCAGTGGATGTAGTATTTTTGGATTTCCAAAAGGCATTCAATAAGGTATCACGTAAAAGGTTGTTAAGCAAGATAAGAGCTCATGGAGTTGGGGGGTAATGAATTAGCATGGATAATGGATTGGTTAACAGACAGAAAACAGAGAGTAGGGATAAACGGGTCATTTTCAGATCTATATTAATGACTTGGTGAAGGGAGTGAGTGCAATGTATCCAAGTTTCCTGACGATACAAAGCTAGGTGGGAAAGTAAGATATAAGGAGGACGCAAAGAGCCTGCAAAGAGATATGGACAGGTTAAGTGAGTGGGCAATAAGGTGGCAGATGGAGTATAATGTGGGGAAATGTGAGGTTATTCACTTTGGTAGGAAGAATAGAAAAACAGAAATTTTTAAATGGTAAGGAACTATTAAATGTTGGTGTTCAGTGAGATTTAGGTGTCCTAGTACATTAACCCAGAGAGTTAGCATCCAGGTACAGCAAGCAATTAGGAAGGCAAATGGCATGTTGGCATTTATTGCTAGAGGGTTGGAGTACAAGAGTAAGAAAGTCTTGCTACAATTGTACAGGGCTCTGGTGAGACCACACCTGGAGTACTGTGCACAGTTTTGGTCTCCTTATTTAAGGATGGATATACTTGCCTTAGAGGCGGTGCAACGAAAGTTCACTAGATTGATTCCTGGGATGAGAGGACTGTCCTATGATGAGAGATTGTGTAGAATGGGCCTATACTCTCTGGAGTTTAGAAGAATGAGAGGTGATCTCATTGGATTGACAGGGTAAATGCTGAGAGATTGTTTCCCCTGGCTGGAGTGTCTAGAACTAGGGGGCATAGTCTCAGGATAAGAGGTAGGCCATTTAAGACTGAGATTAGGAGGAATTTCTTCACTCAGAGGGTTGTGAATCTTTGGAATTCTCTGCTCCAGAGGGCTGTGTATGCTGAGTCTTTGAGTATATTCAAGTCTGACATAGATAGATTTTTGGACTCTAGGGGAAACAAGGAATATGGAGATCGGGCAGGAAAGTGGAGTTGAGGTCGATGATCAGCCATGATCTTATTGAATGGCGGAGCAGGCTTGAGGGGCCGTAAGGCCTACTCCTGCTCTTAGTTCTTATGCTCTTATGATCTCATTGAAACATATAAAATTCTGAGAGGATTGACAGGATAAATGCTGAGAAATTGTTTCCCCTGGCTGGAGAGTCTAGAACTAGGGGGCATAGTCTCAGGATAAGGGGCCAGCCTTTTAAGTCTGAGATGAGGAGAATTTCTTCACTCAGAGGGTTGTGAATCTTTGGAATTCTCTGCCCCAAAAATGCTGTGGATGCTCAGATGTTGAGTATATTCAAGGCTGAGATAGATAGATTTTTGGACTCCAGTGGAATCAAGGGATATGGGGATTGGGCAGGAAAGTGGAGTTGAGGTTGAAGATCAGCCATGATCTCATTGAATGGCGGAGCAGGCTCAAAGGGCCGTATGGCCTACTCCTGCTCCTAATTCTTATGTTCTTATGTTCTTACTCACTGGCATCAAAGCATAGTGAAGTGCAATACCATGTGACTCATTTTACTGTAAGTTACATTTCAAGGATTGTCACAATAACAGCAGTGTAATCTATGTTCCACTTCTCTTTCTCTAGGTGTTCTCTAGGTGTTCTCCAGGAAGCTGTGCAGTGACCTGTAGTCCAGACCTGTCCAGGACCTCCAAGCATCCAGTGTCACTCTCTCCTACCCGCAGAAGCACCAGCACAGGCACAGCCATGCCAGCGGATTTAGATAGTGAACTAGAGGAGGTTGCATTTGGTGATTCACAGGGCACAACTGAGCAGAAACAAGGAGCAGGTGGTGGTAGCAGAGGAAGAGTAGGAGCCTCCTGTCCAAAGGGCCAGCTTGTGTACGTCCTGATGGGGCGTACTTTTAAAAGAACAAAGAGCTGAACTACAATCACTGGAGCCTTTGCTACAAAGCTTGCTGCATCTGCTACCTAGTGTGGAATTGTCCGCTACCTGCATCTGTACAGTGCTGATGGATGGATTTGCAGAGCTGAAGCATGAGGCAGTTCCTTGGACATGTGCAGCAGAGCTGCATGGGCAGGCGCCCTAATGCCAGCTGTAGCATGTCTCATGGACGTGCAGACTGCTGCTTTACAGGCCTTGTTCTCTAGTACAGAACAAGCTTCATTTTCTGTTTTCCATATGCTTGATTATATTGTGAGAAGCCTTACTCAGTGCCATTAAGTCACACTGATCAGGCATGATCAGTAGGCGTGTCCAGTAGTAGGGGCATGGCTGGTGTTAACACAGATGAAGATGCTGTATCTCAGGATGACAATGCACCACACCCTCAGGCCACCATACTCAAGCGATTGTATATGTGGTGGAAGACATGCAGGACCAAGCAGCTGTGGACATGGTTGTAGGCAGATCAATTTTGATACCTTCAGCTGGGAAAGCTTTACAAGTTGTATTACTCTCCTAAAAGTATGTAGCGTTCATGATTATGCCTGAATGCATCAACTTAGGTCTGACAGCAAGCGCGTGAGTCATTTGTTTCTTTCAATGTCCCCCTGGGCTCCAGCTCGACTCGAGCTCCACTCAGTCGTTTGGATCCTGATCTAAATATTCATGGGTGGTCCTAACGAATGAATGAGGTGACCATGATGTGGAGTGCTCTGGTGAACCGTTTATGGAGACCTTAAATTCAATGCTATGTCATTTGGGACCCTGCAAAGTAGTCTTAATGGACAGCTGACCCCTCGGTAGACGTGATGGTCAGGAAAGGTTGTGAATCTTGGCAGCCCAGAAGCTGCGGCTTTAGAGGCTGAGACTTGAGTAGCTGAGCCAAGTTCAAATTCCAGTATTCACAAGCATTTGTTTTTCTTATTTTCAGCTGTGTTGTTTAGAGGGAAGGACAGAAATCTGTCCAGAAAGAAGCAGCATCAACGGCACCATGGAACATATGGAATTTTATGAACGACCCAACAAAGCCTGGCTCTTTTTACTTGATCTTTGCCTCCTCAACATAACCCTTTCCAGAAATTTAGTAACTAATTTCTTGAACCTTTTTATAAAATTTGCTCTAGAAACGTAAATACTATTTTCGATGGAATAAATAAACACACCAGCCGACTTAGAGGTGCAGCATCCACATGGGAGATTGGGTGATGCAAGGAGAGAATAGAAAAAGAATGCTCTTCAAAAAGTCATCAAAAGACGTCAGTTTTAGGTTTGTGAGCGATATCCAATCTAAAGATCAAATTCAGCAAAAGGATATAGGTATTGCAAAACAAAAATATAAAACTAGGCAACAGTTTCAGTGGTTCATTGGGCTATTCAATATACTGGAGCGTGAGGTGCAGTGTTAGCCTCCATGTCTAACTGAACGAGAAACAACGTGAAGCTATTTATGGGGCAGTTCCCAATCTCGAATTTATGAATAGAATATAAATAGATCTTAGAATTGACCGTGTTAAGAGGCGTCGACATTGTGGTTGTAAAGCACTTTATCGCGTTGACCTAAAGCGCAAGCCTCACGATTCCTGCCTTTAAACAACAAGTATGAATGGCACACGGCCATGTGCAGCACTAACTTAAGCAAACGCTAAGGCGAGTCCTGTTCAAAATATTTACTTTTCTCTGCAATAAAATTGATGTTGACGCAACAGGAAGCTGTAACTTTGTAGCGCCCCCTGCTGTCACGTGCGCTTGGAGAAATGACTATCGGGATGAATGGCATGGCTGACGATCTATCATCAGTTTGGCACCATAAATCACTTCAGTTGCTGTAAACACTTTTTATGTTACAGTATTTTTGCTGTGCTCTTCGAATTATTTCCAAATGATGCCTTCAAAGGGACTGTGGGGTTCCTCCGTTGTCATTGTATCAGTGGCTTCTGTAAACTTCTGCAATATTGTAAGATACAAACTCAGTGAGTTGTTTGGGCTCATGTCGCGTCATTATTTTGTTATTAGATCACATGATTATATTTTCCATTTCGTGTCTCGATAATGATGGGAATAGATTCCATGGCGACTAACCAAAGCCTCGAACCAGAGTTAACAAAATCCGAAACATTCCGGACAACACGCAGCATAAATACGAATGTTCTGCATTATTTAGCATGACTGCATACTGTTCAAGATTGTTACACATTATTTGTGTGTAATGTTCTAGTTAAATCTTTTCTTTTGCAAAAAAGATAAATAACTCATTACATTTTGCCTTGTATCATAATTGTCAAAAAAATCTCGTGCAAAGATGTGCTTTGCTAATGTGCACATTACATATATTGTGTAGCCGGTCATCTGAACAGGCTTTGTGGAGATTTGAATATAGTCGCTGTTATCATTGCGAGAAATAAACCAGTGATGCCGGATTTTATGGATTAACGTGTTTTGTTTTTCTGCTCCAGGATTGCAATCTGGGTCAGGAATAGGAAACCATGTCAAACATCACAAAGGATTTGCTGTGTCGAACGAACTATGTCATACAATTTCGCTAAAGACCGAGTTTAAGGTGTGTTATGCAAATTATTTGCAATTTGTATTCTTTTTAACTTTGTTTCCAAAGAAATTCTGCCTCATTTCTCCAGTTGAACCTGCTAATGATATTTCCAGACATATATCCCCTTTCCCTTCTTCGCAATAGCATTTTAATTGCCCCCTTTGTTAATAATCCTCAAATAAATGACTACTGTTACTGTTACCAACACATATGTTTCACCTTTATTTCAAGCGATTGCATTTATTACGGGTAGCAATGCTGTGCACAGACTATCTGGTAAATGTCTATACCAATCATTGTTAGACCTGTTATGGATCTGTTTACTATTCCTATTCCCATTCTGATAACCACTTTCCAGGAACTATATGAATCATATTATCATTCAAAGGATCAACCCACAGATTTTGTGTTGCATTTCTTACTTTAAAATAGCCGAGGGGTTATTTTGATATCTTGTTTTATTCAACACGAACATGATTTAAAATATATGATTTCATATATACATTACATATACATCGGTGTGAAAGAGTTCAGATTTTAGAAATCCAGGCGAGTCTGTTATATCGGTTTGCCCAAATAATCAAATGAGATGAAAGCGGTGGGAATGTTGATGCTTTTGCAAGTGGACTATGACCACTGATTTCCTCACTATACACCTGAAGAATAGATGGATGGCGAATTAAATACTGTAATAGCAAAGAAAGTGTATGCAAATCCTTTTACTCAATGAAAACATTTTCCTTCCACATACTGTAAAAAGGAACAACTTTTATTTCAGTTGCATCCATTTAAATAAAATGTTCATTATTTTATTACACTGTAAAATACTTGACTGTAACTGATTCTTAATGAACGCCACAACAACGGCGGGGGCGGGGGGGGGGGGGTGGTGGAGAGAAAGTTTCCTTTAATTTGTTTTTGTAATTTTATGGCATTTTTATCTGCTGACATCTTCGGTACAGAAGCTATAAATTCTTAGTGATGCCTTATACCCTCGGATTGTAAACTGTCTGAAACAAATGCAGCCATTTGGGATTTTTTTTTTGCGCAAGTAGATCTTACCTGATAGGCATCAGGGATGTTGACCGTCTCCCCGTGCTCGGCCACATAACCAATGATTCCTTTCCCCCACGGCACCTGTACTTCGTTGGAGTTTTCCGTACTGCACGAAGGCAGCACCGTGGTCCCTGCGTGCACATCGAAGAATTTGGATACTAGAGTCTTTTTGTTGGAAGTTCCTTCCACTAGGAACAAGGAGCAGCGGTCGGCATCGACTAGGATACAGACAAATATGAGGATCTTGTAGCTCAGGCTTGTCAGGTCCAGGTCATTGGAAATGTCTTTGACCAGTTCCAGGAAGAATTCTCTCTCGTTGGTATCCCGGAGTTCATATTTATAGTCGATCGCCGTAGACGCATATTGGGGGATGTTGACCCGAGATTCCAGTAAGGCGCTCAAGATGTGAGCTGTGGTCGGAGGCAGCGAACTGGCTTTCCGGAGGAGAGCTCGCCTCCTCATGCTGGAGAGCGGCTCCTTGTCTCTGGAGTTTACATGCTCGTCGTAAGTCCTGTTGGCGGTCATCGCCTTAGATCTGGCAAAACTTTTCCTGAGCTCTCTCTGAGAGGGTCTCCTCTGCAGCCCATCTCCTTTGGTGGCCCAGCACTCCTTGGCGGGAACGCTCTTCTCCTCGGAACTGGAAGTTGAGGGGTTTTTGCTGAGATGATGCCGTTTGAGCCATTTCTCCACCGTGCTGTATTTGCCCTTCCTAAGCAGGTAGTCTTCGAAAAGATCCGGATGATTATCCAGAAAAGTTTCCACTTCGGAGAAGTCCAGCTTTGTTGAACTCGACATAGCTGCAACTAGCGAAATCTTAGTCAAATGTAACGAATGGTATGCCACAAAAGTATCATAACGGCATTGCCCCAGTATAAGACTGCGTACAGTGGGTTACAGGTTAACATTCACGCACGTTAAAAGTGAATAATCCGTTTGAACGCTGTGCTGCATATTTGAAAGGTAGATATAATCGTACTAACTTTTGGGTGGAACGATTTCTCACTTACGATTGCTGTGAGCAGACTGCTGCTTGATGCCTGCTGGTGGCTTCCTGTGACACAGATGACAGCCCAGTCCGGTCTGCTATCTTCCCATGCTGGAAGTGCTGATGCTGCGTAACAAGGCACGGCCAGTAATGACAGAGAAAGCGTGGATCCTCCTGATCCACTGACGTAGGGGGCACTGTTTGGTGGCGAAGTCTACTCTGATCATATAAAGCAATTGCTTAACTGGTGCAGTAAAACTGGGTTTTTATTTTGTTTTGCCAGGTTAAAGAATTAGTACCTTTTTTGGGGTAATTTTTTAAAAGAAGGTTAGAACGTATTTTATAGCAAACTGGTATTTATTGAGAATTTACAGTTGAAGGAGAATCTCCGATGAATAGGCTCTCTAATGTATATGAACAGTAATATCTCTATCGTCAGAGAACACAAAGGTACTTGGATGAGGGACTATTAATAAGCCTCCGATCTTTTAGGAGGACACGTGGACAAGGGAATATCTCATCTCCAGGCAAATGTAAGCCAGACACTTCTGATGAATACAATTATTTTTATTGTGTTTCCAGCAAATAGCACAAAGCTCATTCTATTGTTCTCTCCAACGAATCAATATGCTATTAAAGGAGTAAGCACAGAGTTAAACAGATGGGATACGTGAGACACAATTCACAGCCCAATCCCGCGAATGTCGTCAAATCAATGGATTATAATTGCCTCTAACAAGCAGCGACCTCAGCAAGGGGGAATGCTCAATGCAATTTACGCAAGGCGCCTGAGATTTCTTGCGCCCGCCCTTAAACACGTCCTACACCCGAGGGACTGATGTACACAGCGTGTGTTGTTAGAACCTCTTTCCTTGCGAAGGCTCTCCCGGGTTAAAGCTGGCACTTTTCCTTAAATGGAATCATGAAATGATCCCGCACCATCAGCTGCGAGTGTTTGCACAATTCATTTATAATACACCGCTGCTGAGGACGGCGCCCAGGATTGAATGATGAAAGAGGCGCCTCCGTGTTTGTGTTCATGGAGAAATGCATCATCACATTAAACACAATCGTAGTAATATGAGCACATTAAAAAAAGACCTGATTCTCACAGAGTTAACTGAATGGAATAACTACAATGTTAAGAATTATTGTCTTGATCCTTGATGGGTCGGTGAAAGTATTACAGTATTTGTTAATCTGTTTGTTCAGATGTGTCTCTTTCATAGTCAGACGCCAGTGCAGTCGAGTCTGGAGTAAAAGGCGGCAGAGCTCATAATATGCGGATGGCAAGCAATTGCATCTATTTTAGCAGCGACGGCTGCCTCGAGTGGAGTGCCGTTTTAATGAATAGGGTTGGGTTTTCTGAAAGACTTTCAGGTTGGTGCCGAAGCCCATTGCCCAGGTTCAGTGACACGCATGCGCGCACATCCCCTTTCATTGAGAGAGCGGCTCTCAGTCAAGCGCTGGGTCTCCCGCCCCTTCCCAGCAAATCAAAAAACAACAATCTATTAGCTGCAATCCAGCGGCTGGAAAGTCACTCCGCACAATACTTATCCCGCACACTGGGAATGTTTCTG
This sequence comes from Squalus acanthias, assembly GCA_030390025.1. Classification (NCBI taxonomy): domain Eukaryota; kingdom Metazoa; phylum Chordata; class Chondrichthyes; order Squaliformes; family Squalidae; genus Squalus; species Squalus acanthias. Next base: position 20,946,126 of record CM059427.1, on the reverse strand, counting down.
TAGTTATAATCCACAGTTGTTGATATTCCTCTGGTGTGAACCAGTGACATTGGCTGTAGTTATGAATGGCAAGTGGGAAGGCGCGTTCTGTCAGGAAACGGTATCTGTGGCTCGACAGCCTTAGCGTCTAATAAATTCGTTTCATATATATATGTTTGTAATATTTGTCTTATTACCAATGCTGTTTTTATATTGAATGAGAGAGAACCAAACCTGCTACAGTAAAGTGTCTAGTCTGGAAATGGTTTTTTTAGTCCGTGGTTATTGTGCCTATTACTATGATGTGATGTTAATAGTCAAACTTTGAAAATATTCAATATAATTTGACATTAACGAATAAGGTTGCGATCTAATTGTACGGCCAAAGAGCCAGTTTTAGAGGAAATTATCCACTTGTTTTCAATTTCCGAGTGTGTAGCCCAGCGGCTAGCCACTCCCCGCTGTGTGTCATTCCAGTTCGAACAGAAGTGACACATTCAGAATATACCCAGAACGCTTAGTCACAGCATCGTCAATTCCGATTGCAAACAAAACTGGTGACTGTTTCAGTCGTACCTTTCACCTGCTGTTACTGTTTAATATTCAGTTCCATCAAGCTGACTCGTGATCTGGAGGAAACAAATACAACGCTGCCTCCAATATTTACCCGTTATAGACAATCCTATTTGCCAGATGAAGGGGATTGTAAATTAAACCATGCTAGTGTTTTTTTAATAGTAATCGGAGCTTGAGACGGGCTTTCCTTTCATCAAGCCACCGTTTCCAAGACTGTCACTGACCTCATCTACTCTGGAGATCTTCCCCCCCATGGCCACCAACCTCATAGTTCCCCAACCCCTGCACAGCCCGCTTCTACCTCCTTCCCAAGATCCACAAACAGGACTGCCCTGGTAGACCCATCGTTTCAGCCTGTTCTTGCCCCACGGAACTTATCTCTTCCTATCTCGACTCTATTTGTTCTCCCCTTGTCCAGTCTCTTCCCACCTACATCTGCGACTCTTCCAACACCCTCCGCCACATTAACAGTTTCCAGTTTCCTGGCCCCAACCACCTCCTTTTCACTATGGACGTACAATCCCTCTACACTTCCATCCCCCACCAGGATGGCCTGAGGGCGCTCCGCTTCTTCCTTGAACAGAGGCCCGATCAGTCCCCATCCACCACCACCCTCCTCCGCCTGGCTGAACTTGTTCTCACATTGAACAACTTCTCATTTGACTCCACTCACTTCCTCCAAATCAAAGGTGTTGCTATGGGAACCCGCATGGGTCCTAGCTATGCCTGCCTTTTCGTGGGATATGTGGAACACTCTTTGTTCCAGTCCTACTCAGGTCCCCTCCCTCACCTCTTTTTCCGGTACATTGATGACTGTATCGGTGCCGTTTCCTGCTCTCACCCTGAACTAGATAATTTCATTCACTTTGCTTCCAATTTCCACCCTTCTCTCACCTTCACATGGTCCATCTCCGACTCTTCCCTTCCCGTCCTCGACTTCTCCTTCTCCATCTCTGGGGATAGGTTATTGACAAACATTCACTACAAGCCCACTGACTCCCACAGCTACCTGGACTACACTTCCTCCCACCCCGCTTCCTGTAAGGACTCTATTCCATTCTCCCAGTTTCTCCGTCTCCGCCACATCTGCTCTGACGATGCCACCTTCCATACCAGTGCTTCCGACATGTCTTCCTTTTTCCTCAACTGAGAATTCCCCTCCACTGTGGTTGGCACGGCCCTTGACCGTGTCCGTTCTATCTCCCACACTTCTGCCCTCAGCCCTGCCCCTCCCTCCCAGAACCACGATAGTTTCCCTTGTCCTCACCTTTCACTCCACATTCAACGGATCATCTCCGCCATTTCCGCCACCTCCAGCGTGATCCCACCACCAAACACATCTTCCCTTCACCTCCCCTTTCAGCATTCTGCAGGGACCGCTCCCTCCGCGACACCCTAGGTCCACTCCTCTATCACCCCAAAACCCTGTGCAAGCGCAGGAGATGCAACACATGCCCTTATACCTCCCCCCTTCCCACTGTCCAGGGCCCCAAACACTCCTTCCAGGTGAAACAGCGATTTACTTGTACTTCTTGCAATTTAGTATACTGTATTCGTTGCTCATGATGCGGTCTCCTCTACATTGGGGAGACCAAACGCAGATTGGGTGACCGCTTTGTGAACACCTCCGTTCAGTCCGTAAGGGGGACCCTGAGCTTCCGGTCGCCTGTCACTTTAATTCTTCGCACCACTCCCACTCAGACCTCACCGTCCTCAGCCTCTTGCATTGTTCCACTGAAGCTCAGCGGAAGCTCGAGGAACAGCACCTCATCTTTCGATTAGGCACTTTACAGCCTTCTGGACTCAACATAGAGTTCAATAATTTCAGATCATAACCTCGGCCCCTATCATATATATATTTTTCATCCACACTTTTTGTCTGTGTCTTTTTTTCTTCTCTCCCACATGGCAGCTGTCTTTCATTCTGCCAGCGCAATTCACACTTCATCTAGAGCCATCCTTTGTTTCTTAACCAGTCCCATTACCATCTCCTTTTGCTTGAATATCTCTTAATATCTCTTAACTTCTCCTGCCTTCTATCCTATCACAGACCTTCCCTTTTGTTCTTTCATCCCCTCCCCCCTTTCTCTGCCCCTGCACTTGCTTAAAAATCTGTTCCATTTCCTGCTTTTTTGCAGTTCTGACGAAAGGTCATCGACCTGAAACGTTAACTCTGTTTCTCTCTTCACAGATGCTGCCTGACCTGCTGAGTATCTCCAGCATTTTCTGTTTTTATTCCTTTCATCCTAGGCATTTTTCCTCACTCGTTTCTTTTGAAGATTTTTTTTAGCAATGATCAAACCTTCCTCGCAAACAGTGGACAACCATCAACCGCCTCAGAACCGGTCATGGTAGATGCTGCCACCTTCTCCATAGATGGAAGATTAAAGCATCCCCATCATGCGACTGTGGAGCTCCTAATCAGATCCTGGAGCACATCATTGAGCACTGCCCTCAGGAAATTCACAGGCGGCCTACAAGATATCCACGCTGTTACACCGGAAACTTTGGCCTGGATATCTGACTTCGATATTGACATCTGATTTGCTTTGCTACTCCCATAGGAAAGAAGAAGAAGAAGCAATGAAATGCTGCAGTAAATTATTTGTACTGCTATGTTTTAACTGTTAATCCGATACATTTTTGATAAACACAGATTTGTGTTTAATTTTCTTCACATAATGCTTCACATAACCGTTTTAAATAAATCGAGTTAGAGGCATTTAAGACAAAGGTGTCCGAGCTTTTTGTTCTTGTGGGTCCCATAGTGGTACCATGGAGGAGGGGGAGCAATAGTGGGAGAGGACATTTAAATTGATGTTCCCATTAATTTGCACATATTTCAAATTGCTGATACCAACAGATCTAAATATTCAAATTTAATTTTTATCCACAAATGAAACAACATTCTAAAAACAGTCTTTTCCAAACTCCAGGCCGACAAAATTCAAATACGACATATCAATCAATAAGAAGACCTTGCATTTATAAAGTGTTTTCACATCTTCAGGACATCGCAAAATGCTTCACAGACAATTAAGCTTGAAGTATATGTCACTGTTGTATATAGGCGAGCCCAGCAGTCAATTAATGCATAGCAAGGTCCCACAAATAGCAATGAGATAAATGGCCAGCTAATCTGTTTTTGGTGGTGTTGGATGTAAGATAAATGTTGTCTGCAACACCAGGAGAACTCACTAGTTCTTCGAGTAGTGCCCTGGGATCTTTTACATCTACCGGAACAGGCAGATACTTCCGGTTAGTGTCTAAGCTGAAAGATGGCACCTTTGACATCTGACAATAAAGCATTAACTCTCTATTGCACTGAAATGTCAGCCCAGATGATGTGTTCATGTCCTGGAGAGGTACTTGAATCCATAATCTTCTGATTCTGAGGCAAGTTGAGGCAAATAAGAAATCTATGTCCAAATTTAAGACAGAAGGCTTTCGATAAGGTCCCGCATAAGAGATTAGCGTGTAAAGTTAAGGCACATGAGATTGGGGGCAAGGTATTGACTTGGATAGAGAACTGGTTGGCAGACAGAAAGCAAAGAGTTGGAATAAACGGGTCTTTTTCCGAGTGGCAGGCAGTGACTAGTGGGGTACCGCAGGGATTGGTCCGAGGACCACAGCTATTCACAATATATATTAATGATCTAGACGAGGGAATTGGATGTAATATCTCCAAGTTTGCAGATGACACAAAGCTGGGTGGGAGTGTGTGCCGTGAGGAGGATGCCGAGAAACTCCAGTATGATTTGGACAGGTTGGGTGATTGGGCAGAAGCATAGCAGATGCAATATAATGTGGATAAATGCGAGGTTATGCACTTTGGTGTCAAAAACAGGAAGGCAGATTATTATCTGAATGGCAATAGATTGGGAGAAGGGGAAGTGCAACAAGACCTGGGTGTCCTTGTGCACCAGTCGCTGAAAGTAAGCATGCAGGTGCAGCAGGCGGTTAAGAAGGCAAATGGTATGTTGGCCTTCGTAGTGAAAGGGTTCGAGTACAGGAACAAGGATGTCTTGCTGCAGTTGTACAAGGCCTTGGTGAGACCATATCTTGAGTATTGTGTGCAGTTTTGGTCGTCTTATCTGAGGAAGGATGTTCTTGCCATGGAGGGAGTGCAGCGATGATTCACCAGGCTGATACCTGGGATGGCAGGAATGACGTATGAGGAGAGATTGGGTCGATTGGGCTTATACTCACTGGAGTATAGAAGAATGAGAGGGGATCTCATTGAAACTTATAAAATTCTAACAGGACTAGACAGATTAGATGCAGGAAGGATGTTCCCGATGGCCGGGGAGTCCAGACCAGGGGTCACAGTCTAAGGATAAGGGGTAAGCCATTTAGGACTGAGATGAGGAGGAATTTCTTCACCCAGAGAGTGGTGAACCTGTGGAATTCTCTACCACAGAAGGCAGTAGAGGCCAATTCATTAAATATATTCAAGAAGGAGTTAGATATATTTCTTAAAGCTAAAGGGATCAAGGGATATGGAGAGAAGGCAGGGACAGGGTACTGAAGTTGGATGATCAGCCATGATCTCATTGAATGGCGGAGCAGGCTCGAGGGGCTGAATGGCCTACTCCTGCTCCTATCTTCTATGTTTCTATGTTTCAAATGGGACTGGTTTGCCTTGGCTTTGAGGGCCAGTATTAGTGAATGTGGTCCATGGGTAACAGTTTGGACACCCTTGTGTTAAAGAAGTAGAGAGGCAGCTACAAAAGCAAAGGCATATTTTTAAAACATAAATTGCTGTGATAAGGAAACTGTTGATTTTTGTAGATTAGTGAGTTAAAATGGCCTCACCGGCCTTCTTCATTCATAGTGATCTTGTGAGTGGTTGCAGAAAGGGGGACATTTTAACCCTACTCGCTCATCAGAAACCTGGCAGATGGGCAGTTAAAATCACCCTGGCTCTTACCTGCCTGAAAGCCGCCATGATCGCAACAACTGCAATTTGAACCTGCTTTCCTGAGCAGGCAGCAAGGACATGCGCCCGGAGCCAACAGGGTCCTTCTTTATATATGCATGTTGTGGCCTGATGACATCACTGAGACCTGACTGTAATTTTAACTCAGGCCTGAGCAGGGAAGTTAAAATCTTGGAGTTAAAATCGGGGCCTAGTGTTTGTTTTATAAGCTGGAAAGAGTATTATTATAGCCATTTTTATTTTTCTGTCATTGGTGTACTCCCTTACACATCTACAATACATGCGCTAAAGCAACACCGTATATCTTACAGCATGCATTATATTGCATTACTTCAAAAGGGGAATCTAAACACTTACGGCTGGATTTTGATACTGGGGATGTGATGGAGGCAGGACTCCCACTTTTTGGGTTGTAGTCCCGCCTCCATTGACTTGTGGCCAACCCACTGCATTTTCACTTGATTGACCTTGTTGAGCCCGCCCAGTGGGCTCAGCAGGCCAATTAAGGGCACCCGGCAACAGGTGACGTCACAGATTGACATTTCATCTGTCAAGAGCTTTTGACAGATGAAATATCAGCGTTTGACAGCTCTGTGAAGCTGTCAAACACTAACAATCTGTCTTCTAACTTGAGTCCTTCCTCTCAGGCTGAGTTAGAAATCATTCCAGCAGGCTGGAGTTTTTGACAGCACCACGGCCATTGTGCTTTCTGTGCCGGTGAGATTTCTGACTCCCGAGACCTGAAGGGCTGACACCTGCAGGAGGAAGTTAAGGTAAGTAAAACTTTTTCCCACACTTTACACTTACCTTACACACTTACCTCTGCACACATTCACCCATCACTCACCTGCCCACCGGACATATCGACCCCTCCAACCCCTGCAGACCCACGGTCCGCCTCGCTAACTTGGCGTGGTTGGGACCTGTCGGGAAGCCCACATTTCACGCATCAAAATAGGGATTAGGCAAAAAACTGCCTGTTAACTACCTGTTAACAGGCAGTTTATTGCCACTAATCCCCTTCCCGCCTCGGGGAGGCGGGTCCCAGCACAGGTCGGGTACCCGCCTCCAGCGAAACTGGCATGGAGGCGGGTTGGGGGCGGGATGGGTTCAGGACCCCCGAATCTGCAACTTTAACCCCCCACACGCCTCCAAACCCGCCTCCACGGGTCAATGAAAATCCAGCCCTTAGAATTACTAAATGATTTCCTGCAATGCTGCTGTCAGGCAATTTATGCTTCAAAAATGTACCTTTATTTTTGTAGCTGCCCCCTGCCTCTTTAACACAGCCAATTCTTTACACAGAGAGTTCTGCGGATGTAGAATTCATTTCAAGGTGTGTGGACGAGGCAGAAACTGTTTCAGCATTCAAGGTTAGATTGGATAGGTGGATGAAGGAAAAGAGACTGAAGGAATACAAGAACAGGATGATGAGTAAATGTGATTAGGACTATTTGCTCACATGCAGGGTAAATGCCAATATTGACTGACTGGACTGTGTGTAACTTCTGTGCTTGTTAATCAAAAAAGGGGATACGTGCTTCCAATTTGCAGGATATTTGTAAAACTAGACTTTTAAAAGAAACAAATTTGGATGTGTTTGAAAGAATAATAATGATGGTGTTGAAATAAATCCCATCTAAGATATGTTTTTCTCTCACTTGAAAATCTGAGGCTTGGCATTCTTCAGTTCATTAAAAATGAAATAATGTTTTCTTAACATTTTTATCGATTCAGTGACAAAATTAGTCTAGCATGTGGTATTTCTATGTGCCAACTGTAAGAAATAAGTCATGATAAGAAAATTGCAACTCGCCTGCAATAATCTTTCAACACTTCTGAAATAAATAATGAAACAATTGACTGGTAAATATTTGAAAGGCTGAGAATCTATGAACTGTGAAATAGTGGTGGAAAATGCCTTGGTGACATCAGCAGAAAACCAAACTAGAATGCATTGCAAGAGCTAGTTGTGGAGGACAGACACCTACCCAAAAAAGAAAGCACCTTCTCTGACAAATATGCTACCGACAGCATCGATGCAACCCACAGCCTCTTGCACTCAGTGGATCAGGCATGAGGTTCAGAACAAGGTATTAATTAATGAGAAGCACAAAGGTAAGGTAACAATATTACTATAAAATAGCAGCATATGACATATGGGCAAGGAAACTTCCTGCTGATTACCACCTACTGCCCTCCCTCAGCTGATGAATCAGTACTCCCCCATGTTGAACACCACTTGGAAGAAGCACTGAGAGTAGCAAGGGCACAGAATGTACTCTGGGTGGGGGACTTCAATGTTCATCAGCAAGAGTGGCTCAGTAGCACCACTGACCGAGCTGGCCGAGTCCTGAAGGACATAGCTGCCAGTCTGGGCCTGCGACAGGTGGTGAGAGAACCAATATGAGGGAAAAACCTACTTGACGTCATCCTCACCAATCTACCTGTCGCAGATGCATCTGTCCATTACAGCATTGGTAGCAGTAACCACCACACAGTCATTGTGGAGGACACCCTCCATCGTATTGTATGGAACTACCACTGTGCTAAATGGGATAGATTCAGAACAGATCTAGCAGCTCAAAACTGGGCATCCATGAGGCACTGTGGGCCATCAGCAGCAGCGGAATTGTATTTCACCACAATCTGTAACATCATGGCCCGGCATATCCCTCACCCTACCGTTACCACCAACCCAGGGGGCCAACCCTGGTTCAATGAGGAGTGTAGAAGCAGCACCAGGCGTACCTATAAATGAGGCGCCAACCTGGGGAAGCTGCAGCACAGGACTACATGCATGCTAAAAAGCGGAGGCAGCATGCTATAGACAGAGCTAAGCGATCCCACAATCAACGGATCAGATCAAAGCTCTGCAGTCCTGCCACATTCAGTTGTGAATGGTGGTGGACCATTAAACAACTAAGGGGAGGATGTTGGAGCCCAGCACGTGAGTGCAAAAGACACTAAAGCATTTGCAAGCATCTTCAGCCAGAAGTGCCGAGTGGATGATCCATATCGGCCTCCTCATGAGGTCCCACCACCACAGAAGCCAGTCTTCAGCCAATTCGATTCACTCCATGTGATATCAAGAAACTGCTGAGCGCATTGGAAACAGCAAAGGCTATGGGCCCCGACAACATCCCAGCTGTCCTGCTGAAGATTTGTGCTCCAGAACTAGCCGCGCCTCTAGCCAAGCTGTTCCAGTACAGCTATAACACTGGCATCTATCCGACAATGTGGAAAACTGCCAAGGTATTTCCTGTCCACAAAAAGCAGGACAAATCCAATCCAGACAATCCCCATCAGTCTACTCTCAATCATCAGCAAAGTGATGGAAGGTGTCATCGACAGTGCTATCAAGCAGCACTTACTCGCCAATAACCTGCTCACTGATGCCCAGTTTGGGTTCCGCCAGGACCATTTGGCTCCAGACCTCATTACAGCCTTCGCCCAAATATGGACAAAAGAGCTGAATTCCAGAGGTGAGGTGAGAGTGACTGCCCTTGACATCAAGGCAGCATTTGACCGAGTCTGGCATCAAGGAGTCCTAGTAAAACTGAAGTCAATGGGAATCAGGGGGGAAAACTCTTCACTGGCTGGAGTCACACCTAGCACAAAGGATGGTTGTGGTCAATCATCACAGCCCCAGGACATCGCTGCAGGAGTTCCTCAGGGCAGTGTCCTAGGCCCAACCATCTTCAGCTGCTTCATCAATGACCTTCCCTCCATCATAAGGTCAGAAGTGGGGATGTTTGCTGATGACTGCACAGTGTTCAGTGCCATTCACAACTGCTCAGATAATGAAGCAGTCCATGCCCGCATGCAGCAAGACCTGGACGACATTCAGACTTGGGCTGATAAGTGGCAGGTAACATTCGCACCACATAAGTGCCAGGCAATGACTATCTCCAACATGCGAGCGTCTAACCTCTGCCCCTTGACATTCAACGGCATCACCATCACCGAAACCCCCACCATCAATATCCTGGGGGTCACCATTGACCAGAATCTTAACTGGACCAGCCACATAAATACTGTGGCAACAAGAGCAGGTCAAAGGCTGGGTATTCTGCGGCGAGTGTCTCACCTTCTGACTCCCCAAAGCCTTTCCACCATCTACAAGGCACAAGTCAGGAGTGTGATGGAATACTCTCCACTTGCCTGGATGAATGCAGCTCCAACAACACTCAAGAAGCTCGACACCATCCAGGACAAAGCAGCCTGCTTGATTGGCACCCCATCCACCACCTTAAACATTCACTCCCTCCACCACCGGCGTACCGTGGCTGCAGTGTGTACCATCTACAGGATACACTGCAGCAACTTGCCAAGGCTTCTTCAACAGCACCTCCCAAACCCACGACCTCTACCACCTAGAAGGACAAGGGCAGCAGGCGCATGGGAACACCACCACCTCCAAGTTCCCCTCCAAGTCACACACCATCCTGACTTGGAAATATAGCGCCGTTCCTTCATCGTCGCTGGGTCAAAATCCTGGAACTCCCTCCCTAACAGCGCTGTGGGAGTGCCTTCACCACATGGACTGCAGCGGTTCAAGAAGGCGGCTCACCACCACCTTCTCAAGGGCAACTAGGGATGGGCAATAAATTCTGGCATTGCCAGCGACGCCCACATCCCATGAATAAATTAAAAAATGCATATGAAGGGAAGCTGTGGAAATATAAATAGTAGTGAAATAGCAGGGTCATACAAATCACATTTTACATGTCATGATTGGAGACAACAGGAAGGAGCTTCCATCGGCCAAATCATTGTGTCTCAAACACAACTTCTGTCATGTTTAAAGACAAAGCTCACAAAATATGACAGTATGGTATGCAATGGGTGATAGACCTCCAGACCAGTGTTGCATTCAAGTGGTTGCTTTTAAGATGAGGAAGTGCTCCAGCACTGTGCACCAAAGGTTACATTTTATTCGAAACAGCAGTTTCTTGGAGTCAACCAAGGTCTTAATAGCTTGCCTGTGTACATCCAGTTCTTTCAAATTTCATATACTGTACATTAGTATGCTCCAGGTGAACAGGTAATCAGAAGCCACTCAATGTCAGCTAAAAATGTATAGAAGCTTAATTCTTTCTATTTTCCCAGTGCTGAGTAATGTGCTGAAACAACTTACTCTTTCATCAACTGAGAATTTCTGGAGATTAATTTTTTCGTATGTTCTTGCTGAACCAACATGCAATTTTTTGTTAATGTATTAAAGCCATTACCTGGCTCAACAGGACTTAAAGATTGTTATTGCTGCCTCAGTGACTTGGTTACTGTGAATGTGTGATGTTTCACTCTTTTCCTCTCCTTTACTCACCATTTTTCTCCTCTTGCTTCTTCCTCTCCGGAAGGTCAGTGGTAGGGCCTGGTTCCAGAGGCACTGAGTACCCTCTGATATTTCGTCCAAGTGACCATTCTTCATGTGATATCCTAGACAGTCAGTGCCATTAGCCTATTTGGTTTGTGGGGCACCAGAGCTGAGCCTCATATTTTCCCCACCTGATGTTCACAAGTGTTCCAGCCAGAGCCACTCGCTAGCAATCAAGAGTGGGAACCCGAGTCAATTTTCTCCCTCCCTCAACCAGGATAACTGAGGTCGACTGTAGTGCTCCTAGCTCAGCCCCAAATGAAATCAGCAATCTTGGCAGGAGGGGGAGGGGTCAAAAGTGGAGCTCCCCGGCATGTATAGATCAGCTAGTCACTGCCTTAACTAGTTGAGTATCAGGAGAGTAAAGCTTAATTTTTTTTGTAAATTTGTGTGAATTTCAATTCCTTTCTTCTACTGTGGACTATGGAATGTCATCATCATTACTGGGGGTAATCAACATGTTCTTTTAAAATTAACTAGCTAGGTTGCCCTTTTTTTTGTTCATCAAGGGTTCTCAGTGCTGGGAAGGACTAGATTAAAGCAACTATTTTCTGGTCACAGCGGCCTCCCAGGATCAATGTGCACCAGTTCCTACTCCCATTGAAATTTATCTTCCAAGAAATCAAGGTGAGTTTCTCCATAGTTGCAAATACTATGGGGAGGGCTGGAAGAAGCGGGAGGAGCACATGATCCCCTCTCTTCTAGTTTCCCCCCCACAGGCTATGTTCTCTCACCAACTGATAGAATGGAACCTTCAAACAGCTTTCTCCAGCAGACTTCCACTGCCTGGACTGCAACCCGGTGGCACCAAAATTCAATGCAAATGTGAAGTCACAATTCAAGAGACATGAGGGTGAATTTTCTGCAGCATGCTATCACTGCCACCTGTGGGATTCAGGCCAGCAGAGACCAGGACAATCCATGGCTCAAACTGGTCCCACCCCGGTCCCTGCTGAGTGTCTGTGCATATTTACATTGTGTCTGTATGCCAGTGGTGATCACTCCCACTCTTTCAGAGCGCAAGCCTTATTACGCATGCATGCAGCATTTTAATGAAGGTCTTTAGGAGGCCCATTTAACTTTCTGGATATCTGGATGGAAGTTCTGCCCAGCGGCACTTCTACCCATTATAATCATGCATTAAAGGGAAGTTGTTTGATGTCTCAATTTAAAGCGGCAAAAGGAAAATATTTAAAAAGTAATTTTACAGACAGTTTTATTTTTTAGGTAATGTATTCATATTTTTAAAAAGTAAATTAATGTTTAATGCATTTTTCTTATGTTTTTTGGATCAAACCATGGAGCAAATGTTTATGTAATGAGAAAAGCAGCTGAATTATTGTTACCAACATCATAGAGAAACATAACAAAAAGCTCTTTTTCTCTACTATACTGCCTCCTTATACTCTTCTCCCCTTCCCCCTCCACCCTCGCCTCTAACAAGTGCAAGGAGCTAATGCATTTTTTTGACTCTAAGATAGAGAGCATCCATTCAGCGGCACCTATTGCCTCCCTATTATCATTTTACCCACCATACATGCAGGTCTCGCCCCATCTACCTGGCAGTGACAATGGGGAACTGGCTCTGCAGTCCTTAGCACAACATGAAGCCAATTGGTAAGCCATTTCCTCTTTTTCCTTTTTTACTTATTAATAATAGGAGTGGCATTGCTCATGGTAGGTCAAATACGTGCAGTTACTTTTCCCAAAGTACATGGAATTCTTAATGGAAACTAGAAGATTCTGCTCCTTCTCTGCTACCTACCACCACTAGATCCTCCTTATCTATTCCCTATGCATCACCCAAAGCTACTGTCTTGAGTTTATCTCACAGAGATGTGCTGTTGCGTGCAGTGGTGTTGCTTGGTGATTAGGGCACAGGGTACTGTGAGGTGCTGTGTTATCTTGGCCTACTGGCAGGTCTACAGTATTTTTTAAACTTGCGTTGCTGTGCATCTTCTAGCCATGTCTCCTGTTCCCGAAAGGTTTAGCCTGGCAGGGAAGCTATAACTGCTCCCCTGCTCAGGCCTTAGGTAAAAATAGCAGATCGGACCCCAATTATGTCATTGGAGCCTGATTTGTATATTTAAAGAGGATCTTGCTGGGTTTGGGCGGGTGTCCTTTCCATCTGCGATTTAAAATTGCAGTCGACCAGATCGGAATGGGAAAGGAGTGGGTAAGACCCCTGCTCCACTTTAACTACCCCCCGCACCCCCCCGCCGCACTTGGTTTCCGCCAGATGGGAGGAGATAAAATCAACCCCATGAAATGTACCTGACAGAAATTCCGTACAGATGTACTGTTTTTAAAATACCCCATGGCATTGTACATAGGTAAAAAATGACATTGTACATTACATAGGATAAAATAAGTAACAGGGCTACTGATTTAAAGTGATTGAATAAGCCAAATCCTAAGAGTATCTTAGGAGCGTTAATCATATTTTGGGGATAGAATTGCATATTTGTGTAGTAACTGTAAATCAGTGGCCTCCATTACTATATTATTAAAAGCTGATTTAAGAACATAAGAACATAAGAAATAGGAGCAGGAGTAGGCCATACGACCCCTCGAGCCTGCTCCACCTTTAAATAAGATCATGGCTGATCATTGACCTCAACTCTACTTTTCCGCCCAATCTCCATATCCCTTGATTCCCCATGAGTCCAAAAATCTATCTATCTCAGCCTTGAATATACTCAAAGACTCAGCATTCCCTGCCCTCTGGGGCAGAGAATTCCCTCTGAGTGAAGAAATTCCTCCTCATCTCGGTTTTAAATGGCATGCCCCTTATCCTGAGACTATGCCCCCTAGTTCCAGACACTCCAGCCAGGGGAAACAACCTCTCAGCATCTATCCTGTCAATCCCCTCTTAGAATCTTGTATGTTTCAATGAGATCACATCTCATTCTTCTAAACTCCAGAGAGTATAGGCCCATTCTACACAAACTCTCATCATCGGACAGCCCTCTCATCCCAGGAATCAATCTAGTGAACCTTTGTTGCACTGCCTCCAAGGCAAGTATATCCTTCCTTAGATAAGGAGACCAAAACTGTGCACAGTACTCCAGGTGTGGTCTCCCCAAGGCCCTGTACAATTGTAGCAAGACTTCCTTACTCTTGCACTCCAACCCCCTTGTAATAAAGGCCAACATACCATTTGCCTTCCTTATTGCTTGCTGTACCTGGATGCTAACTTTCTGTGTTTCTTGTACTAGGACACCTAAATCTCTCTGAATACCAACATTTAAAAGTTTCTCACCATTTAAAAAATATTCTGTTTTCCTATTCTTCCTACCAAAGTGAATAACCTCACATTTCCCCACATTATACTCCATCTGCCACCTTATTGCCCACTCATTTAACCTGTCTATAACTCTTTGTAAGCTCTTTGGGCTAAAAATTCAGGGGCCTAACGCTACCTGTTACCGGCAAAAAAGTTGAGTAAGGAGGGCGGCCGCCGCTCTTTTGTCAGCTGGTGGCGGTTCCCGCGGCGTCCGCCATTTTCCAAGGCCCAGCAGTGCTGCCGGTAACATCGATCGCCTGAGGGAGAGGTGACGTCAGTCAGCATGCAACGCCGACTTAATGTCACCTCAGCGAACTTGGACCTTTGCGCTGAGTTCAGCGATGGGTCCTAAGCTCGCCATATAAACCTAGCATGCAACAGACTGACAAGGCACTGTCAGCACCTTTTAAAGGGACACACACATCTTTCAGGTAAGTTTGCATTTCAGCTTTTGAACTTTTTTTAAAATTTTATTGAAGTAGCTTGCTGCAATACATGTTAAAAGTTTTTTAAGTGTGTAGCGAGTGCTGCTGGACACTTGCAAGGCCTCAGATGGTAAAGGAAGGCCTCTGAGAAGACAGAAAATGCTGCAAATACTCCGCAGGTCAGGCAACATCTGTGGAGAGAGAAACAGAGTTCATATCTCAGGTCAAGATGCTGCCTGACCTGCTGAGTATTTCCAGCACTTTATGCTGTCATTTCAGATTTACAGCATCTGCTCGCAGAGGGAAGAGGAAGACACAGAAGAGGAAGAGGAGGAAGCAGAAGAGGAGGCAGCAAGCCAGATAGCCCCTTTCTGGCTGTGATATTTGGGATGGAATCATCCGCCTGCGGTACCAATGACCACAACCACAATTCCCCTTTCAACATTTGTCCTACACCTTCCCTTCCCTCTGTTACTGAACATCATAGCATCCTCTTGGCCACAATGCTGAAATAAAAGCCACCACAAAGCAAACTTTCCAATCCAACTTTATATATCTATCTATCCAATATGACATCAAGAAATCAACTCATTACCCTTATGCATTCCCTTAGTGACTATCTTGTGTGTGCCTGTGCCTATCCTACTGATGTCACGCAGTGCTACCCCAGTGGCTGCAGCATGGCTGGTGGAAGGCTGCTGACTTTCAGTGGGGGACACTGCAAATGGCCTTGCTGGTGGCTGGGAGTGTCAAATCAAGTGACGGTGTTTCTTCTTCTTCTTCTTCTTCTTCACTCTCTTCTCCCTCTTCTTGGTCAACCACTGGCTGGGCAGGCTGCATTTCATGGGTGTGTGAAATGAGGCAGGCACAAAGTTGGAGTTGTGGTGAGGGGAGGGCAGGAAAGCAAGAGGTGCATGCAAGAAGGAGGATAACGTATGAGGATACCAACATCTTGTATCCTTTCTGCCCCGCCATTGGCCAATGGCTCAGCCATGCCCATGCCTGCACCGTCTCCTCCAAGGGGGTGAGGTGAGGCTAGGAATGGAAGGTGTGCCTCATGATTGGTACAGATTGCTGGTAGGTGAGTGACTTGGTGGTGGGAGGGGGGGAGTCGTACATTGAGAAGTGTGTGAGGCTAGTGATGCAGTTGGTAGGAGACGGCTTTTGAAGATGCATTTACTGACCTTGACCACTGGTCTGAGGTCATGAAGCTTCTTTGGGCACTGGAGCCAGGTGGTGGGGGTGACACTGCTGGCAGTGACGGCCTCAGTGATGTAGTCCCACTTTGTTCTTTCTGGAGGATCTCCTGGCCCCTGTGGGTAGAGGATCTCTCTTGCAGTGTTGGGCCCCTGCACAAAGTTGGAGTGCTGTATGTGGGACACTGGGTGCCCTTTCCCTCGCTTGCTGAGCCATTTGTGTTAGCGCTGAAGCACTTCTTCCATTTTTTGAGGTGCTGAAGGGAATTCAGCTTTAAGAGCTGAAGACTCCCATTTGGGACTTCTTTTTAATGTTAATTTTTTTTAAAAGACAGTAAGGGCTGAAAACTGCATTTTTTTTACTTTATTTTAATTTTTATTACTTCAGACGGCATTGCCCTTTTAATGCATTGCCCTTTTAATTTCCCACAATGCCTAGCGAACCCTATTGCCTTGCTCCCAGAGGCTGTTGGAAGACCGAACGTCGCTTCTGGACGACAACTTCGCCTCCGATGCCAGCAGTAACGCCACCAGGAGGGTATTACACAGTAAGTTAGCGCTAGGCTAAAAATCTTTAGCCCCCAGCGCGAATTTTTCTCTTGTACTGCTTTGTCCGTTTTCAGTGGCTGTTAACCTGAGGTGGCGGTCACACCGGCAACTCTTGTGGCGGCCACGAATTTTTAGCCCCAAGTGTCCTCCTCACAGCTTACCTTCCCACCTAGCTTTGTATCGTCAGTAAACTTGGATACATTACATCTAAGTCATTAATATAGATTGTAAATAGCTGAGGCCCCAACACTGATCCTTACGGCACCCCACTAGTTGCAGCCTACCAACCTGAAAATTACCTGTTTATCCCCACTCTCGGTTTTCTGTCTGTTACTCAATTCTCCTCACAGCTTACTTTCCCACCTAGCTTTGTATTGTCAGCAAACTTGGATACATTACACGTGGTCCCTTCATCTAGGTCATTAATATAGATTGTAAATAACTGAGGCCCAAGCACTGCTCCTTGCGGCACCCCACTAGTTACAGCCTGCCAACCGGAAAATGACCCGTTTATCCCTACTCTCTGCTTTCTGTCTGTTAACCAATCCTCTATCCATACTAATATATTACCCCCAACCCCATGAGCTCTTATTTTGTGTAATAACATTTTATGTGGCACCTTATCGAATGCCGTTTGGAAATCCAAATATACTACGTCCACTGGTCCCCCTTTATCGTACTAATTACATCCTCAAAAACGCTTAACAAATTTGTTAAACATGATTTCCCTTTCATAAAACCATGTTGACTCTGCCTAATCATATTATGGTTTTCTAAGTGCCCTGTTACCACTTCCTTAATAATGGATTCCAGCATTTTCCCAATGACTGATGTCAGGTTAACTGGCCTGTTTTTCCATGTTTTCTCTCTCCCTCCTTTCTTGAATAGCGGGGTTACATTTGCTACCTTCCAATCCACAGGGACTGTTCCAGAATCTAGGAAATTTTGGAAGATCACAACCAATGCATCCACTATCTCTGCAGCTTTTAGATCCCTAGGATGTAGGCCATTAGGTCCAGGGGATTTGTCGGCTTTTAGTCTCATTAGTTTCTCAAGTACCTTTTCTCTACTAATATTAATTACTTTAAGTTCCTCACTTTCATTAGCCCCTTGGTTCCCCACTATTTTTGGTATGCTTTTTGTGTCTTTTACTGTATTAATCAAAGATTACCTTACAGTATTTGAATAGAAGGATGAAATATAGGATGGTGAAAAACCTAATGATTATAATTAAGGAATAAGAAAGGAACTATTACTCTATTGGGTATTTAATATAGAACACTGCAGAGTGGAAAGGGGATAGAAGAAAAGATATGTAGAAAAATGCAGAAATATCAGCCATAAAACTGAGTGACTTTAATTATCCAAAGATATGCTGCAGTAAAAGTAATGTTAGTGGTAAAGAAGTGGAGGAGTTTTTACAATGGCCCAGAAATTCGCCTCTCCGGCTTGCCGCGGGGGTAAGGATCGAGCACGCACTTACCTACCGCGCCTGCCGTTGTGTTTTGGGCCCACGGGAACTTCAGCTCCTGATCCTGCTCCAAGAGCCGGCGCGCAGTGCTTGCGTATCCCAGGGGCGCAGTTAGTGCGATGCGTTCCCTGGGATCACGTGGGCCATGGAGAGCCAATGGCAGCAGACCATCTTTCATTCATAGATTTGACAGGAAGAGCTGTCAAATCTGTGAATTGAAATCGGCCCCAAAAGAACAGCTAAACTTAAAATAATTTTTTTTTAAAAAACCATCACATTTATAAAATAACTATAGTTAAATAAATTAACCACTTTAAACAAAAATTTAAATTTTTGAAAAAATTAAAATACTTTTTAAAAGTGATAAAAATAAACTTACCTTTCTTTAAAGTATCTAAAAAAGATAAACCTGTGGAAACATTTTTAAAATTATACTTAATTAACCACTTACCTTGTTGAAAACAGCTCCTGCGCCTCCTTTTTATTAGCGCAGGTTCTTCACTACTTACCCTCCTGTAGAAACCTGAAAAAAAATCTAAGTTCGCTGCGTGCGCGCAGCCTCTACCGCGCACACGGTTCACCTAGGAACCGCCCCCTTCACCAGACCGGAAGTTCCGGTTTCCCGCGCATGCGCAGTGCATGCAAGAAACCGGCACTTCGGGACGCATTACGGGTGAGTACGCACTGTGTACTCACCCGGGAAGGGCCGAATTTTTGGGCCAATGTGTCCAGGACTGCTTTCTAGATCAGTATGTTTTTACTGCAACACCAAAGGAGGCAGTGCTGGATCTAATTCTAAGAAATAATGTGGGGCAAGTAGATAATGTAAGAGTGGGGGAACACTGAAGAAACAGTGACCATAACATAATTAGATTCGATACGAAAATTAAAACAAAAGGGAGCAGTCACAGGTAAAAATACTTGACTGGTGGAAAGCAAATCTCAATGGAATAAAAAGGGAAGTAGTCCTGATACATTTCAAAGAAATATTGCTAGATGAGACAATGGGGAACTTTCAAACAAGAGATGATTAGGGTATAAATTAGTCACATTCCCGCAAGAAGGAAAGGAGGTGCAACAAAAGCTAGAGTTCCTTAGATGTTCAGGTAAAGTAACATTAAAATTATACTTAAAAAAACAGATTATGACAAATCTAAAGCTAATAATACAAACATCAAGCAGGGTATAGGACATATGGAAGAGGAGCAAAAATGTTTACAAAGTCTAAAACCATAAAAGGAACACAAAGAGAAATAGTAAAGGATTTTATAAACACATGAAATGAAAAGAATAGTTAAAGAAAGGATAGAGCTTATTAGAGATGAAAAAGGAAATCTGAAGCCTCATTTTTCACAAAAAAAGCGATTGTAGGAATGAAAGTGTTGAAGTGAAGAAAGTGGAGTCATTAGATAGGGTATCTATAGATAAGGAAGTAGTACTTAAAAAATTTAATACTAACAGAAAGTAGAGAGGAAATAACAGGATGTGACCACAATCTTTTAAACATCCTTAGATATGAAAGTTGTGACAGAGATCTAGAAGGTTGCCAATGTAACTATAGACCAGTTAGCCCAACATTGGCAATGGGTAAGCTACTAGAGGCCATAATTATGTTAATGAGGCTGACTTCCGAACATTTGCTGGGGTCAGCGGCAGACAAGTTGAAAATCTAACTTGGCTCCTCTGTCGATTCGGAATATTTCCAATGGCTGGGGACTTTGTATGTTGCAAGTGACTGTCTTTTTTTTGTCATTCCTTTTTAAAAATGTGCAAGAAATTTGCACTGTGACACTTGAAGAGTAATGGACAGGAAATGAGAACTATATGCACCGTTTTGATATTAGTGGTGGATCTCCTATGACGTTGCTCACAGTAAATTGAACGATACACCTTTTTAGTTACAAGAGTATTATACTATGTAGTGCACAAAGTATTACACTGCTGTTAAGGTGGGGTTGTGTTTAAGGTTGCCTATTTCGATAGGCCTGAAAGTCTAAATACTATAAGTGAATACAGCCTGAAAACTTAAACTGTTTGGTCAGGGAATTTTAAAGATTGGAATGTGCTTGTTAGTTTCAAATTTTAGCTCAGAAGCAACCAGCATTTTAAAATTGCTTTGCACCTGTAACAAAACACAACATGTGGAGCGTGACATATGTGCATGATGATATGCCATCTTTAATATATTGCTCGTGGATATAGTGTGGCAGTGATTGTGGTAAGTTGCGTGGTATGCTGTTTTATAAGGACAGGCTATGTATGTACATGCTACATAATGTACAATGTATTGTTCTTCTGCTAAGGAAGAGTTTTGTTCCTTTTAGGCCACAAACTCCAATAGCTATGAAGTAAACATTGGGTGAAGTCAGAGTTTCATAGCTCTGCAGACTATAGGCTAGAATCCTAGCTTTCTTTCGCTTTTTAAGCATGATTTGTAAGGTCACCCAGAGGTCACAGACTTTCTTGACCTATGTATTTAATTTTTATATGTTCGACTTCTTATAGCACAGGATACATCTGAAGATGGTAGGCAAAATGTAGGAAATTGGATGTAGATATGTGGGGTTTAGCAGTAGTGGTAGGAGGTTGTGGGGTTTAACAGCAGTTGCGCTGGGGAATGATTCTGGGTTACAGAGCACTGTGGAAGGGAACCTTTCATTTGGTTACAGTGAGGGGTGAGGGTGAAATGCGGTATTTGGTTTACTTGGTGATTTTGGGGGTCTGGTAATAGTGGGAAGAGTTTCCAGGGTAGCGTTGTGGAGAGGAGTCACTGGATGTGGCAGCACTGTCGGGTCTGGGATAAATGTGAGAAGTCCGTCAGTATTGTAGTAGATGGTCCCGCAATGTGGCGCACTGGGGAAGGTGCTAGGGTCTGGTGTACTGAACTTCTCTGAGTATGTGACCAGATTTCACCTTCCAGGGCGATGGCCTCCATGCCTTCTTTACACCAAGGTATATTTTGAAGGTTTTTGTTGGGGTAAGATTTACTGCACTGCAGTGCTGATAGCTGCAAATAGGAGCATATTAACATCTTAGCTGTTTGAAAATCAGAGGCGATATGCAATAAATCTAATCTAACACACTTCTGTAATGTCACCACTATAAACAAGAAAAATACATAAATCTGATATTAATTGAATCTGGTGGATATATGGATAATGTGTTGTGAGTAGATATTTTTGGTGTATTATGGGTTTTCTGTTAGGAACTTTAAAATGACAAAGTAGTTGCTAGTAAATACTGTTACATTTTACCATCAACGCTGATGGAATGATATTTTATTGAAATTTAGCATTCCCTTTCACAGCAAATATGGGAAAAGTGACTGCAGAGTAAAATACAAAGCAAATTTAAAACAATAAATAGAAAAGCTTTTAAAGGAAATAAAAGAGAGCATCTGATCACATAAACTAAAACAAATTGCAGGGCTATGGGGAAAGAGCAGAGGAGTGGGACTAATTGGATAGCTCTACCAAAGATCCGGCACAGGTGCGATGGGTCGAATGGCCTCCTTCTGTGCTGTATGATTCTATGGGGGTAATTATAACCCCCGCAGGACCGAAGGGGATTAAAAATGCAAAAATTGGAAACCTGACCCAACCCGCCTCACTTCCGGTTTTAACGGAGGTGGGTTGGGGAGGGAGTGGGGGTGACGGGGGGCGGGCGGGTGACTAACCCCAAAACCTCCATGACACCTGATGTTGGCAAAGGAAAATCTTCCTGAAAATGGAATTAAGCCTCCTCCACAAGCTCCAAATATAGCCATGTAATAAACAAGTTGCAGTGTTTTGAGGATACAACAAATCTTAGGATTAGGTGATATTGATAACCTACTTTTGGGCCGCTCTCATAATGGCGAGGTTGTGCAGCATGCAGCATACTACTACAGATCTTGATACCCACTCAACTGAGCACTGCAGTGCTCCTCCAGAGCGATCAAGGCAGCGGAGGCGCTGCTTGGGACGCCGATGGCGTGCTCTATAATGTTCCTTGTGGCAGCATGGCTCTTATTGCTGAGTGCTGTGCAAATGTACGTGGGCTCTGGACCAGATTCATGAGCCATGTCATGATTGGATAACACTTATCACCCAGTAGCCAGTCTTTGACTTGCCGTGGTGGTTCAAATACAGGTGGCACAGAGGACTGCCGCAGAATGAAGGAATCGTGACTGCTGCCATGATAATGGGCATTCACCTGAGTAATGCGCTACCTGTGGTCACACAGCAGCTGCACATTGAGGGAGTGAAATCCCTTTCGGTTCATGAATTTAGCCGAGTTCACATGAGGCACATGCAAGGCAATGTGCATGCAGTCGATGGCACCCTGCACCATGGGGAAGCCTGCAATCTATGCAAACCCTCGTGCTTGCTTTGTCTGCTTGTCTATAGCAAGAGAGAATAAGATGAAGCTGTCTCTCTATGTATAGAGAGCCTCAGTGACTTCCCTTATGCAGCAGTGTCCTACAAACTGTGAGTTGTTGCTTATCTCTCCAGCCTGGAAGGAGCCAGATGCATGAAGGTTAAGAGCCACAGTTACCATGACAGCAACAGGCAATGCTATCCTTGTCCTGCTTTGAGGTTGCAGTTGTGGTTGCAACAGTTGGCAGATTTCAGGCACGACCTCTTTTGTGAAGCGAAGACGTCTCATGCATTGGTCCTCGCTGAAGTTGTGGTAAGATAATCGCTCGCTGAAGATTCTCAGTGGATATGACCTCTTGCTGAGACCCCTTCTCCCCCTCCTCCTCCTCCTACCTCCTCGAGCACTTGTCCTGCACTGTGTGGCCTCTCTTCATTCTCCCAGTCATGTTCAATTCCCAGAAGAAGCCCTACCAGGCCACCCATGTCTGGAAGCAACTTGTTTCAGCACAAGATTTTAAATGACCAAAAAAGTAATTCAGCACCCCTGTAGAGTATTCAAACTTTAGCCAAATATAGGAAAGCTCCAAAAACATGTACAATTGCACCAGCAGCCAGAAGAAATAATCCAGCAACTAACCTGTAAGTAGTTCATGATCCCTTTAAATAGCGCTGGTGGGTGCATACAGAAACTTGTGAATGAGCCGCACAGCCCCTTAATGGGGCAGCGCACCCAAAAAAAATTACGGGGAACATTGCTGGCGGGGATCTTCATTCCATTTAACATCATATTCAGCTGTGTGAGGTTAAGACAGGGCATTGACTGGAGTATGCAGCTTGAAAATGGCAGCGCTGGCATCAAATCAGCATTGCACACTGATTTGCGTCATGATCTGTCTACTCTGCACGTTGCCGGCGGTCATTAGGTACATGCGCACAAACCCCTTTACCAAGATGGCGTCCTGCGCACTTCCCATGTGTGCGGGCATCTCGGACTTAATTTTTGAGCGTTAGGTAGGCGCATAGTGCCTAAAAAAATGGACACTACGCAGCCCAATTTAGCCCCCTTGGAGTTAAGTAGATAGGCCACTGTAACTTAGTGCATCGACTTTCCCATTCACAAAGACTTGAAAAACCCACCACAAAAGCACTTAAAATCACACCAGCCATTCTGGAAAACAGCAGCCAATATTCATACAGCTGGTATCGACCCACTATCCAGATGGACAGAATCGAACCGGCGAGGAGTCGGGACCGGAGGTGGCAGACCATAAATACAGCGGGATCAGAGGAAGCGCGGACCTGCGAGGAGTCGGGACCGGAAGACCATAAATACAGCGGGATCAGAGGAAGCGCAGACCTGCGAGGAGTCGGGACCGGAGGAGGCGGACCATAAATACAGCGGGATCAGAGGAAGCGCGGACCTGCGAGGAGTCGGGACCGGAGGAGGCGGACCATAAATACAGCGGGATCAGAGGAAGCGCGGACCTGCGAGGAGTCGGGACCGGAGGAGGCGGCAGACCATAAATACAGCAGGATCAGAGGAAGCGCGGACCTGCGAGGAGTCGGGACCGGAGGAGGCGGACCATAAATACAGCAGGATCAGAGGAAGCGCGGACCTGCGAGGAGTCGGGACCGGAGGAGGCGGACCATAAATACAGCAGGATCAGAGGAAGCGCGGACCTGCGAGGAGTCGGGACCAGAGGAGGCGGCAGACCATAAATACAGCAGGATCAGAGGAAGCGCGGACCTGCGAGGAGTCGGGACCGGCAGACCATAAATACAGCGGGATCAGAGGAAGCGCGGACCTGCGAGGAGTCGGGACCGGAGGAGGCGGACCATAAATACAGCAGGATCAGAGGAAGCGCGGACCTGCGAGGAGTCGGGACCGGAGGAGGCGGACCATAAATACAGCTGGATCAGAGGAGGCGCGGACCGGCGAGGAGTCGGGACCGGAGGAGGCGGACCATAAATACAACGGGATCAGAGGAAGCGCGGACCTGCGAGGAGTCGGCACCGGAGGAGGCGGCAGACCATAAATACAGCGGGATCAGAGGAAGCGCGGACCTGCAAGGAGTCGGGACCGGAGGAGGCGGACCATAAATACAGCGGGATCAGAGGAAGCGCGGACCTGCAAGGAGTCGGGACCGGAGGAGGCGGACCATAAATACAGCGGGATCAGAGGAAGCGCGGACCGGCGAGGAGTCGGGACCGGAGGAGGCAGTAGTAACTCTGGCAAATTCGAAAATAGCAAAAAAAAAACAAGGATTGACATCACAGGACAGCAGGTGGGTGATTGGTTGGTGAGTATTAAAAATTTTTCTCTCTAAGCTAAGCAGTGGTTTAAACTAAGAGTGGGAAACTATAACGTACTTTATTAAATTAAACACTTAACTAGATAAACTAATTAATATAACTATAAATAATCGTTGAATAAAGATTTGAACTAATTAAATAAATAAAAGAAGGCTTGACTAAGATATGGCAGCGCAGGTTGTGCGTATGGACTGCAGTACGTGGGAGTTTGTGGACAGCGAGACTGTCGCAAGTGAACACATGTGCAGTCTATGTCTCCATCACGAATCTCTCCGCTCAGAGTCATTGAGCTGGAGTGCGAGTTGGAGACTCTCCGACATGTAAGGGAGGGGGAACAGTATCTGCAGGATCAGAATGGATTGGTGTGACCAATAGTGTAGAGAGTAAGAGGAACCCAAGTAAGAAAGAGAACGAGGATCCACAGAAACTGATCCTATCCAACAGGTACAATGTACTTGCTACCTGTGAGGATAAGGATAAAGACTGTCGGAAGGACAGCCAGAATGTGGACCATGGCACTTTGGAGCAGGGGTCTGTCCTAAGGTGGGAGGAGGAGGAGGAGAGGAAGCGTAATGTGGTAGTTGTAGGGGATTCTATAGTTAGGGGGACAGATAGCATCTTTGTAAGCAGGATTGAGAGTCCCACATGGTATGTGGCCTACCTGGTGCCAGGGTAAGGGACATCTTAAACCAGCTTGAAAGGATACTGGAGAGGGCTGGGGAGGATCCAGTCATCGTCATCCATGTTGGGACCAACAACATAGGGAAGAGTAGGCAAGAGATCCTGTTTGGGGAGTACCAGGATCTAGGAGCTAAATTAAAAAACAGGACCTCAAGGGTTATAATCTCTGGATTATTACCTGAGCCATGTGCAAATTGGCGTAGGGATAAGCTGATTAGGGAAGTGAACACGTGGCTAAAGGAGTGGTGTGGGAAAGAGGGGTTCCATTTCATGGGGCACTGGCACCAGTATTGGGACAGGAAGGAACAGTACCGTTGGGACGGGCTCTACCTGAACCGGTCTAGGACCAGGGTCCGAGTGGAAAGGATAAATAGGGCAGTCACAAGGACTTTGAACGAGTAAATGGGGGGCAGGGCTCAGGTAGAAATTGTAGTACAAATAGTAGTTCAAAAACAAATGAAAGGGAAGAGAGTAGAGCAACAGTCAGAAATTGTGCTTTAGGCACTACAGGTAAAGGGGAAACTAAAAGATGTAAAGTGATTAAACCAGGAGAGAGAAATAAAAAACAAGTAAAAAAAAAAATTGGAGCCGAAGGACAGGCTGGGGTGTGTGGCCCAAATAAGTGTTCTTTATACAAACGCACGGAGTATAAGGAATAAATTGAATGAACTGCAGGCGCAAATTCAAATTGGAGGGTATAACATGGTAGCCATTACTGAGACATGGCTGCAAGACGGTCAGGACTGGGAACTAAATGTACCAGGTTATAAGGTCTACAGGAAAGATAGGGAAAATGACAGAGGGGGAGCAGTAGCCTTAGTGATTAAGGATAAATCACTTCAATGATAAGAGAGGATATAAAGAGAGGTAAGCAGGCAGTGGAGACTTTATGGGTAGAATTAAGAAATAGGAAAGGATTTAAGACTGTAGTGGGAGTTGTGTATAGGCCCCCTGGTAGCAGCTGTGAAGTGCTAGATTGTATAAATGCAGAGATTAGACAAGCGTGTAGTAAAGGCAGAGTGATTTTAATGGGGGATTTTAACTTCCATATAGATTGGGATAAGCAGACTAGCACCTGTCAGAAAGGTAGTGAATTTCTTGAGTGTATCCAGGATAGTTTTCTACAACAACATGTCTTAAAGGCAACAAGAGGGCATGCCATATTAGATTTAGTAATGAGTAATGAGCCAGATTTAGCGAACAGCCTAACTGTGTGTGAACATTTATCCAATAGCAATCATAACATGATCGAGTTCAACATAGCATTTGAAAGGGAGAAACGCGAAACAGCTACTAAGATTCTAGATTTGGGTAAGGGCGACTTCAAAGGGATGAGACAGAGACTGTCCACAGTAAACTGGGCAAATCTATTAATGGGTAAAATGACAGAAGATCAGTGGGAGATGTTCAAAAAAGAATTTAAGGTGATACAGAACCAGTTTATACCCTGAGGGCAAGAGCTCTACTTGCCAAAAAAAAACAGCTGTGAACGGCTAAAGAACAGCGTAAAACTAAAAGAAAAAGCTACAAAAATGCAAAAAATAGCACAGATCCTGATGAATGGGAAAGATACAAAGAACAGCAAAGGGTCACAAAACAGATAAACATAGAAACATAGAAGATAGGAGCAGGAGTAGGCCATTCGGCCTCTCGAGCCTGCTCCGCCATTCGATGAGATCATGGCTGATCATCTAAACTCAGTACCCTGTACCTGCCTTCTCCCCATATCCTTGATACCTTTAGCTTTAAGAAATATATCTAACTCAACCTTGAATATATTTAATGACTTCGCCTCAACTACCTTCTGTGGTAGAGAATTCCATAGGTTCACCACTCTCTGGGTGAAGAAATTCTTCCTCATTTCTGTCCTAAATGGTTTACCCGTTATCCGTAGATTATGACCCCTGGTTCTGGACTCTCCGACCATCGGGAACATTCTTCCTGCATCTAGTTTGTCCAGACCTGTCAGAATGTTATATGTTTCGATGAGATCCCCTCTCATTCTTCTATACTCCAGTGAGTATAAGCCCAATCGACCCAATCTCTCCTCATATGTCATTCCTGCCATCCCCGGTATCAGCCTTGTGAATCTTCGCTGAACTCCTTCCATGGCAAGAACATCCTTCCTCAGATAAGGCGACCAAAACTGCACACAGTACTCAAGGTGTGGTCTCACCAAGGCCCTGTACAACTGCAGCAGGACATCCCTGTTCCTATACTCAAACCCTTTCGCTATGAAGGCCAACATACCATTTGCCTTCTTTACCGCCTGCTGCACCTGCATGCTTACTTTCAGCGACTGGTGCACAAGGACACCCAGGTCTCGTTGCACTTCCCCTTCTCCCAATCTATTGCCATTCAGATAATAGTCTGCCTTTCTGTTTTTGACACCAAAGTGGATAACCTCGCACTTATCCACGTTATATTGCATCTGCCACGCTTCTGCCCACTCACCCAACCTGTCCAGATCATCCTGGAGTTTCTCGGTATCCTCCTCGCAGCACACACTCCCACCCAGCTTTGTGTCATCTGCAAACTTGGAGATATTACATTTAGTTCCCTTATCTAGATCATTAATGTATATTGTGAATAGCTGGGGTCCAAGGACCGATCCCTGCGGTACCCCACTAGTCACTGCTTGCCACTCGGAAAAAGACCCATTAATTCCTACTCTCTGCTTTCTGTCCGCCAACCAGTTCTCTATCCAAGTCAATACCTTGCCCCCAATCCCATGTGCCTTAACTTTACCCGCTAATCTCTTATGCGGGACCTTATCGAAAGCCTTTTGAAAGTCCAAATACACCACATCTACTGGTTCTCCCTTATCTATTTTCCCAGTTACATCCTCAAAAAATTCCAGTAGATTAGTCAAGCACGATTTACCTTTTGTAAATCCATGTTGACTTTGTCCGATCCTGTCACTGTTTTTCAAATGCTCTGCTATTACATCTTTTATAATGGACTCTAGCGTTTTCCCCACTACCGATGTCAGGCTTACCGGTCTGTAATTCCCCGCTTTCTCTCTACCACCCTTTTTGAATAGTGGGGTAACATTAGCTACTCTCCAATCCATGGGTACAGTTCCAGATTCCATCGAATGTTGGAAGATGATCAGCAATGCATCTACTATTTCTAGGGCCACTTCCTTAAGTACCCTAGGATGTAGATTATCAGGCCCTGGGGATTTATCGGCCTTCAATACCGTCAATTTCCCTAACACCATTTCCCTGCAAATACTGATTTCTTTCTGTTCCTCCCTTTCATCAGACCGTATGTTCTCCAACATCTCTGGGAGCTTATTTGTGTCCTCCTTTGTGAAGACAGAACCTAAATATGCATTTAATTGGTCTGCCATTTCTTTGTTCCCCATTATAACTTCCCCCACTTATGACTGCAAGGGACCTACACTTGATTTCACTAATCTTTTTCTCTTCACGTATCTATAAAAGCTCTTACAGTCAGTTTTTATGTTCCCAGCAAGCTTACTTTCATATTCTATTTTCCCCTTCTTAATTAATCCCTTTGTCCTCCTTTGTTGAATCCTAAACTGCTCCCAATCCTCAGGGCTACCGCTTTTTCTGGCCAATTTATATGCCCTCTCCTTGGATCTTATGCTATCCCTAATTTCCCTTGTTAGCCACGGTTGAGTCACCCTTTTTGTTTTATTCTTATGCCACACTGGGATGTACAAATTCTGTAGTTCATCCATGCAGTCTTTGAATGTTTGCCATTGCCTATCCACAGTCAACCCCTTGAGTGACATTCCCCAATCAATCCTACCCAATTCGCGCCTCATACCATCGTAGTTTCCTTTATTTAAATTCAGCACCCTAGTCTCTGACTCAACTACTTCACTCTCCATCCTAATGAAGAATTCTATCATATTATGATCACTCTGACCCAAGGGGCCTCGTACAAGCTACAAAAAGGGAGTATGAAAGGAAACTTGCAAGGGATATCAAAATCAACACAATTTTTTTACAATTATATTAGGAAAAAGGTAGCCAGGAGCAATGTTGGCCCCTTAAAAACTGAAAGCGGTGATATTATCAATGATAATAAGGAAATGACGGACATGTTGAATAATTATTTTGTGTCAGTATTTACAGTAGAGGAAGAGGATAGCATGCTGGAAATCCCAAGGAAACTAAATCAGAGACAGGGACTCAATAAAATTAATGTCAGTAAAATAACAGTAATGAAGAAAATAATGGCACTAAAGAGTGACAAATCCCCAGGACCAGATGGTTTTAAAGGAAGTAGGTGAGCACATTGCGGATGCCCTAACTATAATCTTCCAAAGTTCTCTCGATTCAGGAACAGTTCCTTTAGATTGGAAAATTGCACGTGTCACTCTGCTATTTAAAAATGATGAGAGAGGGAAACCAGGGAATTATAAACCAGCTAGCCTAACATCTGTTGTTGGGAAATTGCTAGAGTCTATAATTAAGGATAGGATGACTGAACACCTTCACAGAATCCCCACAGTGCAGATAGAGGCCATTTCGGCCCATCGAGCCTGCACCGACACATATCCCACCCTATCCCCGTAACCCCACGTATTTAATCCCCCTAACACTAAGGGTCAATTTATCATAGCCAAATCAACCTAACCCGCACATCTTTGGTCTGTGGGAGGAACCCGGAGCAAACCCACGCAGACACGGGGAGAATGTGCAAACTCCACACAGACAGTCATCCGAGGCAGATTCGAACCCGGGTCCCTGGCGCTGTGAGGCAACAGTGCTAACCACTATGCCACCGTATTACCTTGAAAATTTTCAGTTGATCAGAGAGAGCCAGCAAGGATTCGTGAAAGGTAGGTTATACCTGACGAACCTGATTGAATTTTTTGAAGAGGTGACTAAAGTAGTGGATAGGGGAATGTCTATGGATGTTATTTATATGGACTTCCAGAAGGCATTTGATAAAGTCCCACATAAGAGACTGTTAACTAAGGTAGAAGCCCACAGAATTGAGAGCAAATTATTGACTGGTTAGGAAATTGGCTGAGCGGCAGGAGACAGGCAGTAGGGATAATGGGTAGGTACTCAAATTGGCAGGAGGTGACTAGTGGTGGCCTCAACTATTCACAGTATTTATTAACAACTTAGATGATGGCATAGAAAGTCATATATCCAAATTTGTCAATAACACAAAGATAGGTGGAATTGTAGGTAGTGTAGATGGAAGCATAAAATTACAAAGGGATATCGACAGATTAAGTGAATGGGCAAAACTGTGGCAAATGGATTTCAATGTAGGCAAATGTGAGGTCATCCACTTGGGATCTAAAAAGGACAGAACAGGGTGCTTTCTAAATGGTGAAAGGCTTAAAACAGTGAAGATCCAAAGAGACTTGGGGGTCCAGGTACATAGATCATTAAAACGTCATCAACAGGTACAGAAAATAATCAAAAAGGCTAATGGGATGCTGGCCTTTATGTCTAGAGGACTAGAATACAAGGAGGTAGAAGTTATGCTGCAGCTATACAAAACCCTGGTTAGACCACACCTGGAGTACTGTGAGCAATTCTGGGCAGCACACCTTAGGAAGGATATATTGGCCTTGGAGAGAGTGCAATGTAGATTTACCAGAATGATACCCAGACTTCAAGGGTTAAGTTACGAGGAGAGATTACATAAATTAGGGTTGTATTCCCTAGAATTTAGAAGGTTAAGGGGTGATCTGATTGAAGTTTTCAAGATGTTAAGCGAAACAGATAGGTTAGATAGAGAGAAACTATTTCCGCTGGTTGGGGATTCTAGGACTAGGGGGCATAGTCTAAAAATTAGAGCCAGACCTTTCAGGAGTGAAATTGGGAAACACTTCTACACACAAAGGGTGGTAGAAGTTTGGAACTCTCTTCCACAAATGGCAATTGATGCTAGATCAATTGTTAATTTTAAATCGGAGATTGATAGCTTTCTGTTAACCAAAG
This sequence comes from Squalus acanthias, assembly GCA_030390025.1. Taxonomy (NCBI): domain Eukaryota; kingdom Metazoa; phylum Chordata; class Chondrichthyes; order Squaliformes; family Squalidae; genus Squalus; species Squalus acanthias. The sequence continues at coordinate 20,915,031 of CM059427.1, read as the reverse complement.
GTTTTAAGGGATATGGGCCAAAGGCGGGTATATGGAGTTAGGTCGCAAGTCAGCCATGATCTCATCGAATGGCGGAACAGGCTCGAGGGGCTGAATGGCCTACTCCTGTTCCTATGTTCCTATGTGGGACGCATGCAACATAAAGAACCACCACCTCATCACTGATCCTACAGCAGGGCTCCCTGGCTTCAAGTGGGTACAGGAGCAAGGATGTCTTACTCCAGTTATACAGGGCCTTGGTGAGACCACACCTGGAGTACTGTGTGTAGTTTTGGTTTCCTTACCTAAGAAAGGATATACTTGCCATAGAGGGAGTGCAGCGAAGGTTCACCAGACTGATTCCTGGGATGGCAGAACTGTCGTACGAGGGGAGATTGGGTCGACTAGGCCTGTATTCACTAGAGTTTAGAAGAATGAGAGGGGATCTCATTGAAACGTATAAAATTCTGACAGGGCTAGACAGACTGGATGCAGGGAGGATGTTTCCCCTGGCTGGGGGGTCTAGAACGAGGGGTCACAGTCTCAGGATACGGGGTAGGACATTTAGGACTGAGATGAGGAGAAATTTCTTCACTCAGAGGGTGGTGAACCTGTGGAATTCTCTACCACAGAAGGCTGTGGAGGCCAAGTCACTGAATATATTTAAGAAGGAGATAGATAGATTTCTAGACACAAAAGGCATCAAGGGGTATGGGGAGAGAGCGGGAATATGGTATTGAGATAGAGGATCAGCCATGATCATATTGAAAGGCGGAGCAGGCTCGAAGGGCCGAATGGCCTACTCCTGCTCCTATTTTTCTATGTTTCTATGTTTCAACCTCCCTCGAAGACAGTGGACAGCGCTCAGCCGAATCCGCACAGGGCATGGGCGATGTGACCACCTGCTCCACAAGTGGAAGATGAGGGACGATCCGAAGTGTGACTGTGGCCATGAGTCCCAGACCATGGAACACATCACGTCAACCTGCCCACTGAGATCTGTTGCGGGAGGTACCTCATTTCTCCACTCATCATGTCAGGAGGCCATCGAATGGATAGCCAAACTAGACATCCCATTATCAGCTTTTCCCATCACATGAAACAACAGCAACTTAGTGCATTAACACTGTGACATTGTGTCACAAATTGGATTCTGGGGCTTTTGTTAGACCGGGGGGCATCCCAGTGCTCTTCTAGTGTCAGACCACCTATTCAAATGGTCACAGTACAGTTTTGAGATGAGTTCAGTGCCAACTATGTAGCATTTGTAATATAGTAGGCTTCCTTTATAGAACTGCTGCCCTTTGGCGTCATTATTCATTTTGACCACTGATATGAGATTCAGAGATAGTAACAATTCTGTAGCAGCCTTTTATCTAATTCCATTCTATATATTCCATATCAGGAATAGAGAAATACATTCTAGTGTATTATGGCAATGCACTCTATGGTTTGGTGTTGTTCAAACTGCCTGAGAATAGATTTATTTTTACATTTGCCAGCAGTAGCATTAGTTGGTCCAGGTACGGTGTAAACCAGTGGCGTTACTGGATTAATTCTACACTGCCTTAACATTTTTAATCACATCTTTAATTTCCAAAGTCATCCCATTATACTAAAAGTATTGTTCTTCAATGCACTGTTATTCCTGGGTCAGATCTGACAGATGAACAAAATATTGGTCTCTACATACACTGTAATTCAAACTTTCAGGACTCAGTTTATAACAGTTATGGAGAGGAATGCTTCATTTTTTTCCCTTTATAACTTGCTGTTTATACAACTTCTGTGGCAAATTTGTATTAATGTTATATGGAGATTAATATCTGTGTAAATATAATGAAAAAGGAGTCTTCATCCTTTATTTTAGGATCAACTGTTGTTTTTTCCTCTTATCTCTTCTTTCTCTATGTTCATTACTGAATCACTGTACACCTTCCAGGTGCCTATTACAATTCTACTCAGAGAAGGAAGAAAGTTATTAGTAATCTACCTACAATCTACCTGATGCTGCCACACATTGTCACATGTTGTAAATTGGGTCATTTTGACATGGATCTTGTTTGAAAGTTTCTCATCTGCCTTTTTTGTCACAAAAAATAAATCTCTACTCCTGTTACATTTACTATGAAATGATATAAAAATGGTCAGCCACAAAATCAAAGCCACATGAGTTTTGTCAAATTCAATCTGGTGAAAATTCAACCCACTGTAAAAGTTACCCAATTTGTAGTGTCTGCTGTCAGTGTGCTTGTCAAGGTATCTGTAACATTTTTATATCGTATTAGTAACTTCTCATCACTTCAGGTACTGGGAGGATAATTTACTAATATGTTGGTATACTCTGCTGGTACTTTGACCAACACATTTATGTGAGGAAAAATGCAATTAGTTTCAAGAGGTATCAATGTTACCCAGAACAGGACAGTTATTTTAAACTCCTCAATCTCAACAGGCAACTTTTCGATCGGTATCACCAGCACCATAGCAAAGCTTTCAGCATCAGTGTAGCTACCACAGATAGACAGGCACCTTAGCCTAGATTTTCCACTGTGGTCCACAAAATTTTGGGGCAGTAATTATGTGGCCAGGAAAGGAAAATGGGAAGAAATCCTGCATCTCCAGAATTCTACCCACTTTGTTCCCTGACACGGTTTCCTGTGGATAGGGTCAGCATTGGAGGGAAGCAGTGCCACAGACAGGCGGGTGCTTCATTTAAATATGAATTTGGGAATGTATTCTGGCAGTCAGGCCATCAAATGTTAATAATGTCCAGGTGATAGGAAAATGCTCTGTCCCCACGCAATTGCATCTGCAGTTAGTAGTGCCTATACCTTGCTTTAGCAGACAATTAGTGCGTGTGGCAGCTCCTCTTCCTGAATGAAGCTGGTACAACAGACCCAGATAATATCACTAAGATATGTGAATGCCCAATTAGCTGTATCATTACATGCTTGCTAAGAAGAACCTTAATCGGAGTATGTCAAACTTTTCGTGCCACTGCATGAAAGAAGGGTGATCAACAGCCAGTATACCCTAATTGGCTGAACCTGTCAAGATGCCATCAAACATTTTTTGCAGGCCCTAGCACAACTACCTGGCAATGACTATGGCAAAGTATCTTCTCAGGGTTTAGGTCAGCAGAGAAGCAGATGCTGAGCTGTTCCATCTGCTGCAAGGACACCTGCAGCTACCACTGCAGATAATACTGGCACATCCGCTAACAGTCGCTGTGGGCTGGAACGAGGTTCCACCTCCTTCCAGGCATGTTCAGTGCTGACCTGTTATGGCAAGATACAGAGATCAACCCTCCTCAGAAACAGCTCAGGTAACACCACTTCTATTTCAGCAGCCTTTAAACAAGTGGGTCTTTTTGGTCTTTTTCCTTTCATTTTTACATATTCTTAAAATCAGCCAGACCTCCACGTCTTCCAACGTTACGAACTCGGCGCCCGCTTCTGTCATCGCACACTCCGTTCCCGTCCCCCACTTACAATCAGGGCTGTTATCTCTGTTTGTCTCTCCACAGGTGCTGCCTGACCTGCTGAGTGTTTCCAACATTTTCTGTTTTTATTTCAGATTTCCTGCATCCGCAATATTTTGCTTTTGTCACTTCCATTTGAGTTTGTTTAAAACCCATCAATTGCCATTCAGTCTAAATTTTGCCTGGGCTCTTATATTGGACGACGTATAAAGAATCCAAAAATATTTAAATATTTCAATACAATCTTCAACACATATGAGTGAGTGGAAAGGGCAGGTAACCCTCAAATACTACATTTTCAAATACATTAGTGTCTCCACTAATGTCTAGCAATGCCATGTGGGTAGCCTAATGGAAAACACTGGATACCTGTAAGTGAATTGTAAGGGATAAATGTAATTAAATGAGATGATGATGCCATGAAACTTGAAGCCTGAGTGATTCATGTTTTTCTAAACCCCTAATTGAATTAGCCCATAAGTGAATTTGCAAATATCTATTACCATCTGTCAGACAACTTATATGACATTACCAGATATAGATGTGAATATTGATGTTTGAAAATTTGGTATTCCAGAACTGTAGATGATAAATCCTTCTCTTTATCAGCCAGGAGGAGGTGCACATGTTTATCCATGTAGACTCACCTCTGATATTTCCCTCAGCAATGCAGAGGTGATTTGTTTTTTTGTGAAAGCTCGGCTAACATTGGGATCGCACCAAGTGGAGACTCACAAACATGGACCCACAATGTCACGATAGCACATTTCTGTTGCTAAGGCACTGACACCTCAATGTCTACATCTTTCAATTTGCTATTATAGTTTGCAATTCAATCCAAAAATAATATTTTTAATATTCCTGACCAAAATAGTGTTTTCATCTTTGCATTTGATTTTTTTTTGTATTAACATAACACTTTGCTTCAATGCAAGCTCTCACCATCTACCTGTCTCACTTAACACAAAAGTTAGCTCCCACAGACAACTACTATCTGATATGTCAAATTAATATTTCAGGGCCAGAGAGGTTGTACAGCAGTAATCATTATTTAGTTACTACTGAATGAACAAGCCGTACCTTTTTCAGCCACTCTTAGAGCGAGAATAGTGTGTAATTAGCCTAAGTTCATGCCATGACAGTGATCTCTGTGCAGATTCCATTGGCGAATACTACAACAGTGCAGCCTGTGGAGGAGCAGGGTATCACTAACAGCAACTACAAGGTTTCCGTGTTTAATTGCGCATGTGCGGATGCCAGAAGTTGCTGTCAGTTTTACCCAGTAATAACGGCAAGTGCTGACAGCCCCGGCGTTATTACTACAGCAAAATCCGGGCCAGAATGTTGAAGAGAATGGCGGAATTCGATCCTGGCTCCGAAGGGAGAGTGAAGACAAAGATGTCTTAAGAGGATCGCTGTCAGACATATCTGACTTGCAAGCCCAAGATTCTTCCTTCTGCAAACAAAAATGGCAGTTTTAATTTCTCAATTAAAAAAAGTAAGTTGTAGTTGAGTTGTACAACTCATAGAGTTGTAATTAACCACCATATGTGCCAGACGTAGATTTGCAAACAAATAATATAGCAACTATTTTTGTTGGAAATCAGATAAAATTGCAAATGGAATACTCTTAAGAGTTTGCACAGACAGGATGGGCCGAATGACATCCATCTGTGATGTAGATTCTGAGATTCATGGAGAACTACTTTTAATTGGCAATGTTCTGTTCATCTGCCCAGATATACATGGTGGGGAAGAAGTGGGGTGGGGGAGGAGAACAGAGATACAGCTCCAGAGAATACCCCACTGAGTAGAGGTGATATCATAATGTGATTGAATTTGATATTAGGTTTGGGAAGGACCAGGGAGAGTCACCAACCAGGGTTTTAAATTTAAGTAAGGCAAACTTCAAACGGCGGTCTATCGATTCTCAAAACTTTTTGCACAACTGCTGGCACAAAACCAAGAATAAAGACACTCAACTACAGGGGACTCAACCTTTAGAAGGTGAATATAATAACATTTGCAAACTGCAGGCAAGTGTCATATGATTGGACAGCTGTGATCAGATGTCACGTGGTCAAACTGTGAAGGAGTACGCCATATTCAGAAAAATACACCATCCTATGAAATATTCTAGCCTTTAAAACATGACAAACTGGGCTTGAAAATCTGGAAGCCTCAACAATCAAAAGCTGTAAACAGCATACAGGCTTTTGAGATAAGATAAGTTGTTGACACTGAAACAATAGCCTTGTTGGAACAGAAGGTTGGAAGTTCCAGAAAGTCTGCAGCCTTGGAAAGAACACAATGGAATACCCTGTTAAAGTGTCTTAAACCAACACTTTGTAAACAAACACAGAAAATTAAAGAAACATATGCCTTCGTAAAAATGACATCAAATAGAACCACTGCTGTTACACTGTTTTTTATGATGAGCTTCGAACACCTAGGGTAGAGACATCATTCTTAATGCAACCAGTTGAGGTAACTAAGAAGACAATGGTGCATCCGGTTGAGGTGTTTTTAATTTACACGTCGTAAAAAGATACAAACAGAAGACCTTGGTAAGAATGGCATCAAGTGGGGGAGGCACCAGCCATCACATTGTTTTTGTGCTGAACTTGAAACACCTAAAAGTAGAGACACAAGTCTGCTTGCTACCAGCTGAACTAACTGTAAGAATAGAAGGGGTCAACAGAAAAATGACTAGAGATAATTAACTTACATCAGCAGAAAACTTCAAAGGATATACCACTGAGAAAGGGTATAAAAATTGGACTTTCAAATGGGAAGACAGGTTCGCTGTAAAGGGGCAAAGTGATTCTTAGGCTTCAGAGGCAAGCTCTGTAAGTCTTCAACTCTTTGTATCTCGGGGATCAAGGTACAGTACTTGTATTTGATTTTGGTGGATATCCTGGAATAAGACTAAGAAATGTAAAAATGTAACGAAGTTAAGATTTGATAATAAGGATCTCTCATAAGATTGTAAAAGCTTACTCTTTTTGGAATTGTTAAAGTTGCGATTGAATCACCAACTGTAAATTACATGTCGGTTCTTTAATAAATCTATATATTTTTAGAATTGTCTCACATAGTACTTCTGTATCAAACTCGCAAACTCAATCTCTGTACACTCTTTGGTGAGGAGTTGCAGAATTCTGGGGGAGTTTTCCGGACCCTCGTAATATCTGGAAGGTTACAGTCTAGCTAAACTTATTAAAAGTGCTATCTGGAGGACGGTAACATCTTCAGGCTGTTCCTTTCCTTTAGGGAGAGATAGTCTGGACCTTTAGACCCAATTAAGTGTCTTTAGGATTCGGCTACCTCTAACTGTAGTTGAAGGTGAACGTCTGGGGAATACGCCTGATCCGGGGTAGCCCAAAAGGGGCTAGGACTAGTAATTATCCCTTCAAAACCTCCAAGAATACATCGAACAAGAGTTGACAATCCTACACAGCCTTTTCATTCCATGTTCACCTGAAGATAACGATACCATCTTTGTAAAACAGGCCCATCAGAACAAAATTGACCAGTCTTGAAAATTAACAGGTTAGATTGAGCGAATAGCCTTTTCCTGTCCTATAACTTTCTTATATTACATTATAACAGCGACTACACTTCTAAAAGTACTTCATTGGCTTTATAACGTTTTGGGATGTCCTGAGGTCATGGAAGGCACTATAGAAATTCAAGTCTTTCTTTCCATATTGTAAGTGAAGAGTGCTGAATTATAGCTCACATTTTGTATCTTAGAATGCGTTCTGGTCAGAATTTCAAACCTTACCAGGAGGAGAGGATGCTCTCGAGCCATAGTACCACCTTTCTTTACAGTCATTTATTGGTATGTATGTTATTTCTTTTAGAATGAAAGAACTTGCATTTACAAAAGCCCAGAATTTGCTGGTGCCGGATATCATGGCCCAGAAATTCGGCTCCCTGGCTTCCCGCGGGTGCAAGGATCCCGCGCGCACCTACCTACCTGCGCCTGCCGTTGACCTCTGGGCCCACGGGGACTTCAGCTCCTGGGCCTCCTGCAGCTGCCGGCGCGCAGTGCTTGTGTATCCCAGGGGTGTAGTTAGTGCGATGCGTCCCCTGGGATCACATGGGCCATGGAGAGCCAATGGCAGCAGACCATCTTTCATTCATAGATTTGACAGGAAGACCTGTCAAATCTATGAATTGAAATCGGCCCCAAAACAACACCTAAACTTCAAATAATTTTTTTAAAAACCATCACATTTTTAAAATAACTATAAGTTAAATATATTAACTACTTTAAACAAAAATTTAAATTTTTGAAAAAATTAAAATACTTTTTAACAGTGCTAAAAATAAACTTACCTTTCTTTAAAGTATCTAAAAAAGATAAACCTGTTGAAAAATTTTAAAATTGTAATTAATTAACCACTTACCTTGTTAAAAACGGGTCTTGCGCCTTCTTTTTAAAGCGCAGCTTCTTCCATACTTACCTTCCCAGAGAAACCTGAAAAAAAACCTAAGTTCGTTGCATGCGCGCAGCCTCTCCCGCGCACGCAGTTCACCTCTGAACCCCTCCATGCACGAGACCGGAAGTTCCGGTTTCCTGCGCATGCGCAGTGCATGCAGGAAACCGGCACTTCAGGAGGCCTTACGGGTGAGTACACAGTGCGTACTCACCCGGCAAGTGCCGAATTTTTGGCCCCATGTGCCCAGTTTGTTAGACTTTTTTCCTCACCTTTCAGCTCAAAATGTTTTTACGCCGCAAGTTGCTGGAAGTGTGAGCTGTAATGGCACAGCGAGGTCAACGGGGCATCTGGGACCTTGGTGAACGATGGGACCAACCGTCTATCTCCTTAACCAATGAGATTTAAGAATAGAGAAAGAAACAGAGGAACAACGGAGAAGGAAATAGAGTGAATTAGAGTCAAATTAGATACAGAAAGAGAAATAGAGAGGGAAAGAAAGTTTAGATTAAGAGAGAAAAAGAGACAGAAAGGAGAAGCAAGAAATTTTTTTTAAAATGTGGTCTGAAGGAGCCAGGACATTAATGTTTTACATAGAACACACCCACATATGGCACCATAAAGTTTTGGTCCAGTGGTGCTGTGACTGGAGCACTCACAATCCATTGTTTCTATTCATGACGTTACTAAAGCAGAACTTGCATGGAATCACATGAGGGAGTATAAGCAGAATGTCTGCTTCCAGACTGTCTTTAATCAACACAAAGCATTAACCAGGGGTAACTGAAAGATAATGGTAAGAATTGATATAACACTTAATAATTATGAGACAATTTGGTGTATTATGTTTTCCCTTTCATGTTTTATTAACATCAGTGCAAACTAGTGCAGCAGATATAATGGGCTGGATTTTGATACTGGGGCGGGTTGGGGTCGTGTCATCCGCATTTCGTGTTATCCACCCGCCTGCAATTGGATGTGGGAGATTGATGCAAATTTCACTTAATTGGGCAATTCAGTTCCAGCATGTGGGAACCCATGAACCAATTAGTGGTTTCAGTCTGAAAGTCGCCTCTGATGATGTCATCATTGCAGCTCAGAGACTGCCTGGTCTCAGAGATTGCCTGGCCTTTGCTGTGAGAGGACCTGGATGCAAAATGAGCAGCATCTCAAAGAGAGAGAGAGAGAGAGAGAGAGAGCGGGAGAGAGAGAATTTTTTTTGCAACCAAGTCCTCCCAGGCAGTCTCTGAAGACATTCAATGCAGCAGCATCAGAGGCGACTTTCAGACCTAATACTACTACTACCTTCATCACAATACTACTACTACCTTCATCACATCTCCGTTGTAATAGTGGACCTGCAGCTGATAGTCAGCTATCCACTTGTGCTCCCGCCAGGTTTCACTGGCGTGTTTCACATCAGGCGTACTTCACGTCGGAAAAGGGTTAAACTAGCTAAAACGTTTCAAAATGGCATTACAGAGCCAATTTAGGGCTTGTTAAGGGAGTCAGGAACCCCGCGACCGATTTTGTCACAATTGCGTGGAGGCGGAATGGAGTCGGGATGGGGTCGGGACCTCCGAATCTGCAACTTTAACCCCCCACACGCCTCCAAACCCGACTCCACGGTTCATTGAAAATCCAGCCCAATGTCTTCAGCTGCCTCAATGACAGTTATGACATTACAGAGAAAATGACAAGATAGCTCCCCCAATTACCAAGTGGTAAAGGCACTACCTTGTGTAGCACCAAACCATATAGCTCATTAGGTCCCAGATTTGATTCCTGGTCTATGTTTAGTTAGCTAATTCCATCCAAGGCAGAAAAAAAGCAACCAAAAATGTGCTCCTCATTGCTGCCTAGTGACTCCTGCTGGAAAATGTTATGTGTGGACATCAGATGTGGGTGAGTCAGGCTCAGCTGCGATGTCCTCCACAGTTACATGACATGCTGATGTTGGGTTTATATCGGATATTATCATATCTCCCTATTGCCCTTATGTGGAGGTATTATCAGATATTGTCAGCTCATCAGCTCATTTGTTACCTCTAGACTCGACTATTTCAACACACTCCTGGCCGGCCTCCGATCTTCCACCCTCCATTAACTTAAGGTCATCCAAAACTCTGCTGCCCATATGCCAACATGCCATTTCCCGTTCACTCATCAGCCCTGTTCTCGCTGACCTACATTGGCTTCCAGTTAAACAATGCCACGATTTTAAAATCCTCATCCTTGTTTTCAAATCCCTCCATGGCCTCGCTCCCTCCCTATCTCTGTAACCTCCTCCAGCCCTAGAACCCTCTGAGATATCTGCGTTCCTCCAATTCTGGCCTCGTCCTCATCCCCAATTTTAATCGCTCTACCATTGGCAGCCGTGCCTTCAGCTGCCAAGGCCCTAAGCTCTGGAATTCCCTCCCTAAACCTCTCCGCCTCACTTTCTCCTTTATGACACTTCTTAAAACCTACCTCGCCTGCCCTAATATCTCCTTATGTGGCTCGGTGTCAAATTTTGTTTGATAACGCTCCTGTGAAGCGCTTGGGTTGTTTTACTACGTTAAAGGCGCTATATAAATGCAAGTAGTTGTCGTTATATCCTTTACCTCAATACAGGTTCGAGGACTCGGAAACACTGAAACGTCTGCTTTTTTACAAACGATCACGCTAACGCGCTCGCTCCCTTCCCGGCTTTTTAAAACATTTTTAACGAACCCGCTCCCGTGACAAACCAGCAGCACGCATGCGCAAACCGCTTCCGGTTCATTGGCAGCAGTCGCGTCCTATAATAAAACACAGCCCCTTATATACAGTGCATATGAGACCGGTATTGATTATAACTCAAGTGCGAATGACTCTTCATCAGGAGGTAGCAAGTGTGTCGTCTTGACTGCTTACGCTAACCTCAGCAAGACTAAATTAAAGTTCTACCCCCTCCATCCCCCAGGAGCTCCAGTGTGTTGTATTTTTATAGATTTAATTATGTAGTCAAATGTGGGCACCGTAGGTCATCACGTTCTGTGTGTATGCTGTTGGCACGCAAGCTCGTTTAGTGGTAAGGGTAGCTGCTACCTATGCATTTGATGTCTTAGGTTATTACACTCTGTACATTCCACATGAGTGCTCATTAGTTCTCTGTAGCATTCAAAGTCTCATATAGCCATTGCAGAATGAGTACTAATATATGTATATATATTTTAAAAACTTACTCTGACTATTTAATCTGGTACACCTATACTTACAGCTGACATTCACTGTCTACACTCACACCTGAAGAATTGCCACTTTGGGTAAGTTACCGGAGGGTTGACGGTGTCCGTGGAATTGTACATCAATAAAAGTCAATGCTTTGAGGAAAGGAGAAAAAATGGACAAAACAAATAATGGATCTACTGGTTGTAAACAGGAGACACGCTTCTATCTCCCCCACCCACCCAAAAAGACCTGGTGACAGCAAAAGATGTGAAAAAATCCATTAATAATACAACCATTATTGTTAATAATTTATAGAAGCTGTGTGTTGTCAGTATCAACCAAGACAGTAAATAAGCTGGGCACCACTTCAGGCCTAATCACATGGGATAGTAGCTTAATTGTGTAGTACACAAGTAGCTGTTCCTGTCCATCACTATGGACCTTGATATCTCTGCCAGCAAAAACAATAAATGAGAAACAGTGAACAGAACAATGTAAGACATTGCTATATATCATAACAAGTAACTGAGTCTGGAGTATGTCTAACACACATCAGATTTTATGTTATCTTATATCAACCATGCCACCTTCCTTTTTACATTTCCTTAGTTTCTGTACAAATCCAATATGTTATAATTGCATTGACTGTTTGACATCTTTTTGTTGAAACAGATACAGTGCAAATTATTTAGGTTTTGTGCATGGTACAGTTGTTAAATAAGTTCTTCAACAGGCTACTATGAATCAGGGTATGTTAATAACATTTGTTCCAAAATTTAAGAAACCTTAAGGAGGTGAAATTGGATTCGGCCCGAAAATGGACGCAGGGATCACAATGCGCGATCTGCCCGCACCCGTTGAAAGTAGTGCAGGCAGCACGCAAAATTCGTGCTAGCTGCTCATTATATTGATTGGAGCGCTGAGCTCAGTGCTAAACGTGCTGCTGGTTGGCTCAGCGCTCAACAGGGGGCCACTATCGGGTGCAGTCTGCTGTCCAATAAAATTTGGCCTAGGCTCTCTGCACTTCTTAAAGGGGAGGTGCTTTGTTGCAGAAGCATCTCATTGTCACTGCAGCTGCAGTGATGTCACAACAGGGAAGAGAAAGGGCACCTTGCTTCTCAGATGCAGCACTGGAGGCCTTGGTCCAGGGTGTATACAGGTGAAGACAGGTCCTCTACCCGCAGGGGGGCAGGAGGCCTTCGAGACAGAATACCAGAAGGCAGTAGAAGAGATAGCCAAAGTCATCAGTGCCACCAGTGTTGCCCCCAGGACCTGGATCCAGTGTCGCAAGAAGTTTAATGACCTCACACGAGTGGTCAAGGTGAGTGAATCCATCTTCAAATGCCACATCCCACCAACTGCACCACTAGCCTCACACACTGCTCAATGCACCACACCCCCACCACTCACCTACCAATAATCTCTAGCAATCACGACTCATACCTCACAATCATAGTTTCACCTCACCCTCACACACTTACCACTGCTGGAAGCCTCACACCCACATTGCACACAATGTCAGCTATTCAACCATGACAGGCACATCACCCAAACACATTGTGCCACACTCACTGACACACTTCCCTTTCTCTTGCAGGCCAAAGTGGCTCAAAACCGACGTGAGCAGCAGCAGACAGGCGGATGTGAAGCACGTCTGCAGAACATTACTGAGCTGGAGGAGAGTGTGCCGGGGATAATTGGAGGGGCCTTCACTGAGGCCGTGGCGAGCAGCGCAGCTGAAAGCATTACTGATGACGATATGCTCATAACCTAATTCTTCTCACACCCCACTTCCCCCTCATCGCACAATGTCTTCTCACTTACAAGCTGCAGATGGTGTAAGCTTGCACATCTTGCTTTCACCCCCTCGCCTCACCACAACCCGACCCTTGTGTCGTTCTCCTTTCAGATACCCCAAAACTGCCAGCAGCCCAGCCAACCCACGACCCACTAGAGGAGGAGAGTGATGATGAAGAAGAGGCACCATCACTCGATCTGACACTCCCAGGCACCAGCTCAGAAAATGGCACTGCGCGTACTTTAGACGGGATTTGCACGTGGCGAGTCACCGGGTATGAATGGGCTGCAGCCAGGCCAGGGGGAAAGGGTAGCTCAGGTGCCAGCTCCCCGGAGGGCGAGGTCGCACACAAGCTCCGCTGCACAGGACTCAGATGAGGACTTCGATGGGGCGGCCTTCAGAAGAAGGTTGATGGGCATGCACACAGAAATGCTTGGTGCAATGGCAGGCCTGCCAGAGAGCCTCTTGTCAGTGTCAAAGAGCATGGAGGAGTCCAGCTCCAACATTGCACGTGGCTTTGCACGGAGCTTGGAGCCCATGATTTCCAGGATGTAAGTGAGCACTTGTGGACCCAACCATGATGCTGGGTGTGATGGGCGATGTCGCAGCTTCCATTGCAGCACAAGCAGAAGCGACCCAACATCTGAGTGCTGCAGTGGAAGCTAAGACTGCTCTCATACAGCCTCAGTTTGCTGCCACGCAAGCTCAGACTGATGCCATCGGGGCTTGGGTTTATGAGTGTGGAAAGGGGCATGCAGGGTCTCAGCAGTCCAGCAATCTGTCCCCCAACGGATGGCTAGGAATGCTGAGGCGACGTCCTGGGGGCGTGGCAGTGGCTCTGTGGAGGACAAACCTGCTGACCCCTCTCAGGATGACAGCATTCCTACTCCCACCACTGCCACTCCGCCAGTGCCCTTGCTGCTGCCTGTCAGCCAGCCAGCCCGGACTGCTGCCCCCCATACCGAGGTGGTGCAGTCTGAAGCCGGGCCTTCTAGGCCCAGAGCTGCTGAAGGTCGTCCTGCAAGGCCATCTGCATTGTCCCCTATGGAAAGTCAGCAGCCTTCCACCAGCCATGCTGCAGCTACTGGGGTAGCACTTCATAGGAGCACTAGAATAGGCAAAGGAACACGAAAGACAGACACTAAGGGAATGCACAAGGATGATTAGTTGACTTTGTTATGTAGTATTGGATTGAATCATTTATAAATTATGTTTGGAATGTTTGTTTGTGCTGGCTTTCATCTCAGCTTTGTGCCCAAGAGGACGCTGTGATGTTCCATGACAGAGGGATGGTAAAGTGGGGAAGTGTTTGCAACTGGGATTTGAGGTTTCATTCATTGGAGCTGGAGTCTGATGAGGCGCTCACGGGCAGCCAGTCTGGAACGGGGATTTGCTGCCAGCCTCCTCCCTTCCTCTTCCTCCTCCTCCTCCTCTTCCTGTTTCTCCTGAGGTGGTCACGGAACCCGTGGTGGCAAGGGCTACGCCCTCATGATAGCCAAAGTTGTGGAGGATGCAGCAGGCCACTACGAAATGGGACATCCACTCCAGCAAGTACTGCAGGGCTCTTCCCGAGCGGTCAAGGCAGCGGAACCATTGCTTCAGCAACCCGATGGTCTGCTCGATGAGGTTCCTTGTGGCAGCATGGTTGTCATTATATGACTGCTGGCCATGAGTGGTGGGGTTGCGGAGGGGAGTCATCAGCCAGGTGTAGAGCGGATAGCCCTTGTCTCTGAGCAGCCACCCTCGGGTTCGACGTGGTGGCTGGAAGCTTGCTGGCACACCAGCCTGGCGCAGGATGACTGCTGCCCGGATACCGGGCATTCATCATCATAATGTGCTGGGCATTGTCGCACACCAACTGCACATTAAGTGAGTGGTAGCCTTTGTGGTTGCGGTACATTTCAGGATTGATATCTGGCACCCGCAAAGTTTCATGTGTGCAGTTGATGGCACGCTGCACCATGGGGAAACCCGATATCCTGGCAAAGCCACATGCGCTCTCCTCCTACTTCTCTCTGTTCATAGAGAAGACAATGGCGTCCCTTCTCCTGGAGTACAGAGCCTCTGTGACCTCCCAGGTGCAGCGATGGATGGGAGATGTTAGCTATGTTGCCTGCTCCAGACTGGAAGGCTCCGGTAGCATCCATAGACATTTCCCTGTCCACTACTTTAGTCACATTTTCAAAAAATTCAATCAGGCTCATCAGGCATGACCTACCCTTTACAAATCCATGCTGGCTCTCTCTGATCAGCTGAAAATGTTCACGGTGTTCTGTCACTCTATACTTAATTATAGACTCTAGTACTTTCCTGACAACAGATGTTAGGCTAACTGGTCTATAATTCCCTGGTTTCCCTCTCTTACTTTTCTTAAATAGTGGAGTAACATGCACAATTTTCCCATCTAAAGGAATGGTTCCCGAATCGAAAGAACTTTGGAAGATTATAGTTAGGGCATTTGCGATGTTCTAACCTCCTTCCTTTAAAATCCTGGGATGGAAACCATCTGGTCCTGGGGATTTGTCACTCTTTAGTGCCATTATTTTCTCCATTACTGTTATTTTGCTTACGTTAATTTTGGTGAGTCCCTGTCCTTGATTCAATATTAGTTTTCTTGGGATGTCCGGAATGCTCTAATGTAAATACTGAAGCAAAGTAATTATTCAACATGTCTGCCATTTCCTTATTTTCATTCACAATATCACCGTTACCAGTTTTCAAGGTGCTCACTTTGCTCCTGACCACCCCCTTTTTCCTAATATAATTGTAAAAAAAATTTGTTTTGATTTTGATATCCCTTGCAAGTTTCTTTTCATACTCCCTTTTTGTAGCTCTTACTTTCTGTTTTGTCACCTTTTGTTGTTCTTTGTATCTCTCCCAGTCACCAAGATCTGTGCTAGATTTTGCATTTTTGTATGCTTTTTCTTTTAGTTTTTGTTGTCCGTTACCTCTTTCGTCGTCCATGGCTATTTTTTTTGCAAGTAGAGCTCTTGCCCCTTAGGGGTATAAACTGGTTCTGTATCACATTAAATTCTTTTTTGAACACCTCCCACTGATCTTCTGTCATTTTACCCATTAACAGATTTACCCAGTTTACTGTGGACAGTCTCTGTTTTATTGCACTGAAGTCACCGTTACCTAAATCTAGAATCTGTTTTGCGTTTTCCCCTTTCAAACACTACGTCGAACTCGATCATAATGGCCCGGAATTTGCAGTCAGCTTACCACGGACCTCGAAGAAAGCTGCCCACAAAGATCTAGCGATCTCTGAGACATCGACTTCAGCTCTCCCGACCTTTGTTTGAATCTGGCACCAAATTAAGTGAATCTCCAGCATCCAGCAACAGTGATGTCATCAAGCAGGCTAAGCAGCCAAACACATTGAAGAATTCTCACAGACAGCAAACCAGGAAGTAAAATGCACAGATTATAATTTACTTTTTTTAAATTTTACAGAGAACGAAATAAAGATTGGGACATACACATAGGATTAAGAATTACAAGATTTTTAAAATACTATGGGGTAAAAATTCACTTGGTTGCGCCACCCGTTAGCGCCTTAAGAGGGCGCTAATGGGGCGCAAAGCCGCTAACGCCCGGGCGCAGCGATGTTTGCGCCGCTCGAGAACTTAACTTGAGATTGTGCGGCGGCGCTAAAACTTACCGCTGCGACCACCTGCGCGCGCAGATTGTGACGTCATTCCATGGTGCAACGCCCTTGGGGCGCCCCGTAGCGGAAATTGAGTGGCGCCCCCTGCCTTACCGCCTGGCGCTTCCAACGACCAGAAGACTGGAATGCTATCAATCGCTGTGGGGCTGGGGGGGGCGCTATTTAAAGGGGGCCTCTTCCTGTCTTTTATTGTTGGTGGCATTTTTGAACTATGCATTCTGAGAGAGAGAGGGAGAGACTTCTGGAGAGATTCAACGTTGTGTGAAGGAGTTTTGGGTACTGAGCAGCACTTT
This sequence comes from Squalus acanthias, assembly GCA_030390025.1. NCBI lineage: Eukaryota > Metazoa > Chordata > Chondrichthyes > Squaliformes > Squalidae > Squalus > Squalus acanthias. Next base: position 20,898,170 of record CM059427.1, on the reverse strand, counting down.
GCAGGTTCATTTTGATTTGCCATTCCTTGTATCGATTTAGCAGAGACCGTGGGAGCTGCACTCAGCTCTTTGCCTGGTGCTCTCCATTGTTCTTTCCAGCACATTTGATGTGCAAGTCTCTCCAGGCCGAGATTCAAGGCAGCAATGAACAGGATGTGGATGGAAAGCAAGATTAACCATCCCCTTTAAGAACTGGCCCGTGCCATTGTGTGTGTGTTCTATTGCTGACTGACATTACATGAGCTTCGCCAGCGCTCCGAGTTAGCGCCTCACTCCTTGGCCTTTGCGCCTTAAGAGAGGTGTGCAGCGCCTGCTTTAGCGCTCCACTCACCTCCCGGGGCGGTAAAAGTGAAGTTTCCCGTCAGTGCCGATAATTAGCGCCAGGCGCTAATATTTGCGTCCGGACGATATTTGCGCCCCAAATGGGGCGCGACCTAATTTCTACCCCTATATATTTTTAAAAGTTTGTTTATGATATTTCAGTTTCTGTATCAGCTGAAATATCATAAACAAACTTTTAAAAATATATAGTATTTTAAAAATCTTGTAATTCTTAATCATATTAATGGAAAAATGACATTCCACAAATATAAAATTAGTTTTTCAAGACCAGAACAGTTGTTCAGCAGTCAATATGCCATTAAAAACCCAGTTACACCTCTTTCAACAGGCAACTTTTCTTTTTGGGTTGGTGGGGGGGGCGGGGGCGGGGGTGAACAGCATTATTCCAGCGTAATAGGGAAAGTTTTCATCCTGATATATGATTTCAATTGATTGCCGGCTCTGGGGAGTTCCACAGCACAACCTGTAGCGGATCAGTGAATGACTGACTATAACTTCTGGATATCCGCGTTTATCTGCACATGCGCTAAATCCTGAAGTTTCAGAGGGGTAATGACAGCAAACGCTGACAATTTCATCATCATTACCACCGCAAAATCTGGGCCATTATGATTGCTATTAGATAAATGTTCACACACCATTAGGCTGTTAACTAAATCTGGCTCATTACTCATTCCTAAATCTAATATGGCCTGCCCCTTTGTTGGTTCTAAGACATATTGTTGCAGAAATCTATCCTGAACACACTCAAAAAATTCACTACTTTTCTGACATGTGCTAGTCTGCTTACCCCAACCTACATGGAAGTTAAAATCTCCCATTAAAACCACTCTGCCTTTGCTACATGCTTTCTAATCTCTGCAGGTATACACAGCTGCTACCAGGAGGCCTATACACAACTCCCACTACAGTCTTAATTCCTTTTCTATTTCTTAATTCTACCCATAAAATCTCCACTGCCTGCTTATCTCTTGTTATATCGTCTCTTATCATTGAAGTGATTTCATCCTTAATCACTAAGGCCACTTCTCCCCTCTACCATTTTCCCTATCCTTCCTGTAGACCTTATAACCTGGCATATTTAGTTCCCAGTCCTGACCGTCTTGCAGCCATGTCTCAGTAATGGCTACCATGTCATACCCTCCAAGTTGAATTTGGACCTGCAGTTCATTCAATTTGTTCCTTAGACTCTGTGCATTTGTATAAAGAATGCTTCTTTGGGCCACACACCCTAACCTGTCCTTCTGCTCTAATGTTTTATTCACACATTTCTTATTTCTCTCTCCTGGTTTAACTACTTTACATCTTTTAGTTTGCCCTTTACCTGTAGTGCCTAAAGCACAGTTTGTGACTATTACTCTACCCTCTTCCATTTCGTTTGTTTTACAACTATTATTTATACTACCTTTTCCACCTGGCCTACTCAGCCACTACTTACCAGAGAGTTCCACTCGCACCAAATTCCCAACTTTTACACTCCAAATCTACACCCCAATCTGTGAATAATTATGCAAACAGAATGACCCAGGAAATTTGAGTGTTATTAGCACTTTACCATTCTCGTGGGATTAGTGCCTATTCTTTACCATTTAGAACTGATTTACAGCAGTAGATGAAAATCAGGCCCAATATCTTATGGTTAGGCAAAAATGAAACAGCGAGGCTAAAGTTAATTAGTAGGTAGTGGACAAAGTTAGTAATTGGGGTCTTCTACAGGCTCCCATTGCAGATAAATTAAAATGACACCACCTCATATGAGGAAATAAGAAAGGTATGTACAAATATAATAATCATGGGTAACTTCAACTAAACTAATATACACTGGGCATGACCTACTGGAAGTATGTGACAGAATCAAAACTCATAAATGTCATACAAAACTACATATCACATTGTGTCATATTTCCCATTAGGAGGAACGTGCATCTAGATTTGGTTCTTGCAAGTTACCAGATGGCAGTAATAATATAGAAGTAATGGAACCTTGAAGGACAAGTCACCACAATATGATCAAATATGAGATCACCTGGCAACCAATGCCAATGAGAACAAGGACAGAGATGGGTGATTTCAGCAAGGGAAACTCAATGAGCGGTGAACTAGATGAATGAAGTGGATAGCTCACTGGAGGAAAACACACTATACAAAGCCTACAAAAATGGGAGGGAAAAACATTTGGACTATAGGAACTGTTAAAACAAGCTAAAATAAGGTCATGGGATACAAAAAAGTCACCAGAGATAAACATAGCAAAGATTGTCAAGAACAATAAAAAAACACTTTTCAATATAACAGTAAAAGGGTAGTTAGGAAAGAAGTTACAACTTTAAAAGAAAAAAACTGGTGGAGTAATTGAAGAAGGGAAAATAATAGAATTACATAATGATTATTTTCTAGGAGTATTGACTGGTTTGTTATCTGATTATTGTAGTGCAGCAAATATTCTAAAGGATTTTGAAATCAGTATTGAAAAGATATTCAATAGGTTAATAGGGCTAAAGGCTAATGTTCTGATTTCAGCAGTTTTCCAGCGTTAAATTGAAGAAATCCAATTTCCTGAACAGCAAATTGAGGAGTTTTCTGACATAAAATTGATCCCATTAGAAAGAGAAACTATTTAAAAAGGTAAATAGAATATTGAGATACAGCGGGAAATGTTAATATTGAGGAGTGTGTGGGTTTAGGTGTAGGTGGGGGGTTAAATTCATCGAAAATGTCAGCACATCCGGAAGCCGGCTCCAACGCGCCGACTTCTGGGTTTAACTTGGGCACGTTCAGCTGCGTGTGGGTAAACTCCTCCGGAGAGGCAGGTTAGCAATTTGAGTATTTAAATCAGTGTATTGCAATGATATTTTAACCACCATTTAAATTTAACTGCGCGTGCACAGGTTTCCCAGGCTTCCTGAAACTCGGCATTGAAACCAAGGCGAGAAAAGAACGACAATTCATGAGGCTCATTAAAAGTCTGGCATACGTCAGCATAAAATAGTCAGTGCTCACAGCTGCTTTCTTACCTCCCACTGGGAAAGGGTTTGTTGAGAGTACTTGTGGCGAGAGGATAATTTGTGCACCTTGGAGGTATTGAGACTCAAGATCAGGATGGCTGCCTTAGATTGGACCTGGGATGAGGAGCAAGATGACCAGCAGCAACAGCCTGCTGTGCAGAGACCTGCCGTAGGTCAGCAGAGAGGGGAGCAGCAGAGGGGGTCGAGCTCGGAGGAGGCACTACCCACATAATAGGTTGTACAGGCAGAGGCTCACCTTCCTTGAACTCTCGGAAGAGCAGTGCTTCCGGAGGCTAAAGTTGTAGCGTCAGGTGATGACAGACATCTGCAGCCTCCCACAGGAAAACTTGCTCACTGCTGAACCTAGTGGCCACGTATTACCAGTGGCTGTGAAAGTGACCACCGCCCTCAACTGGGCACTACCAGAGACATAGCCAGGATCTCCCAGTCGGCTGCACACAATTGCATAAGGCAGGTCACTGATAGATTGTTTGCCAGGGCTTGCAATATTGTCAACTTTGCCTGTGATAATGCCAGTCAGAATGAGCGGGCGCTCAGGTCTGAGTCTCTGGCTGGCTTCCCACAGGTGCAGGGCATCATCAAGTGTACACACGTGGCAATCTTCGCACTCCTAGATCAACCAGGAGTATTTGTAAACCACAAGGGGTTCCATTCTATCAATTTTTAGCTGGTGTGCACCACAAGAAAAGGTTTATGCAGGTGTGCGCCAGATGCCCGGGGAGCTGCCATGAAGGCTTTCATCCTGCAGCAGTCCAAGCTTACCAACCTCTTTGGACCTGCAAGCAGACTTAAGGGGTGGCTGCTAGGAGACAAAGGATATCCCTTTCAAACTTGGCTGATGGCACCCGTGAGAAACCCAACCAATAAAACCCAAAAGTGGTACAGTGAAAGCCATATGACAACCAGATGTGTCATTGAGCAAGCGATCGGCATGTTCAAGATGCACTTCAGGTGCCTGGACAGAGCTGGAGGCGCCCTTCATTACTTGCCAGCCAGGGTCTCCAGAATGATCATGGTGTGCTGCGCTCTGCACAACATTGCACAGCAGTAAGGTTTGGAGCTGCAGGAGGAACAAGGCAATAAGCACTCATCATCTATGGACAAATCCAATGAATAGGAGGAATATGGTGACATTTCGAAAAGACAGGCAGAATGGAAGAGGAGGGTCAGGTAGCCCTGATAATAAAGGATGACATAAGGACAGTAGTGAGAAAGGATCTTGGCTGGGAAGGTCAGGAAGTAGAATCAGTCTGGGTGGGGATAAGGAATAACAAGGAGCAGAAAACACTGGTGGGAGTAGTTTATAGAGCACCTAAAAGAGTATTAATCAAGAAATAATAGGAGCTTGTAACAAAGGTAATGCAATAATCATGGGTACTTTGATCTTCATATAGACTAGGCAAATCAAATTGGCAAAGGTTGTCTGGAGGACCAGTTCATGGAATGCATTCGAGACAGTTTCCTAGAACAATACGCCGTGGAACCAACCAGGCAACAGGCTATTTTGGATATTGTATTGTGTAATGAGACAGGGTTAATTAGTAATCTCATAGTAAAGGATCCTCTGGGGAAGAGTGATCTTAATATGATAGAATTTTACATTGAGTTTGAGAGTGAAATACTTAATGACGAAACTAGAATCCTAAACTTAAATAAAGCCAATTACATAGGTATGAGGGGCGAGTTGGCTAAGGTAGATTGGGAAATTAGATTAAAAGGTATGACAGTAGATAAGCAGTGGAAAACATTTAAAGAAATATTCCAAAATTCTCAACAAATATATATTCCATTGAGAAATAAAAACTCCACGGGAAAAGTGATCCATCCGTGGCTAACTAAAGAAGTTAAGGATAGTGTAAGATTAAAAGAGGCTTATAATGTTGTGAATAATAGTAGTAAGCCTAAGGATTGGGAGAGCTTTAGAAACCAGCAAAGGATGACCAAAAACTTGATAAAAAGGGAGAAAATAGAATGAGAGTAAATGAGCAAGAAATATAAGAACAGATTGTAAGAGCTTCTACAAGTATGTAAAAAGGAAGAGAGTAGCAAAAGTAAGCACTGGTCCCTTTGAGGCTGAGGCAGGAGAATTTATAATGGGAAATAAGGAAATGGCAGAGACTTTAAACAAATACTTTGGGCTCGATTTTGCCAGAGGGGGCGGGCTGGGGCGTGTCAGGTGGTTTTCGTGTCAGGACCCCAACTCCGAAGTGATGTGGGAAAAAAGTGTGATTTTGCCCTAATTGGGCACTTGATTTCCAGCGTGTGGAAACCCTTGGCCCAATGACTCTTTTCAGACAGAAAGTCGCCTCCGATGATGTCATCAATGCTGCTGGATTTAAGGCCTGCAAGCAGCCTTGCTTCTTCTGGAGACTGGAAACGCTTTGGACATTGTATGAAGGACTTCATTTACCGACCATGTCCACCAGCTAGCAAAAGTGTGCACCTCGCTTTGATGAGCCCTCCCTCCAAGCTCTGGTGCAGGGAGCAAGATCTAATAAGGAGGTGCTCTTCCCTTCCTCAGGGAGAAAAAAGCCTCCCCAGCAGACTAAAGCTGTGTGGCTGCAAGTGGCCCAGGAGGTCAATGCCATCTCTATGTGCCGCAGAACCTGGCTGCAGTGCAGGAAGAGGTTTCATGACCTTCTCCGCACAGGAAAAGTGAGTATGACTTTCCCATCACCCTCAATCTGATCCCCATCGCCTCTCCTCACCAGCACTCAGCTTTGCCAACCTCTTCCTCCACATCCCACTTGACACTGACATCCCCTGCACTCTTACCCATTCCCTCTCTCTCTATGGTCACATTCACTTAACTATTCGACCATGCAGCCCTCACACTCCCTATCACTGTGACGCAATGACAACAACTTACAACACACAGGGAGGGCCCTTTGTCTCCTTCTAAGCATCTATGCTATGGATTCTCTACACTCACTCCTTCATTCTCACTCAAACTCCACTTGTGTCCCTCATTGCAGGAAAAGAGAGCCCACAATAAGAGTGAAAGAGCGAGGACAGGAGGAGGGCCACCCTCAGTAGCCCAGCTCACCACCTCGGAGGAGGCGGCCCTGGAAGTCGCTGGTGTCGAGGAAGATTCACAAGTGGGGGACGGACAGACGGGCGCATCACAGCAAGCTGGTGACAGAATAGTTTGGCATCTCTCTCATTGACATTGCATGAGTGACTGATAATGATTCTGATGCTCTAACAGATTGACTTATGATCATCTGCACAATTCAATATGCATGCAACCTTTACCTCACATCTCCAATTCTTTCCTTTACTCCCCCACAGGACCATCGACAGCCCCTATCCCCACTGTCCAGGAGGAACAGCCTGAGCTTCAAGACTCCTCGGAGAAAGCTGCAACCTCTGATGGCGCAGCATCAGCAGAATTCAGCGCACCCAGCACCAACACAGACACTCACACCTCGGTGGGACCTTCGCGAGATAGAGTAGTGTTGTCAACTAGTGTATCACAGCTCACAAGTGAGCATCAGCAGATGGTGGAGACAGGGACAGCAGTGGAGAGTCCTCATCAGAGGATGCAGGACTCTCCCAGGTCGGCTCCGCTGCATGTTGACCCTGTGCCTCCGGGTCCATCCAGAAGGAGAGCGGTGCTGGAACTCCAGGAACAGGTGCAGGAGTCTCTGGCAGGTTTTGTCTCCAGGGTCGCTGCGAGTGTGGAGCGAATGGAGGAGTCCATCGCTAACATGAGCAGAGCCTTTGTGGAGGCGTTGGCGCATGAACACATCACCACGGAAAGGATAGCAACCTCCGTGGAAAGGATGGCTACCTCCGTGGTAAGGCTGGCTACCATAGAGAAGAGGATGGCTACGGTAGAGGAGAGGATGGCTACGGCCATGGAGGAGTTTAGTCGCCAGGGTCTTGAAAACATGGTGATTGTTCAGAATAGACTGACATCTCTTGAGGAGCGAAGGTCAGCTATTGAGCAGAGAAACCAGACCTTCATGGAAGTCCTCTGGAGTAGGACTTCCAGTGCAGAAACGGGTCCTCATGGCCCCCCTGAAGTTCAGCAAGGTGCTGTCAAGCCACTTGCTAGCTCTGAAGTGGGGCTGACCCATCACACCACCATGCCACTGCAAAGCCCTTGGTCAGAGCCCCACCAGAGTCCTCAACCCAACTGAGATGGGCGTCTCATCCCCTGCACAGCCGCAGGAGCAGCAGACTGTTGCCGAGCCCTCACAGGTTCGCAACCCCAGAGGACGCCCGCCAAAGTGTCGAGACAGGAGCAGCAAGAAAGTGAGCAAGGGGCCTCCACATCTGCTGAAGCCACAGGGGAAGCACCACATAGGAGCACGCATAAGAGGAAGTAGTCACAAGGGTAGTCACTTGGGTGTTATGTTGTGTTTATTTTTGAAATGCCATCAGTTGCTTGTTGTGATTAAAAAATTCTGATGGTAAACTGTTGAAGTTGTGGCCTGTGTCATTTCGCAAATGGGACTTCCACATTGAGGGCTTAGAGCGACTTGCAATTGTCAGTATGGTGGTCAGAGTGATAGGAATCCGCAGGTTCTTGTCCATTAGCGATGCTCTGGTAAGAATGTGCGAGGCAAAAGTGTTTGATTGTGCAGGCTAAGCAAATCTGGCCAAGATGAGTGCGTCCCTTGCATCCCGGGCAGCAATGTGGTCGCGCGCTGGCGCCTTCTGGCCTGTGCAGCTTCAGGTGGGTGAGCAGCAGCTTGACGCTACTGTTGCTGCTGCTGTTGCTGCTGCTGCTGTTCATGGTTCTGCTGCTGCCGCGGCTGGTCTTCATCCAAATCTGATGTCCAGGAGGAAAGGAAATAAATGGTTCCCATGCTTCTGGTATATGCCTCAGGTTTCCCAGGAGGTCACACTGGAGATGGATGTCAGGCTCCAAACTTCCACAACAATGGGTAGGCCTGCTAAAAGTTCCCCCAGACCTGAGACAACAAAGTTCTGCCACCTGCAAATGATGATTGGTGAAAACTCCTTTTTAATGGTGAAGCTGCAGCTGTTAGTAAGCAATCCACTTGTGAGGCCGCCAGGATTAACTGGCGTGTTCCAGAGGAGACATGCAGGACGGGGAAAAAGCGTTAAAATCAGAAAGGCCTCTCAAAATGGGATTATAGAGGCAATTAACTGGTTGTTGAGGGCCTTAAGGGCCTATCCCACCTCTTGGTGGTGGGATGGAAACGGGGTCTGAAAGCCCGATTCTGGGAAAATTGCTCGGAGGCGGGCTGGAGGCGGGATCACACGCCTCCAATCCTGCCTCCTCGGGCCTGGCAAAATCGAGCCCTTTGTATCTATCTTCACAGGAGAAGACACAAAAAGCATACCAAAAATAGTGGGGAACCAAGGGGCTAATGAGGAACTTAAAGTAATTAATATCAGTAGAGAAAAAGTACTTGAGGAACTAATGGGACTAAAAGCCGACAAATCCCCTGGACCTGATGTCTACATCCCAGGGTTCTAAAAGAGGTGGCTACAGAGATAGTGGCTGTATTGGTTGTGATTTTCCAAAATTCCCGAGATTCTAGAACAGTTCCAACGGATTGGAAGGTAGCAAATGTAACCCTGCTATTCAAGAAAGGAGGGAGAGAGAAAACAGGGAACTACAGGCCAGTTAGCCTGACATCAGTCATCGGGAAAATGCTGGAATCCATTATTAAAGAAGTGGTATCAAGTCACTTAGAAAATCATAATATGATTAGGCAGAGTCAACATGGTTTTATGAAAGGGAAATCATGTTAAACAAATTTGTTAAGCGTTTTTGAGGATGTAATTAGTACGATAAAGGGGGACCAGTGGATGTAGTATATTTGGATTTCCAAACGGCATTCGATAAGGTGCCACATAAAATGTTATTACACAAGATAAGGGCTCATGGGGTTAGGGGTAATATATTAGTATGGATAGAGGATTGGTTAACAGACAGAAAGCAGAGAGTAGGGATAAACGGGTCATTTTCCGGTTGGCAGGCTGTAACTAGTGGGGTGTCGCAAGGAGCAGTGCTTGGGCCTCAGCTATTTACAATCTATATTAATGACCTAGATGAAGGGACCACGTGTAATATATCCAAGTTTGTTGACAATACAAAGCTAGGTGGGAAAGTAAGCTGTGAGGAGAACACAAAGAGCCTGCAAAGGGATATACATAGGTTAAGTGAGTGGGTAATAAGATGGCAGATGGAGTATAATGTGGGGAAATTTGAGATTATTCGCTTTGGTAGGAAGAATAGAAAAACAGAGTATTTTTTTAAATGGTGAGAAACTATTAAATGTTGTTCAGAGAGATTTAGATATCCTCATACAGGAAAGACAGAGAGTTAGTATGCAGGTACGGCAAGCAATTAGGAAGGCAAATGGCATGTTGGCCTTTATAGCAAGTGGGTTGGAGTACAAGGGTAAGGAAGTCGTGCTACAATTGTACAGGGCTTTGGTGAGACCACATCTGGAGTACTGTGCACAGTTTTGGTCTCCTTATCTGAGGAAGGATATACTTGCCTTAGAGGCGGTGCAACAAAGATTCACTAGATTGATTCCTGGGATGAGAGGGCTGTCCTATGATGAGACTGTGTAGATTGGGCCTATACTCTCTGGGGTTTAGAAGAATGAGAGGTGATCTCATTGAAATATATAAGATTCTGAGGGGGATTGACAGGGTAGACGCTGAGAGGTTGCATCCCCTGGCTGGAGAGTCTAGAACTAGGGGGCATAGTCTCAGGATAAGGGGACGGCCATTTAAGACTGAGATGAGGAGGAATTTCTTCACTCAGATGGTTGTGAATCTTTGGAATTCGCTACCCCAAAGAGCAGTGAATGCTGAATCGTTGAGTATATTCAAGGCTGATGTAGATACATTTTTGGACTCTAGGGGAATCAAGGGATATAGAGCTCGGGCAGGAAAGTGGAGTTGAGTTTGAAGATCAGCCATGTTTTTTTCTGAATGGCAGAGTAGGCTCGAGGGGCCATATAGCATACTAGTGCTTCTAATTTTTATGTTCTTATGACCCCAACACAGCACCAGCCGCTCACATTGCTGCCTGGGATTCCGAGAGCTGTAATTTTCAGTTAGTCACTACCACTGGCCTGATATAACAATCACAACCAACAGCCACTCTCCCTCCATCCCTCCACCTCCAATCTCAATGACACAAAGCAGTCCTGTAACCAACCATCCGATTGCACATCCCCCATTGAGCCCCGTCAATTCATGTCTTCCCGTTCATCAACGAGCAACTGAAAAGGCAAGTTGCCACTCGGCAACCGAGAATGGGCAACACGGGAAAGTGGTGCAAAGTAATAAATTTTATGTGATTGTACTAAACAATGGAAACTTTACAACATAACATTTCCTCAAATGTCCATATGCATTCCTTGGTGAACTACAAAGCTTTACTCTTCCTTTTCCTACTGCTCCTACGTGGTGTAACCCCTGTGGCTTCAGCAGAGGTAGAGGGAGGCTGCTCAGAGCTCTGCTCTGATTGTTGAGATGCTCTTGGCTGACGACCTCTGAGTGTTGGAGCCTGTGAGGGCCCCACTAAAGACTGCTCCACCTGCATCCGTGCAGGGGCAGATTCGACCATCAGGAGAGGAGGCAGCATGTCGGGTACTGGCTGGGGGTGGGGGCTGGCAACAGGTGAGTAATGCGAGCACTTTGAGTGGAGTCCCCACTTCCAGTTCTGACGAAAGGTCATCGACCTGAAACGTTAACTCTGTTTCTCTCTCCACAGATGCTGCCTGACCTGCTGAGTATTTCCAGCATTTTCTGTTTTTATTCCCCACTTCCATGTTCCATTTCGACATCATCCCTCTCATGGGCCAGCCACACTTCACTCCTACCAATCTGCTAGAGAGCAGGTCGGTACAGATCAGTGACGCACTGTAAAGCCAAGGCTAAGGTGTCCGTATCCTGCATTTTTCATGGTTTGCCCCAGAAACACGATGTCATCATCAACGCATTTTAAAACTCATTTCCTGGCCTTTCAATCTGAATTCCTTGAAGGTATGTTTAACTGGGTTGGAAGTGAGTGTGAACTACTACTATTTTTGGCTTTTTGGGTTGCTTTTGTTTTTGTATTGCTTTACTTTATTTTTCACCTTTTATCATTGAAGGGAATTTTACTCTTAATTTAAGCAATTAATGCCATTTAGATGGGCATTCCTCTGAGAATCCCTCTTGCCCTCAGGGAATTAGAGGATGAGGAGTAGTTCCACAAGAATGCACAAAGGCAGGTATGTCTTATTAGATGCAGTCTGCCCTGACACACTTGTTCAAGAAGACCAGTCAATAGACCTTGGAAGAGTTACTTAGGCATGCTGCTTACACTTCACCAAGAAGACAGTCCCACTTAGCCACTTCATGCAAACTCAAGGTAACATATGGCCTGGAACCAAACTTACTTATGGTAATGCAACAAATTATTTTCATATTATTAAGGCATGTTGAAAATGTACTTAACTTTATTTTAAAAGTTGAAAGTTTGTTACACAATCAAATCATTTCCATTACAGTAATTAAAAACAACTAACAAGTTAGCACTGAACATAGATAAGCAGCTGAATTGCTGGAGTGCTTTACTCTTGACTAAAGTTTTAGATGACTGACAAAAAAAAATACATTTCAAAATTAAATCCAGCATTTAATTAAAGCTTTCATTATGACGATGCTTTCTTTAAATAAGCAATGAGGTCAGCACGTTCACTTTTCTTCTTGATACCAGCAAACAGCATTTTTGTTCCAGGAATATATTTTTTTGGGTTCTCCAAATATTCCATTAGAGTGCTCTCTCCCCATGTGATGCCTGTATATAAATGCATATTTTAGTTCAGGGACAAATAATACTGAAATGCAAACATCAAAGTTGCAGTCTAAATTACACTACCTTTATTCTTGTTTGCATCAGTGTAGGCATATCCTGCAGCTGTCCCGGATTTACGCCCAAAAAGACCCGAGAGATTTGGGCCAACCATATGTTTTCCACCTTTTTCAATAGTGTGACACACAGTACACTTCTGCACAAAGATTTTCTTTCCTTTCTCTGGATCACCCATTTAGACTCTAACATGACAAAAAGGAAAACATTAGGGATTGTGCGTGAACTGTAGTAACTTGCTGTCAATTTTAAAATGAATTGATTCAAAATGTATTTCAGTAAATCACAAATAAAATGATATAAATTAATCTGAGGTTTTATTATGCATCTGCTACATCTGAAAATGATACTTTGGTTCGCCAGACATATCATAACCCATCTCGGTGGGGTTAATTTTTCTCTGCCCAATGCCCCATGCGCACCTATTTCCCAGGAAGAAGAAAAAGAGGTGGCGATTCATCACATCTAGTTTCCACCCCATTTATGCTTGACAAGCATTCCCAGTCACAGGGCAGGCTTAGCCAGAGAGATTGCACTGGAAAGAAGCACTAAGATTTTAACTGTATTTAAAAACAAGTGGAAGTGACTTCAATCTGGCCTCCGCATCAATTTCTTTCCCTAACACTGGTCGTAACTCATGTGATAATATGGCACATACAAACTGTGTTCTCAGTTGCTGGGCTGGGTCTGAAATCTACTGTACTTTGAAAGGACAGAGAGCAACTTGCATTTGGAGTGGCAAATCAACTTTTGAGACAAAAATGCCAGTTTTCTGGTGCAGTTGGCCAGCACCATGCCCAGGAACTTTTAAGGAGAGTTGAGGAGTTACTTGCACTTTTTGGATCACATCCCCCTTAGCACAATGGGTATACCATTTGGAGTCCACTGTATATGTGTTAGTAGTAAGAGGAGTACAAGGAAGAGCTTTTGAATGCCAGGGTAGTGCAAATTCATTGCAGGGAGAGGGGTCCAAACCATCATTACTCTGCCAACCAAATACATCAACCCCAAAGGAATTAACTGGACCTGACGGAGTAGCAATGCCTTCAGAGGCTCTGATTCACCAGTGAGACAGTAAAAAGGCTGTGCAACATGCTGGAGGATAAACTGCAACCCAACACAAGACCAGACATGGTGCTCCAAGTGACAGTGAAGAACAGTTGCCTTCAATTATTTTGCTTCAGGCTCTTTCCAGGGGGCCAATGGAGTTATTAGTAACACCAATCTGTGCTGCATTGTTGTATAAATAGATGAACGATTTATTGTTTGCCAGAGCAAGCAGATACATCTCTTTCCCAGTGAACGACATAGAAACATAGAAGATAGGAGCAGGAGTAGGCCATTCAGCCCCTCGAGTCTGCTCCGCCATTTAATGAGATCATGGCTGATCATCCAAATTCAGTACCCTGTCCCTGCTTTCTCCCCATATCCCTTGATCCCTTTAGCCTTAAGAAATATATCTAACTCCTTCTTGAATATATCTAATGAATTGGCCTCAACTGCCTTGTGTGGTAGAGAATTCCACAGGTTCACCACTCTCTGGGTGAAGAAATTCCTCCTCATCTCAGTCCTAAATGGCTTACCCCTTATCCTTAGACTGTGACCCCTAGTTCTGGACTCCCCCGCCATCGGGAACATCCTTCCTGCATCTAGTCTGTCTAGTCCTGTTAGAATTTTATAAGTTTCAATGAGATCCCCTCTCATTCTTCTAAACTCTAGCGAATATAAGCCTAATTGACCCAATCTCTCCTCATACGTCATTCCTGCCATCCCAGGTATCAGCCTGGTGAATCTTCGCTGCACTCCCTCCATGGCAAGAACATCCTTCCTCAGATAAGGCGACCAAAACTGCACACAATACTCAAGATGTGGTCTCACCAAGGCGCTGTACAACTGCAGCAAGACATCGGCCCAAAAATTCGGCCGTTCCCGGGTGAGTACTCAGTGCGTACTCACCCGTATTCATTCCCGAAGTGCCGGTTTCCTGCATGCACTGTGCATGCGTGGGAAACCGGAACTTCCGGTATGGTGAAGGGGGCGGTTCCTAGGTGAACCGCGTGCGCAATAGAGGCTGTGCGCATACAGCACACTTAGATTTTTTTTTCAGGTTTCTACGCGAGGGTAAGTATTGAAGATTCTACGCTAATAAAAAGGAGGCGTAAGACCCCTTTTGAACAAGGTCAGTGGTTAATTAAGTATAATTTTAAATTTTTTTAAACAGGTTTATCTTTTTTAGATACTTTAAAGAAAGGTAAGTTTATTTTTATAACTTTTAAAAAGTATTTTAATTTTTTCAAAAATTTAAATTTTTGTTTAAAGTGGTTAATTTATTTAACTATAGTTATTTTATAAATGTGATGGTTTTTTAAAAATTTATTTTAAGTTTAGCTGTTCTTTTGGGGCTGATTTCAATTCACAGATTTGACAGGTCTCCTGTCAAATCTATGAATGAAAGATGGTCTGCTGCCATTGGCTCTCCATGGCACACGTGATCCCAGGGGTCGCATCGCACTAACTGCGCCCCTGGAACACGCAAGCACTGTGCGCCGGCTCTTGGGAGAGGCCCAGGACCCGAAGTTCCTGTGGGCCCGAAACACAACGGCAGGCGCGGTGGGTAAGAGCGCGCGCGATCCTTACCCCCGCGGCAAGCCGGCCACGCGAATTTCTAGGCCATCCTTGTTCCTGTACTCGAACACTTTCGCTACGAAGGCCAACATACCATTTGCCTTCTTAACCGCCTGCTGCACCTGCATGCTTACCTTCAGCGACTGGTGCACAAGGACATCCAGGTCTTATTGCACTTCCCCTTTTCCCAATCTATTGCCGTTCAGATAATAATCTGTCTTCCTGTTTTTGCCACCGAAATGGATAACCTCGCATTTATTTGCCATGCATCTGCCCAATCACCCAACCTTTCCAAAGCATACTGGAGTTTCTCTGCATCCTCCTCACAGCACACACGCCCACCCAGCTTTGTGTCAGCTGCAAACTTGGAGATATTACATCTAGTTCCCTTGTCTAGATCATTAATATATATTGTGAATAACTGGGGTCCTAGCACCGATCCCTGCGGTACCCCACTAGTCACTGCCTGCCACTCGGAAAAAGACCCATTTATTCCAACTCTTTGCTTCCTGTCTGCCAACCAGTTCTCTATCCAAGACAGTACCTTACCCCCAATCCCGTGTGCTTTAACTTTGCACGCTAATCTCTTATGCGGGACCTTATCGAAAGCCTTCTGAAAGTCCAAATACACCACATCCACTGGTTCTCCCTTATCTATTCTACCAGTTACATCCTCAAAAAATTCCAGTAGATTACTCAAGCATGATTTACCTTTTGTAAATCCATGTTGACTTTGTCCGATCCTGTCACTGTTTTCCAAGTGCTCTGCTATTACATCTTTTATAATGGACTCTAGCATTTTCCCCACTACCGATGTCAGACTTACCGGTCTATAATTCCCCATTTTCTCTCTACCACCTTTTTTAAATAGTGGGGTTACATTAGCTATCCTCCAATCCATGGGAACTGTTCCAGAGTCTGTAGAATTTTGGAAGATGACCAGCAATGCATCTACTATTTCTAGGGTCACTTCCTTAAGTACCCTAGGATGTAGATTATCAGGCCCTGGGGATTTATCGGCCTTCAATCCCGTTATTTCCCTAACACCATTTCCCTACAAATACTGATTTCATTCAGTTCCTCCCTCTCATTAGACCCTATGTTCCCCGACATCTCTGGGAGGTTATTTGTATCCTCCTTTGTGAAGACAGAACCAAAGTATGTATTTAATTGGTCTGCCATTTCTTTGTTCCCCATTATAAATTCCCCTGATTCTGACTGCAAGGGACCTACGCTTGACTTCACCAATCTTTTTCTCTTCACATATCTATAGAAGCTTTTACAGTCAGTTTTTATGTTCCTGCAAGCTTACTCTCATAATCTATTTTCCCCCTCTTAATTAATTCCTTTGTCCTCCTTTGCTGAATCCTAAACTGCTGCCAATCCTCAGGTTTTCTGCTTTTTCTGGCCAAATTATATGTCCTCTCCTTGGATCTTATGCTATCCCTAATTTCCCTTGTTAGCCACGGTTGAGTCACCTTTTTATTTTTATGCCAAACAGGGATGAACAAATTCTGTAGTTCATCCATGTGATCTTTAAATGTTTGCCATTGCCTATCCACCATCAACCCTTTAAGTAATGTTCCCCAATCCATCCTAGCCAACTCGTGCCTCATACCATCGTAGTTTCCTTTATTTAAATTCAGGACCCTAGTCTCGGAGTCAAATACTTCACTCTCCATCTTAATGAAGAATTCTATCATATTATGATCACTCCTCCCCAAGGGGCCTCGCACAACAAGATTGCTAATTAATCCTTTCTCATTACATAATACCCAGTCTAAGATGGCCTGATCTCTAGTTGGTTCCTCGACATATTGGTCCAGGAAACCATCCCGTATACACTCTAGGAATTCCTCCTCCACAGTATGGTTCCTAATTTGGTTAGCCCAATCTATATGTAGATTAAAGTCACCCATGGTAACTGCTGTGCCCTTATTGCACGCATCACTAATTTCCCATTTAATGCCATCCCCAACCTCAGCATTACTGTTTGGGGGTCTGTATACAACTCCACTAACGTTTTCTGCCCCTTGGTATTTCTCAGCTCTGCCCATACAGATTCCACATCATCAGAGCTAATATCCTTCTTACAATTGTGTTAATCTCCTCTTTAACCAGCAATGCTACCCCACCTCCTTTTCCCTTTCCTTCCTGAATATCGAATACCCCTGGATGTTGAATTCCCAGACTTGGTCATCCTGGAGCAATGTCTCCGTAATCCCAATTATATCATATCCGTTTACATCTATTTGCGCAGCTAATTCATCCACCTTATTACGAATGCTCCTCGCATTAAGACACAAAGGGCTGGATTTTATCAATGGAGGCGAGCAGGAGGCGGGACTCCCACTTTTGGGGTTGTAGTCCCTGCCTCCATCGAGTTGTGGTCAACCCACTCGATTTTCCCTTGATTGACCTTGTTGAGCCCGCCCAGCGGGCTCAGCAGGCCAATTAAGGGCCACCCGGAAACAGGTGACGTCACAGATTGACATTTCATCTGTCAAGAGCTTTTGACAGATGAAATATCAGCATTTGATAGCTCCTTGAAGCTGTCAAACACTGACAAGCTGTCCTCTAAGTTAATTCCTTCCACTCAGGTTGATTTAGAGATCTCTGCAGAACAAAAAGCAGAGGCTGCAGCTTTTGACAGCTCAACGGCCATTCTGCTTTCTGTGCCGGTGAGATTTCTGACTCCCGAGACCTGAAGGGCTGACATCTGCAGGAGGAAGTTAAGGTAAGTAAAACTTTTTCCACACTTTACACTTACCTTACACACTTACCTCTGCACACATGCACCCATCACTCACCTGTCCACCGGACATATCGACCCCTCCAACCCCTGCAGACCCATGGTCTGCCTCGCTAAATCGGCGTGGTTTGGACCTGTCGGGAAGCCCACACTTCAGGGCTAAAAATAGGGATTAGGCAAAAAACTGCCTGTTAACTACCTGTTAACAGGCAGTTTATTGGCACTAATTCCCTTCCCACCTCGGGGAGGCGGGTCCCAGCACAGGTCGGGTACCCCCCTCCTGTGAAACTGGCATGGAGGCGGGTTGGGGGCGGGATGGGTTCAGGACCCCCGAATCTGCTATTTTCCCACCCCACACGCCTCCAAACCCGCCTCCACAGGTCAATGAAAATTCTGCCCAAAGCCTTCAGGCTTGATTTTTTAACACTCTTAGTCCTTTTAGAATTATTATTTACTGTGGCCCTGTTTGATTTATACCCTTGATTTCTCTGCGTTCCACTTTTGCTTTTCTCCTTCCTGTCTTTTGTTTCTATCCTTGCTTCCCTTTCCTCTGTCTCCCTGCACAGGTTCCCAACCCCCTGCCATTTTAGTTTAAACCCTCCCCAACAGCACTAGCAAACACTCCCCCTAGGACAATGAGCAACAGGACAGAGCTCTAAGCTTTTTCAAATGGCAGGTTTCATTGATGTCACAGAAGTGCACCATAGGCAAACTGAAAGAAATTTTATTCTATCAATGTTCAGCTTGTGTGCAACCATCTTCACCGGATACTGCAGGTAAATTTCAGATTCCCCAACAGCATTCATTCATGATGCATTCAATTTATGGCAGTCCAGCATTTGCTGATATCCAGGAAGTCAAGGGTTGGATCCTAAAGAGACCACAGAAATGCTCTGCTGCCTTGGCTTCTGACCTTTCTGCGGCATGCCTATACATCAGCAGAGCACAGGTACAATGAGGTACACACCTCCACCAGATCCATCAAATATATCATAGGAATTCTAAAACAGCGACTTAGATGCCTTGTCAGATCTGGGGGCATCCAATATTCCTGATTTCCAGGTCTGGAAATCACAATATTCAAATACACTGGCCTAGATTTTCTGATTGGGCGAAAGCCCAACCGGAACTGAGGCCCTGGAAGAAGAGCACCTGCCCAAAGCTTATCCCACATGTATTTCCGGAGTCACATCATTAGCATTGTCTTGAGGTGCTCCCAGCTTTGGTAAAGCCTGTGATTTAAAACTTGCCCATTGCTGGACATGAAATTGCATTCTGCTGCAGGATTTAAAGGCCTGCAACAGCTTAAAGAGGCAGGCATCGTGGTTTGTAAGGCAGAGCCAGTGGCCTGCGATTTTACTAATGGAGGCAGCTTGAGTGCAGATCCGCTGCTCGGAGGCTTTCCGACCTGCTCCCGGCAGCCGCCTCCCAGAACTTACGAATTTGCGTTGATTTGCCTCGTTACGGCGGGTCCCTCCAGGCAATTGCTTGGAGGCTGTCAGTTTCTCGCGTCTGATGACGCGTTGTTGGAAAGAAAATTTAAAGGGGCCATGTCCCCTTTGGGGAAAATGTCAATGGATGGATTGGTGCTGCAATATATGGAAAGGGGAGTTGACAGCATCTGTTCTGAACAAAATTTAATGAATGAAATTGCTGGTCATATTTTTCCAGAAAGATTTTTATGATTTTTTGTATATATCAATTTATAATCTGACTATGAAATGAAAAAGATGCCAGATTTGTTCCAATCATTGGCTTAGTGATATTAATGCTTTTTTCTCTTAAAGGCGCTGGCTGCTGCAGGAACGGCAGCCCCAAAAACTAAGGCTGCACCCAGGTTCAATGAGGGCTCTCTCCATGCTCTTGTTGAGGGAGTTAGAGGACGTCAGGAGCTCCTCTTTCCTGGAAATGGAAGGAGGAGGCCTCCTCAGCAAACCAAGGCAGCTTGGCTGCAAATTGCTGAGGAGGTGAGCTCGAGGTCTGTGTGCAGACGCACATGGGTTCAGTGTGGAAAAAGGTTTAATGATCTGCTGAGATCACCTAAAGTGTGGCCTCTGTGTTCGGGGAAATGGAAGTTCAAGAGTGAGGGCTCAGGGTGATTTCCATGTAGAATGTTGGTGGTGACAGTGAGCACAAACCACCGTTAATTGGACAGATGATGCCTGGGGTTTTGAGAATGTCGGACTTATATTCATCTCCATGTGCCAGCCACCTGTGGTTGAAGCGTAAGCTTACGCGAATCTGTCATGGATGAGTGCATCCTTGCCTGACGGCCAGCAATGTGATTGCCTGCTGCTGGATTGGCCACATCCGGCCCCGCAAGGCGTCACTCCCTGTCCTCCTCCTCGTCCTCTTCCTCGTCCTCTTCATCTTCCTCCAAGGAGGCTGTGTGCTGAGCCACCTGTTCATCCGGCAGCACTAAGCCGCGCTGCTCTTCCTCCGAATCTGGCGACCAGGATGAGAGGATGTAAATGGTTCCCATCCTGTTGTTATAGATTTCAGTTGAGGCAAGAAGCTTGCAAGCGCACACTCAAAGTGGCCTGAAATTATTCCAATCGGTTCAAACAGCAGATGTGTGTCAGCTTGACCAGTCACAAGGTCATTAGATTTGCAAAATCTTTTCCCAAACCTCCAACAACAAAGTTGTTGCATTTGAATGCCAGTCATGTTACAGGAGCGCTTTTAAAGTTCTGCACCAATAATGACTACAGATCATGTCCTCCACCAACTCGTCTCCTTGCAGCAGGACTGTTTCTGACAAGACGGGAAACAGGAGCCAGAGGCAGGAAAATGGGAAACCTCTGTCGAAATAGGATTATCAAGGCAGTTAACAGGCTCTTAACTGCCTTAACTACCTGTCCTACTGGTTGGAGTCGGGTCAGTTTGGGAGCAGCTGAACAGACACTCAGGAAAATCGCGTGGAGGCGGGATGGAGGCGGGTTGGGTGTCTGAAGCCATTTTTTCCGATTTTACCAGCTGACACACCTCCAAACCCACCTACTCAGGGCTGGTAAAATCGAGCCCATTGTGTTTGGAAACATGTCTGCAAGCAGTTCAGCATGGCACACAATGCCCCATTTTTGTGATAGGAAGATAGAAATTCTGGGAGAAAGTGAGGGACAGAAGAGGGCTCTCTTTGGGATGCAGCCCAGCCAGCAAACTGCCCAACAAGGATGGCAGGAGGTTGTAACAATCACTGATGCCATGAGCAATATACCATGTATCTGGAGGCAATGTAGGAAGAAGTTTAATTACCTTATCAGGTCAGACAAGGTAAGAGAACCCACTGTTATCTTCCATTAATTTGAGTGTAGTAAGCACCTATGATACTTACAATGATCTCCCTCTCATACATTATAACAGCATTTTCTGTTTTATTGCATGATACATATGCATGCCATCACTTGCACTGTGGGCTACATGCTAACACTTGGGTATTACTGTATATCATCAAGAATATTGCAACCACTCACTTTTACTACATTGTTTGCATGAGAAGATAGCTGATAGAAAAAGACAGAGAGCACAGATGGGAGGAGGACCCCTAACCTTTGCACACTATCCCTGTATGAGAATGAAGCCCTGAGAATCCTGGAAGGGGGGGGGGGGAGGGGGGGGGTGGAGATCACAGAAGGGGATAGAGATAGGGAAGTAGAAGGATTGGCTCAGGATTTGTGTGAACAACAAACCATCTCCTGCTTTCTTTTCATTCTATTTTCTCATTCACTCCCTTGTGACAACCTATATGCTCTTCTCTTTTTCTAGATGTACAGGAGAACTTTCTTGATCAGCATGTTTGCAGTCCAATGAGGAAAGAAGCAGTGCTGGATCTAGTTCTGGGGAATGAAGTGGGGCAAGTGGAGCATGTTTCAGTGGGAGAGCATTGTGAAGCAATGATCACTATATCATTGGGTTTAGAGGAGTTATGGAAAGGGGCAAGGAACAATTAACGGTGAAAATACTCAGAGGGCTAATTTCAATGAGTTGAAAAGGGATTTAGCCCAGGTGGATTGGAAACAAAGGTTGGCAGGTAAAACAGTAAATGAGCAATGGGAAGCCTTCAAGGAGGAGAAAGTTCGGGTACAGACTAAACACATTCCTATGAGGGGGAAAGGAATGGCATCCAAAGCTAGAGCTTCCTGGATGACTAAAGATATTGAGATTAAAATTAAACAGAAAAAGGAGGCTTATGATAAATGTCAGGTTCATAATACAGTAGAGAATCAAGGAGAATACAGAAAATGCACAGGAGAAATGAAAAAATAAATCAGGGGAAAATAGAGTGTATGGCCGCAATTTCGCCTACCGTGGCAAGTCCGGTGCGGCCGGAGTAGACAGCAGCCTCAAACTCCGCACCCGTCTTGATCCCGCCTCCTCCAAGTGATTTTGCCCTGATTGGGCTTAACAAGCCCACCCTGTGAGGTTCCCAGCCAATTAAAAGGAAGAGGGTCTGATGACGCGTCATCAGCCGGTTTCCTTAAAGGGGCCACGTCCACATTCATTTTGATAGTTGTGCTGTCAGTGATCTACAGCACTGAGGTGCTGCAAACACTGACAAACAATGCACAAAGGTGCACGGCTGCACCCAGGCTCCCGCATGACTCCCTCCATATGCTTATGGAAGGAGTCACAGCACGCAAGGAGGTTCTCTTCCTTTCCAATGGGCGGTAGAGACCTCCCCAGGACACCAACGTAGCCTGGTTGCACACTGCACAGGACACAAGCAGGGATATTGTCAGGAGGACCTGGCTGCACTGGCACAAACCTTTCAATGATCCCAGTAGATCACGAAACATTACTGCAAAGCCACACTCAACCTCATCCTCCTTGGAATGAGTGACCATAACATGGTTGAATTCCATATTCAATTAGAGGGTGAGAAGGTTGGATCTCAAACAAGCGTGCTAAGCTTGAATAAAGGAGACTATGAAGGTATGCGAGCAGAATTTAGTAGAGTGGATTGGGAAAATAGATTAAAGGGTAAGACGATACATGATCAGTGGTGTACATTTAAGGAGTTATTTTACAACTTCCAAAAAATATATATTCCACTGAGAAGAAAAGGGTGTAAAAGAAAAGACAGTCATCCATGGCTAAGTAAAGAAATTAAGGATAGTATTTGACTAAAAACAAAGGCTTATAAGGTAGCCAAATCTAGTGGGAGGATAGAGGATTGGGAAAACTTTAAAATACAGCAAAAAATAACAAAAGGATTGATTAAGAAAGGGAAGATAGATTATGAAAGTAAATTAGCAAAAAATATAAAAACAGATAGTAAGAGTTTTTATAGTTATATAAAAAGAAAAAGGGTGGCTAAAGTAAATGTTGGTCCCTTAGAGGATGAGACCGGGAAATTAATGGTGGGAAATATGGAGATGGCAAATACACTGAATGAATATTTTGTATCAGTCTTTACAGTAGAGGACACTAAGAATATCCCAACACTGGACAAACAGGGGGCTATAGGGGGAGAGGAGCTAAACACGATCAAAATCACTAAGGAAGTGGTACTCGGTAAAATAATGGGACTCAAGGCGGATAAATCACCTGGACCTGATGGCTTACATCCTAGGGTCTTGAGGGAAGTGGCAGTAGGGATTGTGGATGCATTGGTAATAATTTTCCAAAACTCCCTGGACTCAGCAAAGATCCCGGCAGACTGGAAAACTGCTAATGTAACACCCTTATTTAAAAAGGGCAGTAGACAGAAGGCTGGAAACTATAGACCGGTTAGCCTAACATCTGTGGTAGGTAAAATTTTGGAGTCCATTATTAAGGAGACAGTAACGGGACATTTGGATAATCATAATTTAATAGGACAAAGTCAGCATGGTTTTATGAAGGGGAAGTCATGTTTGACAAATTTGCTGGAGTTCTTTGAGGAAGTAACTCACAGGGTGGATAAAGGGGAACCAGTGGATGTGGTGTATTTAGACTTCCAAAAGGCATTTGACAAGGTGCCACACAAAAGATTATTGCTAAAGATAAAAAATCACGGGATTGGGGGTAATATTCTGGCATGGATAGAGGATTGGCTATCTAACAGAAGGCAGAGAGTTGGGATAAATGGTTCATTCTCAGACTGGCAATCAGTAACTAGTGGTGTTCCGCAGGGGTCAGTGCTGGGTCCCCAACTCTTTACAATCTATATTAACGATTTGGAGGAGGGGACCGAGTGTAACATATCAAAGTTTGCAGATGATACTAAGATGGGAGGGAAAGTAGTGAGTGAGGAGGACATAAAAAATCTGCAAGGGAACATAGACAGGCTAAGTAAGTGGGCAGAGATTTGGCAGATGGAATACAATACTGGAAAGTGTGAGGTTATGCACTTTGGCAGGAAAAATAGTAGAGCAAGTTATTATCTAAATGGCAAGAAACTGGAAAGTACTGAAGTACAAAGGGATCTGGGGGTCCTGGTGCACGAAACTCAAAAGGTTAGCATGCAGGTGCAGCAAGTGATTAAGAAGGCCAATGGAATGTTGGCTTTCATTGCTAAGGGGATAGAATATAAAAATAGGGAGGTATTGCTTCAGTTGTACAGTTTTGGTGTCCTTACTTAAGGAAAGACATACTTGCTCTCGAGTCAGTACAAAGAAGGTTCACTCGGTTAATCCCGGGGATGAGGGGATGGACATATGAGGAGAAGTTGGGTAGATTGGGACTCTACTCATTGGAGTTCAGAAGAATGAGAGGCGATCTTATTGAAACATATAAGATTGTGAAGGGGTTGGATCGGGTGGATGCGGGGAGGATGTTCCCGATGATGGGTGAAACTAGAACTAGGGGGCATAGTCTTAGAATAAGGGGCTGCTCTTTCAAAACTGAGATGAGAAGGAACTACTTCACTCAGAGGGTGGTAGGTCCATGGAATATGCTGCCCCAAAAAGCTGTAGAAGCTACATCATTACATAAATTTAAAACAGAAATAGACAGTTTCCTAGAAGTAAAGGGAATTAAGGGTTACGGGGAGCGGGCAGGAATTTGGGCATGAGTCTAGGTTCGGATCGGTCATGGCCCTGTGGGTAGCGTAGCGGGCCCAGGGGCCGTGTAGCCTGATCCTGCTCCTATTTCGTGTGTCCAATTCTATTAGGTTCAGGAGATGGTTCTGTGATAGTAGATTGGCGGTTAGGATCAGATCAGCCATGATCTTATTGAATGGCGGAGCAGGCTCGAGGGGCCAATTGGCCTACTCCTGCTCCTATTTCTTATGTTCTTATGTGCCACTCATCACATCCCCATCACTCTGCCTTCCCTACCCTACTCCTGCACATCCTTACTCACACCAACTTACCTTGCAGCACAACCCATCCCTCTCTATCTATATTATCACTTCCCCATCTCACTAGCCACCCCTCACACTGACCCTCATCCTAGTCCAATTATACCAACTAACGACACACAAGGGTAGGCACTTGGGTGTTTTAGGCAATGTTCGTGTAAACTTTCTGTTAATGTGTTGTCAAGCATTGAAATCTTTATTGTCACCACTTTGCCTTCTTGGATAGATTTGTGTGCACCTTAGAAAGTGTCTTAGTGAGTTCCAGTGAATGGTGAGACATAACGTCCCCACTCCCCAATGGTGATGAGTGTGAAAGGAATGGCTTGGACATTGTAGGGATGCTTTATGGTGCTGGTGTGGGGTGGTTCCAGCCTGGTGCATCATGTGGCAGCCAGGGTGTACAGCATCAAGTGAAGCAAATCTGGACATGGTGAGGCCATCGCTGACGTCCCAGGCTGCAATGTGCATGGGTGATGCTGCTCTGTGTCCTGTGCAGCATCAGTTGATT
Organism: Squalus acanthias; assembly: GCA_030390025.1. Lineage (NCBI taxonomy): Eukaryota > Metazoa > Chordata > Chondrichthyes > Squaliformes > Squalidae > Squalus > Squalus acanthias. The sequence continues at coordinate 20,872,778 of CM059427.1, read as the reverse complement.
GCGGAGAAGGTTGGTGTGGATGTTGGTGCTGCTGGTGTGCCCGGTAATGCTGGTGTTGGGGCTGATCGTGTTGGGATTCTGAGGACCAAGGTGAGATTTTTTCAAGGGCACCGATGCTGATGGAATAGATGGCAGGTGAAGTTGAGATGACAGAAGTAATCTGTCAATGTTGAGAGAGCTTGTTCCAAGGAGGTGACAGTGGATAGAGAGATTACTCCAAACACTTCAAAAGTGCATAAAGCTCAAAAGTGGGTTCCAAATCATTAATGCTCCAGCTTCTAAGATTGGGAAGTGAACAGCTGTGAAATGGTAGGTTTTATACCACTTTTGCAGCTTTCACCTATTCACTGCAATCCACAGTCATTGAGAACCTGACATACTGACCTGACATGATAGCCGCTCTCTGGGAACCTCGTTGAAAACCTGGTAAAATGGTAATTACATGGGAAAATGTTCTTAACTATCTTTTAACAAGCTTTTAAATGTCTAAATTGGCTGACCCGCCGCTTGGTGTTGGGTCTGTTCAGGGATGACAGACCCGACACTTGGGAAAGGAGGCAGGTTTACAGCGGGATACTGACCCGCTGTCAATCTTTGTGATTTTGACAGTGGACCCGCCTCCAAACCCGCACTCTGAGCGCCAGCAAAATTCAGCCCTATGAGTAAAGATTAGCTGGTAACATAAAAGGGAACAGTAATATCGTTTATAAACATATAAAGAATAAAAGAGGGACCAAAAAGAAAATCTAATCGAGGCAGAGGGCATGGCTGAGGTACTAAATGAGTACATTGCATCTGTCTTCACAAAAGAAGAGGATGCTGCCAATGCCACAATAAAGGAGGAGGGGTAGAGAAATTGGATAGGGTAAAAATAGATAAAGAAGAGGTACTTAAAAAGTTGGCAGCACTCAAAATAGAAAAGTCACCCAGTCCGGACGGGATGGCTGCTGAGGGAAGTAAGGGTGGAAATAGTGGAAGTTCTGGCCACAATCTTTTAATCCTTCTTGGATATGGGAGTGGTGCCAGAGGACTGGAGTGTTGAAAATGTTACAGTCCTGTTCAAAAAAAGGAGAGAGGGATAAACCTCTGGCTTACAGGCCTGTCAGCCTAAAGTTGGTGGTGGGGAAACTTTTAGAGACCATAATCTGGGACAAAATTGTCACTTGGAAAAACATGGGTTAATAAATGACAGCCAGCATGGATTTGTTAAAGCCAAATCTTGTTTGACAAACTTGATTGAGTTCTTTGATGAAGTAACGGAGAGGGTTGATGAGGCTAGTGAGGTTGATGTTGTGTATATGGACTTTCAAAAGGTGTTTGATAAAGTGCCACATAATAGACTGGTTAGCAAAATTGAAGCCCATGGGAGTGATGCCAGAGATCTGGAAGGTTGCAAATGTTACACCCCTGTTCAAGAAAGAGAGAAGGTAAGCCAGGTAACTAAAGGTCAGTCAGCCTGATGTGGGGAAACTTCTGGAGACCATAATCCGGGACAATATTAATTGTCACTTGGGAGAACATGGGTTAACAAATGACAGTCAACATGGATTTGTTGAGCGCAAATCGTGTCTGGAAAAACTTGAGTTCTTCGATGAAATAACAGAGAGGGTTGATGATAAAGATAGTGCAGTTAATGTTGTGTATAGGGGCTTTCAAAAGGCATTTGTAAAAGTATCACATAATAGACAGGTTAGAAAAATTGAAGCCCATGGGATTAAAGGGGAGTGGCAGCATGGATACAAAATTGGCTAAGAGACAGAAAGCAGAGAGTAGTGATGAACGGTTTTTCAGACTGGAGGGAAGTATACCGTGATGTCGCCCAGGGGTCGGTATTAGGACCACTGCTCTTTTTGATACATATTAATGACCTGGAATTGGGTATAAAGGGCATCATTTCAAAGTTTGCAAATTATACAACATTCGGAAATGTAATAAACAATGAGGACAGGAGCAAACTTCAGGAGGACAGAGACAGACTGGTGAAATGAGCAGACACATGGCAGATGAAATTTAATGCAGAGAAGTGTGAAGTGATGCATTTGAAAGAATGAGGAGAAACAATATAAACTAAATGGTACAATTTTAAAGGGGGTGCAGTAACAGGAAACCTGGACATTCACGTAGACAAATTTTTGATGGTGGCACAACAAGTTGAGAAGGCTATTAAAAAAGCATAGGCGATCCTTGGCTTCATAAATAGAGGCATAATAGAGTATAAAAGCAAGGAAGTTATGCTAAATCTTTATAAATTACTGGTTAGGCCCCAGATGGAGTATTGTGGACAATTCTGGGCACCACACTTTAGGAAGGATGTCAAGGCCTTGGTGAGGGTACAGAGCAGATTTACTAGAGTGGTACCAGGGATGGGGGACTTCAGTTATGTAGAGAGACTAGAGGAGCTGGGATTGCTCTCCTTAGAGCAGAGAAGGTTAAGGGGAGATTTAATAGAGGTGTTCAAAATTATGAAGGGTTTTGATAGAGTAAATAAGGAGTGCAGATCGGAACAGAGTGTTAAGCTGCGAGTTTGGTGAGTGAGGGAGTAAATCTTAAAGGGTAATCTCTTATTTTTTATAAATTCTAGTCTTGTGTGATTGCAATTAGCATTTAAATTTACTGTTTCAAGTTTTAAGTTTCTTCCAGGCTTGGGCAGGGCGAAGCAAGCTCTGTGCTAGAGAGCAGGTGAGAGTAATTAATTAATTAAGTGGTCTAATCTGGTTCTGTAACTGCCAGAGAGCTCACGTAGTTGAATCTCAGCAGTATAAATAAGGGAGGCTTGAGTGCAGATTGGAATAGAGTGAGTGGAGGTGTTCCATCTTTGTCAGCTAAAAAGCTGCACAAGAGGGGACACTGAACCAGCGGTGAGTATTTCTACATTCCAGTCATTAAAGTAAAAGTAAGGTCTCTAGTTTAGAGTAAGTAGTGTTTAAAGGGAAGTAAGGTCCCTAGTGTATTTAATATTCTTTAATTTAAAGGGAGTAAATTATGGGTAGGACATGGCAGGGCAGCTTGGCAGTGTGGTGTGCTCCTCCTGTGCTATGTTGGAAGTCAGGGACACTTTCCTGTGCTATGTTGGAAGTCAGGGACACTTTAGGTGTCCAGGGTGAACACATGTGCAGGAAGTGTCTCCAGCTGCAGCTACTTGAAATCTGTGTTTTGGAGCTGGAGCTGTGGCTGGAGTCACTGGAGTATCTGTGAAGCTGAGATCTTTGTGGATAGCATGTTTAACAAGGTGGTCACACTGCAGGTAAAGAGTGCACAGGCAGACAGGGAATGGGTGACCACCAGACAGAGTAAAAGAACTAGGAAGGTAGTGCAGAAGTCCCCTGGGTCCATCTCCCTCTCTGACAGATTTTCTGTTTTGGATACTTATGGGGGAGATGCATTCTCTGGGGAATGCAGCAAGAGCCAAGTCTGTGGCACTATGAGTGGCTCAGCTGCACAAGAGGGGAGGAAAGATTGGGAGAATAATAGTTATAGGGGATTCTATCGTAAGGGGAACAGATAGATGTTTCTGGCTGCAGTGACTCCAGGATGGTCTGGTGCCAGGGTCAAGGATGTCACTGAACGGCTGCAGGGCATTCTGACGGGGGAGGGCGAACAGTCAAGGTCGTGGTTCACATTGGTACCAATGACATGGGTAGAAAGAAGGATGAGCTCCTGCAACAAGAATTTAGGGAGCTAGGTAGCAGATTAAAAAGCAGGACCTCAAAGGTTGTAATCTCTGGATTACTCCCAGTGCCACGTGCTAGTGAGTATAGGAATAGGAGGATAGAGCAGATGAATGTGTGGCTAAAGAGTTGGTGCAGGAGGGAGGACTTTAGTTTCCTGGATCACTGGGTCTGCTTCTGGGGAAGGTGGGACCTGTACAAGTCAGACGGGTTGCACCTGAACCGGAATGGGACCAACATCCTTGCGGGGAGGTTTGCTAGTACTGTTGGGGGGGGGGGTTTAAACTAACTTGGCAGGGGGATGGGATACGGAGTGGAGGGGGTGATGCACAGCCAAATATAGAGGGGGGGAAAAAACAAGTCAGCCTGGAAGGCCGAGCAAATATATAACGGCATAAGGGAGTATGGCAAGGCTGGATGGCATTTATTTTAATGCAAGGAGTCTTGTGAGTAAGACAAGAATTGAAGGTGTTGATGAACACATGGGAGTATGATACTGTTGCTATCACAGACATGGTTGAGGGAGGGGCAGGACTGGCAGCTCAATATTCTGGGGTATAGAATCTTCAGGCGAGACAGAGGTGGGTGTAAAAGAGGAGGGGGTGTCGCAATATTAATCAAGGAGTCAATTACTGCAGTAAGGAGGGATGATATCTTAGCAGGTTCCTCTAATGAGGCCATATGGGTAGAACTTAAACAAAGAGGGGGCAAGCACTTTGCTGGGAGTGTACTATAGGCCCCCAAACAGTCAGGGGAGATAGAGGAACAGGATATGTAGGCAAATCTCAGAAGTGTAGAAATAATAGGGTAATAATAGTAGGGGATTTCAACTTCCCCAATATTAACTGGGATAGTCAGAGTGAAAGGCTTAGAGGGTGTGGAATTTTTAAAGTGCATCCAGGAGTGCTTTTTGAGCCAGCATGTAGAAAGTCCTACAAGAGGGGGTGGTACTGGACCTAATTCTAGGGAATGTAGCTGGGCAAGTGGTAGAAGTGTCAGTAGGAGAGCATTTTGGTGACTGTGACCATAATTCATTGAGATTTAAGGTAGTCATGGAAAAGGACAAAGATGGACTGGAAATAAAGGTTCTAAATTGGGGAAGGCTGATTTTAATATGATAAGGCAACATCTGGCCAAAGTGGACTGGGATCAGCTACTTGTAGGAAAATCCACATCAGAGCAGTGGGAGTCTTTCAGAAAGGAAATAGAGTACAATGGCAACATGTACCTGTAAAGGTCAAGGGTGGGACCAACAAGCCCAGGGAACCCTGGATGTCAAGGGATATACAAGAATGGATTAGGGGGGGAAAAAGGGGAGGCTTTTGGCAGATACAAAGGACTAAACAGTGGAAGCCCTAGAGGAGTATAGAAAGTGTAGGGGGTACTTAAAAAAAGAAATTAGGAGAGCGAAGAGGGGGCATGAAATAACACTAGCAGGCAAAATAAAGGAAAATCCCAAGGTGTTTTATAAGTATATTAAGGGCAAGAGGATAACCAGGGAAAGAGTAGGGCCCATTAGGGACCAAAGTGGCAATCTGTGTGTAGAGCCAGAAGATGTAGTGGGGTTTTAAATGAATATTTTGCATCTGTGTTCACTATGGAGAAGGATGATGTAGGCATAGAAATCAGGCAGGGGGATTGTGATATACTTGAACAAATTAGTATTGAGAGGGAGGAGGTACTAGCGGTTTTAGCGGGCTTAAAAGTGGATAAATCCCCAGGCCCAGACGAGATGTATCCCAGGCTGCTGTGAGGCAAGGGAGGAGATTGCAGGGGCTCTGACACAAATTTTCAGAACCTCTCTGGCCACAGGGGAGGTGCCAGAGGACTGGAGGACAGCTAACGTAGTATCATTATTCAAGAAGGGTAGTAGGGATAAACCAGGGAATTACAGGCCAGTGAGCCTAACATCAGTGGTAGGGAAATTATTGGAAAAAATTCTGAGGGACAGAATTAGTCTCCACTTGGAGAGGCAAGGATTAATCCAGGATAGTCAGCATAGCTTTGTCAGGGGGAGATCATGTCTGACCACTTTGATTGAATTTTTCGAGGGGGTGACTAGGTGTGTGGATGAGGGTAGTGCAGTTGATGTGGTCTACATGGACTTCAGTAAGGCTTTTGACAAAGTCCCGCATGGGAGACTGGTCAAGAAGGTAAGAGCCCATGGGATCCAGGGCAATTTGGCACATTGGATCCAAAATTGGCTTAGAGGCAGAGGGTGATGGTCGAAGGTTGTTTTTGTGACTGGAAGCCTGTGTCCAGTGGTGTACTGCAGGGATCGGCTCTGGGTCCTTTGCTGTTTGTAGTGTACATTAATGATTTAGATATGAATGTAGGAGGTATGATCAGTAAGTTCGCAGATGACACAAATTGGTGGGGTGGTAAATAGCGAGGAGGGAAGCCTCAGGCTACAGGACGATATAGACGGGTTGGCTAGATGGGCAGAAGTGGCAAATGGAATTTAACCCTGAAAAGTGTGAGGTGATGCATTTTGGGAGGACTAACAAGGCAAGGGAATACACAATGAATGGTAGGACCCTAGGAAGGACAGAGGGACCTTGGTGTGCATGTACATAGATCCCTGAAGGCAGCAGGACAAGTAGATAAGGTGGTTATAAAGGCATATGGGATACTTGCCTTCATTAGCTGAGGCATAGCATATAAGAGCAGGGAGGTTATGATGGAGCTGTACAAAATGCTAGTTAGGCCACAGCTGGAATACTGTTATGAAGAGAGACTGGACAGGCTGGGGTTGTTTTCCTTGGAACAGAGAAGGCTGAGGGGGGACCTGATTGAGGTGTACAAAATTATGAGGGGCATAGATAGGGTAGATAGAAAGGAACTTTTCCCCTTAGTAGAGGGGTCAATAACCAGGGGGCATAGTTTCAAGGTAAGGGGCAGGAGGTTTAGAGGGGATTTGAGGAAAAACTTTTTCACCCAGAGGGTGGTTGGCATCTGGAACTCACTGCCTGAAAGGGTGGTAGAGGCAGGAACCCTCAACATTCAAGAAGCATTTAGATGAGCACTTGAAACGCCATAGCATACAAGGCTATGGACCAAGTGCTTGGAAAATAGGATTAGAATAGATAGGGCTTGATGGCCGGCGCGGACACGATGGGCCGAAGGGCCTCTTTCTGTGCTGTATAACTCTATGACTCTAAACTGTTTCCACTGGCAGGAGGATCGGTAACCAGAAGACACAGATTTAAGAAAAGTGGCAAAAGAACCAGAGGAGATAAGGAGAATTTTTTTTTTACACAGCGAGTTATGATTTGGCATGCACTGCCTGAAAGGGTGGTGGCAGCAGATTCAATAATAACTTTCAAAAGGGAATTGGATAAATACTTGAAAAGGAAACATTTGCAGGGCTGTGGGGAAAGAGCGGGGGAGTGGGCTAATTGAATAGTTCTTTCAAAGTGCCTTCTGTGCTGTGATTCTGTATGAAGCTAAGCAAGGTCTCAGTGATACCAGCTTTGCTAGCTTCACTCCAGACACTGTCATTTACTTTATCCTTCTCAAGCACCAATGTAAATAATTCCACCCAAGGGGATTGAGAGAGTAACACAGAAGGGGGGCTGATGAGACCCAAAACACAAGTGAGCAAGGGCAGCTAGTGCTGACAGAGGAGAAACCGGAACAAACTGTTCAGACGATCAATTTGAGTCACTCCTCGGTTGATGAGTCCGATCTGGACCTCACGAGACACGCTTTCAAAATAGTCATCGGTATTGAATCTATTAGCCACATATTTGCAGCCTTGAACAAATATTTTGAAACCACGCAGTCCACCATAGAATGCACGGCATATAAGCTCGGTAACCTCTCTATAGCCTCAAAATCCTAACTATAGCATAGGCCCCAACATTTCACAGTACTTCAACTGAGGCCCTATCAAGGTCTTGTATAGTCTCATCATTAACTCTTGTGATAACCTAAATTTAATAAAATCCAAAATAAAATTCCATTAGCTTTTACTGCCCTATCAATCTGAAAGAACTTGCGTTTATATATCTTTCTTGACGTCCCAAAGCACTTTACAGCCAATTAAGTACTTTGAAGTGTTCCCATGAACAGATTATCAATTTTAGTAATGTTGGTTGAGAGATAAATATTGGCCACAACACCAAGGAGAACTCTCCTGCTTTTCTTCAAATAGTGCCATGGGATCTTTTACGTCCATTTGAGAGGGTAGACAGGGCCACGTTTTAACATCTCAGCCAAAAGGCGACGCCTCCGACCCACAACCTTCTGACTCCGAGGCAAGAGCATTACAACTGAGCCACAGCTGACACTGCAGGTGCTGCCTTTAATGTTCTGTGAACTACTACTTCCAAATCCCTCTACTCTTCCACAGCATTGAGTCTATTTCCAATCAGAGAATAATTACTGCTGGTCTTTAAAATCAAAATGCATTACTTCACACTTACGGACATTGAATTCTATCTCCCCCATTCTAGCCCATTCCTCGACCCTATTAAAATCCCCTTGCAGCTTTCTTTGGTCTTCTAAAGAATGACCCATATATCCCATTTTGGTATGACCTGAAAACCTTGACACCATTCCCCCAGGCCTATATCCAAACCATTGAATACATAATGCATCTGTGCATAGTTGGTTGGCTAATGTTAGTACAGTACATCCCCCAGTTTCAGCCTGAAATGACACCACAGCATAAAAGTTAATGGCAGCTGTGATCTTTATAGTAAAGGGCTACCTGGCATTAGACACTTGAGTTACAAGATTACAGAAGCAGTTTGTTTACACTAGAGAAGACTGGCATAAAGATACCAGCATGTGAGTGCAGTTTACTGCCCTTCTCTCCTCCCTCAACCTGTGGAACAAGTGGTTAGTCATCCTCAGTGACTTCAACCTCCACTTTAGTTTCCCCTGCTCTCTCTATGATTTCTTTGACCTCTTGTCTTCCCTTAACCTCACCCTTCATATAGACTGGCCTGGCCACAACCATAGCCACCCTCAACCTCATCAACTCACATAGCCTCTAAGGTCTTGATTGCTTATGATTGCTGATATAACCTCACCGACCACTTCCTATTCTCCCTTCCTGTCCATATCTCCCCACCAACCTCTAATCCCTTGACCCTTACTCTTCCCCCTGGAAAAAAACTTCCCTCCCACAGCCTCCTCTTCAATTCACTCTACCACTCAACTCTTCTTCCTCTGGCTCCCTGTTCATCATTACACCGTTACTGCTGTTGACCTGCTATACAGCTCCTGCCTATGATATCCTCATCTCCCACCCCGGCCATTCTCGGGTACGGCTTCCATCTTTGCATCCTTAAGTCTGAGGGCCATAGACTCGCGCACACCCAATGCATAACCAGTCTTCTCAACCACTGCCAAATTGGCTAGACCACGTTGAGCATTACCGCACTGCCTTCTCCATGGTCAAATCCTATTACTCCAGGATCGTTCCTGGAGGGCAAGAACAATCTATTGGCCCTGAATTCGTGGTCGGTATGACGGCGACCACCTCTGAAATTGACCGCAATTTTGGGATTTCCACATGCACTTGCAATCTGTCAAGTTCCGACTGCACATCGGCTTCGCTGCACATTTCACCGACCCATTCAAATCAACGTGCTGGTGAAAGTTGGGCTAATTGCCCACCTACTGCAGATTAATTACCCTGAAAATGTTTACATCTGGTGCAAACTGGCACAGAAGCCTGTTGCACTGCATAAGGGGATGAGAAAATTGTATTAGTTTATGCTGCAGCCCATAACAATGAGGCACTGGTTTGTGTCTGAGCAGATACAAACTTTGAAAGAAACTTTATTTGTTCGAGTTGGGAAAACAGGGCCTTTTTGTGTCACCGTCTTTACTGCCCAAAAGCCTTCTGTAGTTTTGTTTACTTCTCAACTTCTATTTAAATAGGATTTAATTCACTTTCATGATTTCCTTATGTTATCAGACATTTAAACTCAATTTTAGATTATTTAAATTAATCAAAAGTTAGTTAGTCTAATAGAGAAGAAACAAATTCAATAGGACTAAGACTGTAATTATAGGTTTGTGTATTATAATCTAGGTTTGTGTATTAAATACTATTGCAATGATCAGAATTTATTAATAAAATAGCATTTCTGGCTGCTAAATTATTTAAACTGAGTTGTGAGCAAATCAGCAATCTCCTCTGTTTCCTGATTGGCTAAGAGCCAGGAAGTGAAAAGAGCACCGCCCCACATGATCCCAGCTTCGCATACACACAACAGTGTGCCCCTGGCCCACTACGCTGTGCACAACTCTGCAGCGTTTGAAAGCAACTTTTCGAAGGGGGGTTTGCACGAGGTCAGTGCGGATGTTGTTCAGATGTTGGCGTACTCCTTAGCTACGCCGCCGACCACGAATTCAGGGCCATTGGCCCGAAAATTAGACCTAATACGGGAGATTACGCACTGTGTACTCTCGCGTATTAGGTCCCAAAGTGCCGGTTTCCTGCATGCACTGTGCATGCGCGGGAAACTGGCACTTCGGGTATTGCGAAGGGGGCGGTTCCTAAGTGAACCGCGTGCGCGCTACAGGTTATGCGCACGCAGCGCACTTAGTTTTTTTTTTCAGCTTTGAACGCGCAGGTAAGTGTTGAAGATTTTACACATAAAGAAAGCAGGCGTAAGACCCCCTTTTAACAAGGTAAGTAGTTAAGTATTTAAAAAAAATTTTAACAGGTTTATCTTTTTTAGAGACTTTAAAGAAAGGTAAGTTTATTTTTATAACTTTTAAAAAGAATTTAAATTTTTTCAAAAATTTAAATTTTTGTTTAAAGTGGTTAATTTATTTAACTATAGTTATTTTATTAATGTGATGGCTTTTTTTTAAATTTAATTGAGGTTTAGCTGTTCTTTTGGGGCTTGTTGTATTCATAGTTTTGACAGCTCTTCCTGTCAAAACTATGAATGAAAGATGGTGTGCTGCCATTGGCTCTAACTGGCCCACATGATCCCAGAGGTAGCATCGAACTAACTGTGCCTCTGGGACACGCACACACTGCGCGCCGGCACCAGGGAGAGGCCCAGGAACTGAAGTTGTGTGGGCCAAAACCATAAAGGTAGGTGCGGAGTGTGATATCGCGGGGGATCCTTACCCCCGCGGCAACCATCGAAATCCAATTTCTGGGCCATTATGTTTTGGGGAATTTCCTAAAATTCAACGTTGGCCGTTATTTTCAGCCTCACCAAGAACTCTGCACCTTTTGCATCCCGCACCTTGACTGCTCACTTAGGCTGGACCAGACTGTAAGCAACATAAGTGTTCTCTTTAATAACAGAAAACGCTGGAAAAACTCAGCAGGCCAGGCAGCATCCGTGGAGAGAGAAACAGTTAACGTTTCCAGTCGAAGACCTTTCATCAGAACTGGAAAAAAGCAGGAAATGAAATGGATTTAAAGCAAGTATAAAGCTGGGAAAAGGGGGAGGGGATGAAAGAACAAAAGGAGAGATTGAGAGACATTAAGAGATACTCAAGGCAAGAGGAGGTGTTAATGTGACAAGTTGAAGCTAAAAGAAGTGTGAAATGCACTGGCAGAATGAAGGACAGCTGCCAGCTTCTGGGAGGGGAAAAAAGGGGTGGGCCAAACAAAAGGGTGGATGAAAAAATAAAATATAAATGTGATAGGGGCCGAGGTTATGATCTAAAATTGTTGAACTCGATGTTGAGTCCAGAGGGCTGTAGGGTGCCTAAACGAAAGATGAGGTGCTGTTCCTCGAGCTTACGCTGAGCTTCCGTGGAACAGTGTAATAGGCCGAGGACGGTGAGGTCAGAGTGGGAGTGGAGCGGAGAATTAAAGTGACCGGCCACCGGGAGCCACTATCCCTTCTGACCTTCCCCTTTCTGACCCCGAACGATCAGTCCTCAGCAAAGGCCTGAGCTTCATCCCCTTACGCCCCACCTCAATGAATTTTGAGCTCGGCACGATGCTGCACTCTTTTTTCCTTCGACTCCGTGCCCATTTCTTTGGCCAGGAGTCTTCCCCCCCGCACGATGACCCTTTCTCCCACTTTCAGAATTCCCGTTCTACCTGGACCCCTCCCTCTGGCCTCTTACCCTCTCTAGATCTTTTCATTGCTAACTGCCGGCGTGACATCGGCCGTCTCAATTTCTCTGCTCCCCTCTCACTCCAACCTACCTCCCTCTGAACTTGCAGCACTCTATTCCCTCAGATCCAACCCCAACATTGTCATTAAACCTGCTGACAAGGGTGGTGCTGTTGTTGTTTGGCGTACTGACCTCTACCTAGCGGAAGCTGAACGACAACTCTCCGGCACCTCCTCCTACCTCCACCTGGACCATGACCCCACTACTGAACATCAAGCCACCATTTCCAAGACCGTCACTGACCTCATCTCCTCTGGAGACCTTCCCCCCCCCCCCCCCCCCCCCCACGGCCGCCAGCCTCATAGTTCCCCCAACCCCGCACAGCCGCTTCTACCTCCTTCCCAAGATCCACAAACAGGACTGCCCCGGTAGACCCATCGTTTCAGCCTGTTCTTGCCTCACAGAACTTATCTCTTCCTATCTCAACTATTTTTTTCTCCCCTTGTCCAGTCTCTTCCCACCTACATCCGCGACTCTTCCGACGCCCTCCGCCACTTAACAGTTTCCAGTTTCCCGGCCTCAACCGCCTCCTTTTCACTGGACGTACAATCCCTCTACACCTCCATTCCCCACCAGGATGGCCTGAGGGCGCTCCGCTTCTTCCTTGAACAGAGGCCCAACCAGTCCCCATCCACCACCACCCTCCTCCGCCTGGCTGAACTTGTTCTCACATTGAACAACTTCTCCTTTGACTCCACCCATTTCCTCCAAATCAAAGGTGTTGCTATGGGTACCCGCATGGGTCCTAGCTATGCCTGCCTTTTCGTGGGATATGTGGAACACTTTGTTCCAGTCCTACTCGGATCCCCTCCCTCACCTCTTTTTCCGGTACATTGATGACTGTATCGGTGCCGTCTCTTGCTCTCGCCCTGAACAAGAACATTTCATTCACTATGCTTCCAATTTCCACCTTTCCCTCACCTTCAGATGGTCCATCTCCGACTCTTCCCTTCCTCGACTTCTCCGTCACCATCTCTGGGGATAGGTTATTGACTAACATTCACTACAAGCCCACTGACTCCCACAGCTACCTGGACTACACTTCCTCCTGTAAGGACTCTATTCCATTCTCCCAGTTTCTCCGTCTCCGCCGCATCTGCTCTGACGATGCCACCTTCCATACCAGTGCTTCCGACATGTCTTCCTTTTTCCTCAACCGAGGATTCCCCTCTACTGTGGTTGACACGGCCCTCGACCGTGTCCGTTCTATCTCCCGCACTTCTGCCCTCATCCCTGCCCCTCCCTCCCGGAACCACGATAGGGTTCCCCTTGTCCTCACCTTTCACCCCACCAGCCTCCACATTCAACGGATCATCCTCCGCCACCTCCAGCGTGATCCCACCACCAAACGCATCTTCCCCTCGCCTCCCCTTTCAGCATTCCGCAGGGACCGCTCCCTCCGCGACACCCTAGTCCACTCCTCTACCACCCCCAGCACCCCTTCCCCTTCGCCCGGCACCTTCCCGTGCAAGCGCAGGAGATGCAACACATGCCCTTATACCTCCCCTCTTCCCACTGTCCAGGGCCCCAAACACCCCTTCCAGGTGAAACAGTGATTTACTTGTACTTCCTGCAATTTAGTATACTGTATCCGCAGTATTCTGCTATCGTAAGTGTTCTCTTTGACGGAGAGGTGAGTTTCAAATCTCATGTCCAATTTCCTACCAAGCCTACTTACTTCCATCTCTAAAACATTGCTCACTCTTCCCCTTATTTATCCCCACTGTCACAGAAACTCTTATCCACACCTTCTTCACCTCTACATTCAACTTCTCCAGCACCCTGTGGTACAAGTCTAGGGTCCTGCCTTAGATATGTCCTTTGTGTAACAATGCTACTCACTCCTGTGAGTAATGAGCATTTGATGAGCCTCTTTGAAAATGTGGGAACGACATAGGCGCGCCTTGCGGACGGAGAGAGGAGCGGTAAGGCTGAGGGGCCATGTGTGGACTGGAAGATACTCACCACTGTACGGACGGGGGTGGTGTTACTGGTACTGATCGCTGAGCTAATGCCTTCGCCGCTCCCGCTCTCCGCCTAGCGCCGGCTTACAGCCGTTAGCTGCCCTCGCACTGGGAAAAGCAACACCTTCTGCGCAGGCACGCTGCACGTGCCGGTCAGACCTCGCCGTCGAGGTGCGGCTGGAGAGGCGGCGTCTGGTCACCGGGGAGAGGCCGGGCAGCAGTGGGGAAGTAAATGTCACAATAGCACCGGCAGGGCGTCACAATAACAACGTTACTTCACAATAGCATATCACCGCTTCCGTCACTCATTCAGCTATCTAGCTCTAATAAACAACAGCCTGCATTTAGATAGCGCTGTTAATAGACAACATTTGACACAAGCCACATAAGAAGATGTTACCACGGGCTTGGTCAGAAGAGGTGAGAAGTCGCACAACACCAGGTTATAGTCCAACAGCTTTATTTGAAATCACAAGCTTTCGGAGCTGCTGACTGAGGAGCAGCAGCAGCAGAGTGGTGGTCTCTGTGGCCAGGAAGAGGAGAAGGAGAAGGAGACCAGGCAGCAGGCCACCACCAACAACAACCACTACAACCACAACTACTGAGGTGCCTGGAGAGAGAGGACAGGAGAGGAGAGAGAAAAGAAGAGAAGGCCAAGGCCATTAACAACAGAGGAGAGGCCTTTCCACACTGCCTCCTCAATTGGCCTCCATTTTAGGAGAGGGAGAGAGGGGAGAAAACAACACAACATCCATCATCTGTTTGGAAGGAGGAAGGAAGGAAAGAACAACAGCTACAGGTGGGTGTGATTCTGGTGCACTCTCCCAGAGACTTTGTTTTGTAGGTGGGGGGAGGAAAGAAGATAAGAAGAGGGCCGGAACATCTAAGGGGTGTGTGTGTGTGTGTGTGTGTGTGGCTTTTGTAAAAGCTAGGCCGCACACACCATATTAAACACCCCTTTCCCATTGCCTGACCTGGGACAGCTGGAGCTGCCTAGGTGAAGTCCCCAATTAATTTCATCTTATTGGGCATCGTTAAGACCTGGTGCAGGACTGAGCCTGGGCATCTCCAGCTATCCCAGGTGAAGACATCTTCTCCCCCCACCAGAAGACCACCACCAAAGACTTTTACTACATCGGAGAGTGCACCCCCCCCTGCCAACACCCACCCACCCACCATCCTGAGTGGCGACCCTGCCCTTGCGGCTTCCCTCCTTCCCACCCCCCCCCTCTCTCTCTCTCTTTGTCTCTTGTCTCTCTCTGCCTCTCTCTCTAAGAGGCACCTCAATCTATTTTTAATTAAGTACCCATTGAGCAGAGGGGAGAAGGCCCCTCTCCCAATTAATTCATATAAAGGGAGAGGTGTGCCTTCAATTTAAGAGCTCCCTCTGCTCAGGGGAAAACAAAAAAAAAAACCGAGGCCATTAACACCTTCAGGCCTGTGACTTGGGGTGAGTGTAGCCCTTAAAGAACCCTCCATTATGGCGAGTACATCTTCGTCGGTGGCGGGGGCAGCGAGGACGTATGCGAGCGTGGCAGCCGCGGCCACGGCCGCAGCCACGAGTCCTCCTGTTACCCCGTCACCTTTTACCCTCCTTACGAGGAAGAATGGGGTCAAGAGCTACACTCACCCCAACATGACTATAGAGGCGTGCGTTAAAGCCATGGCTGGGGTTGTCGGCCCTTCAGCCATCGTCGCCGCCTCTAAAATGTACGGCAAGGCTGTGTTCTTCCTGGGGTCGGAGCGGGCGGTGTCCCTGGCCATCGAGAAGGGGCTCACCGTGGGCGGGACCTTCCTGCCGGTGGACCCCCTTGAGGCCACCGCGCAAAGGATTGTGGTTTCCAACGTCCCGCCCTTTGTTCCGGGTGAGCTCCTCCTCCCCCACCTACGTCAACTGGGGGAGGTGAGGTCGGGGATCACACCCATCCCGCTCGGCTTCCGGGAAGCCAGCCTTCGGCACGTCTTCTCCTTCCGGCGCCAGCTTTTCGTCCGGCTGGCGCGGGAGGAGGACGCGGATGGCGCGTTCATGGTGCTCCACGGGGGGACCGCCCACCGCGTCTTCTGGACCTCGGACGGCGCGCGGTGCTACGCCTGTAAGGAGGTGGGGCACGTCCGCAAAAACTGCCCCACCTCCAAGGCCGCCACGACACCTGGCGCGGCCAGGGTTGGCGCCGCCGCCCCCCCTCCCCCTGATACTGTCCGCGCGTCGACGGCGACGGATGCGCGGTCGAAATCGGAGGCCAACACCACCACGGCCTCCGGCGGGGAGGAGGGAGAGCGTCCGGGGGGAAGGAAGGCGCGTAGGAAAACTAAACACCTAAGGGCGGATCCCCTCGCGGAGGAAACATCGGAATTGACCGAACTCACGCCCGAGTATATCGCGGAGTTGGTCGGGACGCATGAGACTGGGGGGGTCCTCGTGCCCGGGCCCGTGACCGTGACCGCAACTGCTGAGGCAGCTGAATCAAGACCTGCGGCCGGGCTCGGGCCCGAGGGGCCCAAGAAACCCAGTCGTCGGAAGGGGGCAGAGAGGGAGGCCCCAGCAGACATGGAGGCCTCCCCCTCTCCGGGCCCCAATACGTTAAAAAGAAAGCTCCGCCCCCAGCAGGAGGACTGCGAGGAGGAAGGTCCCTCCGCAAAAGGGGGGCAGTCGCCCGCCGCGGGTGCTGCGCCCCACCCCACCACCGTCATCGTCGCGCGCGATCGGCAGGGGTCGTCTGTCCCTCGGGAGGGTGAGACAGCCGAGTCTGTCCGACCTGTGCCTCCCGGGGATGGGGAAGAGACCCTGCCCGTGGGGGGGGGGCGCGGAACAACCCGCGGAAGAAAATGTAGAACCTGAACCGTTGCTCCTCGCCGGGTCGGGCGTCCTGGGGACTGGGGCGGGCGAGGCCAAAGAGGCTGAAGCCGAGCCCGCCTTTTATAACCCAGATATCTCCCAGGGACTGCTCGACCTGGTGGAGGAGTGTAGCAATCCCCAGCCCGCTGGGTCGGAGGTTGGTGGCGGGGAGACGGAAAGCCCCCTGACTCCGTCTCTGTTGTTGGCGCCGGACGTGCTGGAGGAATTTGGGATTATTTTCTCCCCGGTTTCTCCGGTCGCCCCGGCGCCTGAGGCGGGGGGGGGCCCCGAACCGCCGCCGCCGCCTCCCGGCCCGGCGCCCCTGAAGGAGCCCAGGGTGGACTCCTCTGCCACCGATCCTGGGGGTGGGATCATGACGGAGGCGGGGCCGGCCGGTGCGGCCGAGCCGTTCGCTGCACCCTGTGTGACGGACGGGTTGGCCGCCGGTGACGACCTCCCGGAGGAGGACGGGGACTCGGTGGGGGGCATCGAGGACGATTTGGAGTCCATCGGCAGCGAGGCGATGGACGCCCTCGTGCCCTTCACCGACTCTCCCCTCATCCCCGTAGGGGAACTCCGGGATTTTATGGCCGTGAGCCAGGGTCGTCACAAGAAGATCCGGCTGGCCCTCGACAAGTGGTCGGAGCTGACGCTGCTCGTCGTGTCCGTCCGCGCCGCCGTTAAAATCATGGGCGCGGACAAGGACGTTGACCGGCTCGAGCTGCGTCGGCTCAAGACGTTCCACACTGGGCTGCTGAGGGAGTGGCGGTCGTCAGTGACCGCCCTCCCTCCCCTCCGTTAGGTAGAGGTTGCACTATGCTTCTGAGATGAAGATAACCATAGCCAGCCTCAACATCAACGGCAGCAGGGAGGCGCGCCGTAGATTCAATAACTTCTCGGTCCTTCGGGACGGGAAATATGCGGTGTGCTTCCTGCAAGAAACCCACACCGTTCCGGGAGACGAGGCCACGTGGCTCCTGGAGTGGCAAGGAGGGGTCAGCATGAGTCACCTCTCCAACAATTCCTGCGGGGTGGCTGTCTTGCTGGCCCCGCATTTTCAGCCGGAGATCTTGAGGGTCAAGGAGCACGTGCCGGGCCGCTTGCTCCAGGTCACTGTTCGCCTGGGAGGCGTGCCGCTCCATTTAGTGAACGTGTACGCCCCCCGGACCGGTGCGCAGCAAGTGCGCTTCTTCGGAGAAGTGTCCGCTCTTCTGGGCTCCATCGACGTGGGCGAGTGCGTCATCCTCGGGGGGGATTTCAATTGTACCCTCGAGGCGCGGGACCGGTCGGGTCCCCCGCGAAGCCCGGCGGCGATGGAGAAGTTGCGGGACCTGGTCGGGTCCTTCGACTTGGTGGACGTCTGGCGAAATCTCCATCCCGACTCCAGCGCCTTCACGAGCGTGAGGTCTGGAGGAGGAAGGTCCAGAATCGACCGCCTTTACATTTCCCGGGCGTACGTCTCCTGCGTTCCGGCGGCTTCCATGCGGCCGGTGCCGTGCACGGACCACCACCTGGTGTGGGCGGAGCTCGCTCCGCTGCGCGCGCGGGGGGGGTCCGCGTACTGGCATTTTAACAACCTGCTGCTGGAGGACGCGCGGTTCCGGGATTCGTTTCGCCGGTTCTGGGCCGACTGGAGAAGGAAGCGGGGAGGCTTCCCCTCCTTGAGGCTATGGTGGGACGTGGGCAAGGCTCACGTCCGCGTCTTCTGTCAGGAGTACGCGAAGGGGTCGACCAAGAGGCGGGAGGCCCGGGTCGGGCGATTGGAGAAAGAAGTGCTCGACCTGGAGTCCCGTCTCGGTCAGGTCGTCGAGGACCCGGCCCTGCGGAAGGTGTACGAAGAGAAGAAGGGCGCACTGAAGGACCTGCAGCTGGTCGGGTCCCGAGGCGCGTACGTGAGGTCGCGGATCCAGCTCCTGCGGGACCTGGACCGCGGCTCCCCCTTCTTCTACTCGCTGGAAAAAAGACGGGGGGTCCGTAAGCAGCTCTTGGGGCTGCTGGCCGACGACGGATCTCTGGTCTCGGATCCGGAGGGCATCAGCGCGGAGGCCCGGGCCTATTACGGGGCTCTGTTCTCTTCGGATCCGTCCAGCGAGGATGCGCGCAGAGTTTTGTGGGAGGACCTGCCGAAGGTCGGCCCGGAGGGCGCCGAGAATTTAGAAGCTCCGCTAAGCCTGGCGGAGCTGACCGGCGCCCTGCGCCAGCTCTCGAGGGGCAAGTCCCCGGGGCTGGACGGGCTGACCGTGGAGTTCCACAGGGCGTTCTGGGACGTCTTGGGGGACGACTACGCGCGGGTCCTGGGGGAAAGTCTGGCGACCGGGGAGATGCCCCTCTCTTGGCGCAGGGCGGTCATCGTCCTGCTGCCCAAGAAGGGCGATCTCCGCCTACTTAAGAACTGGCGCCCGGTCTCCCTCCTCAGCACGGACTACAAAATTTTCGCCAGGGCTATGTCTGCTCGCCTTGGCACCGTGCTGGCCCGCATGATCCACCCCGACCAGTCCTACACGGTCCCGGGCCGGAGTATCCACGATAACATCCATCTGGTCCGGGACCTGGTCCACCATTCCCAGAGGGCTGGTCTGTCGGTCGCCTTCCTTTCCCTGGATCAGGAGAAGGCGTTCGACAGGGTGGATCACGAGTATCTTTTCGGGACTCTGCGCGCATTCGGGTTCGGGACGCATTTCGTCGCCCGGATCCGACTTCTGTACGCCGCCGCGGAGTGTCTGATTAAAGTTAACGGGTCTTTGACGGCGCCCCTTCGCTTCGGGAGGGGGGTGCGTCAGGGATGCCCCATGTCCGGTCAGTTATACGCCGTTTGCGTGGAGCCTTTCCTGCGCCTCTTGCGGAAGAGGTTGACGGGACTGGCTCTGCAAGGGCCGGGCGTGGAGGTGGTCCTCTCGGCTTACGCCGATGACGTGCTCCTCGCGGTCACGGATCCCGTCGACTTGCGGAGGATGCGAGAATGCCAGCAGATTTACTCGGACGCATCCTCCGCCAAGATCAACTGGGAGAAATGTTCTGGACTCCTGGTGGGCCCATGGCAGGTGGACTCCCTGCCGGAGGAGTTCGGGCCTTTCGCCTGGAGCACCACGCACCTCCTCTACCTGGGAGTCTACCTCAGCCCGGCCGAGGACGCCTGGCCGGCGAACTGGCAAGAGCTGGAGGCCAAAGTCACCGCTCGCCTAGGACGCTGGACAGGACTGCTCCGAGTGTTGTCCTACAGGGGTCGAGCGCTGGTCATAAACCAGCTGGTGGCCGCCATGTTGTGGTACCGGTTGGTCACTTTGATCCCTCCCCCTGCGTTTGTCGCCAAGATGCAGAAGAAGCTCGTCGACTTCTTCTGGGACAAAAGGAAGCACTGGGTCTCTGCCGCGGTTTTGAGTCTCCCGCTTAGGGAGGGCGGTCAGGCGCTGGTGTGCCTTCGCACCCAGGCGGCGACTTTCCGTCTTCAGACGCTGCAGAGATACCTGTACGTGGAGAATCCTCCTAGGTGGCGTGCGCTGGCGACGTATTTCTTCCGCCAGCTGCACGGCCTCAATTACGACACGCAGCTCCTGTTTGTGAGAGTGGGTGGCACGCGTGCCAGCCTGCGGGAGCTGCCTGTCTTCTACCAGGAACTGCTATGGGTTTGGAACAGCGTCGCCTCCGAGCGCAGTTCTCCCCCGTCAGGAGCGGCGGCCGTCCTTCGGGAGCCGCTGTTCAGGAATCCGCACCTCCACGACCGCGGGTTCGGCTGGCTGGCGGAGGGCAGGGCTGTGCCCGGTAAGGTGACCAGAGTCGGGGACCTGCTCGATGGCGGAGGAGCGGGCTGGATGGCGCCGGAGGAGTTGGCGAGGCGCATGTCTTGGGTCAACGTCCGGCTCGCGGTCAAAGCCATCGGGTCGCTAAAAGTGGCACTGGGCCCCGTCTCCACTAGGTGTGTCGAGGAGGCTCAAGCACGTGGGGCGATCCCGTCCGAACTGACCCCCGTTCGGACGGAATTCCTTATCGGCGCCCGGCCCCGAATCCTCCCTCGGGAGCCGCCGCCTCACCACTTGAGCCTTCTCGGAGAAATGCCCTCCGTGCCCTTTCAATCCGCACGGAGGCGTTTCCTGTACGGGCTGCTCCTGCACACTCTCCACTTTGCCATCTTCGTCTGCCGTCCGGACACGCCTTGGCGTACCATCCTGCCGTCCGGCGGAGGCGAAGGTCCCCATTGGAAGGCTCTCTACGCGGGAGTCTTCCCTTGTTCTATTGGGGACTTGGCCTGGAGGGTGTTGCACGGAGCAGTCCCGTGCAATAGGATTTTAAGTAGGTTTACGGACTCCCAGGCTGCTTGCCATTTCTGCGGCCTGGAGGAGTCCGTCTATCACATTTATGTTGAATGTGAGAGGTTGCAGCCCCTCTTTCATTATTTGAAGGGGCTGCTCCTCAATTTCTGGTTGCACTTCAGCCCCACGCTCCTGATCTACGGTCACCCGGTGCGGAGGGGAGCGGGTAGGTCGGAGGACCTCCTCGTAGGACTGCTCCTGGGCCTGGCCAAGAAAGCCATTAATTGGTCCAGGCAGCGGGCGGTCGAGGGGGTCGTTCGGCCCGATTGCCTGCCTCTCTTCCGCGGCCATGTTCGCGCCCGGGTGGCCCTGGAGATGGAGCACGCGGTGTCCGCCGGCACGCTTGAGTTTTTCCGCGACCGGTGGGCGCCGCGGGGACTGGAGTGCATCGTCACCCCGGACTTTCAAATTTTAATTTGATTTGTTAAGTTTCATTTCAAGTTTTAATTGATTTCCAGTAAATTTGCGTTCTGTCAAACCAAAAAGATCAACACCAGGTTATAGTCCAACAGCTTTATTTGAAATCACAAGCTTTCGGAGCTGCTGACTGAGGAGCAGCAGCAGCAGAGTGGTGGTCTCTGTGGCCAGGAAGAGGAGAAGGAGAAGGAGACCAGGCAGCAGGCCACCACCAACAACAACCACTACAACCACAACTACTGAGGTGCCTGGAGAGAGAGGACAGGAGAGGAGAGAGAAAAGAAGAGAAGGCCAAGGCCATTAACAACAGAGGAGAGGCCTTTCCACACTGCCTCCTCAATTGGCCTCCATTTTAGGAGAGGGAGAGAGGGGAGAAAACAACAAAACATCCATCATCTGTTTGGAAGGAGGAAGGAAGGAAAGAACAACAGCTACAGGTGGGTGTGATTCTGGTGCACTCTCCCAGAGACTTTGTTTTGTAGGTGGGGGGAGGAAAGAAGAAAATAAGAGGGCCGGAACATCTAAGGGGTGTGTGTGTGTGGCTTCTGTAAAACCTAGGCCGCACACACCATATTAAACACCCCTTTCCCATTGCCTGACCTGGGACAGCTGGAGCTGCCTAGGTGAAGTTCCCCAATTAATTTAATCCAATTGGGCATCGTTAAGACCTGGTGCAGGACTGAGCCTGGGCATCTCCAGCTATCCCAGGTGAAGACATCTTCTCCCCCCACCAGAAGACCACCACCAAAGACTTGTATTACATCGGAGAGTGCACCCCCCTGCCAACACCCACCCACCCACCATCCTGAGTGGCGACCCTGCCCTTGCGGCTTCCCTCCTTCCCACCCCCCTCTCTCTCTCTCTCTTTGTCTCTTGTCTCTCTCTGCCTCTCTCTCTCTAAGAGGCACCTCAATCTATTTTTAAGTACCCATTGAGCAGAGGGGAGAAGGCCCCTCTCCCAATTCAATCAACTAAAGGGAGAGGTGTGCCTTCAATTTAAGAGCTCCCTCTGCTCAGGGGAAACCAGAAATAAAAAAAACCAAGGCCATTAACACCTTCAGGCCTGTGACTTGGGGTGAGTGTAGCCCTTAAAGAACCCTCCATTATGGCGACCACATCTTCGCCGGTGGCGGGGGCAGCGAGGACGTACGCGAGCGTGGCAGCCGCGGCCACGGCCGCAGCCACGAGTCCTCCTGTTACCCCGTCACCTTTTACCCTCCTTACGAGGAAGAATGGGGTCAAGAGCTACACTCACCCCAACATGACTATAGAGGCGTGTGTAAAAGCCATGGCTGGGGTTGTCGGCCCTTCAGCCATCGTCGCCGCCTCTAAAATGTACGGCAAGGCTGTGTTCTTCCTGGGGTCGGAGCGGGCGGTGTCCCTGGCCATCGAGAAGGGGCTCACCGTGGGCGGGACCTTCCTGCCGGTGGACCCCCTTGAGGCCACCGCGCAAAGGATTGTGGTTTCCAACGTCCCGCCCTTTGTTCCGGGTGAGCTCCTCCTCCCCCACCTACGTCAACTGGGGGAGGTGAGGTCGGGGATCACACCCATCCCGCTCGGCTTCCGGGAAGCCAGCCTTCGGCACGTCTTCTCCTTCCGGCGCCAGCTTTTCGTCCGGCTGGCGCGGGAGGAGGACGCGGACGGCGCGTTCACGGTGCTCCACGGGGGGACCGCCCACCGCGTCTTCTGGACCTCGGACGGCGCGCGGTGCTACGCCTGTAAGGAGGTGGGGCACGTCCGCAAAAACTGCCCCGCCTCCAAGGCCGCCACGACACCTGGCGCGGCCGGGGTTGGCGCCGCCGCCCCCCCTCCCCCTGATACTGTCCGCGCGTCGACGGCGACGGATGCGCGGTCGAAATCGGAGGCCAACACCACCACGGCCTCCGGCGGGGAGGAGGGAGAGCGTCCGGGGGGAAGGAAGGCGCGTAGGAAAACTAAACACCTAAGGGCGGATCCCCTCGCGGAGGAAACATCGGAATTGACAGAACTCACGCCCGAGTATATCGCGGAGTTGGTCGGGACGCATGAGACTGGGGGGGTCCTCGTGCCCGGGCCCGTGACCGTGACCGCAACCGCCGAGGCGGCTAAATCAAGACCTGCGGCCGGGCTCGGGCCCGAGGGGCCCAAGAAACCCAGTCGTCGGAAGGGGGCAGAGAGGGAGGCCCCAGCAGACATGGAGGCCTCCCCCTCTCCGGGCCCCAACTTGTTAAAAAGAAAGCTCCGCCCCCAGCAGGAGGACTGCGAGGAGGAAGGTCCCTCCGCAAAAGGGGGGCAGTCGCCCGCCGCGGGTGCTGCGCCCCACCCCACCACCGTCATCGTCGCGCGCGATCGGCAGGGGTCGTCTGTCCCTCGGGAGGGTGAGACAGACGAGTCTGTCCGACCTGTGCCTCCCGGGGATGGGGAAGAGACCCTGCCCGTGGGGGGGGGCGCGGAACAACCCGCGGAGGGAAATGTAGTACCGGAACCGTTGCTCCTCGCCGGGTCGGGCGTCCTGGGGACTGGGGCGGGCGAGGCCAAAGAGGCTGAAGCCGAGCCCGCCTTTTATAACCCAGACATCTCCCAGGGACTGCTCGACCTGGTGGAGGAGTGTAGCAATCCCCAGCCCGCTGGGTCGGAGGTTGGTGGCGGGGAGACGGAAAGCCGCCTGACTCCGTCTCTGTTGTTGGCGCCGGATGTGCTGGAGGAATTTGGGATTATTTTCTCCCCGGTTTCTCCGGTCGCCCCGGCGCCTGAGGCGGGGGGGGGGGCCCCGAACTGCCGCCGCCGCCTCCCGGCCCGGCGCCCCTGAAGGAGCCCAGGGTGGACTCCTCTGCCACCGATCCTGGGGGTGGGATCGTGACGGAGGCGGGGCCGGCCGGTGCGGCCGAGCCGTTCGCTGCACCCCGTGCGACGGACGGGTCGGCCGCCGGTGACGACCTCCCGGAGGAGGACGGGGACTCGGTGGGGGGCTTCGAGGACGATTTGGAGTCCATCGGCAGCGAGGTGATGGACGCCCTCGTGCCCTTCACCGACTCTCCCCTCATCCCCGTAGGGGAACTCCGGGATTTTATGGCCGTGAGCCAGGGTCGTCACAAGAAGATCCGGCTGGCCCTCGACAAGTGGTCGGAGCTGGCGCTGCTCGTCGTGTCCGTCCGCGCCGCCGTTAAAATCATGGGCGCGGACAAGGACGTTGACCGGCTCGAGCTGCGTCGGCTCAAGACGTTCCACACTGGGCTGCTGAGGGAGTGGCGGTCGTCAGTGACCGCCCTCCCTCCCCTCCGTTAGGTAGAGGTTGCACTATGCTTCTGAGATGAAGATAACCATAGCCAGCCTCAACATCAACGGCAGCAGGGAGGCGCGCCGTAGATTCAATAACTTCTCGGTCCTTCGGGACGGGAAATATGCGGTGTGCTTCCTGCAAGAAACCCACACCGTTCCGGGAGACGAGGCCACGTGGCTCCTGGAGTGGCAAGGAGGGGTCAGCATGAGTCACCTCTCCAACAATTCCTGCGGGGTGGCTGTCTTGCTGGCCCCGCATTTTCAGCCGGAGATCTTGAGGGTCAAGGAGCACGTGCCGGGCCGCTTGCTCCAGGTCACTGTTCGCCTGGGAGGCGTGCCGCTCCATTTAGTGAACGTGTACGCCCCCTGGACCGGTGCGCAGCAAGTGCGCTTCTTCGGAGAAGTGTCCGCTCTTCTGGGCTCCATCGACGTGGGCGAGTGCGTCATCCTCGGGGGGGATTTCAATTGTACCCTCGAGGCGCGGGACCGGTCGGGTCCCCCGCGAAGCCCGGCGGCGATGGAGAAGTTGCGGGACCTGGTCGGGTCCTTCGACTTGGTGGACGTCTGGCGAAATCTCCATCCCGACTCCAGCGCCTTCACGAGCGTGAGGTCTGGAGGAGGAAGGTCCAGAATCGACCGCCTTTACATTTCCCGGGCGTACGTCTCCTGCGTTCCGGCGGCTTCCATGCGGCCGGTGCCGTGCACGGACCACCACCTGGTGTGGGCGGAGCTCGCTCCGCTGCGCGCGCGGGGGGGGTCCGCGTACTGGCATTTTAACAACCTGCTGCTGGAGGACGCGCGGTTCCGGGATTCGTTTCGCCGGTTCTGGGCCGACTGGAGAAGGAAGCGGGGAGGCTTCCCCTCCTTGAGGCTATGGTGGGACGTGGGCAAGGCTCACGTCCGCGTCTTCTGTCAGGAGTACGCGAAGGGGTCGACCAAGAGGCGGGAGGCCCGGGTCGGGCGATTGGAGAAAGAAGTGCTCGACCTGGAGTCCCGTCTCGGTCAGGTCGTCGAGGACCCGGCCCTGCGGGAGGTGTACGAAGAGAAGAAGGGCGCGCTGAAGGACCTGCAGCTGGTCGGGTCCCGAGGCGCGTACGTGAGGTCGCGGATCCAGTTCCTGCGGGACCTGGACCGCGGCTCCCCCTTCTTCTACTCGCTGGAAAAAAGACGGGGGGTCCGTAAGCAGCTCTTGGGGCTGCTGGCCGACGACGGATCTCTGGTCTCGGATCCGGAGGGCATCAGCGCGGAGGCCCGGGCCTATTACGGGGCTCTGTTCTCTTCGGATCCGTCCAGCGAGGATGCGCGCAGAGTTTTGTGGGAGGACCTGCCGAAGGTCGGCCCGGAGGGCGCCGAGAATTTAGAAGCTCCGCTAAGATTGGCGGAGCTGACCGGCGCCCTGCGCCAGCTCTCGAGGGGCAAGTCCCCGGGGCTGGACGGACTGACCGTGGAGTTCCACAGGGCGTTCTGGGACGTCTTGGGGGACGACTACGCGCGGGTCCTGGGGGAAAGTCTGGCGACCGGGGAGATGCCCCTCTCTTGGCGCAGGGCGGTCATCGTCCTGCTGCCCAAGAAGGGCGATCTCCGCCTACTTAAGAACTGGCGCCCGGTCTCCCTCCTCAGCACGGACTACAAAATTTTCGCCAGGGCTATGTCTGCTCGCCTTGGCACCGTGCTGGCCCGCATGATCCACCCCGACCAGTCCTACACGGTCCCGGGCCGGAGTATCCACGATAACATCCATCTGGTCCGGGACCTGGTCCACCATTCCCAGAGGGCTGGTCTGTCGGTCGCCTACCTTTCCCTGGATCAGGAGAAGGCGTTCGACAGGGTGGATCACGAGTATCTTTTCGGGACTCTGCGCGCATTCGGGTTCGGGACGCATTTCGTCGCCCGGATCCGACTTCTGTACGCCGCCGCGGAGTGTCTCATTAAAGTTAACGGGTCTTTGACGGCGCCCCTTCGCTTCGGGAGGGGGGTGCGTCAGGGATGCCCCATGTCCGGTCAGTTATACGCCGTTTGCATGGAGCCTTTCCTGCGCCTCTTGCGGAAGAGGTTGACGGGACTGGCTCTGCAAGGGCCGGGCGTGGAGGTGGTCCTCTCGGCTTACGCCGATGACGTGCTCCTCGCGGTCACGGATCCCGTCGACTTGCGGAGGATGCGAGAATGCCAGCAGATTTACTCGGACGCATCCTCCGCCAAGATCAACTGGGAGAAATGTTCTGGACTCCTGGTGGGCCCATGGCAGGTGGACTCCCTGCCGGAGGAGTTCGGGCCTTTCGCCTGGAGCACCACGCACCTCCTCTACCTGGGAGTCTACCTCAGCCCGGCCGAGGACGCCTGGCCGGCGAACTGGCAAGAGCTGGAGGCCAAAGTCACCGCTCGCCTAGGACGCTGGACAGGACTGCTCCGAGTGTTGTCCTACAGGGGTCGAGCGCTGGTCATAAACCAGCTGGTGGCCGCCATGTTGTGGTACCGGTTGGTCACTTTGATCCCTCCCCCTGCGTTTGTCGCCAAGATGCAGAAGAAGCTCGTCGACTTCTTCTGGGACAAAAGGAAGCACTGGGTCTCTGCCGCGGTTTTGAGTCTCCCGCTTAGGGAGGGCGGTCAGGCGCTGGTGTGCCTTCGCACCCAGGCGGCGACTTTCCGTCTTCAGACGCTGCAGAGATACCTGTACGTGGAGAATCCTCCTAGGTGGCGTGCGCTGGCGACATATTTCTTCCGCCAGCTGCACGGCCTCAATTACGACACGCAGCTCCTGTTTGTGAGAGTGGGTGGCACGCGTGCCAGCCTGCGGGAGCTGCCTGTCTTCTACCAGGAACTGCTATGGGTTTGGAACAGCGTCGCCTCCGAGCGCAGTTCTCCCCCGTCAGGAGCGGCGGCCGTCCTTCGGGAGCCGCTGTTCAGGAATCCGCACCTCCACGACCGCGGGTTCGGCTGGCTGGCGGAGGGCAGGGCTGTGCCCGGTAAGGTGACCAGAGTCGGGGACCTGCTCGATGGCGGAGGAGCGGGCTGGATGGCGCCGGAGGAGTTGGCGAGGCGCATGTCTTGGGTCAACGTCCGGCTCGCGGTCAAAGCCATCGAGTCGCTAAAAGTGGCACTGGGCCCCGTCTCCACTAGGTGTGTCGAGGAGGCTCAAGCACGTGGGGCGATCCCGTCCGAACTGACCCCCGTTCGGACGGAATTCCTTATCGGCGCCCGGCCCCGAATCCTCCCTCGGGAGCCGCCGCCTCACCACTTGAGCCTTCTCGGAGAAATGCCCTCCGTGCCCTTTCAATCCGCACGGAGGCGTTTCCTGTACGGGCTGCTCCTGCACACTCTCCACTTTGCCATCTTCGTCTGCCGTCCGGACACGCCTTGGCGTACCATCCTGCCGTCCGGCGGAGGCGAAGGTCCCCATTGGAAGGCTCTCTACGCGGGAGTCTTCCCTTGTTCTATTGGGGACTTGGCCTGGAGGGTGTTGCACGGAGCAGTCCCGTGCAATAGGATTTTAAGTAGGTTTACGGACTCCCAGGCTGCTTGCCATTTTTGCGGCCTGGAGGAGTCCGTTTATCACATTTATGTTGAATGTGAGAGGTTGCAGCCCCTCTTTCATTATTTGAAGGGGCTGCTCCTCAATTTCTGGTTGCACTTCAGCCCCACGCTCCTGATCTACGGTCACCCGGTGCGGAGGGGAGCGGGTAGGTCGGAGGACCTCCTCGTAGGACTGCTCCTGGGCCTGGCCAAGAAAGCCATTAATTGGTCCAGGCAGCGGGCGGTCGAGGGGGTCGTTCGGCCCGATTGCCTGCCTCTCTTCCGCGGCCATGTTCGCGCCCGGGTGGCCCTGGAGATGGAGCACGCGGTGTCCGCCGGCACGCTTGAGTTTTTCCGCGACCGGTGGGCGCCGCGGGGACTGGAGTGCATCGTCACCCCGGACTTTCAAATTTTAATTTGATTTATTAAGTTTCATTTCAAGTTTTAATTGATTTACAGTAAATTTGCGTTCTGTCAAACCAAAAAGATCAACACCAGGTTATAGTCCAACAGCTTTATTTGAAATCACAAGCTTTCCCAGCGCTGCTCCTTCGTCAGGTGAAGTGAAGAGATGCATATAGGCACAGCATATATAGTCAGAGAACACTGCCAGATGATTACAGTTAATCTTTCTAACTGCCCTTTATCACACCTCGGCAGAGAGATAATCACGGCAATCAAAGGTGTGGATGGTGTCCAAACAGATTCAAACTGACTGACCTGTTTGGAAACCATCCACACCTGTGATTGCAGTGACTGTTTCGAATCTTACTGTTTAGCATATACTTCCACTGTTCTTTTCTCAAATGTTTTGCTTCATATTTCTCATATTTCTTCACATTGTGTCTGATGTTAATTGTTTACATTATGACAGTCATCCACATTATGGTTGTTGAATCTATTAACTTTCTTCCAGTTCATTGATTAAATGTTTATTATATCTCAGTATTTTTCTCCATTCTCCATTCTGGCTAGTTTCGATTTTCTTTTTGTTATTCACCATAATACTATGCAAAACTTTCCCATCAATTTCAATTGTGTTCCCAGTGACAGTCCATCAAAAACATCTGCACCAACGCATTTTATCAACAACAAAAAATTACACAATCACATTTCAGGAAAATAAGATAGATATCCTGACATTTCTAAAATCCCCTAAAACAAATCTTAAGATAAATTTAAAAAAAAACACAAATGTACCCATAAAATTGGGACCGACAATCCCATCCCACCCCCTCAGTTTCCACAAGAAGCACCTTGCCAGACTTTTGAGCGTCCTGGACTTGTTGTACACCGGCTTCCTGGCAAATAACTTGGCAACATTTGTCTATTACCATCCCATGTCTACGATTATCAGGAAATACCACGACTTTTTTTTAGCAGAGCACCTCCCAGGTGTTAACCCCCAGTCACTTCTGCACAACCAAGTGGGCGCAAGAGCTCTTCCGTTGGAGTTTGTATGCCTGCCTCTATCAGAGGAACTCCCAGGAGCCAGCACGGTTATTCTCCCCGAATCCCATTATATCCATGAGTCATCTGTTGGCGTTTGTCTGCAATTCGCAGGTCTGCCCTTTCTGATCTCTCTGCTTTTCCCATGGTCTTCTCCCTTTCCCCATTGTGAATGCTGCAGGAATTAGGGAGGGAAAGGGGCGGCGGGGGGGGGGGGGGGGGGGGGGGGGTTGGTGGAGGTCGCAGAAATAAACAATGGAGCAGTAATGCCAACTCTTGCAAATTAATCGCAAAACTCGTAATTTTTCGTTGAAATTTAGCCGAACTCGCGATCTTGCAATTCAACAGTGAAACCTCGCATTTTTTTTACCGCGGGGAATGACACGATGATGCTGGGTGGGAGTTCAGCAGCACAGCAGTACTCCGATTGGTCAGTGCGCAGCAGCACCGCTCAGCATTGGCCACGGAGATTGGAACGTTTCCGGGATTGGAATTGGAACTGAAACGGATTGGAACCTTGAGTAGCGGATGTTCCATTCCTGCGCCACGTGCACCCATCACTCTCTTCGCGTGCACCCCGACTCATGGCTCGCATCATTGGCGACACAGTTGGAAGCAGAGTGGAGGCGAGCAGATCACGCACTGCGCTCTCTCTCAGCCCCCCGAGCTCTCTCTCGGCCCCTGCGAGCACATAGAGAACAATTATATCACTGAATACACAGCCAAAGATCAATGGCACTTCCTACTGTTCTACCAGCTTTTGCAGTCCGCTTTACCATCTGCTTGCCTCAAGTAGAAAGAATGAAATTACCAAGTCAAGACACTGAATGTTTGAAACTGAACAGAGTTTGGTGGGTGGGCAATATCACGGTCAAATGCCTCAGCGAGCCTGGCCTTCGCAGTGCTGAAGGTAACATGCTCCTTTGTCAGAGCAGTCTCTGATTTTGTCTGTAGTTTAGAATCAAACATTACACTTTAACCTTTCAAATGGAGAGATAACCACAGTCCAGGAAATGGATATTTGAGAGCAGAAGACGCTGTGTGGGTAAGGAAGGAGCTATTATCAATTTAGTCATACATCTCTGATAATGCAGCAGCCTTATTAACAGTGTGCTGCTCCCATGTGAATGGCTTATATCTCCTGAATGACACACAAGCAATACACATTTAGTACCTGTTACTCCTAATTTACTTGGATTTTTAGGATCCAGTTTTATCCCTTTTATTTTTTTTCCCCACGTTTGTGACGCTACAAACAGAAACCATAAAGACCCAGGTTTTCAAATCAGCCGCAGAAACTGGATTTAAACCATCTTTAACCATGCAAGCTAGGAACATTCCACAATCAATGCCAATCTGTGCTGAGTTAGCTGATCGCAGCTCGAACAGTGGCGACTGGCAAGGCACTGCAATTGGTCTCCCAAGACAAGGGAGTGGGAAAAAAAATCATCCAAGATCGCCGCTCTTGATTCCTATCCAGCAATCCCTACTGTGAAAACAGAATTAGGGTCAGCTATTCTGGAACCCTCGCTAGAAGATGCAGCTGAACTGGAAAAGAGCAGGGAATTGCTCATAGAATGAATAGGGTTTTCGAGAATGAAACATAGGTACACAGAACTGGGACTTTGCTTAGGAGGCAAGACTGGGGGGAGGGGGGGCGTTTTGATTGAGATTTTCAAATTAACAAGGCTTGGGGATATAGAATGGGGAGGTCGCACAACACCAGGTTATAGTCCAACAGTTTTATTTGAAATCACAAGCTTTCGGAGCTTACTACTCCTTCGTCGGGTGAAGTAAAAAGATACAGAATCGCCAAAGCATATATAGATAGAGAACAATGCATGTGTACCTTACAATTGCAGACAACTAAATTAAATCATCCTGACTGTTTATCTGCCGAGGTGTGATAAAGTTAATCAGGTCAGCCAGGAAGGTACCACATCAAAGACATAGCAAGATACAACTGAGACAATGAGGTGGAGTCGCAGGGGGTCTAACATGTCAAAAGCTGCCGTCTGTATGTAAAACGATAAGCTTTAAGATTTTTACTTTTTTACTGGGAAAATTTTTACTTTTTTACTGGGAATCACATCTGTGAACAAGCCAACGACGACTCGAGTCCGGATCACGTCATGTATCGTGACATAAACCCAAGATCCTGGTTGAGACCGTCTTCATGAGTGCGGAACTTGGCTATCAGTTTCTGCTCGATGATTTTGCGTTGTTGTGTTGTGTTGTATACAATATACAGACATACACAAAGTGCTTTATCGCATGGAAATGTTTCACGCAACGAATTAGTACAGGTTGAGCGTCCTGAATCCGACAACCTTGGGACCGAGGCCGAGCCGGTTTTCGTGTTTTTCCGGACTTCGGAACGTGTTTCTGATGTCTGAAGTCCGGAAATATCGCAACCTGGGCTCGGGCGTTTCCGGACTTCGGACATCAGAAACACATTCTGAGTCTGGAAATGCCTGGGCCGCTCCGCGTCGCGCTGATGCGTTTCTCCGCTCCTCCCCTTCTGTTAAAGGGGAGGGACGCTGCGAGCTCTGCAGAGCATCCGATGGCCCACACTAGGCCACCAGGGCGGCGTGGTGCCATGGCCACAGCCTAGCGGAAACACTTAGTGGAGCTGTGCAGATTAAGGAGGATAAAACACAACACTAAAGTTTTATTGCATCACTCGCATTTTTCATAGGATTTTTCAAAAAAAAGACAACAATACTAAATGGCTTTTTGAAGTACAGGTTGAGCGTCCAAAATCCGGAGTTCCGGATTCTGGAACATTTTACGGATTCCGGACGACCCTGCCACCAATTGTCCCGGAGTCCGGAACATTCCGGATTCCGGAACTCCGGATTTTGGACGCTCAACCTGTACAATACATTTAAAAAATAATATACGTGTGCGAAAACATGCAAGATGTTTCCATAGTTCTGTTATTGCGTTGTTCTTGTGTCTATATAGGAAATGTATATCTGCAGCGCACCAACATCAGTGTTCTTGCTCAGGCCAACATCCCCAGCATCGAAGCTTTGACCACGCTCGATCAGCTCCGATGGACAGGTCACACTGTCCGCATGCCCAATACGAGACTCCCAAAACAAGCGCTCTACTCGGAGCTCCGGCACGGCAAGAGAGCCCCAGGTGGGCAGAGGAAACGCTTCAAGGACACCGTCAAAGCCTTCTTGAAAAAGTGTAACATCCCCACCGACACCTGGGAATCCCTGGCCCAAGACCGCACAAAGTGGAGGAGAAGCATCCGGGAAGGCGCCGAACACCTCGAATCTCTTCGCCGGGAGCAAGCGGAAGCCAAGCGCAAGGAGCGCACGTCAACCCAAGCACCCCACCCACCCGCCCCCTTCAACCACCGTCTGCCCCACCTGTGACAGAGACTGTAGGTCCCACAT
Organism: Squalus acanthias; assembly: GCA_030390025.1. NCBI lineage: Eukaryota > Metazoa > Chordata > Chondrichthyes > Squaliformes > Squalidae > Squalus > Squalus acanthias. The sequence goes on along the minus strand of CM059427.1, from coordinate 20,839,847 downwards.
TGACTCATCAGTCACCTGCAAACTCATTTTTAATGTGGAAGCAAGTCATCCTCGGTTCCGAGGGACTGCCTAAGAAGAAGAAGAAGATATCTGCAGGTGAAGGGAAAACAAAATATACAGGAAACAAAAAAAACTCATCATATTTCTTTTGAACTTGGAAAACAAGACTTCCGTCGACTCAGTGACATCGACCCAGGGAAGAGCTGTAACAAACTGGCGATGATTCTGTATAATTTTCTGTTACGATTGCTATTCCTAAATTTACATTTGGTAGAATGATTAGCGGGGAGTTGAGGAGAACTTTTTTCACCCAGATAATGGCGGGGGGTCTGGAACTCACTGCTTGAAAGGGTGGTCGAGGCAGAAACGCTGGTCACATTTAAAAAGTGCTTGGATTTGCACTTGAAGTGCGGAGGCTATGGACCAAGAGCTGGAAAGTGGGATGAGGCTGGAGAGCTCTTTTTCGGGCCGGCACAGAGAGGATGGGTCGAATGGCCTCCTTCTGTGCCGTCAATTTCTATGATTTGAACGGCAACGGTCAGAAAGGGCCCGTTATTGACGCCACAATGCAAACGGTTGTCGCGGTGGAGTTTGGTGCCCTGGGCGCCAGGGGGCGGTGTGGGGGGCGGGGCGCGGAGCGGAGCTGTGCTGCAGGAGTGGGCCTGCTTTGGTGCGGTTCTTGCCTGATAAAGCGGCGCAGTGCGGAGCGGGTTTTACGGCTGAGTGTGAGCTTTATAATGATGGAAGATAGCGGTAGCTCGCGTACCATGGCGAACCTCGATCAACCGCCCAACAGCCGGCTCTTTCTGGTCATCAGCAAGTCGACGTCGGAGGAGGTGATCCGGGAGAAATTTTCCTTCTTCGGAGATATCCAGGACATTTGGGTCGTGCGGGACAAGCAGTCTAAAGACCATAAGGGCATCGCGTACGTGAAGTTCGGCAAATCGTCGCAGGCCTGTAAGGCGATGGAGGACATGCACGGCAAGGCCCTCACCGAGGACACCAAGCCCATCAAGGTACAGCCTCGCCGCCTGGGCACCCCTCATCTCCCTTTGTTAATCCTCAAAATGGAGCTGGGCTCGGTTTTAGGCTCCGAAGGCGCTCGGCCTTGTGCCCTAGTGAACGAGGCGGGAAGGTCGTTCTTCTCACCTCCCCCCCCTTGGGCAGGCGTGCAGCAAGGTAATCTCGTCGCTAATGAAAGCGATTATTCTGGTACAGTACCAGCCTTCTGAGCCTTGTTTGTAAACGCTCCTGGTTTTTATTTTGCAGCCAAAACCTCGTAAGAAAATTGGTTGAAAGTGTTATTGGCTCAGCTAGAGCTTTAAAATGAACATTTGCTCAGTTATTTGTGGAGTCAGGAAAGCGCTAGACTCCAGTGTTAACCCTAATGTTTTAGCAAAAATGTAGTATAACCCAATTATTTTCTCAATAAAGGTTGAAAAAAGGAAAGGGAGTAGTTAAATTTCAGTAATTTTCAATAAAAGAAAGGGGAGAAGTAGCCCAGATAAATGGAAAGAAAAATTGGCAAATAAGACGGTGAACAAACAAGTGAGAATATTCAAATCGCAGATGGTTAAGGTACAGAGTAGACCTATTCCATAAACAGTAACGGTGCTGTAACGAAAGCTGGAGTTCCTTTTGATTAATAGGAATTGAAAATAAAACTTAAAACGAGGCATATTTCAAATTTAAGAATAATAATGCAAAAGAAAATCAAGCTGAATATAGAAAAAAGGAGCAAAACAATTAGAAAGGTTAAAGGGGATATAAAAGGTAGACTTGTAGGTAATGTATAGGATTTTATGTACACAAAAGTTAAAAAAAAGTTTAAGGGTAGTGCTCATTAGAAATGAAAAACAAAATATTTTTGTGAAGAAGAAATGGTGAGGTTAGGGTAACTAGATAAGAAAGTAGCACTGAAAAAAACCCAACTAAAGTGAAAATAGGCAGAAATAGCAAGAGACTTTGACCACAATCTTTCAAATGTTCTTGGATATGGAAGTTGTCCAAGAGGACAAGAAGGTTCCCAATATAACCCCGCTGTCCAAAAAAGGAGAACAATAAACCAGGTAATTGTCAGGGTAATGTGGTAGTGGACAAGTTTTTGGTGGCCATAATACAGGCCAGCCAGCATGGATTTGCAATAGATAGGTTGTGACTTTATAAATGTAAGAGTCTGAGGAAGTAAGTGTATTGATAAAGGAAATGCAGTGGGTGTTCTGTAAATAGACTTTCAAATATTCAATAAGGTGCTGAGTAGTACTGTTCAATAAGCTGTACTGATGGAATATTTTTCCTAACTTACTGCAGTTTCTGCTCAGTTTTGAAAGTTGTTTGAAGAAAAGCTAGAGGACTCATTTTAAAATCTTTATTTGGGTAAAATTTGTATTGAGGTTTTTAAAAACAGGCTTTTTTAAACAAAGGGTATGTGGTGGTCGGACTACTGTTTACGCACCTATTAGTTTTTTTTCTGTTCTATAAACTTCAGAAAATGCATTAAGCTCAGAGAATGTCTGTCTTTTTTAATTTTTTTTTTCAAAAACAATAGTTCAATATTGAAGCAAAAAGCCTCTGATGATCTCGCCTGATTATCACCTGTTATGTTGACAGAAAATGTAAACATTTTAAATGGTAACCGACACAGCGACTGTCTTGAGCTGCATTTTGAAAGCTGCAGCTAATCACCTGTGTTTTGTTGTTGGGTTATAATGTTTACATTTTCTTTATATCACACGCTGAGACACATCCAGTAACTAATTGCTAAAACACAAATTGTGCTTAGTGATGCATGGGTAAGTCACAAACCAGTGCTGCCACACATGGAATTATCTTTTTTGTCCCCCCCCCCCCCCCCCCCGGCCTTCTCCCAACAGTGCCATTAAAAATTAAATGGATTTGTTTGCGGACATCTGTGTCCGCTAACGTACAGGTAAACAGTCAACGTAAACAAATGGAAGTCATCCAACATTCTGTCTAGAATGTGTACATTTTAATCCAGTTAGTAGCAGTCAGGCTGGAGGCAGGCAGTGCTGCCTTTAAGCACTGCTTGACAATGTAGGGGTAGTTGTCAATGTGAGTGCCAGTGCAGACATAACTCCTCAGTTCAGACAACGCACAGCGCTAATATTGGAGGTGGTAACTTGCGATGCTAACACTGCGATCTAGTCTGCTTTCTGGAAAAAGGTAACATGATTTCTTATTTATCTTCTTTGAGGAGTGAGATTAATGCTGAAGTGTGTCAGCTTTGCTCCATCTATCACTGGCCAGGATGGGCATACCTCTGTGTTGAGAGAATATGCAAGGCAGACCTGAAATATATTGCAAAGTAGATAAAACATCGACCCGCCATCTTGTGCACACCAGGCACAATTGTTCAGTAAGCCTTAACATAGTAGACTGCCATGGGGCCAACATTGCCTTTTACTTCACAGCTGCAGACTGCTTAATATATTTTTGCCGTACAGGTGATAGCACTTGGGGAATTACAGGCAACACACACTGTACAGTGCCACCTCTTCATCCCTAGAGCTACTCTGCCAGCTGGGTTTTGTGCTTTTACAAATGCTGCCTGTCCTTTCACAACCAGAATTTTGGTCCTTGCTTAAGTGTCATGCACCGAGATACCAAAAGAGAACTGCGTGGAGGCACAAAACTGATTCAGTGAGCATGCGGAGGAGCAGCTGCTTCCCTGGTTAATGACTGAGCAAGTGGAAAAGTAGCTGAATGAGGTTGCTGCGAGCACTAGCCAGTCTCTCTCTAGGTCACACTCGCTATAGGAGTGCATGAACATATGAACAGGAGTAGGCTATTGAGCCCCTCAAGCCTGTTCCGCCATTCAGTGAGATCATGGCTGATCTGTGCCCTAACTCCGTATACCCACCTTTGGCCCATATCCCTTAATACCTTTGGTTAACAAAATAGGAACATGGCACCAATTTGTGGCAGCCATTGTCTGCTGGGGGAGTGAAGGCTTCACATTAAGCAGCCTACCACCTCACATTGACCCTGGAACATAGGAATTGCTAGATGAAAAACAAGTTCCATCTAGTTCGCCTTCTACCATCTTGGTAGTCGAATGATAATGGAATTGTTGCCTAATTATAGCAGTCAATCTTTATCAATTAATCTACAGCAGACCCAGAAATGACATGAGGAAAGTTCCATTGGGAATCATTAGTCCAAAGTCACCTTTTTCCTCCTAAGCATACTACACTTACCACATGTCATGTCTCAAATTACTGGAATCCCAAAATTCTATTTTTTACTCTGAAATCCCTCCACACCAGGCAAACCCAGCAGTTGACTCATGGGCACCTTCAAATATGTAGCCCCGATGCACGGGCACTGCCGTCTCATGTGGCGTGCTGCAGCTGTTCCTTCTCACAGTGCTCTTACATCTCCTCCCCCTTGACTCTGGGCATGTGTTTTCAGTACAGATTCTAACCCTCCTCCCGCACACCCAGCTCAAGCCCTATTCTGTTTGTTGATAACAAGCGACTGCCAGTGTGTGCAGCAATCTGACCACAGAGCAGGTAGAGGACAGGCATGTGATAGTAGCCATGGGTACAGTAACCAATAAAGAAGAGAGCGGTGCCATCGACTGATGCTTTCAGGGATGCTAAGAGTGGGTGTGTTTTCCACCTGGCAAGTCCCAAAATTTTTGATGCCGCAAATTTTGACAGCAACACTTTTTTAAAGGGAGGCCTGAAAGAAAAAGGAAACGGGATTTTCATGCGCCTTGCCTTGTGTTATGGTACATTGTGGGGCTTCAGCTAAACATGCCATGTCACCGATCTGCAGACTTGTTCTTCACGCCAATGACAAACTGAAAGGTGAAGTAGGATGAAATTCAAAGGTTGTATCAATGCAGAATTCACAAAATAACCAAGCAGCATAGGTTGAATTACATGGATTTTACTGATGCAGTATACCTGAAAGAAACACACAACATATAAAGAATTTCATGGATTTTATTGATGCAGGACTCCCGAGACAAACAACCAGTGTAGGATGAATTTTGAACATTGTCTTGGTACAGGATTCACAAATCAAACACAGGATAGATTTTAGACTTGCGTTTGATACAAGAATCCTGTAAGATGGCATATAGAAGCAGTCAGATTCTGTGGCACTGCACATAACAGGTGTTACTGCAGGACTCTAAACATTCCCAACGACAAAACCCAGCCATACAATGTTCTGCATCTCGGACACAGCTGCACAATCACTTGATGTATTGTGCGCACAACATTTTGCTTAAGAGAAGGCGAAAAATGTTTGAGTGCTTATATGCACTGTGGTGGTAGATTGCTCCTTTCATTGTGACTGCGCTCATGAAGCCAGGCATTCAGCTTTGACACACATTCATATAGTACAGCTCAATTGTATGATTTCAGCCAAGGGAAAGAAAGAATTCTCTGTCCCATCACTGTCCAGTTCTCTCATCAGTCAATGTAACAATATGCACCAGTCATTAACTACATGTACTGTTTCTCACTCCTGGATGAGGCGAAAACCCAGATATAAAAACCACTGGCCAATTTGTGGACAAACTGAAAATTCTCATTTTCCCAAAGGCAATGAAATATAAAGAGTCAGGAGACCATGATACATTGGCAGAATACTAAACTAAATATTCACACTAAACAACTGGTCACGATTGTGAGCAAATGAGGCTAACATTAGCTGTTAACATAGACCAGCTTACATTTTGTGCAACTGGACCTACTCCAAGTGATTGTGTGCAGCCATCCACTGTGTATCATGTCTTCACTGCGCTTCAATTACAAGAGAAATGCAAGGAACAGCACCAACCACTGTACATGGCCTTCTTTGACCTCACAAAGGCCTTCGACACTGTCAACCGTGAGGGATTATGGAATGTCCTCCTCAAATTTGGCTGCCCTCAAAAGTTTGTCACCATCCTCCGCCTGCTTCACGACGACATGCAAGCCGTGATCCTGACCAACGGTTCCACCACAGACCCAATTCACGTACGGACCAGGGTCAAGCAAGGCTGTGTCATCGCACCAACGCTCTTCTCGATCTTCCTTGCTGCAATGCTCCATCTCGCCCTCCGTAAGCTCCCCGCTGGAGTGGAGCTAATTTACAGAACAAACAGGAAACTGTTCAACCTCCGTCTTTTCCAGTCCAGATCCAAGGTCGTCCCATCCTCTGTCGTCGAATTACAGTATGCAGACGATGCTTGCGTCTGTGCACACTCGGAGGTCGAACTCCAAATCATCGTCAACACCTTCACTGAAGCGTACGAGAGCATAGGCCTTACACTAAACATCCGTAAGATAAAGGTCTTCTACCAACCTGCCCCCACCATACAGTACTGCTCCCCGATTATCAAAATCCACGGCAAGGCCTTGGACAACGTGGACCACTTTCCATACCTCAGTAGCCAACTGTCAACAAGGGCAGACGTCGATGACTAAGTCCAACACCGCCTTCAGTCGCCTAAGGAAGAGTGTGTTTGAAGACCAGGACCTCAAACCCGGCACCAAGCTCATGTATGCCTCAGAGACATGGACCACGTACAGCAGGCACCTCAAAGCACTGGAGAGGTACCACCAACGCTGCCTCTGCAAGATCCTGCAAATCCATTGGCAGGATAGGTACACCAATGTCCGTGTTCTCGCTCAGGCCAACATCCCCAGCATCGAAGCTTTGACCATGCTCGATCAGCTCCGATGGACGGGTCACATTGTCTGCATGCCCAATACGAGATTCCCAAAACAAGCGCTCTACTCGGAGCTCCGACACGGCAAGAGAGCTCCAGGTGGGCAGAGGAAACTCTTCTCAAAGCCTCCTTGGAAAAAGTGCAACGTCCCCAGCGACACCTGGGAATCCCTGGCCCAAGTGGAGGAGAAACATCCGGGAAGGCGCCGAACACCTCGAGTCTCTTCGCTGGGAGCAAGCGGAAGCCAAGCGGAAGGAGCGCACGTCAACCCAAGCACCCCACCCACCCGCCCCTTCAACCACCGTCTGTCCCACCTGTGACAGAGACTGTAGGTCCCGCATTGGACTCATCAGTCACCTGAGAACTCATATTTTTAATGTGGAAGCAAGTCATCCTCGGTTCCGAGGGACTGCCGAAGAAGATCATCATCATGTTAGTCAGCCATCAGAAAAGATGCATATGTATGCTTTGTAGGCAGTGCTCACGCTTACTTAGATATGAAAATGAGAAGTCGCACAACACCAGGTTATAGTCCAACAGTTTTATTTAAAATTACAAGCTTTCGGAGCTATCGATCGCCCCTTCTTCAGGTAAAGTTACTATGAGTGAATCTACAAAAATTCACAATATAAACACCGAGAAAATGCAGAGATACAATCTTTCCTTACATCAAAGACACACCAAGAGCACAGCCAAGACAATGAGATGTGTCCCAGGGGGTCCAACGTGTCAAAACCTGCTGTCTGCATATCCTCTCCATTTGGGTTTGTTTTTTGTGGGTTTTTTTTAAAAACTGGAAAGACAGACAACGATGTCAAGTAACGTTCTGTAGTGTGACATGAACCCGATATCCCTATTGAGGCCGTCCTCATGGGTGCGGAACTTGGCTATCAGTTTCTGCTCGATGATTTTGCGTTGTCGTGTATCTCGAAGGCCGCCTTGGAGAACGCTAACCCACAGATCCGAGGCTGAATGCCCTTGACTGCTGAAGTGTTCCCCGACTGGGAGGCAACCATCCTGCCTGGCGATTGTTGCGCAGTGTCCGTTCATACGTTGTCTCAGTGTCTGCATGGTCTCGCCGATGTACCATGCTCTGGGGCATCCTTTACTGCAACGTATCAGGTAGACAATGTTGGCCGAGTCACATGAGTATGTACCATGTACCTGGTGGGTAGTGTCCTCACGTGTGATGACGGTATTTCCGCATCATGACTACATAGATATGCCTATGTGAAGCAGAGTGGTATGCTAGCATAGATCCCTGGAGTCCACAGAACCAGCTGCAAACTCGTCCAGGTCAGACGACCATGGGGAAGGAGCTTTGTCACCCATGGACGGTGTGATGGTGGTGTCTGCCTCCTCATGACTTACAATAAGGGGGTCAGTCAGTAATGGCAGTTAGAACGGCATGGACGACTCTGTCAACAGGCACTTCAGCCAAGTTCATGAGTTTCTTGGCTCAGCAGTAACCTCAGAACTTTCCATCTCCGGCTTTACTCCTTGCTCTCACTTGTGAATCTGTTTCCAAAGCCATTCCATCCTCTGCTGGAACAGCTCTGCTCCACTGCTAGTCAGGATAAACTGCCGATGATGCTATGTGTCTGATACAATTCGGTACATCTCGGTGCTGGTAAGTGGCGTGGCCGAGCTTCAGTAATAACAGCACCTATACTTGTGATTGGTTGCACGTGAGTTTGCGATGATCGCCAATGGCTGTCGGGCAGGTGTCACAGAGACAAACCCAAATGCCTCTGGACAGCAACTACATATGTGCAGGGGAGTGAATGCTGAAGCCAGAAAGTGAAGTTGCAGGTAGTTTGGCTGTCATGTATCTGCAGAGTGTACTCCTCGTCACTAGAAGTCACCGTGACTGTGCCAGCCTCCTGCTTGATGTTCAAGTGATCCATGTTGTGGTGTTTCTCGCACATCTTGTTGAGCCGGAGGGCACTGCAGAGTGGGACCTATTTAGCAAAGGGTCTGCAGTCCATGAACTCAGCATACAGAGTGCCGATCGCTGGCAATTCTGCAAAATGCTTGAAGGAGGCCTGCAACAGAAACAGCACAAGTGCATTTCTCATCCAGGATCTCATTGTGGAACACCAGCGCCTCTGGCACTCCTTCATGGAGGAGGAGGAGGAGGAATGGAACAGGTGTTTGATCTTTGCATTCTCGACTTCGTGATTGTTCGTGTTGTTGCCAAATGTTAGCATGCCACTGTGAGGATATGCTCTCCATCATCTGTGGAACCCAGTTGGCAGGTACTCCTGAAATAGAATGGAAAGGTGTTTGAGCGTTGCCCCACATAAATCAGCAGTTTCACCTTTTGTATACAGCTCTGCATCCTCGTAATAACCACAGAACCACCTGCAACAGTCTATGGAGCTGTCCAACCTTTTCCACAAAACTCCAGTCTCGCCTCTGACCCCGTATAATCTGTTTCAGAAGTTGAGTAGACCTTGTTGAATTGCTGGGTGATATCCATGGGCATTTCATGCCATCACAAACCCCTGTCTGCAATCTTGCTGTGTGCAAATTGGCAGCTGCACTGATTAGGATCTTGAAGGAGGGGAGTTGAGGAGACGGAGGGCACTGCAGAGTGGGACCTAATTAGCAAAGGGTCTGGCCACCCAAAACCAAGTGCTGAGAGGGAGCAATGTGAGACATTGAAGTCAGAAGAACAGACGGTTGTTATTGTGCTCAAATCCTTCCAGACTGTGGCTTGTAGGTCAGCATAGGCAGGGTTGATGGGCGAGCAAAACTTGGTGTTGGACATGAGGAACAGCTGAGTTTTTGCATGCCTTTAAAGTGATTGATCCCAGCCGATTTCACTTCTCCAATATGTCAAGCCATCCCCCATCCCTCCACGATCAAGCTGGAGAACTAGAGTTTCCCCCAAGTGTCTTTGGGTTGCTCTCTGCAAACCCCACCATTCACCGAGCATCAATGAAGCAATAGAACTTTCAAATAGATGACTGGAGTATTTAGCCGAGCTTATGAGGAATGTTTACAAGACTCTCACTTCAATTGGTTGTCTCCAGTCAGGCTCTCTCCCCAGCAACTATGAAAGTGTGGAGTGGACAGTTTCTGGCCAATGCCCCTTCCTGGTAACAATGAAGGTGGCATGTATCGTCTCTGGCTGAGCTCTCATTCTAGAATTATTTTTTTTTGCTCCTCTTCAAAGACTTGAGTGCAAATACTGATCAGCAAACCTGGTTAAATAGTCAAAATAGTTGTAGTGCACAGGCAGCCAAATCCAAAAGGTCTTCTGTCAGTGACATCGTGTGTCAAAATAAATGCTCTGACTAGGAAAAAACAGTGACTAGTGGGGTACCGCAGGGTTCGGTCCTTGGACCCCAGCTATTCACAATATACATTAATGATCTAGATAAGGGAACTAAATGTAATATCTCCAAGTTTGCAGATGAGACAAAGCTGGGTGGGAGTGTGTGTGTGCTGCGAGGAGGATACTGAGAAACTCCAGGATGATTTGGACAGGTTGGGTGAGTGGGCAGAAGCGTGGCAGATGCAATATAACGTGGATAAATGCGAGGTTATCCACTTTGGTGTCAAAAACAGAAAGGCAGACTATTATCTGAATGGCAATAGATTGGGAGAAGGGGAAGTGCAACGAGACCTGGGTGTCCTTGTGCACCAGTCGCTGAAGTTAAGCATGCAGGTGCAGCAGGCGGTGAAGAAGGCAAATGGTATGTTGGCCTTCATAGCGAAAGGGTTTGAGTATAGGAACAGGGATGTCCTGCTGCAGTTGTACAGGGCCTTGGTGAGACCACACCTTGAGTACTGTGTGCAGTTTTGGTCGCCTTATCTGAGGAAGGATGTTCTTGCCATGGAAGGAGTTCAGTGAAGATTCACAAGGCTGATACCTGGGATGGCAGGAATGACATATGAGGAGAGATTGGGTCGATTGGGCTTCTACTCGCTGGAGTATAGAAGAATGAGGGGAATCTCATTGAAACATATAACATTCTGACAGATCTGGACAAACTAGATGCAGGAAGAATGTTAACGATGGTCGGAGAGTCCAGAACCAGGGGTCGTAATCTAAGGATAAGGGGTAAGCCATTTAGGACAGAAATGAGGAGGAATTTCTTCACCCAGAGAGTGGTGAACCTGTGGAATTCTCTACCACAGAAGGTAGTTGAGGCCAAGTCATTAAATATATTCAAGAATGAGTTAGATATATTTCTTAAAGCTAAAGGTATCAAGGGATATGGGGAGAAGGCAGGTACAGGGTACTGAGTTTGGATGATCAGCCATGATCTCATCGAATGGGGCCGAGGGGCCGAATGGCCTACTCCTGATCCTATCTTCTATGTTTCTAAAAGATAAAAACAGTAAGTGCAGATACTGGTTTTTGCGCACGTCACAGAACAACTGCAAATGTTTGGAATACTTGTACCTCTCAGGCTGCAGATTCCAGTGGGCTTTCTCTTCTCAACTAGTACATCTTGGTCTATCTGTACCAAATAAATGCACAGGATAAAGATTACCCAAGATCTATACATTTTGAATTAAGAACACGCACACAGCTCTCTCAGTTGTACTAGAAATTAAATGGAAACATCATTTTACATCACAAAGAAACAAAGGACTTTCCAGAATTCTTGTAGCTCAGAGTAGAATGATAACGCCACATGGAGCAAGCCAAATGTCCAACAACAGCAAAGGACACGAGGGGAAGCACATGGAGGAAACCTCGGTGCACAGTTAACAAAGGGCAAGAGGGGACCACATTACTTTACACTACGCTGACTTTCAGACTTTAAAGTTAACCACACCCATGGACTTTCACAGAGCAAAGACTTGTACAGTTCCCCAAGATTAATTTGACATAACTGACTATATGTTCGCGCAGGCTAGTGTAGTCAGGAAAGACTGAGGCCATTCTCCTATAACTAATAGGAACCTGCAAATTACTACAGTCATTAATAGTCATATTTCCTGAGATTAATGCCACTACAATTATGCAACTCACCAAAAGCAGCTATTCTAGTGTTGGTGACAGATAGCAGATCCTTAATTTAGCAGCACAGATTGATTTAAGGCAGCAAAGTGCATGAGCTTCTGGAATCTGAACTTTGCGTGTCAGGAATTGCCCTCGTTGGAGGGCCTGAAAATCGGAACTGACTGCAGTGTGTCATTCTGCACTTTTTTTTTGTTCATGTATGTGCAGGCCATCCACAATAAAATATATGCATTGAACTTAAATTGAAACCAAATCCTTTACAGGCCATACAAATAAAAGTCCCAAAATGTTAGTGGTATTACACTCTGTGCACTTTGCAGCAATAGGGCTTTTGGCTTAGTTTGAGTGGGTCTGCATATCTAACCTAATTGTATAACTAGAATTTCCCATAGGCCACTGCTAGAACTAAAAACAGCACTAAGTATTGTCGGGGGACCTTCATCAAATTATTATTTTCAGAGGAGAGCCAGGGCTGCAAAATAACATGGGTGGATTTCTGATCCAAGTGAATCTGTACACCACCAATTTTATCAAAGTAAATTTTAATTTGAGTTTGAGTGAGTTCCCAAAATATGATTCTTAACAGCTGTTATCAGAATTGCATGTTAAATGGCTCCTCAAAGTTTGTTGCCAAGCAGTTTACACCATACAGGAGGCTTAGTGATAACCTTTTAAATGGTTTGCTCAGGGCGTGCACACATTATGCATTTATATACACGTTTTCTTTATCCTAAAGCGATCAGTGATGCACATGGGTTATTGATAAGCTAAGCCCTTTACTGTAAGAGTACAAGCTAATAAACAAGCATCTCCAGAGTTTTTCCAGCGTTTTCTGTTATTTCGGATTTCCAGCATCCGTGGTATTTTGCTATTATCTCCAGATTAGTTACTTATTGATGTATGCTAGCACTACATATCATCTCTTTTGTAAAAGCATACGGTTTATATATGATACATATTTCTCAATTTTAATCTATATAGACCCAGAAATTGCTGGAGAAATAAACTCGACCTAGGAGGCCCAGAAGGGAACAATGATACTGTAGAGTCTCACTCCTGCAGATAATAAATTATTCCTAGAGGTTTTTTGTATTTTAAATTTTTTCCTTCTTTTCCTGTGGTTCCTCCCCGCCTCCTGTCTCAATATTTCTCCTTCTGTAGCTAATTCATCCTATTTCCTTCTCCGTTGTTCGCTCCGTTTCTTTATCTTTAAATTTCATTGATTAAGGAGATAGACCATTGGACCAAAAATTTACGAGGTCCCAGATGCCCCATTAACGTCGCCACGCCATCAATTTGCATTTCTAGCGCAATCTGAAGGGCGAGGTTAAAAAAAAACAATTCATGGTGCTCGCTGTGAGATGCGCCACTCCAACAATTTCTGGACTAGTTTTTTGGGTTGTCTAACTTTTTTTTAAAATTACAGGTGTTCATTGCACAGTCTAGAGGATCTGGCAGCCACCGTGATGTTGAAGATGAGGAGTTGACGCGGATTTTTGTTATGATTCCAAAATCCTATGCAGAAGATGATCTGAGGGAAAAGTTTAAGGTACATTATACATCCATATTTGGGATTCTTGACTCCAGCTTTTCCTAATGAATCCTCAGATTCAAAACAAATTTGAATTTGTCCAATGAATTCAGACATTACTAATAACCCTCATGTGGCATTTTCACAGACCAACATTTCCCCCCCAAGAGACTGCGGGAAATTTTATCCCTAAAAGACAGATGTGTTGGGGTCAGGTGGGAGGTTAAAGTGTTTAAAAAAAAAACTGAAACCCGACTCCAACCCGCCTACTTCCAATCTCTCTCCGGCCCCGATCGATTTCTCGGACTCCCAGCCCCGATGTTCCCCGATGTTTTGACCACCCCCACCCCGCCAATGCTCCTTTGGCCCCCCAACCACCCTCCTTCCTGTGCGCAAACAGGCTGCCGCGTTTCCCACGTTCTAACAGCGAGTCCACTTCAAAAGTACTTCATTGACTAAAGCGCGTTGAGACGTCCGGTGGTAATGAAAGGCGCAATATAAATGCAGGTTTTTTTTCTTTTTTTCCCTCTCTGCGACCCAGGGCCGCAGGCCTACCCGCTCACAGCCAGCCAACCTCTCCATCTGGCTGGCTGCGAGCGGGAAACAGAGCTTTGAAATGTTAATCTGGCCCTGTTGTTAACCCGTTCTCCCGGGTTTCCCGACCGCTTTCTAATCCCGCGCTCCCAACTCGCCTCCAGATTAAAATCCCGGCCACTATTTCTGTTCTTAACACCAGTTAATGAATCACAAATATTGTTGGGGAGAAGAGACTACCATATTACATGTTTTTGTAGTAAATAATCTACCTCAGTAAAACCCTATTGTCTTGGTCAGCTGACTCTATTGTACACATGCATAGTGTTGATGTTGTAAATGCACCATCCTGTTACTTGACAAAGTCACAGTGTTAGCAAGTAACAGGGAGATGACTAAAGATACAAACCTCCAATTAAAAGCTTATGACAAACAATATAATTTAAAAAAAACATTGAATGTTTGGTACTGGCCAATGATCTTCTCCAATACCCTTCAAACTTGTTTATTTTTTGTTTCGAAGACCTTTACTATAGAAATAATGACTTAATGTTTGTGGACGACACTCTTAGAATTCAATATTTTATAGAAATTAACTTCGATTCCTATTTATATCTATTAGGAATTTGGAGATATTGAATACTGCAGTGTTATCAAGAACAAGAACACAGGGGAGAGCAAAGGCTTTGGCTATGTGAGGTTTCTGAAACCATCTCAGGCTGCTCAGGCCATTGAAAACTGCGAACGATGTAAGACTTTGTGTGCAAAACTAAAGTAAACTTTTGAAAATAGATCCCTGTACCTTGTCTCGGTACCTGGAGTGAGTTATACTAGAAACATTTAAGTTTCTGATGTAAGCAGGCTATTCCTGACTATAATAACTCTTAAAACTGAATGGAATATGTATGTATATTTATCTAAGTTTTTATTGAATACTTTGTCATTAGCCATTCTGAATGAGCTTGGGTTAAAGGCAGATGCCCCATTAATTCTAAAAGTTGGCTATTGACTACAATAGTAGAATGGTGGGTTTTCTTTTATAATATAGTGAACATGGTATTTGAGCCACTAGCCACAATGTCCTGGTGAAGTTACATTATAATAGCTGCCTATTAAAACTGATCAATTAACATTGTACAGCTTTTAAGGTGGTTTGCACAGGAAGCACAAAATATAAGCCCTATTGGAATTCGGCTACTGAAAGCTGTATCTTTATATTGTGGGGAGGAAAACAACAGCAAAAAAAAAATTGTTTTTTTGAATTACTGGGTTAAGATTTGTCCCAGTTTAATAAGTGTCCTAAGGTCACAATACAGAGGAACTTGTAAAAAATTGGTGGTGAAAAGATTGCAACTGCTGAGAACATTGTAAAATCAGGTGATGAAGGTTTATTTTGAATACTGTGATGAGCATTAGTCTTCCTGGCCTTGCATTACTTTGCTTCAGATTGGCAACCCCTCCTAAGAATGCCTGGACAAAAACTTTTTGAAAGCCTGTCCTCCCTATTTTGGGAAAGAGCTGTGCATCATAATGATGTTCATAATGGAGAGATATTCTGAGGCAAATTGCATGTTAAATAGTTGGGGAAGTTATGTCAGTATTTTGGGGCAAGGATGCTTTTTTTGAAAGCTGTATAAAATTTTTTAAATGCCCCAGGAGTGGGAATTATTGTCATCACTTGGCAGTTTGTGATGCAAAAGAAGCTACAGGAAACTTTCGTTTATCCGGCACCCAAATATCCGGAATTCTCGCTTAACCGGCAAAAATCATCCTCCGAAAACTCCTCTCAAATAACCGGCAATGTTACCGAGCCGCAGTCGAGTCTCCGCGAACGCCGAGTGCTCCGAAAACTCCTCTCAAATAACCGGCAATGTTGCCGATCCCGAGTCCGAGTCCGCGAACGCCGATTTAGTCAGTAGGGGTACTTTTCAAAAGTGCCACTACTCGGCCACCTGGCGCTGTCGGAAGTCCGAAACACTACAGTAGCAGGATTTGATTCTCCCGCGCTGCCTGGAGTCTCTTTGTTAAAAATAGCCTCGGTAGATATAACTCTCCGTTATCCGGTACTTTCGATAAACCGGCACCACGCCGGTCCCGTCGATGCCGGATAAACGAAAGTTTCCTGTATATAACTTGCACAACTGTAAAACATCTAAAGTTTCTTTGTCACTATGCTTTAATGATTCTTAATGTCTAATTGATGATTAATTGCACAAATGTGTTACATAATGTACACAGTAATTACAAATCTGTTGTGTGTTCCATTCATGTAAGACCATTACATGTAGATGGTTGGGGAGTTCTTATTACTTGACTGCAGTTGATCAGCTCCACAAATATTAGAACCCTAATGGGGAAATTACAGGATAGTAGTATATACTGTAAAATGTGGTCAGGGTACGAGAATCTCTTGCGATTTGAACGAAAATACTTTTTTGGCACTAAAACTATGGATGGGGGTGATGACTTCTTTAAACTGTGTAGTTGCAGTTGAGTTTAGCTAACATCTTTCCCTTGTATTGCTGAAGATTTCCTTGCATTGATTGTCAAATACTATAGATAGCCAGAGAACTGGACACAAAAAATAAACGAAATGCTGTGATGCAAGAGAGCGCGAAATGGAAAGTATTCTTTATTCACAGGGAATTAGAAAATGAACTCAATAAGGCAGCGTTTTATGTCTATCTTATGCTTAATATAATGCATTTCCACATTTTTGCACAGCTTTTAAGGCAATACTTGCTGAACCAAGAAACAAATCTACATACTCTGAGAATGACTATGCAGGTGGGGCCAGACAAGAATCATCGTCGTATGGGTCAGGGTTTGATCCTCCAAGAGGTCAAAATATGTTTCCTTTTGGTAAGTGTAGAATTAAGGGGGAAAACTGGGTAAGCAATAAATACAAAGTGGTTAAAGCATATCTCTTGTCAATATGGTACATGCATAAAATTGTATTTATGCAATTGCTTTTGAAGCTGTTTTGACTGCTGTAAAACTTGCCATGCAATATAAGAGGGCTGAGAACCAGCATTGGAAAACTGCTTCAGGAAAGGTTTTGCACTATAAATAAGCCATAAGTTAATTTAAAAATTGGATATGTCAGACAACTGTGCTGCTCTGGGGTTATATAAAGAATTAATCCACAAAAAAACAAGTGCAGAATATATGCTTAAAATGTTGACATTACATGAGAATGTTTGTCCACTGTGTTTCTGTTGTCACATTTGGATCTGATCTGTCCCTCTCCAATTAAAAATTCAATTCTCCTCTTTAATAACTATGTTTAAATATCACTAACTTTGTAGTTTTTAAATAGTTGTAAAATGCTATACCATAATTATACTTGTGTTTTTTTTTAATGTACTTTTACCCTAGTTAGTAGTGAGGGTGAGTTGCTTATTCAGAAATATTTCACATTTATTTATTCCTGATTATATGCTGATGCAGGTGAATTTACCAACTTTGGAGCAAGTGAAATGAGAGGTGGTGAGATGAGAGCTGAAATGAGAACTGAAATAAGAAGTGAAACGAGAGGTGGAGAAAATATCTCCACATGTCTTTCAGTGTCTACTAGAGGAGTGCTTACACATGAACAAGTTTATAGTCTCTTCGATATCATCCCAGGACTGGAATACTGTGAAATTCAGAGAGATCCCTATATGGGTTATGGCAAAGGCAAGTACTATTGAACTTGTACAAGTATATGAACCAGGTAATTGGCTAGTATCCTTTAAACTGTCTTTAATGTATTTGTTCGTTCTCTTTTTTTTTCTGCCATCCCCCAGTGCGTGCACGCGTTCTTGGGATTATTCCCAGGCATTTTGAACTGCATAATTGCCCCAAGGCCTCTGCCACTGCTGTATTACATTCCTACTTTCCTCCAGTGGAGAAATGGCTAGTCTTTATTCCATATCCTTCTGATGACTTGGCCAAGTTCATGAATTGGGCACATGGCTGATTCATGTGTTGATTTCACACGTACTGTCGCATATTCATAACCATATTAACAAATTAGATAATAAGATTATACTGGATTGTAATCAAATCTTTTGCACTGCCCATGTCAACTTGTTACAATATTAAGGCAATTATTAGTTGTATTTACATTATAGCACTTGAGTAAAATCTTTACAAACCAATATTTTTAGGTGTAAATATTAATGAGGATATGTTGTATAAGATATTTTCATAGAAAAATGTTTTGATAAGCAAAACTACTTTTACTGTGTTAGTATTTTATCATCTCTAACATCTTGTGTCTAAAGATTGCTGGTGAATCAGAAATGTAGACTATTTCTAACATGTCACAGTTGAATTTTGGTTTAGGAAGTAATAACAAGACTTGCATTTATATAGCGCCTTTCACGACCACCGGACATCTCAAAGCGCTTTACAGTTAATGAAGTACTTTTGGAGTGTAGTCACTTGTAATGTAGGAAACACGGCAGCCAATTTGCGCACAGCAAGCTCCCACAAACCGCAATGTGTTAATGACCAGATAATCTGTTTTAGTGATGTTGATTGAGGGATAAATATTGGCCAGGACACTGGGGATAACTCCCCTGCTCTTCGAAATAGCGGTGTTGGACTGGGGTGGACAAAATTGAGAGGTCGCACAACACCAGGTTATAGTCCAACAGTTTTATTTGAAATCACAAGCTTTCGGAGCTATCGATCGCCCCTTCCTCAGGTGAAGTAGAAATAGTGCCATGGGATCTTTTATGTCCACCTGAGAGAGCAGACGGGGCCTCGGTTTAATGACTCATCCAAAAGACAGCACTCCCTCAGCCCTGCACTGGAGTGTCCACCTAGATTTTTGTGTTCAAGTCCCTGGAGTGGTACTTGAACCCACAACCTTCTGATTCCGAGGCGAGAGTGCTACCCACTGAGCCACAACTGACACAAATGTTTTTCTTCCATCGCATAGTTGGAATTCGGGTGCACATTGTAATGGTCATTGATATTTTGGCTTCCTATACACCCGTTGAGTTGACATATCTAGATTTGAGGATTTTGGCAAAAGATCTGAAGCTGTGAATGTGTGCTATTATTCATTGCTGCAGGTTAATATTTTCTCGGTAGAGTTAAAAATAAAACATTCCCATACTGGAAATCTGACCAGAAATAGCTAAGTGTGCACAGCAGGTCAGTCTGAATCAGACAAGGAGTTAATAGGTCTGATCAGGTTATGTCCATCAAATCAGGGGAGACTACAGTTTCTGTCATTTAGATTTACAAAAAAATTATGTAAAATGTTTGGATCTAATTTTTTTACATTTTTTAATTATCCGCAACTATAGCTACTATCCAGAAAATTGAAGAAACTGGTCAAGTATTTTGGAGTCCTGTAATCTTAAAAGCCTAATTATAATACAATTTGCAGTAGTCCTAAAGCAACTGTGCGGTTAAAAGATAAAACCTAATAGATATGTGAAGAGAAAAAGATTGGTGAAGTCAAGCGTAGGTCCCTTGCAGTCAGAATCAGGGGAATTTATAATGGGGAACAAAGAAATGGCAGACCAATTAAATACATACTTTGGTTCTGTCTTCACAAAGGAGGACACAAATAAACTCCCAGAGATGTCGGGGAACATAGGGTCTAATGAGAGGGAAGAACTGAATGAAATCAGTATTGGTAGGGAAATGGTGTTAGGGAAATTGACGGGATTGAAGGCCGATAAATCCCCAGGGCCTGATAATCTACATCCTAGGGTACTTAAGGAAGTGGCCCTAGAAATAGTAGATGCATTGCTGGTCATCTTCCAAAATTCTATAGACTCGAACAGTTCCCATAGATTGGAGGGTAGCTAATGTAACCCCACTATTTAAAAAAGGTGGTAGAGAGAAAACGGTAGTGGGGAAAATGCTGGAGTCCATTATAAAAGATGTAATAGCAGAGCACTTGGAAAACAGTGACAGGATCGGTCAAATTCAACATGGATTTACAAAAGGTAAATCATGCTTGAGTAATCTACTGGAATTTTTTGAGGATGTAACTGGTAGAATAGATAAGGGAGAACCAGTGGATGTGGTGTATTTGGACTTTCAGAAGGCTTTCGATAAGGTCCCGCATAAGAGATTAGCGTGTAAAGTTAAGGCACATGGGATTGGGGGCAGGGTACTGACTCGGATAGAGAACTGGTTGGCAGACAGGAAGCAAAGAGTTGGAATAAACGGGTCTTTTTCTGAGTGGCAGGCAGTGACTAGTGGGGTACCGCAGGGATCGGTCCTAGGACCCCAGCTATTCTCAATATATATTAATGATCTAGACAAGGGAACTAGATGTAATATCTCCAAGTTTGCAGACGACACAAAGCTGGGTGGGTGGGTGTGCTGTGAGGAGGATGCCGAGAAACTCCAGTATGATTTGGATAGGTTGGGTGATTGGGCAGATGCATGGCAAATGCAATACAATGTGGATAAATGCGAGGTTATCCACTTTGGTGGCAAAAACAGGAAGGCAGATTATTATCTGAATGGCAATAGATTGGGAGAAGGGGAAGTGCAACGAGACCTGGGTGTCATTGTGCACCAGTCGCTGAAGGTAAGCATGCAGGTGCAGCAGGCGGTTAAGAAAGCAAATGGTATGTTGGCCTTCGTAGCGAGAGGGTTTGAGTACAGGAACAAGGATGTCTTGCTGCGGTTTTACAGAGCCTTGGTGAGACCACAGCCTTGAGTATTGTGTGCAGTTTTGGTCACCTTATCTGAGGAAGGATGTTCTTGCCATGGAGGGAGTGCAGCGAAGATTCACCAGACTGATACCTGGGATGGCAGGAATGACGTATGAGGAGAGATTGGGTCGATTAGGCTTATATTCGCTAGAGTTTAGAAGAATGAGAGGGGATCTCATTGAAACTTATAAAATTCTAACAGGACTAGACAGACTAGATGCAGGAAGGATGTTCCCGATGGCCGGGGAGTCCAGAACCAGGGGTCACAGTCTAAGGATAAGGGGTAAGCCATTTAGGACTGAGATGAGGAGGAATTTCTTCACCCAGAAAGTGGTGAACCTGTGGAATTCTCTACCACAGAAGGCAGTTGAGGCCAACTCATTAAATATATTCAAGAAGGAGTTAGATATATTTCTTAAGGCTAAAGGGATATGGGGAGAAAGCGGGGACAGGGTACTGAATTTGGATGATCAGCCATGATCTCATTGAATGGCGGAGCAGGCTCGAGGGCCGAATGGCCTACTCCTGCTCCTATCTTCTATGATTCTATGTTTCAAACATTGCAATTCTGACATGTCTGCCTACATTCAGATAAGTCCTACTTCTAAGAGTGCATGTATCAAAATATTTAATTGTTATTGTAATTGCCCCATGTTAGATTCAATGTTCCCTCTAATTTTTATTTGATCCACGAACTCCTCTGAGCATGACTTTTTTTGTCCATGGGCAAATGTTACTACTACAACAACAACTTTCATTCACCTGAACCAAATGAAACCATTCTGCACTGATGATTTCTATTAACTGTTTAGTAATCAGAACAGTCTCCTCTTAAAATTTGGTTTTATTACACACAAAACATCTCCCTCACTAAAAACCAGTTAATTTTGACTTCAGCAAGTTAGAATCAACACAGATCTCGTACATCTTTATCCGCACGTACGCCTTCCTTGCTCTTATCTGCATTTACAGAAAGGAGTAGCAGAAACCCATTTTTTTTGAACAAGTAAGGTCGCTGCGAAGCGATTGGCTGCTCTATTTAGGAAAGGACGGCAGGAATAGAATACCACGCAATTCTTCAAGTTTAGTAACAATTTTTGAGATTTATGAGAAACGTTGCCTCTTGGTTTCAGGGTTGGTTTAGGATGCATTCTGTGCACTAGGTACATGCAAATCAGTTTTACTATTGGGGAAACAAGTTTCCCCAAGAAGATTTGGTGGCACGCTCTCGGTTTTTAAATGTACAATGTTGTTTTAGTTACTGTGTATGGATTTTACGCAAATCTTTCAACTCCTGCACTTTTCTTTTGGTCAAAAAAGGAAATCGATTGAAAGGGGTGAAGCGTTTGTGGAAAGCTGCTAAGTCCAGTTTGGGGAGGGTTGAAGTTTTCTGCCTCTTTGCACGCGCTTTAACCCATGCAGGACAGCCAAGGGATCGAGTCTTGGATTGTTTAAACCGTGTCCTAGCAACCGTGCGCACCCTGAACAAGCTCGTGACTGCTAGGGAATGATTCTAAGACATTCACAGACATTGCTGCACGCTGCCGCTCTGCCTTGATACAGCTGCTACTCGAGCCTCTGGCTCAATCCTCTCTGAATTGTACCACAAAGCAACATATTGAATCATAAAATAGTACAGCACAGAATGCAGCCATTTGGCCCATCGAGTCTGCACCAGCTCTTTCGAAGTACAATCCGGTTAGTCCCACTCCCTGCTCTTCCCCATATACCTGCAATTTTTTCTCCAAGTATTTATCTCATTCCCTTTTGAAGGTGACTATTAATCTGTATCAAGCAGTGCATTCCAAATCCTAACCACTCGTTGCGTAAAAAGGTTTTTCCTCATGTCAACTCTGGTTCTTTTGCCAATTACCTTAAATCTGTGCCCTCACATTATCGACCCTTCAGCCATTGGAAACAGTTTCTCTTTATTTACTCTATCTAAACCCTTCATGATTTTAAATCTCCACTTAGCCTTCTCTGCACCAAGGAGAACAACTCCAGCTTCTCTAGTCTATCCACTTATTCTGCATGCAACTTAAATATAATGTGTGATTAGACTTGTCAATACCCTGTTAATTTTTCTCCTTTTAATAATTGATGTTGATTCACTTTTTTTCTTAGTTTTGAGGAGCGGAAAAGTCCCATTCAGTCCAGCTGGCGAGCCCTGAAGTTCAAAAAGTACCAAACTGTCCTGTTAAGTCCTGATGTTTCAAGTCTCAGGATTTCTAACAGTCGATTTTTGGTCAGGGTGGGGAGGAAGGAGAAGGTTGCATTGAGGCAGGGGGAGGGGGTGCGGGGCGTGTTCCCTGACGGGGGCAGGTAAGTATAAGAAAGATGGAGGGATTTGTTTTCCATAAGGATTTGGGATATGTTTAATAATTCGTTAAAAGGTGTAGTGCCAGAGGACTGGCAGATAGCTAACATAATACCTGTATTTAAGAAGGGACATAGAACATGTCCAGGGAACTATAGACCAGTCAGCTTAACATCGGTGGTAGGAAAAATAATGGAATCCCTACTAAAGGAGAAAATGGAAGAACATCTAGAAACCAAAAATATAATACTAAATAGTCAACATGGATTTCAAAAGGAAAGTCTTGCATGACCAACCTCATTGAATTATTTGAAGAGGTAACAGAGAGCGTAGACACGAGTAATGCAGTAGATGTAATTTATCTAGATTTTCAAAAGGCCTTCGATAAGGTACCACATAATAGACTAATGAATAATGTCAGAGAATGCGGAGTCAGGGGACAAGTAGCTGATTGGATAGCTAGCTGGCTTCAAGACAGAAAGCAGAGAGATGGGGTAAATGGTAGCTATTCACAGTGGCAGAAGGTGGGTAGTGGTGTTCCACAAGGATCAGTGCTGGGACCACTGTTGTTCACAATTTATATTAACGATTTAGACTTTGGAATCAAAAACACAATTTCTAAATTTGCGAATGACACCAAATTGGGGGGGATAGTCAACACTGAGAAGGACTGCAACAAATTACAGGAGGACATTAATAAACTTGCAGAATGGGCATATAATTGGCAAATGAATTTCAGCACAGATAAATGTGAGGTATTACATTTTGGTAGGAAGAATAGGAAGGTCACATTACTTGGAGGCTGAGAGTCTGGGTGGGGTAGAGGAGCAAAAGGATCTCCGAGTACAAATACACAAATCGCTTAAAGTAGCGACACAGGTTAGCAAGACCATTTAAAAAAAAAAGCAAAGCAAGCACTAGGGTTTATTTCTAGAGGGATAGAATGGAATAGTATTGAAGTTATGCTAAACTTGTATCGAACCTTGGCTAGACCACATTTGTAGGAGTACTGCGTACAATTCTGGTCTCCATATTATAGAAAGGATGTAGAGGCACTGGAGAGGGTGCAGAGAAGATTTACAAGGATGATACCAGAAATGTGAGGGTATACCGATCAGGAAAGGATGGACAAGCTGGGCCACTTTTTGCTTGAAAAAAGAAGGCTGAAGGGTGACCTAATAGAGGTCTTTAAAATTATGAAAGGTTTTGATAGAGTAGATAGAGAGAGAATGTTTCCACTTGTGGGGAAGAACATAACTAGAGGCCATCAATGTAAGATAGTCACCAACAAATCAAATGGGGAATTCAGAAGAAACTTCTTTACCCAGAGGGTGGTGAGAATGTGGAGCTTGCTACCACAGGGAGTAGTTGAGGCAAATAGTATAGATGCATTTAAGGGGTGGCTAGATAAGCATGTGAGGGAGAAGAGAATAGTGTTATGCTGACAGAATTAGATGAGGAAAGACTGGAGTAGGCACAAGTGGTACATGGACTAGTTGGGCCGAATGGCCTGTTTTTGTGCCATATATCCTATGTAATGCGTATGCCTCCGACCTGAAAAAAAATATATAAAAGTACCTGGTGGCGCCTGAGCTTCGGAGTCTTCGGGTCCTGGGCCTGCAGGTGTACACCTGCCCAGGGACACAGGCGGTTCGGAAGTGTCCCTGAGATCATGTGGGCCAGGCCAACCAATTAGAATGGGGGATTCCATTTATGAACAGAATCCCCATAAGCTTATGAGAAATCCCCAAATAAATAAATAATTAACACAACTCTAAAAAAAATAAATATTCCCATTTTCAAAATTAATTAAAAGTCCCTTTGGTTAAGCATTTAAAATATTTAATTTTTGGAAAAATAATTATTTTAATCCGGCCCAAAATTTACATGAACTAATTTTAAATGTCTTTATGTTTTAATAATGTAAAAATTTTTAATTTAACATTTATTTTAACCCTTATACTGGTAACAGCAGGTTTTACCAGGCGTAAGGGTTTCGAGGGCATTCGCTGGGCAGTAGTTAGGCAAGTAGCCCAACACGGAGCCGGATTAATTTTGAGACCAATGATGTCCGAAGAGGTTAGACTCTCCCGTGCTACCTGCAAGTGTTCACTGGTGCAATCCATGCTTGTCAGTTAACGTTATACTCAAAGCAGTTTCTAAAACTCACCGGGAACACCACGGTGGTGGCAAATGCTTTACACAAGCCATGCAAAGCCTTGCAGGATTAAAATTGATTTTACAAGATCAATAGAAAACTCTTAAGTTGCATATTTATAAAATGATTCGTGCAGTACCCAACGCTTCTCTTGTTAACATCAAAGCTGCCGATTGAGATAATTTACATTGTTGACCATTACTCCCACTGCTTGTAGCAACAGGCAGTTTCACACTAAATTAGCTAGTGCACTTAATGGATTTGATCTTGCAGCTGAGATGTCCCAATGCAGCTATTCTAGAAAACTGCAAAAAATAACTTGCCCTTGGCAGGAGCAGCCTGAGACATACTGCCGGCATTTTTTACCAAAGCGGCTGCTGTCTGGGCAGCAGTGTTCTCACTGGTAGGTCTCCGTAAAAACGTCTGGCTTTTATCTCGCTTCCTTCAGTCTGCATTTTGTACTTTTTCACAAAGAGCCATTTGCTCTGAACCCATGCTTATACAGCACAACACTCCTAGCTAGCCAGGACAGAGTGTGTTCATCATCTCCAATCCAGACACTCTGACTGCGCTATGCAAGAGCTCCAAGCCAATCTAATTAAATTCTCTCCACCCCCACCACCCCGGCTCCAACTTGCTGCTCCTCTAATCACAGGCTCAGCTGCACTTTATCTCGTGCTTTGGCCATTGGGTATTGGCGTGCATCCTCTGAATTTCAGTGACCTTACAGATCGCTGTGCGGCCGCGCACCTTAGAGAGAACATTGGTTAGAAATTAGGTACCAACTAGGTAACTTATCCTGGTTATTATTTGCTGTTCATAATTGGCGTCATGGTATAGGACAAATGTTTTTAATCATTTGATCATACAGTAACAGTAAACATAAAATTGAAAGCCTGTTTTACCTGTACAGTTGTACAGATTTTGACCATATACCCCAAAATAGGAAAAATATTAGTGTAACACAGGATATATGTTGAAACATCAAAGATTGTCTATTTCATATTTCAAAACATAATTTACTATTGGAACTGCAATTCTGCAGGTATTTCATTGAACTATATTTTATATGTAAAAATTAAAGTCATGCCTGTGACGTGTCGCAGTGATGACTTGAGGATTCTTTGAGATTTACAAAGAGTCGCACATCTGTAGTTTAAACTGATCACCTTTGTAATGAGGGTTTCCTTTAAGGTGGAGAAGAACATGATGTCAATTGGGCTGTTACATGTATAAAAGAACTGCTATAACTCTTAAAGGGGGACATAACCTCTTAACAGGGAAATACTGAGTACTGATGTTTACAAGCAATTATATATTTTTTTAGGATATGCTCTTGTTCGGTACAACAATGTGGCATCAGCAGTATATGCCAAAGAAAAGCTCCATGGATTTGAGTATCCACCTGGTAATCGACTGGGAGTCAATTACTTTGAAGATGACCCTGGTGACAGGCGATCAAAGTAGGTTTATTTCAGACTATTGTAGAAAATTGGCCTGGATGCTTTTTAGTTTTTTGACTGATCTTTCGCAAGTGGTTGTTGTAAACATGATTTCCATCATCATTTTCTTATTCTGTTTTAGCCCAGTTGGAATGATGGCATTACAACTTGTGGCGGCTCAGATGATGTCACTGGCCTGTAACAGTCCTGTTGGCCAGCAGATAGTTCCAGCTTCACCTGTGAGTACTAAGTGGTAGACTTTTTTTTTCTTTCTGCTTTCAAAGATGGTTGAACCAAATGTGTTTCTTTTTTTGGATTTTAAGTAACTTTTTTTAATTCACTGGCACAGCTCTTGTAAACACTGTAAGCACTTGTAAACACTGCTGGTCAACTAATCTGCATTCAGTATTTTGTGTAACACTGTACCTGTACTTATTGGGAGGCAACATTAATTTACTAAAAACTATTGTAACCCTTATTAATGTTCTGTCGGGGAATGGTTTATTGAAGACTGGGAGGAGTTTAGTGTCAGATACCTGCTTATATAAAAGCATGATCTATACTCCATGTCTTTTGAAGTGTTTGGGTTTTATTTTGTAATCACTTGGTGATGTTTTTCTTTCAACTCAGTGTTATCTGATATGTTAGCCACTAGCGACATGTGGCAAATGGCATTTTATTAGTAAATTTAAAAAAAATGAGTAATAGACACCATTGTTGGGCACATGATCTGTTTACTTTTTTGTGTTGGTAAGTAGAGTGCAGTTATTTTTTGATCATTGAGTACTTTACTTCCTTGGTCACAGAATGGTGGTAGATGTTGAGTAAATACACTCAACTTCACGTGTATATGTAAGGTGTTTTCTGCTAGAATTAATGCATGTAGCTAAAACAGTGTCACCCTGGCCCCACCTGTGCATAGTCAACAATTTCTATTGGAAGTCACTGCTTTAACTTGTACATAAAACATTTGCAGTAAAAATGATTATATGTATAGTGCAGAAAATTATGCTGGTACCATACATTAGTTTGGTTGGGGTGAATTATTAAAACCCCCTTTGTTCTGTAACGAACACATTATAGACCCGTATTCTGAAGTTCACTGCTTATAGCGGGCGTGTTCGTGCGAACGCGATTTGCCCGCTATACGCAATGATCAGTATAACGTTTGGCAGACTTAATAGTAGGTTAGCACCACTTTTAATAAGCCTTCCCTCGAAGATAGGTAATGAAGCAGTGTAAGTGAAAGTTGTAGACCACCATACGGTAGCCTCTTTACATAAGAAACAGAAACTCTTTATAGAATCATAGAATGATACAGCACAGAAGGAGACCATTTAGTCCATCGTGCTTGTGCCGGGTCTTTGAAAGAGCTAGCCAATTAGTCCCACTCCCTGTTTTTTTTTCCCCCCCAATAGCCCTGCAAATTTTTTTTTTTTCCCCAAGTATTTATCCAATTCCCTTTTGAAAGTTATTGAATCTGCTTCCATCATCCTTTTAGGCAGTGCATTCCAGATCATAACGCGTTGTGTAAATTTTTCTTTCCTCAAGTCGTCTCTAGTTCATTTGCTTATGTAACTTAATCTGTGTCTTCTGGTTACTGACACCTTTGCCACTGGAAACAGTTTTTCCTCATTTACTCTATCAAAACCCTTCAAAATTTTGAAAACCTCTATCAAATCTCCCCTTAACCTTATTTCCTCCAAGGAGAACAACCCCAGTTTCTCTAGTCTCTCCACGTAACGCAAGTCTTTCATCCTGTTGTCATTCTAGGAAAGCTCCTCTCTAAAGCCTTGACATCTTTGTGGTGCCCAGAATTAGCCACAGTACTCCAGCTGTGGCCTAACCAGCATTTTATAAAAGTTTAGCATAACTTCCTTGCTTTTGTACTATGCTTCTGTTTATAAAGCAAAGCATCCTGTATGCCCTGAGGTCTCTCTCTCTTCCTGCACCCACTTTAAAATTGTACCATTTAGTTTATATTACATTCTTCCTACCAAAATGAATCACTTCACACTTCTGTGTTAAATTTCATCTGCCATGTGTCTGCCCATTTCACCAGTCTGTCTTCGTCCTCCTGAAGTCTGTTACTATCCACTTAACTGTTTACTACATTTCTGAGTTTCGTGTCATCTGCAAACTTTGAAATTATGCCCTGTATATTAATAACCTGGATATGGATACACATGAAAAGAGCAGTGGTCCCAACAGCAACCTTTTGGGGGCTACCACTTCACACTTCCCTCCAGTCTGAAAAACATCCATTCACCACTACTCTCTGCTTTCTGTCCCTTGGCCAATTTCATATCTATGCAGCCACTGCCCATTTAATCCTATGGGCTTCAGTTTTGCTAACAAGTCTATTATGTGGTACTTGGCAAATGCCTTTTGATAGTCCACATACACATCAACCGCACTACCTTCATCTATCCTATCCGTTACTTCATCAAAGAACTGAATCAATCAAGTTCGTCGAACACAATTTGCCTTTTAAAATAAGAATGTACAAAATTAAACTTTTAATATAGATCTAATAGGATTATTATGAGGAAAAACAATAAATTAGCAATACAGTTATTTAAGAGCATGAACTACTTCTCACTTGTGTAGATAAAATTCAAAAATGTAGAAGTAAAACTTTGGCCTGCAGGACATTTAAAGTCTTAAACTAGATGTTGTCCGAGCTTTCTACTTGACTTGAAAGCCGCTGTTAAGTGCTTGTAGCAGACAACATAATTAATGAAACAGCACATTCCTGGCTGATTTTAACATTGTGCTAATTGTGCAGATGTGAATTAACAAAGGCTGAACATCTGTTTCTGCCTGAAATAAACGGAGCAATTGAGAAGCTATAACCGACAACTTTAAAATTGACGTTAATGCAACTGGATAATGGTTATCGCTTTTTGGCCGATATAAGCGACTGCCTGTTTTAAACGTGGGCATTTTAAGTAATGGGGACTGTATTACAAAATTTTTTATTTGAAAATGTTTTGATATGTAGAACTTTCTGTACAGAAGTTTACGTATTGCAGGTACAGTATATACTGCAGATTAAGTATAGATTCATTTGACTGTGCGATTAAAATACTATGTAGAAAAAAAATTAAGCAAAAATATAATGTGACTAAAATTTGTTGCAGGGTTTTGGAGGAAGCAGTACTACTCAGATGTCTCGGTTGCAGGTTGACTTTTCTGTACCTGCATCTCAAAATTTTGCTGCTTCTGATAGTACTGTCAGAGAGAGACTCTTTGTGGTCTTCAATCCAACTGTTCTGCCTCTTGATGTATTGGAGGACCTGTTTTGGTAAGGAACTGTTTTATGCTTGAAGTGCCTTAAAATTGTTTAAATATGGGGTTTTTTTTGCTGCTCAATTCACTATTCGTCTGAAAGATCAATGTTCAGATTTCTTGGTACCATTTGCAAAGGGAAAAGTAATAATTTGTGAATTGTGATGGCGAGCAGAAATTGAAAAGGACATAACCTCTCCACTTCTCTTTCCTCCTTTAAGACGCTCCTTAAAACCTACCTCTTGACCAAGCTTTTGGTTGGTCATCTGCCCTAATAGCTCCTTATGTGGCTCGGTGTCAAATTTTGTTTTATAACGCTCCTGTGAAGTGCCTTGGGACGTTTTACTACGTTGAAGGTGCTATATAATTACAAGTTGTTGTTAGAAGTGAGTGGGTAGTAGATGCAGTTTAATGTAACAAAGTATGAGAGGGTGCACTTTGAAAAGTACCAAATGAGATCTTAATTGGGAAACACTTGTGGAGCAGATGAACTAGAGGATTTAGGGCTTCAGGTACATTTCATTAAAGCTAGCTCACAATTTGAGTACTGGCAAAACATAATTTGGAATATCGTGTTGATCTCTCAATTTTAAGATTATTCTGGCCTTGGAAAAGGTTGCTACGGTAATGTGTTGGATGGAAGGGAGTGAGCCACAATGCGAGATTGGTTTGTATTTCCTGGAGATGACATTAAGCGGTGATCTGATTGACGTGTTTAAAATAATGAAGGGAGTTGATGGGCTAGGTAGGGTATGGCTCTTCCCTCCACTGGGGGAATCAAGAACAAAAGGACATGTATCCGTTAAATGCGAATCTAGGAAACATTTGTTCACGCAAAGGGTTGAGATTGTGGATCACTGCTCCAAAAGGCCATAGATGCAAATTGTTTAAGATGGAGAAAGAGCAGTGAGGGTTATGGGGAGCAAGAATTGGGATTGATGAGAGGAAGCTGCCATGGCCAATACATTGTGGAGAAGCTCAGTGAGCCAAATGACCTCCTGTTCGTATGTTTCCTCAGGAAAATTGTATATGGTTAAAATTACCAATACAATTTTTAAACCTCATTTACCTTTTAACCAAATCAGTGGTATGTCCATCGATGCCTGTGTTAATCTCTCAGAAGCTTCACTCTTTTTAATTTTGGATTTTCCAGTTCTCGCTTGTGATGAAGTACCTCTTGCTCTAAACATTTAAGTTAGTAATAAATGCATGAAATTACAAAGTTTTAGTCTGGCAGTGAACTGATCTTGTATGCTGAGGGAAACCATCTGCATACTTGTTCATGATTTAAAAAAAAAAGAAATTGAGGTTTATTTTATTTCATGTACTAATGTTGTGTTTTTTCCTAGTCGTTTTGGGAACCTGATTGAAGTGTACTTGGTGCCAGGACGTAACATTGGCTATGTTAAATATGCTGAAAGGCACAGTGCTACTAATGCCATGGAAGCCTTGCATGGGAAGGTTGTTAATGGTATCAAGCTCAAAGTAATGCTAGCTGATCCTCCAAGAGAAGAGTCACACAAACGACAGCGAACACACTAAGAAGTTTCACAAAAGATTGTGCAAAGGTAAGCTTTTTATCTAACTTGATTTGCAGGACTGAATGATACAATGGGCCATAATTTCCCGTGGCAGGGCATCTAACCACATCTGCCGTTAATCCATGCATGTTAAGGTTTTTAAAATTTTTGCATGGCAAGTTGGTGAAAGTGCAAGCTGATAGTGGGGCAGCGAGGGGAAACTGGGCATCTGGGACATGAGTGAGCAGGGAAAGCAACTGTGTATCTCCTTAACCAATCAGATTGAAGGATTGTGAAATTAACAGCGCAAGGACTGAGAAGGAAATGTATGTTAGAATGGTTGATTTCAATGTCAAGTCAGGTAAAGCGAGGGATAGAAAGACTGGCTAGAGAGAGAGAGGGCGGGGCGGGGGGGGGGGGAGAAAGAGAGACCGAAAGGAAAAGTGAGATTTAAAAGTTTTTTTTTACATTTTTTAAATCTCCAACAATTAAAACCTGAAGGAATGAGACTTCACATTTGTAATAGTTAATTTTCAGTGCTAGAGAGGTTGACTGACTGACAATTATCATGTCATTAAAAGGGTACTTAGACTGAAATGGACAAGAATTAACTTTCTGTGGTGAGTCTAGATTGTATCTAACGTGCAAGTACAGCAACTTCACGCTGCACAATGCATTTCAATGGTGAGACGGTCAGCGAGATGCCGTTTTCATGTGGCTTAACAGCGGAGCGGCGCAGCTCAAACAGCAACTTTTGGATTTCTGCATTTAATCACGCATCTGCCCTTGCCTGAAGTTGCTGTAGTATTTGCTCATAAATATACAATCGCTAGTAGCCTCGCCGTTATTTTGATAAACTGTGGGCCAATATTTTTTGATTACCTGATGCATCCTAGGTTGACATTCAGCCCAGACAAATGGGATTAAAGAAAGTAACACTTGTGGCTATTGAATCTTAAGTGAAACTAGTTCAGTCATTCTTATTTTTAGATCTAAGTGGACTTGTGTGAACAGCACAAAGCAACTCTCCAATAAGTTCGTTTTATGATTAAGGTTGTAGAGAGTAGGACAGCAGGAATTGTATACTGGGGATGTTCCTCAGAAGTTGGTCTCGGCACATTATTGGGGTAATGTAACAAGATTTCTGCTTTGCACATATCTGATCTTCGAAGTTCTTATTGCTGTAATTGGGTGCAAGACCAAAAAATGTATCTTCCCAGCATCTACCCATGTGTCGCTGAGAACCATTTGAATTAAAAAAAATTGTTAGATATATATCTTGTCTGAAGTCTTCCACTAATTTGATTTATCATTTTTTATGATGAATAGTGTCGCTCTTCGGTGTGGCAAAATTATGTCCTGCCAACAAAACTCTTCATTTGCAGTTGAGGATATAAATATACATTACATTTCCATTAATTGATTTTTATCACATTGAAATATGAATGTTTAGCTTGCAGAAGCATTATACTGAATAACTATTATTGGTATACATTTCTGTACTCTAGGTTCTTTTTGTATTCTTTTTGACAACCTGCCAATGACCACCTGAGATTTTGATGTCTTCGGGTAGCATTTTTAAACTGGATGCTATAAAGTTTACCATCATTTCTACATGGCACACTTGGTGTGCTGCCATTAAAGACATTTTATTTTCAAAACTTAGAATGGTGAAGGGATTCTTCTGTATTTAAGGCAGAGTGTATGAGCCAATTCCTCACTTGGTCTAATCTGTTGACCATTACACTCTATACTACATTTCTTCCAAAAACCCATCAACTGATTTTATTAAATGTAATTTTTTAATTTCCCCAATTACTTTAGGGGAAGGGGGAGATTTATGCTGTATTCTCCACCCAGGATCACATGGGATTTGAATAAACTCAATAAGCATCCTTGCTGCCTGATAGTTTAGTATGAAAACTGAACTATTTCTCAGTATTTTTTGTTTAAAATATAAAGCTTGAAGGAATGCTTAGATTTTTTCCAACATCTAAAACTAGCACTAGTTTGTCAGACTAATTCCACATAGTGGTTTTGTTCCACTGCTTTACATAATTTTTTTTTTTTAAAAACACATACAATAAAATTTGCCACATTCTTAAGAACAGAGTCCTTTTCCTTTTTATAGTGTTATTTAACTCTTTTATTTTGTATACAGGTACAAAACTGCCAACCCAACTTTTTGAACTAGTCTACGTACTAATGAATATTCCCAGAACTAAATTGGTAAAAAGATTTTGTTTGCTTTCAACCTTTTTCTCCAGGGCAAAAGACTGGCAAAATAGACAGCCTTACCAACCCAAATCCCTTATAGGGAACCCTGAATTTAACACTAGGCACATCTTAAATGTCTTGAATACATAGCTTAAAGAAAAAGTGAAATTATCAGCTATTTTTCCTCCGAGGATTTCCTGGAACATAATTTGTACTGTACCTATAGACTTTTATTCCTTATTAACAGATGCTTTTTACATTTTCACAGCACTTTTTTTATAAATGTTTTTGTTTCTGCAGAGTGGGGACAAATGACATGACACATCAGCTGACTGACTGGCTACTTGACAGTACACAGTGACTTCCACTCGTGACCTTTGCTAGTAACTGAGCAGTTAACTTTTTTTATTTTCTGGGAATGGGCAGCGAGTGAAGGCCTTGACAGATATTGATTACAGTGTTTAAGATAGGAATTTTAGTAATCTATAGCTTGAAGAAACTTGCTCTAATCCATGTAACCTTTGCGTTCTCAGCGTTTATAATTTGAATTGTACCTGTTGGTTGTGTAGTCTTACATAACTTGTACAGAGAATAATAAAACTTGTTTGTGAAACATTCTGGTCTTGTATACTTTCTGAATGGCTTTATTCCACAATATTATGACCTGAAGTTCACAGTAAATTAAACCCATTGCTTCAATATGTAAACTGTGATTGAGTAGTACCTGTAAGCACACTGGATGCAACAAACTGGCTGTCAGTATCCGCATTAAGATATATATATACCTTTTTATTCTGGGAACATAATTCATTTGTAGAGAATCAATAAAGTTAATTATAGTAAATTTCATCTTTTTTTGGCTTGTGTCCTTTGGTGAGAGCACTTCTCAGTACTTGATTGTATATTGAGGCATTTAATGTTAAATAGCTTATTTTACCTTGATGAGTGCAGGTAGATTTTAATGAGTAGAGTTCAATTTTATAAGTTTGAATTATTGCAAATGTCATAATTTAAAGTAACGAATAATGAGAATTAAATTCCTGATGGAGGCAGTCCTTAATGGGTAAAAAGGAGGTGCTAGCACTGTATTTGTAATGATTTATACTTTTTTTTAATTCCCCACCTGTTCATGATCCACCACTGTTGATCATTAAATAACTTGTCAGCATGTTCTGAAAGAGGTCACTGAATCAAAAGCAGATAGAAACTGAATTTTTAGGTTGAGAAACACTGTGTTCACCTGTAGTGAGTGCTTTTTAAAAACTGCTGCTAGCATTCAAATAAAAATGGAAACGTGCAAAGTTAGTATCATTATAATTCAGATGTAGAGTAGATTTTTCCTTTATAAATTTGCAGTAATCATGTGAGTTCTTGGGGTTGCTCTATGCAAAGCTCACATGAAAAATGAATTAGATTTTGATTCATGCAAAATCACAACATTTATCATGCTAGTCTTTGATCTTGCTCAAGTAAAGCTGGAATGGAAACCGCCCTGAATAAGCTAGATTAATGTATTACAAAATTCACCACCTTAAAATGAGTTTAGCAATAAAGAATGTCTGTCAGGTTAATGAGGAAAATGTACGATTAGAAAAGTACGTCCAGGTACATTATCAAATTTTTTTCTGCTGGTTAAAACAATTGATAACCTTAGATTTGTTCATATATCTTGTATATGTACATAACGCCACTAAAATCTTGATTTAAAGTTTAGCACATAGATTTAATATCATTTTTATCAATTTAAAAAAATTGATTTAATGCATGTAATGTAGATTGAATACAAATTAAATTTGCAGCACTGCCCTTGAGTCTTAAATTTAAATCAAAATTAAAGCTCCCTTTACATGGGCCCGTAATTTGCGGCCCCTTCGGGTGCGCACGAGGTGTGTATGCGTCCGTAAGGACCGCGCAAGTTCCGAGTTTAGGCATGCGCTAAAACCCGGAACTTGCGCTCTGTCGAGAATTCTCTTGACATCATCCTCATACCTGGGAAAGGGGCATCCGCGGGCAGAGAGTTGGGCTATTTGTCCAACTTCTGCCCAGCGAATGCCTGTGAATTTCTTGCGCCTGGTACGCCTGCTTTTACCAGCGTAAGAGTTTTAAAAAACAGAAAAATAAAATTTTATCTCATTTATACATTTTAAAAACTTGTTAAATAAGGTAAGTTTATTTTTAGCCCCTTTAAAACATGTACATTTATTTTTCAAAAAATTAAATTTTTGTTTTAAATATTTAATTAAATGCAACTTTAAATTTAAATACGTGATGGTGGTTTTTTTATTTATTTGATGTCTAGGTGTATTTTTTGGGGTATTTCCATTCATGCTTATGGGGTTTCCGTACATACGGAATCCTCATGTATGAATGGGGATTCCCTTCTGTCATTTGTTTGTCCAGCTTACATGATCCCAGGGGTGCTCGCGAACCACCTGCGCCCCTGATATACATGGGCCTCTTTACATGCGTACCCGGAGAGCCCCAAGACCACGAGTCTCCGTGGATCCTGAGGCCCCAGATACATGGGCATTTTATTCGCGGATCGGAGGCATTTCCCCGCGGGAAGCCTCCGACCGCAAATTCAGGGCCATTGTGTTATTGATAGCTGTCTGGCTGCTTACAAAGTTCCACGTGGTTATTTGTGCTGTATTTTGTAAGCTACTGAGAATTGTGTTGTGTATCTTGGCTAATGCTCAGATTTGGTCCTTTAATTTTTCTATTTAGACATACATGGGTAAAAATTGGTTATGGCCCGTTTTCAAACATATAACCAGTCACGTGCTGTCAGCACACGCCTAAACGGGAGCCCCGAGGCCGTCCCAAAATTGGGACTTGGCTCTCGCTTGTGTTATTTGCGCAAGCTGCCAGTGCCTGGCATTCCTCCACATGCAGCTTGCCCATTCTAAATCGATGAATGTTTGACTGCCTCACTGGCAGCAGCCCTAAGGTAATTCCTGGGAAGGAGGGGGAGTGACCGATCATGAATATTGTTGAGCAAAGTGATGGAAGGTGTCACTGACCATGCTATTAAGTGGCACTTACTCACCAATAACCTGCTCATCAATGCTCAGTTTGGGTTCTGCCAAGACCACTCTGCTCCAGATCTCATTACAGCCTTGGTCTAAAACATGGACAAAAGAGCTGAATTCTGGAGGCGAGGTAAGAGTCATTGCCCTTGACATCAAGGCAGCATTTGACTGAGTGGCATCAAGGAACCTTAGTAAAATTGAAGTCAATGGGAATCGGGGTAAAACTCTCCACAGGCTGGCGTCATACCTAGCATAAAGGAAGATGGCTGTGATTGAGTCCAATCATCTCGGCAGCAGGAGTTTCTCAAGGCAGTGTCCTAGGCCCAACTATCTTCAGCTGCTTCATCAATGACCTTCCCTCCATCATAAGGTCAGAAGTGGGGATGTTCGCTGATGATTGCACAGTGTTAGTTCCATTCGCAACTCCTCAGATAATGAAGCAGTCTATGCCTGTATGCAGCAAGACCTGGACGACATTCAGGCTTGGGCTGATAAGTGGCAAGTAACATTCAAGTGCCAGGCAATGACCATCTCCAACAAGAGAGTCTAGCCACCTCCCCTTGACATTCAACGGGATTGCCATCGCCAAATCCCCACCATTAATATCATTGGGGGGTTGGTTGAGGGTGGTCACCATTGACCAGAAACTTGACTGGACCAGCCACATAAATACGATTGATACAAGAGCAGGTCAGAGGCTGGTGTTCTGCAGCGAGTGACTCACCTCCTGACTCCCCAAAACCTTTCCACCATCTACAAGGCACAAGTCAGGAGTGTGATGGAATACTCTCCACTTGCCTGGATGAGTGCAGCTCCAACAACACTCAAGAAGCTCAACACCAAAGCAAGCCCACTTGATTGGCACCCCATCCGCCACCTTAAATATTCCCTACCTCCACCACAGGCACACCATGGCTGCAGTGTGTACCATCTACAAGATGCACTGCAGCAACTTGTCAAGGCTACTTCGACAGCACTTCCCAAACCCGTGACCTCGACCACCTAGAAGGACAAAGGTAGCAGGCGCGTGGGAACGGGGATAGATACTGTTCTCTGCAGCCGCGACCGAGTTCCGAAGGTGGCGTTGCCTGCCTGGTGCCAGGGTTAAAAACATCTCCTCGCGGCTGGAGAAGAACTTGGAGTGGGAGGGGGAGGATCCAGTTGTCGTGGTCCACGTAGGAGCCAACAACATGGGTAGAACTAGGAATGAGGTTCTGCTGAGGGAGTTTGAGGAGCTAGGATCCAAATTAAAAAACAAATTAAAATTAATAATCTGGATTGTTACCTGAGCCACACGCAAATTGCCATAGGGACAAACAGATTAGAGGTTTAAATGCGTGGCTCAGAGTGGTGTGGGAGGAAGGGGTTTCAGTTCATGGGGCACTGGCACCAGTACTGGGGAAAGAGGGAGCTGTTCCGTTGGGGCGGGCTCCACTTAAACCGGGTTGGGACCAGTTTTCTGGTGAACCGAATAACTGGGCCAGTAGACAGGGCTTTAAACTAATGAAGGGGGATATGAGAGGATTCAGGAAAGAGTAAATTTAAAAGCAGAGCGAGAAATGTCAAGGCTCTAGAGCAGAGTAGAGTTTTGGGTAAAAATAAGCAGAGTGGGTCAGGAAGGGACAGAGCGAGTAACAAAGGCAATAAGGCATCAGTGACAAGGTGACATCAAGGAAAAATAGAAATGTCAAAGCTAAAGGCACTATATCTGAATGTGCGAAGCATTTGCAACAAAATAGATTAATTAATAGCACAGATAGAAAGTAACAGGTTTGATCTAATAGCTATTACAGAGACGTGGTTGCAAAGTGGCCAAGGTTGGGAACCAAATATTCCAGGACAATTAACTTTTAGGAATAGGATGAGGGGTAGCCCTGATAATAAAGGATGGGTTAAAGACAGTAGAGAGAAATGATCTTAGCTCTGAAAATCAAGAAGTAGAATCAGTTTGGGTGGAGCTAAGAAACAGCAAGGGGCAGAAAACATTGGTGGGAGTTGTTTATAGGCCCCCAAACAGTAGTTGTAATGTAGGGCAGAGTATAAATCAGGAAATTAGAGGCACATGTAGTAATACAGTAATCATGGGGGACTTTAATCTACATATAGACTGGGCAAACCAAGTTTGCAGTAATAGTGTGGAGGACGAATTCATGGAATGTATGCAAGATAGTTTTCTAGATCAGTATGTTGAGGAACCAACTAGGGAACAGGCTATTTTAGATCTAGTATTGTGCAATGAGAGGATTAATTAATAACCTTGCAGTAAAGGAGCCTTTAGGGAAGAGTGACCATAATATGATAGAATTTTATATTGAGTTTGAAAGTGATTTAGTGAAATCCGAAACTAGGGTCTTAAATCTAAACAAAGCAAACTACATAGCTGAGGGGCGAGTTGGCTGAGGTAGTTTGGGATACTACATTAAAAGGTATGATGGTAGAGCAATGGCTAGCATTTAAAGAATTAATACATCATTTACAACAAATATACATTCCTTTTAAGGCACAAAAACCCCACAGGCTAAGTGGTCCAACCGTGGCTAACGAGAAGTTAAAGATAGTATTAGATCAAAGGAAGAGGCTTATAATCTTGCCAAAAAGAGTAGTAAGCCTGATGATTAGAGGATTTTAGAATTCAGCAAAGGAGAACCAAGAAATTGATAAAGGGAAAATAGAATGAGTGTAAACTAGCGAGAGACATAAAAACAGACTGTAAAAGCTTCTATAGGTATGTAAAAAGGAAAAGATTCGTGAAAGTAAATGTAGGTCCCTTACAGGCTGAGACAGGAAAAATTATAATGGGGAATAAGGAAATGGCAGAGAAATTAAAGAAATACTTTGTGTCTGTCTTCATGGAAGAAGATGCAAAAAACTTCCTGGAAATAGTGGACAACCAAGGGTCGAGCGAGAATGAGGAACTGAAAGAAATTATTAGTAAAAAAAAAAATAGTACTGGAGAAATTAATGGGACTGAAAGCTGATAAATCCCCTGGACCTGATGACCTACATCCTAGGGTTTTGAAAGAGGTGGCTATAGAGATAGTGGATGCATTGGTTGTCATTTTCCAAAATTCCATAGATTCTAGAACGGCTCCTGCAGATTGGAAGGTAGCAAATGTAGCCACACTATTTAAGAAAGGAGGAAGAGAGAAAACTGGGAACTACAGACCAGTTTGCCTGACATCAGTAGTAGGGAAAATGCTAGAATCTATTATTAAGGACGTGGTAACAGGACACTTAGAAAATAATAATAGGATTGGGCAGAGTCAACACGGATTTGTGAAAGGGAAATCGTGTTTGACAAATCTGTTAGGGTTTTTTGAGGTTGCAACTAGCAGAATAGATAAGAGGGAACCAGTGGATGTGGTGTATTTGGATTTTCAGAAGGCATTCAGGTGCCACACAAGAGGTTATTAAACAAAAATAGGGCTCATGGGATTGGGGGTAATATACTAGCATGGATTGAGGATTGGTTAACGGGCAGAAAACAGAGGGTAGGAATAAACGGGTCATTTTTGGGTTGGCAGGCTGTAACTAGTGGGGTACCGCAAGGATCAGTGCTTGGGCCTCAGCTATTCACAATCTATATCAATGATTTGGATGAGGGGACCAAATGTAATATATGCAAGTTTACTGATGATACAAAGCTGGGTAGGAATGTAAGTTGTGAGGAGGATGCAAGGAGGCTTCAAGGGGATATAGACAGGCTAAGTGAGTGGGCAAGAACATGACAAATGGAATATAATGTGGAGAAATGTGAAGTTATCCACTTTGGTAGGAAAAATAGAAAAGCAGAGTATTTTTTAAATGGTGAGAGATTGGAAAACGTTGATGTTCAGAAGGACCAGGGTGTCCTTGTACACGAATCACTGAAAGTTAGCATGCAGGTACAGCAAGCAGTTAGGAAAGTAAATGGTATGTTGGCCTTAATTACAAGAGGATTTGAGTAGATGAGTAAAGATGTCTTGCTGCAATTATATAGGGTCCTAGTGAGACCTCCTTCTTAGGCAGTCCCTTAGTGAGACCACACCTGGAGTATTGTGTACAGTTTTGGTCCCCTTACCTAAGGAAAGATATACCTGCCATAGAGGGAGTGCAACGAAGGTTCACCAGACTGGTTCCTGGGATGGGGGGATTGTTCTATGAGGAGAGATTGAGTAAACTAGGCTTATATTCTCTAGAGTTTAGAAGAATGAGAGGTGATCTCATTGAAACATACAAAATTGTTACAGGTCTTGACAGGGTAGATGCAGGATGGATGTTTCCCCTGGCTGGGAGTCCAGAACCAGGGGTCACAGTCTCAGAATAAGGGGTCGGCCATTTAGAACTAGATGAGAAATTTCTTCACCCAGAGGGTGGTGAATCTTTGGAATTCTCTACCCCAGAGGGCTGTGGCGGTTCAGTTGTTGAGTATATTCAAGACAGAGATTGATAGATTTTTGAATATTAAGGGATATGGGGATAGTGCAGGAAAGTGGAGATGAGGTAGAAAATCAGCCATGATCTTATTGAATGGCGGAGCAGGCTCAAAGGGCCAAATAGCCTACTCCTGCTCCTATTTGTTATGTTCTAACACCACCACCTGTAGGTTCCCCTTCAAGTCACAAATCATCCTGATTTTGAACTATATCGTCGCTGGGTCAAAATTCTGGAACTCCCTCCCTAATAGCACTGTGGGAGTACCTTCACCTCACAGACTGCAGTGGTTGAAGAAGGCGGCTCACCGACACTTTCTCGAGGGCAATTAGGGATTGGCAATAAATGCTGGCCTTGCCAGCGATGCCCACATCCCATGAATGAATTTAAAAAACAGTCGA
Organism: Squalus acanthias; assembly: GCA_030390025.1. Classification (NCBI taxonomy): domain Eukaryota; kingdom Metazoa; phylum Chordata; class Chondrichthyes; order Squaliformes; family Squalidae; genus Squalus; species Squalus acanthias. Next base: position 20,798,648 of record CM059427.1, on the reverse strand, counting down.
GGGAGCACTCCTGCTTCTCCTAGCTCCAAAACAATCTGTTTTGAAAGAATCCTGAGCAGAGCAGACACTGTGCCTGCTCCACTCATCACAATCCAGTTTCTGCCAGGTGACTTAAAACTGACTTCAGGCCCTCATTTACATATTTACACCTGAAAAATGGCCCGACCCTTGTCTTTCAGATGTCTGAGGTGCAGGACGTTGGCCCCTGAAATTAACTCTTGTTGCACCTGTTTCACGCTGGTAAAGTGGGCACAATGAGGGCCAATTTCGACCCCAGAATTTGGTGATGAGACAGAATACCACAATCTTATTAGTATTTTAATAGTGTATTACGTTTTACACCAAGAAAAACTATATTTAAAATTGGAAACTTTACTGGGCCAAAGTTAATCTGAATGGCTTTACTTAAGCAAATTATTTTGAATGAATTGAACAATGCAGCTGCAGTATTTGAGTGTACAGAACCTTTTTTAAATTGCTAAACAATTCTCAAATTAACTTGGCTACACATGCTTAAAATATACAGCCAAGAAACCTGCATTCAGTAAAATGGTGAAGCCTTTTAAATATCTTACAATTAAAATGCCTGTTTCCAAGCTACGAGTACATTGGGCAGCTTAGTAGTTAGTGCATGACATTAATATATTCAGTACACATAACATTCTACCCGAGCACACTTAACTTCATGCAGTGCCATTGACTCGTTTATATCATTCGTTCACCATTAAGGAGGCGATCTTAGTGCTCTAATGTAATTACAGAGCTAGATTTCTTGTTGGATTAAATGGTACCTATTCTGGCTTGCTAAACCCGCTGTGATATAAACACATAACTGCACAGAATTGATCTGTCCTGTGTGTTGCCAACCTGTCTCCTTCCATTTTTCTTTGTGTCTGGTTGATCTCTTGTGAGATTGCTTCTGCACAAAAATGAAACATCTCTTCCTGTAGTACTGGTTGTCTCGCACTATAATTCAGCTATCTTGTACTTGTCTGCACTCTTCTTCCCTGTTCCTTAGGCTTGTGTTACATTTTCTCTCATCTGCCTTTTTCTACTCTAAGCTTCTCTTCATCTACTACTCTCTGCCTTTCACAGTCGTTTTCCTTTCTGTATGTCCCCATTTCCTGTCACCAAAGAAAGAACTTTCATGTATATAGTGCCTTTCACCACCTCATGACGTCCCAAAGCGTTTTACAACCAATGAAGTACGGTTGTAATGTAGGAAATGCGGCAGCCAAATTTGCGCACTGCCAGCTCTCACTAACAGCAACGTTATAATGACCAGATAATCTTTTTTTATGATGTTGGTACAAAGCCACAGCTCTCCTTTTGGACATCAGTAAAATTCTGAAATTACCTTTGGAAGAATTTGATCATCAAAACATTTCAGTCCAAAAGATATCAATCCCATCCTGATCTTTGAAAGTATTTCCCAGTTAACACCTCTGATGCCACCTGGCAGTGTATGTATTTTTCTTGAAACTTTCAAAACATAAAATTATTTAAGATGGGTTTTCTGATGTCTGTTCTAATTCTGGCCCCTTACTGGTCCAAGAAAGCTAGCAACACTAGGTTTAAAAACAACCAGCAGTCTGAGTGTACCTCAACAACTGCATCAACATGCGGTTGAGAGAAACTGGCTGGAAGGGAGTGGAACATTGTGCTGTGGGGAAGATGACAGCCAACAAATGTGTCGAAGGCCTTTGTGAGATCAAAGAAGGCCATGTACAGTGGTTGGTGCTGTTCCCTGCATTTCTCTTGTAATTGACGCGCGGCGAAGATCATGTCCATTGTGCCCCTTAGTGGGCGGAATCTGCATTGCGACTCTGGGAGGAGCTCTTCGGCCACTGGGAGAAGGCGATTGAGGAGGATTCGTGCGATGACTTTCCCTGTGGCAGACAGCAGGGAAACTCCTCTGTAATTACCGCAATCGGTCTTGTCACTTTTCATGAAGATGGTCACAATTACGGCGTCTGAGATCCCCTGGCATGCTCTCCTACTTCCAGATAAGAGAAATGAGTTCATGAATCCGCGCCGGTAGTGCTTCTCCGCCATGCTTTAGTGCCTCGGCAGGGATTCCATCTGCTCCTGAGGCCTTGTTGCTCTTCAGTTGTCGGATGGCCTTTTCAACCTCATGCCGGACTGGGGTTGTGCTGAGATGGTGGCGGGTAGCATGCTGCGGGATGGAGTTGAGGACACTTGTGTCGAAGACAGAGTCTCGGTTAAGGAGATCTTCGAAGTGCTCTTTCCAGCGGGCACTGACTGCCTCTGTCCTTGATGAGTACCTCTCCGTTCTTGGCCCGTAGTGAGGGTGAAGGATTATGGAGTGTCCTCCTCAAATTCGGCTGCCCTCAAAAGTTTGTCACCATCCTCTGCCTGCTTCACGACGACATGCAAGCTGTGATCCTGACCAACGGTTCCACCACAGACCCAATTCACGTACGGACTGGGGTCAAGCAAGGCTGTGTCATCGCACCAACGCTCTTCTCGATCTTCCTTGCTGCAATGCTCCATCTCACCCTCAGTAAGCTCCCCGCTGGAGTGGAGCTAATTTACAGAACAAACAAGAAACTGTTCAACCTCCGTCGCCTCCAGTCCAGATCCAAGGTCGTCCCATCCTCTGTCGTCGAATTACAGTATACAGACGATGCTTGCGTCTGCGCTCACTCGGAGGCCGAACTCCAAACCATCGTCAACACCTTCACCGAAGCGTACGAGAGCATAGGCCTTACACTAAATATCCATAAGACAAAGGTCCTCTACCAACCTGCCCCCGCCATACAGTACTGCCCCCCCCGATTATCAAAATCCACGACAAGGCCTTGGACAACGTGGACCACTTTCCATACCTCGGGAGCCTACTGTCAACAAGGGCAGACGTCGATGACGAAGTCTAACACCGCCTTCACTGTGCCAGTGCAGCCTTCGGTCGCCTGAGGAAGAGAGTGTTTGAAGACCAGGACCTCAAACCCAGCACTAAGCTCATGGTCTACAGAGCAGCAGTGATACCCGCCCTGCTGTATGCCTCAGAGACATAGACCATGTACAGCAGGCACCTCAAAGCACTGGAGAGGTACCACCAATGCTGCCTCCGCAAGATACTGCCAATCCATTGGCAGGATAGGCGCACTAGCGTCAGTGTTCTCCCTCAGGCCAGCATCGAAGCTTTGACCACGCTCGATCAGCTCCGATGGATGGGTCACATCGTCCGCATGCCCGATACGAGACTCCCAAAACAAGCGCTCTACTCGGAGCTCCGACACGGCAAGAGAGGCCCAGGTGGGCAGAGGAAACGCTTCAAGGACACCCTCAAAACCTCTTTGAAAAAGTGCAACATCCCCACCGACACCTGGGAATCCCTGGCCCAAGACCACACAAAGTGGAGGAGAAGCATCCGGGAAGGTGGCGAACACCTCGAGTCTCTTCGCCGGGAGCAAGCGGAAGGAGCGCACGTCAACCCAAGCACCCCACCCACCCGCCCCTTCAACCACCGTCTGCCCCACCTGTGACAGAGACTGTAGGTCCCACATTGGACTCATCAGTCACCTGAGAACTCATTTTTAATGTGGAAGCAAGTCATCCTCGGTCCCGAGGGACTGCCTAAGAGAGAAGAGAGAGCCAACAAATACTTGATCTCTCTTTTGGTCCCTAAGGATGTACTTAGCAGCAACCTATCAGCTTGAGTTTAGTGGTTGATTGGTACCAATGGAGCAATTAGACTTTAAAAAACTGCTGAATGGAAATGGGTGAATTTTTAATGTATATATGTTAACAATTCAATTTCCTGTGGTGCTGCTTGTGATTAACTGGATGATATGCTGGAAATTTTTGAGTATTTGATGGAGGCATGATAATGCTCATATGTTGCAGAAAAACTGATCTTTTACAAGTAAGCTTCCAATGGCCATTATCAGCCAGATCACAGTATAAATTCAGGAGAGCAGCACATGGAGGTTCCTTGAGTGCTGTTTTTCTAAAATCTGATCAATATCATAAAAACGCCTTTGCAGACATTGGCTTGTTATTTTGGTATACAAGCAACATAACTGAATTGAAGAAAGACATTTTGCTCAGTTCTCCCACAATTGGTAAGTTGTGCCTGCAAAACGCCTGTAGCCTTATGAAGAAACTGAGATCTAAGGTAGTTGAAGTGGTCTGAGCACTTGACTTCCACACAAGCTAATTCTTGTTTTAGATACTTACCTCAGTTGTATTTTTCTGTCTTAGAAATGTTTTAGAAGGTGTAAGCATAACCATTATTGGGCAATTTACATATAAATAGTGGCATGATCCAGAGAAAATTAATTATATATTTTAAATATGCAGTCAAATATATATCATAAATACAAATCAGTGTGTTTTTTCCCTTCTACCCTATAGCCATTTCTCTTTTGTGTAAGATTTTTTTTTTCATCCTGACTGGCTCATGCAATCATAAGAATATCAGAGACATGAAGCATACAGTGAATATTCAGTAGTATGATATCAAGAATAAAAGGTTACAGTTGTGAAGACAGGCTTGAAAAATGTTTTTTTTCCTCGCTGGATCAGAGATGTTTCGGGAGAGCGGGGGTGAGGAGATCTGGAAGAGTTTGCAAAATTGTGTAAGATTTTGAGGGTAAATGGTAAAATATTTTACAAATGGGGCAACAGGAGTTGAAGTATGGGCCCTTCATTCTCTGTTCATTCTACAGATACTGCCTGACCTCTGTTTCTGCCATTCTATGTTTTTTTTTGTTTCAGATTGCCAGCATCTACAGATTTTTTGCCTTTTTGTTAAGAGGTGGGCATTGATTCAGGTTTTTTTTTTATTCGTTCATGGGATGTGGGCATCACTGGCAAGGCCAGCATTTATTGCCCATCCCTAGTTGCCCTCGAGAAGGTGGTGGTCCAATTAAGTTTCTAGTCAATGGTGACCCTCAGGATGTTGATGGTGGGGGATTCAGCGATGGTGATGCCATTGAATGTCAAGGTGTAGTGGTTAGATGCTCGCTTGTTGAAGATAGTCATTGCCTGGCACTTCTGTGGCACGAATGTTACCTGCCACTTATCAGCCCAAGCCTGAATGTCGTCCAGGTTTTGCTGCATGCGGGCATGGACTGCTTCATTATCTGAGAGTTGCGAATGGCACTGAACACTGTGCAGTAATCAGCGAACATCCCCACTTCTGACCTTATGATGGAGGGAACGTCATTGATGAAGCAGCTGAAGATGGTTGGGCCTAGAACACTGCCCTGAGGAACTCCTGCAGCAATGTCCTGGGGCTGTGATGATTGGCCTCCAACCACCACAACCATCTTCTTTTGTGCTTGGTATGACTCCAGCCAGTAGAGAGTTTTCCCCCGATTCCCATTGACTTCAGTTTTACTAGGGCTCCTTGATGCCACACTCAGTCGAATGCTGCCTTGATGTCAAGGGCAGTCACTCTCACCTCACCTCTGGAATTCAGCTCTTTTGTCCATGTTTGGACCAAGGCTGTAATGAGGTCTGGAGCCGAGTGGTCCTGGCGGAACCCAAACTGGGCTTCAGTGAGCAGGTTATTGGTGAGTAAGTGCCGCTTGATAGCACTATCGATGACACCTTCCATCACTTTGCTGATGATTGAGAGTAGACAGATGAGACGTTAATTGGCCAGATTGGATTTGTCCTGGTTTTTGTGGGCAGGACATACCTGGGCAGTTTTCCACATTGCCGGATAGATGTCTCTGTTATAGCTGTACTGGAACAGCTTGGCTAGAGGTGCGGCTAGTTCTGGAGCAAAAGTCTTCAGCTCGACAGCCGGGATGTTGTCGGGGCCCACAGCCTTTGCTGTATCCAGTTTCTTGATATCACGTGGAGTGAATCGAATTGGCTGAAGACTGGCTTCTGTGGTGGTGGGGACCTCAGGAGGAGGCTGATATGGATCATCCACTCAGCACTTCTGGCTGAAGATGGTTGCAAACTCTTCAGCTTTGTCTTTTGCACTCGCGTGCTGGGCTCCACCATCATTGAGGATGGGGATATTCATGGAGCCTCCTCCTCCCGTTAGTTATTTAATGGTCCACCACCATTCACGACTGGATGTGGCGGGACTGCAGAGCTTTGATCTGATCCGTTGATTGTGGGATTGCTTACCTCTGTCTATAGCGTGCTGCTTCCACTTTTTAGTATGCATGTAGTCCTGTGTTGCAGCTTCCCTAGGTTGGCACTGCATGTTTAGGTACGCCTGGTGCTGCTCCTGGCATGCTCTTCTACACTCCTTATTGAACCAGGGTTGGTCCCCTGGCTTGATGGTAATGGCAGAGTGAGGGATATGAGGGCCATGAGGTTACAGATTGTGGTGGAATACAATTGTGCTGCTGCTGATGGCCCACAGCGCCTCATGGATGTCCAGTTTTGAGCTGCTAGATCTGTTCTGAATCTATTTTTTGAGGATGTAACTGGTAGGGTAGATAAAGTGGAACCAGTGGATATAGTATATTTGGATTTCCAAAAGGCATTCGATAAGGTGCCACATAAAAGGTTATTACACAAGATTAGGGCTCATGGGGTTGGGGGTAATATAGTAGCATGGATAGAGGATTGGTTAACGGACAGAAAACAGAGAGTAGGGATAAACGGATCTCTTTCAGGTTGACAGGCTGTAACTAGTGGGGTGCCGCAAGGATCAGTGTTGGGGCCTCAGCTATTTACAATCTATATTAATGACCTAGATGAAGGGACCAAGTGGAATGTATCTAAGTTTGCTGATGATACAAAGCTAGGTGAGACAGTAAGCTGTGAGGAGAACACAAAGAGTCTGCAAAGGGATATAGATAGACTCAGTGAGTGGGCAGTAAGGTAGCAGATGGAGTATAATGTAGGGAAATGTGAGGTTATTCACTTTGGTAGAAAGAATAGAAAAACAATATTTTTTAAATGGTGAGAAACTTTCAAATGTTGGCGTTCAGAGAGATTTGGGTGTCCTCGTGCAAGAAACACAGAAAGCTAGCATGCAAGTAGAGCAAGCAATAAGGAAGGCAAATGGCATGTTGGCCTTTATTGCAAGGGGGTTGGAGTATAAGAGTAAGGAAGTCTTGCTACAATTGTACAGAGCCTTGGTGAGACCACACCTGGAGTACTGTGCACAGTTTTGGGCTCCTTATCTAAGGAAGGATATACTTGCCTTGGAGCCGGTGCAACAAAAATTCACTAGATTGATTCCTGGGATGAGAGGGCTGTCCTGTGATGAGAGATTGTGCAGAATGGGCCCATACTCTCTGGAGTTTAGAAGAATGAGAGGTGATCTCATTGAAACATACAAGATTCTGAAGGGGATTGACAGGGTAGATGCTGAGAGGTTGTTTCCCCTGGCTGGAGTGTCTAGAACTAGGGAGCATAGTCTCAGGATAAGGGGTAGGCCATTTAAGACTGAGATGAAGAGGAATTTCTTCACTCAGAGGGTTGTGAATCTTTGGAATTCTCTGCCCCAGAGGGCTGTGAATGCTGAGTCTTTGAGTATATTCAAGGCTGAGATAGATAGATTTTTGGACTCTCGGGGAATCAAGGGATATGGAGATCGGGCAGGAAGGTAGAGTTGAGGTCGATGATCAGCCATGATCTTATTGAATGGTGGAGCAGGCACGAGGGCCGTATGGCCTACTCCTGCTCTTATTTCTTATCCCATTTAGCACAGTGGTAGTGCCACACAACATGATGGAGGGTGTCCTCAGTATGAAGACAGGAATTTATCTCCACAATGACTGTGCGGTGGTCACTGCTACCAATGCTGTCATGGACAGATGCATCTGCAACAGATAGGTTGGTGAGGACGAAGTCAAGTAGGTTTTTCCCTCGTGTTTATTCTCTCATCACCCGTTGCAGGCCCAGACTGGCAGCTATGTCCTTCAGGACACGGCCAGCTCAGTCAGTAGTTGTGCTACCGAGCCACTCTTGGTGATGGACATTGAAGTCCCCCACCCAGCGTACATTCTGTGCCCTTGCTACTCTCAGTGCTTCTTCCAAGTGGTGTTCAACATGGAGGAGTACTGATTCATCAGCTGAGGGAGGGCGGTAGGTGGTAATCAGCAGCAGGTTTCCTTGCCCATGCTTGACCTGAAGCCATGAGATTTCATGGGGTCCAGTGTCAATGTTGAGGACTCCCAGGGCCACTCCTTCCGACTGTATACCACTGTGCCGCCACCCCTGGTGGGTCTGTCCTGCCAGGGATGGTGATGGAGGAGTTTGGGACATTGGCTGAAAGGTATGATTCTGAGAGTGTGACTGGCTGTTGCTTGACTAGTCTGAGGGACAGCTCTTCCAAGTCCCCAGATGTTGGTGAGGAGGACTTTGCAGGGTCGACTGGGCTGGGTGTGCTGTTGTCGTGTCCATAGCCGGTGCCGAGTGATCTGTCCGGTTTTATTCTTATTGGTTTTTTTACAACTGAGTAGCTTGCTGTGCCATTTCAGAGGGCAGTTAAGAGTCAACTACATTGCTGTGGGTCTGGAGTCACATATAGGCCAGTCTAGGTAAGGATGGCAGATTTCCTTCCCTAAAGGACATGGGTTTTTACGACAATCTGATCGTTTCATATTTAATTAACTAAATTCCTCAGCTGCCGTGGTGGGATTTGAACTCGCGTCTCCAGATCATTAGTCTAGGCCTCTGGATTACTAGCCCAGTAACATAACCACTATGCTACCATTCCCGTCAATATTAATAGAAGAATGAAGGAGGAAGTTAGACATTTTTTTCAGAGGATTATTAGAATGTGGAATGCTTTGCCGTCAGTGGCTATTGAGGTATAGAGTATAATATAATTTAAAAGCGAATTGGAAAAGTATTTGAAAATGGAGAATATAAAAGAAGCAAGAAAGGGTAGGAAAATGGAAGTAGGGCAAATGGGGCCTTTTTGCCCCCATTTCCTGACGTTGCACCTGGGGAATGCCCATTTCCCAGGTACAACGGGCAGGCAGAGACCCATTTCGTCAGATTTCTGGTCCCTTTATATTGCCCTAGGATTTCTAGGCCTTTCAAGGATGGGGTGAAAGTACTGATCCATTATAGATGCAAAGGAGGGGGGTACATTTCCAGCCTCATTTTTATGTTCTCTGGTGCTATGTTCTGATAGTGGAAGGGCCTTAGGCTGGAAACTTACTGATCAAGAAAGTTCTCCTGTACACATTTCAGGAATTTCTTCCCCTCCTTACCCTTTACTCTGTTCTTTTGCTCGTCTATATTAGGGTAATTGAAGTTCCCCCCTGTTATCACTACTCTTGTTTTTATATCTTTCTGAAAGTTGCTTGCAGATTTGCTCCTCCAACTCCTTTCCACTGTTTGATGGTCTATAGTATACACCCAGCGGCGTAATAGCTCCTCTTTTTCTCCTTAACTCTTAATCAGATAGATTCTGCCATTGAACCCTGAAGCACATTCATTTTGTAATATTTGGTCTCTATAGTTGCAGCATTTCTACTGAAATTTTGATCTGTGCTCCAGTGTGGCCTACTTTGATTGCGCAAACCTCAATGGACACCACCTGGAAGGCAGCGGGCACAGGTATCCTAGAGATTGGTTACTTCTTGGTTTTAAAACCTGAGTTAAGTGCTAAGGATCCTTCCCACTGACCAATTTCCAGGTCTGTTGCCTTCCAGATTTATGTTGTTTTTTGTTTTGAAGTATGAATTCTTATGTTGCATACTGCTTGATGTGGTACTGAGCCAATACAGAACAAGAAGGCTTAAGATTCAATCCGTAGTCTGTGGAGTTAGTTGATGTCAGCTGGGATAACTAGGATGCTAGAAAGGGGTATAATCACCAAAGTTTTCCATTTGTTACCACTATCCAAGGACTTCTGCTGGAAAGTCTACATGTATAGCTACTTAATGAGTACAGGGTTGGGTTTGACCATGATGCCTTATAGTCAGAATTGCTTGCTGACAGTTGGTGCCTAATTTGCACATGAAATTTAGTCACCTTTAGATACAGGAGGACGAACTGTATAAGTCAGTCTTCGGAGGAAACTGGAAAAGTAAAAATGTTAATTCTGCCCTAGACTCAGCACTCAGCTTGGTATTGGCTGACGTTGGTACCAGTTGAATAACCAGAGTTCTGGTCCCTGAATGATGCTCAAATGTATACAGTGCCCACAGCCTCAGGCACTGCCTTAAATTTGGAACGTGTGTTGATCTTGATATAAGAACATAAGAACGTAAGAAATAGGAGCAGGAGTAGGCCAATCGGCCCCTCGAGCCTGCTCCGCCATTCAATAAGATCATGGCTGATCTGATCCTAACCGCCAATCTACTATCTATCACAGAACCATCTCCTGCATCTAACAGAATTGCACACACGAAATAGGAGCAGAATCAGGCTACACAGTCCCTGGGCCCGCTCCACTACCCACAGGGCCATGACCGATCCGAACCTAGACTCATGTCCAAATTCCTGCCCGCTCCCCGTAACCCTTAATGCCCTTTACTTCTAGGAAACTGTCTATTTCTGTTTTAAATTTAATTAATGTTGTAGCTTCTACAGCTTTTTGTGGCAGCATATTCCATGGACCTACCACCCTCTGAGTGAAGTAGTTCCTCCTCATCTCAGTTTTGAAAGAGCAGCCCCTTATTCTAAGACTATGTCCCCTAGTTCTCGTCTCACCCGTCATCGGGAACATCCTCCCCGCATCCACCCGATCCAACCCCTTCACAATCTTATATGTTTCAATAAGATCGCCTCTCATTCTTCTGAACTCCAATGAGTAGAGTCCCAATCTACCCAACCTCTCCTCATATGACCACCCCCTCATCCCCGGGATTAACCGAGTGAACCTTTTTTGCACTGCCTCGAGAGCAAGGATGTCTTTCCTTAAGTAAGGACACCAAAACTGTATGCAGTATTCCAGGTGCGGTCTCACCAATACCTTGTACAACTGAAGCAATACCTCCCTATTTTTATATTCTATCCCCCTAGCAATGAAAGCCAACATTCCATTTGCCTTCTTAATCACTTGCTGCACCTGCATACTAACCTTTTGAGTTTCGTGCACCAGGACCCCCAGATCCCTTTGCACTTCAGTACTCTCCAGTTTCTTGCCATTAAGATAATAAATTGCTCTAGGATTTTTCCTGCCAAAGTGCATCACCTCACACTTTCCAGTGTTGTATTCCATCTGCCAAATCTCTGCCCACTTACTTAGCCTGTCTATGTCCCCTTGCAGGTTTTTTATGTCCTCCTCACTCACTACTTTCCCTCCCATCTTTGTATCATCTGCAAATTTTGATATGTTACACTTGGTCCCTTCCTCCAAATCGTTAATATAGATTGTGAAGAGTTGGGGACCCAGCACTGACCCCTGTGGAACACCACTAGTTACTGATTGCCAGTCTGAGAATGAACCATTTATCCCAACTCTTTGCTTTCTGTTAGATAGCCAATCCTCTATCCATGCCAGAATATTACCCCCAATCCCGTGATTTTTTACCTTAAGCAATAATCTTTTGTGTGGCACCTTGTCAAATGCCTTTTGGAAGTCTAAATACACTACGTCCACTGGTTCCCCTTTATCCACTCTATATGTTACTTCCTCAAAGAACTCCAGCAAATTTGTCAAACATGACTTCCCCTTCGTAAAACCATGCTGACTTTGTCCTATTAAATTATGATTATCCAAATGTCCTGTTACTGTTTCCTTAATAATGGACTCCAAAATTTTACCTACCACAGATGTTAGGCTAACCGGTCTATAGTTACCAGCCTTCTGTCTACTGCCCTTTTTAAATAAGGGTGTTACATTAGCAGTTTTCCAGTCTGCCGGGACCTTAGCGGAATCCAGGGAGTTTTGAAAAATTATTACCAATGCATCTACAATCCCTACCGCCACTTCCTTCAAGACTCTAGGATGTAAGCCATCAGGTCCAGGTGATTTATCCGCCTTGAGTCCCATTATTTTACCGAGTACCACTTCCTTAGTGATTTTGATCGTGTTTAGCTCCTCTCCCCCTATAGCCCCCTGTTTGTCCAGTGTTGGGATATTCTTAGTGTCCTCTACTGTAAAGACTGATACAAAATATTCATTCAGTGTTTTTGCCATCTCCATATTTCCCACCATTAATTTCCCGGTCTCATCCTCTAAGGGACCAACATTTACTTTAGCCACCCTTTTTCTTTTTATATAACTATAAAAACTCTTACTATCTGTTTTTATATTTTTTGCTAATTTACTTTCATAATCTATCTTCCCTTTCTTAATCAATCTTTTTGTTATTTTTTGCTGCCTTTTAAAGTTTTCCCAATCCTCTGTCCTCCCACTAGATTTCGCTACCTTATATGCCCTTGTTTTTAGTCGAATACTATCCTTAATTTCTTTACTTAGCCACGGATGACTGTCCTTTCTTTTACACCCTTTTCTTTTCAGTGGAATATATATTTTTTGGAAGTTGTAAAATAACTCCTTGAATGTACACCACTGATCATGTGTCGTCTTACCCTTTAATCTATTTTCCCAATCCACTCTACTCAATTCCGCTTTGGCTTTCTGATACTAATGTATGTAAGTAGAAGAGCAAAGTATTAAGAAGACCCTCCGAGCGGCTCCCTTAAGGAATCGTTTATTACAGTGTCAACTATTGAGTCTTTCCCAACACTTGACCAGTTTGCCAAAATGGCTTTCGCCCCTGCACTTGCCATGTTAGGTATTCTGCAGGGCCTAAATTCTTTTGCTGTTACAGGTATCAATTAATGCTGATTGAGGGTAAGGAGCTAATAGTTAGGGTGGAAGTTAGAATTTTAAAGGATAAAAGCAATGGAATAATGGAAGATGAGAAGAAGATAATAGAAGTGCTTAATTATTTTCTATTCACTGGAGAAGAAAATATTGATTTGATATCGGATTATTGTAGTACAAAGGGAATAGCAGAAGAATTTGAAGTCAGTGTGGAGAAGGTATTTGTTAAACGTACTAATGATTTAAAATGGGGATAGGGATTGACGATGATGGAGGAAATTTGCACGGCAGTGGTAATAGAGATAACAGATTGATCAGGTACAGAGGAATACAAGCAAACATTGTACCTATATTTAAAAAAAAAAGGGACACATTTGATCCTCTAAATTACAGGCCCATTAACCTAAGATTAAACATGGAACGCAGATTGGAGAATTAGTGCAACAATGTTGTAAACTTATCTCTGGTCCATGTTCCCTTTTGAGCATGGCTCCCTTCTAGGAGTGTGGGATTGCCGAATTCACTTTATAATGCCTGGATTGCTTCTCATTGTGGGTTGTAATAACCATGTTTTCTGGGGAAATCTGATCCAGGCATTTACAGTAGTTTCCAGACCAGATAGCGGGCGCCCAATAATCACTATATTCATGCAACCACCGCAGATGAAATGAGAACATTCAGATTTCCCCCTGGCTGAGGGGAAATCTGAAGTCCATCCTGATGAACAGCTGGTTCCTTGGGGTAGGAATCTGTAGACTTGCAACAAGCACTCTAGATGTACGTGGTATGTTGGGTGAAGTTTGCGCACAGTCCATCCAAATCAATTTTGGCTGCTGCACAAGTGCCAGCAATAATCAACAACCACGTGTGAGCTACCCAGGTTACTGTCCTTTGCCACTTTTGGTGGCCGAGAATATCAAGTTTTCTGCTTGTGTGTGGTTTTTTAAAAGGTTGATGAAAGTTACCATTTTGGGGATAGGGCCAAATGTTTAAATAATCAACAGCAAAGTGTGCAGGCTACTTCAGCGACATCTCTAAGGGGACTGGGTAATCAAGATCAGTGATCGATCAGCCCCATTTTTCTCCCTCCCCAGCCAAGAAACAGCTGCCCTTTCAGCAGGGCATCAGAAAGAAGAAGCTTGATGCCATGCCAGCTCCACCACCCCTTGGAATATGCTCCTCAGGTGGAATTGCGAATTCTGGTTTGGGGAGGGATGGTGTGTGGTACATCCAACTATTTCAGAGCAGGTTTCTGGTGGTTTTGTCAGGTGTGTGGATGTTGAAGATGATGGGGGAGGCTGTGTGGTTGTATATGGAGGTTGAACGAATGAAGAATGCTCCTATGTACAAAGTTGCCTTTGGCTTTCTGTCATTTCTTTGTAGCCTGGTATTTCTTGAAGCTGTTTTTAATCTACTGTGTCAATGCATTTAATAATGTCTGAGCAAAGAACTGAGATAATGCTCCCAAGACGAGATCTTGTATGCAGTAAGTGGCAAAGATCACTTGCTCTCCTAGGGCACAAACCTGTTAAAAGCTGCTAGTGTCCAATGATTGTCCTGTGGGATGATGGCCATTCCAATTTGTGTGTGAAGGTTAAAGTTCAAAGTATGATGGTATTTACAATAGGTAATCCTTTGCTTGAAACAACTGGCGTCCAAGTAGTACATTTTGTTCCTGGTAACTTGTAAATCTCCACACCAATTTACTGAACTAATTTAGAATAAATAAGGAAATCTACTAGAAAAGTTACTTAGAAGCATGGATGACTAAAATTCTCTAGTAATAAATTAAAACCGTGATGACTGCTGAAGTTAAGGAATTAATTTAAGGATTTTAATATAATTTATGTGTATCAGGGAAAATGCTATACTTCCAGTATTTTGTAGCTAATTCAAAATGAAATTGTAACTGAGGTAACATTTAAGTACAAGTGATTTATAATAGACATTAGAAATTAATGAAAACGGTCTTGATGAGTGAACTTTGTTATTGTGAAGGACTAAGTAGTAAAATTGTATTAGTAAAATAATCACAGTAAATTGCTGGATTTACAAATTAATTGGATGAAATTCATCTTGCTAACTAGCAAAGGGGTAATATTTAGATGAAAATTAAAGTTCTGTAGCCAATATGATTATGAAAAATCAGGAACTGGACGTATTTTGAATATATGAATGCTGTGACTACAATCACTGGCAGAATTTTTAAACCCTTAAACACGGCAATCTTCACAAAGGGGAATTGTGGGATTATTTCTGATTCTAGAAACAAAATGACTGGGGTAAGACTTACTAAGCGAGTTGCTCTTTACTAAAATCTGGAGGCTATGATAGCAGAGAAGACACATCCTAGACTTCTTGTTTGGTGTTATTTTAACACCCACATTCATCCACTTATTTTAAGACTTTAAACTAGTGGGGGTGGGGGGAGGGGAGAAGAGAATTGATGTGAATTTAATAATCTAAAGAAGAAATGTGAGCAAAGGTCAGAGTACAGAGATATAAAGGTAACAAATACATGAAACAGAAAAGGTTATAGGAAGTAATGATAAAGTACCTGACAAAACTAAAGCTAGATTAGTGAAAAATAAGAGCATATTAAATTGTCTGTATAGCAATGTGCAGAGCACCAACAACAAAACACAGAATTGGCAGTTAAATATTGCAAGCTACAATGTATTTAGAAATGCTGGGGAAGGAAGAACGGGTGGTGGGTAGCTGTGTTGATCAGAAAGAACATAATGGCAGTAGCAATAAAGGGCATAACTAACAAAGTTAGAAACAGAATCCATATTGATTGAGATAAAGGATAGAAAGCAATCAATCACACTATAAGGGGATATACTACAGACCACCAAATAGTGGAAGGAGAAATATGTAGGCAACTATGAAATGAGTAAAAAAAAAAAAAAATTGTAGTCATTGGAGATTTCAACTGCCCACAAATAAAATGGCAGGTAGAAGGATTTCAAAGGGCAGAAGGGGATGGAGTTTATACAGTGTGTATAAGACTCCTTTCTGACCCAGTATGCAAGAATCCCAACAAGGGAGGAAGCACTGCTAGACCTATGATGAAGAATAAATCAGAGCATATAAGAAAAATAAGCATGGGAGAACCTCTAGAGACTAGTGGTCACAATATAATAAGGTTTAAGATAATGATTGAGAGAGGTATAGATAAGATCAAACCAATAGATTAGAAAAAAGCCAATTATGAGGAAGGAGCTAAGGAAGATAAATTGAAGAAGAATATTGACAAAGAAGCAGAACAACAGTGGGAAATATTTAAAGGGAGTTCAGGAGAAATATATTCCACTAAAAAATAAGAATAAACTCGCCAAGAATGAGCGACCACATCGTCGACCTGAAGCTGGTGTCTGGCATGCTGAAACTAGTTCCGGCCTGGTTTGAATGTAGCTAGCCAGCTGCAGGTATCAGACAAGCTCTTCGCTGCAGCTCACTGGTTGTGGGGGGGGCGGGGGGGGGAGATTTTCTGGGCCTTTTCTTGTGCAGTCACCAGTGGTCTCGGATCACCGCCTGGTACAAATGGGTGGTGTGTGTATGGTGCACCTGAAAATTGCAACGTGATCCTACAGCCGGCATAGGAGCTCGATTTGCATATGTAAGCAGCCTCCCACCCGAATCAGGCCGCCGTGCTGCTCCCCCATTTACATTTCATCAGGCGGGCCTTGGGTGCCAGTGGAGCAGCTGAGGTGACCCTATTTCCCCCAATTTTCAAATGGCGGCTGTCCATTTTCAGGCAAGAAACGGGTGGCCGGCAGTTGTGAGCCCTACTAGAAACAGTCGTGGAAGCAGTAACCATTGTAGTTTTTAATAATGAAGTAAATAAATAAATGAAGAAAAATAATGTAAAGGGTAAAAAGGGACTAAGAGGATAGGTTGTTCAGCGAGCCAACAGAGACGTGATGGGAAAAATGGCATTCTGTGATTCCAAGTGTAGAACTTTCTATTTTTTTTTAAAGAAAATTGCACTGGAAAAATAAACTAAGGTCTTAAAGGATATAGAAGAGGTGGATAATATTGGATGGGGCTTCATTCTTTCCACAATTCTTGCATTTTCCTCCCTCCCCCGTTTTGTACCTTATTTTCTCCCACTTTAATCATTTCCCCCATTTTACAAGATTACTTGTCTGAGAAATAGATGCTCTTCCCTTAAGCCTCTGTCTCACTTGAGCCTACTGCTAGGTGGTGCAGAAGAATTTACCTGTACTCTGAATTTTATAGTAGCAGTTGCTCGCCATTAGAGAGGCGGTTCACAAGGCCTGTTGAAGGTTATTACAGTTTATTGCTTGTAATAGTCCCAGTGGAACAAAGTTAATTCAAAATTTTGGAACGTAGAATAAATTCCGCTATAAGAGCTTAAAAAGTCAGCCATGGCTTTGTCGCTTATAAGTTAGCAGGCCAGCTTTGTAGAATAGATTCTATTCCACGATTCCCTATTCTGTGTTCCCTATTTATTTTTAAACAGGATACTGATCCATGAATATTTACTGAAGGTTTCTACATTGTCAGATTTCCTATCTGATAAACATTAGGACAGTGGAGCCTGTGACTTACTGTCAATACAAGTGAATTTTTGACTCGACCTTAACAGACAGTAGTGGTGCCTGGTGGGAAAGTCACCTCCCAGCAGATCTGCTCTAAAGCTAAATATTCACACAGCTGGTAGGTTTTGTGGTTATTAAGAAGAAAGTAACGAACTACTCGTAATTAATAGTTAATATTTTAAAGCCTTAATGAAGAACGTTTTGTGTTTTTCACCATTTAGAATGCACTTCAAAGATTGTACTGTTCACTATCCTACGGCATCAAATAAACATCATGTAGAGTATTGTCTGCGTTGTTACCAACGAGGAAAATGGTGATATTTTCACTTTTAGCAAAATGTAATATTACAGCATGTTCCAGGTGAATGGTCTCACTTCAAAAGGATAGTGTTGACACTTTTTGAAAATAGTGGCAAACAAGTGAATTTACTTGAGCTAATTTTTTTTGTGGAAAATTGCTGGTTGGTTCATAAAATTATCCGATAATGTCAGAAGTGGTAGACTGCAGCATTAATTCTTTGCCCTTGCTTGCTCACGTCATCAAAGATTTTCTCGTCCATTGTGCAGTAACTAAAATGCTGCGGCAGTGATGCAGTTCGTTAAAGGTCAATGAAGAGACATGTATACTATTGCAAACGAGTGAATTGTAGCTAATGTGAAATGCTGTGGGGCATTGAAGATTATTCAGATGCTTCCTGAGAATTTTACGAAGCTCAAGGTTAGTTTACTGAAATGCCTTTACTAAGGACAAAATAAATTTTAAAATGGTCTTGTGTTAATGAGGTTCAGATCAGAAACTTTTATAAACATCTAATTAAGAATCACACTTCAAATGGAATACTACCTGCTAAGACACCACCGTAGGTTGGTTAGAACCTGGAATAGAGAGAATGCTTAAGTGGAGGACGCTGCACTAAATCACATGTTGAATTTTTAAAAATCGTGTCACTAGCTCTGATTTTGTTGGTAATATTTTAGCATTGGCACTTGCATTTCTGTGAAGGTTGGTTAATATCTCACAATGAAAAATCTGAGAAACACAATTATTTTAATGAATGAAAAAATGTGATTTGTTAAATGTTTACATTGGCGCATGCAGGATAGCACTTAACACAGTTCACAATGTTGCTGTGACAAGTTTCAAGTGGCTCTTCAAAATGTTGTATTACATAACAATTCCTACGCTCAGAAGGGGGCTTATTTGCTTAAAACAATAGTGACGGTGTCCTGAACAAGATTCTTTCTTCAACCAATACCACCAAAAACAGATTATCTGGTTATTCATCCATGACTACACCTAAAAAATAATTAATTGGCTGTGCAGCACTTTGGGATGTTCTGAGGACATGAAAGGCACTTCTAAATAAAATTTGTTTCTCTCTCTGATGTGCCACGGTGATTGGTGTTGGGACCACTGCTGTTTATAATTTTCATAAATAACTTGGAGACTAGGATCAGTTCAGAAGGTCTCTAAATTTAAGGACAGCACCAAATGGGAGAAGTGGCAAATGATGAAAATCAGTGTGCACAAAGTAAGAAGGATTTGGAGGTGCTGAGCTTGTGGACAGAAACGTGGCAGAATCAGGTAAATGCAAAACAATAACTTGCATTTATATAGTGCCATTAATGCACTTCACAGGAGTGTAATCAGACAAAAATTGACACTGCGCCAAAGAAGGAGACATTAGGACAGGTGACCAAACTCTTGGTCAAAGAGGTGAGTTTTAAGCAGCATCTTAAATGAGGAGAGAGAGGTGGAGAGACAAAGATGTTTGGGGAAGGAATTCCAGAGCTTAGGGCCTAGGTGGCTGAAGACACAGACTGCAATGGTGGGGCGAAGGAAGTGGGGGATGCGCAAGAGGCCAGAGTTGAAGGAACACAGAGTTCTTGGAGGGTTGTAGTTAGAGGAGTTTACAGAGATAGGGAGGGGCAAGGTCATGGAGGGATTTGAACACGAGGATGAGAACCTTAAAATTGAGGCGTTGGACCACCAGTGTAGGTCATTGAGCACGGGGGTAATGGATGAACAGGACTTGATGTGAGTTAGGATATAGGTCGTAGAGTTTTGGATGAGCCCAAGTTTATGGAGTGTAGAAGATGGAAGGCCAGCCAGGAGAGCATTGAAATAGTTGAGTGTGGAGGTAACAAGCATGGATGAAGGTTTCAGTAGCAGATGGGCTGGGGCGGAGACGGGCGATATTATGAAGTAGGCGGTCTTTGTGATGGAGAGGATATGGGTTTGGAAGCTTAGCTCTGGGTTAAATAGGATGCCGAGATTGTGAACAGTCTGGTTCAACCTCAAACAGTGGCCAGTGAGGTGGATGGAATTGGTGGCTAGGGAGTGGAGTTTGTAGCAGGTGGCCGAAGTCTTCGGTCTTCCCAATGTTTAATTGGAGGAACTTTTGACTCATCCAAGACTGGAGCAGTCTGACAACAGAGAGGCAGTGGAGGAGTCAAGAGAGGTGATGGTGAACTAGAGCTGGCTATAGTCAGGGTACATGTGGAAATTGACGTGTCTTTGGATGATGTTGCTGAGGGGCAGCATGTAGATGAGAATTAGGAGGACGCCAAAGAGAGATCCTGGAGGACTCCAGAGGTAACTGGAGATGGGAAGAAAAGCCATTGCAGGTGATTCTCTGGCTATGACTGGATAGGTAAGAGTGGAACCAGGTGAGGGCAGTCCCACTCAGCTGGACATTGGAGGAGGATGATGTGGTCAACCATGTCAAACGCTGCAGACAGGTCAAGAAGAGTGAGGAGGAATAGTGCAACACGGCCACAGTCATAGAGGATGTAATTTGTGACTTTGATTAAGGCCGTTTCAGTGCTGTGGCCTGGGTGAAAACCTGATTGGAAACATGGAGTTGCGCGACACAGATGGGCACACGTTTCAATACTTTGGATAGTAAAGGGAGGTTAAAATGGGGCGGTAGTTTGCAAAGACAGAGGGGTCAAAAGAAAAAAGTCATGTCCCATATACTAGAAGTATCAGAGCAAGAGACAGATCTTGGAATATTGGTGGAAGATCATTAACACCATCAGTCCAATGCTTCTAGGAGACAAAGCAAGCACATTTTAGACTGCATAGCAAAGGGTATAATGAATAAATCAAAGGTGGTGATTTTTAAAATTTACACGGCTTTGGTGAGACCATCAGATATCATGTGCCCAATTTTGGTCCCCCTACTTCAAAAGAGTTTAGCAGAAGGCTACAACATTTATCCCAAAACTTAGCCTGAGCTATGACGAACGATTAATGTATTTTGAGAATTCTCTACCTTGAAAATTAAAGGAAGATTTATGATGAAGAGGTTTTTGTTTATGCAGTATACACATTTCTAGAGCTGGGAGCATTGGTTCAGGTAAGGATAGCTAAAGTAAAATGGTGTTTCATGCAAATTAGCCCTGCTCCGAACTTGGTACAACATATAGTGGAATTCTTGTTTTCACACTATCTCTGCTCTCTCCCAACTTGTCTGCTTTGCTTAAAGCAATTTAAATACAAGGTGTCTTTTAGCATTTACCCTACTTTCTGGATTTTCAGCACTGTTGAGTTAAATTGATTGTCAGAATTTCTCTCGAGAGACTAAATAGGTTAGTTGAATCAATGATATAATAGATTGTAAATGGTCTGTGCAAGAAGCAAGCTTGATTGGCTGATGGCCTCTTCTTGCTCCATGTTTTCCCATGTCTTCATCTTTCCCTTCTGATTCAATTTTTTGTTACCAAGCAAGGGTTGATCCATTACTCATTTCAACTCTCATATGCTCGTTTGTAGTTTATCATTTTTTTCCTTTTTAGTCAGTTTGTTTCCCCCACCTTTAAATTTGATTATCCTAACATTTCTGCCACTCACGATGTACTTTTATCAACCTCCTTTTGAAAGTCAAGACGGTTTAATAGCCACAGGAGTAATATTATCTTTAACTTATTCACATCCTCAAAAAATATCTATAGAGTAAGCATTAAACATTGATTTTGATCTATATGTTAGCATAGAGGTCATTGACTACCTGTTTTTCATTTCAACTATGCTGTCATAGTAACCACTCTTCTGTATACTAATGCAGCAGGTGTGTTAACATGAAAGGATCTAATACTATTGCAAGTGAACACAAAAAAGTACATGATTGCAAAGACCTTACTGACCATAAAGAAGTATCACGTGATAGAGCAGTAAAATCTACATACAAGAGTCGAGATGCAAAATGGTTGATGTTCAGTGATGCTGAAGAAGATACTGGGAAGGAAGCTGTTTCTGCTCAGGGGACAATAGAAGAGGCACCAGTTGAAAACCACAATCAATTGTATGAAGTGGAGAATACAGATTGTTCAGGATTAGCATCAGAATTTCCAGCATATAATCAGTATAATGCTTCCTGTGAGAATAAGTATATTTCACAAAACCTCCAAAAGAAGCTTATTGATTGATGTACTTGAAGATAGCAAAAATTCAGGTGAAGACACAGAGGACGTTGATTTAAATGTAAATGAAGTGGGAGGAAATAGTAAATCTCCTAAAACTTCTTGCAGAAGTGATGCTGAAGAATCAAGGGAATTAGGGGTTACGGGGAGCGGGCAGGAAATTGGACATGAGGCTGAGTTCGGATCAGTCGAGGCCCTGTGGGTGGCATAGCGGGCCCAGGGGCTGAGTGGCCGGGTCCTGCTCCTATTTCTTATGTTCTTATGTTCTTATAATCAGAGAAGGCAGGAAGTCAGATATGTTCAGATATTGAAAGGGATGATCTTTATATTGCCACAGATACCAAAACTTCTGTAAAACAAACTTGTAGTTTACCAATGGGAAAGTGCAGTGCTGAAGAAAGTTCACTTGAATCTGTTGACGATGAAACCGGTTACTTTAATTTAGACATTTTTTCAGAACAAAATAGAGAAGATAAAGATGATAGTGTTACATCTTCTGATGAAGGTTTGAAAAGTCCTGAAGAAAATAGTACAAATGTCTCAGAATTCTCTGTCAATAAAGAAACATTGTTGGATACACGGTCAGTTGACTACTATAAAGAATCGCTGACAGATGATATAAACTGTAAGAGTGTTAATCAATTTTATAAGACTTTTGACCACTTAAGTGATGAGGCAGATAAGCAAAAAGAAAATGTTGACCAGCAAGTTTTAGGCCTTCATGAGCTCAGTGCTGAAGAAACACCAGTTAATAGAGAAACTGACTTCTACAAATGGGAGCAAAGTGAAGACCTGAGCTCCTCCATTAGGTATGTAAAACATGTAGCGTGTTTTAAGTTTTATTTTTATCCTGCGTTTTAATAAACAAGACTTTTTAAACAATTTTTATTCTGATTTTTTTTTTGTATTTTTGAAATTAAGTTGCATTAGTGTAACGTATCCAAGTTTGCTGACGATACAAAGCTAGGTGCGAAAGTAAGCTGAGGAGGACACAAAGAACCTGCAAAGGGATATAGACAGGCTAAGTGAGTGGGCAATAAGGTGGCAGATGGAGTATAATGTGGGGAAATGTGAGGTTATTCACTTTGAATAGAAAAACAAAACTTTTTTTAAATGATGAGAAACTATTAAATCATAGAATGGTTACAGCACAGAAGGAGGACATTCGGCTCGTCGAGCCCATGCTGGCTCTCTGCAAGAGCACTTCAGCTAGTCCCACTCCCCTGCCCTTTCGCCATAGCCCTGCAGATTTTTTAAATTCAATTCCCTTTTGAAAGCCACGATTGAGTCTGCCTCCACCACCCTTTCAGGCAGTGCATTCCAGATCCTAACCACTTGCTGTGTGAAATTTTTTTTCCTCGTGCCGCTTTTGGTTCTTTTGCCAATCACCTTGAATCTGTGTCCTCTGATTCTCGACCCTTCCGCCAATGGGAACAGTTTCTATCCACACTGTCTAGACCCCTCATAACTTTGAAAACCTCTATCAAATCTCCTCTCAACCTTCTCTGCTCTAAGGAGAACAATCCCAACTTCTCTAGTCTGTCCACGTGACTGAAGTCCCTCATCCCTGGAATCATTCTTCTGAATCTTTTCTGCACCTTCTCTAAGGCCTTCACATCCTTCCTAAAGTACGGTGCCCAGAATTGGACACAATACTCCAGTTGAGGCCGAACCAGTGTTTTATAAAGGTTCATCATAACTTCCTTGCTTTTGTGCTCTATGCCTCTGTTTATGAAGCCCAGTATATCGTATGCTTTTTCAACCACTTTCTCCAGCTGCCCTGCCACCTTCAATGATTTGTGTACATACACCCCCAGGTCTGTTCATGCACCCCCTTTGGATTGTACCCTTTAGTTTATATTGCCTCTCCTCGTTCTTCCTCCCAAAATGTATCACTTCGCACTTTTCTGCGTTAAATTTCATCTGCCACGTGTCCGCCCATTTCACCAGCCTGTCTGTCTTCTTGAAGTCTATCACTAACCTCCTCACTCTTCACTAACTTCCAAGTTTTGTGGCATCTGCAAATTTTGAAATTGTGCC
Source organism: Squalus acanthias (assembly GCA_030390025.1). Taxonomy (NCBI): domain Eukaryota; kingdom Metazoa; phylum Chordata; class Chondrichthyes; order Squaliformes; family Squalidae; genus Squalus; species Squalus acanthias. Next base: position 20,774,936 of record CM059427.1, on the reverse strand, counting down.
CTGTACACCCAAGTCCAAGTCACTAATATTTATCAAGAAAAGCTACCGACCCCTGGGGAACACCACTGTATAACTTCCTCCAGTTCGAAAAACATCTGTTCACCACTACTCTCTGTTTCCTGTCACTTAGCCAATTTTGTATCCATGCTGCCACTGTCCCTTTTATTCCATGGGCTTCAACTTTGCTGGCAAGCCTATTATGTGGCACTTTATCACACGCCTTTTGGAAGTCCATATGCACCACGTCAACCGCATTGCCCTCATCAACCCTCTCTGTTACTTCATCAAAAAACTCGATCAAGTTAGTTAAACACGATTTGCCTTTAACAAATTCGTGCTGGCTTTCCTTAATTAATCCACACTTGTCCAAGTGATATGGGGTCGGCCATTTAAGACTGAGATGAGGAGGAATTTTTTCACTCCGAGGGTTGTGAATCTTTAGAATTCTCTACCCCAAGGGGCTGTGGATGCTGAATTGTTGAGTATATTCAAGGCTGAGATAGATAGATTTTTGGACTCATGGGGAATCAAGGGATATGGGGATCGGGCGGGAAAGTAGAGTTGATGTCAAAGATCAGCCATGAGGGGCCATATGGCCTACTCCTGCTCCTAATTCTTATGTACTTTGTGTTATGACTGTTTCAGCTAAGTATTTTTGCTGTAAAGTAGCTGTTGTCATATGCACATCCTGAGGATGTCCCAAAGTACTTTACAGCCAATTAATTACTTTTGAAGTGTAGTCACTTCTGTAGGCAAACATGGCAGCCAATTTGCATACAGCAAGGTTCGACAGACAGCAATGAGATGAATGACCAGATAATCTGATTTTGTTGGTCATGTGGAATAAACTTCCAATTGAAGTAATGAAGGCAAAAACCCTGCAATAATTTAAGAAACAGTTGGATGCTACAATGGGAGGACATTAGGTTCTCTCTGGACTGATGAGTTAAGATGGGCCGAATGACCTTCCTCATCTGTAATTATCTTGTGATCGGCAAGATATAAGTAGTGGCAAGCCCCTAGAGATCTGTTTAAGGACCTCTTGTTGACATACATTAACATGAATATACAGGAAATAATATCAAAATTTGCTATCAAATTAGGGGCGTGGAAAATAAAGAAAAGTGATGGAGAATGGAAATATAACCTAAATGATAAAATTCTCAATGGAGTGCAGGAACGGAGATCTGGAGGTGCAGACACCAATGTTTAAAAGATTGCAGGTGGAAGAAACTGTCAAAGAGCGAATGGGATACTGGTTTTATATATGGGAGCATTGAATACAAAGGCAAAGAGGTGATGATGAATCTGTACAAGATTTTTGTTAGATTAAAGCTGGGAATACCGTGTGCAGTTTTGTGTGCCATTATAGAAAAGGTGTGATGTAGATTTACTGGGATAATACAAGGCATGAGAGAATATAGTTAGGATTCAGGATTTGAAGAACTAGGACTACATTCCCTGGAGCAGAGAAAATTGAAGAGGAATTGGATGTAAATTATAAAAGGTTATGAGAGGGTAAATATTGTTAGATTATTTCTACTGGTTGCTGAATCTGCAGCAAGGGTTATAAAGGGGGAGGTTAGAATATTTTTTTATATTGGAGTATGGAATGCATTACCACAAGTGGCTACTCAAACTGAGTCAATCACATTTAAAAGGGAAGTAGAAAAACACTGGAAAAATATTAGGAGGGTTCAGGGTGAAAAAGTAGGAAAAGGGGATTTGAGTAGATTGCTCCAGTGTGGGCCTAGGACCAACATAGATAAGTGGACTCCTACATTGACATTTTTATGACTTTGGGAAGCCTTTGTACCATCGGTCTCAACTGAATTCCACCAAGGCTTCAAGAAGTGAATGGATGGTGTTCTAACCTACCTTCCCACCCAACAATAATTGGGACATAAGAAAAGGCAGCGATGTGAAAATGTTATTTGGCCCATTGAAGCTTGTTTAGAGTATTGGCCCAAAAATTATTGTGGCAGGCCAACAAACGGTGCCCGCTCTTAGTTAGATTTGCCATTTCCTGTTTAGTGTCGATATTTTGCCCTGCAAGTTGCGCGGTGCCCTCTACAGGGCATCTGGGATCTGAATGAACAGGGCAAGCAACTGTGTATCTCCTTAACCAATCAGATTGAAGGAATCTGAAATGAACAGCGCAAGGTCTGAACAAAGAAGTGTAAGTTAGACTGGTGAGTTCAGTGTCAAATCAGGTACAGAAAGAGAAAGAGGGAAAGAAAGATTGGATTAAGAGAGAGAAAAAAGACAATGTAAAAAAAAATGTAATTTTAATTTGTTTTTAAATCCCCAAAGACAATTAAAACCTGAAGGAATGAGACTGCATGCTTATAATAGTTAATTTTCAGTGCCAGAGAGGTTGACTGGCAGTAATTAACACTTAGCATGCCATTAAAAGGGTACTTAGACTGAAATGGACAAGCCCTAACTTTTTGTGGCGCGTTTAGTTCGTATCTATGCAAGTACAGGAATTTCACACTACTCAATGATTTGAGTGGGAAGCCAGACAGCGAGACGCCGATTTTGCGAAGCTAACAGTGCATCTTGAACAGCAACTTTTGGATTTCCGCGTTTAATTGTGCATCTGCCCTTGCCTGAAGTTGCTGTAGCATTTGTACATAAATAACGGTGAGCGCTATTAGCCTCGCCATTAATTTGACAGCAATTTTGGGGCTATTAACATTCTTGTGGCATTCTGAAAAGAACATGAGAAAAGTTGAGATGTAATCCTTCTTTCTGATGAAGTGGTATGGAGTGTTAGGAGTCAAATTCTGATCTCCTACCAATACACCTTCAGCAGTCAATGTGTACTGTTATTCTTTTATATAAAGAAAAAAAGCACTAATGAGTTATTTCTTGGGTGATTTTGCTGATTTATTTTTTGCCTGTTGCTGTTGAGAACTGCTTTACTATCTACCTTTGGTGACGCCGCCCCCCACTGGCCAATTGCACAGATGGCAGGCAAAATGTCTTTCCCATTGCCAGTTCCCTGTATCTGTTATTTTTTGGAGGAAGAAATGAAGGAGCAATGGAGAGATTTAAAACTGGTCAGGTATGCACAGAACATGCAAAGCATCCATCTGCTGATACTCCGCACCAGAATATGCAGATAGGGTTAGATGAAGAGGGGTGGGAGGAGGCTCATGTGGAAGATAAACACTGGCATAGACCAGTTGGGTCAAATGGCCTGTTTCTCTGCTGTACATTCTATGTAATAAACTGAAGGTCAGCAACTTATCTGCAGGTAAGCATCTAACCAATTTTGAAATCATACAAATATCTCTTGTAGGTACGTTCATTTATAGGCACTGAAGAACTGGATTAATTTTCCACTTGTACAGGCTGTAAACTGATTTAATTGGGATTGATGGGCAGGCTAGTATATCTCAGTGTATGGGCTGGGTCTGAACTGATAGATGGGTTGGGATTGTATGGAACAAGATTCGGGTACTATGAGCAAGATGTTTCTACTTTCAATAGTCTTTGCTTCTTGTAAATATTGGGAAACCCTCATGTATTTGACTTCTGAGAACTGATTAGGTTGGGAGTGGGAGATGCCGATGTGTGACCTCCAAGAATTTAACAGACAGGGACTGGGAGCCATTTTGAGTGCCTCACTTTAGGAAGGATATACAGGTCTTGGAGAAAGTCTAGCAATGATTTACCAAGATGAGGGTAGTGCCAAATTATTTGTTGTCCAATATTGCATTGTTTCCATCTTCCTACTTCATGTATTTATGTTTTACTCAAGTGACCTTCATGCTGTTTGAACGTTTCTGACTGAGTTGTGATTCTTTTGTATTGCATCGCCACTGGAGGAACGAGTCATGCCCATATACGAATATGCATTTTGATGTGTAGATACAATGAAGGGATCAGCAGCACTCTTAAAGTCTGGCAGTTCGGTCAAAAAAATGGCTTGAGCTGCCTCGGTGGAGGACTAAATTTCATCTGGGGCAATCACAGAGATATGGGCCCTGAAATTCTACAGGATTCTATCAGTCTCCTGCTTCAACTCTGGTGGGAGATTAACAGAACCCATCTTTGAAAGTAGTTAAATCACCAAGCCCAAATGAAATGTATCCCGGGCTGTTAAGAGAAGCAAAGGAGGAAATAGTGGTGGCTCTGACCATCATTTTCCAATCTCTCTAACTACAGGCGTGGTGCTGGAGGACTACTAACGTTGCACCGTTGTTTAAAAAGGGAGAAAGGGATAGACCAAATAATTACAGGCCAGTCAACCTAACCTCGGTGGTGGGAAATTTATTGGAAAAAATTCTGAGGGGCAGTATTAATCGTCATTTAGAAAGGCACGGATTAATCAAGGACAGTCAGCATGGATTTGTTAAGGGAAGGACATGTCCGACTAACTTGATTGAATTTTTTGAGGAGGTAACAAGGAGGGTTGATGAGGGTAGCACGTTTGATGTAGTCTACATGGATTTTAGCAAGGTCCCACATGGAAGACTGGTCAGAAAAGTAAAAGCCCATGGGATCCAAGGGAAAGTGGCAAGTTGCATCCAAAATTGGCTCAGTGGCAGGAATCAAAGGGTAATGGTCGACGGGTGTTTTTGTGACTGGAAGGCTGTTTCCAGTGGGGTTCCGCAGGACTCAGTACTAGGTCCCTTACTTTTTGTGATATATATCAATGATTTAGACTTCAATGTAGGGGGCATGATTAAGAAGTTTGCAGATGATGCAAAAATTGCTTGAACTGTATAAGACACTAGTTAGGCCACAGCTAGAGTACTGCGTAAAGTTCTGGTCACTACATTACAGGAAAGATGTGATTGCACTAGAGAGGGTACAGAGGAGATTTACGAGGATGTTGCCAGGACTGGAGAATTTTAGCTATGAAGAAAGATTGGACAGTCTTGGAACAGAGGAGGCTGAGGGGAGACTTAATTGAGGTGTACAAAATTATGAGGGGCCTATATAGAGTGGATAGAAAGGACCTATTTCCCTTAGCAGAGAGAGCAATAACCAGGGGGCATAGATTTTAAGTAATTGGTAGAAGGATTAGAGGGGAGTTGAGGAGAACTTTTTTCACCCAGAGGGTGGTGGGGGTCTGGAACTCACTGCCTGAAAGTGTGGTAGAGGCAGAAACCCTCATCGCATTTAAAAAGTGCTTGGATGTGCACTTGAAGTGCCGTAACCTGCAAGGCTACAGACCAAGAGCTGGAAAGTGAGATTAGGCTGGATAGCTCTTTTTCGGCCGGCACAGACACGATGGGCCGAATGTCTGTGATTCTATGAGAACCCCCAAGGAAACAGCACAAATGGCTGAAAACATTGCTCTGGGGTTCTGCCGGAGTTATGGTGCGAGACCGGTAGACCGCCTATGGAATTTCAGAGCCATGGTGTTATTCTCTGTCAGCTCTCCTCTCGGGTGCTCCTTCTAGTTCTGAGGTTGGATTGGCAGCACTCCATTCTTTTGTTCCCTCCACTACCATCTCTAGCTCCTGTGTGGTGAAACAAGGTTTCCTGTATTATTTATCATTGAGTCTCATTTACCAATCAACTCTGGTGACAGTATTATCACTATGCTCATTATAGGTGATTCAAGCCTCATTTTATGCTCATTTACATGTTTAGCTGTGATTGTTGCTCTTTTCAGCTGATTGGGTGCCTTAATTTAGTGTTGGTGGAGTCAAAAATAGGTGCAGTTAGCTCCGTGGTAATTCCACAACGTTAGCACCATAAAAGTACCTTGATACCTACCAACTTGAAAATAAGGCTCAGAATGATTATATCTATAGCGCAATATATATTTGCAAAGAAACATCATTTACTGATCTTTCTCCTCCTCCAGATGTGATTCTTGTTATGCTGAAAATATACAAGAATTGGGATGTATAGTGAGAGCCTCAAATAAATTGCTCCTTCAGACTGAAATCAGTTGCACGGTAGAAAATGTCTACAGTCAGAACCTAACGCAAGACAATCAAGAGCTCTTGAACAATGTTATTCACCTTCATCCACATAACCATGAACTGAAAGAAGCTGTGGACGTATGTATTCCCTACACCCTGTATGGCATCAAAAGACGCTCCAAAGAAATAATAGCAAAAACAAGTCAGGCTGGCATAAAATGGGATACAATCCTTCCTTTCACAGCGGACAGTACTTTGAAAGACCAAGAGGTATGATTCTACTATGTCTTAACTGTTACCATTGAAAGTTGGATAGTTTCTAAATGTAATCTGAACACATACCAGATTTTAACTTTAAACACTCCCTCTTCTCTGTTGCTTTATACAATGCATACCGTTTATGTTTTTTAAAAATGTAAAAATTAGATTCTCTGCTTACCATTTTCAGCAATATCAATGTTTAGTGCTGTGATGTGGCTTTCAGAGAAATCCAACAATGATATAATATATCTGGATACCAGGCTATAATTTATAGTATATTAACTGGAAAATTCTACTTGTACGGTAGATAACTTTTCTGAGTTACTTATAAAAATTCAATAATAGTATCAATAGGAATGCTTGAAAATAGCTCGATTTACTCATTTTTGAAAAATCCAACTCTATTACAGGGATTGTTTGCAGAAGTCAGGATTCAAAAGTTGCAGCTAATTGCTATTGTACTAAGATTTACAAAGGAGACAGTTCACTTGCACAGCGAAAGTACTGTTAAATCATCCACTGATCCAAGAATATGTTTGAATTTTACAAAAGAAACACAAGCCATTGAAGCTTCACTTTAGAGGTAAGATTTGGAATTTTAAAATCTTCCGTTGGTTATGTTGGTTGTTAGTGGATGGATTTGTTTGAATAGCTCTCAGTATTTCCACCCCATTTACTATATAATCGTACATGTTTACAGCACAGGGGGGCCATTCTTCCCATAGTGTCTCCTTCAGCTCTTTACTAGAATAATCCAAAACTTGATCCCCTTAGACCTGTATCTTCCTCTGTTTCAAAAGTTTATCTGTTCTTCCTTTAAAAGATGCCATGACCTCTGCCTCAACTACTCCCTGTGGGAAAGCAGTATATGCTCTAATAAGTCTGTGTAAAGAAATTTCTCCTAATCTCTCTCCTCACTCTTAAATGACAATTTTAAATTGATGACCCCTCAATAGTATAGTGATAATGTCATTGGTACCCTGATCTTTTTGGTCCTCATTTTGAATGGGGATGTGATTTTTCATCATATATAATGAAAATGAAGGTAATTCATGCAAAATTTCAATGACAAGCGAGCAAAAACTGGTTTTATACGAGCTGCATAGTGTAACCAAACCTTTACAGTGGATTTGTAATTATGCCTTGTGACTGGCTGATGTGGATTTTGTTCTGATACATGCAATATGTACATTGGTACTAGTCTAGCCTTCACATCTATCGCCAACACTTAGATATTCAGGAAAATATCACCTCTAATTGTATTTCCCAAATTGTGATCTTCCATGTGCAGGTTTGCCACTAATAGTCATGAGAGCAATTGGTTGCTTTGCTCAAATTATCAGCAAAATTAAACATGAGCATCTTTGAGATTTTGGCCTTCCTTCCCAGAGTCCTGTGGGCCCTCCAATTCTGTGGCAAAGTGCAGCAGCAACACTCCTCCCCAATCTCCTCTAGTGGGCACCTTTGTTTCACTAGAAACAGCATGGGCATGCACCCAAAATATTTACAGAACTCTGACCCCAGAACTTTATACATTCATAATGGGCGGGCAGAAGTTCTGCTCTGCTCCAGATCTGCCCTCCACCCAGGCCTCCCAAGGAATTTCAGAGCCAAAATGTTTTTGTCTAACTTTGCATGGGAGGGGGGAGGGGGGGATCACGATTCAACTTGGCAAACCTTGTTCAATAATTTTCTAACCTACTAGTTTACTCATTAAGACTAAGTCAATTATTCAGTGACTAGATCAGAGTACTCTATAGAGACAGTTAATGGAAAATGTTACAGGGAATCATTATTTGAATAAGACTGACGTGTAAAATAGTAATTGTTCTTTTGTAGTATATAGGAAAAAAATACATAGCTTTCCCTTCAAGTGAGGGCATTTTGATAATGTCAGGATATAATATAAAACTTTTTAAAGCAATTTGTTTTTTATGGAGTCCTATTAAGTCTGAGAAGTGCATAGCATTTCAGGAAGCATGAGTCTCACACACACACTACAAAACTGCACGAGACATGTTTTAGCTGATTAACAAATTCAATGTTCCTTATGCTGGAGTCAAACCTAGTGCCAGCCAATCTAGCCTTCGCAACTCAATTATGGTAGCACAAAACAAGCATATTTTGAAACAAAAACAGAAAATGTTAGTCAGCATCTGTAAAGAAAAAAGAAAGAAAGAACTTGTATTTATATAGCACCTATCATGACCGCGGGACATCCCAAAGCATTACAGCCAATTAAGTACTTTTGAATTGTAGTCACAGTTTCAACATAGGGGAAACACGACAGCCAATTTGTTCACAGCTAGGTCCCACAAATAGCAGTGAAATACATGATCAGATAATCTGTTTTAGTGGTGTTGGTTGAGGAATAAATGTTGGCCAGGACATCAGAAGAACTCCCCCCCCACCCCCCTGCTCTTCTTCGAATAGTGTTATGGGATCTTTTACATCCACCTGAGGAGCAAGCAGGACCTCGGTTTAATGTCTCATCCAAAAGATGGCACCTCTGATAGAGCAGCACTCCCTCAGTATTGCTCTGAAGTGTCAGCCTAGATTCTATAACTAGATTCTCTAGAGTGGGGCTTGAACCTGCAACATCTGCCTAGAGGTGAGAATGCTACCAGGAAGCCAAGCTGGCACTGCTACGCTGTATTTCCAGTTTTTTACTTTTATTAGCAGTTTTTCCTTTTTAATTGCATATATTTTTTGAAACAGAATTATCAAATTAAACCTTTGTAGAGTTAGTGCAGGAATTTGGTTACAATTTGGTTTGTGCTAAACAACCTGAAGATTTCTTGGGGGAAAAATTGAGTTGCGCCCTCTTCAGGGCGCTAACTTCGCCGGGGTGCTACTTTTAGCGCCCCTGCGGCCGACATTGAGTGGTAGCGCCCCAAGAGGGAAGCGGGGGGCTACTGGAAGCGCTGCGAGGGAATATCGCGGCGCTATGTGCCGCGGTTTGCAGGCCTTCCTCCCCTTCTTAAAGGGGAGAGGCCTTGCGCAGCGCGACCTGGGGCCCAGCTAGGCCATCGGGGATCGGAGTGCCGGCAAAAGAGCCCGGCACTCAAGAGAAGTGCCGGGCTCATGGAGCGTAGCCGGCACTCCGCGGGGTGGCGGGTCAGGAGGCCGGGGACGGCAGCGGAGGCAGGTGCTGGCAGGCGGCACCTCGCCTTTAAATAGCGCCGCCCCGGCCGCGGGTAGGCCCCCGTGACCCCGTTGGACATAACGCCTGATGGTAAGTCAGGGGAAGCTACCGAAGATCGTGGCCGGGGCGCTGCGCACGGCGGTGATGTCATCAGCGGCGGCGCAGCGCCGCGGGGTGCTAACAGCGCCGCCGCTAACCTCCCGCTGAATTTCACAGGAGGCGTTGGCGCGCGCCCCGGGCGCTAGTTGCTTTGCGCCCCATTAGCGTCCTCTTAGGGCGCTAACGGGAGGCGCAAAGCAACCGAATTTTTCCCCCTTTGTTTTTAAGCATGATTAATGAAAAGAAAATTATCACCATTTTAAAATTATCAAATTTAAATGTATTCAAAGACAATTTATTGTGAACTACCTGCTACTGTAGTAATTTTTTCCCCTCAAGTAGCGAGCCATTAAAATCTTTATCAGGCATTGCATTCTCTCTCCAATGGCATTACTTTGGTAGATCTTTTGCTCTACATTTGATTAACTTGAAGAATCTTGACTTGTAGCTTTAATTTTAAATACATACTTTATGAATCATACCTTTGGAAACATTTTCATTTACTACAGCTTCAAAATTCAGCCAATGACAATAATATCATAATGAACACACTCTGGACCATTTATTGTCACTATCTTTTCCTTAACCACCCTGGAATATCAGTGATGAAATGCAATGTTACAAAATGACTTTCTGTACAACATAAGAGACAACAATATTCAGTACTAGGGAAAATTTACATTTTGGGCATCCAATATCAGCATCAACCACTATTTCACAACCACCGGAGCACAGTTAGATACGGAATAATGCTTCCTCAACTCTCCCATCCTGACAAGTGCTCACTCCGACATCTTCCATCCTCTGGCCTCACAGAAGTCGATAATTAGTACCAAATTGGGGGCAGTTTTGTGCTGTATTTAAATCTAGGATGCCACTGTCTAACCTATTGCACCATCCAGTTCCCCAAACTATTTAAGTTTCAATATTATTCTGAAGAATAATGGTGAGTCAAAGTAAAATTGATGAGTTAAATTCAAAAGTGTATAACTGTGCAACTGTTTTTTTCCAGTTTGTCTAATTTATTTTGTGGACTATTTTCTCAGGTCCAGCCAGTTTCCACAACAATATTATCTAGTTTAAGGAATAAGGGTGACAGGTGCACTGCACTTCTTACTTCAAGCTCTATATTAAGCATGGTTGGACCACGTTCCTTTCCCAGTCCAGTTGCTGTTCAAATTCCATGTCCACCTAGTTCACGCAGCACATACAGATGCACTGGAGGAGAAAGAGATCGTAGCACAAAAAGATCACATGGTAAGGAATGAGCTAATCTTAACAATGTAATGTGGAGAGTTTGTGCCTTCCTATTGACATAATTTAGCACATTGTTGCATTTTATTGTAAGAACTAAAAAGGGGAAAGATTATGGGGGTGAAATTACCTTTTAAAAGTTGGGAAAATTAGCGCCAGGCGCTATGTTTTTCTAACTATTAAAAAATTCGGTTTTCTTGCTCCAAGCGGGAGGTGGAGTGCTAAATCAAGCGCTCCACTTCCCTCTTGGAGCGCGATCAGCAGCAGGCGGGGCGGTGAGTTCTGCAGCGCTGCACACTGGGCCGTGCAGCGCTGCCGAGTTGGAAGGCTCCTTCCCTCCCTTAAAGGGAAGGACCAATGCTGTAGGCTCTGCAAAAGAAAGGGCACCTACCTGGACCACCAAGGGAGCGGTGAACCCGCGCGATCAGCCCGGCACTCACTCAGAGTGCCGGGCTGATCGAACGCGGGCAGGAACCCGCGAAAAAAAACAGATCAAAAAAGGTAAGTTTTTTTTATTTACCTCGGCCACCTCACCTTTAAGCATCGGCCCCGAAGCGGCCCGACGCACGTCCCCTGAAGCTGGCGTTGTTTTCGCCCGGCGATGCTTCAGGAGGCGGAAACGAATTTCGGGACGGGGCGATGCGCGGCTGGATGACGTCATGATCTCTGGCCGCAGGTGGGCGTGGCGATGGGGTTACCGCCGCCACAAACTGGCAGGTGAATTTCGCGGGTGGCGGTAACATCGCCACACCCAGGCGGTAAGACTTTAGCGACCCGTTACTGCCCCCTGGAGGCAATAACAGGAGGTGCTAAGGCACTGAATTTCTAGCCCTTAAGATTTAATAATCAACTTTGCATAATGTTACACCAATGCATAATTAATTTAACCTGAATACTTCCAAAACAATAGTAAAAATATACCATTCTACTAGTGAATCTCCCATGGTCATGCTCACGCTTAGTTGGAGGAAATGGTTACTGTTACAGTGTTGACCATTAATTTCAGTGGTTGGAGGCATGATAGTTCTACCAAATCAAGGATTTTATGTATACTCTTGTGGTGGTGGTCATAATCAGTCAACTATTTACTGTTTTATAACAATAACCCTGTTTGTGCCACAATGTATAATATCAGGGCCACTGATTTACGCTGAATGAACAAGTCCAATTTAATTTTTACAAGATGCCATGCCAGGATTATTTACTGGTGCTTTAGGGATAGAATTCTACAACGGTCCATCCATTATTTTGTAAACACACTGAAGTGACCTTTATTTTTATTTTTTTAACCTATATATTTACTAAATTATTCTTTACCAGTTTTAAAGCTGAGAATACACAGATAGATGATATGCAAAATGTGCCAGTTGCAGTTAGATACCTGGTATTTAGCAGTACTGGGAAAGTGGAGGGGGGTTTAGCTGCACGTGGCACAGTCCTGTGCTTTGGCAACACTGGGTTCTTGGAATTTGGCAGGACTGTGGTGAGGTTGCTTGCTTGGTAACATGGAAGGCACCTTTGGTCTGGAAGGAAGATGAAGCGTCACTCGATCTGACCCTAGCAAGCGCCAACTCCGAGATGAGCACCACGTGTAATTTCGAGGATAGGATAGAGGTTTGCTCGTGCTGGATCGTCGGACACAAGTGTACAGGAGCTCGGACAGGAGTGGGATTGGACGCCACAGGTGCCAGCTCGGCGGAGGGCAAGATCATATACCAGCTCTGCTGCAGAGGACTCGGATGCTGACCTCGTTTCCCCCGAGTAATGGAGAAGGCTGATGGGTATACGCCAAGAATTTCTCGGAGCACTGGGCAGCCTGCCCAATGAGCTTGTGCGCAATCGCTCACAGCTTGAAGTGAGTCCAGCTCTAATTTGTGTTGGGGCTTCATGCAGAGCATGGATACCATGCTATAATAAAAAAAAAAGAAAATGCTGGAAACATTCAGCAGGTCAGGCAGCATCTGTGGAGAGAGAAACTGAGTTAATAGGCTGGATTTTGATACTGGGGCAGGTTGGGGTCGTGTCATTCGCATTTCGTGTTATCCACCCGACTGCAATTGGATGTGGGAGATTGATGCAATTTTCACCTAATTGGGCAATTGAGTTCCAGCATGTGGGAACCCATGAACCAATTAGTGGTTTCAGTCTGAAAGTCGCCTCTGATGATGTCATCATTGCTGCTGCATTGAAGGTCTTCAGAGACTGCCTGGCCTTTGCTGTGAGTGGACCTGGATGCAAAATGAGCAGCAGCTGAGAGAGAGAGAGAGAGAGGATTTTTTTTGCATCCAGGTCCTCTCACAGCAAAGGCCAGGCAGTCTCTGAAGACATTCAATGCAGCAGCATCAGAGGCGACTTTCAGACCTGATACTACTACTACCTTCATCACATCTCCATTGTAATAATGGACCTGCAGCTGATAGTCAGCTATCCACTTGTGCTCCCGCCAGGTTTCACTGGCGTGTTTCACATCAGGCGTGCTTCACGTCGGAAAAGGGTTAAACTAGCTAAAACGTTTCAAAATGGCATTACAGAGCCAATTTAGGGCTTGTTAAGGGCTTTAATGGTCTCTCCCGCCTCTTGGAGGCGGGACGGAGTCGGGAACACCGCACACAATTTTATCAAAATTGCGTGGAGGCGGGATCAGGTCCGCCCGCCACTTTTCGCAATTTTAACCCCCCACACGCCTCCAAACCCGCCTCCACGGCCCTATGAAAATCCAGCCCAATGTTTCAGCTCAATGACCTTTGGTCAGAACTGGAAGAAGTTAGAGATTTAACAGTTTATAGGGAAGTACAGAGCCAGGGAAAAAGGGAGTGGGGGAGCGGGGGAGGAAATAACAAAAGGGAAGGTCTGTGATAGGGTGGAGGGCAGGAGTGATTAAATGACAAAAGGGATGATGGTGCAAGGCAAAAGGGGGTGGTAATGGGACAATAAAGAAACAAAAGATGGGTCCAGAGGAGGTGTAAATGGTAATAGCAGAATCATTACCAGCACCTGCTGTTCGAGAAAATAGAAGCGTGGTTATGATCTGAAGTGGTTGAACTCAATGTTGAGTCCAGAAGGCTGTAAAGTGCCTAATCAAATGATGAGGTGCTGTTCCTCGAGCTTCCGTTGAGCTTCACTGGAACAGTGTAGGAGGCCGAGGACAGAGAGGCGGGAGTCGGATGGAGAATTAAAGTGCCAAGTGACCGGAAGTTCAGGGTCACGCTTGCAGACTGAACGGAGGTGTTCAGCAAAGTGATCACCCATGGAGGCCATGCTGTCCAACGCGGAGAGAGCAGTCAGCTTCATGAACAGGACAGTGGCGTCGACCATGACTGAGCCTCTAGTGATGGCTCTGACAGCTTCCATGGCAGCTCACGGTGCTGCCATTCAAGCTCAGGCAGCCACCATCTTGGCTCGGGGGTTGGGGGGGGGGGGGGGGTGCAAGTGTTGACAGGAGATTCCAGAGTGTCACATGACCTCTGCACCCTGTTCTTGCACAGAGCTATAAGAGTGTTGAGGCACAGTCCTAGGACAGTCACTGTGGCTCCATGGGAAAGGCACCTGCTGTTCTCTCTCAGGACAACAGCATGCTTGCTCCCCTGCCACCCACTCCACCAATGCCCTTGTTAGTGCTACACAGCCAGCTGGGCAAGACTGCCCTGGTCCATGCCGAGATGCTGCAGTCTGTATCCGGTTGCTCAGGCCCAGAGCTGCTCAAAGTCGCCCACCACAGCCATCTGAAGTGTCTTCAATGGAAGCTCAGCAGCCTCCCATCTCCCTTTCTGTAGCCATTGGGGATACACCTCATAGAGCACGAGGATAGGTAAGCAAGCTCACAAGACTGGCTCTAAGGGGTTACACAAAGATGATTTTTAATTATTCTTGTTAAATATTTGATTACAGTTGTCTGATAAATTGTAAGGATTTAGTGTTGGTGTTAATATTTGTAGTGAAGATAGAGCAACACTCATAAGGCTGAACCTAAGGAAGGCAATGGGATGGTGGTAGTATGGATGATGGTGATAATGATAGCGGGACTTTTGGTGTATTGGTGATGGGCGGGTTAGTTCATGTGAAATGCTCTTGGATGAGCTGCTCGCTGAGCTCTGGCAGCTAGGGACACGTGGTCAATGCTGCTCATGCTCTTCCTCCTCCTTCCTTTTCCTCCTCCTTCCTCATTCTCCTCTGCGACCTCTACCTCCTCTTCCTCCTGGTGCACTTTCTGCCCAGCTGGTGGTAAGGGCAGGTCCCTCATGATGGCGAAGTTATGGAGCTTGCAGCAGACGACGACAAATCTGGATATCTGCTCAGGGATGTACTGCAAAGCTTCTTCCGAACTGACCAGGCAGTAGAAGCGTTTTTTCAGTAAGCCGTCTGCTCGATTGATGTTCCTGGTGGTAGCATGGCTCTCATCGCAGGTCTGCTTTGTGATTGAATTCCTTCCAGGAGTCATGAGCCACGCTTGAAGGGGATCGCCCTGTCACCCGGTACCCAGCCTGTTACCTGGCGGCCTGGTTAGGATAAAGTCGGCACAGAGAATTGACTCATGAAGAATGAGTCATGACTGCTGCCAGGAAACCGGGCACAGACCTGCCTGATATGCTGCCTGTGGTCACAAACCAACTGAAGGTTAATGGAGTGGAATCCCTTTCTATTGACAAAGATGCCAGGCTGGTAATGGGGAGCACGCAAGGCACTGAGTGTGCATTCTATGGCACCTTGAACCAAAGGAAAGCCTCCAATGCATCCAAAGCTTAGTGCTCTCTCATCCTGCTTCACTCTGTCCATGGGGAAAGATTAGGTATTCCTCCTGGTGTAGAGAGCCTTGGTGAACTCCCTGATACAACAGTGGACTGCAAAATGGGAGATATCGCTGATGTCACTTGCTGCAGCCTGAAAGGAGCCTGTGGCATAAAGGTTGAGGGCCACAATGACCTTGACAGTACGAGTATTTATATTTCAAGCACCAACTAAAGCTACAGCAGATGTATTATCAGCACAGTCTGTCATTTTTTGTGTCTCTCACATATGCACACACCAAACAGCCTTCTGCTTCTAAAAACACTTTTAAAGCTTTTGAAATTTTTCTTCTAGCTTTTAGAAAAACAACTAAATAAATATTAGAGACCGACAGAGAACCATTCCATAACTTTCTAGTTTAAATGCTACTGAATGTCCTGGGAAATATTTCACACTGCACATACCCAGACTGCAGGACGTGGCAAAAATATCAAATACAAGCCCGTGATTTTGGCAGAGGCTGAGGCCCTTCTGTAAAAACCTTAATGAAGATATTAAGAAAAAAAAACATAATTCAGTAGATAAATTTTATGATATTGTTTTGAAACCTAATTTTAAGCTTACTGAAGTTGACTTTTTTTTCCAACAGTATTTTGAGTGCTTCAGTTGGTTAATCAATAAACTGTCAACTGTTTACAAGGGGAAATGTCATTACAAAACATTGGTAATTTCATTGTTAAAGGTTGACATAATGGAATTACCATAAATCATAACATGCAGAAGTAAGGTTTGCGGACATGAAGTGCGCACATGTGCCTTTGTCACTGCCCATGATCAGTTGATAAATGTACATTTTTTTATGTAGGTGATGACGTAGTGTGGAGACCGTCTTCAGAAATTTTCCACAGAGCCTCCAAGTGGCTGGAGCCTGCAAATATGTATTGTGATGGGTGGCAGTAAAATAGAATGGAAAATGTTGATATAGTAATTTACAATGGAAAAGCTGGAATTTCATGCTCTACACTATTTTTAATGATGTATAGATTAGGGTCATTATTCCTCTGAACATTCCTTTCTTGCAAATACATCCTACTTGTTCTAGAGCTGAAAAGCTGGGGAAATCGCTGAGTCAGGGAGGCGCACCAAGTGTCAGCTGTGGTTTCTGCTAGCCTTCTAGGCCAACGGTTCTGTCGGAGTGTGAAATGGTACTCAAAGTTGCAGACAGGCACCTATAGGCTAGAAGCCGAGCTCTTGGAGCAAGTTATAGAATTTACTTCATCAGAAAGAAGTTCAGAAACCAGTAAGCCAAAACTTGTTCATTGAATGAAGGGGGAGTGCATAAAATCTTGAGCAAGAACATTATAAAGCTCCAAGATGCAAATGGCATACCAGAGGCCAAAATCATTGCTATAAAAATAAAAGTCCCTCAAAGCCACGGCGATTCCAGGGTAGTCCTCGGCAGGAGTTCACCAGAATGGCCAGAGACTAGGCTGGGACCCTGCATATTTAGCCTTATGATGGGGGTGAAGCCTTCCTTGCATCAAACATATAGCCATTGTTGTAAGGGGTCGAGGGCAGAGCCCAGGCCCTCAGTGTGATCTGGCATAGTGTCAGTGGCAGTATGCCCGGTCTAACCAGGCATTTCTCCCTGACAAACTGTGGAAATGGGGGCTCAGAATTGTAGCCTTGCATGGCCTGAGGAACACGCTGTGCAGACCTGCTTTCTGGCTGGGCCTTGTGCTTTAAAGTCACGGAGGACGGAGGTCAGCAGCCAGAAGTCCTGGGTGCCTCAAAACATCCTAGGAGCTTCCTAAAAAAAATAATTTTGACTTTTTTTGTTTTCATACTGCCCCGGCAGCTCCTGCTGATTTTATTGTCATCGGGTTTTCAGGGGCAGGCCGTAGTGCTAGTATCAGTGTGGTGACTAAGTAGATTCATCACAAAATGAAGCAGGAGGTCAGATATCCTTTCCCCACCCCCCTCCATCTTATAGTAGTGGTGTTGGGTCTGTGACAACTACAGGTACAAGCCCAGTATCTCCTCATGTGGAAGCCCCAGAAAATCCAGGGCCAGCACACTGGGGGTGGCGACCTGATTTAATGGATCTGTGCCCCTTTCATTGCGGTGTGAGATTGAACCCTGCTTCCCTGGCCAAGGGCAGAGGAAAATCTACCCTTGTGTTTTGCTATTTTGATTATGCTAATAAAATAACATACTTATACAAGACTCTTAGTTACAGTTTGCTTTACAGCTATGGATTTGCAATCAGCCAGTCACTAATTCAAAAGAAGCTTTTGCAAGAACAACATTGAAAGTTACAGAGGGCTGGGAACCTCACGTTACATTGATGTTCTGATGTGGGCTAGGAGAGAGATGTTACATGCTGTATCTCCAGTTATACACAGCATGTGTTTTATACATAGATACATAGAACAGTACAGCACAGTACAGGCCCTTCGGCCCTCGATGTTGTGCCGAGCATTGTCTGAGACCAAGATCAAGCTATCACACTCCCTATCACTCTGGTGTGCTCCATGTGCTTATCCAATAACCGCTTGAAAGTTCCTAAAGTGTCCGACTCCACTATCACAGCAGGCAGTCCATTCCACACCCCAACCACTCTCTGAGTAAAGAATTTACCTCGGACATCCCTTCTATATCTCCCCCCATGCACCTTATAGTTATGCCCCCTTGTAACAGCTGCCTCTACCCGAGGAAATAGTCTCTGAACATCCACTCTATCTATCCCCCTCATCATCTTATAAACCTCTATTAAGTCGCCTCTCATCCTCCTCCGCTCTAAAGAGAAAAGCCCCAACTCCCTCAATCTTTCCTCATAAGACCTCCCCCCCAAACCAGGCAGCATCCTGGTAAATCTCCTTTGCACTCTTTCCAATGCTTCCACGTCCTTCCTATAGTGAGGTGACCAGAACTGCACACAATATTCCAAATGTGGTCTCACCAAGGTCCTGTACAGTTGCAGCATAACCTCACGGTTCTTAAACTCAAACCCTCTGTTAATAAACGCCAACACACCATAGGCCTTCTTTACTGCTCTATCCACTTGAGTGGCAACCTTCAGAGATCTGTGGATATGAACCCCCAGATCCCTCTGCTCCTCCACGTTCCTCAGAACCCTGCCGTTGACCCTGTAATCCTTATTCAAAAAGGATTAAAACCCTTTGTAGAACATCATTACTGTGTGAAACATAACATGAAAGCTGTAACTAAACTAAGTGCTATGTCTGTCTAATTACTTTTTGAATATAAAGAAATGTACTATTCATTTGATCAAGTGGTGTCTATGCATCATTGTTACCAGAATACCATTTAAATAGAAAGAACTGTTACCACAAGGTATCACAACATTATTTTGGAGTCATTTGTATTCAGAGAATTTAGATTAGTTATTTGATGTTTACACTTTAATAAGGTTTTGTGTTGTCTAATTAAGCAGCCAAACCTAAGACAGAGTTCTGGGAAAGGTGAGTAGAAATTTGGGAGATGACAAAGTGCTACTGTACTTGTTTGGTAGCATAAGCTACCATAGACCTGCCTAGATTCAACTAAATGATGGAACAAAACTGTCATGTATTATCTGATAATTTGGTGGAGCCTCATGATTCTAACTGTGCTCAGTTTGTACAAAACAGAATGAAACATTGTGATGAGCCATGTAAAGGTAAATTACAATTAGTCATGAAAAATGTAATACATTTTTTGCTGTAGTACAATTTTCACTATCATGTATGAAATTATTCAAGTTAATTGAAATATGGTATGCCTGTGATGTCACAATAGTCACAACCTATTTACCAGTTCTGACTCCTCGCCCTCTCTCAAAACAATGTTTTTATTTATTTCTGTTCTTTCTGTAGTATATTTAATTTGTTTCTTCCTTGTATTCTTTTGAAGTTATTCTGTTGGCTATGATAAATACAAGAAAGAAGAGGATGTACAATAATGTCAAAATGCTCCTTTAGAGCCTTGAGCTTGCATTACAAACATTAAATTGGAAGAAAAGGAAGGATCAGTGGTCTTTGAACTGCGGAAGCCACAAGGAAGGTAATGCATCTGTTATATACTCAGTAAAATGTATGAATTATTTTTATTGATGCTCATTGATCAGACTTGAAGTTTGATAAAGTTCTCTCTGAATTGTTTTGGAATGTAGAAACTTCAAAGAGCAATCTGCCCCATAACATTTTCCTTTTATAACAGTTTCTAATTGCTATATCAAATCACTAAAATTTTTAGTATATCCTCTCAAGTGAAACACTGAGCAATTATAATACAAATGATTTGTCATAGTGGAAATGTTGCTGTCTTTGTTGCACTGCTCTAAGATCACATATTCCACATGCCACTCTACAGCAGCTTAATTGCCTTGAGTGTTTCAACAATTGTTTTTTGTTTATTTTTAAATTAAAAATGTGCACAGTGGGAAATGATGTGTTATATTCTATTTGTGAGAAATACCTTTATAACTTGCCCACTTGTAGAATAAAAGGGGTTGCCCACTGTTCTTTTTATATGTTTAACAATTGATAAACCCAATTGCACTTTACAATTTAACAATTGCACTGTACAATGTATACTTTTGTACTGTTTATAATATATGAATGCTGATAAAGGTATAATACAAGTTTGCTCCGTGTGCGCATACTTGGTCACTTTTGGAACCTCAGAATTCTATGTATGTGACCTTGTTCGACTTTAAATATAATTGTAAATGATGACTATCAATGAGCAATAGGGGAAGTATGTTGCTGCTAAAGTGCAAGTAATAAGGCAGAAGTACAAAAATGTTGACAGTTAAATAAGCACGAAAGTAAATGCATGCATGGTCTTGCATTACTAAACAGTTTTATTGTATTAATGTTCAGCAACAGAGAAGATTAACAAAAGTTACTTAAAACAGATACTAGCATGCTACCTTTGCCACACCAGTGTCGTGTTCTGCATGTTGAATGTTGATGTAAAGTTGCTGTATCCCTTTCCTTGACTATGGGCTTCATTGAAAACTAGACCAACTTAAAAGAGAATAAGCATTTGTTGAATCTGAATATTTCATTTTCATTTTCCTAATCTACTTGCCATGACTCTGGGTCAAGCAATTATCTAAGCACACAAAGAATGACAGCTAAGAAGTTGTAAATGAAAGGAATTAAGTCTGTTCATTTGAAAGCTTCTCAGAACGTATGATTGAAACATTAAAGTATGAGTTTAGTTTGATGTGCATGTGATTGTTGCTGAGCAACAACTGAAATAAATGGAGGTAGATAAACAATGGCAAGCATTTAAAGATAGAATGACAAAATTGCAAAAATTGTTTATACCAATCTGGCATAAAAGGAAATCTAAAAAGGTGACTCAACCGTGGATAACAGGGGAAATTAGAGACAGCATAAAATCCAAAGATAGGGCGTATAAAATAGCCAAAAAAAGCGCCAGAGCGGAAGATTGGGAACAGTTTAAGATAGAGCAAAGGAGGACAAAGGGCTTAATCAAGAGGGGCAAAATAGCTTACGAAAGCAAGCTGGCGGAAAATATAAAAACTAACTCCAAAAGCTTTTATAAGTATATCAAGAGGAAAAGACTGGTGAAAACCAAAGTTGGCCCATTGCAGTCAGATACGGGGGAATATATAACGGGAAATAAAGAAATGGCAGACCAACTAAATGCATACTTTGGGTCAGTCTTTACGAAGGAAGACACAAAAAACCTCCCTGGGATATCGGGAAAAATAGGGACATTTGCAAAGGAGGAACTGACGCGAGTCAATATCTCTAAGGATATGGTGTTAAGGAAGCTAAAGGGATTGAAGGCGGACAAATCCCCAGGGCCTGATAACATGCATCCTAGGGTGCTGAAGGAGGTGGCCCTAGAGATAGCGGATGCACTAAGTATGATTTTTCAGAATTCATTAGACTCGGGAACAGTGCCCATGGATTGGAGGGTAGCTAACGTTACCCCACTATTCAAAAAGGGGAGTAGGGAAAAAGCAGGTAATTACAGACCTGTAAGCCTTACATCAGTTGTGGGCAAAATGCTGGAGTCCATCATTAAGGATGAAATAGCGGAGCACTTAGCAAATGGGGACAGGATAGGACAGAGTCAACATGGATTTACAAAGGGTAAATCGTGCTTGACTAATCTATTGGAATTTTTTGAGGGAGTAACTGGTAAAATAGATGGGGGAGAGCCAGTAGATGTGGTGTACCTGGACTTCCAAAAGGCCTTCGATAAGGTCCCACATAAAAGATTAGCAGGGAAAATTGAAGCTCATGGGATAAAGGGGAAAGTATTGACGTGGATAGAGAACTGGCTGTCAGATAGAAAACAGAGAGTTGGAATAAACGGCTCATTTTCTGAATGGCAGGCAGTAACAAGTGGGGTACCACAGGGATCTGTCCTGGGTCCCCAGCTGTTCACAATTTACATTAATGACCTGGATCAGGGAGTCGGATGCAGCATTTCCAAATTTGCAGACGACACTAAACTAGGAGGGGGGGTGGGCTCAGAGGAGGAGACCAGGAAGCTCCAGAGCGATTTGGACAGACTGGGTGATTGGGCGGATAAATGGCAGATGCACTATAATGTGGACAAGTGCGAAGTTATCCACCTTGGGTGCAGGAACGGGAGGGCAAATTATTATTTAAATGGCAATAAATTGGGAGAGGGGGAAGTACAGAGAGACCTGGGTGTTCTTGTACACCAGTCACTGAAGGCGAGCATGCAGGTGCAACAGGCGATCAAGAAGGCAAACGGTATGCTGGCCTTCATAGCAAAAGGGTTGGAATACAGGAACAGGGATACCTTGCTGCAGCTGTACAGGGCACTGGTGAGACCACACCTCGAGTACTGTGTACAGTTTTGGTCGCCTCATCTGAGGAAAGATGTTCTTGCCATGGAGGGGGTGCAGCGGCGATTCACCAGGCTGATACCAGGAATGGCGGGATTGACCTATGAGGAGAGACTATGTAGTTTAGGGATGTACACACTGGAGTTTAGAAGATTGAGAGGGGACCTCATAGAAGTGTATAAAATTCTGACAGGTCTAGACAGACTAGATGCAGAAGGGATGTTTCCCTTGGCGGGTGAGAACAGAACTAGAGGACATAATTTAAGGATAAGGGCTAAACCATTTAGGACAGAAATGAGGGGGAATTTCTTCACTCAGAGGGTGGTGAACCTGTGGAACTCCTTGCCACAGAGGGCAGTGTACGCCAGCTCATTAAATATATTTAAGAGGGAATTAGATATATTTCTACAGGCAAAAGGGGTTAAGGGTTACGGAGAGAAGGCGGGGACGGGATACTGAATTGGAGGATCAGCCATGATCTCATTAAATGGCGGAGCAGGCTCGAAGGGCCGGATGGCCTACTCCTGCTCCTATCTTCTATGTATCTATGTATCTATGTATTATACATTTGTTTATAGGCCCAATAATAGCAGCAATAAAATTAAATGCATTTGCAAGCTCGGTAAATCACATTTTATTTTCTTTCAGGTTAATTATACTGTGCACAGTGTCAGAAAATAAAAGTAGAATACAAAACGCAGCATCACTCCTTGAAAATGCATTGAGGATGAAACAAGTTTGTATTGTTGTTGGGAAAGGGGAAGATCAGCCAAATGTATTCTGTATTCAGCTTTGCCCATTGGAGGTAGTCGATGATATGATGAGACGCATGCAGCAAAATGGGTATGGTGGTCTACCAGATCTCATTTCAAGTAAACTGTTTTTACTGGGAGAAGGACAGGAGATTTACATAAAATTCTGCAAAAATGGCAATATCACCACAAGTGAGGAGATTCAACAAAAGCAAATAATAACTTTTCATTAACATCGTCCGAACAAACTGGAAATACAAGTGAAGGAGAAGGACCAATATGCAAATTACAGCTATGACTGCTACAAGGGTTTAGTGGAGTTTTACACACACAACCCGATTAGTAATAATGAAGAGGTCCTGTTGTGTAAGCTACCCATCGCAATCCCCAAGGTAGATGTGTTTTATGTTCATAGTTCAAAATAATCTATTTTAAGACAAATTCAAAGGTCATCTTTCCAAATTTCTAATACAATGTTTCTTTGATATCCGTAGGCCCAGTGCAAAATCAAAGGATCAGTGGGTTGCTACAGGAGTTTAATTAAAGAAGAAGGCAAGTTTAAGATTTCTTTATTCTAATCAGTGGACCCTCAGGGGTAAAAGCAATAAGGGGGAAACGGTAAAGTGCTGAATTTTCCTGTGCTAGTGTCAGAAATGGTTGGGACCGCCACTGGATGCCCCTGCATGTAAATGCTGGTAGCGGACAGAGCCCGGCCTCCTGTCCCATTCTATATTATTTTCTCTCTCATAGGTCCAGCATAGAGAGTAATCTGGAGACTACCCCAGAAGTCCTTTTCTTCAACTTTTCTCTTTAGCTCCTGAACATCCCTTTTATGCAACTTTCATTCTGCACCTACTTGTATCGTTGATTCCCACATGAACCATGATCATTGGTTTCTCCCCTTTCTATTGTGGAATCTTATCCACCTGTTCAGTCAAGTACCAAATCCTGGCACCTTCGAAAGAACACACCATTTAGATGAACTCAGTCATGCCTGCAGAAGATTCTTATCAATCCCTCTTACAATGGAGTCCCTAAACCTACAATTTGGACAGTTTGATGGAATTACTACCTGCTCAGAATTTGAAAACCAACATGGTAATAAAAGAATATGATAACAATTTGTGTCTATATAGCACCTTTACCGTAGAAAAAAAAGCCACAAGGTGCATCACAGAGCTGTAAGGAGAACATCCCCCTATTCTATTTTTTTGTGGTGGAAGCAACCCTGGGTCAGGACTTCTGGTATGTGTGTTCACTCAGCAGGGTGGGTTTTAAACATTTTCGTCAGGACTTTTCCCACTACGCTGCTGTAACTTCGGCTGCAGGGCATTCTGGAGGGGGAGGGTGAACAGCCAGTTGTCGTGGTGCATATAGGTACTAACGATATAGGTAAAAACCGGGATGAGGTCCTAAAAGCTGAATATAGGGAGTTAGGAGGTAAATTAAAAAATAGGACCTCAAAGGTAGTAATCTCAGGATTGCTACCAGTGCCACGTGCTAGTCAGAGTAGAAATAGAAGGATATTTCAGATGAATATGTGGCTAGAGGAATGGTGCAAGGGAGAGGGATTCAAATTCCTGGGACATTGGAACCGGTTCTGGGGGAGGTGGGACCAGTACAAACTGGACGGTTTGCACCTGGGCAGGACCGGGACTGATGTCCTCGGGGGAGTGTTTGCTAGTGCTGTTGGGGAGGGTTTAAACTAAAATGGCAGGGGGTTGGGAACCTGTGCAGGGAGACAGAGGAAAGGGAAGCAAGGATAGAAGCAAAAGACAGGAAGGAGAAAAGCAAAAGTGGCAGTCAGAGAAATCAAGGGTGTAAATCAAACATGGCCACAGTAAATAATAATTCTAAAAGGTCTAAGAGTGTTAAAAAAACAAGCCTGAAGGCTTTGTGTCTTAATGCGAGGAGCATTCGTAATAAGGTGGATGAATTAGCTGAGCAAATAGATGTAAACGGATATGATATAATTGGGATTACGGAGACATGGCTCCAAGGTGACCAAGGCTGGGAATTCAACATCCAGGGGTATTCAATATTCAGGAAAGACAGGCAAAAAGGAAAAGGAGGTGGGGTAGCATTGCTGGTTAAAGAGGAGATTAACACAATAGTAAGGAAGGATATTAGCTCTGATGATGTGGAATCTGTATGGGTAGAGCTGAGAAATACCAAGGGGCAGAAAACGTTAGTGGGAGTTGTATACAGACCCCCAAACAGTAATGCTGAGGTTGGGGATGGCATTAAACGGGAAATTAGAGATGCGTGCAATAAGGGCACAGCAGTTATCATGGGTGACTTTAATCTACATATAGATTGGGCTAACCAAATTAGTAACAATACTGTGGAGGAGGAATTCCTAGAGTGTATACAGGATGGTTTCCTGGACCAATATGTCGAGGAACCAACTAGAGATCAGGCCATCTTAGATTGGGTATTATGTAATGAGAAAGGATTAATTAGCAATCTTATTGTGCAAGGCCCCTTGGGGAGGAGTGATCATAATATGATAGAATTCTTCATTAAGATGGAGAGTGAAGTAGTTGACTCAGAGACTAGGGTCCTGAATTTAAATAAAGGAAACTACGATGGTATGAGGTGCGAATTGGCTAGGATGGATTGGGGAACGTTACTTAAAGGGTTGATGGTGGATAGGCAATGGCAAACATTTAAAGATCGCATGGATGAACTACAGAATTTGTTCATCCCTGTTTGGCATAAAAATAAAACAAAAAAGGTGACTCATCCGTGGCTAACAAGGGAAATTAGGGATAGCATAAGATCGAAGGAGAGGATATATAAATTGGCCAGAAAAAGCAGCAAACCTGAGGATTGGGAGCAGTTTAGGATTCAGCAAAGGAGGACAAAGGGATTAATTAAGAGGGGGAAAATAGAGTATGAGAGTAAGCTTGCAGGGAACATAAAAACTGACTCTAAAAGCCATAGATATGTGAAGAGAAAAAGATTGGTGAAGTCAAGCGTAGGTCCCTTGCAGTCAGAATCAGGGGAATTTATAATGGGGAACAAAGAAATGGCAGACCAATTAAGTACATACTTTGGTTCTGTCTTCACAAAGGAGGACACAAATAAACTCCCAGAGATGTCGGGGAACATAGGGTCTAATGAGAGGGAAGAACTGAATGAAATCAGTATTGGTAGGGAAATGGTGTTAGGGAAATTGACGGGATTGAAGGCCGATAAATCCCCAGGGCCTGATAATCTACATCCTAGGGTACTTAAGGAAGTGGCCCTAGAAATAGTAGATGCATTGCTGGTCATCTTCCAAAATTCTATAGACTCTGGAACAGTTCCCATGGATTGGAGAGTAGCTAATGTAACCCCACTATTTAAAAAAGGTGGGAGAGAAAATGGGGAATTATAGACCAGTAAGCCTGACATCGGTAGTGGGGAAAATGCTAGAGTCCATTATAAATGATGTAATAGCAGAGCACTTGGAAAAAAGTGACAGGATCGGACAAAGTCAACATGGATTTACAAAAGGTAAATCATGCTTGAATAATCTACTGGAATTTTTTGAGGATGTAACTGGTAGAATAGATAAGGGAGAACCAGTGGATGTGGTGTATTTGGACTTTCAGAAGGCTTTCGATAAGGTCCCGCATAAGAGATTAGCGTGCAAAGTTAAAGCACATGGGATTGGGGGTAAGGTACTGACTTGGATAGAGAACTGGTTGGCAGACAGGAAGCAAAGAGTTGGAATAACGTCTTTTTCCGAGTGGCAGGCAGTGACTAGTGGGGTACCGCAGGGATCGGTGCTAGGACCCCAGTTATTCACAATATATATTAATGATCTAGACAAGGGAACTACATGTAATATCTCCAAGTTTGCAGACGACACAAAGCTGGGTGGGCATGTGTGTTGTGAGGAGGATGCAGAGAAACTCCAGTATGATTTGGACAAGTTGGGTGATTGGGCAGATGCATGGCAGATGCAGTATAATGTGGATAAATGCGAGGTTATCCACTTTGGTGGCAAAAACAGGAAGGCAGATTATTATCTGAACGGCAATAGATTGGGAAAAGGGGAAGTGCAACGAGACCTGGGTGTCCTTGTGCACCAGTCGTTGAAGGTAAGCATGCAGGTGCAGCAGGCGGTTAAGAAGGCAAATGGTGTGTTGGCCTTCACAGCGAGAGGATTCGAGTACAGGAGCAAGGATGTCTTGCTGCAGTTGTACAGGGCCTTGGTGAGACCACACCTTGAGTATTGTGTGCAGTTTTGGTCGCCTTATCTGAGGAAGGATGTTCTTGCCATGGAGGGAGTGCAGCGAAGATTCACCAGACTGATACCTGGGATGGCAGGAATGACGTATGAAGAGAGATTGGGTTGATTGGGCTTGTATTCGCTAGAGTTTAGAAGAATGAGAGGGGATCTCATTGAAACTTATAAAATTCTAACAGGACTAGACAGACTAGATGCAGGAAGGATGTTCCCGATGGCGGGGGAGTCCAGAACCAGGGGTCTAAGGATAAGGGGTAAGCTATTTAGGACTGAGATGAGGAGGAATTTCTTCACCCAGAGAGTGGTGAACCTGTGGAATTCTCTACCACAAAAGGCAGTTGAGGCCAATTCATTAAATATATTCAAGAAGGAGTTAGATATATTTCTTAAGGCTAAAGGGATCAAGAGATATGGGGAGAAAGCAGGGACAGGGTACTGAATTTGGATGATCAGCCATGATCTCATTAAATGGCGGAGCAGGCTCGAGGGGCCGAATGGCCTACTCCTGCTCCTATCTTCTATGATTCTATGTAACTGCGACTTCAACCGAATTTCCACCAAAGTTACAGCGGCAGAGTGGGGGAAGTTCCGAGGAAATTCCTGGCATATGATGACTCATCTGGTATACACTACAATGTGGGACTGATACCCCTTCCTCCCTTTTAACCTTGTATTATTCACCATTTCAGGAGTTTTGCCTGAATATCACAAATAAAACATTTCAATATTAATTGGCCCTACCCCTTGCAAGGCACAGTAGTTGTAGACAATTTTTTTGCCAGAAGTAAACTCATACTACCCACTTTCAATGAAAACCCATCCAACACATTTGGTTTTGTTTAAGGTAATTGGCAAAAGAACCAGAGGGGAGATGAGGAGAATTTTTTTTGCACAGTGAGTTATGATCTGGAATGCACTGCCTGAAATGGTGGTGAAAGCAGTTTCAATGGTAACTTTCAAAAGGGAATTGGATAAATACTTGAATGAAAAAAAAATGCAGGTCTATGGGGAAAGAGCAGGTGAGTGGGACTAATTGGATATTTTTTTCAAAGATACGATGGGCCGAATGGCCACCTTCTGTGCTGTATGATTCTATGATTCTGTTCTATGAACATATAAAGTGTGTCCTTTTAACAACCTGCAAAAATTTAAGTATGTACTGAACAATTTTTCATAGTTAATTGCATTTAAATGATTGAAAAGTTTTATATTATGCTATCTGTTACTGCACCTGGCTGTGACATGCTCTCTGCTTTTAGGGCTGTTGGGAATGAAGACACTGAGGTGGCTGGCTAGCGAGCTGAAAAATGACGATGAGGAACTTTCCAAGAGGCTGAATATTAAGCAGAGTAGAATGCAGGCTATCAAACTGAAATACCCAGAGAATGTGAATGAACAAATCATAGACATAATTGTTTGCTGGAGGAATGGCCAGCCCAGGTTCACTGACAAAGTTGCAATCTTGGCAGCTGAGCTAACTAAGTGCAAATGTCAAGACCTAGCTGAAGTGTTACAACAGATGAAAACCGAATACAGTATAAAAGATAAATGCTTGTAAAGCACTGACAATCCAGTGCCTTTGATTTTGTGAAAATATTCACAGCTAACTTTGATATTCATTCTGTAGCAATAATGCATCAATATTTATTTTTATCATACTACAGGAAACTTTCGTTTATCCGGCATCGACGGGACCGGCGTGGTGCCGGTTTATCGAAAGTACCGGATAACAGAGAGTTATATCTACCGAGGCTATTTTTAACAAAGAGACTCCAAGCAGCACGGGAGAATCTACTCATGCTACTGCAATGTTTCGGACTTGCGACAGCGCCAGGAGGCCAAGTAGTGGTACTTTTGAAAAGTACCCCTACTGACTAAATCGGCGTTCGCGGACTCGGACTCGGACTCGGGATCGGCAACATTGCCGGTTATTTGAGAGGATTTTTCGGAGCACTCGGCGTTCGCGGAGACTCGACTGCGACTCGGCAACATTGCCGGTTATTTGAGAGGAGTTTTCGGAGGATGATTTTTGCCGGTTAAGCGAGAATTCCGGATATTTGAGTGCCGGATAAACGAAAGTTTCCTGTATCTAGATAATTTAGTCACTGGAGATTATTTCAAAAATGGTATCAATAAAACCTACATTTATGAATACTCCCTTGGAAGAATGCATAAACTGTTTCTCTCTCGAGTTATATACTTATATCCCCAGAGCATTTAAACAGAGACAAACTGGATTTTGTATACATGAAGGAAATTGAATTTTGTGTGGAAAATACAAAGTTTGTGTGAAAGATGTATTTCATGTAGAATAGTTATGCTATGGCTTTAAAGCCAATCTGCAACCTCTTTGATGGCCAATTTCTCCTTTGAATTGCAACTCCAAAATTTTTATGAAAATCTTTGCTACTCATCTTTACGATCTGCTTCCTAAATTGATTCTTCCTGATTAAATAGGTTTTATTTGTTGAAGGGATTATAATGTCTGGTAACCTGTCAACATCCAATGAATCTAGCCATTCTCTCTTTAGATAATGAAAAAGTCTTTGATAGCGTGTAATGGGCCTTCTCGTGAGAAATGCAATTTTTTTCTTTGGCTGTTGAATCTCTGGCTGCCAGATTCTGTGTCACTCTAGGTTTCGGGGGGATTTCAATGTTGGTCAAAGAACATAAATTGTCCCAATTTGTGGATAATGTTCTCTATATTTCTAGCCCCAGTATCCACCTCCTGTGTGCTGGCATTACTCTTTACTGTTAAACTACAAGATCTGTAATGGCAAATCGCAGGCCTTGATCCTGGGTACGGTTTTATCCTCTTTGGTTCAGGAATCTTTCTTCTTTTGTTGGACTGGTTCAGGATTTTGGTCTTTGGAAGTGCGGGCTACTCTTAAACTATACCACTTATACCTTGATAACTAACTCTCCATACTTGGCACAATTCATGAGAACATCAATAGATTGGCTAAACTCCCCATTCCCTTTGGTCTGAATCAGTGTTTCAAAAATGAATATTCTTCCGTGTTTACTCTATTTCAAATGTTCCCTGTCCGTTTTCCCTGACCCACCTTTCTGAAATTGAATTGGAAGATCCTCCCATTCACATGGATTGGTAAATGTCTGCAGATTAGACTTGATTGTTGCAATGTTCACTTGGGATTGCCCTCCCCAATTGCCTGTATTCACCAATCTTCTACAATTGACATACCCATAGGTGGAGATGGAACAGGAAATTTCATATCCCCTGCCCTCCCCGTACTTTCTGTTTTTGGCGGGGAAGGGTTATTGATTCCTGCTGTAGTTATGACTCATCTGATTTTGAATGCAGATTTATGGGGCTGGTGAGACCTATGCTGCCACTTTTGTACACGGCAAGGTCCGTCTGCCTGCACTGCTTATTGAGCGACTAGGAAATCTTTTCAATCAGTATTAGGTTTCCATAGAAGAAGCACAGATTTGTACACAGCTGATTTAACCTGATATTTTTAAAATCTGAATTCTGAAAAAAAAAATGAAGGTTTGGGTTTTGCAAGGTTCTCCCACCTGTTAGGAGAGTGATTCAATCTAATTCAATGTACAGGAAGCTAACTCCCTGACTGAATGATGTTGCCAAGGGGCAGCATGAAAATGAAGATGATCGGCCAAGGACAGATCCTTGGGGGACTTCCCAGGTGATGGTATAGGGGTAGGAAGCGATGCCAATTCTAGAGATGCTCTGGGCATATAAGAATGGAACCAATGGAGGGAGTCCCACCGAGCTGGACAATGGAGGAGGGGCATGTTGTGATTGACCATGTCAAAGGCTACAGAGAGGTTGAGAAGGGATAATGCACCATGGTCAAGTCACAGAGAATATCGTTTATTACTTTGGTTAGTCTGTTATGGGAGTTGCGGGAGAGGGGCACAGATCTGGGAGGCAACAGCACATTCAAGGACTTTGGAGAGAAAAGGGAGGTTGGATATAGGGCGGTGGTTAACATGAACAGAGGGGTCAAGAGTGAGTTTTTGAGGAGAGGGTGGTGATAGCTTTGAAAGGGGGACTATTTACAGTGTCAACTAGCAACTTTGTTCACCAGTAGGAATTAATAATCATCATATGTGTTTTTGTTTCCAAACCGCATGTAGTGATATAAATATCAGTTTTGCTACTCAAGTTTGCTGGCTCTTTTTTTATAAAGTGTAAGCTAATATTCCTCTGTTGATGAGCAAAGGCCCAATTGAGCAATATTGACCTTTGCTGCAAAGCCTGCCTTGAAGAGTCATTCATCTAGAATGATAAAGGGATTCAATAGGGTAGATACAGAGAAACTATTTCCTCTGGTGGGGGAATCCAGAACAAGGGGGCATAATCTTAATATTAGAGCCAGGCCATTCAGGAGAGAAATCAGGAAACACTTTTTCACACAAAGGGTAGTGGAAATTTGGAACTCTCTTTCCCCAAAAGGCTATGGATGCTGGGTCAATTGAAATTTTCACAGCAGCGATCGATAGATTTTTGTTGGGTAAGAGTATCAAGGAATTTGGAGCAAAGATGAGTAAATGAAGTTGAGGTACAGATCAGCAATGATCTAATAGAATGGCACAACAGGCCACCTCCTCTTCCTATGCTCATTCATTAACGGCAGCGTTATCCATGCACCCGTCTGCCTTCCACGGTCCTGCATGTAGCTTGTGGTTTTCTTTTACCAGGTATGTCTATGGGCAAAATCAGCTGACTCGAGTTAGACCAGTACTTTTACACTACAAGGGTGATCATGTGATGATGCCTCCCAAAGTCATGATGTCAAAAATGTCTTCAAGGAAGTTAGCCACTTATGTGATTTTTATTCCAGGTAAATCTGGCCTGGTACTTGCCTACTTCACAGAAGTTTGGAAGCTGTCTTCTTTGGAAAATGAGCAAAAACCTATAAAGTAGATAATCTGTCTTTGCTCCTTGTTGCAACACAGTGGAGATGCAATATGCTGTGCTACCGAGTGCAGGTTGCACATTCGTATGCATGAACCCTACAGGCCAAGTTCTGTAATATCAGAAGAAGTCACAAAGCATAGTCAGATGTTTCTTCACAGGCAAAATTGGTGAGTCAGTCATGCTGGCCCGAGTTGATGCACCTCCTCTTAGGCCGGCAAAGGCCTGTGAATAAGGTGACATAACACTCCTGTGAAGCGCCATGGGACGTTTTACTATGTTAAAGGTGCTATATAAATACAAGTTATTGTTGACATGGGTCCAAAAAGTAGGGGATAAAACTTTTTGAAATGAGTTCAAACAAATGTAACTATTCCAAAGGTGGTTACAGTACTAATGATCGTCTACACTATTTTGATTCACAATTACTTCCTAGTCTTAACTTTTTGATAAGCATTTTTAATCAAACCATGTTGTAAACTACTGTGCACAATATCCTAAATTACAGTATTAATCATTCAACTTCTCATGCTCACAAAACTTTAGTAATTGTGTAAAGGGAGTTCGTTAATTCTCATCTTACAGTTGGCTGGAGTTTCTCTTTGGTTTCTTTCATCCAAACATTTTGAATCAATACACAGGTGGCAAATGGCAACTAGGAATGTCTTTACAAAGATGTGATTCTTAATTTGTTCTCCTTCACATACCATGGGTAATGATTGAAGACTAGGAAATCTCACTGGCAGTTTTCAAGATACCAAACCCTTTAGGAAGCTATTGCATCATACCGTCATGCTCATTTAGCATGTAATTAGTTCCTTTTTTCCTTTTGTCAGCATCCACTTCCATGCTGTTTCTGTGAAGGAGAGCTAAGTTCTTGGAACAGAAGGGCATTCATATTTAACTAGTGCGCAACAGTGTCAGTAATGTCAACACTGAAAGAACTTGCATAGTATTACATAGTATTTACAGCACAAAAATGGGTCCATGCTCCACACGAGCCTCCTCCCACCCTGCTTCATCTAACTTCATCAACATATCCTTCTATTCCTTTCTCCCTCGTGTTTATCTGACTTCCCCTTAAATGCATCTATGCTAGTCGCCTCAACTACTCCCTGTGGCAGCGAGTTCCACATTCAAGCCACACTCTGGGTAAAGAAGTTTCCCCTGAATTTCCTAGTGACTATCTTATATTTATGGCTACACTAATACAAAAGCAAAATACTGTACTGCATATGCTGGAGATCTGAAATAACAGAAATTGTAGAAATTATTGACAACAAATGGAAGATTTAGTTGTCACCTAGCTCAACAAATTTTGAATTATTGTTAAATTCAGAATTTACTTGTATGCAATTTGGATACATGCAAACTCCATTTCTATGTATACTTTTAAAAAGGCTCTCTACCTCATTTTGTGTTTATAGTATTTTTTTTACGTAGAATTACATAGTGTACAGCACAGAAACGGGCCATTCGGCCCAACATGCCGGTGTTTATGCTCCACACGAACCTCCACCCACCCTACTTCATCTAACCCTATTAACATATCCTTCTAATCCTCTCTCCCTCAAGTGTTTGTCTAGCTTCCCCTTAAATACATCTATGCTATTCGGCTCAACTATGCTTTGTGATAGCTGTAAGATTTGGATCACAGGTCACACACAGATTACCCAAAGGGTCTTAGGAGTTGAAGGCTTTTTATTAAAGAGCTACAGTTTAAAGCATAATCAGATATTACTACATGCGATTGAAATAGATACAGTAGACATACAACCCGTGACAGATGAGGGCGATCTACGGCCCTGGAACGGAACAAAACAACTGGATGGACGGTGAGGCAGTACGGTGGTCTTGGATTGGGTGGATTCCTGCAGTCTGCTGCATCGGTCACTTCCATTGGGTCATCCTTCGAGCTGTTGGAGGTGTTAGGCCGTCAGCCACCTCAGAGGCTAAACTTGACCAAGGTGTTAGGCCGTAGCCACCTCGGGGAAGCCTTCGCCCCTGACTGCCTGCTTTCCTCTCTCAGTCTTCTGCTTTTATACCTTATTTCGATGGGCTGGTTGATACCAGGTGTCAATCATTTTTACCCATTTTATTGTCCAATTACAAGGGAGAGACTACCTATGACAGCCTCCTTACAGTCTCATGAGGTCATTTTCCTCCTTCTCTCTGTTCTAAAGGTCTTGTTGCCATCTTGTAGACAGCTTGTTTATCCTACAGCTCCTTGCTGCTTCCCTTATCAGGCCTAGCTATGCCCACTCGAAGGCCTGTTTTTGTGTTCTGACCTCGTAATTGAGCTCTCTGTACAGTTATTTTTCTGACATGACTGGAATCTTTCTGTGTTATTAACTTAGGCAAACTGCTGATCTAGGGAACCCGTAACAGACTATTATTTCTTTCAATCCACAATTTCTTACATCTCCCCACCTTGAGAAGGAAATATCCTAATTGACTTCTCACATTTGGCTCTTGACTAATCTAGCTAGTTGTTATTGCTCTCTCAACTTGGGTGTTAGTAGGGAGTCTCGAAAATTAAGATTTCCCCTCTCACAGTCCATTCCTTTGAGGGGGGAGGAGCAACCTCTGACCCCTTACTCAAATTCAATTCACTGTTCCGATGTTCCAATTCTGCCCCGCCTGGGGTATCCTCTATTTCTTCTATCTTACCTGATCTTACCCCGCCTGGGGTCTCCTCTACGTTGCTTTGGATCTTCTCTTTCGGTGTGCTCAATTAATTTGTTAGTGCTGGTTAGTCATAGGCACGAGTACACAATTGGCTTGTGTATCAAAGTCTTACTATATAGGGTATACATATATCAAATACACTATCATTACAAGTTGAAGAACTACCAGAGCGTGTGAAATAATACAAACAAGGGTGTGCTGATATATTAAGCCCAATATCCCACCAGTTGTCCTCTATGCTGTCAATTTCAATATCTATTCTCGAGTTGTCTTGCTCCAAAAAATAAAAATGCTTTAGGGAGGAGTTCAGTCGCATCACGAGCTCACTGAAGCCCTTAGACAACAGGGGAATGTCGTATCCGAATTGTGCCACATAATTGTGCAGCTCATACTTAAGTATCTAATTTACTGTCAGTTTCACGAGCATAGGTTTTGATATTGAGTAAAATGTGTTGGTTGATGGGATAGGTCCTGTTAGACCCGTAAAGCATAGTAGTTGCGGTAGTATTGACACAGGAGGCACCACCAAAATCACCTCATGCTGGATTTGTATTGTTTTTTCCCACGCTCTGTTACCTACAAAACACAATTATTACAGTTACAGTTAAATTCAGTCTTACAATCATTTCAAGCGACATTACAGTTTAACATCTAATCAACAAGTCATGGACTTAAAAGATTCTCCAGATCTCTTTTACTCGTTCGTATCCATCTTGTGGATAATTCTTGCTCAACATGATTTGTCCCAATCCAAATTCCATGTAACTCTGCTTCAACTTCAATTTCAATCCGTCTAACAGTGTGTTTAACTCTATTCTGATTGTTTCATTAATTAGATAGTTTCTCGATGGAGTATGTGTCAATGCTTTAAAAGTTGTCTCACTCTCTTGAGACACATTAACCATTTCAGTTGCTGTTGTCAAGTAACTGAGCATGTCTGAGACCCATTCTTCAGTGCAAATTAACCACGCATTTCCGGATGGTAGTTGCTTCATACGTAACGAATCACATTTGCACACTCATACCGGTATCTCAATATCGTGCCGCACGTGCCATCCGATCCAAGCCATTCTCGGGCTTTCAGGTGATCCTATCAAAAGATTGTAGTTGTCTGGAGATCTTTGCTCATCTTCCTCTGCATAGTCCCAATGTCTTGGATAGTGGCCAGGCTATCAAATTCCGTTTTCTTAAAAAGTTCATTATAGGCAGGGACACAAATGTCTCCAAGAGAAAGTTATCAATTTACTATTCGTAACTACACTTTCCTGACTTTTACTAGAAAGTTTGGAAATATCCCATTTGGTGGTGTAATTCTCCTGTTTCTATCTTACACCATCAATCACTTCCTCGCTCCATTTTACACATCTCATTAATTACCATTCATAGCTCATTCATGAGCCCTGGAGGAACTTTACTGTCTAGTACAATATTTAAGATAGAAAACAAAGATCAAACATTCTCACTTGGTCCAAGTTATTAACACTTTTTATTTATCATTATTTTAGAGGATCTTTTATTTTCCCAAAAGTAACCCAATATATAGTGCCTGAGTCCATTTTGTCGTTTCATATTCTAACCATTCTATGGGTAAAGGAATTTCTCCTGAATTCCCTATTGGATTTATTAGTGACTATCTTATATTTATGGCCCCTAGTTTTGGTCTCGCCCACTAGTGGAAACATCTTCTCTATGTCCACCCTATCAAACCCTTTAATAATCTAAAGACCTCTATCAGGTTACCCCTCAATCTTTTTTCTAGAGAAAAGAGCCCCAACCTGTTCAGTCTTTCCTAATAGGTATAACCTCTCAGTTCTGGAATCATTCTAGTAAATCTTTTTTGCACCTTCTCCAGTGCCTCTATATCCCTTTTTTAATATGAAGACTAGAACTATTCACAGTACTCCAAGTGTGGTCTAACCAAGGTTCTATACAAGTTTAACATAACTTCTTTGCTTTTCAATTCTATCCCTCTAGAAATGAACGCCAGTGTTTTGTTTGCTTTTTTGATGGCTGTGTCGCTACTTTTAGTGATTTGTGTATCTGTATCCCCAGATCTCTCTGTTCCTCTACCCCATTTAGACCCTTATTTTCCAAGGAGTACATGGCCTCCTTATTCTTCCTACCAAAATGTACCACCTCACACTTATCTATATTACATAGAACATAAGAAATAGGAACAGGAGTAGGTCGTACGGCCCCTCGAGCCATTCAATAAGATCATGGCTGATCTTCTACCTCAACTCCACTTTCCTGCACTATCCCCATATTGCTTGATTCCCTTAGTGTATATTGAAGTTCATTTGCCAATTATTTTATCTATATTGTATTTATATAGCGCCTTTCATGACTTCAGGACTTTTAAAGTGTAGTCGCTGTTGTAGTGTAAGGTAACACAACAGCCAGTTTGCATATGCCAATGAGTACACAGCAATGAGATAAATGACTAGTAAATCTATTTTAGTGATGTTGATTGCGGGATAAATGTTGGCCAGGAGAACACCCCTGCTCGTCTTTGAATAATGCCATGAAATATTTTGGGGTAAAAATTGAGTCGCGCCCCATTTGGGGCGCTAACCTCGCCGGGGCGCGACTTTTAGCGCCCCGAAAAAATTAGCGGCCCCGCGCCGGAACTTCAGTGGTTGCGCCCCAAGAGGGAAGCGGGGCGCCACTGGAAGCACCCCGCATCCCTCTTGGGGCGCTGCGAGGGAATATCCTGGCGCTACGTGGCGCTGCGGCACGTCGCGCCGCGGTATTGCAGGCCTTCCTCCCCTTCTTAAAGGGGAGGGACCCTGCGCAGCACGAACCGGGGCCCAGCTGGGCCCCCAGGGATCGGGAGTGCCGGCAAAAGAGCCCGGCACTCAAGAGAAGTGCCGGGCTCTTGGAGCGCAGCCGGCACTTCACGGTGGGGGGGCTTCACGGGGGCCGGGGACAGCAACGGGGGCAGGTGCTGGCAGGCGGCCAGCAACAAAAATGGCCGCCTGCCACCTCCCCTTTAAATATCGCCGCCCCGGCCGCACGTACGCCTCCCTGAACCCGTCGGACATAGTGTCTGGCGGTAAATCAGGGGGCGCGACTGAAGATCACGGCCGGGGCGCGAGCGGGGTGCTGCGCACGGCGATGACGTCATCGCCGGCGGCGCAGCGCCACAGGGCGCTACCGGCTGGCGCCGCCGCTAACCTCCCGCTGAATTTTTCGGGAGGCGTGGGCGGCGCTGCGCCCGGGCGTTAGCTGCTTTACGCCCCATTAGCGCCCTCTTAAGGCGCTAACGGGAGGCGCAAGCAGCTGAATTTTTCCTCCTTTATGTCCACCTGCACACGGGGCTTCAGTTTAATATCTCATCCAAAAGACTGCATCTCCAACAGTGCAGCACTCTTTCAGTATGCCCTGAACTGTCAACCTAGATGATGTGCTTAAGTCTCTGGAGTAGGGCTTGTCTAGTATATTTTTTCAGTTCCTCAGTAGTTGTCCAATTTATGCCAAATCATAACTTTGCAAGGAAGCCTTTGTGATCTAACAGTCCTCCAGTGTATTGCAACTTTGAAATTTTGAGGTAGGATTTGCATGATGCAAAGAATGTTTATAGAGCGGAGGTCAGTGTACCAATTTAAGGAGAGGGAAATCAGATCCCACTCTTAAGGAAGAATGAGCCTGCATTTATATAACCCCTCCTGAATGTCCTAAAGCACTTTACAGCCAATAAGTTACTTTTGAAGTGTAGTCACTATTATGTAGGAAAATCATTATCCAGTCACCCCTCCTGGAAACTCTACATTTGGACATGATCAGACTCTGTTGTGATGTTTCCCCTGCCTTATACATGAAGAATGACAACTTGGGAGGAGAGCTGGTAGCAATATAGGGCTGCCCTGCCTACAACTGGATATGCAAAATCCTGAAGTGAAGTGGTTTTCTCCTGAACCTCAGCATAACTGTATCGAGGCAGGATTTGAAGTTGCAGCTGTTAATTTTGACATTATCTTCCATCCAGGATATCGGTGGTTTGGGTGCTATGAATGAATGATAGATACTGAAGGTACTGTCCCCATTTTCAATTAGCATACTTTTAAGTATGCTTGCATAGCCATCAGTCATTACTTGTAGTTAAGAGAGATAGACATCCTATTGTACCGCAGAGTATCATCAGAACAGGAGAGATTGTATTCTCAAACTTAAAAGGCTTTTTGGCATCTCATGCTCCTATCATAGAATGGTTACAGCACCGAAGGAGGCCATTCGGCTCGTCGAGCCCGTGCCGGCTCTCTGCAAGAGCACTTCAGCTAGTCCCACTCCCCCACCCTTTCCCCGTAGCCCTGCAAATTCTTTTCCTTCAGGTACTTATCCAATTCCCTTTTGAAAACCACGATTGAATCTGCCTCCACCACCCTTTCAGGCAGATCATAACCACTCGCTGCGTAAAAAAGTTTTTCCTCATGGCACCTTTGGTTCTTTTGCCAATCACCTTAAATCTGGGTTCTCGACCCTTCCGCCAATGGGAACAGTTTCTCTCTCTCTACTCTGTCTAGACCCCTCATGATTTTGAACACCTCTATCAAATCTCCTCTCAACCTTCTCTGCTCTAAGGAGAACAACCCCAGCTTCTCCAGTCTATCCACGTAACTGAAGTCACTCATCCTTGGAACCATTCTTCTAAATCTTTTCTGCACCCTCGCTAAGGCCTTCACATCCTTCCTAAAGTGCGGTGCCCAGAATTGGACACAATACTCCAGTTGAGGCCGAACCAGTGTTGTATAAAGGTTCATCATAACTTCCTTTCTTTTGTACTCTATACCTCTATTTATGAAGCCCAGGATCCTGTATGCTTTTATAATTGCTTTCTCAACCTGCCCTGCCACCTTCAACGATTTGTGCACATATACCCCCAGGTCTCTGTTCATGCACCCACTTTAGAATTGTTCACTTTAGTTTATATTGCCTCTCCTCATTCTTCCTACCAAAATGTATCACTTCACACTTTTCTGCGTTAAATTTCATCTGCCACATGCCCACCCATTCCACCAGCCAGTCTATGTCCTCTTGAAGTCTATCACTATCCTCCTCACTGTTCACTATACTTCCAAGTTTTGTGCCATCTGCAAATTTTGAAATTGTGCCCTGTACTCCCAAGTGCAAGTCATTAATATATAACAAGAAAAGCAGTGGTCCTAGTTGTGTACCTTCCTCCAGTCCGATAAACAACCGTTCACCACTATTCTCTGTTTCCTGTCACTTAGCCAATTTCATATCCATGCTGACATTGTCCCTTTTATTCCATGGGCTTCAACTTTGCTGGCAAATCTATTATGTGGCACTTTATCAAACACCTTTCGGAAGTCCATGTACACCACGTCAACCGCATTGCCCTCATTAACCCTCTCTGTTACCTCCTATGCAAATTAAACACGTTCCCCTAAAAGGAAACAATTGAAAAATTGACTTCCCACATTATTCAAGCAGTGTGCTTAACCAATATCTATGGCTGGAATTTTCACATTGGAGATCGTACGGGTTTGGAGGTGGGTCGACAGTTGAAAGCGCAGAAATTGACAGCGCGTCGGGAACCTGCCACCTTCCACCAAGGACCCACTCGGGAGAGGTGGGCGACCTCATTGAGGTTGTTAACTGCTCATTTACAGACCCTTAACTGCCTTTTTAACATCAGGGTTGAACTTTAACTGGTTGCGCACGGGATTCATGTACCTTGGGAACCTTGCCTGTGAAGGGGAGGTGGCAACTCAGTGGCCATTGTGCGAGTTCATTAAGTGACAGCTGGAAAAAACACATAAATACTCACATCTTACACCTGCTTCCTTGCCTAATGGAAAGGTTCTTGCTGACACCATTTTGTGCAGAGATTTAGCTTTCAGGAGTTTGCAGGTGATTTCTGCAGCCTCTGAAGTCATTGTCACCACATTGCTAGTCACTCTCACTACATTAGAGGATTGTACCTCTGATCTCCACTTTACCTGGCATCTATTAGATCAGCATGGGTGCCGCTTATGCTATCTCACCTCCGAATCGGACCAAGATGAGACACCAACAACACCAGCAACAATGCCAGCAGCAACCACACCAGCAGCCTTCTCCTCACCGACCTGATGCTGCACAGGAGAGAGGGGATCAGCACAGGGGTGCACCGCACCGGAGGTGATACCCCTACATAGGGTATACAGGCAGAGGATGAGCTTCCTGGACATGACTGAGCAGCAGTGCTTCAGGAAGCTCAGGCTATCGCGCCAGGTCATCGCAGACATTTGTAGCTTTCTGGAACAAGAGCTGTTGCCCAGAGGTCCTGGTGGACACGCCTTACCAGCGGCTGTCAAAGTCACCACCACCCTCAACTTCTTTGCCTCAGGCTCCTTCCAGGGTTCTGCAGCAGACATTTGCAGGATCTCGCAGTCAGCCGCCCACAGATGCATCACCCAGGTGACCAATGCCATGTTTCACAAGTCAGCCAATTATGTGAACTTTGCCACTGATGAAGTCAGTGTTACTGAGCGTGTGCTTGGCTTTGCGGCTCTGGCTGGCTTCCCACAGGTACAGGGCATCATTGACTGCACACAATTGGCCATCAGGGCACCCCCACATCACCCAGGAGTGTTTGTGAACCACAAGGTCTTCCACTCCCTCAATGTGCAACTCGTCTGCTACCATAAAAAGATCATCGTGCATCTGTGTGCCAGATTCCCTGGCAGCTGTCATGACTCTTGATGCTGCGCCAGTTCACCTTCCCTCAGCTCTTCACACCTCCAAACAGACTTACTGGCTGGTTGCTTGGAGACAAGGGCTATCCACTGAAGACATGGTTGATGATACCGTTGAGGAGGCCAAGCAATGAGGCCAAAGGAGTGCTATAATGACAGCCACATGTCCACCAGATGTGTCATAGAACAAGCAATCAGTAAGCTGAAGATGCGCTACCGATGCCTTGACAGATCTGGAGGAGCCCTTCAGTATGCACCAGCCAGGGTCTCCAGAATCATCATAATATGCAGTGTGCTGCACAACATTACGCAGCAGCAAGGATTGGAGCTAGGTGTAGAGCACACAGCCTCTTCAGAGGAGGAACCTGAGGTGGAGCTGGCACCAACAGCGGCGCACATTGCTGCCCGGGAAGCCCGGGATGGCCCAATTTACTTAATCTGCACCAATGCACCCATATGGCTTCCAGTACCAACTCCCCCGCCCACAACAACACCACAAAGCAGTCCTACAATGACCAAGCCATTCCTGTCACCCAAACCCCCATTGCTCGAGGTTAATTAATATCTCACCATTCACTCCAAGTGACAAAGCCACTTCCCAGGTAGCAGGCAAAAATGGTCAAAGCGCTTTACAGCCAATGAAGTACTTTTGAAGTGGAGTCACTGTTGTAATGTGGGAAATGC
This sequence comes from Squalus acanthias, assembly GCA_030390025.1. Lineage (NCBI taxonomy): Eukaryota > Metazoa > Chordata > Chondrichthyes > Squaliformes > Squalidae > Squalus > Squalus acanthias. Next base: position 20,732,728 of record CM059427.1, on the reverse strand, counting down.
GGCAGCCAATTTGCACACAGCAAGCTCCCACAAACAGCAATGTGATAATGACCAGATCATCTGTTTTTGTTATGTTGGTTGAGGGATAAATATTGGCCAGAACACCGGGGATAACTTCCCTGCTCTTCTTCGAAATTGTGCCATGGAATCTTTTACGTCCACCTGAGAGAGCAGACGGGGCCTTGGTTTAACATCTCGTCTGAAAGACGGCACCTCCGACAGTACAGCACTCCCTCAGCACTGTACTGGAGTGTCAGCCTAGCTTTATGTGCTCAAGTCCCTGGAGTGGGACTTGAACCCACAACCTTCTGACTCAGAGGCAAGTGTACTACCAACTGAGCCACAGATGAGGTCAATGAGTGTCTGCAGTCTGTTGTTCACAGCAAGCATGTTCTCGTTAGACTGGCGCATTTGCTGCTCTGTGCAGGTGGCCATCCTTTCCCTGGAACAACACATCGTCAGCATCACCTGCGAGATGATGCTGCTCATGTTGGAGATGGACTCCTCCATTCTCTGTACAGTCGCACACATCGTGGCTACAAAAGCTGCCAGAACCTCGCACATTTGTTGCTGCTCCTCCAAGATCACCCTCTTTGTCGACGGCCCCTGAGGTTCAGCATCTGCATCCGGTTGAGCAGAGCTGGGAGTGTCCTGTGCCCTCCAGCGAGGACTCTCCACTGCTGTCCCTGTCTCCACCATCTGCTCTTGCTCACTTGTGATCTGTGAGACACCAGGTGACAACACTGCGCTGGTGCTGGGTGCGCATGGGTCTGGTGACGGTGCTCCCTCAGAGAATGGAGCTTCCTCTGAGGAGTCGACTTCTTCCTCTGGCTGGACAGTGGGGGGACACTTGATGGACCGGTGGGAGAGTAAAGAGATGAATTAGAAATGTAATGATAAGAATGCGCGACGTTACCATTCTGCACATGATGACATTTCACTGGCTGCTGACATCAAGTCACCATGAGTGACTGTTGTATGCCATGTGGCTGTATGAGATTTAATTCTGTCACCAAGTTGCTGGGAGGTGCCCCTCTCTGTCTCCCACCGCTAGAGGCTCTGCAACTCCAGTGATTTGCAATGCCTCCTCCTCTGCTGGAGTTAAGTTGCTGAATATCGGAGGGCCACCTCCGGTTCGCTGCCTCTCCCTGTTGTTCTGGGCTCTCTTCTCCTGCAAGGAGGGAAAGAAGAGAACTTTGAGTGAGAGTGATGGAATGAGTGTAAGGAATGGATGGGCTACATGTGTAGAGGGTGACTATGAGGGAGTGGCATGACATTGCCAAATGGCCTACTTCTGTGGCGTTACTTCCTATGACTGCATTAGGATGAGGGTGAGTGTCAGTGGTGGTTAGTCAGATGGGGATGTGAGTAGGTGCCTAGAGAGTGAGGGATGGGTGCACCTTGCAAGGTAGGTCGGTGTGAGGATTGACGTGCAGGAGTAGGGTTGGGAAAGCAGAGTGCTGGGGTTGGGGTGACAAGCACATCAGGATATAGTTGAATGTGGCATTGCACTCACCTTTCCTGAACTCATGAGATCATTAAATCTTTTCCAGCACTGGATCCAGGACCGCCTTACTACATACCTACTGCTGACCTCCTCCGCGATCTCCAGCCATGCCCTCTTGGTGTCTCTGGCTGCTCTTTTGCACCCATCCCCAGGGAACAGGACCTCCCTGCGTGCTCTGACTCCCTGGACCAGGACTTCCAGGGAGGCATCAGTGAATCTGGGCGCAGCCTTCTGTCAGTGTGACTCCACGACCCACACAAATCTCTGCGATATCGAGAAATTTCCACCTCTCCCAACCACCTTTATGTCTCCTCCAACAACCTTCAGCTGGGATGTGCAAGACTGCTTTAAATATCCGAGCTGAAAACGAGTCATCGGTGATGTCAGCAGACCCGCTCCATTTAATTGGGCCGAGAAACCCGCATAACTGTTTCAATTGACGTCATTGAGTTAAACGCGCAGTGCAGAACGTGCTGTTAAAAAGTTTGGGATGGCGACCCACTACGCGGCCCGCACGCACCCACCCCGACGCTCAGCTAACGATTCCAGCCTAAATGTCAGTGTGAGGTAGCCCACTTTGGATGCAAGGATGGCAGTCTAAGTGCGGAAGCACTAGAAAATTTAGATGAACAAAGGGATTTAGGGCTCCAAGTATATAAGCCATTAAAAGTTGGCTTGCAGACGCAAAAATTAATCAACAAGAACAACTTATATTTATATTGCGCCTTTAACGTAGCAAAACATCCCAAGGCGCCCACAGGAGCGTCAAACAAAATTTGACACAGAGCCACATAAGGAGATGTGCGGGTTAGGTTGATTTGGCTATGATAAATTGACCCTTAGTGTTAGGGGGGGATTAAATACGTGGGGTTACGGGGATAGGATGGGATATGTGTCGGTGCAGGCTCGATGGGGATTCTGTGTGAGAAAGCAGGGACAGGGTACTGGATTTGGATGATCAGCCATGATCGTATTGAATGGTGGAGCAGGCTCGACGGGCCGAATGGCCTACTCCTGCTCCTAGTTTCTATGTTTCTATGTTTCTATGTTTCTATGAGATATTGGGACAGATGAGAGATAGATTTTAAGGAGTGTCTTAAAGGAGGAAAGAGAGGTAGGGAGGTGGAGGGAATTACAGAGCTTAGGGCCTTGGCAGTTGAAGACACAGCCGCGAATGGTGGAACAATTAAAATCGGGGATGTGCAAGAGGCCAGAATTGGAAGAGCGCAGAGATCTGAAAGGGTTGTACGGCTGGAGGAGGTTACAGAGATAGGGAGGGGTGAGGCCATGGAAGGATTTGAAAACAAGGATGGGAATTTCAAAATCAAGAAGGCTAATGGGAGGGTGGACATAATCATAAGAGTTATATGGGTTAAAATACACAGCCATTCTGGCGTAACTTGGACAAAAGGCTGCCAGGACCCAGATATGACAGATCCCAGCCATGGGGCAAAGTATCCAGACTGTAGCCAGAGACTATCCTAACCTAATACAAAAAGAAAATACTGCAGATGCTGGAAATCTGAAATAAAAACAGAAAATGCTGGAGATACTCAGCAGGTCAGGCAGCATCTGTGAAGAGAGAAACAGAGTTAACGTTTCAGGTCAATGACCTTTCGTCAGAACTGGAAAAAAGCAGGAAATGGAACAGATTTTAAAGCAAGTGCAGGGGCTGGGAAATGGGGGAGGGGATGAAAGAACAAAAGGGAAGGTCTGCGATAGGATAAAAGGCAGGAGAATTAAAGAGACATTAAGAGATATTCAAGGCAAAGGAGATTGTAATGTGACAGGTTAAGAGACAAAGGATGGCTCTAGATGAAGTGTGAATTGCGCTGGCAGAATGAAAGACAGCTGCCATGTGGGAGAGAAGAACAGAAGGCACAAACAAAAAGTGTGGATAAAAAATATATATATGATTGGGGCCGGGTTATGATCTGAAATTGTTGAACTCTATGTTGAGTCCAGAGGGCTGTAAAGTGCCTAATGGAAAGATGAGGTGCTGTTCCTCGAGCTTACACTGAGCTTCCGTGAAACAATGCAAGAGGCCGAGGACGGTGAGGTCTGAGTGGGAGTGGTGCGAAGAATTAAAGTGACAGGCGGCCGGAAGCTCGAGGTCCCCCTTACGGACTGAACGGAGGTGTTCCGCAACGCGGTCACCCAATCTGCGTTTGGTCTCCCCAATGTAGAGGAGACCACATCGTGAGCAGCGAATACAGTATACTAAATTGCAAGAAGTACAAGTAAATCGCTGTTTCACCTGGAAGGGGTGTTTGGGGCCCTGGACAGTGGGAAGGGGGGAGGTATAAGGGCATGTGTTGCATCTCCTGCGCTTGCACGGGAAGGTGCCGGGCGAAGGGGAAGGGGTGCTGGGGGTGATAGAGGATTGGACCAGGGTGTCGCGGAGGGAGCGGTCCCTGCGGAATGCTGAAAGGGGAGGTGAGGGGAAGATGCGTTTGGTGGTGGGATCACGCTGGAGGTGGCGAAAATGGCGGAGGATGATCCGTTGAATGTGGAGGCTGGTGGGTTGAAAGGTGAGGACAAGGGGAACTCTATCGTGGTTCCGGGAGGGAGGGGCAGGGGTGAGGGCAGAAATGTGGGAGATAGAACGGACACGGTCGAGGGCCGTGTCAACCACTGTAGAGGGGAATCCTCGGTTGAGGAAAAAGGAAGACATGTCGGAAGCACTGGTATGGAAGGTGGCATCGTCAGAGCAGATGTGGCGGAGACGGAGAAACTGGGAGAATGGAATAGAGTCCTTACAGGAAGCGGGGTGGGAGGAAGTGTAGTCCAGGTAGCTGTGGGAGTCAGTGGGCTTGTAGTGAATGTTTGTCAATAACCTATCCCCAGAGATGGAGACGGAGAAGTCGAGGAAGGGAAGGGAAGAGTCGGAGATGGACCATGTGAAGGTGAGGGAAGGGTGGAAATTGGAAGCAAAGTGAATGAAATTATCTAGTTCAGGGCAAGAGCAAGAGACGGCACTGATACAGTCATCAATATACCGGAAAAAAGAGGTGAGGGAGGGGACCCGAGTAGGACTGGAACAAAGTGTTCCACATATCCCACGAAAAGGCAGGCATAGCTAAGACCCATGCGGGTTCCCATAGCAACACCTTTGATTTGGAGGAAATGAGTGGAGTCAAAGGAGAAGTTGTTCAATGTGAGAACAAGTTCAGCCAGGCGGAGGAGGGTGGTGGTGGATGGGGACTGGTTGGGCCTCTGTTCAAGGAAGCAGCAGAGCGCCCTCAGGCCATCCTGGTGGGGGATGGAGGTGTAGAGGGATTGTACGTCCATAGTGAAAAGGAGGCGGTTGGGGCCAGGAAACTGGAAACTGTTAAAATGGCGAAGGGCGTCGGAAGAGTCGCGGATGTAGGTGGGAAGAGACTGGACAAGGGGAGAAAAAATAGAGTCGAGATAGGAAGAGATAAGTTCCGTGGGGCAAGAACAGGCTGAAACGATGGGTCTACCAGGGCAGTCCTGTTTGTGGATCTTGGGAAGGAGGTAGAAGCGGGCTGTGCGGAGTTGGGGAACTATGAGGTTGGCGGCCGTGGGGAGAAGATCTCCAGAGGAGATGAGGTCAGTGACAGTCTTGGAAACGGTGGCTTGATGTTCGGTAGTGGGGTCATGGTCCAGGTGGAGGTAGGAGGAGGTGTCGGAGAGTTGGCGTTCAGCTTCCGCTAGGTAGAGGTCGGTTCATCAAACAACAACAGCACCACCCTTGTCAGCAGATTTAATGACAATGTCGGGGTTGGATCTGAGAGAATGGAGTGCTGCAAGTTCAGAGAGAGGTAGGTTGGAGTGAGAGAGGGGAGCAGAGAAATGGAGACGGCCGATGTCACGACGGCAGTTTGCAATGAAAAGATCTAGAGAGGGTAAGAGGCCAGAGGGAGGGGTCCAGGTAGAACGAGAATTCTGAAAGCGGGAGAAAGGGTCAGCTGTGCGGGAGGAAGACTCCTGGCCAAAGAAGTGGGCACTATCCTAACCTAATATGGTGTTGGAATAAACTAGTACCAAAGCATCATCCTAGGCTTGTGCCTAAAGTTGTTTCTGAGTTCATTCTAGAGGTCCATAAACTATAATATTCTTATGTACCTAAGTTGCTATGTAGATTCTAGTGTAAAGATAGATGCCAGGCCCAATACTAACAAGTAGACTGAACTAAAAGCTTCAGGAAATCTAATATGTCCTGTAGAGATGATATTGTTGCCAAAGGGAGGATGAAAAAGTGATGAGTGGAATACATTCAATCTTGTACCCAACCTCTAGAGGGAGATCATTTTAAAGATGATTCAACAATGGTTGTAACCACAGTGTAGAGCTAATTTTAAATACGTTACCTTAAAAGCTATCTATAAAGCTGACACAAGGGGTAATTCTCATTCAAAGAAAAAAGAAAGAACTTGTATTTACATAAAAACAGAAAATGCTGGAAATACTCAGCAGGTCAGGCAGCATCTGTGGATAGGGAAACAGATCGACCACCTTTCGGCAGAACTTGCACTCACACAGTGCCTTTCATGACTTCAGGACATTCCAAACCACTTCATAGCCAATGAAGTACTTTTTGAAGCGTAGGGAAACGCGGCAGCCAATTTGCGCACAGCAAGGTCCCACAAACAGCAATGAGGTAAATGACAAGACACAGGAAACTCTCGTTTAAACGGCACCTAAATATCCGGAATTCTCTATTAACCGGCAAAATTCAGGAGTAGGTTCAGGTAAGTTTTACTGTATATTAGTGGCCGTGTAACCGGGGTTCCTGCACCTGTGGCCATGTAACAGGGACTCCTGGATCTGTGGCCGTGTAACCGGGACTCTCCTGCACAAGTGGCCGTGTAACCGGGGCTCCTGCACAAGTGGCCGTGTAACCGGGGCTCCTGCACAAGTGGCCGTGTAACCGGGGCTCCTGCACAAGTGGCCGTGTAACCGGGGCTCCTGCACAAGTGGCCGTGTAACCGGGGCTCCTGCACTTGTGGCCATGTAACGGGGCTCTCGTACCTTGGTAGGTATACATCTCCGTTATCCGGAATTTTTAATAAACCGGCACCATCCCGGTCCCATAGGTGCCGGATACCAAAGTGTTTCCTGTAATCTGTTTCAGTGACGTTGATTGAGGAATAAATGTTGACCAGGACACCAGGAAAACTCGCCTGCTCGTCTTTGAATAGTGCCGTGGGATCGTTTATATTCACCTGAGAGCAGATGGGTTTTTTTAACATCAAAAGATGGCACCTCCAATGGTACAGCACTCCCTCAGTACTACACTGAAATGTCAGCCTAGATTATGTATTCAAATCTCTGGAATGGTGCTTGAACCTAAGACATTCTGACTCAGGTGAGAGTGTTACCACTGAGCCAAGCTCAACACCTATCAAATATTGTTGTTTTGGGCATAGCTGCCAATAAAGGCATGTAGTTTGGCACAGCAATTTGCTTTCTAATGTGACTCAGTCACAAATATCTCCTTTTCCCCACCCCCTTTTTACAGAGGTGCACTTTGGGAGAATGATCCCTTCTGTATGAGGGAATAGTAATGGTTATTCTTCAAGGGAAGTTCATCTTCATTACGAAGATTTTTCCCTTCTGAACTTTGGTCTGGAATGTTTTTGTTTTCAGTTTTATGATACAATAATAAGAAATGAGAAATAGCTTTTGCTCTTAAGCTGATTGTTCACATCTGTTGAGAGAGCACTGATCTGATCAAGACTAGTGGTAGTATGAGGCGGGGTGGTGAGGGGGTTCTTGCATGTTCAGGATTTCCTGTATTATCTGTGAGCTCTGATAAGATGTTAGATACCAAAGATGAATGCAGCTCATATCCATCTTGAATTGGTTGATTTAATTAGCCACTAGATGGCACACATTAGTATTTAGAATTTTATGTCATATCTTGTGTGGGATGAAAATAACTTTAATCTGTTACCCTGTGAATGGCCCATATTAGTAAGCACACCTAAAGAACAATGAAGTGTTTGTATTAGTATAGTACAGCACAGAAGGAGGCCATTCGGCCCATCGAGTCTGCGCCGGCTCTTTCGAAGAGCAATCCAGTTAGTCCCACTCCCCCCGCTCTTTCCCCATGTCCCTGCCATTTTTTCTCCTTCAAGTATTTATCCAATTCCCTTTTGAAGGCTACTATTGAATATGTATCCACCACCCTTTCAGGCAGTGCATTACAAATCCTAACCAGTCATTGCATAAAAAGGTTTTTTTCCTCATTTCGCCTCTAGTTCTTTTGCCAATCACCTTAAATCTGTGTCCTCTGGTTACTGACCCTTCTGCCACTGGAAACAGTTTCTCCTTATTTAATCTATCAAAACACTTCAAAATTCTGAACATCTCTATCAAATCTCCCCTTAACCTTCTCTGCTCTAAGGAGAACAATCCCAGCTTCTCTAGGCTATCCACGTAACTGTAATCCCTCATTCCCGGAACCATTTTAGTAAATCTCTTCTGTACCTTCTCCAAAGCCCTCATGTCTTTCCTAAAGTGTGGTGCCCAGAATTGGACACAATACTCCAGCTGCGGCCGAACTAGTGTTTTCTATAGATTTAGCATAACTCCTGGGATTTTGTACTCTATGCCTCTATCTATAAATGTGAGAAGTCGCACAACACCAGGTTATAGTCCAACAGTTTTATTTGAAATCACAAGCTTTCGGAGCGCTGCTCCTTCGTCAGGTGAAGTGAAGAGATGTATATCGACACGAGTCGTCGTTGGCTTGTGTAGAGAGAACAAGCCAACGACGACTCGTGTCGATATACATCTCTTCACTTCACCTGACGAAGGAGCAGCGCTCCGAAAGCTTGTGATTTCAAATAAAGCTGTTGGACTATAACCTGGTGTTGTGCGACTTCTCACATTTGTCCACCCCAGTCCAACACCGGCATCTCCACATCATGTCTATTTATAAAGCCCAGGAACCCATGGCCTAGAAATTCGTGGCCGCCACGAAAGCTGTCGGTGCCACTGCGGCCGGGGGGTTAACGGCCGCTGAAAATGGTGGCACTAGCAGGCATGAAAAATTGGCGCTGGTCATTAGCCCAGTGCTAAACTCACCGTGTAACACCCTCCTGGTAGCGTTCGTCCTGGCATCAGGCCCCATTGTGGTATGCCCAAGTGCAAGGCAAAAGCGGGTGGTAATGGGACAAGAAACAAAAGATGGGTCTAAAGGAGCTGTAAATGGCAACAATAAAATCATTCCCAGATTCCGTCCGAAACAATGGAAACAGTGGTTATGATCTGAAATAGTTGAACTCAAGACTGTAAAGTACCTAATTGAAAGATGAGGTGCTGTTCCACGAGCTTCCATTGAGCTTCATTAGAAAAGTGTAGGAGGCCGAGACAGAGAGGTCAGAGTGGGAGTGGAGCGGAGAATTAAAATGACAAGCGACCAGAAGCTCGGGGTCACACTTGCGGACTGAACGGAGGTGCTCCGCAAAGCGGTCACCCAATCTACGTTTGGTCTCCCCAATGTAGAGGAGACCGCATCGTGAGCAGCAAATACAGCATACTAAACAGAAAGAAGTACAAGTAAATCGCTGTTTCACCTGGAAGGAGTGTTTGGGGCCCTGGATGGTGAAAAGGGAGGAGGTCAAAGGGCAGGTGTTGCATCTCCTGCGCTTGCACGGGAAGGAGAGGGGGTGTTGGGGCGATGGAAGAGTGGATCAGGGTGTCACGGAGGGAACGGTCCCTTCGGAATGCTGAAAGGGGAGGGGAAGATGTGTTTGATGGTGGCATCATGGTGGAGGTGGCGGAAATGACGGAGGATGATCCGTTGAATGTGGACGAGTCAAACATGATTTGCCCTTAACAAATCCATGCTAGCTCTCCTTTATTAGTCCATGCTTATCCAAGTGGCTGTTAATTTTCTCCCGGATTATTGTTTATAAAAGCTTCCCCACCACCGACATTAAATTGACTGGCCTGTAATTGCCAGGTTTATTCCTCTAACCTTTTTGAATAAGGGTGTAACATTTGCAATCCTACAGTCCTCTGGCACCACCCCTGTATGGATGGATGATAACAAGGATTCTCATTTCAGCTTTTACTATGTTTTGAGATGAAATTAAATATGTTAACCAATGCAAAATTATATCATGAAAATTTCTAAGAGATGTCTCATGTCTCTAAACCTGACACAGTAACTCGTGCTTAAAATGCATGTGATGTTAAATGTACAAAAGTGGGCTGAGTTTTCACATTGACACAACAAGACAAGCAGAATATTTATTTCAGATGGTGTTTGTGGTCAGGCCTTCTGTGCTCCACCTTTCCCAACAAACGTGCCCACCCAGGCAGATGGTGAGGATGTGCAAAGTGATAGCAGGGTGAAATGATTGCTCTTATCTGGCACAATACAATGTTACCCTCTTCGTAGTCCTGAAATATAACCTGCATTTTGTCAAAAACAACTGTGAAATCAGTTTGTAAATTTTATGTGTGAGTACACATCAGCAAAATGTGGATTCTTTTTCATAGAGTTAGAGCAAATAGGGTGTTGGGTGCACTTTCAGGACAATTGACCTAAGACAAAGCATACTATTTAGTCCTTGTACAAGGCCTTGGTCAGGCCTCTGTTAGAATACAGTGCTCAGTTTTTATCTCCTCACATGGTGGGTGATATTGAGGCTTTGAAAAGGGTGCAGAGGATGGCCACTAGATTCATTCTCAGTTTGAAGCATTTTAGTTATCAAGATAGGGTAAAAGAGCTGGGACTCTACACTTTAGAGAAGCATAGACTTAGGGGGTGATTTAATCGAGAGTTATAAAATGATAAAAGGAACAGATTGTGTTCGAGTTGACAGTTTGTTTCAATTAAATAGTAAATAGTTGCAGTAAAGGATGCTCCAGAGCATGGTACATCGGCGAGACCATGCAGACACTGAGACAACGTATGAACGGACACCGCGCAACAATCGCCAGGCAGGAGGGTTCCCTCCCAGTCGGGGAACACTTCAGCAGCCAGGGGCCTTCAGCCTCGGATCTGCGGGTAAGCGTTCTCCAGGGTGGCCTTCGGGATACACGACAGCGCAAAATCATAGAGCAGAAACTGATAGCCAAGTTCCGCACTCATGAGGATGGCCTCAATCGCGATATCGGGTTCATGTCACGATACAGAACGTGACTTGACATCATGGCCGGTCTTCCCAGGTGGTGTTTTTTTTTAAAAGACTAACACAAGAACACAAATTGACAGGATATGCAGCCAGCAGGTGGTTTGACACATTGGACCCCCTGGGACACATCTCATTGTCTTGGCTGTGCTCTTAGTGTGTCTTTGATGTAGGGAAATATTTGAATAGATTTTGTCTGTGTTTAAATTGTGAATTCTGGGAGATTCTCTCACTGCTAACTTACCTGAGGAAGGAGCGACAGCTCCGAAAGCTTGTAAAATTAAATAAATCTGTTGGACTATAACCTGGTGTTGTGCGACTTCTCAATTAAATAGGTTAGGGAGGTCCAGGGGTCTCAATTTTAAGTTGTATAATCTACGTCATTGAGTTACATCGAGTGTACTGCACAGAAACAGGCCATTTGGCCCAACTACTCATGCTTGCAAACATCACACCACCACACCTACGCTGCGAATATGCAGTCTCCAGAGAATACAACCGCTACACCAGCAAAGACATGCCGATCCAGGCTGACCTGAACAACCTACCACCAACCATTCTCAAATCTAGAAGGCCATTTTGGACCGTCGCCGAAACCCTTCAGCAATCTCCCCTCAGCCTTGATGACCGATGGCGAAAAGCTCGGAAAAACTGTGACATATGGAATGGATTCCTTGTAGAGGACCCCACAGTACAACCTGAAGGATCAAACCTTCCTCGCAAACAGTGGACAAGCATCAACCGCCTCAGAACCGGTCATGGTAGATGCTGCCACCTTCTCCATAGATGGAAGATTAAAGCATCCCCATCATGTGACTGTGGAGCTCCTGATCAGACCCTGGAGCACATCATTGAGCACTGCCCTGAGAGAAATTCGCAGGCAGCCCACAAGATATTCACGCTGTTACACCGGAAACTTTGGCCTGGGTATCTGACTTAGATATTGACATTTGATTTGCTTTGCTACTCCCATCGGAAAGAAGAAGAAGAAGGTGGTGTTTATGCTGCACACGAGCCCCCTCCCAATCTACTTCATCTCACCCTATCAGCATATCTAGATTAGATGTCATAAGGTGGAGCTCTGGAACAGGCTGCCGGCTCATGTGGTGCTGATTCACTGAATTCCTTCAAGCGAGAGCTGGACCTGTTTCTGTCTGGGACGGAGATCACCTCGCACAAAACGTAGGTACTGTATAGAATTATCAGGGCCAGACTCATTTCCCGGGCTAGTTTTGATCGCCTAAGGGGGTCGGAGAGGAATTTCCCGATTATTTTTCCTAAATTGGCCTGGGGTTTAATCTGGTTGTTCACTTCTCCTAGAAGATCACATGGTCATGGGTGGGGTGGAGACTGTATATATTGTTTCTCTCTTCACAGATGCTGCCTGACCTGCTGAATATGTCCAGCATTTTCTGTTTTAGTGTCTGTGTATATTGTGATACACAAGGTATCGCTGAAAGGACCAGAGAGCCTTTTCCTATCCGTCATTGTTCGTGTAACCAGAACTAAGCTGATAAAATCCATACTGTCAGCAGCATATTTTTTATTAATCACAGTAATTGTGAGATCATTCCAGCTGATGATCTTTGCGTTTTGTGTATAGCTGTCTACAACAGTGTTGTCCAATATATTAGCCACTAGCTACATGTGGCTAAGTGGGAATCCAGATGTGGCTAATTGCATTTTTGAATAGGTAATAAAAAATGAGTAACAGACACTGTCATTGGGCTCAATAGCTATTTAAACTAGAGTTTGGCATCTTCTTGGGCGCCAAATGATGCTAAAAGTGTAAATATGCATTTACGCGCTGGCGTCAAGATAGTCTTTTACCAGTAACAATGAACAACACCCACAGTATAAAAGCAGCAGATGCAAAGTTCCACTGAACAAAAAGCTTTTACATTTAAAAAAGCCCACTGTATCTACATTCACATTTAATGACTGAAAAGAGCTGCCTGTCAGCTCTTTCCAAATCATTAAAAAAATCGCACTGGCAGTCAGACCAGTTTGCAGCATTCTTTATGTGTCTGCGTATGCATAAATAGAGCTCTGCCTTCCCCAACTTTAAAGCAATACAGTCAGTCAGTGAAAATAGGGCTGCTTGCTCACATATTTGTGAAAATAGAGCAATACTGCATTCCTTGGTGCAGCATAAAATAATATCCAATTTTTACACTCTTACCCCCCAATATTCCTGCCATTGAGATGTTTAATGTGGCAGCCAAAGCACTTCTGGGTAGAGGGGAAGATACTGATCTAAACCTTTATCGAATAGTTTTCCCAAAAGATGTAGGCCTAGAAATTCCCTGCCTTAACGCCGTGTGTTTGCGCTGTATTTCTTCAAAAAATGGCGGACGCCTTGTTTCCGTCCGCTTCCGGCATGGGACAGGGCGGCCACCATTTTGGTGAGGGCCATAGCGTTGCCGCTGCCAGTGCTCGCCTCTCAAATTCAAATGAACAGATTGTGACCTCAATCGGCGTGCAACACCTGATTCGATGCCACGACTGCTATTTTCGATGTCACCACACACCATAATGCCCTCTTTTAACTATGCATAGAAGAACGTGTGTGTAGCAGCCCTGCGGAGACGCTGTCAGTGCTTCTTAAAGGGACACACACATCTTTCAGCTAAATTTGGATTTCAGCTTTTGGACTTTAAAAAAATATTTTGTTGAAGTAGTGGTTTGGTGCAATGCATTTAAAAAGCCGTTAAAGTGTGCAGGGAGTGCTGCTGGATACTTGCAAGGCTTTGGATGGTAAAGAAAGGCCTCTGAGAAGACAGAAAATTTTGGAAATACTCAGCAGGTCAGGCACCATCTGTGGAGAGGGAAACAAAGTTAACGTTTCAGGTCAAGATGCTGCCTGACTACCTGAGTATTTCCAGCATTTTCTGCTTTTACTTCAGATTTTCAGCATCCGTAGTATTTTACCTCTGAGAAGACCACTTGCTCACAGTCCTGGGGGCACATGGAGATGAAGCAAAGGCAGCAAAGGGGACAAGCTGCTTGCAGAGGGAAGAGGAAGAAGCAGAAGCACCTCTTCTTGGTGAACCACTGGCTGGGCAGGCTGGATTTCTTGGGTGTCTGAAATGAGGAAGGCACAAGGGTAGAGTTGTGGTGAGGGGAGGGGGGGTAAATCAAGAGCTGCATGCTTACACTATGCTTTAAGAGCTGAAGACTGCCATTTTGGAATTATTTTTAATGTTTTTCTTTTTTTCAGAAGGCAGTTGAGCTCTAAGGGCTAAAGACTGCCTATTTCTAAATTTTTATTTTATTTTAGAAGGCAGTTATCCTTTAAGGGCTCGAGGCTGCTTTCTAAAATGACAGCCTAGCTTCAAGAAAACGCTGCCTCGCTCCAGGGACGCTACGGTCACGCTACATCGGGCCTCCTGCTGAGCGCACAGCCTGAAGCAGCGCAGTTCCACGCTAGACTGTGCGCTGAAAACATTCAAACCAGCCGGCAGCACCAAAATAACATGCTGCCTGCGCTTTTTTACGGGCGCGAGCAAACCTCGCCCTCGGTGGCACTGCCCGTTTTCAGGCTTTATCAGGTTTCTAGGCCGTAGACATTCAAAAAAGCAGTCAGGTTGTACAAGTATGGTTTGTCAATATTATTAAACACTTGAAGTGTTATTGCAAGAAGATGAAAGTTGACTAGTTGCAGTCATGAGTTTTATCTGAATCTGCCCTATTTTCAGGAGAACATTATGATGATAGAAAGTTGTGAAAGAAAGAACTTGCGTTTATATAATTCCTTTCACAACATCTGTTGTAATGTAAAAATCGTGGCAGCCAATGTGTGTACAGCAAGGTCCCACAAACAGCAATGAAATAAATGACCTGACAATCTGTTGAGGGATAAATGTTGGCCAGGACACTGGGAGAACTCCACTCCTCTTCTTTGAATAGTATCCTGGGATCTTTTATGCCCACCTGAGAGGGCAGATGGGGCCTTGGTTTAACGTCTTATCTACAATACAGCACTCCTTCAGTATTGAACCGAAGGGTCCGCCTGGATTATGGGCAAGATTTTAACTTGGAGGCGGGTAGGGGTGCTGGATTACGGTCGGGTAACCCGGGAGAACGAGTTTCCCTCAGGCTCTGCCGAATTTAACGGTGGAGCCTGATTAACATTTTTTTCTCTGTTTGCCGCCCGCCCCCATCCCGCCTCTGTTAAAACCGGATGTGGGCAGGTTGGAGGCGAGTTTGGGTTGGGATTCAGATTTCTACCCACCCGTTTATTTGGGGGGTTAAAATTCCACCCGATGTGTTCGAGTCTCTAGAGAGGGGCTTGATCCTACTACCTTCTGACTCGGAGTCGAGAGTGCCAACACCGAGCCAAGGCTGCAGGCCAGTGTTGCTCAAGAGAAATCATTAACTAGCCACAGGTGTGGCTACGGCAACACTGTTTGAACGACTTACATATACACACAATACAGGTAACTGTACTTCACATATGTATTTTTACTTAAACATCTACCATCATTCAGTAACCAAGGAAGTGAAGCACTCACAAAAATCAAAAAACACTTGCACACTCTGCCTTCGTCTTATCATTTTACCAACAAATGCACAAAAAGGTTGAAGTACACACGCATACTCGAATATGAGTATTGAGATCACATGCCCAACTACGGTGTCTATTACTCACTTTTTATTTACTAATCCAAAATGCAATTAGCCAAAATGCAATGGCGGATGTATTGGCAACACTGTAATACATCAGACAATTGCATGTGTGCAGAAAGCAGAATTATTTTGAAGGCTAGGCCCCTGAAATCAGCATCTCTGTCCTCCTCAGCAGAGCTTGGAGCCCAGCTTGCCCTCCAGCGAGCCGTTTCCTAGGTTGTACTTTCCACTACTCCCTGCTCATACTCACTCATCCCTACATTACATCCTGTTGTAATGTTGGGAAACACGGCAGCCAATGTGCACACAGCAAGGCCCCGCAAACAGCAATGAGATAGTGACCATTATAAAATGGTGATCGGCACCAATCTCTGTGCTGGTGCTTGGGAGGACTGGAGTGAGTGATGGTGCTTCTCCTGGAGGATTGTTCTCCTCCGAGTCCTCTTCAACCAGGTCCAGATGTTGTGATGGGCCTAGAAAGGGACAAGAGTTAGAATGGCACTGAAAGACTACGTTGTAGCAGATGATTGACATCCCTACAGCATAAAGTTGTCAAGCTGCTTGAATGACTGATTGCTTGAAGTAAAGGAAGAGATACAAGTAATAAGCAGACACCCTGCTGAGTGCAGCACCCAGCCCCGCCATCACTGATGCTCTTCGCTCTGGATGGCCCAACGATATCCATGGCAGGCATTTGAGTGAGGACCTGGATGCTTGCAGGACCCTTCAACAGAGAGGTGGTCTTAGAAAGATGTCCTCTGCTGCAGCTGGGACAGATCTGCTCGTGTTGCTAATAGTCACTATTGCCTTGAACTCTATGCGACTGGCTACTTTCAAGCCATTTTGGGCCACATGTATCAGATCAGCTAGTCTGCTGTGGACCACTGCGTACATCAGGTCATTGATTTATTGTTTGCTTGTCCAGGCCTCAGCATAGCTGAATTTAGTAGTCTGGGTCGCACCCCCTGGCAGGGCCTTGTGCCAGGAAGTAGGGCAGGAAAGTTGGTTCCAGCTGCTGAGAGGCCTGCAGCAGTGGCAACGCCTGCCTCAGTGGGAGCCTTCTGACTGCCATTGGACAACAACAACAATTTACATGTACACAGCAGCTTGAAAGTAGAAAAAGTATCCCAAGGCACTTCACTGAGGTGTAAAGAATAAATGGATGCTGATGCTGAGCCGAAGACTGAGCAATTAGCCCGAGTAGTGAATTGTGGGTGTAACCTGGAGGAATTTGGGGCTGCAGCTTCATTTACATATATCAAAGTTAGCTGCATGGGGACTCTGTGGGTGGCCATATCTCAATCGTGAATTTGAGGATATCTTTTTTGGGGAAGGAAACCAGATTATAGAGCAACATTGATAGAAAAACACGGATGTAAACACTCACTCATCAACAAAGCCTGAGTATTTTCTCAGGGAGAAACTGTCATGTTGCCTCTTCTTGGAAGTTTAATCTACCTCTTCGATTGTGCCTTCAGTCTTCTCCCCACCCTCCCCCACCCCCACCACTCACTCCTTTCCTTCAGGCCTCTTGCAAACTGATGCAGAAATGTTTTTTTTTAATCATAGGTGTCCTATATGAATGTAAATTAGTGTTATGAGTCAGGAAATGATTAATACAACTTACATTTCTACACGGAGAATAACGCGTGGACAGCTCTTGACACTGCAAATTGAAAATGTTTCATTGGGAATAGTGGGTTCAATTGTCTATTCCAGTTACTTTTTTTCCTTATGTTCTATTTTTGAGATACTGGGTCGCACAAGTGTTATTCCAATGCAGTACTGAGGAAGTGCAGCACTGTCGGAGGTGCCGTCTTTCAGATGAGACGTTAAACCGAGGCTCCGTCTGCTCCCTCAATGGGACGTAAAAGACCCCCTGGCACTATTTCGAAGAAGCGCAGGGGAGTTATCCCCGGTATCCTTGCCAATATTTATCCTTCAACCAGCATCACTAAAACAGATTATCTCATCATTATCTCATTGCTGTTTGTGGGACCTTGCTGTGTGCAAATTGGCTGCTGCATTTCCTGCATTATAACAGGGACTACACTTCATAAGTACTTCATTGTCTGTTAAGCGGTTTGGGACGCCCTGAGGTTGTGAAAGGTGCTATATAAATGCAATTTTTTTTTACCCCTAGTTGCCCTGAGAAGGTGGTGGGCCTTCTCCTTGAACTGCTGCAGTTCTTTTGGTTCCATGATGCTGTTAGGTAGGTAATTCTAGGACTTTGACTCAGCGACGATGGAGGAATGGCAGTATATGTCCTTTGGAAATGCTGGAGTTTGTAAAAGTACCAACGATTCAGTTCTAACACAAAGCTGTACTTACATGGATAAAAATACTATGTGATACTACTGTTTGCCTATAGATTATTTTTAGATTTCCGAGAACAACCTAAAACTAGAAAAATCTCATCACATCTCAGATTTGGCATGTGACTATCCATGATAATCCAGTCCAGTCCGATCCACTCCGCTGTAGTGGAGCCGAGTTGAGTTCGATCCGATGTGCTGCAATCCAGTCCTGTGGTGTATGCCGGCTCCAGTCCTTTACTTTCACTGCAGGGAGGAGTGGGTGGATTGCAGCACATCAGAGCTCACGGATAGTACGGAGCTGTGCGCCGATTGACAGGCGTTTCCAGTCAGAAAAAATTAGAAGCCCGGTAAATGCAGCCGTGCCGTTGATTGAACCGTGTGGTGCATTGGGGGGGAAGAATCAACATCTGTCCCAGGGGCTTGTGTGGTAGGTGCGTTTCTAATGGCACTGGAGCTACAGGCGACACAGCCGGTTGAGGTTTCCACAATGTGTTGTGTGTGGCCTGTATTGCTTCATAAAATGGCATTTGATTGCCCGTTGTTATTGTAAACTTAATGTCTATTGTTTGACTGGTGCAAAGGCAGATTGCATGCCGGAAAGTTTCCATCTACGTTGTGTAAAACCGCAGAGCAAGGTGAATGCAAAGGTTACGGTAGACTGCAACTAGAATGCTGGAAACAGCAAAACCAAGAAAGGACCAGAGACAGCAATGCAGATACTGTAAAGACAGGTTAAATGCGAAATACTTTGGAGGATAAGAGACTAGCATTGTGATGAAAGCAAGTACTGTTCTATATGTACACCTACGATGCATCATCTAACCACTAAGGTATTTCTTGTATGAACTATTTTTTCTGAATCACACTGAATGTAAGGCCATTGAAAATGTTCTTAAATATGTCATTAAGTCTGTGAAAAGTGAAATATTATTTACATAGTTTTACAAGTTTGAGAAATAAGTAAACAATTTAAATTCAAAGGGAATCTTGTGGTTTTGCAAAGCTAGACTTCTTAATTCTTTATATTGTTCCCCCTTAGCAAAATGGTAGAAAAGTCAAATCTCAAACATCCGGAAGGCATATTATGCAAAGTGAGGACATTAAGTTCATACTTAAATTGTGAATAAATATTTTTCAGAACAGAGTCACAAATCTGGTTATTCTCTTACTTAATCCAATTTTTTCAGAATTCACTTATTTGAAATTTTAGCTAAGCAGTGACTTCGATGTGACATGTGATGTGATGTCATCATGTAAAAAAAAATGTCCTAATATTAAGATTTTTTTTGAGTCCTGAAGGTGAGCCAGAAAATAATCCATTGGAAAGTTGATTAGAAATAATTATTTATGAAAAAAAATTCTGAAACTTAAGAATTTGTTTTCTCAGAGAAAGTATCTTTACGATTATAAACATTTGAAGATTGGTTTAGAGCAAACCATTTATATTGCATCAATAAAGCCGTGGGTAATGTTTGAGCTCAAAATGAAATAGATGGTACTTTTATCATCTATTTTACTAGCAGCTCTCCTGTGGCATTGCTCACAGGTAATTCAGGACCTGCAGTGCAATTTCTAATGTCTACCACATTCTTGTGTTGCCCAAATACGATAGCAATTCACTCATTGCTGTAATGCATCAAATTTACTGAAGCAATACACTAATATATGCATTCCCCAGGGGTCGGTATTGGAGCCACTTTTTTTTAATTATTTTTATATATATATATATATATGACCTGGACTTGGATATACAGGGCATAATTGCAAAATTTGCAGATGACACAACTCAGAAATGTAGTTATCAAGGAAGAGGATAGTAATAGATTTCAGGAGGACATAGACAGATTGGTGAAATGGGCAGACACATGGCAGATAAAATTTAATGCAGAGAAGCATTAAAAAAGATGTTCTTGCTATGGAGAGAGTGCAGTGAAGATTCACCAGACTGATACCTGGGATGGCAGGAATGACATATGAGGAGAGATTGGGTCGATTAGGCTTATATTCACTAGAGTTTAGAAGAATGAGAGGGGATCTCATTGAAACTTTTAAAATTCTAACAGGACTAGACAGACTAGATGCAGGAAGGATGTTCCCGATGGCGGGGGAGTCCAGAACCAGGGGACACAGTCTAAGGATAAGGGGTAAGCCATTTAGGACTGAGATGAGGAGGAATTTCTTCACCCAGAGAGTGGTGAACCTGCGGAATTCTCTACCACAGAAGGCAGTTGAGGCCAATTCATTAAATATATTCAAGAAGGAGTTAGATATATTTCTTAAGGCTAAAGGGATATGGGGAGAAAGCAGGGACAAGGTACTGAATTTGGATGATCAGCCATGATCTCATTAAATGGTGGAACAGGCTCGAGGGGCCAAATGGCCTACTCCTGCTCCTATCTTCTATGTTTCTAAGCTTGAAGTGATACATTTTGGCAGGAAGAATGAGGAGAGGCAATATAAACTAAATTGTACAATTTTAAAAGGGGTGCAGGAACAGAGAGATCTGGGGGGGTGTTCACAAATCTTTGAAGGTGGCAGGACAAGTTGAGAAGGATTTAAAAAAAGCATATGGGGTCCTTGGCTTTATTAATAGATGCTTAGAGTACAAAAGCAAGGAGGTTTTGCTAAACCTTTATAAAATGCTGATTAGGCCCCAGCTGGAATATTGTGGCCAAGAGATTTACTAAAATGGTACCAGGGATGAGGGGCTTCAGTTGTGTGGAGTGTCTGGAGAAGCTGGGGTTGTTCTCCTTAGAGCAGAAAAGGTTAAGAGGAGATTTGATAGAGGTGTTCAAAATCATGAAGTGTTTTGATAGAGTAAATAAGCAGAAACTGTTTCCAGTGGCAGAAGGGTCAGTAACCAGAAGACACAGATTTAAGATAATTGGCAAAAGAACCAGAGGTGACACGAGAGGGAAAAAAAATTACGCAGCGATTTGTTATGATCTGGAATGCACTGCCTGAAAGGGTGGTGGAAGCAGTTTCAATAGCAACCTTTGAAATGGAATTGGATAAAGGGAAAAATTTGCAGGGCTATGGGAAAGAGCAGGGGAGTGGGACTAATTGGATAGCTCTTCCAAACAACCGACACGGGCACAATTGTCCGAATGGCCGCCTTCTATGCTGTGTCATTCTATGACTGATTTTAAGGTAAAAATATTGCACACATTATTCCTGAAACATAAAGGCCTCAGATATACTTATGATACTAGTTATCTATTGCTTTATAAAACTGGCTTTAAATGAAACTAACTTTGAATTTCCACCCCAAAATTTTAACTCCAAGTTATTTACATGCTAGTTATTTTTGCTTTACCTATAATGGTGGATTTGCAGTATTTGCTCAAGGTGCTGGTACTTTGTTTATTTTCCCCTCTTTGTTCCCCAATTCCCTCCTCCCTTCCCAATTCCTTTCTCAGTTATTTACATGATCATAAAGGTTATTTTTCCCCCCCTTTTTGTACTTCCCATGTGGATTTATAGTTCTTGGTGACACTTTTAGTGTAGCACTGCCTATGGATTCACCAGTGATCAAGCGGCCATTCACCACGGTGTCGGCCTAACTCTCTGGCTGCAGTGTCCGAGGTCAGTATCAAAGTCTTTCATAAACATGCCCAGGGCAGAAAGGGAAACATCAAATCCCCTTCAGCAATACAGAAAAACTCAAACTTCATTAGCTCAACATTTTTATTTAAACTGAATAAAATAATGGGGGAAAAAACGTGAAGTTACACTTTGGGTGTGAAAGGTGTAATGCAATGGATGCTCACCAGCCGCAAGACTTTTAATTAGATCAATAGATGTTTCTGTTTCATAAGCATAAACAACAAGACTTCAAACTTAGATTGAGCTATTTTTGTCAATACAATCAATAATTGCAATGCAAGTTCATTGCTTAGTATTTCTTCGGCTTCTTGTGTATTTCTTTTGTATTTATCAATAATCGCTAACAACGTTTGAACAGTTTCTTTACATAAATTATTTTGAAATCAGAATTTTGCTGAAGGTTTGCCAATATAATTGTCAAGCAGTAGAGATCCTGAGTAATGACTGGGAAGTTTGATATTCACGTTGAATACATATATTTCAAATTAGATCAACAACAAAAAGGTATAGGTGACAGTTACCTCAGCCAACAATCAGCGCATCTTTAAATGTGGAAATGAGACTCTTAATAATTAGTTGCCATTTTAGCAAGTTTTGAACTCTTATTTCCTTGTAAACATTTTGAAATGTCCCTGGTGCTGACCATCTAGCTGCTTTTAGAATGGTTTTGATGTCTGCACCTAGCCTGAAAGTTCTGTCGTGCAACTTCATCTAACCAAGTAACTGCGCTGTCTGAAAAATCAACGTTGGCTGATGAAATGATTGATTCAATGCTTACTAGTTTGCTCAGATTAGCAGTTTAAGTGAGTAGTTTGTTTACTTTTCCAGGGATGAATATTTAGTGAAATTTCTGGACTATTGCTAGGCACATTGATGTAGATAAATGACGTGTGTTGCATAGCTTACATCTAAAAGGACTTCAGATCCTCGCAAATTTTTATTGAGCATAAAATTCTAAAAATCTAACCTTGCAATACAAATCAAAGTTACCCACAATACAGTTGTATATGTTGTTACTAATTTTAGCCTCAAAGTGCAGGGATTGTTTCCATTTGTAAAAGTGTGATTGATGCATGTCAGTGCCTCATAGCAAAGTAGATGTTACGAGCCTTGAAAGAGCTTCTATCTTATTAACAGAACATTATAAAGATTTTATTTCAGAATAAAGAGAAGACGGAGTGCTTCCCAATCTTTTCTGTGGGGATATTTGGAGGCCATCTTTAAGAAGGAACCGGTCAATAGCTATCAAGAAAAGGGATTGACAGTTGTAGAGCTATTAACATATCTGTTTGTGTGTTAGGAAAACTATAGGAATCTGACAGGAAGAACAAAAAGTTCATGATTGAGATAATCATACATAGATTATGAAAGGATGGGCTGAGTGTTGTTTTCTTGATTCAAGCTTTCTAAAGCTTTTTAAGTGCCTTGGGATGTTTTACTACGTTAAAGGCGCTATATAAATGCAAACCGTTGTTGTTGTAAGGTTCTCATCATTAAACCTCATTGAAAGACTGATTTGTAATTACAATAGAACATTTGCTAATTCTGATTTTTTTTCCCCATAGTCTGATATATATTCTGTCATATGAGTTGTGACTTCTTTGTAGAGTTCAGGAGAGTCTGGAGTTTGATAGACTCCTGTAAGTTCCACTTGTTTGGCTTCTTGACATGTATGCATGGACAGACATACTTGCCAATGCTCTGTATTTCACATGGGCATCAGCGTTTTGGGGGTTTGTGTTCGCAAATGAAAATGAGTACTGCTTTCGTCTTCTAGCTCCTGTTGCTGTAGCAGCGGATTGAATGCCGCTGTGGGGAAAAATAGTCAGACAAGTGTCAGCCTGAATGGTGGGGAGAGGAAAGAGAGTGCTTATATGAACTGGGGCAAAAGGCGAGCTTCAGTTTGAACTGGGGGCAAGAGAACGAAGAGCGGCAGCGAACCAGGCAAGGGAGCACGAGCACCACCTTGACTGGCTCAAGAGAAAGAAAAGAACATAAGAACATAAGAACATAAGAACATAAGAACATAAGAACATAAGAACATAAGAACATAAGAACATAAGAAATAGGAGCAGGAGTAGGCCAATCGGCCCCTCGAGCCTGCTCCGCCATTCAATAAGATCATGGCTGATCTGATCCTAACCGCCAATCTACTATCTATCACAGAACCATCTCCTGCATCTAACAGAATTGCACACACGAAATAGGAGCAGAATCAGGCTACACAGTCCCTGGGCCCGCTCCACTACCCACAGGGCCATGACCGATCCGAACCTAGACTCATGTCCAAATTCCTGCCCGCTCCCCGTAACCCTTAATGCCCTTTACTTCTAGGAAACTGTCTATTTCTGTTTTAAATTTAATTAATGTTGTAGCTTCTACAGCTTTTTGTGGCAGCATATTCCATGGACCTACCACCCTCTGAGTGAAGTAGTTCCTCCTCATCTCAGTTTTGAAAGAGCAGCCCCTTATTCTAAGACTATGTCCCCTAGTTCTCGTCTCACCCGTCATCGGGAACATCCTCCCCGCATCCACCCGATCCAACCCCTTCACAATCTTATATGTTTCAATAAGATCGCCTCTCATTCTTCTGAACTCCAATGAGTAGAGTCCCAATCTACCCAACCTCTCCTCATATGACCACCCCCTCATCCCCGGGATTAACCGAGTGAACCTTTTTTGCACTGCCTCGAGAGCAAGGATGTCTTTCCTTAAGTAAGGACACCAAAACTGTATGCAGTATTCCAGGTGCGGTCTCACCAATACCTTGTACAACTGAAGCAATACCTCCCTATTTTTATATTCTATCCCCCTAGCAATGAAAGCCAACATTCCATTTGCCTTCTTAATCACTTGCTGCACCTGCATACTAACCTTTTGAGTTTCGTGCACCAGGACCCCCAGATCCCTTTGCACTTCAGTACTCTCCAGTTTCTTGCCATTAAGATAATAAATTGCTCTAGGATTTTTCCTGCCAAAGTGCATCACCTCACACTTTCCAGTGTTGTATTCCATCTGCCAAATCTCTGCCCACTTACTTAGCCTGTCTATGTCCCCTTGCAGGTTTTTTATGTCCTCCTCACTCACTACTTTCCCTCCCATCTTTGTATCATCTGCAAATTTTGATATGTTACACTTGGTCCCTTCCTCCAAATCGTTAATATAGATTGTGAAGAGTTGCGTTGAATAGAAAGGAGAGTGCCAGTATGAAATGGGGGAGGAGGAGAAGGGTGCCAGTTTGAATGGTGGGGGGCATACGGGGCCCTAGCATGAATTTGGAGGATGCAGAGGGAGGAGAATAATGAACTGAGGAGAAAAAGTGTGTCTCCTTGTCACTGGCACAGAGCACCAATACTCATCCATAATAGCTTGCAATTTCTCTGCAAGAAATGAAGGAAAAATTGATATTTTCTAACATTCTTCTGCTATTCAAGTGATAGAATGTTGGGCATGCCTGTGCTCCAGTGCAATTTCAGTCTATCTACATGCCATAGGCCTATATTCAGGACTGTTTTTCAATTGTCAGCTTTTTTTGAAGCTGTTGGACAGCTTTTGCCAATTTTCCATGTTGGCATGTAAAGATTGATACAGATCTTCCTCTTTTCCTGCCAAATCCCGCTGAGGAGATGGGCTGTTAATTCTTGTCTTTGGTTTCGACTATATGCTGACAAGCTCCATGAACATTCCCAACTTCCATGTAGACAAAACTCTGGTGTAACCAGGTGTTTTGGAGGATACGGAAAGTCTGTCATCAATTTCTATTGTAAATTTTGTTTTTAAACTGTATCTCCGAGATATGTCAAAATAAAATCCTTCCTTCTGTCTTGGCTCGTTACACTTACCTGTCCATCCTCAACAGTTTATTTTAGAAATTTGTTTGAACGTTTACAATTGACCTGCCAGATGATTTACAGATAATGACACTGCCTCTGGGCCATACAGACCAAGGAAGTCACAGGTTCAGTCCCTGGTTTGTGCTGAGTTAACTACTCTCACATAGGGCAGTTGTGGAGCTGCTATAATTGGTTGCAGAGCCTCTGGGGCTAAGGAAAGAAACATCAGCCAAGATAGGTTTGGACGTTGGGTGAGGACAGAATCAGGCTTGCCTGTGATATCCTCCATAGCTGAAGAGTCTGCACAAGTACTGGTCACTTGGGCAAATTATCAGAGGGAGTTTGCCATCTGTGGAACTATGTCCTAGCAAGGTGCCTTCAGGGAAGCGGAGAAAAAAATTGGAGGAGGAAAACAAATAAAAGCCTAAAGTCTTCATACTAGGCAAAATCCAGCTGCTGATTTTGAGTATGAACAAAAACAGATTTTGGACAGTGTTGCAGCGTAGACGCAGGACTGCAGGTTGGTTTCCTACTCTGCAGAGTTTTAGGTTTCAGCTGTGGTACTACAGGGAGGTGCCTGGGTAGCTTTGTGTCTTGCTGCACAAATGAGAGGGAAAAAGGTATTGCCATTGCAGTAAATCTACGAGCTGCCTGATTAAAATTGGTATTAATGGATGCCTGTAAGCGGGTTCTAAATTGCCTTTTGGGCTGGAGGTGCATGGTCCAGGAGCAGCTGGATATGGAGGAGGAAACCTAGAGGGATTTGATCCCTTCAAAAGGTTCCATCAGCATTTTATAGGAACAACTTTCAAAACACCTAAACAAACAGGTTCTTTTGTAATGCTCTTTTTTCATAGATTTCGGTGATATGGTTTTGAATGTTGTACCAAATTTATGTATGTAATACAAGTGCTTTTCGTCAATCAATATTAACATATTGGTGTTCTAATGCATGATACCTCAAGTTATAACATGGTTTCAGGTCTATCATTCTCTGCATTCTTGATTTTTGAAACTCCCTTGTGCCATTATTACACTGAAGCCAGCCAGTTCCCCATTGGGAGAGGAGGAAGATTGGAGAGTGAGGTCCCCCAGGCTGCTTTTGCTTATTCCTAGTAGCTGGTTTAGAGCTGGTAACTGGCCTAGGCCTAAGACTACGGTATGATTAGCTGATAAGGGAATTAAGGGTTATGGGGAGCGGGCAGGGAAGTGGACGTGAGTCTAGGTTCGGATCAGCCATGATCCTATTGAATGGCGGAGCAGGCCAGAAGGGTCGTATGGCCTACTCCTGCTCCTACTTCTTATGTTCTTATGATTAGTGTCCTGAGGTGGGGAAGAACAGAAAAGTCCTTAAGCCTGTGCTTACCCATTCCTGAGCACATTCAGTGTTAAGATCCCAAAATTCACAGATAGGATTTCAGACACTGGTTACGCTGCTCTTGCAGAGGATGAGAATTATGAACACTTTTAAATCTGAAATGCACCCTTTACTTGTCTTCAAGTATTGGGGGGTGAATGGCCCTTTGTGTGTGTGCATTTTTGCAACAATTGGTACTTGTTATAGTGCCTTTAACACAAGTGGTCTGAGGAAAACAAGATGCAAAGATGAAGAGGGGTGACCAAAAGCTTGGTTGAAGAAGTGGGTTTTAAGGAGGATCTTTAAGGCAATAAAGGAAGTGGAGAGGGAGTTCCAGATAGTGGAACTTAGGCAGCTAAAGGCGTGGCTGCTAAGGTAATCTGGAGTCAGGGAAACGAAGAGCTGGGGGGAGTTACGGCTGAAGGAGGTTATGAAGATGGGGGTTGGTGGTGATGGGGTTAATGACATGGAGGGAATTGATGTCAACGACAAGAATTTAAAATTTACACCCATTGTAGGTCAGTGAGGACAGGGAGAATTGGATGATCGAGTGGGACTTGGTGCAGGATAGAAAATGAAAAGCAGAGTGTTGGATGAGCTGGAGTTTATGAATAGTGGAGGATGGGAGGTTGGCAGTGAGTACTAGGGGTAATTGAGTGTGGCATTGAGGAAGACAACCATGAAGACTCAGGCTGAGGTAGGGGTGCAGCAGGCAGTGTTATGGAGGTGGAAGTAGGTGGTCTTTGTGATAGAGAGGATATGAGGTCATAAATTAAGCTCCGGTTTGAACATGATGCCAATGGTGTGAACAGTCTGATTCAGTGGATTACATACATAGGATTACATAGGATATACGGCACAGAAACAGGCCATTCGGCCCAACCAGTCCATGCCGGCGTTTATGCTCCACACGAGCCTCCTCCTGTCTTTCCTCCTCTAAATCTATCAGCATAACCCTCTGTTTCCTTCTCCCTCATATGTTTGTCTAGCCTCCCCTGAAATGCATCTCTACTTTTCGCTTCAACCACTTGCTGTGGTAGCAAGTTCCACATTCTCACCACTCTCTGGATAAAGAAGTTTCTTCTAAATTCCCTATTGGATTTCTTGGTGACTATCTTATATTGATGGCCTCTAGTTATGCTCCTCCCCATGAGTGGAAACATTCTCTCTCTATCTACTCTATCAAAACCTTTCATAATTTTAAAGACCTCTATTAGGTCACCCCTCAGCCTTTTTTCAAGAGAAAAGAGACCCAGCCTGTTCATCCTTTCCTGATAGGTATACCCGCGCATTTCTGGTATCATCCTTGTAAATGTTCTCTGCACCCTCTATATCCTTTTTATAATATGGCGACCAGAACTGTATGCAGTACTCTAAGTGTGGTCGAACCAAGGCTCAATACAGGTTTAGCATAACTTCCCTACTTTTTCAATTCTATCCCTCTAGAAATAATTCCTAGTGCTTGGTTTGCATTTTTTTATGGCCTTGCTAACCTGTGGCGCTACTTTTAGCGATTTGTGTATTTGTACTCCCAGATCTCTTTGTTCCTCTACCTCACCTAGACTCGCACCCTCCAAGTAATAAGTGACCTCCCTATTCTTCCTACCAAAATGTAATACCTCACATTTATCTGTGTTGAACTTCATTTGCCAATTATATGCCCATTCTGCAAGTTTATTAATGTCCTGGAATGGGAGATGAAGTCAGTGACGAGGGAGTGAAGCTTGTGGTGGGACTGAAGACGATGGTTTCTGTCTTCTCATGGTTATAGCTGTTTAGCTATTTTTAAGTTGTTTTATTCTTCCAAGACTAAATGTCAGACGAGCAGTGTGACAGCACAGAGGCTGTGGAGAAATAGAGAGGCAGTGGATAGGCAGAGCTGGATATCATCAGCGTACACATGGAAACTGACTCCAGTCTATAGATGAAGAGACAACACGTAGATGAGGAAGAGCAGGAGGCCAAGGCTGGATCCTTGGGGAACTCCAGAGGTGGCAGTGCGGGGGTTGGAAGAGAAGATCTGGTTACAAACTGATAGATAAAGAGTGGAACCAAGTGAGACCATAGATGTGAAAAATGTTGTAGGTGCTCATCCCATAAGGGGATAGAGGGACACTCTTCCTCTACAGCATGCCTGGTCAGGAATGAATTGTAAATAAGATTCTTAAATGTGCACAGCAGCTTAATTTAGTACTTTAAATGTTACAGATTTAACAGTGATAGCAGGAAGATGAAAGTTTTCCCCTCCCTGCAATGTTCCTTCATAAGAAAATTCATGTTTTCTCACTGCCTCTAAGTGTGTGATTGTAGCATCCTTGTGCTGGCTGCTGCAGTGAGAGAGTTTGACAGCCCAGTACAATTGACCTTGTTAGGTGAGGAAGTCCCATTCTCTACAATCAGGGAAAGGTTGGGATGCTGCTCAGAAATGAAAGAAATTCCCAACTGGGTGGGAGGGCAAATTTAAAAGGAATTTGAGAAAGCACGGACCAAGAAATGGCCACTGAACCCGTCAAACTTATTCTTTCTGCAGACCTTGCACAACTTGCTTTACCAATGACTACCCAAGTGATTTAATCTCTGAAGGAAAGGCTTATCAGACTTACTTTCCTTGCCCCAAGACACCTCCCAAACTCTGGAACACCCTCCCAGTAGTTCAGAAAATGACTTAACCAGACATTTGTCTCGTTCATTTTAAAGGATATTAGTTGACTAGATTTTTTTCTTTTATTTGGCAGTCTATTCTACATATCTGTGACTTTGGAAGGGTGGGGAAAATCCTTATGATTCAAAATCTTATTTCAGTCTTGTTAATGTTCTCCTCTTAGCTTCTGTTTCTGAGCTCAGACTTCAAATTAAATAATTTGTTTGCATCTGTAACACCTGTACCTCTCGGCATTTTAAAAAAAAGTGGATCATGTCTCCTTGCAACCATTTTCTTATTTAAGCTGTGTGGGCCTAACCACAGGCATCATCCTTGTAGTTCTTGAATCCTTATTTATGCAATAATACTCTTTTCAAAACTGCACATATTTCAAATGTGGCCTTACTAATGACTTGCATTAGGGGGACAGAAGGATATGAGAACAGGGTGGGCACATGCTGGGGTGGAGGATAAATATCAACATGGACTGGTTGGGCAGAACGGCCTGTTTCCATATTGTAATTTCTATGAAATGCGAATGACTTGTTTTCTGCTAGTCATCTACTCCAGCATCTGGTTACCCTTTATTGATGACATCTTCACTTGACTTGATCCTTTCAGTAATAGTAATCTCATTAAAACACCATTCCTTTTCCACTTTTTTTGCAAAATAGGCTTCCTTCTTTCGGTGCACTTTTTTTATTTTTTCCTGTTCCAAGGTGCGTAGCCGTACATTTATCTGTTAAAATCCATCTGCCATTCCTTAGCCTCTCCACTTAATAATCTAGGTCATCAAAGAGCTCCTCCTTCCGGAGCATTTATGATTTGAGTCCCTAGCAAATGGTATTTCATGTGAACAAATTCAAAGTAATGAAACTACAGAAGTGAAATAAACTGAGAATATAAATTAAATGACTCTTGGCTACAGGACACAATATAGGAGAGTGATCCAGGGATATTGGTGGATAGCTCACTGACACCATTGGCATAATGTGTAGCAGCAGTAAGGAAAACGAACTGGATCTTGGGATGTATAGTAAGGTGGAAAGAGCACTAATCCTTGGAGGTGATAATGACTCTGTACAAGGGCCACACCTGGAGTAGTGTGTAGCGCAAATATATCCAGGCACTGGACATATTCTGGAAAGGGGCAATCGGTGATGCCTAGCTTCAGGTATCTGAGCTAAGAGAAGAGGTTGATTCTGGTGAAGAGAAAGCTTAGGAAGATATCAAAGTTCTTGAGGGAATCAGATAAATTGGACACTAGTGATATGTTCATGATTGCTAGAGTCAGGGGACAGGGCTCACATTTAGAGGATCAAAGGTGACCAGACAGTTTAGCTTTAACTACTTTACACAGCGGATGGAATGTGATAGTTTCTTATTGGAATGAGAGTCAACCTGATTGCACGACATAATTCATATCATTGAGTATTGAGGATGACTGAACACTTGATTCTGTGGCTGCAACAAGTAAAGATTTTTAACACACAGAAATAAATAATCACAAAATCCCCATCTTTGATAAATGACAATCCTTGCAACATTGTGTAAATAGTGATAAGATAATTACTGTATTCTTCAGTTAAATCATTGAGAACAGTTCAAATCCATAAATGACAATCCGGTTGTAGAGACTTAAATATATTTCCTTTTTGTTTTATTAAGCTATACTATCTCCTGTCTTTAGGAAAGGCCAGGGAGTTTATAGTTCCAAGGTACTTTTTGTGCTCATTTAATGGGAGGGATATCAATGCTTGACATTTTATCGGAATCAATGGCAGTATTGAGAATTACCATGTCAGGATAGTGTGAGATCCTATCCCTAACGCAGAGCAAAGCTCCACAGTCTGTAGTCTGGCTAATTAGTGCTGTTTAACAAACTCGGAACATCTTCGCTTCCACAACCAAATCACTTGTAAATTTTCTAATTCCCACAGCAGCCACCTTTATAGTTTCTGAGCAAGATTGCCAGTTTAATGCTGTTGGCTCATGCACATTAAGGGTTAAGACTGCCCATCCTCATTTCACAGGAGGCTTTTACACTTAGGAAACGTTAGCCATATCAGTTTGGGCTGACTTTGATTCCAAGTCTAGAGGTAAGAGGGTACTGTGCTAACCCTCTGTCGATTAGTTTTCTGAAAGCTAGTTTTGAATATTTTTGTAAAAGAATATTTGAAAGAACTATGACTCTATCGGACCACATGCTGGAAAATGGGATTAGAATAGACAGGGCTTGATGGCCAGCGTGGACACGATGGGCTGAAGGGCCTCTTTCTAAACTGTATAACTCTATGACTCTAACTTTACTTGTTATTTTAAAATGTGAGTGAGGAGATCAAAACTATGTTCATGCAGTGGAGATTGCTTGCGGTTGAGCCTTATTTTAAAAAAAAAATCTTTCTATGTAGAAAATAATTCCCTTTGAGTACAGCGTTACTTATTACATGAGGTCACTTCTTGCTTAAACTTAACGGCCTGGAATTTGCGGTCGGAATGACGGCGAACCGTTCATTCCGCCTTTGAAACTGACCGCAACTTCGGGATTTGACGCAGGCGCATGCAGAAATCCCGAAGTTGTGGTCAGTCATTGACGGCTCCAAAACCGGCTGTGCTGTGCCCCCCGCCCCCCCCCCCCACCCCCACCAGCCAGCAATCTGTGTAATCAGCCACCGAGGAAAACTTCAGCTCTTCTTCAGTAAATACGCTGTTAAATTCCCCACTGAAAGTTAGACCCAAAGTGATTGGGTGTAACCGGGGTTTTGACAGTGTTATTACTGCTAAACAAATGTTAAGGGTCTGGAAAACTAATTTTAAATTTGTGTAGTGTGAAATTTGTCCTTATTAATAAAAAAATTATAATTTTAAGAAACTTTACAAAACATTTAAAAACAAAAAATCTTTATTTCAGGGTTGCCTTTTCCCCATGTGAGAGCCCCAATCTTTTGCTCTTTAATTATTTTTAAAAATTTAGAATTTTAAGAGCTTCCTTGTTCGCTGTCTGTGAGAATTCTGCATTTTGATTTGGTTGCCTAGACAGCCGGTTGACGTCGCAGCAGTTCGAACGTGGGGATCCCCACTACAGTTCGTTGACTTGAATTGAAGGTCGGAAAACCTGAAATCTCTGCACCGGGATTGTGCGATCCTTGTGCGAAGCGTACTTCGGTGCCAGCAGCGAACACAGTCACTTCGCTGCTGACTGCAAATTCCGGGCCAACATTTTCAGTCCAGATTGACTTAGGATAATTTCTTTTACTTTTTCCCCCATTTTACATGGGCATGATCTTGAATGCACATTAATTCTTTCACATTTTCTCTAGGACATGAAATACTTTTTTGATGGCACTTGATACAGCTACCATGTGTTATAAGGTTTCTACAGTATAAAGCATCTATCCATATCCTTTTAACATTTTCACTAAATTGAAATGACTGGGGCCGTGATTTTGCCGGCCGGGGTCAGTGTCGCGGTCCCAGCCCGCTGCCTACTGCAGCCCGCACTCTCCAAGCGCTTTATCGTTGATTGGGCTTGTTAAGCCCGCCCTGCGTGGTTTCCAGCCAATTAAAAGGTAGCGGGTCTGATGACGTCATTTGATGATGCATCATCAGCCAGTTTCCTTAAAGGGGCCATGTCCAAAGTGATCTTGACAGTCCTGCTGTCAGTATTCCACAGCATTGAGGTGCTGCAAACGCTGACAATCACTGCACAAAGGTGCACGGCTGCACCCAGGCTCTCCCATGACTCCCTCCATATGTTTATGGAGGGAGTCATAGCACGCAGGGAGGTTCTCTTCCCTTCTCATAGGCGGAAGAGACCTCCCCAGGAGAGCAACGCAGCCTGGTTGCACATTGCACAGGAGGACACAAGCAGGGATGTCATTAGGAGGACCAGGCTGCAGTGGCGCAAACCAATGATCTGAGCAGATCACGAAATGTTACTGCCAAGCCACACTCAACCTCATCCTGCTGTGCCACTCATCACATCCCCATAACTCTGCCTTCCCTACCCTACTCCTGCACATCCTTACTCACACCAACTTACCTTACACCTCCAGCCATCCCTCTCTATCTACATTATCACTTCCCCATCTCACTAGCCACCCCTCACACTCACCTCATCCTAGTCCAATTATACCAACTAACAACACACAAGGGTAGGCACCTGGGTGGTTTAGCCAATGTTCATGTGAAGTTTCTGTTAATGTGTTGTCATACGTTTAAATCTATATTTTCAGCACTTTGCCTTATTTGACAGATCTGTGCTCAGCTTTGGAAGTGTCTTAGTGAGTTCCAGTGAATGTTGAGACATAGTTTTCTGCCCCTCCCCCTCCCCCAATTGTGATGAATGTGAAAGGAATGGCTTGGACATTGTAAGGTTGCTTTATGGTGCTGGTGTGGGGTCGTGTCAACCTGGCACATCATGTGCCAGGGTGTACAGCGTCAAGTGAAGTAAATCTGGCCATGGTGATGCCATCGCTGGCCTCCCGGGCAGCAATGTTGTCCTGTGCAGCATCAGGTGATTGCGGAGAAGGTTGGTATTGTTGTAAGTGTGCCTGGTGATGTTGGTGTTGGGGCTGATCATGGAGGGATCAGAGGACCAAGGTGAGATTTTTTCAAGGGCACCGATGTTGCTGGAATAGATGGCAGCTGAAATTGAGATGACGGAAACGATCTGTCAATGGTGAGAGAGCTTGCTCCAAGGAGGTGACAGTGGATTGAGAGTTTACTCCAAACACTTCCAAACTGCATACAGCTCAAAAGTGTCTTCCAAGTCCTGAAGGCTCAAGCTTCTAACATTGGAAAGTGACCAGCTGTGAAATGGTAGCTTTCAGACCACTTTTGCAGCTGTCACCTATTCACAGCAATGGGGAGACATAGAGAACCTGACGTGAACCCCGTTACAAAAGTGGGAAAATAGAAATAGGCTGGCAAAATAGTAGTTAACAAGCATTTAACTATCTTAAATGCCTCCCCCGCCACTTGGTGTCGGGTCTGTTCTGCAATCGCAGACCCGACACTTTGGAAACTTGCATGGAGGCGGGTTCGGAGCGGGTTCCCAACCTGCTGTCAATATTTCGATTTTGACAGCTGCCCCGCCTCCGAACCCGCACTCTGAGCGCCAGCAAAATCGCGGCCTGGGTGTTTTAAAATGCCTTTAGCAATACAGTTCTAGGCATACCATGAGTGAATACCATAAACCTTCCTGACCTTGACTATTTGATAACTTTGTCAACCTGCCCAGGATCAACACAAACCACAGCAAGCCAACAGCACAGAGCTAAATAAAGCATTAAATGTCAATATATGAAGTCCAAACCTGGGAAGGCAATATAATGCTACTTGAGATTAATCCAAATTCTATGACTTAATGAAATTGTAAGTGTAAAGGTTTTTAAAAATAATTCCCTTTGCAAGGTGCATTGCTTTGGGCTTTTCATATGGCAATCTTCTGCTAGAACTGCTTGGAAAATACCCCAGCAATCTATTGGAGTAAGTACTCTACTAATGAGATTGAACAAAATGCAAAGCTGTTCATCACTGCAGACATTCTACATGACTGATTCTTACAGTGTGTTTTACACTTGCATTGATAAATAATCAACTGTCAAAGCAAGTACTTAACATCCAGCTGACTGTGGTATGTCTCGTCATATAGGGCAAAAAGGCAAGTGGGTGAAACTTGGTTCAAATGATCCAGAGCTAATAAACTAAGTTTTGGTTAAGAAGATGTCAAAATCAAGTAAAGAAGCATTGGCTTCATAAAAGGTAGTCAGAAAATCTTTCTTTGTAGCCATTGTTCATTTAAATCAGCAGACAGAACATTAGGCTGAAAAATCTCCAACTGGAAGAGAAGCCTCAATGTTAGATTTATTAAAATTACTACAATGCAGTTGTATGTATTTGCGGTTATGATCTCCCATGACATTGCACATGGTCATTCAGAGAATATGGTCCTTCTCTTGCATGTTGCTGTTGTCTTCATATTACTGTGTCTCTTTTGTCTTGTCTTGCCTCTTCTGGTTTTTTTTTCTCTTCTGCTCTCCCTAACTTGTCTCTTCTCTCAATCCTCTTTTGCTCCTGTCTCTCTTTTTCTCCTCTCCTTCTGGGTGGAGAGGTGGTGAGTGGCTGGGAAAGGAGCCACTGAGGGCTGCATTATCCAGTGGATTTTCTCCATCCTTACTTTCTGTGTAATCTTGTGGTCAAACTTACTAGTTGTCAATAGTTTACTTGACCTGATGCATAGACCTTACAATTAAGTATTTGGCCGGTCAGATAACAAATTATAGTCTGTCGAGTAGTGGGGAAACCATCACTCATGCTTCCCCTTGCGCCTATCGTGTCCCCTACCTTTTTGCATTCTCACAGCCTCTCCCTTCCTACTACTCCCTCACTCCCATTTCTATCCTACCTCTTCCCCTTTTGAATTACTTGCGCAACCCCTTAATCATCCACTTCCACTCGCTACATTGTCACTCACCTTAACTGAACACACCATCCACTCTCCTCATATTCATTTGTTCTCTTCAAGGCAGATGGCCCGAGGCCCATCCCCTTCAAACTGTTTCCCTCCTATCCTCTTCGTCTGTCCATTTCCCTCCTGAGATTTTTGCTTTCAAAATTCAACTTGTGAGTTTTTACAAAAAGAACTCAAATTAGGATGAGGCAAGACACATGTGCCAGCCCACCCCTTCCACCTCCTCCTTCTCTCCCCTTTCTCTCTCCCCCACCCCCCGTCCCCCTCACCCTTCAGTTGTAAGTTCAGTGAATCATATATTATTCCCCCTTGACTATAATATTGGTGTAATTTAATTTAGAATCTTACTTGCATGAAATGAAGCATCATAGTTTGGTGTGATCTGAGTAATGCTAACTTCCTTCATACCCTCCTAAGATGGAACAACTCACTCCTGCATTGTGCTGCACGATCCAGCCAAAGGCTGACAAAACTCATCCAAGTCAAATCCTTCATTGAATTTAAAATGTGCAGAGTGAGCAAGTTTTAACCTGCATAATAGGATGATTCCTATGCTCTAGAAGCAAATAATAAGACAGCTTCAAATAAAAGCTTGGAAGTTCCTCCTGAATATTACTTCAAGTGACATTGCACAGAAGCTGTTGTCATACTGTGAGATTATAACCAACCATGAGATACTAAAACTAATGAACTGCAGGTGCAAGTGCGGGTACCCACCTGTGTAAATACTACTGGAAGTTACGCCTTTCAGGTTCATTTATTAAAGTAACAATCCTAGTTAAGTTCCTCAAAGAAAAGTCTCAATTTAGAAACGGATCAACTGTTTCCACTGTGCACTTTTAAAAAAGAAAGCAAAAGTGAAGACAGTGAAATGGATAGTACAAGACTATGCTTGGTTTGAAATGATGGTTTGGATGACATGACCGAGATTGCCTAAGCTTGATGCCTTATGGTTCCTGAGAACAGTGTGTACATCACATGAATTCATGGGGTTTCTAGTCTTGATGCTCAAAGCTGTAGTTTGAATGTTACATATCATTTAGGTATAGTACAAAATGTTTAAAACAGGAGGCAAATCTGTGATAAGCTGTATGAGCATGAAAGCTAGTAACATTATGAATAAGGTGCCTGACAGCAGGGAACTGTGATGTATAGGAATATCAGAAACATGGCTGGCCGGATGAATATAAATACAAGGATACAGAGTATTCAGGAAAGGAGGTGGTAGCCCTATGTATCCGGGATACCCAAGAGGTTAAAGTTGATCATACTGAGCTACTCTGGTTGGCTATCTTTTCTTTAATATGAAAAGGGTAAAACTAACACTAGAAGTATGCTACAGACTGCCAGATCAGAATAAGAAGGAAGACGGGTTATTCTACGAAGAGATCAGCATAAATGAAAGCCGCGAAGTGAAATTCCAAATCGGCCAAATATAAATTTGGAATACAAGAGTGGTTCGGAGTCAGTTAGTGAATGTAATGCACAGTTGCTTCATAGTCCAGTGCATCTGGGAAGCCACAGGACTCACTATGATCTTGACCTGGTAATAGTAAGTGACCCAGATAATGTACAGGGCATACGCATTGTGGCATATTCAGCAGCTAATCATCACAGAATGATTAAATTCAACATGATCCAGGATTCAGAACTTCTGAGGGCCAGGTATATAATTTTAAAAAGGTTAACTTCAAGGAAATGAGGGAAGAGGGGAAGACAATCTGAGTGGGGAGTTTGTTTAACAGTTCAGCAGAGAGGAGGCAAACATACTTAAAGACAAAATCCTGAGCCGTTAAGATAAATGCACGCTCGTGGTTCTCAAGATTAGATGAGCATGACCTCAAATGGACTAACAAATTAATTCGAAGCAAAATAAGCAGGAAAAATGACCTGTAAAAATCCTGCAGGGAGAAAGGTGAAGGAGTTCCCTGAGATGAATATAAGAACATGCAGAAACATATTGTTAAGATGGTCAAAGAGATAAAGAAAGACTTGGATTGAAACACAGCTGCAGTCACGAAACACAAGTAAAAAGTTACATCAATAGTATAACAGGAAAAGAACAGTTAGAGAACAGGCAAAATCATAAAAGATATTAGTTGGGCCAAAGTTGAGGAGCGTAATATAGTTAACATACTAAGTGATCACTTTCACTAAGTATACATTAGGGAAGACATGAGTAACATGCCCTTCCTAAATGGCAGTAATTCAATGACTTTGTCATAAATGTGAATGAAATCTTAGACCGCCTAAAAGGATTCAAAACAAATAAATCCCTGGGCTGGATGGTATTTATTGCTGATTGGAAAGAGACACAACAGATGAGACTTGTGAGCATTGTGAGGGAATATGTGAACACTGGAGGAGGTCCTGGAAGATTGAAAGCAGACTCCTGTTCATTTTCAAAAAGGGTAACAAAACAGACCAGGCAACTACAGATCCATTAGTCGCTGCCAATACCATATCAAGTAATGGAATCAATTTATTAAGAGTAAAATTTGGGAGTACCTGTATGATAAATGTGGGCAACACGGTGGCACAGTGGTTAGCACTGGTGCTTCACAGCGCCAGGGACCCGGGTTCGAATCTGACCTCGGGTGACTGTCTGTGTGGAGTTTGCACATTCTCCCCGTGTCTGCGTGGGTTTCCTCCGGGTGCTCCGGTTTCCTCCCACAGTCCAAAAATGTGCGGGTTAGGTTGATTTGGCTATGATAAATTGACCCTTAGTGTTAGGAGGGGATTAAATATGTGGGGTTATGGGGATAGGATGGGATATGTTACGGGGAATTAAATACGTGGGGTTACGGGGATAGGGTGGGATAGGTGCAGGCTCGATGTGGGGATTCTGTGTGAGAAAGCAGGGACAGGGTACTGGATTTGGATGATCAGCCATGATCGTATTGAATGGTGGAGCAGGCTCGACGGGCTGAATGGCCTACTCCTGCTCCTAGTTTCTATGTTTCTATGACTAAGGCAACAGCAGCCAATGTGTATTTGGAAGGGGAAAGATCCTACCTGACTGACCTTGAAACTTTTGAGGAAATTACATCCAAAATGGACTGTGCAAATCCCTACGCAGTACTGAACCTGGTCTTCCAAAGCATTTGACAAAATTCCCATGAGAAGCTACTACTTAAGCACAAAGTAGGAAGAAGCACATACTTGTTAGAGTAGCTATGTGTGGGGGGGATGCAGGGGGGTGTTGGGAAGTGCTGAGTGGGATGGTCAAGTGATCGATGTTGGGACTCCTACTGTTTCTAATTTGCATTAATCACAGATTCGGAAGTTCAATGCACCCGAGTTAAATTCACAGACAATGCCAAACTACTTGAACCTGAGGAGGTAGCTCATGGGCAACAAGATATGTAAGTATACAGCCAAAATAGTCGAGTACCAGTTGGAGGAAGTCATGGTCAAACTGTATGTAATTTGGTCAGACCATGCCTTGAGCAGTGTGTCTTTTTCTGGTCACTGAGACAGAAGGGAGACATTCAAGCCCTGGAGATGGTTTGTGAGGAAGGACTGGAGAAATCTTTCAATGTTGAAAGGAGGTGACTTGAAAGGTGATCTTACAGAGGTAGATAATTTGGTAAATGACAGAAAGGATAGACCCTAAACATTACTTCAAACTGTCACAGTAGGCCATGGAGACACAGATCAAATTTAGTAAAAGGCATATTTAGAACTGATGTCTGAAAGTTTTTCATACAGAGTGATCCACACATGGATTGGACTTTTGGGTGGAGTTGTACAGGTGAAAACCCTAGAATCATTTAAGAAGTGGATGGATGTCATGATGGGGGACTGCAGGGTCTTTCTGGATGGATAACTTAAGATGTGCTATGGCTTTCCCTCATGTTATCTATCTTGGAAAGGCCACAGTAGGAGAATTGATCAGGTTTGTCACAATCATGCAGCTTACATTTAATAGTGCAGCAGATGTTGAAGTTAATTGGTGTGCTTTTGGGATAGCTGCATTGGCCTGTTCTAATGGACATTAAAGGGCCCCTGGCACTATTTAAGATGTACAGGGAGTTTTCCCAGTGTACCTCTTAACCAATACTACTTAAAGACCTAACTGGTATTTACAATATGTTGCTGTAACACAATGGTTGCTGTGTTTGCCTGTACAATGGCTGTATACATAACAAAAGTTCATTTTATAAAGTGCTTTGAGATGTCTTGACTGAAGGGCACTACATAAATGTAAAGTTTGTTATGACTTGTTTTCTAAATTGGTGACTAAATTTG
Organism: Squalus acanthias; assembly: GCA_030390025.1. Lineage (NCBI taxonomy): Eukaryota > Metazoa > Chordata > Chondrichthyes > Squaliformes > Squalidae > Squalus > Squalus acanthias. The sequence goes on along the minus strand of CM059427.1, from coordinate 20,692,998 downwards.
TAATGCTGGGGAAGGCGAATACTGCTGATTGCACCATACTTTGAGTATATTGTACCATCATCAAGTGAAACTGGAAACAGATTAAATTTTCTAATAGCAGCAACCTAAGTTTTCTTAAACTAACGAGTTGAAATGGAGAAATCCAAAATGCAACTTTGCTTATACAATAGCAAAATACTGTGGATGCTGGAATCTGAAATAAAAACAAAATGCTTGAAATACTCAGCAAGTCAGGCAGCATCTGTGGAGAGAGAAACATAGAGTTAACATTTCAGGTCTGTAACCTTTCGTCAGAACTGGAAAAAGTTAAGAGGTGTAAGCCTCTCCCTTCCTACTGTCCAGGGCCCCAAACACTCCTTCCAGGTGAAACAGCGATTTACTTGTACTTCTTGCAAATTAGTATACTGTATTTGCTGCTCATGATGCGGTCTCCTCTACATTGGGGAGACCAAACGCAGATTGGGTGACCTTGCGGAACACCTTCGTTCAGTCCATAAGCGTGACCCCGAGCTTGCAGTCGCCTGTCACTTTAATTCTCCCCTCCACTCCCACTCTGATCTCTCCATCCTCGGCCTCTTGCACTGTTTCAACGAAGCTCAACGTAAGCTCGAGGAACAGCACCTCCTCTTTCGATTAGGCACGTTACAGCCTCTGGACTCAACATCGAGTTCAACAATTTCAGACCATAACCTCTGCCCCTATTTTTTCAGATGGCAGTTGTTGATGATTCTTCCATCCCCCATTTGCAGCATTTAACCACTCCTGCCTTCCACCCTATCACAGACTGTCCCTTTTGTTCTTTCTCCTCCTCACCCCTTTCCCTGCCTCTGCACCTGGTTAAAATCTGTTATACCTCTAACTTTTTCCAGTTCTGACGAAAGTCACAGACCTGAAACATAACCTCTGTTTCTCTCTCCACAGATGCTGCCTGACCTGCTGAATATTTCCAGCATTTTCTGTTTTTATTGCAACTTTACTTATTTGTATTCATTGCTGGCTCCTCTAAGTCCTGTCTGAATTGACATGATTTCCATGATGATTTTCAAAATGCAAATTTTCAAAATTAAACTGTTGCTGTGAACCAGATTATCTTGCTGTCTGACAAATGCAATAGGGAAAGAATGCAATGACTTCACTCATGTTTGAAAGAAAAACCAATCCACAATAAAAGTTGAGCTTACAGTAGAAATTCTTGTTAAAATCAACAGCAATGTTACAGGTTTCAGCAAAGGGTGACTTTTCTCAGTGAATGTTTATTGGTGACTGGAAGGATTCCCGTTGGGTTTCACTGATGGTGGGATCCTAAAATAAATGGGCTTCTTACTGAAGTATCGATGGTGAATTATATTTGTGTCCTTGTTCACTGAAATGCATTAGTTATTTGTATGTACTGCTTGTAAAATTTTATATAATTGAAATGAAGCATAATACGGGATCAGTAGCATAGTGGTTATGTTACTGGACTAGTAATCCAGAGGCCCGGACTAATGATCCAGAGACGTGAGTTCAAATCCCACCACGGCAGCTGGGGAATTTAAATTCAGTTAATTAAATAAATCTGGAATCAGTAACGGTGACCAAACTATCGGATTGTCGTAAAAACGCATCTGGTTCACTAATGTCCTTTCGGGAAGGAAATCTGCCATCCTTACCTGGTCTGGCCTATATGTGACTCCAGACCCACAGTAATGTGGTTGACTTTTAACTGCCCTCTGAAATGGCCTAGATAGCCACTCAGTTGTACACAACCGCTACGAAAAACAGTAATAAGAATAAAACTGGACGGACCACCCGGCATTGACCTCGGCACCGGCTTCAGATGTGACAGCAGCACACCCAGCCCAGTCAACCCTGCACAGTCCTTGTAGAGACGAAATCTCGGACAACCTCCATCGTGTTGTGTGGCACTACCACTACCTGGGGAAGCTGCAACACAGGACTACATGCATGCTAAACAGCGGAAGCAGTATGCTATAGACAGAGCTAAGTCCTCCTTACTAACATCTGGGGATTTGTGCCAAAATTGGGAGAGCTGTCCCACAGACTAGTCAAGCAACAGCCTGACATAGTCACTCAGAATCATACCTTTCAGCCAATGTCCCAAACTCCTCCATCACCATCCCTGGGTATGTCCTGTCCCACCGGCAGGACAGACCCACCAAGGGTGGCGGCACAGTGGTATACAGTCGGGAGCGAATGACCCTGGGAGTCCTCAACATTGACTCCGGACCCCATGAAGTCTCATGGCTTCAGGTCAAGCACGGGCAAGGAAACCTCCTGCTGATTATCACCTACCGCCCTCCCTCAGCTGATGAATCGGTACTCTTCCATGTTGAACACCACTTGGAAGAAGCACTGAGAGTAGCAAGGGCACAGAATGTACTCTGGGTGGGGGACTTCACTACTGACCGAGCTGGCCGAGTCCTGAAGAACATGGCTGCCAGACTAGGACTGCAGCAGGTGGTGAAAGAACCAACACGAGGGGAAAAACCTACTTGACCTCGTCCTCACCAATCTACCTGTCGCAGATGCATCTGTCCATGACAGTATTGGTAGGAGTGACCACTGCACAGTCCTTGTGGAGACGAAATCTCATCTTCACACTGAGGACACCCTCCATCGTGCTGTGTGGCACTACCACCGTGCTAAATGGGATAGATTCAGAACAGATCTAGCAGCTCAAAACTGGGCATCCATGAGGCGCTGTGGGCCATCAGCAGCAGCAGAAGAATTGCATTCCACCACAATCTGTAATCTCATGGCCCGGCATATCCCTCACTCTACCATTACCATCAAGCCAGGGGACCAGCCCTGGTTTAATGAGGAGTGCAGAAGAGCATGCCAGAAGCAGCACCAAGCGTACCTAAAAATGAGGTGCCAACCTGGGGAAGCTGCAACACAGGACTACATGCACGCTAAACAGCAGAAGCAGCATGCTACAGACAGCGCTAAGCGATCCTACAATCAACGGATCAGATCAAAGCTCTGCAGTCCTGCTACATCCAGTCGTGAATGGTGGCGGACAATTAAGCAACTAACGGGAGGAGGAGGCACCATGAATATCCCCATCCTCAATGATGGTGGAGCCTAGCACGCGAGTGCAAAAGACAAGGCTGAAGCGTTTGCAACCATCTTGAGCCAGATGTGCCGTGTGGATGACCCATCTCGGCCTCCTCCTGAGGTCCCCACCACAGAAGCCAGTCTTCAGCCAATTCGATTCATTCCACGTGATATCAAGAAACTGCTGAGCACACTGGATACAGCAAAGGCTATGGGCCCTGACAACATCCCGACTGTCGTGCTGAAGACTTGTGCTCCAGAACTAGCCGCGCCTCTAGCCAAGCTGTTCCAGTACAGCTACAATACTGGCATCTACCCGACAATGTGGAAAATGCCCAGGTAAGTCCTGTCCACACAAAGCAAGACAAATCCAATCTGGCCAATTACCGCCCCATCAGTCTACTCTCAATCATCAGCAAAGCGATGGAAGGTGTCAGCGACAGTGCTATCAAGCAGCACTTACCTGCTCACCGATGCTCAGTTTGGGTTCCGCCAGGACCACTCGGCTCCAGACCTCATTATAGCCTTGGTTCAAACATGGACAAAAGAGCTGAATTCCAGAGGTGAGGTGAGAATGACTGCCCTTGACATCAACGCAGCAGTTGACCGAGTGTGGCATCAAGGAGCCCTAGTAAAATTAAAGTCAATGGGAATCGGGGAAAACTCTACACTGGCTGGAGTCATACCTAGCACAAATAAGATGGTTGTAGTTGTTGGAGGTCAATCATCTCAGCCCCAGTACATCGCTGCAGGAGTTCCTCAGGCAGTGTCCTGGGCCCAACCATCTTCAGCTGCTTCATCAATGACCTTCCCTCCATCATAAAGTCAGAAGTGGGGATGTTCGCTGATGATTGCACAGTGTTCAATTCCATTCACAACTCCTCAGATAATGAAGCAGTCCATGCCCAAATGCAGCAAGACCTGGATGACATTCAGGCTTGGTCTGATAAGTGGCAAGTAACATTCGCACCACACAAGTGCCAGGCAATGACTATGTCCAACAAGCGCCCTGTGACATTCAATGGCATTACCATCGCCAAATTCCCCCACCATCAACATCCTGGGGGTCACCATTGACCAGAAACTTAACTGGACCATCCACATAAATATTGTGGCTACAAGAGCAGGTCAGAGGCTGGGTATTCTGCGGCGAGTGTCTCACCTCCTGACTCCCCAAAGCCTTTCCACCATCTACAAGGCACAAGTCAGGAATGTGATGGAATACTCTCCACTTGCCTGGAAGAGTGCAGCTCCAGCAACACTCGAGACCTCAACACCATCCAGGACAAAGCAGCCTGCTTGATTGGCACCCCATCCACCACCTTAAACATTCATTCCCTCCACCACCGGCGCAGTGTGGCTGCAGTGTATACCATCTACAAGATGCACTGCAGCAACTCACGAAGGCTTCTTCGGCAGCACCTCCTAAACTCGCGACCTCTACCACCTAGAAAGACAAGGGCAGCAGGCGCATGGGAACACCACCACCTCCAAGTTCCCCTGCAAGTTACACACCATCCTGACTTGGAAATATATCGCCGATCCTTCATCGTCGCTGGGTCAAAATCGTGGAACTCCCTCCCTAACAGCACTGTGGGAGTACCTTCACCACAAGGACTGCAGCAGTTCAAGAAGACAGCTCGCCACCACCTTCTCAAGGGCAATTGGGGATGGGCAGTAAATGTTGGCCTTGTCAGTGACGCCCACATCCCAGGAACGAGTAAAAAAAAAAAAAACATAAATAACGTGAATCATCTTCCTGAGACATCGTGGTTATGCAATTCATGTCTGAGAAATGAGCTAATTTTGTTTATGATGTATCTAAATATACCGTCTTGTATATTGCAACCTAATATTTAAGTTGATAAATTACTGTCTGCTCGCTGTTGTGGCCATAAATTTGCACTTGTCATTGACGAGCACATTGTGGAATGCTAAGGAATTAAAAACAGTAGATAGAATCATAGAAGTTTACAGCACAGAAGGAGGTCATTGGGTGTCGGCTGAAAAAGAGCTATACAGCCTAATACCACTTTCCAGCTCTTGGTCTGTAGGCCATGGCACTTCACGTGGAAACCTAAGTACTTTTTAAGCTCAATGAGGGTTTTTGTCTCTACCGCCCTTTCAGGCAATGTGTTCCAAACTCCCACCACCCTCTGGGTGAAAAGATTTCTCTTCAACTCCCATCTAATCCATCCACCAATTACTTTAAATCTATGCCCCTCCCGGTTATTTTTTTTTATTAGTTTATGGAATGTAGGCGTCCCCAGACGTTGGTGAGGAGGACTTTGCAGGGTTGACTGGGCTGGGTGTGCCGGTGCCGAGTGGTCCGTTTTCATTTTTATGTTTAGTTTCGGTTTGTTACAACTGAGTGGCTTGCTAGGCCATTTCAGAGTCAACCACATTGCTGTGGGTCTGGAGTCACATATAGGCCAGACCAGGTAAGGACTGCAGATTTTCTTCCCTACAGGGTTTTTAACAACAATCCAATAGCTTCATGTTTACTAGCTTTTTATTCCAGATTTATTTAATTAACTGAATTTAAATTCCCCTGGAAGCTGCCGTGGTGGGATTTGAACTCACTCTCTGGATCATTAGCCCAGGCCTCTGGATTACTAGTCCAGTGACATTACCATTATGCTACTGTTCCCTTGACCTCTCTGCTAAGGGAAATAGGTCCTTTCTATCCACTTTATCTAGGTCCCCCATAATTTTATACACCTCAATGAAATCTCCCCTCAGCCTCCTCTGTTCCAAGGAAAACAACCCCAGCCTATCCAATCATTCTTCATAGCTAAAATTTTCAAGTCCTGGCAACATCCTCGTAAATCTCCTCTGTATCCTCAAAAATCTCCTCTGTACCTCTCTAGTACAATCACATCTTTCCTGTAATGTGGCGACCAGAACTGTACACAGTACTCTAGCTGTGGCCTAACTAGTGTTTTATACAGTACTAGCATAACCCCCATGCCATTATATTCTATGCCTCATCTAATAAAGGAAAGTATCCTGTATGCCTTCTTAACCACCTTATCTATGTGTTCTACCTTTAGGGATCTGTGGACATGCACTCCAAGGTCCCTTTGTTCATCTACTCTTCTCAGTATCCTACCATTTATTGTGCATTCCCTGCCTTTTTAGCCCTCCCCAAATACATTACCTCACACTTCTCCTGGTTGAATTCCATTTGTCATTTTTCTTCCCACCTGATCAGTCCATTAATATCTTCCCGCAGTCTACAGCTTTCTTCCTCACTATCAATCGCATGACCAATTTTTGTATCATCTGCAAACTTCTTAATCATGCTCCCTACATTGACGTCTAAATCATTGATGCATACCACAAAAAGCAAGGGACCTAGTACTGAGCCCTGCAGAACCCCACTGGAAACAGCCTTCTAGTCACCTAAGACCACTACCCTTTGATTCCTGCCACTGAGCCAATTTTGGATGCAACTTGCCACTTTCCCTTGGATCCCATGGCCTTTTACTTTTCTGACCAGTCTGCTATGTGGGACCTTGTTAAAAGCCTTGCTAAAATCCATGTAGACTACATCAAACGTGCTACCCTCATCGACCCTCCTCCTTATCTCCTCAAAAAATTCAATCAAATTAGACACGACCTTCCCTTAACAAATCCATGCTGACTGTCCTTGATTAATCCATGCCTTTCTAAATGACAATTAATACTGTCTCTCAGAATTTTTCCCAATAATTGTCCCACCACCGAGATTAGGCTGACCAGCCTGTAATTACTTGGTATATCGCTTTTTCTCCCTGTTTAAAAAATCTCTCTTCTCTCTCTTAGGCAGTCCCTCGGAACCGAGGATGACTTGCTTCCACATTAAAAATGAGTTCTCAGGTGACTGATGAGTCCAATGCGGGACCTACAGTCTCTGTCACAGGTGGAGCAGACGGTGGTTGAAGGGGCGGGTGGGTGGGGTGCTTGGGTTGACTTGCGCTTGGCTTCCGCTTGCTCCCGGCGAAGAGACTCGGTGTTCGGCGCCTTCCCGGATGCTTCTCTTCCACTTCGTGCGGTCTTGGGCCAGGGATTCCCAGGTGTCGGTGGGGATGTTACACTTTTTCAAGGAGGCTTTGACGGTGTCCTTGAAGCGTTTCCTCTGCCCACCTGGGGCTCTCTTGCCGTGTCGGAGCTCCGAGTAGAGCACTTGTTTTGGGAGTCTCGTATCGGGCATGTGGACGATGTGACCCGTCCATCGGAGCTGATCGAGCGTGGTCAAAGCTTCGATGCTGGGGATGTTGACCTGAGCGAGAACACCGACATTGGTGCGCCTATCCTGCCAATGGATTTGCAGGATCTTGCGGAGGCAGTGTTGGTGGTACCTCTCCAGTGCTTTGAGGTGTCTGCTGTACATGGTCCATGTCTCTGAGGCATACAGCAGGGCGGGTATCACTGCTGCTCTGTAGACCATGAGCTTAGTGCCGTGTCTGAATGGTAAATTGAATTGGCTAAACAATGGTACAATGTTAACAGTCCTCCGGCACCACACCTGTAGCCAGAGAGGATTGGAAAATGATGGTCAGAGCCTCCACTATTTCCTCTGTTGCTTCTCTTATCAGCCTGGGATACATTTCATCCGGGCCTGGCGATTTATCTACTTTCAAAGATGCTAAACCCCTTAATATTTCCCTTCTCACTATGTTTATCTCATCTAATATTTTACACTCCTCCTCCTTAACTATAATGTCTGCGTCGTCCCTCTCTTTTGTGAAGACAGACTCATCGTATTAAGAACTATACCCACGTCTTCCGCCTCTGCGCACAGGTTACCTTTTTGGTCTCTAACGGGCCATACTCTCTCTTTAGATATCTTCTTGCTCTTTATGTATTTATAAAACATTTTGGGATTTTACTTGCATATATTATGTTATAGATTCAGAGTGTGGTGAAACACTTTTATACAAAAAAAAGACAGTTTTATGTATTCAAGTGAAAGTCGTAATTTTTGTTTGACAGTCTTGCAATGTATTTACAAAACATTTAAATCATTTGAATAGGGTAATACATTTAAGTGCAATAATATCTGGGCAATGCAGTCAGACCTATCCTTTTTAGATAAATAACCATGTGACTATTTTAAAATAAATATTTAGATAATGTTGGTTATATAATCATTATGTATATATGTGCTGTATTTAGAAAATGAAACAGACAAATTATTTCTTTTAATTTTCTTATGAACTACTATACACATTATCTGTTACATGCTTTCGTAACAATGCCCCTCACTTACTCCTCCCTTATTTTGCATTAATTACATTCTGTAACTATTATTGTGGCAATTGCAACTGCAGGGCACGTTGGACCTAAATTATATTTGAACAATTAAAACCTATTTTTGGATATAACTTTCTAATGAATTCTAATACTTGTAAATACTCTCAATCATAAACTATTAGCTGACACTGTAGACCATTTAAAAAAAAAATGCATAAAACAGGCTTAACTGGACTAGTCAAACTGGGAACAGGAACTAGTTACGTGGGAACAACTTGCATAGGACAGGGATTTAAAAGAAAGACTTGCATTTATATAGCGCCTTTCACGAGCACCAGACATCCCGAAATGCCTTACAGCCAATGAAGTACTTTTGGAGTGTAGTCACTGCTGTAATGTTGGAAACGTGGCAGCCAATATGTGCACAGCAAGCTCCCACAAATAGCAATGTGATAATGACCAGATAATCTGATTTTTTTTTTTTTAGTGATGTTGATTTAGGGATAAATATTGGCCGGAGCACCCACAACCTTATGACTCGGAGGCGAGAGTGTTACCAACTGAACCACAGCTGACAATTTGGATACATCCCAAGTTTCATACTCATCTGCTTGGCTGTATTTTTATCCACTTCATTTGTGCCTTGAATCTTTAAATTTGGATAAGTTGGATAATTTAAACTAAGTTTGAACTCTGACAATAAGTGTACATACAGTATTTAGTAGTTACGTGGGAACAACTTGAATTAGTGGTAAGTAGCACGGAGTCCAGTTCTACGGAGTACTGCTTCTACATAGTACTAAACTTGGGAATTTGGTGAGTGAGGGAATTCGGTGAGGTGGGGATAAGAGGTGCTGCTTGATGCATTAAAAAAAATATAAACAACTAGAGTTATATTAGGACTGTGGGCAAAGTTACAGTAAAGAACTAAAGCATATAACTAAATGTAATAAATGAAAGAAGGTTATTATCTTGATTAAAAACTATTAATAGACAATTGAGTATTTCAAAATTAAAGCCTCTTTATCTGAATGCACGCAGCATTCGTAACAAGATAGATGAATTGACGGCACAAAAGAAATAAATGGGTATGATCTGATGGCCATTACAGAGACATGGTTGCAAGGTGACCAAGGCTGGGAACTGAATATTCATGGGTATTTGAAATTTCGGAAGGATAGGCTGAAAGGAAAAGGAGGTGTGGTAGCTCTGTTGATAAAGGATGAGATCAGTACAGTAGTGAGAAATGATCTTGGCTCGGAAGATCAATATGTAGAATCAGTTTGGGTGGAGTTAAGAAATAATAAGGGAAAGAAGTCACTTGTGGGAGTAGTCTATAGGCCCCCTAACAGTAGCTACACTGTAGGACACCGTATAAATCAAGAAATAATAGGGGCTTGTAAGAAAGGTACTGCACATATCATGGGCGATTTTAATCTTCATATAGATTGGACAAATCAAATTGGCAAAGGTAGCCTTGAGGACGTGTTCAGAGTGTATTCAGGACAGTTTCTTAGAACAGTACTTTGTGGAACCAACCAGGAAACAGGCTATTTTAGATCTGGTAATGTGTAATGAGACAGGATTAATTAATGATCTCATAGTAAAGGATCCTCTAGGGAAGAGTGATCATAACATGATCGAATTTCACATTCAGTTTGAGGGTGAGAAACTTGGCCTGAAACTAATGTCTTAAACTTAAATAAAGGCAATTACAAAGGTATGAAGACAGAGTTGGCTAAAGTGGACTGGGAAAATGGATTGAAAGGTAAGATGGTAGATAAGCAGTGGCAGACTTTTAAGGAGATACTTCATAACTCTCAACAAAGATATGTTCCAGTGAGAAAGAAAGACTACGAGAAGGATGAACCATCCGTGGCTAACTAAGGAAGTTGAGGATATCAAATTGAAAGAAAAGGCATACAATATCACGAAGATTAGTGGTAGGCCAGAAGATTGGGAAATATTTAGAAACTTGCAAAGGATGATTAAAAAATAATAGAGGGAGAAAATAGATTGAGAGTAAACGAGCAAGCAATATAAAAACAGACAGCAAGAGCTTCTACAAGTATATAAAAAAGAAGAGAGTAGCTAAAGTAAACGTTGGTCCCTTAGAGGATGAGACTGGGGAATTAATAATGGGAAACAAGGAAATGGCTGAGACTTTGAACAAATATTTTGTATCTGTCTTCACAGTAGAAGACACAAAAAGCATCCCAATAATAGTGGAAAATCAATGGGCAAAAGGGAGGGAGGAACCTAAAACTATCACTAGAGAAAAAGTACTAGGCAAACTAATGGGACTAAAGGCTGACAGGTCCCCTGCACCTGATGGCCTGCATCCTAGGGTCTTAAAAGAAGTGGCTGCAGAGATAGTGAATGCATTGGTTGTAATCTTCTAAAATTCCCTAGATTCTGGAAAGGTTCCAGCGGATTGGAAAACCGCAAATGTAACACCCCTATTCAAGAAAGGAGGGAGACAGAAGGCAGGAAACTATAGGCCAGTTAGCCTAACATCTGTCATTGGGAAAATGCTGGAATCCATTATTAAGGAAGTAGTAGCAGGACATTTAGAAAATCATAATACAATCAAGCAGAGTCAACATGGTTTTATGAAAGGGAAATTGTGTTTGACAAATTTATTAGAGTTCTTTGAAGATATAACGAGCAGGGTGGATAAAGGGGAACCAGTAGAGGTAGTGTATTTGGATTTCCAAAAGGCATTCGATAAGGTGCCACATAAAAGGTTACTGCACAAGATAAGGGGCCGGATATTCTGATCCCTATGGGTGGGTACACGCTGTGTACCCACCTGTAGGGACATCGGAAATGCCGGTTTCAGGCATGCACTGCGCATGCGCTGGAAACCGGCATTCCCGATCTGTCAAGAAAGCTCTTGACAGATCCTCCGGCTGCCCTGGAGAAGGGCCTCTGCAGGCGGATAGTTCCGCTTTTTGAAGACCCTCTTCCCGCAGAAAACCCTTACAATTCTTGCGCCTGGTAAAAGCAGGCATAAGGCCTGCGATCTGAATATCTGGGCCATTAGCTCATGGTGTTGGGGGTAATATATTAGCATAGATAGAGGATTGGCTAACTAACAGAAAACAGAGAGTCGGGATAAATGGGTCATTTTCAGGTTGGCAAACTATAACTAGTGGGGTGCCACAGGGATCAGTGCTGGGCCTCAACTATTTACAATATATATTAATGACTTTGATGAAGGGACCGAGTGTACTGTAGCCAAATGTGCTGACGATACAAAGATCGGTGGGAAAGCAAGTTGTGAGGAGGACGCAAAGAATCTGCAAAGGGATATAGATAGGTTAAGTGAGTGGGCAAAAATTTGGCAGATGGAGTATAATGTGGGAAAATGTGAGGTTATCGACTTTGGTAGGAAGAATAGGAAAAAAAAAATATCATTTAAATGGAGAGACTACAGAATGCTGCGGTACAGAGGGATCTGGGTGTCCTCGTACATGAAACACAAAAAGTTAGCATGCAGGTACAGCAAGTAATTAGGAAGGCAAATGGAATGTTGGCCTTTTGCAAGAGGGATGGAGTATAAAAGTAGGGAAGTCTTGCTACAACTGTACAGGGTGTTGGTGAGACTACACCTAGAGTACTGCGTACAGTTTTGGTCTCCTTATTTAAGGAGGGATATACTTGCATTGGAGGCAGTTCAGAGAAGGTTCACTAGGTTGATTCCTGGGATGAAGGGGTTGCCTTATGAGGAAAGGTTGGGCCTAAACTCATTGGAGTTTAGAAGAATGAGAGGTGATCTTATTGAAACATATAAGATTCTGAGGGGCCTTGATAGGGTCGATGCTGAGAGGATGTTTCCCCTCGTGGGGGAATTTAGAACGAAGGGGCATAGTTTCAGAATAAGGGGTTGCCCATTTAAGACGGAGATGAGGAGGAATTTCTTCTGAGGGTCGTGAATCTTTGGAATTCTCTACCCCAGAGAGCTGTAGAGGCGGAGTCATTGAATATATTCAAGGCTGAGAGACAGATTTTTGAACTACAGGGGAGTCAAAGAGTTATGGGGAACAGGCAGAAAAGTGGAGTTGAGGCCAAGATCAGATCAGCCATGATCTTATTGAATGGTGGAGCAGGCTCGAAGGGCCTACTCCTGCTCCTATTTCTTATGTTCTTATTTAATTTTTGAACATACATACTTTTTGGAGCTATTAAAATGTATATTTCTGACATCTGTCAAAGTGTTTTTTTTGTTGTAAATGTCAAAAGCTGAAAGCGTAAAAATGTTTGGTCCCGGAGAACTTTTAATTCATTGTATTCTTTAGGCAAAACAGATAATGACACTGCTCATATCGCCTAGTTAAATATCTAGAGCAGCTTTTACATCCTACCCTGGGTGTGAGATCTCGTGCTTTTTTTCTTAATTAGTGCTTGAAGCTGTTTCTTCACACTTTTTTAGAATTTGGGCATAATTTTGTGCTCATCAACACGAGGTATATCCGATGCAGGATGAAGCGTTACTTCAACCTTTGCACAGTTTTCAGCATCAAGCACTCCCAAGGCAAGATGTGGGGTTAAGATCCTACTACTCGACTGTGAAGTTAGGCCATTTATTTTTACCAGTGCGCTTTACCCACTATACCAATTAATAGAGAATTGTCATACAGTCTCCTCCCATTAGCTGAAAACTTACCTCCTTCAGCTTTCCCTTCCTCCTACAATCTTATAGACTTTTAAACATAGGTTTGGCATCGCTGTTTTATGATTGATGCCCTCTTCTGTTTTTCTTTTCAACCTTGGTAATTCCACCATCATAGGCTGTAGCCCTTAACCTACTTTTATTTTTTAAAACTTGTGTAAGCCTCTCTGAGTGAGGGCAACAATTATGACCCAATTGTGCAGGATTATGGCAGTTGTTTTGTGTGCTGTTGACATACCAGGAACTGGGTGAGACTGCTCATTCCATCAGTTTCTGTTGGATTCAAGTCTGGGTTCTGGCTGCCTGTACCATCCACCTCTCCTCATACAGCAGAACTAATGTGGCAAAAATGCAATCCAGCCCCTTCCCCCCCCCCCCCCAAAAAATCATTAGATGGGGGAAAAATACTATAATTTTGCCTTTCGAGGAGTTTACTGACTGTGTCTTGCTGAAAAGGTGGGTGTAGTTTCTTGAAGTGTTCCAGTTGATTTGTTTAATTAGTTAAACAGTTATGTTTTTAAACTGACTTTCTTTATAAAAGGAGAATCCCATGGTGCCTCAGTGTGTTACCATAGAGTGGTACATTGTGGATTGGCAGTCAGTTCCCTGCGTTCTGAAATTTCTGACCTTTGCCATGTTATGATAAGTTATATATTTTTAATTTAACTGCATGACTTCTTGCACTTGTACTGTCCATATGTGAACCTAACTGAGCTCAAACGCCTTAAAAGAGCAACATCACCTTCTTGTGAGCTGCAAACAATTTTCTTCAGGTGCCATCTCTGCTCTCGAGGCTGGCAGTCATGATGGCAAACAATGCTTGATCTGCAGCTGGTCGAATCACAGTAGAGCTTGGGGGAAAAATTCAGTTGGTTGCGCCTCCCGTTAGCGCCTTAAGAGGGCACTAATGGGGCGCAAAGCAACTAGCGCCCGGGCGCGGCGATGTTTGCGCCGCTCGCGAAATTAACTAGACATTTTGCGGCGGCGCTAAACAGTACCGCCACAGATCTCCTGCGCCGGCAGATCGTGACGTCAATCGAGTGCGCAACGCCCCTGAGCGGATATTGAGTGGCGCCCCCTGCCTTACCGCCTGCCGCTAGCAACGACAGGTTGAGGGGAGCGTTTTGCAGTGAGGAAGGGACTGGGGGAGCGCTATTTGAAGGCGAACGCTTCCTGCCTTTTTTTGTTGGCGACATTTTTGAACCACGCATTCAGAGAGAGAGAGAGAGACTTCTGGAGAGATTCAACGCTGTGTGAAGGAGTTTTTGGTACTGAGCAGCACTTTGTAGGTTCATTTTGATTTGCCCTTCCTTGTATCGATTTAGAAGAGACTGTGGAGGCTGCACTCTGAGCTCTTTCCCTGGGCCTCTCCATTGTTCTTTCCAGCAGATTTGATGTACAGGTCTCTCCAGGCCGAGATTCAAGGCTGCAATGAGCAGGATGTGGATGGAAAGCAAGATCAACCCTCCCCTTTAAGAACTGGCCGACGCCATTGTGTCTGTGTTCCATTGCTGACTGACATCACATGAGCTTCGCCAGCGCTCTGAGTTAGCGCTTCGCTCCTCGGCCTTTGCGCCTTAAGACAGATGTGTAGCGCCTGATTTAGCGCTCCAATCACCTCCAGGGGCGATAAAAGTCAAGTTTGCAGTCGGAGGCGATAATTAGCGCCAGGCGCTAATCTTTGCGCCCGGCCGATAATTGCGCCCCCAAACGGGGCGATACTGAATTTTTCCCCCCTTGACTTTTAAAGTTCCCGTGGCATTATTTGAAGGAGAATAGAAGGTTCTCCGAATGCCCTGCCTAACACTTCTCCCTTACTAAAGAAAACATTGAAAATAGCTGATCTTACGGCATTCATTGAAGGAAAGAAGGAGGTTGAAAGAGAGATGGAGCTGTGCAGGAGCAAAGAGATTTATGTGTCCATGAACACCGATCATTAAAAGCTAGTGCACTGAGCCAAAAAGCAGCCAAAAAGGCTAATAAAAAAAGTTGGTCTTTATCTCCAGAGGGTTGGAATACAAACGTGAGTAAGTAATACTTCAGTTGTCCAGAGTTTTGGCCAAACCCTATCTGGAGGACTGTGTTCAGTTTGGGCACCGAACCTCAGGGAAGATATATTGGCCTTGGAGGGGGTGCAGTGCAGATTCACAGAATGATACTGGACCTTTTAAAGGGTTAATTTATGAGAACAGATTGTATAAACTTGGTTTGTACTCTCTTGAGTTTAGAAGGTTGAGAATGATATAATCGAGGTGTTTAAAATGAAGGGATTCAGTAGGGTAGATACAGAGAAACTATTTCCTCCTGGAGGTGGAATCCAGAACAAGGCGGCATAATCTTAATATTAGAGCTGACCTTTCGGGAGTGAAATCAGAAAGTACTTTTTCACACAAACGGTAGTGGAAATCTGGGACTGCTCTTCCAAAAGGCTGTCAATTGAAATTTTAAAAGATCGAGATCGACAGAATTTTGTTGACTGGCCAACTCCTGTTCCTGTGTTTCCCCCTGTCTGGTCAGTAGTACTCCGTCAACCAAAACCATCAGAATGGAGTGATTAGTTGTTCAACTCCTCACCATTTGTGGAATCTTGCTGTGCACAAAATGGCTGTAACCCTTGGTTAATGTCACTGCGCTTCAAAGTAATTCATTATAATTAGTGTTTTGAAACATTTTTGAGAGATGTGATAAGGCATTACAATATATAACAACTTACATTTATATAACACCTTGAACGTAAGAAACATTCCAAGCTGCTTTGCATACGGAAACAGGTAGGAAAAATGAACCATGGAGAGAGGGAGAGAGAGAGAGATCGGGAGGGTTGCTGGGTGACTGAAAGAAGGGCTTTGAGAGAGTTTTTAAAGGCAAAGAGAGAACTATATGAGTTTCTAAGTGTTCTAAACATGGTCAATGAGTACAAAAGTAGATGTAATGCTAAACCTATACAAATCATTGGTTAGGCTCCACTTAGAATATTGTGTCCAGTTTTGGGCCCCCTACTTTAGGAAAGGTGGCCAAGCTATGAAGAATTTCACCAGGATGATACCAGGGATGAAAGGCTTTAGTTATGTGGAGAGACTAGAGAAACTGGGGCTCTTTTTTTTTCATTGGAGCAGAGAAGGCTAAGTTGAGATCTGATACAGATGTTCAAACCTATGAAGGGTTTTCATGATATAATTAAGGGAATTATATGAATTAAGGTATTCATTGGTCAGTGAGCTGGTAACCAGAGGGCATACATTTCCGATTATAAGCAAAAGAATGAAGGGAGAGGTTAGGAGATTTTTTTTGACACAGAGGAATGTCCTACCAGAAACCATGATGGAAGCAAAATCCAATATTAAAAGGGAAGTTGATATATATTTGAAAAAGAAAAATTCAACAGGGAATGGGGAAAGGCAGGGAGATGGAACTAATTGGATAGCTTTTTTCAGAGAGTTGGCACAGACTTTTCTGGTCCCGTACATTCCTACATAACAGTTTATCCTATTCTGTTGTGCGCGCGTGGATTTTACATAATTTTAGCTTCAGTCGATAATTTAAAAATAAATTTGAACAAGTTCTTATTTTTGTACTATGTTTCGAAGGAATACCTAATCTTTTCTAAATTTTGTCTTCAGTTAAAACTTTTAATGACTAATGTTCTTAATAGACTATATAAGCCTTGTGTATTTGTGCTATTTTAGGATAACTAATGTGTGGTGGTTATATATACAATTTAATGCTAAACCGCTATCTGTAGTCTCCTTTCAGGTGAACAGTACTGTTTGTATCTGTTCTCTGCCTGTGGATGTACAATTCTGTCATTCAGTTATAACCGTTTAATCTTTACTGCGCTATAATTATGGCACTTCACGTCTATCTGAGCACCTAAAATTATTTTCATCTCCGCTATCACGGAATACTTTTTGTTTAGTCAGATGTTAATAGTGTGGCTACAGATAGTAATGATGGTATACCAGAGAGGCTTAATTTCATACCAGGACTGAAAATGTACTTTATTATTGACACTAGGCAAAGATCTGATACTTCACTTGATTGTTGCTACTAAATGTACATGTACTATATACATGTTTCTTTTAACTCTTAATCCTCAGGTTAGTTCTGCATCAGAGAACAGCTAGCTATTTAAGGGGAATGGCTTCTAAATATGGGTGGAACTTGATTTTTTTTCTTTTTTGTCCAAATGCATTTATCAACAAATTAACTTCCTCATTTAGTGAAGTCATTTTCTGGAATGCTCAGATTTTTTTTGGCATTTATAGTTAATCCTCGCAGTTAATTTAAAATGAGAATGACAGGAGAGATGAATCCTTGGCTGATTTCAAAAGTACATTTTAATAGGGTAAAGAATAATTACATTTTTTACATATTAAATTACTTCCATTAGAGCTCAAAGATAATGCTATTTATTAAACTGCTGGTGAATATTTCAGTTTTGCCAGTCAGTGCGCTTGTCACAAAATGTTCTCACTTGGTCTATAACCCATTGTCTTCTGGTCTCAAAATTCAGAATCCATCTTAGTAATTAGTATTGTTTCTTTTCTGATTTGTTATTCCGTGAAAAGGAAAAAAATACTAGTGTCAGTTATAGCACTGTTTACAGTTAAAAAGAACATGAAATTAACAGTTTCTCTTCTGCAATATTGCTTTCCCCCCCCCAATCTTTCATTCAATAGAACTCTTCTAATGTAAACTGCTTCCTAAATCACCTTTTGTATGCTTTTTTTTAATACTCTCTCCTGGCCAGGAGACATGGGGAGATGCAGTATCACTTCCCGCCTGACACTACCTTCTTTATACTGCACTGTTTCAACTGGAATTCCCCATCCCAGACTGTGTGTGTGTGTGTGTGTGTGTGCAGATTTCCTCCTCTCCTGGCCGTATAAAGTTTGAATGTTTTATGAGCATGGGCGGGAGTCAACCCACATTTAAAACAACTCAAGTACGTTTATAAATTTTTCAGGAGGCCCAAGGGACACTTCAGCACTTTTCTAACCAGGTTTGACTCCATGCTGAGGGTATATTCCATGCGGTGTCAAATCCAAGTAGTGTGAGACTGTCCACTCGAGGGATGTCACGCCATTTCTCCAGAGAAAGAAAGACTTGCATTTATATAGCACCTTTCATGACCACCGGATGTCCTAAAACGCTTTACAGCCAATGAAGTACTTTTGAAGTGCAGTCACTGTTGTAGGAAACACAGCAGCCAATTTGCGCACAGCAAGATCCCACAAACAGCAATGTGATGATGACCAGATCTGTTTTAGTGATGTTGATTGAGGGATAAATATTGGCCAGGACACTGGGGATAACTCCCCTGCTCTTCTTCGAATCAGTGCCATAGAATCTTTTACGTCCACCTGAGAGAGCAGACAGGGCCTCGGTTTAACGTCTCATCCGAAAGACGGCACCTCCGACAGTGCAGCACTCCCTCAGCACTGCACTGGAGTGTCAGCCTAGATTTTTGTGCTCAAGTCTCTGGAGTGGGGCTTGAACCCACAACCTTCTGACTCGGAGGCGAGGGTGCTACCCACTGAGCCACGACTGACACTTAGAGTCTAGTTATAACTAGACTCTGAAGTTGTACCAACTTCAGCATTGCTACAAAGTAGAACCCTCTTTGCAGTGCCACTAAAATTGCAGTGTAAACCTTTAATTTCCTTATTTTAATTTCCAAAAGTTCAAAGAAGTTATATATTCTACCAGCCGATTACGACAGTAAATACGATGGATGGCATAGATGTAGCTAAAAGTGGTCAAAAGGGATCTGGGAGGGTAGTTAATTTGACATTTAGTATGCCAAATCACTCGATCAGCAATAAATAAACAATGTTAAAATCTATTACTAGGTAGTCGAGTATAAGTTGGAAAATGTTCTGTTATAGTTGTACAGTGCCCTAGTCAGACCATTCCTGGCTTGAGTTTCATCCCCTTACGCCCCCACCTCAATGAATTTTGAGCTCGGCACGATGCTGAGCTCTTTTTCCGCCGCCTTCGTCTCCGTGCCCACTTCTTTGGCCAGGAGTCTTCCCACCACCCCCCCCCCCCCCCAACACGGCTGACCCTTTCTCCCACTTTCAGAATATTCGTTCCACCTGGACCCCTCCCTCTGGCCTCTTACCCTCTCCAGATCTTTTCATTGCTAACTGCCACCGTGACATCGGCCATCTCAATTTCTCTGCTCCCCCTCACCCACTCCAACCTACCTCTGAACTTGCAGCACTCCATTCTCTCCGATCCAACCCCGACATTGTCATTAAACCTGCTGACAAGGGTGGTGCTGCTGTTTGGCGAACCGACCTCTACCTAGCGGAAGTTGAACGCCAACTCTCCGACACCTCCTCCTACCTCCACCTGGACCATGACCCCACTACCGAACATCAAGCCACCGTTTCCAAGACTGTCACTGACCTCCTCTCCTCTGGAGATCTTTCCTCCACGGCCGCCAACCTCATAGTTCCCCAACCCCGCACAGCCCGCTTCTACCTCCTTCCCAAGATCCACAAACAGGACTGCCCTGGTAGACCTATCATTTCAGCCTGCTCTTGCCCCACGGAACTTATCTCTTCCTATCTCGACTCTTTTTTCTCCCCTTGTCCAGTCTCTTCCCACCTACATCCGCGATTCCTCTGACGCCCTCCGCCACTTTAACAGTTTTCAGTTTCCTGGCCCCAACCGCCTCCTTTTCACCATGGACGTACAATCCCTCTACACCTCCATCCCCCACCATGATAGCCTGAGGGCGCTCCGCTTCTTCCTTGAACAGAGGCCCAACCAGTCCCCATTCACTGCCACCCTCCTCCGCCTGGCTGAACTTGTTCTCACATTGAACAACTTCTCCTTTGACTCCACTCATTTCCTCCAAATCAAAGGTGTTGCTATGGGTACCCGCATGGGTCCTAGCTATGCCTGCCTTTTCGTGGGATATGTGGAACACTCTTTGTTCCAGTCCTACTCGGGTCCCCTCTCTCACCTCTTTTTCCGGTACATTGACGACTGTATCGGTGCCGTTTCCTGCTCTCGCCCTGAACTAGACAATTTCATTCACTTTACCTCCAATTTTCACCCTTCCCTCACCTTCACATGGTCCATCTCCGACTCTTCCCTTCCCTTCCTCGACTTCTCCATCTCCATCTCTGGGGATAGGTTATTGACCAACATTCACTATAAGCCCACTGACTCCCACAGCTACCTGGACTACACTTCCTCCCACCCCGCCTCCTGTAAGGACTCTATTCCCTTCTCCCAGTTTCTCCGTCTCCGCCGCATCTGCTCTGACGATGCCACCTTCCATACCAGTGCTTCCGACATGTCTTCCTTTTTCCTCAACCGAGGATTCCCCTCTGCCGTGGTTGACACGGCCCTCGACCGTGTCCGTTCTATCTCCCGCATGTCTGCCCTCGCCCCGGCCCCTCCCTCCCGGAACCACGATAGAGTTCCCCTTGTCCTCACCTTTCACCCCACCAGCCTCCACATTCAACGGATCATCCTCCGCCATTTCCGCCACCTCCAGCGTGATCCCACCACCAAACGCATCTTCCCCTCCCCTCCCCTTTCAGCATTCCGTAGGGACCGCTCCCTCCGAGACACCCTAGTCCACTCCTCTATCACCCCCAGCACCCCTTCCCCCTCGCCCGGCACCTTCCCGTGCAAGCGCAGGAGATGCAACACCTGCCCTTATACATCCCCCCCTTCCCACTCTCCAGGGCCCCAAACACCCCTTCCAGCTGAAACAGCAATTTACTTGTACTTCTTGCAACCTAGTATACTGTATTCGCTGCTCACGATGTGGTCTCCTCTACATTGGGGAGACCAAACGCAGATTGGGTGTCCGCTTTGCGGAACACCTCCGTTCAGTCCGTAAGGGTGACTCCGAGCTTCCGGTCGCTTGTCATTTTAATTCACCGCTCCACGCCCACTCAGACCTCACCGTCCTCGGCCTCGTGCATTGTTCCACGGAAGCTCAGCGTAAGCTTGAGGAACAGCACCTCATCTTTCGTTTAGGCACTTTACAGCCTTCCGGACTCAATATCGAGTTCAACAATTTCAGATCATAACCTCGGCCCTCACCACATATATATACATTTTATCCACCCTTTTGGTTCGTGCCTTTTTCCTTTTTTCTCTCTCTCTCCCCCCCCATGGCAGCTGTCTCTCATTCTGCCAGCATTTCGTACTTCACCTTTTGTTTCTTAACCTGTCCCATTACCATCTCGTCTTGCCTTGAGCATCTCTTAATGTCTCTACTTACCATAGTTATTCCTCCCCTCCCCCCAGCCTCCCCCTTGCATTTTTATCTGTTTCATTTCCTGCCTTTTTCTCAGTTCCGACGAAGGGTTTCGACCTGAAACGTTAACTCTGTTTCTCTCTCCACGGATGTTGCCTGGCCTGCTGAGTTTTTCCAGCGTTTTCTGTTGTCATTCCTAGGTACTGTTCAGTTTTGGTTACCAAGACATAAGGGGCATTAAAGCCATAGAGATGGTGCAGAACAGAGCCATGAAGCTGATCCCTTATGATCAAGGATTTAGTTATGAGGAAACACGGAAACACTCGAGAAGCTGGGACTCTTTAGTTTTGAAAGGAGGACTTTATAGAGCTTTACAAGCTATTAAATGATATGGATAAGGTAAATCCACAGGAGTACCTCAAAGAAAACCAAAAATGAATTCTGCACAATGAAGGTTTGCCATAAAGCTGCTTTGTGCTAGAGCATTAAATAAAAGCCGCCATTGGCTGAAATATGTGAGAAGTTAAGGGTGCAATTATGTTGCCACTTTAATGTTGATATGAAATGGTCTGGATTCTATATTAGCGCAAAGCTGGCAGGAGACTACCACGTTCAATAAAATCATGAGGCTGCTTCATACTGAATTGTGTTTGCGTTAAATGCAGTATAATTCCAGCCAAAGGGACCAAGATCAAAAATGTAATTAAAATCTTTCTGCTGAACTGATTTTCCATCAATGTTTTGACCATGTGAAGGGAGTAAGAAGAAGGAGAAAGTAAACCCTCTATAGATTGGCTCGGTTGTAGCACTCGTACCTCTGAGTCAGAGGTCCTGGGTTCAAGCTCCACTCTAGAAACAAACACATGGGCCCGGATTTTTCGGGGCCTATAACTGCGTATGCGGTGCGTCAATGGCCGTAAGTGCCCCGCAAGTTCCGGGTTTCCGTGTGAAAACACGCTACTTGCAATCTGTCAAGTTTCAGCTTGGCAGATTCACCGGCATCCCCGTGAAATGGACATTCGCTGGCGGAGAGTTGGGCTATTTACCCAGCGAATGCCCGTGAAACACTTGCGCTTGGTAAAAGCAGGCATAAGGCCTTCATTTACCAGCGTAAGAGTTTAAAGTTAATATTTTTAAAAAAATTTATTTAAACATGAAGGGGAAAAAATGGGTTGGTTTGCAACTCTCGTTAGCCCCCCTGGGGGGGTGCAGATCCCCTAGTGCCCGGCGCAGCACTGCCAGCACCTCCCGCAAAATTTACGGGAGGTTAGCAGTGGCGGCAGTAACCGGTAGTGCCCAGCGCCACTGGCGATGACGTCATCGCCGTGCGCAGCGCCCCGCTTGCGGCCCGGACGCAAACTTCGCTTGCGCCCCCTGACCTATCGCCGGACGATATGTCCGACAGGATCGGGGTGTCTTTACAGCGGCGGTAGCGCTATTTAAAGGGCAAGTGTCGGACGGCAATTTTTATTTTGGCCGACTGCCAGCACCTGCCCCCCCTTTCCCTTTTTTCCTCAGGGGTGCCGGCCGCGGTCACTCAGCCCACCGCTTCTCTTGAGTGCCGGGCTATTTTCATGGCACCCCACTCCCCGGTGATCCAGCAGGGCCCCGGTGCGCGCAGTGCTAGGCCCCTCCCCTTTAATCAGGGGAGGAGGCCTTGCAATGACGCGGCGTTACGTGCCGACCCGCGTGGCACTGTTGCACATAGCTCCACGAACTTCAGTAGTAGCGCCCCAAGAAGGAGGTGGAGTGCTTCCAGTAGCGCCCCACCTCCTGCTTGGGGCGCCACTACTGAATTTATGGCGGAGAAGTCCCAAAATGGGCGCCACCCAATCTTTTCCCCCAAAAACCTTAAAATTAGTTTGTTATTTTTAGCCCCTTTAAATTACATTTATTTTTCAAAAAGTTACATTTTTGTTTTAAATGTTTAATTAAATTGTATTTTAATTAACTTTGAACATGTAATTTATTTTTATTTAACTGGTGTGTAATTGTGTTTTTTATGTGATCCTATTCATGCTTATGGGGATTCTGTACATAAATGGACTCCCCATAAGCATAACGGGTTCCCCTCTTTTGATTGGTTGGGCCGGCTCATGTGATCCCAGGGGTGCTTGCGAACCACGTGGGCCTCTATGCAGGCGTACACGTAGAGGCCCAGGAGCACAAGTGTCCGAACCTCCGGGACCATCAGGTAGGTTCGTACTTTTCTTACGGTTCGGAGACATTCGCCAGCAGGAAGCCTCCGACCACTAATTGAGGCCCGTAATCTAAGCTGGTACTTAAGTGTAGTACTGAGGGGATGCTACACTGTTGGGAGGTGTCGTCTTTTGGATGAAATATTAAAATGAGGCCCCATCAAAAAGATCCCGTGGCACTATTTGAAGAAGAGCAGGGAAGTTCTCCCAGTGTCCTGGACAATATTTATTCCACAATCAACATCAGTAAAACAGATTATTTCTTCAACAAAAGCAAAATACTGATTTTTGTCATTTATCTTATTGCTGTTTATGGGACCTTGCCGTGCTCATATTGGCTGCCAAGTTTCCTTGCATTACAGCATTGAATACAGTTCAAAGTACTTCATTGGCTATGAAGTGCTTTGGGATGTATTGAGGTCATGAAAGGGGCTGTATAAATGCAAGTTCTTTCATTTTTTCTTCTTTCTTTTCAATTCTGTTTGGGGCTGGAGGTTACCAGTATCTTTGGTGCCCTGGTTCTGATAAACTGGTTAATTCAGTAGTTCACAAACCTTTTTGTGCTTTCAGATATCCTAATTGATGTGAATTTAAATTATACAGGATCTACATGTGTTGAACCAAAGAATAAACATAGTCATAACGGCACAGAAGGAGGCCATTCGGCCCATCAAGTCCGTGCCGGCTCTCTGTAGAGCAATCCAGTCAGTCCCATTCCCCTGCTCTATCCCTGTAGCCCTGCAAGTTTATTTCCCTCAAGGGCCTATCCAGTCTACATATGTCGGAGTTGAAATGAATGAATGAATGGCTAGCTGGTCTACACTGTGTGATCAGTATAAGGCAGAGCTTTGAGCAGTAGCTTGCATTGTGACAGACACTATGGGCTGGATTTTTACCAGCCCTGAGGAGGCGTGTTTGGAGGCGGGACTGCTGGCAAAATGGGAAAAATTGGGAGCGGGTCCCAAACCTGCTCCCAACCTGCCTCCGAACCATCTTCCCGGGAAGCGGGTCCCCGATTCGCATAGGACCCGTCTCCTCAAGGCGGGAAGGGGATTAGAGCCAATTAACTGCCTGTTAACAGTTAGTTAACAGGCAGTTAAGAGGCTTATCTCCATTTTACCCCTGCAAGTGCGGGCTTCCCGATGTCGGGAAACCCCGCCAGGGTCAGCGAGGTGGGGGTGAGTGGGGCCGAAAAGTCCGCTGTAGAGGTGAGTGATGGGCGCAAGTGTGGAGAGGTAAGTATGAGAGATGAGTGTAAAGTGTTAGAAAAAGTTTACTTACCTTTGCTTCTTCCTGCAGGCTTCAACCCTTGGGGATCCAGAGGTGCCTCATCTCAATGGCAGAGATGACAGAATGGCTGCTGCATTCGCATGCAGCAGCCATCTGCTTTCTGCTTTTTATTTATTTGTTTTTATGGGATGTGGGCGTCGCTGGCAAGGCCAGCATTTATTGCCCATCCCTAATTGCCCTTGAGAAGGTGGTGCTGAGCCGCCGCCTTGAACCGCTGCAGTCCATGTGGTGAAGGTACTCCCACAGTGCTGTTAGCTAGGGAGTTCCAGGATTTTGACCCAGCGACGATGAAGGATCGGCAATATACTTCTAAGTCAGGATGGTGTGTGACTTGGAGAGGAACTTGGAGGTGGTGGTGTTCCCATGTGCCTGCTGCCCTTGTCCTTCTAGGTGGAAGAGGTCGCGGGTTTGGGAGGTGCTGCCGAAGAAGCCTTGGTGAGTTGCTGCAGTGCAACTTGTAGATGGTGCACACTGCAGCCACGGTACGCCAGTGGTGGAGGGAGTGAATGTTTCAGGTGGTGGATGGGGTGCCAATCAAGTGGGCTGCTTTGTCCAGGATGGTGTCAAGCTTCTTGAGTGTTGTTGGAGCTGCACTCATCCAGGCAAGTGGAGAGTATTCCATCACACTCCTTACTTGTGCCTTGTAGATGGTAGAAAGATTTTGAGGAGTCAGGAGGTGAGACACTCGCCGCAGAATACCTAGCCTCTGACCTGCTCTTGTTACCACAGTATTTATGTGGCTGGTCCAGTTAAGTTTCTGGTCAATGGTGACCCCCAGGCCGTTGATGGTGAGGGATTCGGCGATGGTAATGCCGTTGAATGTCAAGGGGCGGTGGTTAGACTCTCACTTGTTGGAGATAGTCATTGCCTGGCACTTCTGTGGCGCAAATGTTACCTGCCACTTATCAGCCCAAGCCTGAACGTCGTCCAGGTCTTGTTGCAGGCGGGCATCGACTGCTTCATTATCTGAGGAGTTGTGAATGGCACTGAACACTGCAGTCATCAGCGAGCATCCCCATTTCTGACCTTATGTTGGAGGGAAGGTCATTGATGAAGCAGCTGAAGATGGTTGGGCCTAGGTCACTGCCCTGAGGAACTCCTGCAGCAATATCCTGGGGCTGTGATGATTGACCTTCAATCACCACAACCATCTTCCTTTGTGCTAGTTGTGACTCTAGCCAGTGGAGAGTTTTCCCCCTGATTCCCATTGACTTCAGTTTTACTAGGGCTCCTTCATGTCACACTCGGTAAAATGCTGCCTTGATGTCAAGGGCAGTCACTCTCGCTTCTCCTCTGGAATTCAGCACCTTTGTCCATGTTGGACTAAGACTGTAATGAGGTCTGGAGCCGAGTGGTCTTGGCGGAACCCAAACTGGGCATCAGTGAGCAGGTTATTGGTGAGTATGTGCCGCTTGATAGCACTGTCGATGACAACTTCCATCACTTTGCTGAGGATTGAGAGTAGACTGATGGGGCGGTAATTGGCCGGATTGGATTTGTCCTGCTTTTTGTGGACAAGACATACCTGAGCAGTTTTCCACATTGTCGGGATAGATGCCAGTGTTGTAGCTGTAGTGGAACAGCTTGGCTAGAGGCGCGGCTAGTTCTGGAGCACAAGTCTTCAGCACGACAGCCGGGATGTTGTCGGGGCCCATAGCCTTTGCTGTATCCAGTGCGCTCAGCTATTTCTTTATCACGTGGAGTGAATCGAATTGGCTGAAGACTGGCTTCTGTGATGGTGGAGACCTCAGGAGTAGGCCGTTGTGGATCATCCACTTGGCACTTCTGGCTGAAGATGGTTGCAAACGCTTCAGCCTTGTCTTTTACACTCACAGGTAAATTAATATGAAATAATGTACAGAAAACAGTAAGATGCAGCAAAAAACAAAGTGCAATACTTAAAACAATGAAAACCATAAAGATAGAATCAGTCCATAAGGGATTAAATATCATCATCCACGTCCAATAATTTGCAACACTTTTAAATGAAAGTTATTTGTAGCTCTTGTGTAATGCCATTTGTGACATTGTGATTCCTTTGTGAGTTACAATTCTCATTGTGAGTCTAGGTGATCCATTCAGAACTTAACTGAAGATATTGAGAAGTTTCTAGCATATATTCCAGACCAAAGATCACAATCAATGCAGTTTAAAGAGACAATAGTATGAGATGCTTGCAATCCATGCTAATGAGTAAGTGTAAATGTTTGGTTTATTAATCATCTTCCTTGCACCCACACACAAACATACAAACAGGCAAAAAAGTAGGACAGAAAAAGACCTGCTGGTCCATCAAGTTTGTTTCACCTCGACTTTTGAAGCCTACACATTAACCTCATACCCCCCTCCGCCCCCCCCCCCCCCCCCCCCCCCCCCATCTCTTGGAAGAGATATTTAAAAAAAGTGATTAAACCTTGGGTCAATTTAGGGAAAATAGACTTTGGGAAATTCCTCTTCGATCCCAAAGGCAATCAAGAAAGCTTCGTAGACCACGGTGATTGATATCAATAGTACCTGCTAACCCATCTACCTTCTATAACTCGATGACTTCCCCTCGCAGGAACTCGTCCAGCTTATTTTTAAATGCTTTCAGTGAATCCCTACTCACTGCATGTGCTGGCAACTTACTCCAGAGGTCAACGACTCTACAAAAAGTAGTGCCTAACTCTGCCTTTTTACCCTGTACTGATGCTAGCCAGTTTTCTCCTGCCTATCTACCTCAAATAACCTATCTGTGGGCAGAATCTAATCCCTTCAGTATTTTCAAGACCTCACTCGTATTCCCTTGAAGTCTACTTTCCCAGAATATAAAAACCCATCTCTCTAAGCCTGCTCTGATAACTCGGGCTCTTAAACAAGCTATCAATTGAATGGCCCTCCTCTGCACTAGTTTCAGGGCCTGAATATCCCCCACAGGAGGGGACCAAAACTGGACACCGTATTCTAGATGGAGCCAGTCCAAGGCCTTGTGCAAAAGGTGGATTGAACTTATAGTTTTATATTTAATTTTCCTAGATGTACCTACTAACGCTCTATTCGCTTCCCACCATCTTTGTAACTGCCTCAAAAAATTCAGTCATGCTGATGAGGCAGGAAGTCCTTTTGCTAATTCCTTAATAGCTCATCTTTTTCAAGGTGACGTACAGTTCACTTGACAACACTGTGAACTGCCACCTGGCCTCTCTCTTCAGCATCTTCCCTTTTCCTCTCCTCCATTCTCTGCTTTCTAGCGGAATCATTCCTTCTGGTTCACTCTGCCACCACTCTTACCTCCAGCTACATTTCCCCAGCACCTTCCCGTACAGTTACAGAAAGGCAACCCTTGCCCACTCACCACTTCCCACACAGTTGCCAGGCCCCAAAGACGACTTCTGTGCAAGACACCAATTTACGTACACTCCCTCTAATCTAGTATACGGCATTCGCTGCTCACCGTGTGGTCCCTCTACATTGGGAAACCACATGCAAATTAGGTGACTGCTTTGCCGAGCAGCTGTGGCTCAGTTGGTAGCACCCTCAGCTCGGAGTCAGAAGGTTGTGGGTTTCGAGTCCCACTCCAGAAAGTTAGGCTGACATGCCAGTGCTGTACTGAGGGAAGTACTGCACCATCGGAGGTGCCGTCTTTCGGATGAGACGTAAAACCGAGGCCTCGTCTGTTCTCTCATGTGGACGTAAAAAATCCCATGGCACTATTTCGAAGAAGAGCAGGGGAGTTATCCCCGGTTTCCTGGCCATATTTATCCCTCAATCAACATCACTAAAACAGATTATCTGGTCATTCACATTGGTTTTTGTGAGAGCTTGCTGTGCGCAAATTGGCTGCCATGTTTCCTACATTACAACAGTGACTACACTT
The DNA here is from genome assembly GCA_030390025.1 of Squalus acanthias. Lineage (NCBI taxonomy): Eukaryota > Metazoa > Chordata > Chondrichthyes > Squaliformes > Squalidae > Squalus > Squalus acanthias. The sequence goes on along the minus strand of CM059427.1, from coordinate 20,664,451 downwards.
CAAAAAGTATTTCATTGGCTGTAAAGCACTTTGGGACGTCCTGAGGTCGTGAAAGGCACTACAGGAAACTTTCGTTTATCCGGCACCCAAATATCCGGAATTCTCGCTTAACCGGCAAAAATCATCCTCCGAAAACTCCTCTCAAATAACCGGCAATGTTGCCGAGCCGCAGTCGAGTCTCCGCGAACGCCGAGTGCTCCGAAAACTCCTCTCAAATAACCGGCAATGTTGCCGATCCCGAGTCCGAGTCCGAGTCCGCGAACGCCGATTTAGTCAGTAGGGGTACTTTTCAAAAGTGCCACTACTCGGCCTCCTGGCGCTGTCGGAAGTCCGAAACACTGCAGTAGCCGGATTTGATTCTCCCGCGCTGCCTGGAGTCTCTTTGTTAAAAATAGCCTCGGTAGATATAACTCTACGTTATCCGGTACTTTCGATAAACCGGCACCACGCCGGTCCCGTCGGTGCCGGATAAACGAAAGTTTCCTGTATATAAATGCAAGTCCCTCTCTTTCCCTCTCTTTCCCTCTCTTTCCCTCTCTTTCCCTCTCTTTCCCTCTCTTTCCCTCTCTTTCCCTCTCTTTCCCTCTCTTTCCCTCTCTTTCCCTCTCTTTCCCTCTCTTTCCCTCTCTTTCCCTCTCTTTCCCTCTCTTTCCCTCTCTTTCCCTCTCTTTCCCTCTCTTTCCCTCTCTTTCCCTCTCTTTCCCTCTCTTTCCCTCTCTTTCCCTCTCTTTCCCTCTCTTTCCCTCTCTTTCCCTCTCTTTCCCTCTCTTTCCCTCTCTTTCCCTCTCTTTCCCTCTCTTTCCCTCTCTTTCCCTCTCTTTCCCTCTCTTTCTCCTCTCTTTCCCCTCTCTTTCCCCTCTCTTTCCCCTCTCTTTCCCCTCTCTTTCCCCTCTCTTTCCCCTCTCTTTCCCCTCTCTTTCCCCTCTTTCCCCTCTTTCCCTCTCTTTCCCCCTCTTTCCCCCTCTTTCCCCCTCTTTCCCCCTCTTTCCCCCTCTTTCCCCCTTCTATTTCTTCTTTCTTCAAGTGCAACCCTAAGCTAGCTGGTGATCGCCACGTTAATTCCCCCTCCCATTCCCACTCTTTGACGTGCATTGTCCTGACCCAATGCTATCTCCTCTCTGGTCTGCTCTGACGAGTTACTTCAGTTATATCATCATTTTCAAATCTGTTTTAATTTCATATCTGGCCCCCAGGTTTTCCATGTTGTCAATCTCTCCCATTTTCTCGCACTTCCCTAGTTAATTGCATTTCCATTGTTTCCTTAATATCTTAAAGCTTCTGTCCATTATTTGACCAAAACGATCCGCTCATGAATCTTCTCCAAGTTTGTCTGTGCTTTTTATGGATAAATATTCCCCTCCCCCTTTGTATTAATATGACTGACTGACTCTCTGTTATTTTCCAGTTTTGAAGCAGGGTCTACACCTGAAACGTAGTTGAATTTTCTGTGTTTATTTTAGGCTTCCAGAATCTTCAGCATTTTGCTTTTTACTTGTAAATTAGTAGTTTTGTATAGAAGCAATGTGAATTTTTTTTTATAGAATATGATGAAATTGCATTACATTTTATCTAAAACATACAGGGCACAATTAAATTATTGTTGATACTAATTGATTAGATATTTAAATACTTTTTACATTGGCATCTGGTATGTTCAGAAGTCACCATGTTTGTAGATGAGTGCCAGAGATGATTGCAGCATTAGTAATTGTGCTACTATTCTCACTTATCAGCTCAGTAAGTGGATTTCTTACTGGGATGACTCCAGTTTTGATGCACTGATAACAAGGACCCAAGAGTGATTCTGTGTGTCACTTGTTTCTAGGCAACAGAAAATTCCAGTCTGGAAACCTCACATCATGCACCATTTGTCTGTCTGTCTGCACTGGGATTTAAAGGTCTGAGAACTCCTGTCTGAACACACAGCAGACCTCTGCTCCACATTTCTGGAGTGGGTTGTAGAGGAGTTACTCAATACTACTGTAAGCCTGTAAAGTGATAACTGTAATTTGCACTTTTAAGAGTCAAGATCCTGCAGTCTCTATTACACTGCTGAATAAACAGGAACTCCATACAGCCAGTTCAACAAGTGAAGTGGCCAGACTATTGCAGAAATTATTGACGACAAATGAAAGATTTAGAGTTGTCACCTAGCTCAACAAATTTTGAATTACTGTTAAATTCAGAATTTATTTGTATGCAATCTGGATACATGCAAACTCCATTTCTATGTATACTATTTTAAAAAGTCTGTCTACCTCATTTTGTGTACATAGTATTTTATTTACATAGTATTACATAGAATGTACAGCACCGAAACAGGACATTCAGCACAACTGGTCCATGCCGGTGTTTATGCTCCACATGAGCCTCGTCCAACCCTGCCAACATATCCTTCTATTCCTCTCTCCCTCATGCGTTTATCTAGCTTCCCCTTAAATGCATCCATGCTATTTACCTCAACTACTCTTTGGTTACAATATGGAACTCATTATCACATTCTCAGGGGTCAGTACTAGGACCACTGCTTTTCTTGATATATATTAATGACTTGGATGGGTGGGCTGCTTCAAAATTTGGAAGTCTAGGTGAACAGTGAGGAGGATAGTGATAGACTTCAAGAGGGCATAGACAGGCTGGTGGAATGGGCGGACACGTGGCAGATGAAATTTAACACAGAAAAGTGCGAAGTGATACATTTTTGTAGGAAGAACGAGGAGAGGCAATATAATCTAAAGAGTACAATTTTAAAGGAGGTGCAGGAACAGAGAAACTTGGGGTATATGTGCACAAATTGTTGAAGGTGGCAGGATAGCTTGAGAAAGCAGTTTTAAAAAAAGTATACGGGATCCTCGGCTTCATAAATAGAGGTATAGAGTACAAAAGCAAGTAAGTTATGAACCTTTATAAAGCACTTGTTTGGCCACAACTGGAGTATTGTGTCCAATTCTGGGCACCACACTTTAGGAAGGATGTGAAGGCTTTAGAGAGGGTGCAGAAAAGATTTACGAGAATGATTCCAGGGATGAGGGACTTCAGTTAAGTGGATAGACTAGAGAGGCTGGGGTTGTTCTCCTTAGAGCAGAGAAGGTTGAGAGGAGATTTGATAGAGGTGTTCAAAATCATGAGGGGTCTGGACAGAGTAGATAGAGAGAAACTTCCCATTGGCAGAAGGGTCGAGAACCAGAGGACACAGATTTAAGGTGATTGGCAGAAGGTCCAAAGCCGACATGAGGGAAAAACCTTTTTATGCAGCAAGTGGTTATGATCTGGAATGGAATGCACTGCCTGAAAGGAAGGAAGACTTGCATTTATATAGCACCTTTCACGACCACCGGACGTCTCAAAGCGCTTTACAACCAATGAAGTACTTTTGAAGTGGAGTCACTGATGTAATGTGGGAAACGCGGCAGCCAATTTGTGCACAGCAAGCTCCCACAAACAGCAATATGAAAATGCCCAGATAATCTGTTTTTGCTATGTTGGTTGAGGGAAAAATATTGGCCAAGACACCGGGGATAACCCCCCCTACTCTTCTTCGAAATAGTGCCATGGGATCTTTTACATCCACCTGAGAGAGCAGAAGGGGCCTCGGTTTAACGTCTCATCCGAAAGTCGGCATCTCCGACAGTGCAGCACTCCCTCAGCACTGTACTGGAGTGTCAGCCTAGCTTTATGTGCTCAAGTCCCTGGAGTGGGACTTGAACCCACAACCTTCTGACTCGGAGGCGAGTGTGCTACCCACTGAGCCACAGCTGACACTGAAGGATTCAATTGTAGCTTTTAAAAGGAAATTGGATAAGTACCTGAAGGAAAAAAATTTGCAGGCCTACGGGGAAAGGGCAGGGGAGTGGGACTAGCTGACATGCTCTTGCAGAGAGCCGGCACGGGCTCGACAGGTCAAATGGCCTCCTACTGTGCTGTAACGATTCTATAATTCTCTAGGTAAAGAAATTTCTCCTGAATTCCCTATTGGATTTATTAGTGACTATCTTATAGAATCATAGAAAGTTACAGCACGGAAGGAGGCCATTTCGGCCCATCGTGTCTGCGCCGGCCAACAAAGAGCTATCCAGCCTAATCCCACTTCCCAGCTCTTGGTCCGTAGCCCTGCAGGTTAGAGCATCCCAAGTGCACATCCAAGTACTTTTTAAATGTGGTTAGGGTTCCTGCCTCTACCACCCTTTCAGGCAGTGAGTTCCAGACCCCCACAACCCTCTGGGTGAAGAAATTTCCCCTCTAAACCTTCCCCCAATTACTTTAAAACTGTGCCCCCTGGTTTTTGACCCCTCTGCTAAGGAAAATAGGTCCTTTCTATCCACTTTATCTATGCCCCTCATAATTTTATACACCTCAATAAGATCTCCCCTCAGCCTCCTCTGTTCCAAGGAAAACAGACCCAGCCTATCCAGTCTTTCCTCATAGCTACGATTCTCTACTCCCGGCAACTTCCTTGTAAATCTCCTCTGTACCCTCTCTAGTGCAATCACATCTTTCCTGTAATGTGGTGACCAGAGCTGCACGTAGTACTCTAGCTGAGGCCTAACTAGTGTTTTATACAGTTCAAGCATAACCCCTCTGCTCTTGTATTCTATGCCACGGCTAATAAAGGCAAGTATTCCGTATGCCTTCTTAACCACCTTATCTACTTGCCCTGCTACCTTCAGAGATCTGTGGACATGCACTCCAAGGTCCCTTTGTTCCTCTACGCTACTCAGTGTCCTACCATTTAATGTGTATTCCCGTTCCTTGTTAGCCCTCCCCAAGTGCATTACCTCACACTTCTCCGGATTGAATTCCATTTGCCACTGTTCTGCCCACCTGACCAATTTATTGATATCTTCCTGCAGTCTACAGCTTCCTTCTTCAGTATCAACCACACAGCCGATTTTAGTATCATCTGCAAACTTCTTAATCATACCCCCTATATTCAAGTCAAGATCGTTGATATATACCACAAAAAGCAAGGGACCTAGTACTGAGCCCTGCGGAACCCCACTGGAAACAGCCTTCCAGTCACAAAAACACCCATCAACCATCACCCTCTGCTTCCTGTCTCCGAGCCAGTTTTGAATCCAACTTGACACTTTGCCCTGGATCCCATGGGCTTTTAACTTCGTGACCAGTCTGCCATGTGGAACCTTATCAAAAGCCTTGCTAAACTCCATATACACTACATCAAACGCACTACTCTCATCTACCCTCCTTGTTATATATTTATGGCCCCTAGTTTTGGTCTCACCCACTAGTGGAAACATCTATGTCTACCCTATCAAATCCTTTAATAATCGTAAAGACCTCTATCAGGTCACCACTCAGCCTTCTCTTTTCCAGCCTGTTAAATCTTTCCTTTCAGTTCTAGTATCATTCCAGTAAACCTTTTTTGTACCTTCTCTAGTGCCTCTATTATTTTTATAATATGTAGACCAGAACTGTGCACAATACTCCAAGTGTGGTCTAACCAAAGTTTAACATAACCTCTCTTTTCAATTCTATCCCTCTAGAAATGAACGTCAGCGTTTTGTTTTCTTTTTTGATGGCCTTGTTAACCTGTATTCGCTACTTTTAATGATTTGTGTATCTGTACCACTAGATCCCTTTGCTCCTCTGCCTCATTTAGACTCTTATTTTCTATTAGCGGATTTCCCCATGGTTACCGTCACAACAAAAGGTCCGACGACACTAACTCCGCTCATGATTCGCACCCGAGTGGTTTTTAATAACTAAATATATTACATTAAATAACAACAGTATTAGGTTTTATATAACTGGTTCTGCAGTATTGTATTAAATGACTATGACATGCAAATAAAACAATCTGGTTCACAGGCCCGAAGTGATCACTTTCGGTTGTCTAGGCTGCCTGCGTGACTGTGGGCTTCCGACTGACCCTGAGCGTGCTCCGACCCCCAAGAGGACACACAGTCCAGTTCCCAGGCATGGAGCGACAAGCTCCAGCCCTGCCGGCCATCCACGTGGCTACGTGGCCCCTGACCACCCCAAAAACGGAGGGAGGCAGGTTCTATTCTTATACTATAATACAACCTTGGGCTCTGCCTCTGTACTACATAGTTGCATGTTTTCTAAGGCCACGTTTTTAGGTGTTTGCCCCTCTTCTAATCTTTTCGGCCTGCGCCTCGGTTCTACAAGCTTTGTTTATTATACAGTAAGTGCGTAGGCTAATCTTTATCTTTTACTGTGGTATGCGGTGTTTTGGCAATTCTTCTCTTAACAGGGTATGAGACTTTTTCTCGACCCTGGGTGTTCATCATTCTTTGTCCTTGCGTTTCCAAACTGTCTGTTGTTCATACATAGAGACAAGATTCAAATTTCCCTTTCTCCCCCATTTGCTTTAACACTAAAAATGCTAAGGGAAAGAATGCTGGGATACCATGACCATTTAAATAATTCTAACATTTTCCAAGGAGTATGTGGCCTTCCTATTCTTCCTACCAAAATGCACCCCCTCACACTTACCTATATTGAAATGTATTTGCCAATTACACGCCCATTCGGCAAGTTTATTAATGTTTTCTTGTATTATGTCGCAGTATTTCTCAGTATTAATTATACCCCCAATTAGGTGTCATCTGCAAATTTTGAAATTGTACTGCCAATTCCAGAGTCTAAATCGATTATGTAAATTGTGAACAATAGTGGTCCCAGCACTGATCCTTGTGGAACACTACTTCCTATCTTTTGCCAATATGAATAACTACCCTTAACCCCTACACTCTTTTCTGTTTTGTAGCCAGCTTGCTATCCATTCTGCTACATGCCCCTTGACTCCACACGCTCTGACCTTAGTCATGAGTTCTACCTTTATCAAAGACTTTTTGGAAATCCAAATATATTACATCTACTCCACTTTCTGTTACTTTTTCAAAAGAATTCAATAAGATTGATTAAGCATAACCTTCCCTTTTGAAATACATGCTGACTACTCTTTGTATTTTCGGTTTCTAGATGTTTTTCTATTACATCTTTGAGTAAAGCTTCCATTATATTTTCTACCACTGATGTTAAGCAAACTGGTTTCTGCTTCCCTGGACTTGTTCTATCTCCATTTTTAAATATAGGAATCACATTAGCAGTCCGCCAGTCCTCTGGCACTATTCCCTTTTCTAATGAATTGGTATATATATGTAATGGTGTCTCTGCTACCTTTTCCCTAACTTCTTTTAATATACACGAATGCAATCCATCAGGGGTCTTATCCTCTCTAAGTTTGATTAGTTTATCAATTATCTCCCCCCTTTCTATCTTCAATGTCACTGTCTTTTTTGATCTCTTCTTCTAATGTCATGCCCACCATGTTAGTCTCCCTGGTAAATACTGAGACAAAGTAATTATTCAATATTTCTGCCATTTTGCTGTCATTACCTGTGAGTTTATTTTGTGCATCCCTTAGTGGCCCGATCGCTATCCTGATTTATCTTTTGTTATTTATGTGTCTGTTTCTTTTTATATTCATAATTTAATTTTGTAGTTCCCCTCTGATTTCCTAATTGTTTCTTTGACTTCTTTCCTGACCCCTTCATATTCCCTTTTGTCAGCTGTGGCTCAGTTGGTAGCACTCTCTCCTCTGAGTCAGAAGGTTGTGGGTTCAAGTCTCACTCCCGAGGCTTGAGCAGATAAATCTAGGCTGACACTCCAGTGCAGTACTGAGGGAGTGTTGCACTGTCAGAGGTGCCGTCTTTTGGATGAGATGGTAAACTGAGGCCCAGTCTGCTCTCTCAGGTGGACGTAAAAGATCCCATGGCACTATTTTGGAAGAGCAGGGGAGTTATCCCTGGTGTCCTAGCCAATATTTATTCCTCAATCAACATCACTAAAAACAGAACAGATTATCTGGTGATTATCACATTGCTGTTTGTAGGAGCTTGCTGTGCACAAATTGACTGCCACGTTTCTTACATCATAACAGTAACTACACTTCAAAAGTACTTAATTGGCTGTAAAGCGCTTTGGGACATCCTGAGGTCGTGAATGGTGCTATATAAATCCAAGGCTTCCTTCCATCCTCTCCTTTATTGTCTATGTACTTAGTGTATGCCTTTTTCTTTAGTTTCAATTTTACCCTTGTCTCTTTATTCATCCATGGTATTTCATTGTTGGTAGTTATTGTTTTTCAGCAGAATCTATTTCTCCTAAACTCTATTGATCACCTTTTTTAATATTGCCCACTGCTGTTCTGTCTCTTTGTCAACTTTTTTTCCAGTTTACCTTCTCTCGTTCCATTCTCATCCCCTCAAAATGAGCTTTTTTCCAATCTATTACTTTGGTCTTTGAGAAAGACATAAGTAAACCAATCATTATTTTATACCTTTTATTATGTTTTGATCACTCTTGCCTAGATGTTCCCCTATGTTTACTTCTATTAGCTTGCGAGGGATATCTAGGACAACACTAAAGGTTTTTACAAGAGCAAAAGGGTGGCTATGAGTGGGCCCCTTAATGACAGACGCAGGTGATAATGTAATTGAAAATCAGGAAATGGCTGATTTACCAAATAGCTGCTTTGTATCGATCTTCACAGTAGAGGATGAGGATAAAATACCAGACCCACAAAGAAAACTAAAAATAAATCACGGGAAGGAACTAACTAGATTCAATATAAGTAAAAGATAGACAAATCTCCAGGACCCTATGGTTTCCACCCCAGGGTATTAAAAGAAGTAGGTGAGAAAATTGTTGCTACGTTAGTCATGATCTTCCAAAGCACACTCGATTCCGGAATTGTCCCCTTGGATTGGAAAATTACCAATGTCACTCCACTATTTACGAAGGGCAAGAGAGATAAATTAGGAAATTATTGGCCTATTAGTCTAACGTCAGTTGTTGGGTAGTTACTAGAATCTATTATTAGGGACAGAGAGAGCCAGCATGGATTTGTAAAGGCTAAGTGATGTCTAACGAACGTAATTTAAATTTTTGAGCCGGTAACTAACCTGGTAGATAAAGGAGTGTCTATGGATGATATTTATATGTACTTCCAGAAGGCACTCAACAAGGTTCCACATAAGAGACTGTTAACAAAAAAGAGAGCGCATGGAATTGGAGGAAACCTATTTGCATGGATAGGGAATTGGTTAGGAGGTAGGAGATAGAGAGTAGAGATAATAGGTATGTACTTACATTAGCAGGATGCGATTACTTGTGTCCCCAAAAAATCTGTACTGAGGCCTCAGTTTTCACTATATTTATATAGTGAGCTCTGGTTGGACCCCATCTGAAGTACTGCGCTCAGTTCTGGGCACCGCACCTCAGGAAGGATATATTAGCCTTAGAGTGGGTGCAGTGCAGATTCACCAGAATGCTACCGGGGTTAAAGGGTTAAATTATGAGGACAAGTTATATAAACTAGGAAATAACAACAGAAAACGCTGGAAAAACTCAGCAGGCCAGGCAGCATCCGTGGAGAGAGAAACAGAGTTAACGTTTCAGGTCGAAGACCTTTCATCAGAACTGGAAAAAAGCAGGAAATGAAATAGATTTAAAGCAAGTATAAAGCTGGGAAAAGGGGGAGGGGATGAAAGAACAAAAGGAGAGATTAAGAGACATTGAGAGACATTAAGAGATGATCAAGGCAAGAGGAGGTGTTAATGTGACAGGTTGAGGCTAAATGAAGTGTGAAATGCACTAGCAGAATGAAGGACAGCTGCCAGCTTCTGGGAGGGAAAAAAAAAGGGGTGGCCAAAGAAAAGGGTGGATGAAAAAATAAAATATAAATGTGATAGGGGCTGAGGTTATGATCTAAAATTGTTGAACTCGATGTTGAGTCCAGAGGGCTGTAGGGTGCCTAAACGAAAGATGAGGTGCTGTTCCTCGAGCTTACGCTGAGCTTCCGTGGAACAGTGTAATAGGCCGAGGACGGTGAGGTCAGAGTGGGAGTGGAGCGGAGAATTAAAGTGACAGGCCACCGGGAGCTCGGGGTCCCCCTTACGGACCGAACGGAGGTGTTCCGCAAAGCGGTCAGCCAATCTGCGTTTGGTCTCCCCAAAACTAGGCTTGTATTCCCTTGAATATAGAAGATTACGGGGTGATCTAATTGAAGTGCTGAAGATGATTAAAGGATTTAATAGGGTAGATCGAGCAAAACTATTTCCTGTGGTGGAGAGTCCAGAACAAGGTGGTGTAACCTTAAAATTAGAGCTAGGCCGTTTAGGGGTGATGTCAGAAAGCACTTCTTCACACAAAGGGTAGTGGATATCTGGAACTCTCTTCCCTCAAAAAGCTTTTGAGGTGAGGTCAATTGAAAATTTCAAAACCGAGATTGATAGTTTTTTGTTAAGCAAGGGTGTTAAGGGTTACGGAACCGAGGCGGGTAGATGGAGTTAAGATACAAATCAGCCATGGCGGGACAGGCTCAAGGGGTTGAATAGCCTACTCCTGTTCCTATCTGCTTTGGTTCATTTCACATGACTAGATCCAGCAGTAATTCCTCTCTTGTTGGACTTCTTACATACTGGGTAAGAAAGGAGTCCTGACCACATTGTATAAACTCCATTCCCTTTTCCCCTTTACCCACCTCTTGCCAGTTTATTTGGTGCTAGTTGAAAGAGAGAGGGACCGAGACGGACACTAACTACGAATACCGGGGGAAGTCCTGTGATTACTGGGAGAAAAGATGATTGGGGCATTGAGGAGGGGGTCTCAGGGTCTGGGTGCATTGGGGCAGTTGTGGGATCAGGGAGCGTGAGAAAGTTATCTGGGGATTTCTGAGCAGTGGAAGGGGGCGGTTATCTGGGGAGAGGGTTCCTGGAGTCCAGTAGAACTGGGTTGAGAGCATTGGAGGTGGGCAGATTCTGGCAGTATTGGAGCTCACTGCAATCTGACAGCACTAAGGGAGCAACTTTTAAGAATCTTGTGGGGGAGGAGGGCCGAGGATCATGAGACCTAAACTTCTGTTGGTTCTATCTGTACTATTAGACCCAACCCCTTCAGTCAGTCTCCTCCCCGACACGTTAACAGCCTCTTTTGGGCCCTCGAGAACCTTCCCCCATTATTTCCCCCCTCATCTGTCTGTTCCTCTTTTTATGTTCCTGCTATAAGGCATTTAAGCATAAATTTTCTGCTTAAAATTAATGGATGGAAAACTACAGACTGGGAGTGCATAATTTCCTGATGTGCACTCCCGCCATGCACCAGGAGTACCAAAATAGAAAATTCAGTGCACTGCGAGTTAGCCAATTTATGCTGTCTTTAATAAACATTAAATTTCCAAAAACAAACTAAAATTACCTCACATTGCTCAAACATTAATCGTTTCTGCAGTTTCCAAGTATGTATATATTCTTTACGCCAAGGAAATGATGATTGCAGGTGTTGCTGTTCACAACAGTTGATGAAAAATTGTTAGCAGTGTATCGAAAGCCTACAAAATACATGGGAGCAAATACATTCTCTGAGAAATTGCCACTACGCTGAGCTTATGCAAAAGATGACTGAAACTGCAACTGAATCAGGAGAGATGAGGCTCATAAGCAAGTTGGCATTATAATGACTGAAAGGTGACCTGCATTTGTCTCATTTTCATTAAGAACTAACCTTCACCTATTTATTGTTTAATGTCCAGCACACTCTGGCCAACCTACTGCTTAGTTTTGCTGATAGAATTTAACAATTTTGTAATTGTGTAAAATGTTCTGTTTCTTGAGATGATAGCTGAGCTTTAATCCATCTTCTGTCCGACTAATGATCAGTCCTTGTAATGCTGTTTCTGTTGACTTTGACGGTGTTTTGGAGGGCTGGTGCAGATATTTTACAGAATCAGCCGTGGAATTTCCCAAGATTCGTTGTTGGTTTGTGAAGTTATTCAGCTCGGAATTCATTTTGAATAGGATCAGTGCAGAGTTGTGAGATTCCAGCTGAAGTATAATTCTTATTTGCCCACTAGGTGTGACTACATGCAGCATGTGTGAGCACACAGTGTGCAATAAGTCCTTTGCCCCCTCGGCATTATCAGATCAACCGTCTGTGAAGATCACATGCCGCCATTCCCAAAGGTTCTTTTTTTTTGACTGTTAACTATTAATAGAAGTGTTTGCAATCGGTTGCTGTATTGAAGGAGAGTTTTTATTTCATTACTCTTGAGGAGTTTATTGTTTTTGGACCAAATCCTGTACAGTGAAAAATGTTTGGTGACATAACCTTCAAATTAACTAGTGATTAAAATTGATTTTTTTAAATTAATTTAGGCAAATCGAGAATGCTAAAATTTGCAGGGTGCTTCATCCTTTAAAATGGCTTGATATAGTTGTCCATCTTAAATTAAAGTGTAAATTCTAATTAATCCACTGCCTGTGAAAGAGCAGAGAAAATTAGCAGCTTGCTTAACAAAGGACAAACAAATCACTGTCAGATGTCTGAGTCAAGCACATCACAGTACTAGTGGATAATTGGTGTTTTTGACTCACCGGCTTTAAGTATCCCCTTTGTTGATAGCAACTTCTGTCAGATCTTGTGATGGATGAATAGAAAGCTAATTATAAAATGAAGCAACTGAAACAGATGGTGACCATTGTCAGTACTTTTGCCCCTCGCATTTCTAGCAGTTTACTTCCATGATTAGACTGCAATGTTAAATTTTGGTTTCAATTTCTTTTTAATTAGTTGAATACCTTTGTTTATGGCTTTTAGAAACTGGTAGCAATGTGTGATCACACCTCCGATGTGGAGCCTGGGTAATGCAGTATATTAGTCATTAAGTTTAGGCTAGATGGAATGTCTATTTATTTTTAGTATTCATTAATAACTTAGTGCAATCCAGCATGATTGCCTACCGTATTCTAATGTTTGTTATGTGCATGTAATACATCACTTATTGCTTACTATTTGTAATGTGATTGTATTCATAGATTCATACAGCACAGAAGGAGGCTATTCAGCCCATTGTTCCGGCTCTTTGGTAGAGATATCCAACTAGTCCGAGTATTTGACCAAGTGTGGCATCTAGTAAAATTGAAGTCAATGGGAATCGGGGGGAAAACTGTCCACTGGCTGGAAGTCATACCTAGCACAAAGGAAGATGGTTGTGGTTAATGGAGGCCAATCATCACTGCAGGAGTCCCTCAGGGCAGTGTCCTAGTCCCAACCATTTTCAACTGCTTCATCAATGACCTTCCCTCCATCATTAGGTCAGAAGTGGGGATGTTCGCCGATGATTGCACAGTGTTCAGTTCCATTCGCAGCTCCTCAGATAATGAAACAGTCCGTGCCCGCATGCAGCAAGACCTGGACAACATTCAGGCTTGGGCTGATGTTTGGCGCGAATGTTACTTGCCACTTAAGTGCCAGGCAATGACCGTCTCCAACAAGAAAGAGAGTCGCACCACCTCACCTTGACATTCAACAAGCATTACCAACGTCGAACTCCCCACCACCAACATCCTGGGGGGTCACCATTTACCAGAAACTTAACTGGACCAGCCACATAAATACTGTGGCTACAAGAGCAGGTCAGAGGCTCTGCAGCGAGTGACGCACCTCTGACTCCCCAAAGCCATTCCACCATCTACAAGGCAAAAGTCAGGAGTGTGATGGAATAGTCTCCACTTGTCTGGATGAGTGCAGCTCCAACAACACTCAAGAAGCTCGACACCATCCATAACAAAGCAGCCCGCTTGATTGGCACCCCACCCACCACCTTAAACATTCACTCCTCCGCTACTGGTGCACCGTGGCTGCAGTGTGCACCATCTACAAGATGCACTGCAGAAACTTGCCAAGGCTTCTTCGACAGCACCTCCCAAACCTGCGACCTCTACCACTTAGAAGGACAAGGGCAGCAGGCGCATGGGAACACCATCACCTGCAAATTCCCCTCCAAGTCACACACCATCCTGACTTGGAAATATATCGCAGTTCCTTCATTGTCGCTGGGTCAAAGTCCTGGAACTCCCTACCTAACAGCACTGTGGGAGTACCACCACTGATGTTAGGCTGACTGGCCTGTAGTTGCGGGGTTTATTCCTCTCCCCTTTTCTAAACAAGGGTGTAACATTTGCAATTATCCAGTCCTCTGGCACCACACCCATATCCAAAGAGGATTGGAAGATTATGGCCAGATCCTCCTCAATTTCCACCCTTACTTCCCTCAGTAACCTACCCTATATTCTCTGGCGTTTAGAAGAATGGGAGGTGATTTTATTGAAACATATAAAATTCTTAGAGGACTTGACAGGGTAGTTGCTGAGAGGCTCTTTCCCCTGGCTGGAGAGTCTAGAACTAGGGGTCATAGTGTCAGGATAAGGGGTCGGCCATTTAGGACTGAGATGATGAGAAATTTCTTGGAGGGTTGTGAATCTTTGGAATCGTCTACCCCAGAGGGCTGCGGATGCTCAGTCGTTGAGTATAGTCAAGGCTGAGATCGATAGATTTTTGGGCACTAAGGGAATCGAGGGATACGGGAATACGGCAGGAAAGTGGAGTTGAGGTCGAAGTTCAGCCATGATCTTATTAAATGGCGGAGCAGGCTTGAGGGGCCGTATGGCCTACTCCTGCTCCTATTTCTTATGCATCCCACCTGGACCGGGTGACTTTTCTACTTTGAGGACTGCTAATCTTTTAAGTACCTCCTCTTTATTTTTATCCTATCCAATATCACTGCTATCATCTCCTTTAATGCTACTTTGGCAGCTTCCTCTTCTCTAGTGAAGACAGATGCAAAGTACTCATTTAGTAACTCAGCCACGCCCTCTGTCTCCACACGAATATCTTTTTTGGTCCCTAATCGGCCCCACTATTCCTTTGACTACCCTTTTACTACACTTCTCAAATTCTGATTAGTTCCTGCTACCTTTTCAAAATCAATTAAGAGCTGCTGAGCCTGAGGATGCCTTTGTGACATTCTTGTGTCTCCATGTGCTTCCTATGTCTCCCCCTCTATGGAGAGCTGTAGGTTGAGCTACAATCATTCCTTATGATCCCTCTGCAATTGTAGCAGCTGAAAAAAGATCCTAATGACTTTGCTGTTGGCCCTATTTAATTCTGCACTCTGGAGTAAGACTAACGTTTGTTTAACAGCATTCGCAAAGACTGGACTGCCTGTTGAACGGAAAAGCAGGTGTATGTGCATGTAAGCCATCAAAATAGAATAATTACTTAATAGGAACAGCAGGTTTGATTAAATAGTAGCAATTGAGGTCCTATTGCGATTATCCTGCTAATTGCAGGCCGAGACTGCATCCTCTTATTTTCAATTCCTTGGTACAATGTTGATGACTGCAACATTTTAGCATTCTGATGTACTGGAGAAATTCTATTTTGTTGTGTGCAAGATATTTCTTCATTTTGGTATGAGTACATCATCAGTATAAAGGAGGATTATTGTTGCTTAAGGTGCTGGGATACTTTATAATTTTCAGTAAACTGCTCGCACAATACTGAGCTGCTCCAGTGACTTAGTGGGTAAATGTCCTGCTTGGAAGTATTCCTAAATGATACAAACCAAAAGTCTTTATCTGTTGAGACTGTAGCAGTGCACATCAAGGAAACACACGATTTGTATTTGAAAATATGAAGATATTCTAATAAACATCTAATATAATTCAAGCAAACATGCCTGGTTAGCATTTCATCCTGGGATTAAGTGAGGAGAGAACAAAAATGTTAAGTTCTGAAGGATTATATTAGATTCCATTTTGAAATGGCTCATTTTCCTCTTGTGTAAAGAAGCTGTATTTGTCATGGTTTATTTGGTTTTAGAATGTCTATGGGGGGATACATTTTTAAAAACGAAACCATAAACTAGTGATCTAATTGAGTAAAAGTATAAACAGTCAAACTGCAATTTTAAATAGAGGTCTTATAGGCATTTAATAAGAACATTTTAAACACCTTTTGTGAATACTTGTTACTTGATGATAAAATGAAGTGGTATTCAAGGATACACTTGTTTTATGGATTGGTAAGAGAGCTGTGCTGTATCAGCACTTGTTCGGGCCTCCTTACTGATGGATTGCCGATGACTCAGCTTTGTCCACAGTGCTGAACAGAGCAAGATAACCGTGCAGTAACAGAATCGTCTTTGATGGTGTAGTATTAAATGCCACATTCAATGACCTCGTGGAAAAGGGAGATCAGTAAGTAGTGTATTCATTGCTGAGGTGGTGCTGTATCCTCAACATTCTACAGTTGTAATTCTCTCTGTCAGAAACAAATGTTAAGCTGAGAATCTGCGGCTGTGGCCTGGATGTTTTCCATTCTGTGAAAGCCAAAGTAGGCACGTAGTTACTTTGTCACGCGTATCTGCCTAACGAGAGTTTTTATTTTGTTTTTATTTGTGGTTTGGAGAGACTTGCATCGTCTCATATTAACAAATTATTTTAGGTGATGCTTAGTCGGTACCACTGCTGAGCTTATTTCAAGAAAGTTAATGGAGTTCATATAATGAATGATTCATGCATTTCTGATATTTCTAATACTTCTCTGAAGTTGTCAACTGACTAATGAAATTTAGGAAGCACTAGCAGAATTGGCATCACTTTTGGAAACCTGAACTGCAGTGAGCACTTGCTTCACAGACCCGGAATAGAATATGGAACTTGATCATTTATAGACTGCTGTGAAAACATCGAGAATTTATGTTTATAGGGAGCAATTGTGTCATGGTATTGTAATGCCAATTTCTTAAGAGGTTAGAATATTTTACTGTGTTCTAGGAATATTAACTTTTTAGAAAATACCATGTTTTGGAGATGTTTTACATTTGTAATGGGATTACAGTTATTGCAACACCTGATCCCTACTCCACTTTTTCCCCTTCTCCACTCCTCATTCGTTCTCCCCTCCACATCCAAAAAAGCAGTCTGAATAACTTCTCTGCTCATTAGTTATCTTTGTTAAAAGGTTATTGTCATTATGAACAGTGTTTGGAAAGGGAGGAAAGCCAGAAGAGATGTGCATTATTTTCAAGATTATGATGTCACATGCAGATGACGCAGTGCTGCAGATAAGTAGCATTACTGCATCATTTGTAGCAATAACACATTACCACTTTATATAGGAACATTGCTCCTTAAAATAATTGTGCACGAAACACGTCGATTTATTTCTTATTAAAAAATCTTGTGTCTGCGCACACTTCTGGTTTGCACAACTCGACAGCTTGTTGTCTCCTTTTTGTGTCAACTTTTTCCATTATAAATTCTAATGATCCACATTTATAATAGATGTTTCTGATGTAAACTCATCACTGTGCTATCTGGCCACTGGGTTTTCATAAATCCCTTAAAATCCTGTTTTGAAAATTTTTTATGTGCCATTGTATCTCCGTAATTGGAATTTTTAATGTTTAATAGGGTTCAAACAAAACCAAATTCAAAAAAATACATATTTCACAATATAAAGAAACCTATCCTTTGAATTGTCTTTTGTGTCTTTTAATGCCTTCATTAAAATCTTTACTTGAAAGCCTCAACCTCTCCAAAAAAAAAGGCCTTATTTTTGCCCAGAGCTGTGATGCCGAGTTGAATTTGAACTGTGCAGTCTGAGCATATGCAGTGTACCTAATTTCCCACTGTTTAGTCACTGTACTGATGGAATCATTTTCTTCAGCTTTTAGTAATTTATGTTGAAAAGTTTACAAATTATTTCAAGAAAAGCTAGCTAGAGGACAAATTTCAGAATCTTTATTTAAGTGCCATTTATTGATTGCACTCTTAAGATACCACAGAAATGTATTGTATACTCTATTCAGTGCATAAATTAGGTGACCAACTGCAGGATCCTGCTGAAGCCATCTGTAAAGAGAACTGATATTACAAAACATTGAAGCTGGTGGTTCCTGGGAGTATAGAAATATGTGTAGAAATTGCCCTTCGGTACCAATGGGCAAATCAGATGCATGTCCCAAAAATTCTGGTCTTGGCACTGGGCAGATACAGGCATTATAGAACATTGAAGTTGCTACCAATGATGAGTAGGTCCGAACTATATTGAGGATTCCTATTCTTCCAGGTTTTCCAGCCACCTTCACCACATTTTTGCCTCAGTGCACATTTTATTACCAAGCAAAGGAACTGAATTTTTGTAACAGAAGAATATTTGTAATGTTCATTGCGTTGAGACAAATTGTGGTCAATTTCTTCTCAACAGCAGAGTTATTGAGTTGGCCATCCTAGTGCTGAAGGCAAGCCATGTTTGTAAGCCTACTGTCATCTGTCTGTATCTATCGATAGTGATTCAATCACCGCTTATTTCAGATTTACAACAGTCATGCTGTTAATGACCTTCATATTGTTTGAACCTGGTTATAAGTCAATTACGTAGACAGGCATCAGCAGAGAAATAGAAAATTAAGTCTCTAGAAGTTTAGCTAGCATCATGACAATTGAAGCATTGGTTTAAAAATAATGTAACTTGAACACTGCTTTTGGCTATTTGCTTAAAGGAGGAAGAAAGTCTCAGGAGTAGTTTTGGTTTAAAGTGCTTGCAATTTATATAGAAGAAAACAACTACTTTGCCAGAAAATTCTTTGAATGTCAGTTTTATCACCACCATGGCGACTATCTCCCTGACCTGAATTACTTTGATGTCATCTGTTCTGGGATAGATCCCAGAACTGATGAATTACAATTAGCAAAGGGAACCAGCCGAAAGGTGTTGAGAATGTAAGGTTTCTCAGCCAACAGCAAGGTTTCCTGAGGCCAGCCAGCTCCAGAGCAGCTCTTTGGGCCAGATTGAAGTAGTAACTCACTCCGGATGTTTGCAACAGAGCTGCTCCAGGATGCATGAAGATGCTCCCTGTAGTTAAGGTCACTGAAGCGATCTACTGGGGAGTGAAAACTTATTTAGGGTCTCTGTAGAGGCAATGAAGTTGATTTTTTTTTTAAAGATAGCTATTTTCTTCTGTAACCTCGTTCCCCAGACCTTTCATATAGAATTTGGACATGAGTCTAGGTTCGGATTGGTCATGGCCCTGTGGGTAACGTAGCGGGCCCAGGGGCCATGTAGCCTGATCCTGCTCCTATTTCGTGTGTCCAATTCTGTTAGGTTCAGGAGATGGTTCTGTGATAGTAGATTGGCGGTTAGGATCAGATCAGCCATGATCTTATTGAATGGCGGAGCAGGCTCGAGGGGCCAATTGGCCTACTCCTGCTCCTATTTCTTATGTTCTTATGTTCTTAACATGGAGTGTAGTTTAGATTTTGAAATTAATCTCTGCTTTATATTATAGTATTTAACTATATCAAGATTTCATTGCATGCTTCTTCTGTTGAATACAACCTCTAACTTATTTCATAGTTTGAAAAAAATTGCTCTGTCTATACAAATGTCTGTTTAGTTTGATACATTTTATTTTTTTCTCTTTTAGGTTGAGCTGGTAAACAAAGGTAGCACCCACTCCGAGATTTCCCAATGTTGTTGCTGCCGTGCTGATTGGAATAATGTTAGTTAAAGTACAGAAGTCAAGTGGCAATTTCAAAGTTTAAGTGAAGGTCATAGTACAACTACTACTACGCACGGCAAACCACCATCAGTGACCATGAGCTCTGAAGAGAAAAACATGTCGCCCGCTCACAAGATATCAACTCCCACTCATAGGAGTGCGTCGTCTTCTTCATCCTCTCAAAGAGAGAGTAGACCGGTAAGGCAACAAAAAATAACCTGCTGCTGGCTATACTCCTGTTGGTATTTCAGGTTTTAGAATACTTTTCTGAAAATGCTTGAATTTTCAGGTATTCACGGAATTGACTCTTGGTTAAGCTTGAGCATTTGCTATGAAGTGTAATGGGCATTAATTTTGATGAAATAAATTCATGTCAATGGAAGTCTTTCATTGGGAAAAGAATTGAAGAGGGAATTTTGTAGCTAGGAATGATTGGAACATGTTGAACATGCTAATTTGTACTAAGATTATGTAGTTGTACAAAATACTTTTTCAGAATGCTGAATTTACTGTTTGAAACTGAGTTAGATTAGTTTAATACTTTGCCTTTGAAATTCTTAAGTGTGGTATTCTGATAACAGTTGTGTTTTTTTAAAATCAGTTGTTTTTAACAACTAAAGTTGCAGCTTTATTACAGCTACTGGTCTTGGACTGATGTCTGCCGACTATGAGGGACAGTCAGCAGTTTAACTTGGTCTGGTGACTGAGCTTCAAAGGGATGCCTCAAAGTCGTTTAGAGGTGTATAACGTACTTGCAGGAAAAGAGTAAATAAAACTGAAACAATATTTGAGATACCAGGGCGTGAGGGCATTGGTTCAGGGACATGAAGGACAAATGATTAGATAGACATAGAATCATAGGATCTTACAGCACGGAAGGAGGCCATTCGCTCTGTCATGACTATGCCGACTCTTTGAAAGAGCTGTCCAATTTAATCCCACACCTCCGCTTTTTCCCCCATAACCCTGCAAATTAGTCCTCTTCAAGTACATGTCCAGTTGCCTTTTGAAAGTTCCTATGGCATCTGCTTCTACCAACCACCCTTTCAGTAGTGTTCCAGATCTTAACCGTCTGTATGAAAAAAGTTCTCCTTATTTCCCCTCTAGTTCTTTTGCCAGTTAATTTAAATCTATGACCTCCGGTTACCAACTCACTTGCCAGAGGAAACAGTTTCTCCCTACTTGTTCTCTCAAAACCCCTCATAATTTTGAATACCTCTAAACCTTCCCTGCTCTAAGGAGAACAATCTCAGCTTCTCCAATCTCTCCACATAACTTAAGTCCCTCATCCTTGGTATTGTCCTGGTAAATCTCCTCTGTACTCTCTCCAAGGCCTTGCCATCCTTCCTAAAGTGTGTGCCCAGAATTGTAGACAATACTCCAGCTGAGGCCTAACCAGTGATTTGTAAAGGTTTAGCATGACTTCCTTGTTTTTGTATTCAGTGCTCCTATTTACAAAGCCAAGCATCCTATACGCTTTCTTAACTGCCTTATCAACTTGCCCTGCCACCTTCAAAGAGTTGTCAATGTGCACCCCCAGGTCCCTCTGCTCTTGCACCCCCCTCAAAATAGTACCATTTGGATTATGCTGCCTTTCCATGTTGTTCCTCCGAAAGTGCATCACTTCACACTTATCCACATGAAATTGCATCTGCCATGTATCTGCCCACTCACCAGTCTGTCTATATCCTCCTGAAGTCAGCTACTATCCTGCTCACTATTTTCTACTTCGCCAAGTTTTGTATCATCCGCGAACTTCAAAATTGTACTCCCTATACCCAAGTCCAGGTAATTTTTATATATAACAAGAAAAGCAATGGTCCTAATACTAATCCCTGGGGGACCCCACTGCATACATCTCTCCAGTCAGAAAAACATCCATTCACCACTACTCTCTGCCTCCTATCCCTCAGCCAATTACATACCCAAGTTACCATCGTCCCTTTCATACCATGTGCTTCTATTTTCCGAATAAATCTGTTATGTGGAACTTTATCAAATGCCTTTTGAAAGTCCATATATACAATACAATATCTACTGCACTACCTTCATCAACCCTCTTTGTTACTTCATCAAAGAACTCAATCAGGTTAGTTAGACATGATTTGCCTTTAACAAATCCGTACTGGCTGTCCCTTATTAACCCATGCTTCTCTAAGTGAGAATTAAATTTGTCCTTGACAATGGTCTCGTGGTTTTCCCACCACTGACGTGAGACTGACTGACCTGTAGTTACCAGGTTTATTCCTCTCCCTTTTTTGAACAGGGGTGTAACATTTGCAATCCTCCAGTCCTCTGACACCACTCCCATACTCCAAGGAGGATTGAAAGATTGTGGTCAGAGTTTCTGCTATCGCCATTCTTGCCTCCCTTATCAACCTAGGATGCATCCCATCTGGACTGGGTGACTTGTTAACTTTTGAGTAATACCAACCTATTTAGCACCTCCTTTCTATCTATTTCTATCCTATCCAATATCTCTACTCCCTCCTCTACTGCAACATTAACTTCTTCCTCTTCTTTTGGGAAGACAGGTGCAAAGCACTCATTCAGTACCTTAGTCATGCCCTCTGTCTCCACAAGAAGATTTCCTTTTTTGTCCCTAATCAGCCCCACCATTCCATTAATTATCCTTTTACTTTTTTATATGTTTAT
Organism: Squalus acanthias; assembly: GCA_030390025.1. Classification (NCBI taxonomy): domain Eukaryota; kingdom Metazoa; phylum Chordata; class Chondrichthyes; order Squaliformes; family Squalidae; genus Squalus; species Squalus acanthias. Next base: position 20,642,403 of record CM059427.1, on the reverse strand, counting down.
AAAAGATTTTTGGGTTCCCTTTTATGTTGCCTGCTAATCTTTTCTCATACTCTTCGCCCTTCTTGTGTCCTTTTTCAATTTCTCCCTGCACACTCTGTATTCTGCCTGGTTTTCTACTATATTCTGTACCTGACATTTGTCATAAACCTCCTTTTTCTTGTTATTTAAATCTCTATTTAGATATCTATCATGAAGAATATTTCTTTATACAAAAGTGATGAACAAGTGGAAAAGCAAAATACTATGGGTGCTGGAAATCTGGAAAAAAACAGAAAATGCTGGAGATACTCAGCAGGTCAGGCAGCATCTGTAGAGAGAGAAACAGAGTTAACGTTTCAGGTCGATGACCTTTCATCAGAACTCCACTCTGGCTTGGGAGTCAGATCCCTGACCTGACTCCTGAGTTATGCTACCTCAGAACCAGAGAAGCTTATAGCAAGAAAGAGGCTATTTAGCATATTTTTCATGTTATACACCTGAAATGGCTTTGCAATAAGGCAAACTTGTCAGTATAACTTTACTGTAACAGGATCTGCAGACACTAGCAATTGTATAGATTTTCAGGCAATACAATGAGCTCTGCTTCACTGTTGAAAACCCACTGCCAAGCACTTGTGATTTGGTGTCCATCAGCTAAATATTTTAAAAATGTGATACTAGTCAATGTCTCCTGGCATTTCACATGGAGAGTCGACACCTGTACAGTCTTTAAATATTTTATCCTCATGTTCCCAAACAGTGTGATAATACACCCTAAAAATGGACAACAGAAGCTGCCACTATAATAATATGAAGATTAGCAATTACCAGAATAAACTGGTGAATATAAATTACAACAAAATGTGTTATTGATTCTGCTTAACAATATATAATTGCAAAAGGAAAACTCAACCCACACAAACCACACGGATGACCACTCACAACACTGTACATTTCAATACAGCTGAGCAGGAAACAATGAATTAATAAATTAATAGAGCACTGGCCACCACTAAATAAATAAATTCATAGAGCAACAGACACCAGCAAATTAATAAAGAGGTGGGCACCAGCGAATTAATAAGTTCATAGACCAGCAAGCACAACAACATTATCCACAAATTAATGGGCAGCAGGCACCTGTAAATGAAGATTTAATAGAATAGCAGGCATAGCAATAAATTAATAAGAAGCATAACAACAAATCAATAAATTAATATAACTGCCACAGCTGTGAATTAATAATTTCATAGAGCAGCGGACACCAGTGAACTAATAAATACATAGAGCAGTGTGGACCACCAATATAATAAAGCAACAGGCACGGGGCACACCAGTGAATCAATAAATTAATGGAAGAAACAGGAAAGCACCTTTTTTATGATTCTATCTGTGCTGCCATCTTTCTGTAGCTTTGAGCTGATATTGGCTTGGAATTGGAAGCAAGAAACGAGCAGGGAGGAGGCAGGAGAACATGGGCATGAGAAGGCTTAAATGGTGCAAATAGGACTGAGATAGGAAATGAGCAGAAGGGGAGCTGGGCTCTGAAGGAGGGGAGGGGGCTGGATTCCGGAGTGGGGCAGGAGGGGAGTGTGACTGGCAAAATATATTTTTTTTAAGTTGAGTTGCAATCAAAGTGGGGATTATATATTTTAGATATATATATATATATATATATCTCACAGAGTGTTTTAAGAAGAGAGATCTTTAAAGGAGAAAGGATGGGAGTGTGGCTGATTTTTTTTCTTCTTTTTCTTATTCACTCTCTTAATTTTCAAATGCATACATACTCTGCTTTAAAATACACTCAACAACTTGCAAATATATCGATAGAAATTTTCCAACAACAATAATTGTTATAAATGTTACCTGAATAAAACTTTTGGAAATTGTCATTTAGCTTTTCTTCCCATAATTTTGAAAAGCAACCATGCAGAAACTGTTGAAAGCTGACCAGGAACATTCCTGCATTTGGACTGGAACCAAATTCTACTGATTTGTTTGGGGGAAATTGTGTACACAAATGACCACAGTTAACCAAAGGCCAGAATGGTCAATATTAGTTTAGTTTATCTTTGGAAACAACTCAATTTTAAAGAGACATCTGATCCCTTAGAAACTAAGTGTATGATTGTAATTTTTATATTATTGAAACAGTTTGCTTAAAACCTACCTCTTTGACCAAGCATTTGGCCACTTGTTCTAATGTCTTCTTCTTTGGCTCATTGTCAATTATTGTCTGATTACGCTTCTGTGAAGTGCCTTGGGATGTTTTACGATGTTAAAGGTGCTGTATAAATGCAAATTCTTGTTGAGCTATTAACAGCATATCTATTTAATCAACTACAGTTGCTCAGTTACTAGTTTCACAGAATAGTTCTGGTATTTTAAATGTTGTTAAACTTTAATTTTTGTTCAATTCTATATGGTACCTGAAACGTGTTCATGATGCCACATAATATAAAATGAGAAACCACTGGAAACCAAATTAGGTTGAAACATACATATTGGTGTCTGTTATGCTTTATGGGGGCAAAATGGCAACATTGCAAATAGGTCTTGTATGAAATAATAGCCGGGAAATGCGAAATACATATTTGAAATTTTTAGGCCCTTATGAAGTATTTTAATATATTATGTAAGAGGAGCACCTGCTGTTGTGAATTTAATATTTATATTGCCCCTTTCCTTAGATGCTGATTTGTATTCTGTGTTTTGTGTTTTTCCTTGTATATTCAACCCCATTTTTGTCCAGTTAAAATTTCCCTGTAAAGGTCATGTTCTACAATTTGAATTTATCGATTACACATCCGACCTCTAATTTAAAATAGCTGGCAGTGGTTTCAAAATTAATCCCTTTTGTTTTGGGTGGTGTATTATAAATTGGTTTCTAAAAAATCTGAAGAAGATACTGGGGGATGCAGCTGGTTAGTTTCAAACCCCCTTAGACTTGGGTTTGAATCTAAACTAATTGGCTGAAGTCACCTATACTTTGCTAGCTGGAAATATATTGGCCCAAAAATTCGTGAGGAAGCCTTCGTGCGAGGGTAAGGCTTCCCCGCGATCTCTCACTGCGCGCTGGCTTTTTCAGTTCCAGCTCGCACGAACTTGATGTTCTGGACAGCTGCTGTGCTGGGCTTGCGTATCCCACAGGCGTAGTTAATTCGTGCGAGCTGTGGGATCACGTGACTCAGTTAGAGCCAATGGCAGCACACCATCTTCCATTCATAACTTTCACATAAGTGCTGTGAAAGCTATGAATCTATACCCCCCCAAAAGAACAGCTAAACCTCAATTAAATTAAAAAAAAACCATCACATTAATAAAATAAGTATAGTTAAATAAATTAACCATTTTAAATAAAAAATTAAATTTTTGAAAAAATTTAAAATCTTTTAAAAAGTTATAAAAATAAACTTACCTGTCTTTAAAGTCTCTAAAAAAGATATACCTGTTAAAAAAAATTCAAAATAATACTTAATTCACTACTTACCTTGTTAAAAGTGGGTCTTACTCCTCCTTTTTTTATGTGTAAAATCTTCCCTACTTACCTGCGCGTTGAAACCACTAAGTGCACTGCATGCGCGCAGCCTGTAGCGCGCACGCGGTTCAGCTAGGAACCGCCCCCTTTTCCATTCACCAAGTGCCGGTTTTCAGCGCATGCGCAGTGCATGCAGAAAACCGGCAATTGGAAACAGAATACGCGAGAGTACGCACTGCGTACTCTCGCGTAGCGGCACTAATTTTTGGGCCATTATTAGCAAAAATAGAGAGTGCACGGACTTGGAGTTAACCTTTTGAATTGGGTTGGAAATTGGTTGGGAGGTAGAAGACAGAGAGTGGGTATAAAGGGCATGTACTCTGATGGCAGGATGTGAGAAGTGTTATTCCCCAGGGATCTGCTCTGGGGCCTCAACTTTTCACCATGTTTATTAATAACTTGATGAAGGAATAGAGAGTTGTATATCGAAGTTTGCAGATGACACTTGCATTAGGAGAGACAATAAATAGTGCAGATAGGAGCAGGAGGTTGCATGGGGACAGAGACAACTTAAGTGAGTGAGCAGAGCTATGGCAAATGGAATTCAATGTGGGCAAGTGTGAGGTCATCCACTTTGGATCCAAGAAACATAAATCCAGAGTATTTTCTAAATGGTGAGAAACTAGGAACTGTAAAGGAGCAAATAGATTTGGGAGTCCAAGTACACTAATCACTAAAAGCTCATAGGTTCAAAAAGGCTAATAGTGTTGGCCTTTCCCACAAGGGGGCTGGAATACAAAGCAGAAGAAGTGATGCTTCAGTGTATAGAGCCTTGGTCCGATCCGATCTGGACTTCTGCATTCAGTTTTGGACACCACACCTCAGGAAGGCCTTGAAGGGGGTTCAGCGCAAATTCACCAGAATGATACCAGGCCTTAGAGGGTGAAATTATGAGAGTGGTTTGCATAAATCTGGCTTTTATTCCCTTGAGCATTAAAGATTGAGGGGTGATCTGATCGAGGTGTTTAAGGTTTTGATAGGATTGATGTAGAGAAACTATTTCCTCTGATGGGGGAAATCAAGAACGAGGGAACATCATCTTTAAAAATAGAGCTAGACCATTTAGGAGGGAAATCAGAAAGCATCTTTTCATGCAAAGGGTAATAGAAATCTGGAATTCTCTCGCCCAAAAGGCTGTGGATGGTGGGACAATTTTAGCTTTCAAGACGGAGATCAATAGATTTTTGTTGGTTAAGGGTATCGAGGGAAATGAAGCTAAGGCTGGTAAATGGAATTGAGGCACAGATCAGTCATGATCTAATTGAATGGTGGAGCAGGCTCGATTGGCTGAATGGCCTAATCTTGTTTCTAATGTTCCTACGGGGCTTATGTGAAATATGTTTTGGATAGCGGCCTGCAATTTGGCACTAACTTGAGCAGCAGGCTGGTGTGGGAAATGGTTAAATTCCTTTTTCTGATTTATGGCCAAGTGAATAAGTCTTTAGAAGGGAAAACTTAGTATATTGATGGCCATGTTGTTTTATTTACATTAATGAGGATCATTGCAATCATAAATGGGAGGAAAAAACGATTTTATAAATATATTAAAAGTAAGAGGATAACTAAAGAAAGGGTAGGGCCAATTAGAGATCAAGAGGGTAATCTGTGTGGAGGCGGGAGATGTCGGTAGGGTTCTTAATGAATACTTTGCGTCTGTTTTCACAAAAGAGAGGGGCGAAGCAGACATTGCTATGGGGGGGGGGGAGGAGGAGTGAAATATTAGATGAAATAAACATAGTGAGAGAGGAAGTATTAAGGAGTTTAACAGCTTTAAAAGTGGATAAATTCCCTGGCCCGGATGAAATGTATCCCAGGCTGTTAAGCGAAGCAAAAGAGGAAATAGCAGAGGCCCTGACAATCATTTTTCAATCCTCTCTGGCTTCAGGTGTGGTGCCGGAGGACTGGACGACTGCTAATGTGGTACCCTTGTTTAAAAAGGGAGAAAAGGATAGACCGAGTAATTACAGACCAGTCAGCCTAACCTCGGTGGTGGGAACATTATTGGAAAGAATTCTGAAGGACAGGATAAATCTTCATTTCGAAAGACACGGATTAATCAAGGATAGTCGGCACGGATTCGTTAAGGGAAGGTCGTGTTTGACAAATTTGATTGAATTTTTTGAGGAGGTAACAAGGAGGGTAGATGAGGGTAGTGTGTTTGATGCAGTGTATATGGACTTTAGCAAGGCTTTTGATAAGGTTCCACATGGCAGACTGGTCCCGAAGTTAAAAGCTCATGGGATCCAGGGCAAAGTGTCAAGATGGATTCAAACCCGGCTCGGAGACAGGAAGCAGAGAGTAATGGTTGATGGGTGTTTTTGTGACTGGAAGGCTGTTTCCAGTACTAGGTCCCTTGCTTTTTGTGGTATATATCAATGATCTAGACTTGAATATAGGGGGTATGATTAAGAAGTTTGCAGATGATACTAAAATCGGCTGTGTGGTTGATACTGAAGAAGGAAGCTGTAGACTGCAGGAAGATATCAATAAATTGGTCAGGTGGGCAGAACAGTGGCAAATGGAATTCAATCCGGAGAAGTGTGAGGTAATGCATTTGGGGAGGGCTAACAAGGAAAGGGAATACACATTAAATGTTAGGACACAGTGTAGAGGAACAAAGGGACCTTGGAGTGCTTGTCCACAGATCCCTGAAGGTAGCAGGCCAGGTAGATAATGTGGTTAAGAAGGCATACGGAATGCTTGCCTTTATTAGCTGTGGCATAGAATACATGAACACACGAATCTCCATCAAAGACGGACACCTCAGCACTTCACTCTACCGCAAGCCCACGGACAACCTCACGATGCTCCACTTCTCCAGCTTCCACCCTAACCATGTTAAAGAAGCCATCCCCTATGGACAAGCCCTGCGAATACACAGGATCTGCTCAGACGAGGAGGAACGCGATGGACACCTACGGACGCTGAAAAACGCCCTCGTAAGAACGGGATATGACGCTCGACTCATTGATCGACAGTTCCGACGGGCCACAGCGAAAAATCGCATAGACCTCCTCAGAAGGCAAACACGGGACACAACCAACAGGGTACCCTACGTCGTCCAGTACTTCCCCGGAGCGGAGAAACTACGACATGTTCTTCGCAGCCTTCAACATGTCATCGATGACGACAAACACCTCGCTAAGGCCATCCCCACGCCTCCACTACTTGCCTTCAAACAGCCGCCTAACCTCAGAAGTACCATCGTTCGCAGCAAATTACCCAGCTTTCAGGATAACAGCGACCACGACACCACACAACCCTGCCATGGCAAACTCTGCAAGACATGCCAGATCATCAACACAGATACCACCATCACACGTGAGGACACTACCCACCAGGTACATGGTACATACTCATGTGACTCGGCCAACGTTGTCTACCTCATACGTTGCAGGAAAGAATGCACCGCGGCATGGTACATCGGCGAGACCATGCAGACACTGAGACAACGTATGAACGAGCACCGCGCAACAATCGCCAGGCAGGATTGTTCCCTCCCAGTCGGGGAACACTTCAGCAGTCAAGGACATTCAGCCTCGGATCTGCGGGTAAGCGTTCTCCAAGGCAACCTTAGAAACACACGACAACGCAAAATCATCGAGCAGAAACTGATAGCCAAGTTCTGCACTCATGAAGACGGTCTCAATCGGGATCTTGGGTTTATGTCACGATACATGACGTGATCCGGACTCGAGTCGTCGTTAGCTTGTTCACAGATGTGATTCCCAGTAAAAAAGTAAAAATTTTCCCAGTAAAAAAGTAAATTTTTTTTTTAAAGCTTTTCGTTTTACATACATACGGCAGCTTTTGACACGTTAGAACCCCTGCGACTTCACCTCATTGTCTCAGTTGTATCTTGCTATGTCTTTTGATGTGGTACCTTCCTGGCTGACTTAATTAACTTTATCACACCTCGGCAGATAGTCAGGATGATTTAATTTATTGGTCTGCAATTGTAAAGTACAAATGCTTTTTTTTCCATCTATATATGCTCTGACGATTCTGTATCCAATTTACTTCACCTGAGGAAGGAGCGATAGTTCCGAAAGCTTGTGATTTCATATAAAACTGTTGGACTATAACCTGGTGTTGTGCGACCTCTCAATTTTGTCCACCCCAGTCCAACACCGGCATCTCCGCATCATAGAATACATGAGCAGGGGGGTTATGCTTCAACTGTAAAACACTAGTTAGGTCTCAGCTAGAGTACTGTGTGCGGTTCTGGTCACCACATTACAGGAAAGATGTGATTGCACTAGAGAGGGTACAGAGGAGATTTACAAGGATGTTGCCAGGAGTAGAGAATCTTAGCTATGAGGAAAGGCTGGGTCTGTTTTCCTTGCAACAGAGGAGGCTGAGGGGAGACCTTATTGAGGTGTATAAAATTATGAGGGGCATAGATAAAGTGGATAGAAAGGACCTATTTTCCTTAGCAGAGGGGTCAAAAACCAGGGGGCACAGATTTAAAGTAATTGGGGGAAGGTTTAGAGGGGATTTGAGGGGAAATTTCTTCACCCAGAGGGTTGTGGGGGTCTGGAACTCACTGCCTGAAAGGGTGGTAGAGACAGGAACCCTAACCACATTTAAAAAGTACTTGGATGTGCACTTGGGATGCTGTAACCTGCAGGTCTACGGACCAAGAGCTGGGAAGTGGGATTAGGCTGGATAGCTCTTTGTTGGCCAGCGCGGACACGATGGGCCGAAATGGCCTCCTTCCGTGCTGTAACTTTCTATGATTCTATGATTTCTATGATTAGAGTAATATTTAGGGCAGATAAAAGTAGACTTGCTGCCATAAGGAAAACGACATTTTTACATCCAGAAGGAGACAAAGAAAGAGAGAGGAATCAGATGCTGTAGAAGCACAGTAGTGGTGACCTTCTGGGGTTTAAAAATACTTGATTTAAAGAAGGGAATGTGAATACTTGATTAGAAATATTTAAGTTGAGTTGAAGGCCAAATGTATTAAATACAATGAAAATGTATTCTGTAGAAAGTGATTGAAAGAACAGTAAGTTACATTTTACAATTTAGCTGTGCAAGGTCAATTAAAATTGAGTTCTTAAAATATTCAGTTAAAATACAGCAGTAGCTTAAACCAATGTAAACATTTTTCTTGTAAAAATGCTTGTGTATCCAGTCAGCTTAATTTAGATTCGCAGGGAATACATTTTGTTCACTGTAGATAACAGTACATGAGCTCTCATTGAACGCACTACAGCAATGATGGATATAGATGAAAAAGTCTATTGGGAAGTAATTTGGGAGTAGGATTATCATCGACAAGTTAGCAAACACCACAAGGTTGGATAGGTCCACCCATTCATCCTAGATTTGCAGTTGCTAATTGAACAAAACTGCTTTACTTCACTGAAACATGACCTGTTGGTCTTGAGTAAGTAAAAGGCTATTTAGGATTAGAAATTTAAAGATATACTTGGACATTATTAACTTCTTGCAAGATTTATAGTGTTTTGCTAAGCCTTTGCAATTTCATACGCTTGAAAATTTCTGTTCATTTGGATTGCAGAAATTTAGTCTTTGACTCAACTTGTGCTGTTTAAATTTTGAGGGACATAGTCCCCTTCTCTGAAGAAGGAAGCAGTTTTAATAATTGTCCACCTTTTAAGTACAACTTTAGACATTGGCCCGTAACTTCCGATCGGAGGCTTCCTGCATGCGGATGCCTCCTATCGGAAAAATATCTACCAACTTACCTGAGGGCTCCTGAGGTCCGGACACTTCCGCTCCTGGGCCTCTCACACTCGAATGCGCAGGGCCCACGTATCCCAGGGCGCAGGCGGTTCGCAAGCATCCCTGGGATCACGTGGGCCAGGCCAGCCAATAGAAGAAGGGAATCTCCCTTCATACTTTTGACAGATAGACCTGTCAAATATATGAATGGAGATCACCCCAAAAACACAGTAAAACATTAAATTTTTTTTTTAAAAAACATCACGTTTTTAATGAGTTAAAATTACAATAAATTAAATATTATAAACAAAATTTAATTTTTTGTAAAAAAAAAAATAATTGGGGCTAAAAATAAACTTAATTTAAAATTATAAATGAGTGAAATTATTTTTATTTTTAAATTTTTTTTCAACTCTTATGCTGGTAAAAGCAGGCCTTATGCCTGCTTTTACCAGGCATAAGATTTCTAAGGGTTTTCTGCGGGCGGAGGTTCTGCAGAAAGCGGAACTCTCCCCCCGCAGAGGCCCTTCTCTAGGGCAGGCGTCCGATCTGTCAAGAGCATTCTTGACAGATTGGAAATACCGGTTTTCAGCACATGCGCTTCGCGTGCCTGAAACCGGCATTTCCAATGTCCCTACGGGAGTGTACGCAGCGCGTACACACCCGTAGGCGTCGGAAAATACGGGCCAATGTTTCTAAACATCTGTGCATGCAGGTGTATGCAGAATGAAATTGGGGAATCCATGTGAATTATGACAATGAACAAATTCATTTTTTCAGTCTAGGTTGAATAATGGCTTTATGTGCAGAATGAACTAGAACTGCAATATTTTCTCATGTCTCTGAGCCTATTGATTTAAAAAAATGTCCAATTTAAGCAACTTGTGTGCACAGTTTGATCGATCCAAAATGCTGCACTGTTTACAGACAATCCTTTTTTCTGATTTGTGGCCAAATGAAGCTGTCTTTCGAAGGGAAAAGTTAGTTTCCTGATGGCCGTGTCGTTTTATTTACATTAATGAGGATCATAGTGATCACATGGGAGGAAAATGGTTTAAAGGAACATTCAGTGCAGACAAAAGTAGACTCAATGCCATAAGGAAAGTTACATTTTTACATTCAGCAGGAGACAAAGGAAGAGGAAGAAATCAGATGCTGTAGAAAACAAAGTGAGAGAAAGAACCCTAGAAAGAGAAATGGGCAAAGTAATAAATTAGAAAAACTGTAGTTTAAAAATAGGAAAAATCCGATCAAGAAATGTGGGTATATGCCAACAAAATGGTGAGTGGGCAGTTTTACAATGTGATGTATGGTCCAGTAGGAATTCACTAATGTTAAGGAGCAGAGATTATATACATAGGATATACGACACAGAAACAGGCCATTCAGCCCAACCAGTCCATGCCGGCGTTTATGCTCCACTTGAGCCTCCTCCCGTCTTTCCTCATCTAAATCTATCAGCATAACCCTCTATTCCCTTCTCCCTCATATGCTTGTCCAGCCTCCCTTTAAATGCATCGATACTATTCACTTCAACCACTCCCTGTGGTAGCGAGTTCCACATTTGATTTAGCAACTGTAATCCTTTAACACTTCCCAAGCAGTTTAAAAGCCACTTAAACAGGATAAATGTACAAAGCTTGTTAACGCAGCTGTGAATTGTGCAGTAATTTTGAGTAATTAATGGCTCAATGGCCTTGTCATAGAAACATAGAAACATACATAGAATCTAGGAGCAGGAGTAGGCCATTCGGCCCGTCGAGCCCGCTCCACCATTCAATACGATCATGGCTGATCATCCAAATCCAGTACCCTGTCCCTGCTTTAATCCCCACAGTACACATATCCCACCCTACCCCCGTAACCCCACGTATTTAATTCCCCCTAACATATCCCATCCTATCCCCATAACCCCACATATTTAATCCCCCCTAACACTAAGGGTCAATTTATCATAGCCAAATCAACCTAACCCGCACATTTTTGGACTATGGGAGGAAACCGGAGCACCCGGAGGAAACCCACGCAGACACGGGGAGAATGTGCAAACTCCACACAGACAGTCACCCGAGGTCAGATTCGAACCCGGGTCCCTGGCGCTGTGAGGCACCAGTGCTAACCACTATGCCACCGTGTTGCCCAAAGTTTACTAACTAGGTTCTGACGGTCCTTGTAGACACTGTCATTTAACACAGACCATACACCATAGGTAAACCCCTCATAACTGCTCCCACTGTTACTGTAGAAGGTTTAGTGTTCAAACTCCAAGATGTGACCACGGCTGGCTTCAATTCACTTGGAGAGATGGTTACAGACAAACATGAGGTAACGTTTCACACAGCTCACAAATACCTTAGGGTAGAACAAGGTCTTGGGGGCATTTGAAAAAGTTGAGGATTTTGAAATTTTTATGGAAGGCACAGACAGCCAGTGGAACCGAGCGAGAAGCTGAGTGATGGAAATGTGGGACTTTGAGTGGGTAAGAATGCAGGTGTTCTGAATTAGCTACAATTTATAGAGGTATAAGCAGGGAGAGCATTCGAGAAATTGAGCCTTGCCCTCCTGGTGACAAAAGCATGGATTAGAGTCTCGATAGCAGTGTTAATGCAGATATAGCTGGAATAGCTACAAGTAGCAGACGTTCTGAATCCCATGTGGCTTGCCAGTTGGCTGAGCAACCACTCATCGCTGCTTCCCCTTCAGCTCGGGGAGCATTTAAAGTAAGGCACAAGCAGGCGCTCCTGACTTGTAAGGGCTGAATGGACCAGATAAATATATTAAACATGCACACTGCAGACATTCGGGACACACAGTAAATCAATTTATGTTTAATAGAGCTTGGAGAGTCAGTTGGCAAAAAGCAAATGGAGCAAATGCAGTTGTTATTTAATAGTAACTGGTAAAACAGCTAGCAGCTCTGTGGTTGTAAATATGCCCAGTAGAAAGTAATAGTGTCCAATTCCTCACTAGAATAATGAGGCAGTCAAGCACCTGTCCTGCCTGTAGCAGCTGGTTTGCTACACTGTGGGTTCTCCTGGTCTTCCATGGCTTGTAGTTGCTCATCCAAGTCTATGGTAAGGCCTCTGTCCATGGCACAATTGTGCATGAAGCACACCACTATAATTTTGTAGACATTCTCTAGAACATATTGTAAGCATTTCCCTTCCATCCTGCCCCAGCACTGGTCCAAGCATTGGCCTCAACACATGGACAGCAGTTTTTTTTTTTAAATGCTGATTTCAACTAACCCATGTTTTGATGGGAGCAATCTCAGAGTAGCGATAAAAAATGTCATTTATGTAATCCAGCAGTACTTTTTGCTGGGAGAAACAGAGTTAACGTTTCAGGTCGATGACCTTTCGTCAGAACTGCTATTAAGAACTGCTCTGAAATCAGTTCTGACCTGAAACGTTAACTCTGTTTCTCTCTTCACAGATGCTGCCTGACCTGCTGAGTGTCTCCAGCATTTTCTGTTTTTATTTCAGATTTCCAGCATCTGCAGTATTTTCTTTTTGTTCTTTTCGCTGGGATTGCACAGCTGTTAACACACATGTACTTCTTTGCTACATGAGAAAAATACAGCCTTGCATGATGAGGGTAGATGGCAATGCAAGTGGGAAGTTTATATTTTATTGCTTCCAGTTTGTCGTTTGGATGTTGCACCAGCTGGTTAATGGAGGTAATGGGACTAGTTTCACATGTACATTAGAGTCTCCAATTTCCTCAGTCTTGGAAAATATGGATTATAGGATTTTCTATTAAGAACTGCTCTGAAATCCAAAATAATTTAACTAGTCTGAAGGTGTATGAGTCTGCCTGTTAACATAATAAGGGTTGAAGCTGGCTTCAACATACTATGCTATGGTGCAGTAGTCCATGCTTCAAGCTTTTCAATTCTTTACATGCTGTATTCTTGATCTCAACTGTGCCACTGAATGGAAGGGCCATCCAAACCAAGTACTTCCACCTAGGCAGGGAAGAACAATCAACTAGTCATCCTGAGTTACCCTTGCCCAGTTTCCAGTAGCAAGAGCAACATTGCAGCAATCTACGAGCAGCCTGATCATCCTTTTAGCTTGAGGCTGCTGAATGATATGAGGAGAGGGGAGGGAAGAGAAGACGAACCTAAAAAAATGAAGGAAGAATATATTTAAATGGAGTTTAAGAAAGTAACAGGACTTTTGGCTAATTACAGTCTACTCCTGATAATCAAGTTTTCTGATTGATAATTTGAATGATCAATAACTTGAATTACGTAATGTAAATAACAAAACAAAGTGGGGAATTTAGTGGTATAAAGTTTTGAATTATCAGGTAATTTGAATGAATTGAGGATTGTCGACTGTAATTCCCACCCAGGTAGTCATTATTCAGCAATGTACAGGGAAAGGAGATAAATACAAAGCAGAAACATTTCAGACACATTTCATAAGAAATTTAAATTTAGCTATGAACTTTTTATATTAGTGAAACACCGCTTTGTTCTGAACTCTGCATTCTGATGCGAGTCGGCTCGTTTAAAGGAAGATGGTTATCTTTTTGGGAGAGAACAGCGCGTAAGAGCTTGAGCAGTTTTTATCACAATGGAAGCAGCACGGATTGTGTGTTTGTGACTTGAATAACATTATTTTGTTGCATGTTCCAGTGAAGACAGTCTCCCTATAAATACTTCATGTCGACAATATATGAGAAGTTGGTTAACCGCATCACAATCTCCCCCTGCCCCCACCCCCACCCCATTAAAACACCCTTTCTTTAGAGCTCATTGTGGGTCCTTCTGGGAGATGCTACTTCTTTAGAATATCTTTAAACAAAAACACAGCTCACGTTCTGCAGCTCTCCACGATATCCTCCTGTGTTTGGGACCTCCACATGCATCTGGGACCTCCACATGCATCTGGGACCTCCCACAGTGTCATGCCCAAGATCAGTAACCCACCATGTGGTGTGACCCTTATTCCACTGCGACAGCAAGCTTGCCACTTCACTGTTGAGAGAATCTTTTTCTTTAGCAGCAGTTAACTGTCAAAATTTGAAAGTGCATTACACACCAAGGTCAGTGAAATGCCTTATGACTGCTACACAAGCAGCCAGTCAGCTCTTTTGTAACTAACCTTGTCTCTGCATCCAGGGACTGCAGTAGGAACCACTGTTGCATTATTTCTTTGCGATATGGTGATTACTTTTGATGTAATTGGTCGCTGCTAACAGATTATATTACGGATTGCAATTTTTTTCTAAATTGCATATGTAACTTATCAAAATTGTAAAATCTACAGGTGGTGTTCCCTTATCATGCCTGTGCTGGTGCCAGTGTTGTACTTTATACTAAGTGATGGAAATCAGTCGTGAATAGCTCCATTTGTTTGCTGTGTTGGCTGTAAAATAAATAGGTAGATAAAATACAATACACCGCATATCCAAAATACCATGTAACTACTATTATAGGATGCTTACAAATACTACCTTGACCTTCATTTATCACAAAAGCAAAATACTGCGGATGCTGAAAATCTGAAATAAAAACAGAAAATGCTGGAAGTACTCGGCACCTGTGGAGAGAGAAAACCGAGTTAACCTTTCAGGCCAACGACCTTTCGTCAGAACTGGCAAAAGTTGGAGCTGTAACTGGTTTTAAGCAAGTACAGGAAACTCTTTATTAACCGGGACCGGCGTGGTGCCGGTTTATCGAAAGTACCGGATAACGGAGAGTTATATCTACCGAGGCTATTTTTAACAAAGAGACTCCAGGCAGCGCGGGAGAATCAAATCCTGCTACTGCAGTGTTTCGGACTTCCGACAGCGCCAGGAGGCCGAGTAGTGGCACTTTTGAAAACTACCCCTACTGACTAAAATCGGCGTGCGCGGACTCGGACTCGGACTCGGGATCGGCAACATTGCCGGTTATTTGAGAGGAGTTTTCGGAGTACTCGGCGTTCGCGGAGACTCGACTGTGGCTCGGCAACATTGCCGGTTATTTGAGAGGAGTTTTCGGAGGATGATTTTTGCCGGTTAAGCGAGAATTCCAGATATTTGGGTGCCGGATAAACAAAAGTTTCCTGTACCGAGGCAGGGAAAGTGGGAGATGGAAGGAAAGAACAAAAGGGAAGGTCTGCGATAGGGTGAAAGGCAGGAGTGATTAAATGATGGTGCAAGGCAAAAGTGGGGTGGTAATGGGACAAGTGAAGAAACAAAAGATGGGTCTGGAGGAGTTGTAAATGGCAACAGCACCTGCTGTCTGAAAAATGGGAGCAGTGGTTATGATCTGAAATTGTTGAACTCAATGTTGAGTCTGGAAGGCTGTAAAGTGCCTAATTAAAAGATGAGGTGCTGTTCCTTGAGCTTCTGTTGAGCGTCATTGGAACAGTTTGAGGCCGAGGTCAGAGTGGGAGTGGAGCTGAGAATTAAAATGACAGGCGACCAGAAACTCTGGGTCATACTCGCGGACTGAACGGAGGTGTTCAGCAAAGCGATCACCCAATCTGTGTTTGGTCTCCCCAGTGTAGTGGAGACCGCATCATGAGCAGCGAATACAGTATACTAAACTGCAAGAAGCACGAGAAAAATGTTGTTTCACCTGGAAGGAGTGTTTGGGGCCCTGAAAGGTAGGAAGGGAGCAGGTGAAAGGGCAGGTGTTGCAGCTTCTTCGCTTGCATGGGAAGGTGTATTGGGAAGGGGAAGGGGTGTTGGGGGTGATTGAAGAGTGGACCAGAGTGTCACAGAGTGAGCAGTCCCTTTGAAATGCTGAAAGGGGAGGGGGAAGACCTGTTTGGTGGTGGAATTTGCACTGGAGGTAGCAGAAATGGCGGAGGATGATCTGTTGAATGTGAAGACTGGTAGTGTAGAAGGTGAGGGCAGGGGGAATCCTATCGTGATTCTGGGAGGGAGGGGAAGGGGTGAGGGAAGAAGTATGGGAAATGGGACAGACACGGTTGAGGACCCTGTCGACCATGGTAGTGGGGAATCCTTGGTTGAGCAAAAAGGAAGACATGTCGGAAGCACTAGTGTGGAAGGTGGCATCGTCAGAACAGATGCGACGGAGACGGAGAAACTGGGAGAATGGAATAGAGTCCTTACAGGAAGCGGGGTGGAAGGAAGTATAATCAAGGTAGCTGTGGGAGTTAGTGGGCTTATAGTAGTTATAATCCCTTTATTTATGATGGTGATTTTGCTGTGAAGTTGCCTTGTAATGATTTTGTCGTTACCTTGCAGTACATATGTACAAGGTCAGTAACTTATTCGACTGCGTTTCTGGCCATTAAAAACCCTCCACAGTATGTCATCTTGATTCAGTTGGTAGAGCTCTCACCTCTGATTCAGAAGGTTGTGAATTCAAGCCTGACACCAAGACTTGAATGCAAAGTTTGGATGACACATCAGTGCAGTACTCTTGCCTGAGGTACTGCCCTTTGTTAAACCAAGGTCCTGTCTGCCTGTTCAAGGGAATGTTAAAGATTGAATGGCACACATTCCTCCCTTTAATGATTATCAAAAAAAACACCAACTTGTAATTCATCTCACTACTGTTTGTGGAATATGCTGGGATTACCTACTTACCAGTCCCTGCAGTCCAAAAGTAATTGATTGTCTGAAGTGCTTTGAGGAATTTCAAAATGATGAGCTGCCTTATCAATGCATATATGTGTATAGTTACATTTTGTATCTGGGGTGTGACCAACATGTCCGGAGGGTGTGATTGGCTCAAATAAAATGCCATTTCAAAAAGCCCACTTGAAACACACCCTCCATCTATTTATTCATTCATGCTTCCTCTCTGACACAAAGATTACCAGTAACAAAAAAGGAACAAAGAGCATTATAATTTCTGTTTTGTAATTTTTTTGGACATTCTTGAATAGCGGAGTAGATTTTGAAGATCTATTTTTAGGATCCTTTCATAAAACTTTGATTTTCAGGGCTTTATTTCTGAAAGGATTTTTCTTGTAGTTCGGTAATGTAGCTGGTTGTTCCAACATTAATGAGGGAATTTTAACCCCTCCCCTGGTTGACGGGAACCGGGCAGGGGGCAGTTAAAATGGAGCGGAATACTTGCCCTATAGCGTCCTGTCCCAATCCTGCCAGTTGCAATTTTAAATTGCAGGTGCCAAGGACACCAGCCTAGAGCTGACGGGGTCCTTATTTAAATATGCAGATCGGGTTCAGATGTTATGGGGACTCGACTTCAATATTAAACCCAGGCATGTGTGGGGAAAGCCTAATGGCTTCTATGCTATACCAAATCTGCCGGGGCCAGAAGTTGCAAAGCAAAATATTTTTTTTCCGAATTTTTTTTGTCATTTTCTTGTTGGCCAGGAGGAGCAGGAGTGCTCCTCCAGGCCCCGTGAGGAAGCCTTGGGCCTCCCCGTCCCCTGACCGCAATAGCCTCTTGACTCCCTCCGACTACTTACCTTATGCCGGGGGACCGTTCCCTCAAAATGCCACTCTCTGCCACCGGACTCCTCGTCATTCCCGCCAGGTTCTGTCAGGAGTCTATCCTGCAGAATATTAATGAGGTCTGGTCACTGTCTGAGGCCGAACCAGACTGTTCACAACGTTGATGTTCTATCTGACCCTGAGCTAGGCTTCCAACCACATATCCTCTCCATTAGCAAGACCGCCTACTTCCACCTCCATAACATCGCCCGCCCCGCCTCAGCTCATCTGCTGCTGAAATCTTCATCCATGTCTTTGTTACCTCTAGACTTGACTATTCCAATGTTCTCCTGGCTGGCCTCACACCTTGCACCCTCTGTTAACTTTATCTCATCTAAAGCTCTGCTGCCCATATCCCAACTCGCACCAAGTCCCGTTCACCCATCACCCTTGTGCTCGCAGACCTACATTGGCACCCGGTCTGGCAACACCTCCATTTTAAAATTCTCATCCTTGTTTTCAAATCCCTCGATGGCCTCGTCCCTCCCTATCTCTGTGATCTCCTCCAGCCCTACAATCCTCTGAGATATCTGCTCTCCTCCAATTCTGGCCTCTTACGCATCCTCGATTTTCATCGTTCCACGGTTGCTGGCCGTGCCTTCAGCTGCCAAGGTCCTAAGCTCTGGAATTCCCTCCCTAAACCTCTGCTTCTCTACCTCTCTCTTTTCCTTTAAGACACTCCTTGAAACCTACCATTTTGACCAAGCTTTTGGTCTCCTGTCCTAATATCTCCTTGCATTGCTCAGTGTCAAACTTTGTTTGACGCTCCTGTGAAGCGCTTTGGGATGTTTTGCTACGTTAAAGGCACTATATAAATACAAATTGTTGTTATTAAAATCGTATGGGTCTCCCCACTGCCACTCCCAGATGGGCTGGCAGCTTACTAGGATGTGTTTCTACCCGGGAGTTAAAATCAACCCCTAAATAGCTTAATATGAAGGATAAGGGAAAGTGATGGTGTTAAATAGTAAGCAAAATGCAGTTAATTTCTTAAATATGTTTACAACAGTTCCATAAATTGAACAACAGGTACTCTGTGCCATGTACTCTACTTCCTCTTGTTCCATTTCAAGTTCTGTGTAAATAAGCTAGTGAAAGCAATTGACAACATTTTGGCAAAACCATGAATATAGTATTGAGTGCTTTCTCAACTATAACAGTTTATTTTAAAAATTGCTTTATTGAAGAATAACTGTTTTTGTCAAAACTTACAGGATGGTGACAACTGGGAAATCATTGAAGGATTAAAAATCGGGCAGACCAGCGTCCAGAAACCAGATAAACATGAGGGGTTCATGTTGAAAAAAAGAAAATGGCCCTTAAAAGGTTGGCATAAGGTAAGTATCAGATAAATTCATTCTCAAGCCAGGCAAATGTATTGGTCATTGATGCCTGAGATTACAAATTACTTTGGTTTGAACAGATTCTTGCAGTATGATTAATGTCCCTACTCCAGTCTATGTAGATTTACACTATTTGTAATTGCCATGTCATCTCAGCAAATATTCTACTCATAGGGATTGACGTCTGTTATACAATTGAGAGCTGATTTTGCAAATAATATCACAGCGTCAGGAAAATAGGTTTTCTATAATCCGAATGCTGCATTATGCGCAGGTTTGTTGGAAGTGTTCTGCTGGTGTAAAAGCTATTTCAGCTGAACTTGTTTCCCAACGGCCTCCCTTTTGCTGCATTGTCCCTGGTGTTTAATTTAATCCCTACTCCTAACCCAATGTGGCCTCACTACACTGCCCTGTTTGAAAATTGACCAAAAGTGGAAAAATATAAAATGAAAAGGAGAAGCATCAGCAAAATTAGTTGAAAGTGCAGTAAAGGAAGTGATTATGAACAATACAAAGACAATATTAAGAAAAGGGCTTGTATATAACTGTTCAATGTTTTCGTTTTGGTTTATTCCACATCAAGATGCAATAATAGGTGCCTCAGAGAGGATTTTAGTCACCTTTCATCACATCTCCTCATTCAAATGAATAGTTGTGTTCAAATCAATTTGCAATTTGTTTGTCAAATGCTTCAGCTATCTAAACTTCATTTTTAAATTTCTTTAAAGTGTGTTTTCCTCATTTATATTCCTCCTCCCTCTGTTATAACATCACAAGATAAATACAGATGAGAAAAAACATTTTGCCTATCTTAGACCCTCCATCTAGAAAGACCCTACAGTCCTCCCACCATGACATGCAACTGTTTCTTAATTGATTCCATGATTTTCATCTCCACTACTCCACCTGGCAGTCCATTCTAGTCCTAAATTTGCCTTTTATTAGTTTAGACCTTGTTCCCTTGTCTTCTCGCAGTTTAATTTGAACTAGTTTTCTGGATCTATGCTACCACTAAATCACCTATCACTTGCCTACATTCAAGGTTGAAAAGCCCAAGTTTCTCTTAATTTTCTTCATACCTCAGTCCTTTGACACCAAGAATTAGCCTTGTGTTTCTTCTCTGAACTGCCATCTTGGTTTGGATGCCTCCTTCGTATCTGTGATCAAAACTGAACACATTACTCAAGGTGCTGTCTGACTAGAGGACTACACAGATAGAGGACTTTATTTCAGATTTCCAGCATCTGCAGTATTTTCTTTTTGTACACAGATTGAGCATGACTTCCTCTAGCTTATACCGTTTTTGTTATGCATTTCAGCTTTTTATTAGCTTTATTGATTGCTGCTCTTCAAAAATTGGATATGTTGAGCATCGCGTCCAATAAGACCCCTAGGTCCTTTTCAACTTCATCCTTGGCTATTTCAGCACCATTCTTGAACTACCATATGTTGCCCATTTTTTCTTTCTTTGTGCAGTACTTTACACTTGTCCATATTAAACATCTTCTTCCATTATTACACCCACTTAGATATTTTGTTCAACTCATTTTATAGTTCAGAATTAACAGCCCCTACTAGTTTGATATCATCTGCAAATTTGACAGATTATGTTGAATTTCTGAATCGTCATTGATGTAAATTAGAAACCATAGCACCCTACTTGGGGAAAATACATTTTCAAAAGAGTCCCCTTCAAATTCTAGTCTAAAAATATTTACAGTTGATTTGTAGATTTTGAAATTAGTGAGTTGTCCCCTTTATTGTCATTTTGAATTCATTTATAGAACAGTTATGAAATATATATAAAAATAAATGTCAAAAGGGTAGTGTTTTTTCCTCAAACACTTGGACATGCAGGACATTGTGTAAATGTTTTACTACCATCAAATTGATTATTTTGGACTTTTAGTCCTTACAAGCGTAGTTACAGTCAAGTTTACAAATTGTATGTTAATCTATTAATATTAATCGAAGTTTGTCTTGTTGCAGCGCTTCTTTATCCTTGATAATGGAATGCTAAAGTACTCCAAGACGCCAATTGATGTGAGTAATAATGTTGCGCGATCTGATCAAAGCAGTAACCCTTCATAGTACCAGCTAACCATTCAGATTTACTTAGTAGCCTCTTGTTGCTTTTTAAAATTAGTTTTATTGTACTTAAAAAGATAGGTCACCTTTAGGTATTGATGGAGTTTTTCTGATGAATAGTGTTTAATGATGGCCAATTCATTCACAGATTTACTGTGATTTATGATGGCATTGAGAACAGAATCAAATTTACATATTTTCAAACAATTACACTTTTAAGCCCTAGGATTCGTATAATGATGAGTTTCAATCCCATTTTGATGGACCAGTGGCACATGATGCTAGTACTTCTAATGTGCTATGCCATTAAGCAGTTTGAAGGAATTGAGAATTGCTGAAATTAGGGAGCTCAGTTATTGGTACAGTCTTTTTGGGTGCATCTGTAAGATAGAAAGGGGAAAAGGTAGTAATAGGTATATGTAACAGTCCATCGCAGGATAGGAGGGAGATGAGGTCATTGGAAAAAGTGCCAAGACCTTGCTTGTAATCATGGGGAATTTTAATCTTTCTTACAATAGATTAGGACTTATAGTGGGGACAATTTGTGTGCATGAGGAAGTTTATTAAAGTACTTCAAGAATCTTTTCTTAAACAGCAGGGGAGGGAACTCACAACAAGGAAGACAATATTGGATTTAACTCTAACTAATCAAGAAGGAATAATAAAGCAATGTTGAAGTAAGGAAATATTTAAGGTCTAGTCATCAAAGTTAATTTTAAGTTTGACGTGAGGACAGAATAGATAATAAAAACTATTAAGAAATTGGATTTCAGAAGAGCAAGCCTTGAAGAAATGAAATGGTGCATGAAAGGAATAAAATGAGAAGAACTATTTAAAGGGAAGGATATGGAGGGAAAATGTTAGTGCCTTAAGGAGATACCTTTTACACTGTGGAGTCTGTTTACCCCAGAAACAAATCGAGGACCAAACAGGTGAATAACACCAACATAGATTTTAAAAAAAGGAAGTAATGGAAGGCATTAGGGAAAAGAAAAGGCATATAGAATTCTGAGATGTACAGGGAAGAAATAGGATGGGGAGAGCCATAAAATCAAGCAAAGAAACTGATGAGATGCAAAGAGGGAATACGAGAGGAACATAGTGGACAATATAAAGTACAATAACGAAGTATTTTAAATATATCAGGACCAGGAGAAGGGTACAGTGGGGAGGTGGCATCTGAGGAATGGAAGTGGTGGAATTACTTTTTCACTATGTTGTGACTCTTTTTACTATTGAAAGGGGAGTAGAAAAGGTACCCGAGTTGAGAGAAGAACAAGAGCACAGAGAGCAGACTGAAACCTCTTAGTATCACAAGGGAAGGTATAGCAGAACGGTTTAGGAAGCTGAAGGTAAACAAGGCTTCAGACCCTGATAATTTCCGTGCAAGGGCGTTGGTGGAGTTGGCTGAGGACATTGCAGAACTCTTCACTGATATCTTCCAAGCTCATTGGAATTGATTAACATCCTAAAAGATTGGAAAGTAACAAATATGACCCCATTTAAAAAAAAAAAGAAACACAGCGTAACTCAAATTCTAGACCTGTGCACCTTGCCTTGATTGTTGGGAAAGTGTTTGAGAATTTGATGATGATTGCACAAGGACCATCTGGGTCTGATTATGGGCCTGGTTTCAGAAGGGCAAGTTCTATCTGACCAATTTACTGGATTTTTTTTGAGGAGGTTGCAGATCTGGTGGATAAGAGTGAGATAGTGGTGGTTATTTGCCTGGATTTCAGGAAGACATTTGAAGCTGTCCCACATAACAGCTTGATTCACCTGGGATAGACAACAAAGTTAACCATCTGAAATCATGGCAGGTTTGTAAAAAGACTTGATACAAAAGGAGATAAAGGACTATTACTTCCACAATCACGGTAGGGGAGGTTTTGAAGGATAGGCTAGATGCATCAATGCCGAAAGTGTTACTATGTATATAGGTTGTACTTGCACTTTATGATGAGTTATTGAACTCGGCAGAATGTCGGTAGAAGAATAACTGAAGTAGGAAAATGCTGATTTTAATTTCCGAACTTAATTACACATATGAGTAATGATTCTTTTTATTTTTGCAGACCCCTTATGATTTTTGAGAATTCACAAAAGTTGTTCGCACTACTGGGGGAAAAAAAAAGTCATGTTTTTGTACATTTTCTTTGATAAATTTTAGTTTTGTCACATTTGAAATTAGTGAAGTATGAGTGAAAATGTTGTCTATAACTTAGAAAGTGGTTATATCTTAAATTCTGAACGTTTTACACTTGTGTTTTAAAGCTCATAATTGTCAAGTGATAATACTGTTATAGTTTATATGTATGTTCTATCATTCTTCCATTGTATCTGGGACTTTTCAGTCTGTCACTTCAGTGCATTGGGCCACCTTACTGACTTTTAATGTGCATCATGGAATGAGAAAGAATAATATTTTTTCAGACTTAAGACAAAATTACATGTCATCATAGACTCCTGTGATGAAAAGAGGCAATTTTGCTGGGATTTTCTGGAGGGCAGTACATACTGTATCCTGTTACTCTGCATATATGTTCATTTTGGATCTGTAAGTTTTCAACTAGACCAACACTATGCACTGACCTTACAGTTCATCATTGTCTGTTCTTAGATTCAAAAAGGCAAACATCATGGAAGCATTGATGTCGGGTTGTCAGTGATGTCAATCAAAAAGAAGGCGCGTCGAATAGACCTTGACACAGAAGAACATATCTATCATCTAAAGGTATGTAAACATAGAAAGTGAAGAAACCTATTTATCATTTTAAAGGTATGTAAATATAGAAAATGAAGAAGGACTACCAACATGCACATTTAAAAAAAAGAATATTTATCGACATTTTTGTGTATACAGGTAAAATCTCAGGAAGTGTTTGATGCTTGGGTAACAAAATTGCGCCATCATCGATTGTACCGTCAGAATGAAATTGTGAGATCACCCAGGGATGCCAGCTTTCATGTCTTCCCTACATCACCAAAAACTGATTCTTCACCAGCTCCAACTACCACTGTATTAGATGTAAAGGTGTGTAATTTTTAACTGTTATTTAGAGCATGTAACACTTAAGCTTGAATTTTCAAATGAAATGTGAAATAAAACAATTAGTTCAATTTAGATTTAGTTTGTAGATATATCTGTTATTGTGCATTTTCTTTTTACATTGAAACTAGCAAGATGTTAACATAGAACATAGAACAGTACAGCACAGTACAGGCCCTTCGGCCCTCGATGTTGTGCCGAGCATTGTCCGAGACCAAGATCAAGCTATCACACTCCCTATCACTCTGGTGTGCTCCATGTGCTTATCCAATAACCGCTTGAAAGTTCCTAAAGTGTCCGACTCCACTATCACAGCAGGCAGTCCATTCCACACCCCAACCACTCTCTGAGTAAAGAATCTACCTCGGACATCCCTTCTATATCTCCCCCCATGCACCTTATAGTTATGCCCCCTTGTAACAGCTGCCTCTACCCGAGGAAATAGTCTCTGAACATCCACTCTATCTATCCCCCTCATCATCTTATAAACCTCTATTAAGTCGCCTCTCATCCTCCTCCGCTCTAAAGAGAAAAGCCCCAACTCCCTCAATCTTTCCTCATAAGACCTCCCCCCCCAAACCAGGCAGCATCCTGGTAAATCTCCTTTGCACTCTTTCCAATGCTTCCACGTCCTTCCTATAGTGAGGTGACCAGAACTGCACACAATATTCCAAATGTGGTCTCACCAAGGTCCTGTACAGTTGCAGCATAACCTCACGGTTCTTAAACTCAAACCCTCTGTTAATAAACGCCAACACACCATAGGCCTTCTTTACTGCTCTATCCACTTGAGTGGCAACCTTCAGAGATCTGTGGATATGAACCCCCAGATCCCTCTGCTCCTCCACGTTCCTCAGAACCCTGCCGTTGACCCTGTAATCCTTATTCAAATTTGCCCTACCAAAATGAATCACCTCGCACTTATCAGGGTTAAATTCCATCTGCCATTTTTCGGCCCAGCTCTGCATCCTATCAATGTCTCTTTGCAGCCTACAACAGCCCTCCACCTCATCCACTGCTCCACCAATCTTGGTGTCATCAGCAAATTTACTGATCCACCCTTCAGTCCCCTCCTCCAAGTCATTGATAAAAATCACAAACAGCAGAGGACCCAGCACCGACCCCTGTGGCACACCGCTGGTAACTGGTCTCCAGTCCGAAAATGTTCCATCCACCACCACCCTCTGCCTTCTATGCGACTTCTCATTTCTATGAGATAGCCAGTTACTGTTTTCCTTTTGTTCATGTAAGACAGAATGAATACCAACATGGTCGTAAAAATCCAGATTGCATTTTGTTGCACTTCTACTTGAGTGTACAGTTAAATGTTTTCTTTTCATAGCATATTTTACATTATTTTTATTTTTAAGTTTCCCACACCATTAACTAACTCCCACCCCTAGGAGGATGATCTGTTCCCAGGTTTCTACCAATGAGACTTTGCAGCTAGTCGCAAGATAATACCGATGTGTAACTTGGAAGGACTTGTATTTAATTTAAAAATTAACATTTTTCTTCTCTCAGTGTGAAAATGTCTCTCTCTGCTCTGTGAATAAGTACTTAAGATACTGGAAACAGTAAATGCGAACCCTTGTTTTACCAGTCTGTAGCATTTGTATAAAAATAGGCCAGACCAACAGTCATCAGAGCTTTTAAAGAATAAATTATAATGAACACACCGATAGACAGGATTTATATTTATGCAGTGTCGGGCAGGAGAACATCTGGAGATAATAATCTTTTGCTTACAACTACACAGCCAGAATTGTCATGTAGTTTTCCTTAGGTACAGATTAATACAGTGTAATAATGATTTTTTTAATATTGTATCTATCTATAGAGCCATAACAGATTGTATTTAGTGTATTTATTACTGGAACGTTTCTAGGCTAGCTAGGATGGAAAAAAATCTGCTAGCAGATGGTGACATTGCAAGTATACGTGAGCCGTGTCGCATTTGAGTTTTGTTTAGCCTGGAATTTCATTATTTGGGTCTTTACAATCATCATACCTGTGACTTAATTTGGGTTTTTCCCCCCCTCCATTCCTACTCTCCTGGCTACTAGCTGGTGCATTGTTCCATAGGTGTCACTTGCCCTTTGGTATCTGGCCCAAGTATTGATGCGTGAGTCTTGACATTGAATGTCGACAGGTTATTTGAACACTGAGCCCGATCCTGTCCCCTCTCGACATCCACACTTGCACTTCCAGCATGATAAAAGCAGGAACTCTGGGCCGGTTTCTGTTTTTGCTCCACTGCCATCTCAACTGAAATCTGCTAACTCAGCACAGACTGGGAATCAAACCTGTGAAGGTCCTGATCTGTTACTCACTGAATAAACTTGCTGAATAATAGAGGAGTCAATTATAACTGATTAAACGATAATAGGTTATTATAAACATTAAAATCAAATGTCAGATGTTTATTCCATCGTCTACTGGCATGTTAATTTATACAGAAGCAACAAAATGCAGTTGTATGTGAAGTGGCGCTTAGCTATTTCATATTGATTTACACCGGCACAACTGTATGTGCCAAGTGAAAGCTAGGTGAAATATCAAGTATAATATATATAATTGTAAAATTCACATTTGTCAATTACAATTGGTACTTGGACTTGTTGAGTCTAATTGTATTTCCAGAAGTTCTGTTGGAACTATTTGGAATTAATATGTTAAGACAGTTTAAGGTGGATTAACATTTTGAGTTTGCTCAGTCGTGGGCCACCAAATGCCTCTTTTAACTTAGGTTCCAAGAGATAGTCTCCTCTTTAAACTTGTCAGGTGTTGTGTGCTGTAAATCACAGCAGGTCTCATTTAACCCCGATCCTCCTACAATTTGAAGGAATGTCTGTACCACTTTCCATGTCCCCTTTTGGAACTCTCAGGAAATGGGAGATTTAAAAAGCTTTTTTTTCATTTGGGGGAGAAAGGGGAAATCAGTGTCTGATACGGAAGCGGTCCCAGTGGGATAGTACTTGGGATATTCCATACTGCCCTGGTCAAAGGTTCAACTTCCATAGTGAGGAAAATTCATTGTTTGATTCATTCTATTAAAATAGAGCATCCTAATGACTGATAATGAAGTGACTATAGCAGAGGTGTTTGAAACACTCCAGGCTAAGCTACAAGTGTCTTGCAATATAGAAGCCCAGGGAGTTCACATTAATAGAACATGAAGCAGGTTGATAGAGCACCAGTCAGGGATACCCCTCATCCCAGCAATATGATTTATCTTTGTAGTCCCTGTACAGCAGTGCTGTCAAACCCCTGTCCTGCCCTGAACTAAACCCTTTTGCTCCCAGTACAGATCCACATATAAGCAAGGTGTGAGCGCTGTTATAATGTCAAGCATTTTGGAAAATCCCATTGGCAGAATCTAACGATAATAGGTTATTTTAAACATTAACATCAGATGTCAGATGTTTATTCCATCTGCTACTGGCACATTTAAGCGGGAGCACTACAGGCACTCTGGCAAAGAGTAGTTCATTGGATAGTATACGCTATATTGTTGCCAGTTGCACAAAACTGCTTATAAGAATCTTAGTCATTCAGTAAAGGTTGTACGAACTAAATGGGTTAATTTACCAAATATTTGTGAGCGAGCTACTTGGAGAAGCTCTCACGTCATTGCTAATCATAATTAATTTGATTTGGGCTACAAAGGAGATATATTTGGGTAGATTTGAGTCACCTCTTTTCTTCAATCCTAACTGATTATCCATAGTATGTGGAGAACAAATGAAGACACTACTTGCTTTTAAGTACATTCATTGAAATACAGGTTATTCTCAACATATCTCCTTTAATTCTCCTGATATCAACTATATACAATACCACTAGGAAGCTGCTTAAGTGAGGGGCATTATGAAGAGTTTAACAGAGATGACACTTTCTGTATAAATGTTAGGACATAAAGTTGGGCAAGTAAATGATTTAAAATATCCTGATTATAGGTTATTATCCTCATATGTTCTGTAGAGAGTTACTTTTTAAATGAATTGGAATAATATAAACTTACAAGCAGTGAGTGAACATAGATTGGAAATAAATCAAGATAAGTAATACGGAAGAAAATGAACAATGCCAACAAAAATTACTAGAAAATATTGTGTGTAGGGCAGTGAGGTGGTAGAAGTAAGAGGATAACGCAGTTAACAGAAGACAAAAAAGAGGCTTTTTTAAGGAAAGTAAAATGGAACAAGACCAGTTAATTTTTTTTATAAACGTGTAAGAAACTCAAATTTGAGAGCAGCAATGACATTGAACTAGGTATGAAGGAATTTGCATCTTTCAGCAATCATCTGATCCACTGCCTTTGGATCTAGTATTTTGAGGTTTTCCTCACTTTTCACTGCTCTATAAACTAAAAATTAAATTGATTTTGTGCCTCATAGTATATATCTCTCTCTCTCTTTTTATTAGCCTCAGCAGAACAGTTTCACATGGCAGCCCTCCATTCCATGCAGTACAAGTCTACCTGCTTCCTACAGCAACAGCCAAACCAAAGTTGCAGCGTGGTTGTTGGAATCTGAGGAAATGAGCAAGTGTGCTAAAGGTAGTTTGTAAAACCTAGTTAAATAATAATCTCTGTTCTTATACCCTTGGTATTTTCATCTTTAGATACATCACTTCTCTTTCTGATTTGTGTAGATCTTGCACATTGCCAATCCAGCCTAGTTGAACTCAGCAAACTTCTACAAAATCTGGAAATTCTCCAAAGGACACAGTCAGCTCCAAATTTCACCGATATGCAGGTATAGCAGAATATCAATATTGAAAGAAATGTGGATTTGGTGACACAAAGGCAATATGTGTGTATATATAACCTGACAGTTGAAAATTTAAGGAAACCTTGAAACTTGTAGAAGTTTCAGGGGACGAAGTGCTTCTTTCAATACTTCTTTAAAAACTTAATCTTTGCATAAATTAGCACTGGTATTAAACCATTGACTGGCAGCTATATATTTCTGGTGCATTTGAAGTGCAGTCTTACAGGCATTCCCATTAAAAATTTAAAAATGTTCCTGGTACTCGAATAGTTTAGCAATGCGTTCCTAATTTTTTTTTTTTTTAGTAACATCTGAATATTGATGGTTGTAAAATAACCTTAAAATGGCATTGCCCCCTACAGTTTCTGTGCTCTGCGTAGCCTCAATAGATTTCAGATGGGTGAATTTGAAAACAATAAATCCAAATTTATCATCATCACGTCAGATGCAAGTCAGCAAATAACCCTTATATTAAAAGGTCAAGAATTTAGCCATCATTTTGCTGTTTATACTTGATTGCTTTAGTCAAAATGTACACGATTGCTTTCAATTAGCCAGCTACTGTGAACCAAATTGGCCAGTTTTACAAGGAAGGAGCTAAACTTGGAATGCTAAATATAGAGTAATGATATCATGTCAGCAATTAAAGGAGGAATTGAGGTGACGTCATGAATTACAAACGCAAAGCTTGAGCAGACTAGTAGTTATCAGGGTGCTGAAATTAGATTACAGCTTTCAAATCATTTCCTGATCTATATTATTTGTGTTTTCTTGGAAGGGGAAGGGGTGGTTCAGGTTTTGTGCAAGCAGCTGCTGTCGGTCCAGATATCGACTTCTCCGTACGTCCCGTGTCCTTGTGTGATGGGAATTAACAGCTTGTGACATCATTATTGCAGGTTTATTAAGACATAATTACAGCTGGTTACTAAAAGAAATTGAAATCCAGTAGATATTTGATTATTAATTTGTTTTCTTGTTGTTTTGGTACATGATGCCAAACTGGTTCTATATATTTTCTCTCAAAATGTAGTTTCTAAATTGTCCTGGTCTCTGTGTGTGCTTGTTAGTAAATTTAACAGCCTGTTTGTCTTTGGCTTTAACCATTTGTATAATGTAGGCTAATTGCATAGATATTACAAAGAAAGACAAGCGTGTCACCAGAAGATGGAGAACAAAAAGTGTCAGCAAAGATGGAAAAATGCAGCTTCAGGTACTCAGTTCACCTTTATAATGCTGTCACTTGTTAGACTAGACTAGTTACAATGATGCCTTTTATTCTGCAGTCTTCATAGGCTGCCACTATTTGCCAGTAGTAGTAAAATAAATTTGTATTTTTTTATCCCAAATAGCTATTTCAGGGTTTGTGACATTGTGTTTATCCAAAGCTTGGATGGTATATAAATCTAGCATACTACATAACTCAATTGTCAGCCAGTTGCAATACAAAATTAGGATTAGATGATGTATAACGACTAACTATAATGGCATGTCATATGGCTGCATTGCATTATAAGACAAGACTGCATGGGATCATTTTGACTTTGGCTGATAATGTAAAACAGGTGATATCAGACCAGCCGCCCGTGAAACATCTCTCCCGATTTTCATTTCCACTCACGGTCAAAATGACCCCCCATGACAAGCAATGAACCAAAACAAATCCATGGTGTGAAGTAACCTGAAGTGGGCCACTTGAGTACATTCATAAATATCTGAATTATTCCCCTTTTTATGCAACAAAGGGCAAAAATGCTGCCATCAGACACATCCTGTATTAGTTTAGTGTGTGAAGAGCTATTTTCTGTGGTTAAACACAAAACACCAAAATATTTGTTTTCCATAATCCCCTTATACAATTTCTGACAGACTAGTGGGGAAGATGTCTGTTTCCAAGTTCTGATGATACATATGCAAATGAGTAAGACAGTAGATTGAGATTAGAAATTCAATTTTGTGAATAACTTAATTTATGGTCTCTGAAGCTCTCTTACAAACATGTACTTGCCTCTACAACATTATTCTATTATTATTCAAATCTGATGTTCTAAACATCAACTGGCACAATTCTCACCAGACATCCGGCAGATTTATTCCTATCTTAAATCACAAAATAAATAAATGAATGGATCAAAAATGAGGAGAAAAAAAATCCCAATTTAAATGTATTAAATTAATAAGTCCCCAGCTGCTGCCTTCCCCTGATAAGTCATCCCCCCCCCAACAGTATCCAAAGTGGTATATCTGTTTGAGAGGGGGATAGGCCACAGCGGACCCTTGCACTACCTGCCTGCACCTCTTACTCTGCCTGGTGGTCACCCATTCACTTCCTGCCTGTACACCCTTTACCTGCGGTGTGACCAACTCGCTAAACGTGCTATCCACGACATTCTCAGCGTCGCGAATGCTCCAATATGCATCCATCCGCAGCTCCAGAGCCGCAATGCGGTCTATCAGTAGCTGCAGCTGGATACACTTCCCACACACATGGTCGTCAGGGACACAGGAAGTGTCCCTGATTTCCCACATATAGCAGGAGGAGCATATCGCTCTCCTGCCATGAATTACCCTTAGTTAGTTAGTTAGTTAGTTAGTTAGTTAGTTAGTTAGTTAATTAATTAATTAATTAATTAATTGAATTAATTAAATGAATCCCACCAATTTCACTTCAATTAAATGATATACTCAAGGGCCCTTTCTTAACAGTAGTCCCTGCTACACAACAGAGACCCTAGAAACCGCAAAATTTTAAGTTTAGAAAAATTTAGAAGGAAAATACTCACCAACCAATCACTTACCTGCTTCTTGGTGACGTCACAGTTCGATTGTTTTTTGCTTCCCTCTCCCGGACCTGGATTAGGGACAATCCCCCTAGCTCACCTTTATACCGCCGCTCGCTGCTCCTCGTGCTGCCTCCGCTGCTCTGGGCCTACCACGCCTCGGGGCTCACCTTTATACCGCCGCTGCTGGTCTGCGAGATTGGTAAGCCTCTGAAAAAACCCGCGAAAGTGAGTTTAACTACTCACTGTACCGCCGCTCTCCTGCTGCTCCCGACACCGGCCTCTGGGGGGGAAAAAAAAGTCCGTGATAGCAAAGGTGGAGCCATTCCTTCAAATTTCTCATCAGTCTGAGCCTATAACTTTGGGGCTTCCTTGTAGTTCCCTACAGATCATGGCTACAAAAGTATAGGTTAGTGTAAGAAAACTTTCAGGGGGATGCCCTCTAAGAAAGGGTGGCTATATAGAGATCAGTCCCTTGGTAAACATGTTCCAAGTAGATCTTACAGTTGTCCTCCAGGTCCTGTCCCAATACAGAAGTCTAATACTTGGGAATCCAAAGCATTTGTACATCGTAGATTGCAGGTTATCTGTGAAGGGGCTTATCCAGTTCAGTAATGTATATGTCACCAAGTACTTTGGGCAGGAATTGTTCATTTGAGGTCTACATAGTTGTGATCTGTACTTAATCTCATATTCACTATCACTGCAAACATAACGCAAATCTATTTGTGGTTACCTGGTCTGAAAGCAGTGGCCATCTTCAGTGCTTAATGCACAGTTATTCATGAGGACTTTTCAGTTGAATCGACTCAGACAGTTGTTACTCTGCAGACTTCTCATATCCCATCTAGTGCAGACAGGACACCACTTCAGGATCTCCTCTGGTGCACTTAAGCATTCAATCTGTTACATGGAGTTTTCCTACAACTACCACCTCTTGCTACAATTGTACAGGGCCTTGGTGAGACCACACCTGGAGCACTGTGCACAGTTTTGGTCTCCTTATCTAAGGAAGGATATACTTGCCTTGGAGACGGTGCAACAAAGGTTCACTAGATGGATTCCTGGGATGAGAGGGCTGTCCTATGATGAGAGATTGTGTAGAATGGGCCTATACTCTCTGGAGTCTAGAAGAATGAGAGGCGATCTCATTGAAACATAAAAGATTCTGAAGGGGATTGACAGGGTAGATGCTGAGAGGTTGTTTCCCCCGGCTGGAGTGTCTAGAACTAGGGGGCATAGTCTTAGGATAAGGGGTAGGCCATTTAAGACTGAGATGAACAGGAATTTCTTCACTCAGTGGGTTATGAATCTTTGGAATTCTCTGCCCCAGAGGGCTGTGGATGCCGAGTCTTTGAGTATATTCAAGGCTGAGCTAGATAGATCTTTCGACTCTAGGGGAATCAAGGGATATGGAGATCGGGTGGGAAAGTAGAGTTGAGGTCGATGATCAGCCATGATCTTACTGAATGGTGGAGCAGGCTCGAGGGGCCGTAAGGCCTACTCCTCCTATTTCTTATGTTCTTATGTTAGCTGGTAGCAGTGACAGATACCGCCTTATCGGACTGGGGGCTTAACTTTGAGACAGATGAATACAGAGAAGGTGGAAGAAGGAGTGGTCCACAGAACACATTAATTGCTTTGAGTTACAAGTAGTAAGGCTAGTCTTGTAATGCTTTCAGTCATTAGTCCAAGGCAGGGTGGTGCACATTTGGGCAGCAGTAATGGCAGTTGTCCATTATATCAATGAGTAAAGAGGAACTCATTCTCAAGTGGTGTGCCAGGATAGAGTCTAAACATGCATGCCAGTTTGCTTCCTTTGACTTAGTATCTAGTGTTGTGTTATATATCTCCATTAGATGCTATCAATTAATTTACAATTCATTCACACCAATGGAAGATTCGCACAGAAATGCAGTGAATGTGCACAGTATGGGTTGACTAGCGATGGATCTGTTTGCATCTCTAGCCATCCCTCATCTCCCATGTTTCTGCTTTGAGGCCAGTGGCACATTTTCCTTTCCCATACACGGAAGTTTGTACGCTCCTCCTCCATTTCCCTGATTCCCAGGGTGCTTCATAAAGGATACTGTGATAATGCCATGCTCAGCACAGTTTTCCAGCAGACTGTTTAGAAGCAAGACCAGCATCCCCTTGCCCTGCAGGCAGCATCTGCTGTCACAGCTAGATATCAGATACTATATCTGGAACAAGAGTGCTTCTGATAACAGCATGGTTGTTTAATGCAAACAACTGTTACAGCAAGGTCTCACACCATCAGTAGTTGATTCATTCCAATAAAGCATCTACTAACAGGGCTTACAATACAACATGGAAAATATATGTTGTGCCAACTCAGCTATGCAATATGTGCAATATTATACTTTATTTAGAACATATGTTTAAACTATCCCCACCAGAAACTCTGTACCCTTACCACTGATTACATCCCCCACCGCAACCACTGTCTCAGGCTGAACCAGACTTCACAACCTCAGTGTCCGATTTGATCCTGAGCTGAGTTTCTGACTCATATCCTCTCCATCCCAATGACCACCTACTTCTAGCTCCCTGCTGCCTCTACCTCAGCCCATCTGCTGCTAAAGCCCTCAGCCATGCCTTTGTAATCTCTCGACGAGACTATTCCAACGTTCTCCTGACTGGCCTCCCCTCCTCCAGCCCCCATAAACTTCAGCTCATCCAAAACCTATTAGTATATCAGCAATTACAGAAAAATACAGATGGGTAGAGTTTTCGCTTTGGGCACAACCGGCGATCTGGGCGCAAATTGCATCCATGTTGAGAAGTGTTTGTTTTCTCTCGCGTTTCTGCTAAAACTCATTTGCATATCGCCCAACGCAAAATCTGCCATGAACCAGCGCAATTGGGCAGCGTTTAAAAACTTAATTTAAAAAAAAAAGTTTTGCTTTCAAAAATATTCCTTGAAATATTTAAGAGTATTAACTTGGTGCAGTTTGATAAATACAGCTGAAAACGGGTTTATCGCAAAACATAAGCATTTTTAATCGCAGTGTCAATCCACCACCTGTGAGTAACCCGATTTTAAATTAGTGAAAATGACTTAAATATACAGAACCATTTACTAGTTATATTGGGGTGCAGTAGTCAGCTTCTTAGTAAATTAAAAAAAAAACATTCAAAAGCTTTTAAAACGTGCCTGTTAGTGTCCTTGCGCCCAGAAGAACCTGCTTAATTTTTAGAGCCTTCTCAAAGGTCTGCAAACGAGCGCAATTAGCAGAAACTCGCAATGGTGATTAATTCGCCCTAGGGGCATGACAAGTTTTGTGGGCGAGGCCGGCTTCTAGCACGATGCTTTTTAAACCAGCGCAGAAGATTACGGAAACTCAATTTGCGCTGAACGTAATTTGCGCTTACGATTCCGCAGTCTTTTGCGCGGGTTACGTTGATTTTCAGGCGAATTGTGCCGAAAAAACCAGCGCAACCGAATTTTTAAGAATGTGCTGATGCATGCCATATACTTAGTCATCGTTGGACAGAAATCTAACCTAGTGGACCCATGGGATCCATTTACAGACCCCCCCAGCCCAGAGG
Source organism: Squalus acanthias (assembly GCA_030390025.1). Lineage (NCBI taxonomy): Eukaryota > Metazoa > Chordata > Chondrichthyes > Squaliformes > Squalidae > Squalus > Squalus acanthias. The sequence goes on along the minus strand of CM059427.1, from coordinate 20,607,148 downwards.
TTCCAACTCCTAGGCTGAATCCAGCCTGCTTCCGATTTTAAACAGCCCACCAAGCAGCTCTTGAGACAGAACATTCTTGAGCAACCTTCTGGCAAGAACAGCAGAACTGATGGACTCATCAGAATAAAATAATTAGACAGCGACGTTCTCAGTGGGGAGAGCAAGGGGCTGATGATGCACATCACTCTCCCAGCAGCTATGATCTATCTGTCCAGTTGGAACTTTTGAGTATCATGGATTCCTGAGTTAAATCATGACCAGGCGGAGATCAGCACTACCGTAGTGGGAGGTGTCTGTCAGACTGCTGTGCTTCGGCAAGAAAGCTGGACAGTAGTATCTAAAACGTTAACTCTGTTTCTCTCTCCACAGATGCTGCCTGACCTGCTGAGTATTTTCCCGCATTCTGTTTTTATTTCAGATTTCCAGCATCCGCAGTATTTTGCTTTTCTTTTGGGCAGTCGTATCTGGTTGTTTTAGTTCCATAACCCAACAGACAGAACTTTAAGAATTGTTAAAATAAATATTTATATTTTATATAAACAAGCCGCTGTCTAAAAGAGAGCAAGAAAGAAGTAGAGTGGTTTGTAATACTTTGTAAGAAACAAGTAGAGTGGCATGAGAGCAACGGAGAAGTGGAAGGGAAAAGAGGTGGAAGTGGAAGAGGAGAGAGTGTATGTTGGAAAGCAGAAAGAAAGATGGAAATGGGAAAATAGAGACAAAGGTAGAGAGTGAAGAAAGGAGAGAGGCAGGGGGTAAATTCACATTGCCCACTCCCAGGGGGGTTCATGTGTGCAAAAAGCGCTGTCTGGAAATAGAACTATATTGCTGTAATGCTGATTCTCTGCCCCACGCTTCACTCAACTGTAGCTCCCTATTGGAAGCACCAGACTGATGAATTAATCCTAGAAAGTCGAGTGAGAGAGCTAAGTCAAAGAAGATAGAGTTATACAGCACCAAAAGAGGCCCTTCGGCCCATCATGTCCGTGCCGGCCATCAAGCCCTGTCTATTCTAATCCCATTTTCCAGCACTTGGTCCGTAGCCTTGTATGCTATGGCGTTTCAAGTGCTCATCTAAATGCTTCTTGAATGTTGAGCGTTCCTGCCTCTACCACCCTTTCAGGCAGTGAGTTCCAGATTCCAACCACCCTTTGGGTGAAAAAGTTTTTCCTCAAATCCCCTCTAAACCTCCTGCCCCTTACCTTGAAACTATGCCCCCTGATTATTGACCCTTCTACTAAGGGGAAAAGTTCCTTTCTATCTACCCTATCTATGCCCCTCATAATTTTGTACACCTCAATCAGGTCCCCCCTCAGCCTTCGCTGCTCTAAAGAAAACAAACCAGCCTGTCCAGTCTCTCTTCATAGCTGAATCGCTCCAGCCCAGGTAACATCCTGGTGAATCTCCTCTGCACCCTCTCCAATGCAATCACATCCTTCCTATAGTGTGGCGACCAGAACTGCACACAGTATTCCAGCTGTGGCCTAGCTAGCATTTTGTACAGCTCCATCATAACCTCCCTGCTCTTATATTCTGTGCCTCGGCTAATGAAGGCAAGTATCTCATATGCCTTTTAAACCACCTTATCTACCTGTCCTGCTGCCTTCAGGGATCTATGTACATGCTCACCAAGGTCCCTCTGATCCTCTGTCCTTCCGAGGGTCCTACCATTCATTGTGTATTCCCTTGCCTTGTTAGTCCTCCCAAAATGCATCACCTCACACAGATGGCTGTGAGGAAATGGAGAGAAAGAGAGACCGAAGTGTAGGTTCAAAAAGGGAGGAAGTTGGAAGTTGCACTGTCTGACAACTCCCAAGAAGCACAAAATATATTGGAAGTGACATTTAATCATGATTCTGTGTGACTCGGAAGTAATTTGCTCACTTGCTAACTGTGATAGATCTGGCCCACTGCTGCAAAAGATTGAACACCTCTGCTCTAGGCTATAATGCTTTTCTAAATAACCATAATGGTTACAAAATCAATCAAATACACATTACAAGATTGTGGATAGATTTTTATATTTATATTTCTGTCTTGTGGGTAAAATGATGCTGTATGCATTACTGAATTAATGTGTTTACACTTGCAGGTTCCCTCCAGTGCTGCTGTGTCTCCCCTTCGTTTGCACTCTTCAAATCCTAATCTATCCGCTGACATTGGAGAATATCCAATACCGCCAAGTCCACTTGCAGACTCCCCTGATTCTACTGCGGATTATATTAAACTTCAAGAAGAGTTTTGTCATATTGCACAGAAAGGTATTTCAACTCTTGGAACTAGTTTATAAGCAATTTTGTAATTCCCCGTGGAATAAGATGGCCATCAACACATATGACAGAGATCTGACAATTCATTGTGTTTAAGGCAAAATAAATATGTTAGAATAATTGAATCCTTCACGGATTACTCTCTCTTATCTGCATTGCAGCATCTTGAATCTAAATGGAAAAGTGATGAATCTTTCTTGAGTTACCTAAATGAACACGATTGATGACGTGCTTTTACTGATGTTACCTAATCAGATTATTGTACATTGGTGAGGCAGTTGTGTGGCTTGAAGTGATAAAAGACCAATTTCAGTCCAGTTTGGCTAATGTAAGAATATAACATTGATCTAGTCTGTGACAGTAATGAACTCAAACCCTATATATTTCTTGGTGGTACAATGTAGGATTTTCTGCCCTGCTAAGAAAAAGAGAGTGCATTAAAACAAATTAGCATTGTAATAAGATTCTGTATTGGTAGTGTGATTTTTTCTTTTAATTTTACAAAATATTATTGGAAATGGATGGTAGGTAATGAAATGTAGGTTTTTGCCCTACAAAAGAGAAGCTAAATACTTCATAGGATCCTTTCGATGTATATACACACCTGAATATTACTTACAATTCAAAGGCATACGGTTTCCTCCTCATTAAACAAAATTATATATATGTGTGTGTGTATATATATATATATATATATATATATATATATATTCATTTATATAATGTGAAATGAAAAAGTGATGGCGAGATCATCAAATATTCTTTCTTGCCATACATCAATAAAGATCAAAAGTAAAAATATGGAAAATACCACACCACTACCCCAGTCAGTACAGGCTAAACATAATAGTGAGATTTATTGCTAACATTCTGATACAGAAAAATGTAAACCTCTTGAGTGGTATAAAATGTATATTAGATATTTCAATAATTGGCCTAAATTAAACTCTCTAAAATCTTACTGCTTCAATTTGATCGTGTGGCTTTATTTAAAAAGGGATTTCCTCCACCTCTCTGGAAAGTGTTGTAAACCTTCTTAAAAATCTTGTTGGCCAGGATTAAAGTTTAAAAATTATAAGCAGGTATAACCCAACAATCATGTATTTTAATAATGTATCACAAAGCTAGTTTAAATTTTTATCAGTGTTGTTGCACAGGCTACCACTAGTTACCATTTGAAAAGGATGAATACACAGATACCATGAAGCAATCACTGACAAAAGATGGGCATGCAGGCTGTCACTAACAATAAATTAGAGAACAGTTCAAGGTTAGGACTTCCAATTTAAGGTATTCTACCATTCATCAGGTGCTATGGACTATTGAATACATTTTTTTGAAAGCTGCCTCATTTGCATAACTTGTCAGTCTGGGAATATTTTCCCAGAATCCATTGCTAGAGCAACTGCAGTCAGCGCTCTGAAATCATAGATTATTGAAATCATATATTTCAATAATTGGCCTAAATTTCTTTCCTTAACTCATTATTAAGTACAGCAAATCCAGAAGAAAATGAAGGGAGGCAAGTTCTATCAATGATAGCAAGTGTACTCATCCTCTTTTTGATGCTGAATGACAGCCTATGTGTACATCTTCTGTCATTCATAGTCCTTAAGCATTATGCTCATTAGTATAGTCATTTCATTAGTGATGTCAACTCAAAACAGTAATACATTTACATAAAATATTTTTGTTAGCAGTTCTATTTAGAATTGCAAAAAAATAATTCAGTAGGTTGTAGTGCAAAGATTTGAAAACTGGTTTCCTTTTATAGAGTTATAGATACTCTGAACCAACCAGAATATTTCTCAATGAACTAGCTATATATATTCATTACTTTTCAGTGATTGTTTTATTAGATTATGGATGATGGAGACCTAGATCCTTAAAAAATTGAAAACTAGAAGAATCTTTTGAGTAGAAGCATTGCTGTAATGTGGTAAAATATAACAAGATTACAGTATTTACATTTACTCGGAGGGATTTGCGAAGTAGAAAAGCTGTAAAAGACATTCACTTTTGAAAGGGTTAAATCCTAGGACTGATCTTGGTTATCCAAGATTTGCTAACAAGCCATTTTCAACAAAAAATAAACCATGAATGTACCTGTTCCTGAACTGAAAAATATAAGTTTATATTGTGAATTCTGGGAGATTGTGAATTCTGGGAGATTCTCTCACAGCTACCTTACCTGAAGAAGGAGCGAACAGCTCCGAAAGCTTGTAAAATTAAATAAATCTGTTGGACTATAACCTGGTGTTGTGCGACTTCTGATTTTTGAAAAATATAAGGTAAAGAAGTAATAGAAACAGGCCATTTAATTCAGATTTTGTCTGAGAAAATTCTTTGCAGTGAATTGACCTTTACTTTTGGCTGACCTTTATTGGTATCCTCTGATAATTTTATGAAATCTTAATTTTGCACTGCTTAAATTTGTAGTTTTTAAACATGATCTGTCTGTTCCACCTGGAACTATAGCTGTGATCCTCATAAACTATACAGCAGGTATTACTCAGCAGTTTTATTTTTCTTCAACCCTGCCTTGTATATTCTTCATGATAAGGAGTCACACTGGAATAGACAGATTCTATTGCAATGGCACTTTTTTTTCATTTTATTGAAGGGCAATAATGGATTGATAAACAATCCGCACAATAAAACTGAATGTTTATATCTTATTTATTGTAGTGTTTTTTTGCTGTTTTCTTTTCACAGTTCATTGTCTTTTAAAGTCTGCCTTCAACACAGTAGCAATCGAAAGGGAGAAGTTGAAGCAAATGCTCTTGGAGCAAGAACATTCTGGCCACAATGCCCAAATCTTCACCCTGCGGAGAACACTTTCCCAGGTATTGTATAGACAGCAGATTGTAGTTTGCCAGCTGTGATGCATTCCAGAAAGTGACCAGCAGTTTTCAATCTGGGATACATGTTGAGATTGTGTACAGACAGCTTTACTGAATGTTATCCTTTCTGTTGAACTTGCTGCCATATTTCAGCCTCTGTAATCACCATCTCAACATGTGTCCGAGTCTTGCTCTGTGGTGAATGCGCAGTCCAGTTTGTGGTGACTGGAAAGAATATTGATGTCCATCAGTTAGTAATATGAATTGGGATGTTTGAGTAAGATTTATATAAAAATTGAATTTGACTTTGAAATGCAGGGATGGTTGTGTTTTTATTCATTTGATTAAGGAAAAGGGAGTGTCTTGGGTATTTTGAGATTCTGGAAGTGGTACTATGTTTTTGTATGAGAGAATTAATTTAATAAGCACACAGAATAGATGGTTGATATTTGTTCTGAGAAAGTGGTATTGATTGAAGTTAAACTTTTCAATGGGTGCCCTCTTCCCGCAAATATTGATGCACTCTTGCGGACTCCTAAAACTTCCAAAATATTGCAATCTTGCTCCTAGGTATGAGATACTTTATTCCCACTGTTATCTATCCATAGGAGTCTCAAATAACAGGCCCATATTTTCCCAGGGACTTGCGCCATTAGGGAACCTTGAACGACGCAAAAGAAAGAGGAAATTATGGAGTAAGTGACTCACGCTATTAATTATATTGCTCCGTATTTTCCTGGGACTTTTGCGTTGCTCTCGCTGAAAACAGTTCGAAGGTATTTATCGCAGCTCCACCCCCCCCCCCCCCCCCGTTAAAATCAATGGCGATCGTAATCGTGAATGTGATCATGTGCAATCACAAGTATTTATCTGTATTTTGTACTATAAAAATGTGTCTTTTAGGGACACTGCTCACTATAGGATGAATTAGGATCTTGGGATAATAAAAAAAAACCTTGTCGTTAAAGGATCATGTTGTTCTTTTTGTCCTTCACCAGGATCAGCTCTTGGTATCTTCAATGCAGCCAATAGTTGGCTTCAAGTGGTGTGTTATACATAGATACATAGATACATAGAAGATAGGAGCAGGAGTAGGCCATCCGGCCCTTCGAGCCTGCTCCGCCATTTAATGAGATCATGGCTGATCCTTCAATTCAGTATCCCGTCCCCGCCTTCTCTCCGTAACCCTTAACCCCTTTTGCCTGTAGAAATATATCTAATTCCCTCTTAAATATATTTAATGAGCTGGCGTACACTGCCCTCTGTGGCAATGAGTTCCACAGGTTCACCACTCTCTGAGTGAAGAAATTCCCCCTCATTTCTGTCCTAAATGGTTTAGCCCTTATCCTTAAATTATGTCCTCTAGTTCTGTTCTCACCCGCCAAGGGAAACATTCCTTCTGCATCTAATCTGTCTAGACCTGTCAGAATTTTATACACTTCTATGAGGTCCCCTCTCAATCTTCTAAACTCCAGTGTGTACATCCCTAAACTACATAGTCTCTCCTCATAGGTCAATCCCGCCATTCCTGGTATCAGCCTGGTGAATCGCCGCTGCACCCCCTCCATGGCAAGAACATCTTTCCTCAGATGAGGCGACCAAAACTGTACACAGTACTCTAGGTGTGGTCTCACCAGTGCCCTGTACAGCTGCAGCAAGGTATCCCTGTTCCTGTATTCCAACCCTTTTGCTATGAAGGCCAGCATACCGTTTGCCTTCTTGACCGCCTGTTGCACCTGCATGCTCGCCTTCAGTGACTGGTGTACAAGAACACCCAGGTCTCTCTGTACTTCCCCCTCTCCCAATTTATTGCCATTTAAATAATAATTTGCCCTCCCGTTCCTGCACCCAAGGTGGATAACTTCGCACTTGTCCACATTATAGTGCATCTGCCATTTATCCGCCCAATCACCCAGTCTGTCCAAATCGCTCTGGAGCTTCCTGGTCTCCTCCTCTGAGCCCACCCCCCCTCCTAGTTTAGTGTCGTCTGCAAATTTGGAAATGCTGCATTCGACTCCCTGATCCAGGTCATTAATATAAATTGTGAACAGCTGGGGACCCAGGACAGATCCCTGTGGTACCCCACTTGTTACTGCCTGCCATTCAGAAAATGAGCCGTTTATTCCAACTCTCTGTTTTCTATCTGACAGCCAGTTCTCTATCCACGTCAATACTTTCCCCTTTATCCCATGAGCTTCAATTTTCCATGCTAATCTTTTATGTGGGACCTTATCGAAGGCCTTTTGGAAGTCCAGGTACACCACATCTACTGGCTCTCCCCCATCTATTTTACCAGTTACTCCCTCAAAAAATTCCAATAGATTAGTCAAGCACGATTTACCCTTTGTAAATCCATGTTGACTCTGTCCTATCCTGTCCCCATTTGCTAAGTGCTCGGCTATTTCATCCTTAATGATGGACTCCAGCATTTTGCCCACAACTGATGTAAGGCTTACAGGTCTGTAATTACCTGCTTTTTCCCTACCCCCCTTTTTGAATAGTGGGGTAACGTTAGCTACCCTCCAATCCATGGGCACTGTTCCCGAGTCTAATGAATTCTGAAAAATCATGCTTAGTGCATCCGCTATCTCTAGGGCCACCTCCTTCAGTACCCTAGGATGCATGTTATCAGGCCCTGGGGATTTGTCCGCCTTCAATCCCTTTAGCTTCCTTAACACCATATCCTTAGAGATATTGATTTGCGTCAGTTCCTCCTTTGCCAATGTCCCTATTTTTCCCGATATCCCAGGGAGGTTTTTTGTGTCTTCCTTCGTAAAGACTGACCCAAAGTATGCATTTAGTTGGTCTGCCATTTCCTTATTTCCCATTATATATTCCCCCGTATCTGACTGCAATGGACCAACTTTGGTTTTCACCAGTCTTTTCCTCTTGATATACTTATAAAAGCTTTTGGAGTTAGTTTTTATATTTTCCGCCAGCTTGCTTTCGTAAGCTATTTTGCCCTTCTTGATTAAGCCCTTTGCCCTCCTTTGCTCTATCTTAAACTGTTCCCAATCTTCCGCTCTGGCGCGTTTTTTGGCTATTTTATACGCCCTATCTTTGGATTTTATGCTGTCTCTAATTTCCCCTGTTATCCACGGTTGAGTCACCTTTTTAGATTTCCTTTTATGCCAGATTGGTATAAACAATTTTTGCAATTTTGTCATTCTATCTTTAAATGCTTGCCATTGTTTATCTACCTCCAGTCCTCCCAGGAACGTTGTCCAATCAGACCTACTCAGTTCCCGTCTAATGGCATCATAATTCCCCTTGTTTAAATTCAGGACCTGAGTCTCTGAGTCAATTTCTTCGCTCTCCATTTCGAGTGAGAAATCGATCATGTTATGATCGCTCTGACCCAAGGGTCCCCGTACAACAAGATTACTAATTAGTCCCTTCTCATTGCACAGTACCCAGTCCAATATAGCCTGTTCCCGAGTTGGTTCCTCGACATATTGATCCAGATAACCATCCCTTAAACACTCAAGGAATTCCTCCTCCTCATTATTTTTACTGATTAGGCTAGTCCAATCTATATGTAAGTTAAAGTCACCTATGATGACAGCTGTGCTCTTATTGCACGCTTCTCTAATTTCCCTCGTGATGCCCTCCCCAACCTCTATTTTACTATTTGGAGGCCTATATACCACTCCTATTAATGTTTTTCGCCCCTCGCTATTTCTTAGCTCCACCCATATAGATTCTGTATTAACTGAGTTAATATCCTTCCTTTCAATTGCATTTATCCCCTCTTTTACCAGCAATGCTACCCCTCCTCCCTTTCTTTTTTGTCGATCCTTCCTAAATACTGAATACCCCTGTATGTTAAGCTCCCAGCCCTGCTCACCCTGCAACCATGTTTCCGTAATCCCAATTAGATCATAATTATTAACCTCTATTTCCACAGCTAATTCATCTACCTTGTTCCTGATGCTTCTCGCATTAAGGTATAAAACCCTCAGGCTTTTTTTATGCTCACATTTTTTATGAATTAGTTTGGCCCTTTGTTTTTTGTTCCTCTCCTTTTTACCATTTATTTCTGTCTGCCTTTCACTTTCCTCTATTTCACTACATGGGTTTCTAGCCCCCTGCCATACTAGTTTAAATGCTCCCGAACTGCTTTATCAAAATTTACCCCGAGAACATCAGTTCCATCATTGCACAGGTGTAGACCGTCCCTTTTGTATAGGTCACACCTACCACAAAACTGGTCCCAATGCCTCAAAAATTTAAAACCCTCCCTCTTACACCACTGCTCAAGCCACGTATTTAGCCTAACTATCCTGTTCTCTGTACTCTTACTAGCACGTGGCACTGGTAGTAATCCAGAGATTACTACCTTCGAGGTCCTACTTTTTAGCTTGGCTCCTAACTCCCTAAATTCTACTTGTAGGACCTCTTCCCTTTTTTTAGCTACGTCGTTGGTACCAACATGTATCACGACAACTGGCTGTTCCCCCTCCCCCTCCAGAATGACTTTTAACTCCATTTTACGTAAAGGCCATGTTGCTATAATTCTTCATGACTGAGTTAAGATAGTGAAGCAAACACATATTTAGCTATTTGTCTCGGTATATATCTTACACTGGGACAACTGCTAAAGTCAGAGCCTGTTCTTATAATCATGCAGCTGCGAGTTTTTGGTTTAAAATGACAAAATAATTATATTGGTTAAAAGATACAAGTTCTCTCCGGGAAAGTTAATTTGATCCTGCAGAACACAAATGTATCATACCCTTTCAGGTCTAAACGCAAAGGAAGAATGTATTAACATATTCTATGGGGCATCTTCGAAAGCATGTTTTCTATTGCTGATGAATAACCCGTTAAACCTCACAGCATAGTCATTGATCAGGAATCGTCTATGGAGTGATGGATAGTACAATGGCCATTGGTTGCACCACTTCTGATTTGCTGCTATACTCGCTGCGGCATAGTCTCATTAAAAATGCAGGTAAAGATGGAGTAAGCTATTAACGGTGAGATCTGCATATTAGACTGTAAAATTTACCGTGTATGTCTCGATCTTGCCGTTGCAGGAAAGTCTGATCCAACAGCCATATCTATGTTTAGATAACAGTAATTGTTTAACATTCATAAAATTAAAATTTCTATTTGTGTTTCTATGACTCGCTGTAAATTCAACAGGATTATTCCCATAATAATGAAGAAAGCTAAAGTGGATCATGCATAATGCCAATGAAAGTGCCAAAATTGCAATATTTAAGTTTACAGTTTTGAAAGCTTCAGACAGAAAATCCTTGACTATTTTAGGTATGTGTATCATCTGACGTTCAAGGTGCTGGATTCTGCCTAACAGGTGATTGCTGGAAGGGATTATTGCCAGGTGGCTGGAGGATCCTTTTCAGAGACTGAGGAATATTCTTCAAGCCCAAACCATTGAATCTGATTATCTGAACCACAAAGACATCTTCATATACTTCTCAAAATCCACCATCAGGTTTATGTGCATTTCTCCCAGCCTCTAGTTACTGGACATCCTCCTTGTCCCTCAATACAGTCTTAGACAGCGTATTTGAAGTGGGTCTGTCAATCATTCTTTTCTTCCTCATTTCACTTTAACTTAAAGAACATCTCAAGGTGTTTCACAAATAGGTGTAGGGAAACTGGAGACTGAGGTGTAAAGAGGAGTGTTTTGAGGAGGTTTTAAAATGTGAAGAGGTGGAGTTTAAGAACTGACTTCCAGAGAGTAGAACTGAGGCAGTTGAAGGCTCTGCTGCCAATTGGAGAAGGGACAGAAGGATGTAGAAAAGACTGGAATCGGAGGGATGGAGCATTCCGGAAAGGATTTGGGGCTGAAGGAGATTGCAGAGACATGAGGTGACAAAGCCATAGAGGAACTTTTACACAAGGATTTTGAAATTAATGCATCGGCGAACGGAGAGCCAGAGTAGATCGGAAAGACAGGTGATGGATGAGTGGGAGTTAGTGCAGGACAGGATATGTATGGCAGAGTTTTGGACAAGTTGGCATTTATGGAGGATGTGAACAGGGAGGCCAACAAGGAGAATGTTGAAGACTGGCGGTGATAAAGGCATTTATAATGGTTGCATTGACAGGGAGGGGTTGTGATAGGGTGGGAGGCAGAAGTAAGCGGTCTTGGTGATGGGTAGGATAGGGGTTTAAAGCTCAGCTTAGGGCCAAACAAGTTGCCAAAGATCTGATTTAGTCTGTGTGTGGGCGGGGAGGGGATGGAAACACTGGCAAGTGAGCGGAATGTGTGGTGGATTTCGATCTTCCTGATGTTGAGTTGTAGGAAGTTGCGACTCATCCAGGATTTGACATCCAGTAAATGGGCTGACTGCACAGAGGCAATCAAGAGAATGAAAGAACAAACTTGCATTCATTTAACACCTTTCACGGCCTCAGGACATATCAATAGCTCTTTACAACCAATTAATTTGTATTGAAGCGTAGTCACTATTCTTTTGTAGGCAAACACGGCAGCCAGTTTGCAACAGCAAGATCCCACAAAGAGATGACTGAATTAATCAGTTTTTGTCGATGTTGGTTGAGGGATAAATGTTGGCCATGTCGCCAGGAAAAATCCCCAGTTGCTTTTCCAAACTGTACTGTGGGATCTTTTACGTCCACATGAACGTTTTCAGAAGTTTGGTACACTTTGAGATTCCTACAGTTTTAGTAACATGTTTTCAGATAGAGTGATGATTTTTTCTAAAAATGAATCTCTAGCCAGTGGAAAGTATTCAGTTGCCAGAAGCACCAACTTCATGAATACTTCCGTAAAGAAAGCAAATCGTGCTAGTGAATAATATAGGGCTTACCAATTTAGTGTCTACTGTGTGCCCTGCATCACCCATAGATGAAGGGAAAGCCTACAATGAAGAGTATTCAGTCGTTGTATTTCCTTAGCAGTGATGCAACAACCAGTCGAACAGAATTTCACTGCTGCTCAATAAATTACATGATGTGGAGATGCCGGTGTTGGACTGGGGTGGACAAATGTGAGAAGTCGCACAACACCAGGTTATAGTCCAACAGTTTTATTTGAAATCACAAGCTTTCGGAGCGCTGCTACTTCGTCACCTGACGAAGGAGCAGCGCTCCGAAAGCTTGTGATTTCAAATAAAACTGTTGGTCTATAACCTGGTGTTGTGCGACTTCTCACAATAAATTGCAGATTAAATAGTCCAATTTATGATGTAGAATAAATACTTTTATGTCATTGTTGTTTCTGCCCATAAGTGTGTGAGTTCTGACGAAAGGTCATCCACCTGAAACGTTAACTCTGTTTCTCTCTCCACAGATGCTGCCTGACCTGCTGAGTATTTCCAGCATTTTCTGTTTTTATTTCAGATTTCCAGCATCTGCACTTTTATGCTTTTGTGTGTGAGAGGAATTTCTCTGGGGCTGGCAAAAGGATAAATTCTTAGCAATGCATATTGCACCTTAAGAGAGGAAAAAATAAAAAACCTAAAGCAGAAAATTATGGAAATACATTGCATGTCTGTCAGCATCTGGAAAAGAGAAAAAAAAAACGTTAATGCTTCTTTCGAAATTGATCATCAGAAAGGACCACATCTCATACCTCTTTGTTCGCATTAAAACTGGAACATATCAAATAATTCAAGTTTAAAATGTCCAAAGGTTGATTTGTCAGAATGAGTAAGTTGATCAACTAATGTAGCCAGGTTTGACATGGTTCTCGCTCATCATGCATGTGTCCTTCCAGCAGCAATCAGAAGCAGGAACCCTGGTTAATCCCTCGATTCTTTTTACTTTCCCCACCCCACTGCTGAGCACAATTTCACTGCCCACTTGAGATTGGCTAACTCTGAACAAACCATAGATAGAACCAGGGCCAGGGTTGATCTCTTTTTTTTTCCCTCCCAGAAGCTGGCAGCTGTCCTTCATTCTGCCAGTGCATTTCACACTTCATTTAGCCTCAACCTGTCACATTAACACCTCCTCTTGCCTTGATTATCTCTTAATGTCTCTCAATGTCTCTTAATCTCTCCTTTTGTTCTTTCATCCCCTCCCCCTTTTCCCAGTTTTATACTTGCTTTAAATCTATTTCATTTCCTGCTTTTTTTTCCAGTTCTGACGAAAGGTCTTTGACCTGAAACGTTGACTCTGTTTCTCTCTCCACGGATGCTGCCTGGCCTGCTGAGTTTTTCCAGCGTTTTCTGTTGTTATTCCAGGGTTGATCTCTGTGGTTCATTTGCAGTCCTGCCATGGCAGATGATGGGATAAAATCCTACAAACTCCATCTTCAAAAAGCTACTTGTGACTTTTTATTTTATATTCTTTTCTGAGTAATTTTCAGTGGAGAATAATGTCATTTTGTTTTAGGCCCTGAACCAGAATGCTGAAATAAGAAGTCGTCTGAATAGAATTCATTCAGAATCTGTCCTCTCTGATCAGGTTGTCAGTGTAAACATTATCACGAGTCTCGGTGAGGTAAGAATGTGACTTATGCCTCTGCGCTTTCAACTCGCATCTCAGCATATGTCCTTTTGTAGTAATTGCTTTGAACAAAAATATGCTTTAACTTTTTCTCTGTAGGCTTGCAGTATAAATTTATACACTTCCATAGAAACATAGAAACATAGAATCTAGGAGCAGGAGTAGGCCATTCGGCCCGTCGAGCCTGCTCCGCCATTCAATATGATCATGGCTGATCATCCAAATCCAGTACCCTGTCCCTGCTTTAATCTCCACAGTACACATATCCCACCCTACCCCCGTAACCCCACGTATTTAATTCCCCCTAACATATCCCATCCTATCCCCATAACCCCACATATTTAATCCCCCCTAACACTAAGGGTCAATTTATCATAGCCAAATCAACCTAACCCACACATTTTTGGACTGTGGGAGGAAACCGGAGCACCCGGAGGAAACCCACGCAGACACAGGGAGAATGTGCAAACTCCACACAGACAGTCACCCGAGGTCAGATTCGAACCCGGGTCTCTGGCGCTGTGAGGCACCAGTGCTAACCACTATGCCACCGTGTTGCCCTTACCTTTATATCTTCACTGAAAATCCTCAATTAGATCATTCTGCCCTTTTACACCACTATGCCCCATAAAGGTTTGCTGTGTGACTTTCAAAGTAGTAGCCAAAAAATGCCATTGTGCTCCATTAGCTCAATTTATACCATACTAATTTTATGTACTGGAACTATATTAATTTCATAATGCCTGCCTGGATTCATAGATACAAAATGCTTGTAGATCTGTTTGTCTTTATCTCTTGATTGTCACCAGCAGTACTACAAAATACAATTATGTATATATGAGCATTGAATTTTATATTGGTCTATAGACACACGTGCTATTACTTGGAAATATAGGCCGCGATTTTGTCATTGGATGGGGATAAGGTCCCGCATAAGAGATTAGCGTGCAAAGTTAAAGCACATGGGATTGGGGGTAAGGTACTGACTTGTATAGAGAACTGGTTGGCAGACAGGAAGCAAAGAGTTGGAATAAACGGGTCTTTTTCCGAGTGGCAGGCAGTGACTAGTGGGGTACCGCAGGGATCGGTGCTAGGACCCCAGCTATTCACTATATATATTAATGATCTAGACGCGGGAACTAGATGTAATATCTACAAGTTTGCAGACGACACAAAGCTGGGTGGGCGTGTATGCTGTGAGGAGGATGCCGAGAAACTCCAGTATGATTTGGACAGGTTGGGTGATTGGGCAGATGCAGTATAATGTGGATAAATGCGAGGTTATCCACTTTGGTGGCAAAAACAGGAAGACAGATTATTATCTGAACGGCAGTAGATTGGGAAAAGGGGAAGTGCAACGAGACCTGGGTGTCCTTGTGCACCAGTCGCTGAAGGTAAGCATGCAGGTGCAGCAGGCGGTTAAGAAGGCAAATGGTATGTTGGCCTTCATAGCGAGAGGATTTGAGTACAGGAGCAAGGATGTCTTGCTGCAGTTGTACAGGGCCTTGGTGAGACCACACCTTGAGTATTGTGTGCAGTTTTGGTCGCCTTATCTGAGGAAGGATGTTCTTGCCATGGAGGGAGTGCAGCGAAGATTCACCAGACTGATACCCAGGATGGCAGGAATGACGTATGAAGAGAGATTGGGTCGATTAGGCTTATATTCGCTAGAGTTTAGAAGAATGAGAGGGGATCTCATTGCAACTTATAAAATTCTAACAGGACTAGACAGACTAGATGCAGGAAGGATGTTCTCGATGGCGGGGGAGTCCAGAACCAGGGGTCACAGTCTAAGGATAAGGGGTAAGCCATTTAGGACTGAGATGAGGAGGAATTTCTTCACCCAGAGAGTGGTGAACCTGTGGAATTCTCTACCACAGAAGGCAGTTGAGGCCAACTCATTAAATATATTCAAGAAGGAGTTAGATATATTTCTTAAGGCTAAAGGGATATGGGGAGAAAGCAGGGACAGGGTACTGAATCTCATTAAATGGCGGAACAGGCTCGAGGGGCCGAATGGCCTGCTCCTGCTCCTATCTTCTATGTTTCTATGTTGGGAGCGGGTTGGGTGCGGGTCAGGTGGTTTCCGGCTTCCAGTCCTGCCCCCAACTGCATCCGGCCCACGGACGTGATTTTACGTTGATTGACCTTGTTAAGGCCGCCCTGTGGGCTTGCCGGCCAATTAAGAGGAAGCCGGTCAGATGACGTCATTTGATGACGCATCATCTGTCGGTTTTCTTAAAGGGACCACGCACAATTTTTCTTTGACAGCTCATTTCTCAGTGTTTGACAGCATTGAGGTGCTGCAAACACTGACAATCACTGTACAAAGATGAGCTCTTGCACCCAGACTCTCCAGTGACTCCCTCCATAGGCTAGAACAGCTGGCAGCTGCAGGTGAGGTTTTAGAAGTGATCTGTCACTGGTGAGAGAGGTTCCCCCAATGAGGTGGGACTAGACATCGTTTTCAAAACTTGTTACCTAAATAAATGTGTAACCCGCCGTCAGTCAAAACGATTTTAACCTTTGACCCGCCTCCAAACCCGCCCTCTCGGTGCCGGTAAAATCGCGGCCATAGTGTTTTTGAGGAGGCGTTTGAAAGTGGACAGGGTGCAACATAACAAAGATTTAGGAAAAGAATTCCAGAGTGCAGGAGTTTGCTGGCTGAAAGCTCTGCCATGATGGAGCAGAAGGCCAGGAGTCGGTAGAATGGAGAAATGAGCCTGGGAGTTTCAGCAGCAGTGGGGGTGGTAGGGAAGGAGGCAACCAATGTTGCAGAGGTGAAAATATGAAGTGTTGGTGATGAATTGGGTGTGGGGGATAGAACCAGGCCGGGAGGAATGGGCGGTATAGGGTGTGGAGTTTCTGGCAGGAGCTGGACAACGTGGCTTGGATATGGCCACGGTTAAACTGGAGAAAGTTACAACCCATTCACATAGTAGTTGACAATCAGATGTAAAATACAGAAATGGCTGTTGAATCAAAGATGGTGACTGACAATTCGAGTATGTAGAGGGGGGATAGGTACAGACACCAGATGCCTATCCAATAGTGTACATCAACTATAACGTTTGCCACATGTCACCATTAGTATGTGTTGTGTGATCATCTTCCTACAAAATGATCCTACTGATTTATTAAATATCTGGGGACATAGACATTACTTAAACCCCCCTTTCCCTTTGTTCCGATTTATAAATCCCCCTTCTTCGCCCAACCCCCTACCTCTACAACATGTTTCTTCAGCCCTAAATCCCAACCCACACTCTCCATTATTTCAACTCTGGACTTCTGTTCATTAATCCTTCAGCCCGCCCTCCATTCCACCATTGATGGCAAAGCTTTCAATCATCGTGCTCTTTGCACTTGAATTCCCTCTACCTTCCTGCATCATTCCTCATTTTTCAAAAGCCCCCTCAAAACCTATTATTTCCACCACTCCTTCCAGTCGGTGATGTGTACAATTGCGAGATAAGAATTCACGTAACAACTGTGAAATAGTAGGTATTGTAGTCCCCATGTTATGGATCAAACTCACAGTTCAGCAAAATGATACCAAATGAATGGAGCAAATGGGGGAAAAAGTGCAAAATCATTGACACATAATTTGTGGTCAGCAGCGAAGCAAAGGTGCTCGGCGACAGCCCTGAAGAAAGCTGCTCACAGTAATCTCGTGATCTCTGTGGTGAGAAGTTTGCCTTTTTCAACGTCCAATTGATTGCTGCGCTCTATCATGGGGATTTCTAGTGCGATGCTGCTGTGACGTCAACAAGCTGTCTAAGCAGCCAATCACATTGAAGAATTCTCACAGACAGGAAACCAGGAAATGAGAAGCTGCTTTTATCCGGACTTTTAAAAATGTTAGAGAGCAAAATAAAGACTGGTACTGTCACATGGAGATAAGGTAGAAGTTGAAATTTTTTTAAAGTTTTTTTAAAATTGCAATTTTTATCAAAATGGGGATATTTGTCACTCCACAAATATAAAAAATAGTTTTTCAGGGCCAGAACATTTGTTTACCAGTCAATACGCTGTTAAAACCCCAGTTACACCTATTCCAACAAGGCTTATCATTTAATGGGGTATTAACAGCAATATTACCACGGAAAATCCCAAGATTTCATCAGTTTCACTGATTTCACTGATTGCAGGCTATGGGGGTGTTCCACAGCGCAGCCAGTGTCAGAGCGGTGAATGGCTGACCGCAACTTCAGGATTTCCGCGTTTAGATGCGCATGCGCTAAATCCTGAAGTTGTGGTCAGTTTCAGAGGTGTAATGACGGCGAACGTTGACAGTTTACCGTCGTTACTCGCTGCAAAATCCGGGCCATTATTTATTATAACTCTCAACAAACATACACCTTTATTTTGCAAATTTACATGTTTCTCCTCAAGTGACTTTGTGTTCCTAACTCTGTTACTTGTGAATATGTTTTCCTCAATTATAGGTAGGACTATAATTGGAGTAAGGTAATTAATCCATGTGGGAATGTGCAATTGAGCTATAGGTAGGATGAAGGGATTAGCAGCACTCTCTGATGTCCAAGTGTCAGAGAAGGACAGGTTTGAACCATCTCTGTGAAAAGCTCATTGTCTTGCAGGGACTACCTACACAAACTATCCAGTCATAACCAGCTATCTGACTTGAGATGCAGTGCCTTGTCCCAAGCTATACGCATAATGTTCTGCAGCTGCACAAGTTAGTCATTCATGTGGCGGGGACTAAACTGAGATCTGTAACCTTCCCCTTCTAAATTATTGTTGTCTCCCTGTGTGATCAGTAGACTCTGCCCTAAGAACTGCGTAGAAAGTTGAATGCATGTCTGATGCAGCCACAGTTGGAACAGTTTGCAAAATTGCCTCTACATTACTTGTGTGGTGGTGGGAACCATAGATTGCATTATTACAGATGCAATAATCTTCATTTTAGTGCTTGCAAATGTGGTGTCTATGGTTTGTGCTGTTATGCTATTTCTGCTTCTATTCTGAATGGTCCAGTCACTTTAGTGGAGAGAGTATAAGTACTGGATTAGAAGATAATCACACCACCTGCAAAACTAGCAATAAAAATTATTCATATTTGTTGAGCAGTTTCTGTAACAAACAATGGCCCAGATTTTGCGGTCAGCAGCGAACGAATGGTACTCGCTGTTCATTATGCTTACAATTGCCCACAGAATTTCTGTTGTTTGCGGTAATTCGAGAGCAATTCTTTTTATATCTCCAACAATCATTAAAATCTGAAGGAATGAGACTCCACACTTGTATAAGTAAATTTTGAGTGCCAGAGAGGTTGTTTGGCAGTAATTAAGACTTATCATGCCATTAAAAATCACTTACACTTGAATTGACAAGACCTAATTTTTTCTGGCATGGGTATCTAGTGGGTAAGTACCGCAACTTCATGCCCTTCCTGTGTTTGAATACTGAGTCTCTTGGTGAAAAACTGTTAGAGCAAAGCTTGTGGAGGAAACAGGACAGCTCTGACAGCAACTTCCTGATTTCCGTGTTTAACTGCGCATGTGTGGACACCGGAAGATGCTGTCTGATTTACTCCTTAATAACGGTGATGCTGATAGCCTCACCGATATTCTTACCACAAAATCAGGGCTATTGTCTGTATTGTTACTTTTCAGCTCACAAATTATTTAATTCTGATTGCACTATAAGTTCTACAAAGACATATGTATTGGTAAGATGTATTAGTAGAGGTTCCCATGTCAGCTTCTGCCATTTCCTCAAACATTTCAAACTGGACAACTAGGTAATTCTTCACTCAGCTGCTTTTATTTTCCTCCATTGGTCATTCCCTGGTTGTGATTCTGGATTCGTGATCGAAATGCAGTCTTTTCCTTTGCAGTGGTGTTGACAATTTAACCTCTTTTGACCATGTGACAGATTCTTTTATTCATGGAGGTTGTGTTAAAATTGCCAATCAACCTCCACACAAACTTTCGTCCTGGAATGTGGATTGGGAGATTCACTCCCGTTCCAATAATTACAGACTAACCGGTTGCTCCAAAACCAGGTCCACCTCTGATCTAGCAAAGGGTCTCTATCCAAAACATTAACCTGTCTGTTTTCTTTCAAATGCTGATGGATCTGCTGTTTATTTACAACATTTTCTGTTTTTAATTCAAATTTGCGGCATTCAGATTTAGTTTTATCTCTACCTCTTGCTCAGCAAATCTTGACTTTTTGGATTTCTTCATTTTCTGATTAATTGTGGTGGCAGTATTGTTGAGTGGTGGTATATAAGGGCCACATGCCTAATTTATGGCTTGTTTAAGCACTTAATTATTGTTGCTGTTGTCTGATGATTGGATGACAATTTAGCACTCTGAAAAGTTAAAATCTGGTCTGTTGTAATATTCAGCATTAATGTTTCCACAGTAAAAGTATGCAGTTATCACCTTAATAAAAAAAAACTACATCCTTTATGCCTGAATATCTACCCAATAGATATTGGCTATATAACTAATATAATCTTTGCTCCTTTTAAAACATTTTTCTATCTTTTTGAGAGTCAAGCTGTCTAAAGTTCAGTATAACTAATTGTAATTTCTCAAGAATTTGCTAATTTGGTTGCAGGATTGCACACTAACCAGTCTGTGGGCTGGAGGTGTCACATAACTGCATTATGGTTATCTGAAAGAATTACAGCTGATGTAACATTTCTATATCTGTAATTAAATGATAAATTATTAGAAGGATTGAAGGGGAAGAAGAAGATAGAACTTGCATTAAATAGTGCCTTTCATGGCCTCCGGACATCCCAAAGTTTTGTAGACAAACTTGGCAACCAATTTGTATACAGCAAGGTCCCACAAAAACAGCAAATAAGACAAATGACACCATAATCTGAAATATTCTCAAAGGGAAATGACGGATAGAAAAATTCCTCCCGATGGAAAAATGATTAATATCACAACACATCTCATGACATGTATATTGGTTTCTGTTACAATTTTATGGATGTACTGTAGATATGCTCTCTGGTTCAGCATCACATGTCACTCCCGTAAATGAATCTTGCTTCCCTATAATCTGGAGATCATTGCTTCCGCTATCTAGTTAAGCAATAGCAGGACCAAAAGTTGTAGGAACTGAGGATCAAACATTTATTTTTGGCACGTCGCAACTAAAGGATTCCACTTCCACATAGGGCCGTCATCTATTCCATCCCCTGCAACAAAGCCCTTATTACCAAATTACTTATTGTAACAATAAGTTCCTTCATTGTGTATACTGGATACTTTTATCTCCCATGTGTGTTACTCCTACCTTTCGGAAGCTGAACTGAAAAGCACTTTAGTGAGATGAGGCCAACTGTAAAACAACAATCTGGTTTTATTCTGCATAATATATGAGTGCAATTTTCACAGCATGATTCAATCAATTCGCTAATGCATTCATGTCGCGCAGAAATGATCAGTCTCCCTGCATCAGTTTGGCTTGTGACTTTTCTTAACTACATGTGATGCAAGCTTTGACCAGCCAACAGCCATATTTTTTAATCACATCTGTTCAACAAGCCATGTCTGCAGAGGGCAGACAGTCACACCAGTAAGGGCTTTGTTGCAGGGGATGGAATAGATGACGGCCCTCTGTGGAAGTGGGATCCTTCAGTTGTGACGTGCCAACAATAAATGTTTGATCCTCAGTTCCTACAAATTTTTGGCAATGCTATTCTACATCTTTGCAGATTTAAGCGATGTCTATAGTGGCCTTAGGTTTGTCCACTTTCTCGCAATAAATTTAGTTTCACAGCAGAAGGGGTGAGCTTTGAAATTTAAGATGACCCCTTTAACAACAAAAAAAAATCAGTGTAGAAGGAACAAGACTATATAGAATTTGGCATTGTGGAATTTTTATGGGGAGGGGGAGGCAAAAACATTACTTGTATTTTGATGTAAAATTCTTTGTTAGAAATGTTATACTTATATTTTGTCAAACATTACAGTAGTAATTGTGTATATTAATCATACATGTCTTTTCCTTAGGGAGTGAGAAGCCTTTAAAACCTAAGTTGATTCCTCAAATAATAAAATATTATTTGATTCCTCGAATGGCCACTTTACTCTTACATTGGACATCTTATTGGGAGTATTTGGACCTATAAGGTCAGCTGTTACAATAGGTGAACAGTACAGTTTGCTGTCAAACTGCATATGTTAGCATCCTTATGATATACTAAACCTCCCATTGTCTCCTGACTAATGTCCATCATCATCATCTTTACAGTTTCCCACTACAGTGCAGTTTTCTCCTTTTTAATAAATACATTAATGTCCTACTTTAGGTCCAACAAGCAGATTGTTACTTAACCCATTTATTTTACAGCTCCAGATATTTCCCTCATCTACTCTGGGTGGGCTGTGGTGTTGGTGAAGCAAATTGCACATCTGATGAGTGGATCTCAGATAGATGCCAAAGAATTGATGGTGTGGCATCTCTTAAGTTTTCAGCATGATGTTTGCTGACTATCTGAAGCTGCTTTGGAATTTAGACATGAAAAGACATTTTCAGCTATATAGAACTTTACAGCTTACTTGTAACTATCGATTTTATTCAAACTTAAATACAACAACCCTATACTTGTGCAGCTGGTATGTGTGCTGTAATGTGGTGAGGCTGATAGTGGCGGTGGTGTTTAATGCTATTGGCCTTAATCACTGTCATAGTGCTCTGAAGTGGATGGCTGACTTGGTGTTGCTGGTGCCACTAGTCTAGGCGCCAGTAGGAAGGTTACCTCTTGCTCCCCCTCAGAGGGGAAATTTTGTGCCACTATCCTTTTTACTTTTTGAAAATTTCACCTTTCCTTTTCTCATCTGCCATATCTGTGAACTCTCAACTTCGTGCCTTCCATGTTCAATTTGCCCAGCACATGAACATACAGCAGCATGTTCACATTCTTAAAGATATACATGCTAGTTTGAGGACGTTTCGCAGTTCTCAAGAGCTTCCTAAAAGTAAACCTCTTCCAATCAAATCATTGACACTGGAGCTGATACTATTCTCAGGCTATTTTTGGATTTTCTGTGTTACTCTGTAGGCCCTGTGCTCAAGGCAGCCTGGTTATTGCTCAGTGACTAAGTTGAATACAGTTATCAAATAATTTGCAGCATAATTACACCTCACAAAGGGTTGGTAAATGCAATGCTTTGATACAAAATGCACCCACAAAGGGGATAGAATATCAAAAATGTGTGCTGTTGCAATCAAGTTTGTGTTGATGCAAAATTGCAATCAAAATTAGATGCCAGAGCTAAACTGCTTTCCAAGCCTACTTTACCTAAAAGTAAATGATCTTTGGCATTTCTTAAGTTTTATTTTGAACTTTTTTTAAACTTTCAGCCAAGCGACAAGATTCATGTCAACATCCCACTGTCACAGCAGGTCTGTAATGAGAGCAGGCTCTCCATGTCTGAATCAGTCTCGGAATTTTTTGATGCTCAGGAAGTGCTTCTATCAGCAAGCTCTTCCGAGAATGAGGTAAGAGAGAAAATGTTATAACATTTTGAAGTATCAAATCTTTTTTGGGGGAGGTGAAGTGAAAGTTAAACAGATGGCCATTAGTATCGGTTTTATCAAGAATCCCAACTGTCTGCGTCAATTGTAACGTGTGTGTGTTTATAATAAATGAGATTTAGGACTGAGATGAGGAGGAATTTCTTCACCCAGAGAGTGGTGAACCTGTGGAATTCTCTACCACACAAGGTGGTTGAGGCCAAGTCATTAAATATATTCAAGAATGAGTTAGATATATTTCTTAAAGCTAAAGGTATCAAAGGATATGGGGAGAAGGCAGGTACAGGGTACTGAGTTTGGATGATCAGCCATGATCTCATTGAATGGCAGAGCAGGCTCGAGGGGCCGAATGGCCTACTCCTGCTCCTATCTTCTATGTTTCTATGAAATACTTCCAAACTCTTTTAATGACAAGAGTATTATACCATGCACAATCTACTAGTTTCCTGTTTAGTAGGAGCTGTGTTTAAGCTTGCCAATTCCTATAAGGCCAGAAAATCTAATTGTTATAAGTAAAGGGAGGCCAACGTCCGTTGGAGATTAAGGCCTAGAAATTCGTTAGCACCCAAAACCAGGCACAGGGATCGCAATGCGGTAGCAACCCGTGCCCATTCGGAGGACTGCAAACTTCGTGCTGCCTGCTGATTAGTATGATTGTGGCATTCAACCCAGCGCTGAATGTGCTGCTGAGTGGCTGAACGCTCAGCCGGAGGCCCAAGTTCGTGCGAAGCTAGCACCAATTAAAGCTAGCCTACACTACTTCGAGGTAGTCTGCACCTCTTAAAGAGGAGGTGCATTTTGCCTATAGATCATCATTGAAGTTGCTGGGGAAGAGAGAGGGAAAAATCTGTTAATTATGGCACAACAGGTGAGAGAGCGTATACCAAGGTTCTCCGTTGCAGCACTGGAGGCCTTGGTGCAGGAGGTCAATTCGAGGAGAGAGGTCCTCTTTCCACAGGGGGCCACAGACTAAAGTTCAATGGAAGCACATAGCCAATGTGGTCAATGCCAGCAGTGTTGCCCCGAGGACCTGGACTCAGTGCAGGAAGAAGTTTAATGACCTCACACGAGTGGTCAAGGTCAGTGAATTCATCTTCAAATGCCATATCCCACCATCTGCACCACTAGCCTCACACACTGCTCACTGCACCACACCCCATCACTCCTCTATCAACAATCTCTACCAAACACGACTCATACCTCACATTCATAGCTTCACCTCACCCTCACACACTTACCACTGCCGCAAGCCTCACACCCACATCTCACAGCTTGCACACCCTTCCAACTATTCAACCAATGCAGGCACGTCACCCAAACACATTGCACCACACTCACTGACACACTTCCCTTTCTCTTGCAGGAAAAGGTGGCTCACAACCGGTACCAGCAGAACCTAACCGGCGGGGGACTCACCCCTTTGGAAGAGACTGTGCTGGCCATTCTTGGGAGAGGCATGGCTGAGTCTGTGGCAAGCGGCGGGGCTGAAACAGTACAAGATGCCAGCAGTACAAGATCCTCGTACGTTATCCTCCTTCTCACATCCCACTTCCCCCCTCATCCCACAATCTCTTCTGATTTACAAGCTGCACATGGTGTAAGCATGCACCTTCTTGCTTCTCCTCCCGCCCCCCCACCACCCACCTCACCACAACCCTACCCTTGTGCTTTTCTCATTTCAGAGACCCAAGAAATCCAACCTGCCCAGCCAGTGGTTGTACAGGAAGAGGGAGAGGAGAGTGATGATGAAGAAGAAACACCGTCACTCGATCTGACACTCACAGTCACCAGCTCAGATACTGGCACTGCATGGAGTTTAGAGGGTAGCTTAGAGGTGGGATCTGCACGTGGTGAGTCACCGGGCACGAGTGGCCTGGAGCCAGGGCAGGGGGAAAGGGTAGCTCAGGTGCCGGCTTCCCGGAAGGCGAGGTCACACACGATTTCTGCTGCAGAGGACTCAGATGAGGACTTCGATGGGGCAGCCTACAGAAGAATGCTGATGGGTATACACAACAAAATGCTTGGTGTATTGGCAGGCCTGCCAGAAAGCCTGAGTGCAGGGTCAAGGAGCATGGAGGAGTCCGGCACCAACCTTGCACAGGGCTTTGCACAGAGCTCGGAGACCACCCCTTCCAGCATGGAAGGGGTGGGCAGATCCATTAGTGCACTTGTGGACCCAACCATCATGCAGCGTCTGATGGCCGATGTCTCAGCTTCCATTGTCGCACAAGCACAAGCCACCCTATGGCTGAGTGCTGCAGTGGAAGCTCAGACTGAAGTCATGCACGCTCAGCTTGCTGCCATGCAAGCTCAGACTGCTGGCATCGTGGTTGGGTTTACTACTGTGGAAAGGGGCTTGCAGGATGTCACAGCAGTCCAGCAATCTGTCCTCCAACAGATGGCTAGGAATGCTGAGGTGCCGCCCCAGGGGAGTGGCAGTGGCTCTGTGGAGGACGAACCTGCTGACCCCTCTCAGGATGACAGCATTCATCCTCCCACCACTGCCACTCCGCCAGTGCCCTTGCTGCTGCCTGTCAGCCAGCCAGCCTAGACTGCTGCTGCCCATGCCGAGGTGGTGCTGTCCACAGACAGGCCTTCTAGGCCCAGAGGTGCTCGAGGTCGTCCTGCAAGGCCATCTGCAGTCTCCCCCCCTGAAAGTCATCAATCTTCCACCAGCCATGCTGCAGCCACTGGGGTAGCACTTCATAGGAGCACTAGGACAGGCAAAGACACACTGGAGACAGGCACTAAGGGAATGCATAAGGGTGATTAGTTGACTTTGTTAGGTTATATTGGATGGATTAATGGATAAGGTTGGATTGGAATGTGTCTTTTGTGGTGGTTTTTATTTCAGCATAGTGGCCAAGATGACACTGTGATGGTCAGTAACAGAGGGAAGGTAAGGTGTGAGACTACTGTTGATTGGTGAATTGGGGTTGCGTTCACTCGAACTGCAGTCGGATGAGTCAATCACGGACAGCCCAGGCAGAAAGGGGCTGTCTGGGTTGCTTCCTCCTCTTTCGCTTCCCCTCCTCTTCTGTTTCCTCCTCCTCCTCCTCCTCAGCTGGTCGCCATATGCTTTGAGGCAAGGGCCCTCATGATGGCAAGGTTGTGCAGCATGTAGCAGACCATGACGAATCTTGAGACGCATTCTGGTGAGTACTGCCGGGCTCCTCCAGAGCAGTCCAGGCAGCGGAAGCGTTGTTTAAGGAAGCCAATGGTCTGCTCGATCAGATTCCGTGTGGCAGCATGGCTCTCATTGTACACATGTTGCCCATGTCTGATTGGGTTGTAGAGCGGAGTCATGAGCCAGGTGGTCAGTGGATAGCCCTTGTTGCCCAGTAGCCACCCTCTGGTTTGTCTTGGTGGCTCAAAGACTGAGGGAACAGCGGACAGACGCAGAATAAAAACATCATGACTGCTGCCCGGATACCGCAATCACCATGGTGATGCGGTGAGCATGGTCGCACACCAACTGCACATTCAGCGAGTGGTAACCTATGCGGTTGTGGTATATCTCAGCATTTAGATACGGTGCCCGCAAAGCCACGTGCATGTAGTCGATGGCGCCCTGCACCATGGGGAAGCCCGCTGTCCTGGCAAAGCCACGTGCACGCTCCGCCTGCATCTCTCTGGTCAGAGAGGAGACAATGAAGTCCCCTCTCCTGGCATAAAGAAGATCTGTCATCTCCCTTAAGCAGCCGTGGACGGCAAGCTGAGAGATGTTACAGATGTCGCCTGCTCCAGCCTGGAAGGATCCCAACGCGAGGAAATTCAGGGCCACAGTTACCTTCACAGCCACTGGCAACGCTGTCCTTGCCCTGGTGTGAGGCTGCAGGTCTGGTTGCAAGAGGTGGCAGAGTTCTGTGAGCACCTCCTTCATAAAGCACAGACGCCTCGCACTCTGCGAGCAGCTTGTCCTCTTCCTCGCTGCTTCTGCTCCATCTCCCTGACATGCTGCAGGCCAAGGGGAATGGCAACTAGAGCACCCATGACTGGGATCAAGTGATCTGACCAGAACCCTTGAAGTCAGAAGCAAAGCCTTCTCCACTTGCATCACCACTCCCTGTCACCTCACCAACTTTAAACAACTCTAGAAAACTCCAAACACTTCCACAAACTTACACAAAGCCAGTAGAAATTAATCAGCAACTCACCCGAGAGTGGTTGATGATCCCTTTAAATATCACTGGTAGGGGGTCAGGGGGTCCTGGCAGCTGCTGATCGCATGTTCAACTGTGCGAGGTTAGCACAGGGCGTTACTTCCAGTGTTGAGGACGAAAATGGCAGCGCTGGCGTCAAATCAGCATTGCACACTGATTGACGTCACGATCTTCCTGCTCTACATACTTCCGGCGCACGCTCCCAGCGCTGACGCTACCGCCCTCGCCAAGATGGCGTCTGACGCGGGCCGCACCAGAATTGTGCGCGGGCTGCTCAGACGCTATTTTCGAACCAAAACGGCATCCGTAGCACTCAAACAACGGCGCTGCACAATCGAATTTCTAGGCCTAAGTGCTTAGTCAGGAAACTTTGCAGATTGGTATGTGTTGGTCAGTTTCAGGTTAAAGCTCATTAGCACTCAGCCTTTTATGATTGTTTTACCACTCTAACAGAGTGTGCCATACCGTATACTGACAGATGTTTTTTAATATATTACGAGAGCATTTTTAATTTATTCATAGTGGCTCTCCTAAGTCTGGACAGGGGCTGTGCACTTCAGGTGTGTATTGCCTATAGGCACTGCAAACCTGATGTGCACTGCCTGAGGCCGGGATAATCGGCCTCTATAACTTTCTCCAGTGTGTCAGCAAGCTACAGTGAAAATTGAATCATGTCCCTACGTTTAACACAGTTGTATTTAAGATTCTGGAGCCAAGATGTAACAATAATTTTGTTTTCTTTAACAACAAACCTAATGCTTTCCCTTTCTAACCCTTAGGGATCAGATGATGAATCATATGTTAGTGATGTCAGTGACAATATTTCAGAAGACAATGCCAGTGTTGCAGAGAATGCTTCTCGACGATGTATGAACAAAACTTTACATTATCATTCAGTGACGATGGAATTTAAAAGAATATATATACATGCAAATGGGATCACTGTTGTTCACCATTTACATAAACGATTTGGACTCGGGAATCGGAATCAGAAGTACAATCTCAAAATTTGCGGATGACACCAAATTGGGAAATGTTATTGATAGAGGAGGACTGCAACAAAATACAAGAAAACATTAATAAACTTGCAGAATGGCCGAGGAAGTGGGACTATCTGAAGTGCTCTTGCAGAAAGCCGTCATGGGCTCGACGGGTCACATGGCCTCCTTCTGTGCTGTAACCATTCTATGATAATTGGCAAATGAACTTCAATATAGATAAGTGCAAGGTGGTACATTTTGATGGGAAGAATAAGGAGGCCACATGTTCTTTAGAAAATGAGGGGCAGAAATTCTCGTCCTTTGCGCCTCCCGTGGGGGGCGCTAATGGGGCGCAAAGGCCTTTTCGCCTGGGCATGGCGCTGACCACCCCTCCTGCCAAATTCCGCAGGAGGTTAGCGGCGGCGCTACCGGGTTGCGCCCGGAGATCATGACGTCATTTCCAAGTGCATCGTCCCGGAAGCGCCCCGGCAGAATAATTCCACTTCGCCCCCCGCAGCAGCGCCGGGCAATGGCAGCGACCGCTGCAGGGGACGGGAGCAGGGCGGCCAGCCGCTAACGGGGCGGAAGTTAAAGGCGGGGTGGCCAGCCATCCTGAAAAAAATGACGGCTTTTTTGAAAAATGTTTTTTTTTGCTCCGGATGCGGGGTCCGTGCCGTGATCGGTCTGCCGGCACTCTGCTTGAGTGCCGGGCTGATCACGTGGTACCCCCGCTCCCCGGTGCTGCAGGTAAGTTTTTTTAAATAAACACTGCAGAGTTCACAGCGTGGGGCCTTTCCCTTTAATTCAGGGAAGAGCCCCTGCAATGCGTTAGTGCCACGCGGCCCAATGCCTGGCGCTGCTGTGCCGTGCACCCCGGGTCGCGAACTCCCCCCTCCCCCCCCCACCCCCCTCTCTTGCACTCCAAGAAGGAAGTGAAGTACTTGATTTAGCGCTCCACTTCCCTCTTGGAGCAAAAAGTGGGAATTTTAGAAAGGCTGGAAGAGGTTAGCGCCTGGTGCTAACTTTTCCAGCTTTTCTGATTTAGTGCCCCAAACGGGGCTCGAGGGGAATTTCTAGTCCTAAGTGTCTAAATGGAGTAAAGGAATCTGGGGGTACAGATACACAGATCACTAAAAGTAGCGACGCAGATGAATAAGGCCATTAAAAAAAAACAAAGGCCCGGGGTTCATTTCTAGAGGGATAGAATTGAAAAGCAGAGATGTTATGTTAAATTTGTATAGAACCTTGGTTAGAACACACTTGGAGTACTGTGAACAATTCTGGTCTCCATATTATAAAAAGGATATAGAGGTACTGGAGAAGGTGTAAAAAAGATTTACTAGAATGATTCCAGAACTGAGAGGTTATACCTATCAGAAAAGACTGAACAGGCTGGGGCTCTTTTCTCTAGAAAAGAGAAGATCTGATAGAGGTCTGTAAGATTATGAAAGGGTTTGATGGGGTGGACATCGAGAAGATGTTTCCACTTGCGGGTGAGACCAGAACTAGGGGCCATAAATATAAGATAATCACTAATAAATCCAATAGGGAATTCAGGAGAAACTTCTTTACCCAGGGAGTGGTTAGAATGTGGAACTCACTACCACAGGGAGTGGTTGAGGCAAATAGCATAGATGCCTTTCATTACTTTGTAATACGTTGTAAATTATAGCTCACTGCCACGTATATAGAATAATACATGACTTAAATACATTACAAAGAGTAATACAACATAAGTTCAGAAGATATCATAAACTACATTTATCAATGTTCACTCACCCCGACACCTGTTATATTCCTGAAATGCGCTCTCTAATGCATGTTATTGTTTAAAATCAATATTCTGTTTGAATTCACTGAATTTTTTTTTTTCCTCATTTTCTCTTGTTTAGTTTACTTTTTTCTGCAGTCATGGCAGATATAATAGCAGGTTCTCATGACTGGACACCATTTAAACTGAAGTGATCGGGGTTTGTTTAATTGAATATTAAGGGAAATAGCATACCCTGCATACATTATATTTTAAGTTGGAAGCATAGCAGCCGCTTAATCAGTCCGAACTGTAGCATCCTCTGCACTCTAGTGGAGACCAATGGAAAGAAGGAGGGGACGGAGTTTAGCAAAGGCATAGAGAGAAGGGCAGTGAATTAATACTTGATTAACTACATCAGTCCCTATTTCACTACATGATAATCTCCCTAGCTAAATACATTTCAAGCGTTGGAAGATAATTGTGTACGGCTGTGGAAAGGTATTATAGAGTGACTCATTCCACTTAATTACAGAAAATTATCCTATTGAGTCAGTGGGCATTATTCAACTATCATATCACATTAGTTGTCAGTATATCCTTATCTCCTGAAATAAGAGACCTCAGACAGATGACCGTACTCAGCCAGTATTATGATTTAATCATCTCTTTTCCCTATCCATAAAACATCTTGCAACATTCATGATAATCACAAGCCTTTAACTCTTTACGAGAGATGTATTGGTTGCTTCCTACACAGTTAATATTTAATTTACAATTCTAGGGTGAAGAGAATCTGAGTGTGAGGGAGTCTCGGTGTTCAGCAGTGTGGTTTCAATGGCCACTTTTACTACAAACAACTACAACAACAACTTACATTTGTATAGTGCTCCTCATGCAGAAGAACAGAGCTTTACAGCGGGGGGAGGTGTGCAAGAGATGGGAAAGGTGGAGAGGGGATTCAAAAAGCATTGCTAGCGAGATTTGTTTTAAGGAGGCCTTTAAAGAAGGGAGAGAGTTAGCAAGAGCAAGTAGTTTTGGGAGGGAGTTTGAAAGAACATGGGTGTAGTGGCTGAAAGAATGGGAACCTACAATGGAGTAAAGCAGTGGTGGGATAAGCAGAATAAGCAGAGAGTGGAGGGTGTAGTTTGGAACATAGGAACAAGAATAGGCCATTTAGCCCTTCAAGCCTGTGCCATTCAGTGAGATCATGACTGATCTGTATCCTAACTCCAACCACCCGCCTTGGCTCCATATCCCTTAACACCCCTGACTAGCAAAAATCTATCAATCTCAGATTTAAAATTATTAATTGAACTAGCATCTACTGCCTTTTGTGGGAGAGAGTTCCACACTTCTACCACCCTTTATGTGAAGGAATGTTTCCTAACTTCTCTCCTGAATGGCCTGGCTTTGATTTTAAAGTTATGTCCCCTTGTCCTAGACTCCCTCACTAGCGGGAAAAGTTTCTCTTTATCTACCCCATCAATTCCTTTCAAAATCCTAAAAAACTCAATCAAATCACTTCTTAATCTTCTGTATTCCAGGGAACATAAACCTAGTTTATGTAATCTCTCCTGATAATATAACCCTCGGAGCCCTGGTAACATTCTGGATAATCTGCACTGCACTCCTTCCAAGGCCAATATATCCTTTCTAAGGTGCAGTGCCCAGAACTGTACACTGTACTCCAGATGTGGTCTAACCAGGTCTTTGTATACCCGAAGCAAAACTTCCTCCTTTTTATATTCTAGCCCTCTAGTTATATAGGTTAACATTTTTGATAATTTTTGTACCTGACTACTACATTTTAGTGATCTGTGTACATGGACCCCGAAATCTCTTTGGACCTCCTAGCTTTTTACCATTTAAAAAAAATACTCGGATCTATCCTTTTTTGATCCAAAATGGATGACCTCGCATTTACTTGTGTTGAAATCCATCTTTGCCCACTCACACAATCTATCAATGTCTCTTTGTAATTTTATGCTCACATCTGCACTACTTACTATGCTACCAGTTTTTGTGTCATTGGCAGACTTGGATATATGGCTCTCTGTTGTGTGAGCCAAGTCATTAATAAATATAGTGAATAGTTGAGGTCCCAGCACAGATCCTTGTGGGACACCAATAGTCACTTCCTTCCAATTCGAATATATACGCATTATCCCTACTCTCTGTCTTCTACCGCCTAACCAGGGTCAATAATTTGCCTTGAATTCCATGAGCTATAAATTTATCTAACAGTCTCTTATGTGAAATTTTATCGAATGGGATGTACGATTGGAAGGAGTTGCTTGGACGGAGTGGCATCATACAGTGAAAGGATTTGAAAATGAGGGCTTTGAAGTTGATACACTGGGACAGGGAGCCAGTGACCAAGAATGGGGTTGATGGGTGTATAAGAGAGAACTTGGGCTACAGAGTTCTTGATTAACAGATTTGTGATGGGATAAAAGAATAGGCCAATGACATCAATTTGAGAGATGAAAAAGACATGGATTTGGATTTTGACAATAGAGGGAGAGAGCTAAGGGTACAAGCAGGCAATTTTCTGGAAGTGGAAAATGCAGTCTTGGTGACTGACTACATGTGAATTAAGAAGTCAGCTAAGGATCAAGCAAAATGCACCACCTCGTTTAGTCTGAGTGGGAAGCTGGGGAAGTGATTGGAGCTGAAGACCAACAGGGAAAAATTTGGTTGGTTAGCACCTCTGGGGCGCTAGGAACTTCGTGCCCGAGCACGGCGATTTTAGCGTCGCTTGCGAAATTGACCAGTCATTTTGCAGCAGTGCTAAACACTACCGCCACGATCTCCTGCGCCTGCAGATCGTGACGTCAGTCGAGCGTCAGTTGGACTTTCAAAAGGCTTTCGATAAGGTCCCGCATAAGAGATTAGCGGGTAAAGTTAAGGCACATGGGATTGGGGGCAAGGTATTGACTTGGATAGAGAACTGGTTGGCGGACAGAAAGCAAAGAGTAGGAATTAATGGGTCTTTTTCCGAGTGGCAGGCAGTGACTAGTGGGGTACCGCAGGGTTCGGTCCTTGGACCCCAGCTATTCACAATATACATTAATGATCTAGATAAGGGAACTAAATGTAATATCTCCAAGTTTGCAGATGACACAAAGCTGGGTGGGAGTGTGTGCTGCGAGGAGGATACCGAGAAACTCCAGGATGATTTGGACAGGTTGGGTGATTGGGCAGAAGCGTGGCAGATGCAATATAACGTGGATAAATGCGAGGTTATCCACTTTGGTGTCAAAAACAGAAAGGCAGACTATTATCTGAATGGCAATAGATTGGGAGAAGGGGAAGTGCAACGAGAACTGGGTGTCCTTGTGCACCAGTCGCTGAAGGTAAGCATGCAGGTGCAGCAGGCGGTGAAGAAGGCAAATGGTATGTTGGCCTTCCTAGCGAAAGGGTTTGAGTATAGGAACAGGGATGTCCTGTTGCAGTTGTACAGGGCCTTGGTGAGACCACACCTTGAGTATTGTGTGCAGTTTTGGTCGCCTTATCTGAGGAAGGATGTTCTTGCCATGGAGGGAGTTCAGCGAAGATTCACAAGGCTGATACCTGGGATGGCAGGAATGACATATGAGGAGAGATTGGGTCGATTGGGCTTATACTCGCTGGAGTATAGAAGAATAGAAACATAGAAACATAGAATCTAGGAGCAGGAGTAGGCCATTCGGCCCGTCGAGCCTGCTCCGCCATTCAATACGATCATGGCTGATCATCCAAATCCAGTACCCTGTCCCTGCTTTAATCCCCACAGTACTCATATCCCACCCTACCCCCGTAACCCCATGTATTTAATTCCCCCTAACATATCCCATCCTATCCCCATAACCCCACATATTTAATCCCCCCTAACTCTAAGGGTCAATTTATCATAGCCAAATCAACCTAACCCACACATTTTTGGACTGTGGGAGGAAACCGGAGCACCCGGAGGAAACCCACGTAGAATGAGAGGGGATCTCATCGAAACATATAAAATTCTGACAGGTCTGGACAAACTAGATGCAGGAAGAATGTTCCCGATGGTCAGAAAGTCCAGAACCAGGGGTCATAATCTAAGGATAGGGGGTAAGCCATTTAGGACAGAAATGAGGAGGAATTTCTTCACCCAGAGAGTGGTGAACCTGTGGAATTCTCTACCACAGAAGGTAGTTGAGGCGAAGTCATTAAATATATTCAAGAATGAGTTAGATATATTTCTTAAAGCTAAAGGTATCAAGGGATATGGGGAGAAGGCAGGTACAGGGTACTGAGTTTGGATGATCAGCCATGATCTCATCGAATGGCGGAGCAGGCTCGAGGGGCCGAATGGCCTACTCCTGCTCCTATCTTCTATGTTTCTATGTGCAACGCCCCGGTAGCGCCCGGACCGGATATTGAGTCGCGCCCCCTGCCTTACCGCCTGCCGCTAGGAACGACAGGTAAAGGGGAACATTTTCAAGTTGGGAAGGGGCTGGGGAGTGCTATTTAAAGGCGGGCGCGTCCTGCCGTTTCTTGACGGCAACATTTTTGGTACACGCAGGTTGAGAGGGAGAGAGACGTCTGGAGAGATTTAACGCTGTCCTCGGAAGTTTTGGCCCTCAGCACCACTTTTGAGGTTCCTGAGCGCCGAGCTCTTTCCCTGGGTCTATCCATTAGTGCTTCCAACACAATTGCTTTAGCGGTCTCTCCAGGCCGAGATTCAAGGCTGCAATGAGTAGGGTGTGGCTGGCCAGCAAGATGGCCCCTCCCCTTTAAGAACTGGATGGCGCCAGTCTGTCTGGCTTCCATGGTAACTGACTTTGCCTGAGCTTCGGTAGCGTTCTGAGGTAGCGCCTCGCTCCCCGACATTTGCGCCTTAAGAGAGGTGTGTAGCGCCTGATTTAACGCTCAAATCACCTCCAGGGACGATAGAGGCGAATTTTGCAGTCGGAGGCGATAATTAGCGCCGGGCGCTAAACTTTGCGCCAGGATGATATTAGCGCCCCAAAATGGGCGCTACCCAAATTTTCCTCCCAAGATTTGCAGGTGCTGAATGAACCAAAGAGGACAGTTTTGGTTTTGCTGACATTGATCTGAAAAGAAAAGTGTTTTTCCAATACTGTCATGCATGTAGTCAAAACAGAAATCACATTGGAATCTACAGTAGTGAGTGTAGAGTGATCTGTTAGTGAAAGCTGACCATGTGTTTATGGATAGTGTTGTTGAGGAGTGTCATGCAGATGAAAAATAAGGAGGGACAGATAATGGAACCCTAGGACTTGCAGTTAATCATGCGGGCTCAGGAGAAACCCTTAAAGAAGATCTAAAGACTGGCTTAGTACAGATAGGAACAAAGTGGAATAGCAGTGTCCTGAAGATGAACTACAGAACAGAGGCAGTGGAAGAAAATGGAGTGATTAACATCATCACACTTTGTCACCTTGGTTAATTTGACCAGGGCGGTCTTGGTGCTGTAGGTGGGTCAGAATTAAGATGGGAAAGACTCGAAAAGGGATTGGTGGGATAGGTAACCAGAGATCGGCAACGTTGATGCCTTCAAGGACATTGGAACGGAAGTGCATGTCTCAGATAGGGTGTTAGTTTGAGAGAACAGAGCAGCTGAAGGTAGGCTTTTTAAAAAGGGGTGATGTCCATTTTAAAGGGGATTGGGATGTTAACAGGATAGGGACAGCTTGGCAATATAAGATATTTGGGGGACTGAGAAGAGGAAGTTGCTTAGTCGGGAGCTTTGTCGAAGTCAGTCAAGGAAACGGATGTGGATTTCCTGGAGCAAATCAGGTTGGGGGAGGGATGGAAAAGAAACTGCAAAGAAGGGACGAGGAGGGACTGAGTTGGAGGATGCTGGGGTAGTGAGGTTGTAGAGATGGAGGAGATCCAATCCCTTTACTCAGAAATTCCTGGTTTGTATGGCTTAGTGTAGCTTTGTCACAATATATGATTATCTGCCGATGGGAAGGGGAGTTCAAATTTAATGAGCATCATTCCTACTTGAGATGAATTTTAATTTCTAATGCAGTAGTGACATCTCAAAGAAGTGCAGTAGCATACAACTGAATTATAAAATATAATTACTTAAGCTTCCCACCCCCTTGAGTAATAGTTTTCAATATATAAATTATGGGGGATTATGAACAATTGTGCAATGAAACTGTATTCAAGCTAATAATAATATTTAATTGCCATGGAATCTTTGATTCCTTGTCGGGTCCAGACGTGCTATGACCATCGGTCATGCAGCAAAATGGTTTCTATGGTTACAACCATTTTTTATTCTTTTTATATACAACAGGAAATCCTACGAGCATATGAACTGTTGTTAATTAAACTGGTAGATATGAATTTTAATAACTGTCCTTCAGAGCAGTTGCTAACACTTACTGATGTGTGTTTTATTTTGCTACCTTATTTCTAGAAAGCCCGTGGGCTAAAAGTTAAATATCCATAACATTAAGAAAGTGCTAGTTAATGTTTTGAGCTAGTTTATAAGAATGACACTTTAAATGTGTGTCTGATTAGCTTATGTTGTTACAGTATCTAACGGCGAACTCATTGGCGGTGCATTTCGAAATGGCAGACGTACATGTCTCCCGGCGCCATCACCTGATACCAGTAGCATCAATCTGTGGAACATTCTGAGAAATAACATTGGAAAAGACCTGTCCAAGGTCTCCATGCCAGTTGAGTTGAATGAACCCCTCAATACCCTGCAGCATCTTTGTGAAGAATTGGAATATTCTGAATTGTTAGACAAGGCTGCTGAAACAGATGACCCATATGATCGAATGGTAATTTAGAACGGATCAGTCCTTTTTATTTTGTAGCTGAATGTCATTGTTTATTTAAGCGTTTTACTATTTATTCTGACCCATTCCTACTCTTAAAAAGAAATGTGATCCTTGTAAAGCTCAGATTTGATGTTGAGTAATGTTGCTGCCAGTATTAAAATGGAGATTGTAATGTTACTATTGCTACATTGAACTTCCATATTCACAAGACAAATTCTGATATTGTAAATTAAAATACAATTGACTAAAATCCAATTTGGAAAATTAAACTCCATATTTTCTTTCTACTAGTGTCTAAAACTGAAATCTTGAATGTCCTGTTCATGCACCATAATGGGTTATTTGCCCTGCATAACTTTGCTAAAAAAAAACTAGACTGAAATAATATAACTGAAGTTATGATAAATACAGATTCTGAATATTTGTGTATTGTTTTAAATTTTTATATTTCCATCTTCATTCTGTCCTAAATTTCTAGGTTATGATTGCTGCATTTGCAGTTTCAGGATATGCTACAACATATTACAGAGCTACATTTAAGCCCTTTAATCCAGTGCTTGGAGAGACATATGAATGTATTCGAGAAGACAAGGGATTCAGGTTTTTTGCAGAGCAGGTATGATTCACATCCTAATCTCTTGCTATATAAATGTCTCTCTACTTGTTTCAAAGAGTAAACATTTTTTTTATTCTCAGCTGTTCCACTTTGCTACTAAATCATCATAAATAACTTTTCAATTGCATAGTAAAAGTGAAGAAATGTAACTCTGAACTTTCTCCACTGATCTAACATTGAATATCTCAACATTCTAAGAAATGTAAAGGGACCATGAATAAAATATAAATAATCTGTCTGTTGAAAAATATCATCTTCCAATACATTGACGCTACGTAGATAAGTTTTTTTATTGTTCGACTCAAAAGATTAAACATATATAAGGATAGAAATTCGTCTGGGCCTGTCCTAGGACACAAAATTGGCGCTGCATAAGCAACCCAAACAGGAGGCCCAAGGCCGGCCAGATTTGGTTGCATGCTGTCTCAATGTAAATGGCAGCCACTGCCACCTCTCCTCTAGTATTTAGCTCTTGTGTCCTTGTCTGGATCAAGGTTGTGACAAGGTCAGAAGTTGAGTGGTTCTGGCAGAACCTGAACTGAGGGTCGGTGAGAAAATTATTGGGATTAGGGGTTGCGTGATGGCACTATTGATTACTACTTCGATCATTTTGCTGATGTTTGGGAGGAGGCTGATAAGGTGGTAATTGATTGATTGGGTTAGATTTATCCTGCCTTTTGTGGCTATGACATACATGGACAATTTTCCATGTTGTTGGATAGATGCCACTGTCATAGCTGCAGTGGATGGCTTGGCTAGAGAGCCAACTAGTTAAAGTGTGCAGATCTTCAGCACAACAGCCAGGATGTTATCAGGGCCCATAGCCTCACTGTGTCCAGTGCACTCAACCGCTTCTTAATGCCATGCGGAGTGAACTAGATTGACATCTATAATGGTGGAAACCTTAGGATGAGGCAAAATAGGATTTTTCACTTGGCACTCAGCTGAAGATACTTCAACACTTCAAACTTGTCTCTTGCACTCATTCTGGGTTCCACCAATATTGTGGTTGGGGATATTTGAGAGCTGCCTCTTCCTGTTAATTACCTGAATGTCTACCACCATTCTTGACTGCATGTGGTAGGTCTACAGAGCTTTGCCTGATTTGTTGGTTGTGGGACTGCTTATTTTGTCTATAGCCTTGAGTTGTAGCATCACTAGGTTGATGCATTCTAAGGTATACCTGGTGCTGCTGCTTGCATGACCAGCTATAGTCCCCGTTGAACAGGGTTGGTCTCCCAGCTTGATGATGTGGAGGAGTGAAGGATATGATGGGCCATGAAGTTACAGATTGTGGGGGTATATAATTCTGCTGGAATTGACAGATCACAGCAGCTCACGGATACCCAGATTTGGGTTGCTAGATCTCTCCTTATTCTGTTGCTCTTAGCACAGTGGTAGTGCCACACTACATAATGGAGAGTGTCTTCACTGTGAAGATGAGACTGTGTCTTCATAAGTACTGCACAGTGGCCGCTCCTACCAATGATATTTACAACAGATAGGTTGGCGAGGCTGTGGTCAAGCAGGTTGTTACGTTGTGTTGGTTCACACACCATGTGGGTCAGGTCTAGTCTGGCAACTATGTCCTTCAGGGCTTGGCCAGCTCAGTCAGATGTTACTGCTGAGCCACTCTTGGTGGTCAGTATTGAAGTTCCCCACCCAGAGTATACTTTGTGCCCTTGCTTCCTTCAGTGCTTCCTCCAAATGGCATTCAACATGGAAGAATAGTGATTTGTAAGTTAAAGGCAGTAGGCGGGAATCCATAGGAAGTTTCCTTGGCCTTGTTTGACCATCATTTTTCATGGTGCTAGCTCATAACTTACCAGCTTTATTGAATTCACTTTCACAACTTGGCATAATGGGATTTCAACTCATGACCTAGTCCAATATCATAACCAAAAACCAAAAAGCTGCTGATGTTGGAAGTCTGAAACCAGGGGCTGGATTTTGTCAATGGGAGTGCGTTGGGCACGGGACTGCTGGTTTTTGGGTTTTAGTCCTGCCCCCAACGACGTCCGGCCAACCCACGCTCTTTTCCCTTGATTGACCTTGTTAAGGGCGGGCTTAGCCGGCCAATTAAGGGAAAGCCGGTGACAGAGGACGTCAGCGTATGACGTTTCATCTGTCAAAAATTTTTGACAGATGAATTGTCAGCGTTTGACAGCTTTGAGAAGCTGTCAAACACTGACATCTCTGTTCTAAGGTGAGTCCTTGTACTGAAGACTCACCAAACCACTTTCCTCAGCAGAAATCAGATGGCTGCTGCATCTGAGAATGCAGCAGCCATTTTGTCATCTCTGCCGTTGAGATGAGGCACCTCCGGTTCCCCAAGGGTTGAAGCCTGCAGAAAGAAACAAAGGTAAGTAAACTTTTTCTAACACTTTACACTCACCTCTCATACTTACCTCTCCACACTTGCACCCATCATTCACCTCCACAACGGACTTTTCAACCCCTCTCACCCCCGCAGACCCACTGCTCGCCTCGCTGACCCTGGCGAGGTTCGCAGCCGTCGGGGAGCCCGCACTTGCAGGGGTAAAAGGGGGATAATCCAGTTAAATGGCTGTAATCCCCTTCCCGCCTCGAGGAGACGGGTCCCTGCGCGAGTCGGGGACCCGCCTCCTGGGAAGATGGCACGGAGGTGGGTTGGGAGCGGGTTCAGTACCCGCTCCCAGTTTCTGCCATTTTCCCGGCAGTCCCGCCTCCCCAAGGCTGGCAAAATTCCCCTTCAGGTTCTGATGAAGGGAAATATCTCAAATATTGACGTGTTGTTTCTCTCCACAGATGCTGTGCCTGACTTGCTGAGTGTCCCCAGCAAAATCTGTTTTTGTTACAATACATGATATCTGTTCCATAATATAGTAAAAATCCTATATCTGTGCGGACTTTCTGTCAACATACCATTATAAGTTGTTATGTCCATATAATGGAAACTACCTATGTAAACTTGGCATACTGTAGTTGCACCCTTAGCCAGTGGAAGTGCTGCAGTGCCACAACGGCAGGAGTGTATAATTACAGCATGACAAGTTTACGTAGGCAGTTTTCAATATTTGAATGTTTGAAATATTGTTGGCACCTGATGCCTTTCATGTTGCTGCAGGTATGAAAGAATTGATAACCCTTACTGCTACTTATTTCCTTTAAATAGTATGTATATTGTACAGTAAAAGTAACCTGATGCTCCTTTGCCTTTTTCAATTTTTCAATATTTTAATTTTCCAGGTCAGCCACCATCCACCCATCTCTGCCTGTCATTGTGAATCAAAGAAATTTGTATTTTGGCAAGGTATGCACTTAGTCTATTTTTAAAAAAAAACAGAAATGAGACTTAATTTTCCACTTAGGTGATTGAGATGTGTAGTGAGTGGAGTATATATATTTCTGTGTATGCAGTGTAACTCTAAGAGCTACAGCATTGGATCACTGGAAATACACTTGAGTTCTCACTTGAATGTTCATTCTTATACAAGCCTTCCCTTTTTATTGCGGAATCAATTTATTTTTCTCTATGGATTTATAAAAGGACGTGCTAAAGCATACGACTATTGATGGCATCTCCTGTGGTGGTGTTCATAGGTATTCTAGAATCCGGAGCACAGTTGCGATGTTTAGCTTTAACCTGACCTGTTGCTTTAAAGCTGCTGATCAGGTATTCCGTGTGAGGAAGTAGTCTAAATAGGCACATCCTACGATCAATTAAATTGATCTTGCTGTTAGATGTTTTTCCAGATTGGTAGCTGCTTGGTTCTTCTCCTTGGTGAAAAACCAAGTTATCTCCAGTTCACTTATTTGAATTTTTCAGTTCTGAAATGTGATGTTTGAAGTGGCTGAAAGCATTGGATGCAAGACCTTTTTTTATATATATATATATATATTGGTGAGCCAGAGCTTAAATTGTTGCAAGACAGGGATGCTGGGGTATGGCTGGCAAAAGATTCATATCACACACAGAATTTAGACAGAAATTTGTAAGAGGACAATTTAGACAGTGCAGTATTTGTTTCTGGTTTGTTCCTTTTTCCATTAACCACTGAAGATAAATAATTACATTTCTTTGCTTGCAAAGCACAGTTACTTCAATAAATCTCTACACGTCCAATAGAGAGAATGTAGCTCTTTACTTGTACCATTAATCTGTTCAGGGTATGAAGTTTTATAGCAAAGACTGAGAGAAATATATAAAACTTAAAAGTTCAAACCAATTTTCAACTTTCCTTCTTTACCAAACATCAGCGCAACAGACTAAAAAGGTTCTGCTTAAATAAACATGTTTAAATTCAGGACTTTTATTCAGAAATTCTCTCCAAACTTAAAGAATGGTCAGAATTTCCGCTGTTTATATTAATTTTGTTTTGCTGGTTGTTTCCAAGTTTTGAGAGAAACATGAAGAAATGCAGCTAGCATAACCATTTAAAGTGCATTACAAAACATACAAATTAAGCAATACCAAAATTTCAATGGAATGTTTGATTTGTCACACATGTTGTATTTGCTGAATAGACAGCCCCTTGAATAGAGCATTTATTTTTCATGAAAGTTATGTCCGATAGAATTCAAGTTCAGGCTCTAGCTTATTTTGATGCTTTATACAAGAAATCCCCAGCTACTTTCACTGTTCCTAAATTGGTTTTCCTTGGGGTTTTCTTTTATAAAGTCATAGTGAAAGAGGAGGTAGTTGAGATACTGGATGGGATAAAAATTGATAGAGGAAGTACTAGAAAGGCTGGCTGTACTTAAAGTAGATAAGTCACCAGGACCGGATAGGATGCATCCTAGGATGCTGGGGGAAGTAAAAATGGAAATTGCGGAGGTACTGGCCATAATCTTCCAATCCTCCTTAGATACAGGGGTGGTGCCAGAGGACTGGAGAATTTTCTTGTTATATATTGATGACTTGCACTTGGGAGTACAGGGCACAATTTCAAAATTTGCCGAAGACACAAAATTTGGAAGTATAGTAAACCGTGAGGCGGATAGTGATAGACTTCAAAAGGACATAGAAAGGCAGGTGAAATGGGCGGACACGTGGAAGATGAAATTTAACGCAGAAAAGTGCAAAGTGATACATTTTGGTAGGAAGAATGAGGAGAGACTAGAAAACTAAAGGGGGTGCATGAACAAATCGTTGAAGGTGGCAGGGCAGGTTGAGAAAGCAGTTAAAAAGCATACAGGATCCTGGGCTTCATAAATAGAGGCGTAGAGTACAAAAGCAAGGAAGTTATGATGAATCTTTATAAAACACTGGTTCGGCCTCAACTGGAGTACTGTGTCCAATTCTGGGCACTGTACTTTAGGAAGGATGTGAAGGCTTTAGAGAGGGTGCAGAAAAGATTTAGAAGAATGGTTCCAGGGATGAGGTACTTCAGTTACGTGGATAGACTGAAGAAGCTGGGGTTGTTCTCCTTGGAGCAGAGAAGGTTGAGAGGAGATTGATGGAGGTGTTCAAAATCATGAGGGGTCTGAACAGAGTAGATAAAGAGAAACTGTTCCCATTGGCAGAAGGGTCGAGAACCAGATGACACAGATTTAAGGTGATTGGCAGAAGAACCAAAGGCGACATGAGGAAAAACTTTTTTACTCAGCGAGTGGTTAGAATCTGGAATTCACTGCCTGAAAGGGTGGTGGAGGCAGATTCAATCATGGCTTTCAAAAGGGAATTGGATAAGTACCTGAAGGAAAAAAATTTGCAGGGCTACGGGGAAAGGGCGGGTGAGTGGGCCTAGCTGATGTGCTCTTGCAGAGAGCTGGCACGGGCTCGACGGGCCAAATGACCTCCTTCTGTGCTAGAATCATAGAATGGTTACATGATAATTTTCCATTAACAGTGAGTGGAGTGGGGTAAAAGGGCTTATTGTATGCAAATGGCTAATTTTGCTGTCAATCATTAAAAAAAATCTGGATGTTGTAGGAACAGATGCCTGAGCCCAGCCGAAAATGCCAGTCATTTAAGAGTTTCTTCCATTCTTTCCCTCCGCAAAAAGAGCCGCGCACGACCGAGATTGCAGCGAAG
The DNA here is from genome assembly GCA_030390025.1 of Squalus acanthias. NCBI lineage: Eukaryota > Metazoa > Chordata > Chondrichthyes > Squaliformes > Squalidae > Squalus > Squalus acanthias. Next base: position 20,563,743 of record CM059427.1, on the reverse strand, counting down.
GCACCAAGTGGACATAGAGTGCAGCAGTGGCCAGAGCCAGAGCCCGCCGCGGGTGTGAGGAAAGCCGGGCGCAATCTGCTGCCTACTCCCGGGGGCGGCGGGGCTCCTTTCTCCACATGTCCAGAGCCAGGGATTGCACCCCCAGAGCCAGCCCCGAGAGGGATTGCACCCCCAGAGCCAGCCCCGAGAGGGATTGCACCCCCCGAGAGGGATTGCACCCCCAGAGCCAGCCCCGAGAGGGATTGCACCCCCCGAGAGGGATTGCACCCCCAGAGCCAGCCCCGAGAGGGATTGCACCCCCAGAGCCAGCCCCGAGAGGGATTGCACCCCCCGAGCCAGCCCCCGAGAGGGATTGCACCCCCCGAGCCAGCCCCGAGAGGGATTGCACCCCCAGAGCCAGCCCCGAGAGGGATTGCACCCCCCGAGCCAGCCCCGAGATGGATTTCACCCCAGAGCCAGCCCCGAGAGGGATTGCACCCCAGAGTCCAGCCCCGAGAGGATTGCACCCCCCCGAGTCCAGCCCCTGAGGGATTGCACCCCCCGAGTCAGCCCCGAGAGGGATTGCACCCCCCGAGTCAACCCCGAGAGGGATTGCACCCCCAGAGTCAGCCCCGAGAGGGATTGCACCCCCCCGAGTCAGCCCCGAGAGGGATTGCACCCCCCGAGCCAGCCCCGAGAGGGATTGCACCCCCAGAGTCAGCCCCGAGAGGGATTGCACCCCCCGAGCCAGCCCCGAGAGGGATTGCACCCCCCCAGAGCCAGCCCTGAGAGGGATTTCACCCCCAGAGCCAGCCCCGAGAGGGATTGCACCCCACAGAGCCAGCCCCCGAGAGTGATTTCACCCCCCAGAGTCAGCCCGTGAGGGATTGCACCCCCAGAGTCAGCCCCGAGAGGGATTGCACCCCCAGAGCCAGCCCCGAGAGGGATTGCACCCCCCGAGAGGGCTTGCACCCCCAGAGCCAGCCCCGAGAGGGCTTGCACCCCCAGAGCCAGCCCGAGAGGGATTGCACCCCCCGAGCCAGCCCGAGAGGGATTGCACTAAGAGGGATTGCATTAAAAGGGATTGCACCCCTTGAGCCAACATTTAAGAACATCATGTAATCCTATTGTTGATAGAGTTAGATGAGGAAAGACGGGAGGAGGCTCGATTGGGGCATAAACTCCGGCATGGACTGGTTGGGCCGAATGGCCTGTTTCTGTGCCGTATATCCTATGTAGCTGCATGCTACGATTTGTAGCTTGTGACATTTTTGAGTAACTTCAGTTGACAGTAATGGCTGTGGGAAATGCTATGAAATTGATCCCAGTGGCTTGTCAGAGAGGCACAGGCCTTTGTTGAAAAATGTTGTTGACACACACAAACTATTAATGTATAATGATTTTCTTGTAAATGTATTTTTTAATGACTTTATTATGTTACAAATCTTATTTCCAATACTATTTCACAGATTGAGAGCCCAAGATGGCACCTGAAAGGATTAATATTACATGATTTTATTGGCTTGGTAGCTTTTACAAACTGCTTTTTGTTTTTATATGTTCTTGCTAGTTTTTTTTATTTATGTACCAGCTTTGCCTGCATCTGATTTATCCATTCACTGCTTATTTTAGCTATGACTTTGGCTTAAATTTCATATTCATTACGCCACATGAAGTAGAAAAGTCTCCTAGTCCAGATGGGATGCGTCCTTGATTGCTAAAGGAAGTAAGAGTGGAAATTGCAGTGGCTCTGGCCACAGTCTTCTAATCTTCCTTAGATATGGGAGAAGAGAATTGCAAATGTTACACCCTGTTCAAAAAAGGGGGGAGGGATAACCCGGCCACCAAAGGCCAGTCAGCCCAATGTCAGTGGTGGGGAAACTTTTAAAGACAAAAATCTGGGGCAAAATTAATTGTCACTTGGAAAAATATGGGTGAATAAATGAAAGCCAGTATGGCTCTATTAACGGCAAATTGTGTTTGACTAACTTGATTGAGTTCTTTGATGAAGTAGCGGAGAGGGATGATGTTGTGTATATGGATTTTCAAAAGGTGTTTGATAAAGTACCACATAATAGACTTGTTAGCAAAAGTGAAGTCCATTTGGATTAAAGGGGCAGTAGCTGCATGGATACATAATTGGTTAAGAGACAGAAAGCAGAGTAGAAGTGGGTGATTGTTTTTCAGACTGGAAGGAAGTGTGCAGTGGTGTCCCCCAGGGGTCATTGTTAGGACCACTGCTCTTTTTGATATATATTAATGACCTGGACTTGGGTATACAGGGCACAATTTCAAAGTTTGCTGATTAATCAAAACTTGGAAATGTAGTAAACAGTGAGGAGGATAGTAACAGGCTTCAGGAGGAAATGGACAGACACATGGCAGATGAAATTTAATGCAGAGAAGTGTGAAGTGATTCATTTTAGGAGGAAGAATGAGGAGAGGCAATATAAAATAAATAGTACAATTTTAAAGGGGTGCAGGAACAGAGACCTGGGGGTGTACGTACACAAGTCTTTGACGGTCAGAGAAGACTGTTTAAAAAGTCATATGGAATCCTTGGCTTTATAAATAGAGGTCATGATGCGGAGATGCCGGTGTTGGACTGGGGTGGACAAAATTGAGAGGTCGCACAACACCAGGTTATAGTCCAACAGTTTTATTTGAAATCACAAGCTTTCGGAGCTATCGATTGCCCCTTCCTCAGGTGAAGTAAATTAGATACAGAATCGCCAAAGCATATATAGATAGAGAACAAAGCATGTGTACCTTACAATTGCAGACCACTAAATTAAATCATCCTGACTATCTGCCGAGGTGTGATAAAGTTAATCAAGTTAATCAGCCTTCCTGGCTGACTTGATTAACTTTATCACACCTCGGCAGATAGTCAGGATGATTTAATTTAGTGGTCTGCAATTGTAAGGTACACATGCTTTGTTCTCTATCTATATATGCTTTGGCGATTCTGTATCTAATTTACTTCACCTGAGGAAGGGGCAATCGATAGCTCCGAAAGCTTGTGATTTCAAATAAAACTGTTGGACTATAACCTGGTGTTGTGCGACCTCTCAATTTTATAAATAGAGGCATTGAGTACAAGGAAGTTATGTTAAACCTTTATAAAACACTGGTTAGGCCTCAGCTAGAGTATTGTGTCCAATTCTGGGCACCACACATTAGGAAGGGTGTCAAGACCTTAGAGAGGGTGCAGAGTAGATTTACTAGGTACGAGGGATGAAAGACTCCATTTACATGGAGAGACTAGAGAAACTGGGGTTGTTCTTGGAGCAGAGAAGGTTAAGAGGAGATTTGATGGAGGTGTTCAAAATTATGAAGGGTTTTGATAGAGTAACTGAGGAGAAACTGTTTCCAGTGGCAGAAGGGCCGGTAACCAAGGGAGACCAATTTAAGGTAATTGGCTAAAGAACCAGAGGCGACATGAGAATTTTTTTTTTACGCAGGCAGTTGTGATGATCTGGAATGCACTGCCTGAAAGGGTGGTGGAAGCAGATTCAGTAATAACCTTCAAAAAGGAATTGGATAAATACTTGAAGCGTGAAAATGTGCAGGGCTATGGGGAAAGAGCAAGGGAGTGGGACTAATTGGGTAGCTCTTTCAAAGAGCCGGCACAGGCACAATGGGCCGATTGGCCGCCTCCTGCGCGGTATGATTCTAGGTGCAAGTATGATGCCCAATTCACATATCGGCCATGACACCTGATTTGTGATGGACTCGGGCACATGCTACTCTGTGTTTATTATCAGAGGTCCTGTGACATTGCAGAGTTAGTGGTTATGCTGGTTACAAGGGGAGGCTTCTGGGACATGAGATGGGGGTGGCGGGGGGGGCTTTGGAAATAAATTTTTAAGACATTTATTCCATCATAGAAACATAGAAAAATAGGAGCAGGAGTAGGCCATTCGGCCCTTCGAGCCTGCTCCGCCATTCAGTAAGATCATGTCTGATCCTCTATCTCAATGCCATATTCCCGCTCTCTCCCCATACCCTTTGATGCCTTTTGTGTCTAGAAATCTATCTATCTCCTTCTTAAATATATTCAGTGACTTGGCCTCCACAGCTGTCTGTGGTACAGAATTCCACAGGTTCACCACCCTCAGTGAAGGAATTTCTCCTCATCTCAGTCCTAAATGTCCTACCCCGTATCCTGAGACTGTGATCCCTCGTTCTAGACCCCCCCAGCCAGGGGAAACATCCTCCCTGCATCCAGTCTGTCTAGCCCTGTCAGAATTTTATACGTTTCAATGAGATCCCCTCTCATTCTTCTAAACTCTAGTGAATACAGGCCTAGTTGACCCAATCTCTCCTCGTATGACAGTCCTGCCATCCCAGGAATCAGTCTGGTGAACCTTCGCTGCACTCCCTCTATGGCAAGTATATCCTTTCTTAGGTAAGGAGACCAAAACTGCACACAGTACTCCAGGTGTGGTCTCACCAAGGCCCTGTACAACTGTAGTAAGACATCCTTGCTCCTGTACTCAAATCCTCTTGCAATGAAGGCCAACATACCATTTGCCTTCCTAACTGCTTGCTGCACCTGCATGTTTGCTTTCAGTGACTGGTGTACAAGGACACCCAGGTCCCTTTGTACATCAGCATTTCCCAATCTAGCACCATTTAAATAATACTCTACCCTTCTGTTTTTCCTACTGAAGTGGATAACTTCACATTTATCCATGTTATACTGCATCTGCCATGTATTTGCCCACTCACTCAACTTGTCTAAATCGCCTTGAAGCCTCTTTGCATCCTCCTCACAACTCACAATCCCACCTAGTTTCGTGTCGTCAGCAAACTTGGAAATATTACATTTGGTTCCCTCATCCAAATCATTGATATATATATTGTGAATAGCTGGGGCCGAAGCACTGATCCCTGCGGTCTTTTCTTCTTAGGCAGTCCCTCGGAACCGAGGATGACTTGCTTCCACATTAAAAATGAGGTTGCAGGTGACTGATGAGTCCAATGTGGGACCTACAGTCTCTGTCACAGGTGGGGCAGACGGTGGTTGAAGGGGCGGGTGGGTGGGGTGCTTGGGTTGGCTTGCGCTGCCTGCGCTTGGCTTCCGCTTGCTCCCAGTGAAGAGACTTTGTGTGGTCTTGGGCCAGGGATTCCCAGGTGTCGGTGGGGATGTTACACTTTTTCAAGGAGGCTTTGAGGGTGTCTTTGAAGCGCTTCCTCTGCCCACCTGGGCCTCTCTTGCTGTGCCGGAGCTCCGAGTAGAGCGCTTGTTTTGGGAGTCTCGTATCTGGCATGCGGACAATGTGACCCGTCTATCGGAGCTGATCGAGCGTGGTCAAAGCTTCGATGCTGGGGATGTTGGCCTGAGCGAGAACACTGACGTTGGTGCGCCTATCCTGCCAATGGATTTGCAGGATCTTGCGGAGGCAGCGTTGGTGGTACCTCTCCAGTGCTTTGAGGTGCCTGCTGTACATGGTCCATGTCTCTGAGGCATACAGCAGGGCGGGTATCACTGCTGCTCTGTAGACCATGAGCTTAGTGCCGGGTTTGAGGTCCTGGTCTTCAAACACTCTCTTCCTCAGTCGACCGAAGGCTGCACTGGCACACTGAAGGCGGTGTTGGACTTCGTCATCGACATCTGCCCTTGTTGACAGTAGGCTCCCGAGGTATGGAAAGTGGTCCACATTGTCCAAGGCCTTGTCGTGGATTTTGATAATCGGGGGGCAGTACTGTGTGGCGGGGGCAGGTTGGTAGAGGACCTTTGTCTTACGGATGTTAGTGTAAGGCTGATCCCTGCGGTACCCCACTAGTCACTGCCTGCCACCCCGAAAAAGACCCATTTATTCCTACTCTGTTTCCTGTTTGTTGACCAATTTTCAATCCATGCCAGTATATTACCCCCAATCCCATGTGCTTTAATTTTGCACACTAACTTCTTATGTGGGACTTTATCAAAGGCCTTCCGAAAATCCAAATACACCACATCCACTGGTTCTCCCTTATCTATTCTACCAGTTACATCCTCAAAAAACTCCAGTAGGTTTGTCAAAATCGATTTCCCTTTTATAAATCCATGTTTACTTTGTCTAATCCCATTGATATTTTCTAAGTGTCCTGTTATCACATCCTTTATAATAGAGTCTAGCATTTTCCCTACTACTGATGTTAAGCTAACCGGTCTGTAGTTCCCTGTTTTCTCTCCCCCCCTCCTTTTTTAAATAGTGGGGTTACATTTGCCTCCCTCCAATCTGCAGGAACTGTTCCATAATCTATAGAATTTTGGAAGATGACAACCAATGCATCCACTATTTCCATGGCTACCTCTTTTAGTACTCTGGGATGCAGATTATCAGGCCCTGGGGATTTATCAGCTTTCAGTCCCATTAATTTCTCCAGCACTTTTTTTTACTAATACTAATTTCCTTTAATTCCTCCTTCTCACTAGACCCTTGGTTCCCTAGCATTTCTGGGAAGTTATTTGTGTCCTCTTCCGTGAAGACAGAACTAAAGTATTTGTTTAATTGCTCTGCCATTTCCTTGTTCCCCATTATAAATTCTCCCGTTTCTGACTGTAAGGGACCTACATTTGTCTTCACTAATCTTTTTCTTTTTACATACTTGTAGAAGCTTTTACAATCCGCTTTTATGTTCCTTGCAAGTTTACTCTCATACTCTATTTTTCCCCTCTTAATCAATCTCTTGGTCCTTTTTTGCTGAACTCTAAACTGCTCCCAATCCTCAGGCTTGCTACTTTTTGTGGCAACTTTATATGGCTCCTCTTTGGATCTAATACTATCCTTAATTTCTTTTGTTAGCCATGGATGGGCCGCTTTTCCTTTTGTGTTTTTGCGCCAGAAAGGAATGTATAACTGTTGTAATTTATGCATTCGTTCCTTAAATGTCACCCATTGCTTATCCACCGTCATGCCTTTTAATGAAGCTCATATACTGGAAGTAGGTAAATAAATATCTGCATACCTCACAGGGGCACAATACATTATGTTTACTGTCCATCTGGTTAGCATCTGGATTTTTTATAGAAAGTGCCAAGAGATATCTAAAACTTTTTTTTTAAATAATTTAATTTTCATCTTTCTTCATTTACTAATTATCTTTCTGGCAGTACATTGTGTTACTAAAAATTTCTGCTTAAATAAACATATTTGAATTCAGGACTTTTAATCAGAATCTCCTTTCAAACTTGAATAATGGTAAAGTGTTTCTAGAATTTCCAGTTTTTATGTTGGTCTAAATTTCCATTTTTTGCTACTTATTTCAACAAAGCTTCACTTCTCACACAGGTAACATGCTGTATTTGCTAATAAACTGATGCTTCAGTGTGGTAACTTTGCAAATTATGTAATAAATTCACAAATGTAATACTTTATGTTTCAATTTTATGCAAAAACCACATTTAAATAATACTTGTAATAATTTCTCTGGGGGTTTTAGTTGACCGTCCTTCTCCATCAACAGATAGCAGAGGAGGAGGGGCAGGGTTGCAAACATCATGCTCTGGCGCATACTTGCTAGAAATCATTAAAAAAAATTGGGAGTTGTAGATACAAATACGTACTGGGAGCTATAGCCCGCTACCTTGGTGAGTCACTTCGGCTAAGAGTAGAACCATAGAGGTTTGCAGCACAGAAGGAGGCCATTCGTCCCATCACGTCTGTGCCAGTTCTTTGCTAGAGCAATCCAAAACTAATCCCACGACCCCTTGCTCTCCCCATAGCCCTGATCCTTTGCTTCAAATATTTATCTGCTTTGCCCATAAATGATGCAAAGGTCTCTGCCTCAACCACACCCTGTGGCAAAACAACCCTCTGTGGTGGGGGTGGGGGGGAGATCTCCTAACCTCTCGGTGAACATTTTAAATTGACAATCTCTCATCACGGACTCTCCAACCAGAGGAAATAATCTTTTGCTTATTCACTCATTAAAACCCTTCATAATGTTAACAACGCTAAATTTCCTTTAGCCTTCAGTGGAACAGTCCCAGTATCTCAAGTCTATCCTCATAGCAATAGTTTCCCATCCCTGGTATCATCCTGGTGAATCTATGCTATACACTCTCTATGACTTTAATGTTCTTTCTATACGGAGCATCCAAAACTGCACACTGTACTTTTAATTGTGGTCTAACTGTTCCATACCATGTACAAATACCAACATGTCCCTGTGTTGTTTCAAAAATAATTGCAATTTAACAAAAACCTTCTTGGGATTAGCTCGGGATCTACAAATGGATAAGAAACCAACCCATGTCATGGATGCAGCTTCAGCTCTGCCAGCTACGTCCTATCTCGTAGCTGCCACCATTCCACACTTAAACCCCTCCCACTGATAGTCTTCCCTCTGCCATTGGACACACAAAGGACGCCTCTCCTGATTGACTTGCAGGGTAGTCACTGAGCCATTATGCTGCTTGCTCCCGAGTGGACAGGTCAGCAACAACAAACCAAACCACTGCTGCGGGGCGGGGAAAGCCCATTAACACGCCATAAAAGCAGCAGCTTGCTGCACGCAGACATCACGTGTGCCCATTTTACCTCCGTGGCGTCGGTAACTTTCCACCCGACGTTACATTGACACCCCGCTCGCGCTCAGCATGCACGCTCCGCACGGTTTCAGTTGGTGGGCATGCCAAAGACGAGCCCTAACAGTAAGTTTTAATTATTTTTGTGGGGCCGGGAGAGCAGGAGTGCTCCCCCTCCCCCGAGAACAGACCCCCCCCCAACCTACTTTTTTTCCTGGCCTGAAGGCCGGTTGGACCGCCCCCATGCTGCGGAGGCCTGGAACCGGTGGGATGCCCTCAGGTGCTCATTTTCCGCCCACAGTCTGTGAGCCCAGTGTTAATGAGGCCCAGGCCTCCAGTTGGCAGAACCCTCCCAGAATATGTCCAAGAGCTGGCAACCCAGCTGAGAGCTCTGGAAACTGCCATGAACTTTGAGATTCAGGCTTCTCAAACACACAAGGCTTGAGATAGAAAATATTTTTGGAGGCTGGAGAAAATGGGTTTGCTCTCCTTAGAGCACCATCACACGCCCCATGCACACCCAGCACCAACGCAGATACACACTGGTGGGTCCAGTAAGAGAAAGTAGTGTTGTCACCTGGTTTCTCTCAGATCACGTGAGCAAGAGCAGATGGTGGACACAAGGGAAAGCAGTGGGGAGTCTTGGGGCGCAGGACACTCCAAGCACTGCTCAACTGGACAAAGATGCTGAACCTTGGGGGTCGTCGACAAAATGGATGATTCTTGAGGAGCAACAAAAAATGCGGAGGCTCTGGCAGCTTTTCCAGCTGCGATGTGCTCGATTGTATGGAGAATGGAGGAGTCCATCTCCAACATGAGAAGCACCATGTCGCAGGCGATGGTGACGATGTGTTCGTCCATGGAAAGGGTGGCCACCTGCATGGAGCAGCAAATGCGCCAGTCGAACGAGTGCATACTTGCTGTGAACAACAGCTTGCAGACTCTGATTACAGCCATATCCAGGAGGGATGGAAACCTAGAGTTGGCCATTCATCGTCCCATGATGTGCAGAAAAGTGCTCTCCAGCTCCTTGCTAGCAGGGAAGTGCGGGTAGGCCATGAGAGGGATGATGTTGAGAGGGGACATGGAAGTGGGGGCTCTTCTCAAAGCGCTCCCACTTCTCCCCCGTTGCACCCCCCTCTGTCCGAGCCCCACATGCCGCCTCGTATCCCGATGGCCAAGTCTGCACCTGCACACTTACAGGATGAGGAGTCTTTGGCGGGGGCCCTCACAGGCTCCAAAATCCAGAGGTCATCTGCCAAGAGTGTCTAAGTAGTCAGAGCAGAGAAGTGAGCAGCCTGCCTCTACCTCTGCTGAAGCCACAGGGGTTGCACATCATAGGAGTTGTAGAAAGAGAAAGAAGAGACAATTGTAGATGCTCAAGGGTATACACATGGGTGTGTTAGAAAATGTTAGATGGTTAAGTTTCTGTTGGAAGTTATGAGCCACATAAAATTATTTCTTTGCACCACTTTCCTGTCTTGTCCATTTTTGCCTGCTGCCTGGCAAGTGGCCTTGTCAGTTGGAGTGAATGGTAAGACATTACTTAACCTCGAGCAATGAGTGTGTGTGACAGGAATGGTTTGGTCATTTTAGGACTGCTTGGGGGGTGGGGGGTCGGGGGGGAGAAACGTTGGTTCAGCATCTGGGTGCACTGGTGCAACTTAACTAAATGCCATTATGAGGCCATCCTGGGCCTCCTGGGAGCAATGTGCGCCGCTGCTGGTGCCATGTCCACTTCAAGTTCCTCCTCCAAAGAGGCTCTGTGCTCTGCGCATTGCTCCTGCAGCTCCAATGCTCGCTGCTGCGCTATGTTCTGCAGATCGCAGCATACGACGATCATTCTGGAGACCCTGGCTGGTGTGTATTGAAGGGCTCCTCCAGATCTGTCCAGGCATCTGAAGAGCATCTTCAGCATTCCGATTGCTTGCTCTATTACACATCTCGTTGTCAATCTGGCTTTGATTGTAGCGCTCTTTAGCTTCATTGGCCTCCTCAAGGGTGTCATCAGCCACGTCTTCAGGGGATAGCCCTTGTCTACTCGGGTGCCATTTAGTTTAGCTTCAGGTCATGTCAAATCCAAAATAGGGGTAGGACAACACGTGGCATTGCCCATCTTCGACATTAGGACAATATTTTCATGTGAATGCTCAGTACATGGTTTCCCAAGAACTTCCTAAGCTACACAGTGTTCAGTTCCATTCACAACTCCTCAGATAATGAAGCAGCCCATGCCCACATGCAGCAAAACCTGGACAACATTCAGGCTTGGGCTGATAAGTGGCAAGTAACATTCACGCCACATAAGTGCCAGGCAATGACTATCTCCAACAAACAACATCCTGGGGGTCACCATTGACCAGAAACTTAACTGGACTGGACACACACATACTGTCGCTACAAGAGCAGGTCAGAGGCTTGGTATTCTGTGGTGAGTGACTCACCTCCTGACTCCCCAAAGCCTTTCCACCATCTACAAGGCACAAGTCAGGAGGGTGATGGAATACTCTCCACTTGCCTAGATGAATGCAGCTCCAACAACACTCAAGAAGCTCGACACCATCCATAGCAAAGTAGTCCGCTTGATTGGCACCCCATCCACCACCTTAAACATTCATTCCCTCCACCACCAGCGCCCCGTGGCTGCAGTATGTACCATCTACAAGATGCACTGCAGAAACTCACCAAGGCTTCTTCGACAGCACCTCCCATACCCATGACCTCTACCACCTAGAAGGACAAGGGCAGCAGGCGCGTGGGAATGCCATCACCTCCAAGTTCCCGTCCAAATCACACACCATCCTGACTTGGAAATATATTGCCGTTCCTTCATCGTCGCTGGATCAAAATCCTGGAACTCCCTCCCTAACAGACTGCAACGGTTCAAGAAGGCGGCTCACCTTCTCGAGGGCAATTAGGGATGGGCAATAAATGCTGGCCTTGCCAGTGACGCCCACATCCCAGGAACGAATAAAAAAAAAAACTATACTCCTATGGTGTTGAAGATATATATCATTCCAAGAATGAGGAAGACACTACCAGGCTTGAAATTTATTTTTCCCAAGAGTACAACTGGATTGGAGTTTTAGTGTTCCATAGATTACTCTCTATTGCCCCATGGACTGAGAAATGATCACTGTAAAGAGCCTGATCATATATTTATAATTTGCTTAGCAAACGTAAATAAAATCTCAACACAATTTTTTTAAAACAACTGTCAACTATGTAAGTGGCCAATTCTATAACTATAAAGCTGGCCAGATTTTGCTGAACCAGGGCATTTAATGGCATTTGCCGTTAGTTAGACTTTTCTCCTGCACCCTTCAACTCAAAAGATTTTTGCCCACTAAGTTGCTGAAAGTGCAAACTGATAACATCGCAGCGAGGGAAACAGGGCATCTGGGACCTGAGTGAACAGGGTATCTCCATAACCAATCAGATTGAAAGATTGAGAAATAAACGGTAGAGGACTGAGAAGGAAGTGTAAATTAGAGTGGGCGAATTCAATGTCAAATCGGGTAAATAAAGAGAGAGAAAGATTGGATTAAAAAAGGGACAGAGGAAGAGTTAGAAAAATAATTTTACATTTTTAAAATCTCCAACAACAATACCTGAAGGAACATAACATAAGAACATAAGAAATAGGAGCAGGAGTAGGCCAATCGGCCCCTCGAGCCTGCTCCGCCATTCAATAAGATCATGGCTGATCTGATCCTAACCGCCAATCTACTATCTACTATCACAGAACCATCTCCTGCATCTAACAGAATTGCACACACGAAATAGGAGCAGAATCAGGCTACACGGTCCCTGGGCTCGCTCCACTACCCACAGGGCCATGACCGATCCGAACCTAGACTCATGTCCAAATTCCTGCCCGCTCCCCGTAACCCTTAATGCCCTTTACTTCTAGGAAACTGTCTATTTCTGTTTTAAATTTATTTAATGATGTAGCTTCTACAGCTTTTTGTGGCAGCATATTCCATGGACCTACCACCCTCTGAGTGAAGTAGTTCCTCCTCATCTCAGTTTTGAAAGAGCAGCCCCTTATTCTAAGACTATGTCCCCTAGTTCTAGTCTCACCCGTCATCGGGAACATCCTCCCCGCATCCACCCGATCCAACCCCTTCACAATCTTACATGTTTCAATAAGATCGCCTCTCATTCTTCTGAACTCCAATGAGTAGAGTCCCAATCTACCCAACCTCTCCTCATATGACCACCCCCTCATCCCCGGGATTAAGGAATGAAACTCCACACTTGTAATAGTTAATTTTCAGTCTCAGAGAAGTTGATTGGCAGTAATTAACAATTATCACATTGTTAAAAGGGTACTTACGCTTGTAATGACGAGACTTAACTTCATATGGCGAGTTTAGTTCATATCTACTGTGCAAATACAGCAACTTCACGACATTCAATGCACATCAATGGTGAGGTAGACATCAAAATGCCGTTTTTGCGAAGCTAATGGGGTGGCACAACTCGGACAGCAACTTTTGGATATTGACATTTAAGCGTGTATGTGCCCCTCTCCCGAAGTTGCTGTACCATTTATGCATAAATAACGGCGAGCACCATTAGCCTCACCGTTATTTTGACAGCAAAATCTGGCTCAGTCTTTCAATCAGTAGTGTCAGTGAGCAATAAATTCTCTTTCAAGTTCTTTTCATGTAAATATTTGATCACAAACAAATTTCTTGCTTAGTGTAAAATTAATATGCAGTGATGTGTATGTATAAGAAAATGTATGCATTTAATTCTAATTGTCATCAAACTTCCTGTTGCTTTTAGATATCAGATGGAAGAATAAATTTTGGGGAAAATCTATGGAAATACTTCCAATGGGAAGAGTGAATGTCATACTACCTAAGTGAGTTTAATTTTTAGTTTTGTTTTTAAATGTTTAATCATATAACACAGCAAACTGCTTTAAAATGTTTAATGGTCACCTGCTCAAAATGTTAGTGTTAAACCAAATTGTGATGTCTGTTAGTTTAATGTGTACTTTTTGTGAAATTTCAGACTGAGTATATTAACTATACTTTATCTTTTTAATCTGTTTGCAAAATTGAGTTTTGTTATATAATTGCTTTTAAAACTTTAAATTTTACTCTGAATTTTAATATTACAGGCATACTGTTTTCCATTTTTTCCCCTGTGTTGTGTCCTCGATACAACACTCCCATGTCTGACGAGAGAGTGTACAGTAAACTGCTCCAAGGCTTTGTCCACTTACCTCTCTAACCAGGTGATATTGAGCGTACACAAGTGAAGAGATTTCTTTGATTTTCACAATCTCTCTCAAAAGCCTTGGCTGAGGTTGGGAATTTTGTGTGTAGAAAACCTCTGTTTTGAACATCTATCCTGCCACACTGGTACAGCATATTAAGAACTATCTGCTGAGCCACTAGGGAAACACGTCTGTATTATATTTCCTGTTGTCTTTGCTAGCAGCTAAATATAGATGTATAATTGCTAAATACAGAATGATTACTTGAAATTTTAGATATGGAGATCAGTTTGAATGGAACAAAGTTACCACTTGCATACACAACATCCTTAGTGGGCAACGTTGGATAGAACACTATGGAGAAATCACCATTAGAAACACAAAAAACAATGCCTGCATTTGTAAACTGACCTTCATTAAGGTAAAAACAAATAAATTCACATTTGTGCAAAAAGACTATTCTTGGTTGTATATAAAAAACAATTGTGTCATTCTATGGAACTTGCTTGTGAAAATGTTTCTCAGAGTGCCTTTTAACCATAACTATTCAATTCAGATCTCTTGCACAATAACTTTAAACTTATGGAATTATAAAGTGCAGTTTTGGATTAGATATTAAAAGTGCTTTGCTTGATCTTAGCACAGTATGAGGCTGCAGAATGCTGAAAATCTGCTCACTACTGTTGTAACATTGCACATTCTGCACACCAAGGAAGCTATATTGGAAAATAATTAGATAGGTGAGGACTAAGTAGAGCTGACTGCAGAAGCTTTGCTACTGTATAATAAGAGCACCTTAGTGTATTTTCCTGCAGTGTTTTTTTTCTTTTGTGTGTGTAATGTCTCCTAGTTGGTCTATATTGGCTTACTTCATCTTCTCTTTTCCTTTTCTCCCCATATCATTTATAACAATTTTCTCTGGTCCTGAGTTTTACCAAACTTCCTTATGGTGTATTCAAGAACAGTGCTTTAACATTGTAATTATTGACACTTACTGTACACCATTAATTCTAACATATGTTTGAGGCATGTGTTTTATATATTTAATGCATTTCCTGTGGCTTTGTAATGGCAAAATAAAAGGAACATAGTTTAAATATGCAATTGTAGGAGAAAAATTATTGCCTTATTTCAGAAATAGAACATAAAGAGTATCAGCATATAGTTATCAAATAAATCATATTTCTTCCTTTTATTTACAAAGGGAACTTATTGGAGCTCAAACGTAAATGAGGTCCAAGGATTTGTGATGGATCAGGAAGGGAAGGTGGTACGTCGACTGTTTGGCAAGTGGCACGAAGGGCTGTACTGTGGAGTTCCACCCTCTGCCAAATGCACATGGAGACCAGGTGAATTCACTGATGAGTGATAAATCGTTGGACGTGTTTTAGAGTTCAATATCTAGAGTGTGAACTAATGAAATTAGCGATGGCAAAGGACTGCCATTTAGAGCAACAAGATGATGCATCCTATTTCAAGCCTACCACCCCCTTATTATCCGCCACCTTACTATTAGCATTTTTCATTGTAATTTTAATGTGTAGATTAAATTTCCACAGTAACGACTTAGATCCCCAAGTGTTTTGTGATTTAGGACAGCTGTTTTATTTAGAAGTAAATTGCTCTTGTGAAACTGGTAACCAAAAATAACATAATTTGACATTTCAGTAAGTGGTAATAAAACTGGAAGGATATTCAAAATAACAGGTAATTTTAACCTAACCCAACCAGGTTCTGGTTGGATGCCTGTTTTACAACCTGCCTGATTTTTACGCTCCATTGAAGTCAATGAAGAGTGGCTACACTGTTCTATGTGAATGCAATAAACCCTAATAGCAACAGTTTCATCTGTTCCTAGCAGAGCCAAAGATGTCTCTATTCCTGCCAGAGTATTTCTCTCCTCCAGCTACTCAACATATTCCCTCTGTTAACCCTAACGAGGGGGTTTCTCTTCCTCTCACTTCACCTTGTATGATAGGTTCCTTCTTCTGTTCTCCTCTAAATTGCTCCTATGCTCAATGGAGAGGGGGGTGAGGCGTGGCAGGGTGTGGCATGCTGTTTGTGCGAGTGGAAAGTTGTTGAAGCCATGTTTGTAGTCAGCATTTGTTTCAATGCTTTAATTGTGTGATAAATTTTAGCTGTGGTGTTTATTATAGGACTGATGAGGAACTGTCATGTTGGCTGCATCACAGAATTTATTTTGGTAGAATGTGAGGAGAAAACTGAAATTGTGGAAATAATATGACTGTTGAATAAGCAGTTAGAAAAAAGAATAAGAGACGCGCATCAACACTGCAGCTACAAGTCTGAGATGGGTAACTGCAGTTTGGGTTTGCATTGATAGGCTCCTGCCTGGCTGCAGTTACAACTGTCCTGTCCAGGAGAAATCTACATTCCTAGCCAGAGCAACACCAGCGCCTAGCCAGAGCAACACCAGCGCCTAGCCAGAGCAACACCAGCGCCTAGCCAGAGCAACACCAGCTCCTAGCCAGAGCAACACCAGCGCCTAGCCAGAGCAACACCAGCGCCTAGCCAGAGCAACACCAGTGCCGAGCTTGTCAAACAGTTGGAAATTTTAATGTTTAGAGAGCGAGAAGTATGGACACCCACTCTCAAAACATTTAAGTTAATGTCAAGTATGCTACCTGGACTACACTTCCTCCCACCCCGCTTCCTGTAAAGGCTCTATTCCATTCTCCCAGTTTCTCGTCTCCGCCGTTGGTCTCTTTTACCTTGTTCATCTTCATTGCTTTCTGTTTCCCTTCTCTTGTTTGATCAGGTATCTACCAAAACTCGCTTTCACAGCCACATATCTTTCCTCAGCAACTGTCTCCGGCTCTGACTTACTCCACGAGGATTCCAACTGAAATTCCACCCTTCATGTTTTGGATCCATGCAGGATTACAGATATCTCCGAGATATTCAGCGTTCCTCGAACCACTGCTCTTGCCGTATCCTGAGCTCCACGCTGAATGCCATGCGCCGCCACATGAACACTCTCGACCTCTCTCTTCAGCAGCACCGACTCACTCTATCTCAAAGCTGTCCTGGTCCGCAGTTCCATTTCATCCTTCGCCTCATCCGGCGCTTTAACAAAAAACTTCTTTTCTTTCTTTCAGGTGTCAAGGATCACAAGCTTCAACAACTCTTGGACACCAACGCCCCTCCGGAACATTCTTCCCTTCACTTTCCTCTGACCCCATCCCTTCTCCCAATCTCACCCCCTGCCGTGTTTTCACTATCCCCCCTGACCTTCCCCTCTGACCCCGAACAATCAGTCCTCAGCAAAGGCCTGAGCTTCATCCCCTTACGCCGCCATCTCAATGAATTTCGAGCTTGGCACGACGCTGAGCTCTTTTTCCGTCGCCTTCGTCTCCGTGCCCACTTCTTTGGCCAGGAGTCTTCCCCCCGCACGGCCGACCCTTTCTCCTGCTTTCAGAATTCTCGTTCTACCTGGACCCCTCCCTCTGGCCTTTTACCCTCTCTAGATCTTTTCATTGCTAAATGCCAGCGTGACATCGGCTGTCTGAATTTCTCTGCTCCCCTCTCTCACTCCAACCTACCTCCCTCTGAACTTGCAGCACTCTGTTCTCTCCGATCCAACCCTAACATTATCATTAAACTTGCTGACAAGGGTGGTGCTGTTGTTGTTTGGTGAACCGACCTCTACCTAGCGGAGGCTGAACGCCAACTCTCTGACAGCTCCTCCTACCTCCCACCTCCCCCTACCTCCCCCTGGACCATGACCCCACTACCAAACATCAAGCCATTGTTTCCAAGACTGTCACTGGCCTCATCTCCTCTGGAGATCTTCCCTCCACGGCCGCCAACCTCATAGTTCCCCAACCCCGCACAGCCCGCTTCTACCTCCTTCCCAAGATCCACAAACAGGACTGCCCTGGTAGACCCATCGTTTCAGCCTGTTCTTGCCCCACGGAACTTATCTCTTCCTATCTCGACTCTTTTTTCTCCCCTTGTCCAGTCTCTTCCCACTTACATCCGCGATTCCTCTGACGCCCTCCGCCACTTTAGCAGTTTCCAGTTTCCTGGCCCCAACCGTCTCCTTTTCACTATGTACGTCCAATCCGTCTACACCTCCATCCCCCACCAGGATGGCCTGAGGGCGCTCCGCTTCTTCCTTGAAAAGAGGCCCAACCGGTCCCCTTCCACCACCACTCTCCTCCGCCTGGCTGAACTTGTTCTCACATTGAACAACTTCTCCTTTGACTCCACTCACTTCCTCCAAATTAAAGGTGTTGCTATGGGAACCCGCATGGGCCCTAGCTATGCCTGCCTTTTCGTGGGATATGTGGAACATTCTTTGTTCCAGTCCTACTCAGGTCCCCTCCCTCACCTCTTTTTCCGGTACATTGATGACTGTATCGGTGCCGTTTCCTGCTCTTGCCCTGAACTAGAAAATTTCATTCACTTTGGTTCCAATTTCCAGCCTTCCCTCACCTTCACATGGTACATCTCCAACTCTTCCCTTCCCTTCTCGACTTCTCCGTCTCCATCTCTGGGGTAGGCTATTGACAAACATTCACTATAAGCCCACTGACTCCCACAGCTACCTGGACTACACTTCCTCCCACCCCGCTTCCTGTAAGGACTCTATTCCATTCTCCCAGTTTCTACGTCTCTGCCGCATCTGCTCTGACGATGCCACCTTCCATACTAGTGCTTCCAACATGTCTTCCTTTTTCCTCAACCGAGGATTCCCCTCTACTGTGGTTGACACGGCCCTTGACCGTGTCCGTTCTATTTCCCGCACTTCTGCTCTCACCCCTTCCCCTCCCTCCCGGAACCACGATAGGGTTCCCCTTGCCCTCATCTTTCACCCCACCAGCCTTCACATTCAACGGATCATCCTCCGCCATTTCCGCCACCTCCAGCGTGATCCCATCACCAAACACATCTTCCCCTCCCCTCCCAGCATTCCGAAGGGACCACTCCCTCCGCGACACCCTGGTCCATTCCTCAATCACCCCCAACACCCCTTCCCCTTCGCCCGGCACCTTCACGTGCAAGCGCAGGAGATGCAACACCTTTTACCTCCTCCCTTCCCACTGTCCAGGGCCCCAAACACTCCTTCCAGGTGAAACAGCGATTTACTTGTACTTCTTGCAATTTAGTATACTATATTCGCTGCTCAAGATGTGGTCTCCTCTACACTGGGGAGACCAAACGCA
This sequence comes from Squalus acanthias, assembly GCA_030390025.1. Classification (NCBI taxonomy): domain Eukaryota; kingdom Metazoa; phylum Chordata; class Chondrichthyes; order Squaliformes; family Squalidae; genus Squalus; species Squalus acanthias. Next base: position 20,544,821 of record CM059427.1, on the reverse strand, counting down.
GATTGGGTGACTGCTTTGCGGAACACCTCCATTCAGTCCGTAAGGGTGACCCCGAGCTTTTGGTCGCCTGTCACTTTAATTCTCCGCTCCACTCCCACTCTGACCCCTCCATCTTCGGCCTCTTACACTGTTCCAATGAAGCTCAACGTAGGCTCGAGGGACAGCACCTCATCTTTCGATTAGGCACTTTACAGCCTTCTGGACTTGACGTTGAGTTCAACAATTTCAGACCATAACCTCTGCCCCTATCTTTTTTCCCATTTTTTTTCTCTCTCTCACATGGCAGCTGTCAATCATTCTGCCATTGCCATTTACACTTCATCTAGAGTGATCTTTTGTTTCTTAACTTGTCCCATTACCATCTCCTTTTGCCTTGCACCATCATCCCTTTTGTCTCTTAATCTCTCCTGCCTTCCATCCTATCACAGACCTTCCCTTTTGTTCTTTCCTCCCCTCCCCCTTTCCCTGCCCCTACACTTGCTTAAAAACCTGTTTCATCTCCAACTTTTTCCAGTTCTGACGAAGGGTCATCAACCTGAAACGTTAACTCTGTTTCTCTCTCTACAGATGCTGCCTGACCTGCTGAGTATTTCCAGCATTTTCTGTTTTTATTTCAGATTTCCAGCATCCGCAGTATTTTGCTTTTGTATTTTTATGTTTAAAAAGCTCAAAGGTTCCACCAGAACTCTCAGCGCTTTACAAACCAGGTTTGACGTACATGACACGCACAAGTAATGTTATATAAATATATTGCGTACTGTGTTCGCTCATTAACTGAACAACTTTAGGTATTTATTCTGCAATGTGAATGTTTATTTTGTATGTTTTAGTGTTTTGTCACCCTAAACTGTAGCTACCTCTTGCATGACTTTGGTTATATTAGCAATCTGGAAATCAACAGTAAGAAAATATGGACTTTTTTTATACCATTTAAAGCTACACAAAATGTTTTGCTTCATTTTACAAAAAAATCACTGAACGGTTAGCAAGTGAATGGTCTTAAGCAAGTAAATTGTCTAAAATTGGTTACCAACCATTTAAAGCCACTAAACCTTTATTCCTGATGCTTTCATGATCCATTCAGTGTTGTGTAACAGACAGTGGAATAAGATAAATATTTAGCTCCTCTGTGATTTAGTTGCAATGAAGGTAGTGTGATCGTTGTATGTCAGTAATGTCAAGGTACTTTTTACTTTAGTTATATATACATTTTTTTTTTTTAACTCCACAGGCTCTATGCCGACAGACAGTGACATGTATTATGGTTTTACAAGATTTGCTATTGAGCTGAATGAATTGGATCCAGTGTTGAAAGAGTCCCTCCCATCAACAGATGCCAGATTTAGACCAGATCAGAGGTAAAAAGGATTAAGTATACAATTTTCAGAGTACATAATATCAGAATTCAGAATTGCTGGATGATGACTGCTTGTTCAGAAAAGTAGAGTAGTCCTTATTCTTTGAAAGTTGTACTTCATATACTGTGGTTAACTTGGCCTATCCAATCAGAAAAATAAGAATGACGGCTGCTACTGTTGCGAATTGATTCAACTGGAACCCATAACCTTCCTTTTTTTGTATGACCTATGAGAGAATCCTGCTGCTTGCCATCTTTAGTTCTTTCCACTGTGGGTGCAATATAAGTGTCAGTGATGGAACAGCCCAGGTCCCATTTCTGCTACACCAAACAAGTGAGAGGGCAACTCCTCCACTTGATTAGATCAATTATTGATGATTTCAATGGGGTGGGGAGGGGGGAAATAATGCACAAAAAAGAAATTCAGTATCAGAAAATGATTCCGCTTTGATGAAAGACTGATATAAAGAGGTGCCTGACAAACTCAAGACAGGATGTAACATTCAGAAAGTGTCCTTGAAATATGGGCTCGGAATTTGCGGTCAGCGGCGAAGCAACGGCGCTCGCCACTGACCTCGAAGAAAGCTGCCCACAAAGATCTAACGATCTCTGTGGTGTGAATTTCAGCTCTCCCGATTTTTGTTTGAATCTGGCGCCAAATCAAATGAATCCCAAGCATCCAGCAACAGTGATGTCATCAAGCTGGCTAAGCAGCCAATCACATTGAAGAATTCTCACAGACAGCAAACCAGGAAGTAAAATGCACAGATTATAATTTACTTTATATACGTTTTACCGAGAACGAAATAAAGATTGCGACATACACATAGGATTAAGGTAGAAGCTGAAATACCATAAACAAACTTTAAAAAATATATATTACTTTAAAAACCATGTACAGTAATGCTTAATCATATTAATGGAAAAATTTGACATTCTACAAATATGAAATTAGTTTTTCAGGGCCAGAACAGTTGTTCAGCAGTCAATGCGCTGTTAAAAACCCAGTTACACCTCTTTCAGCAAGGATTAACTTTTTCAGTGGGGAGGGGGGTTTAACAGTGATATTCCAGCATAATCGGGAAATTTCGTCCTTCAGTGTGATTTGAATTGATTGCCGGCCTCTGGGGAGTTCCACAGCGCAACTTGTGGCGAAGCAGGGAATGACTGACCGCAACTTCTGGATTTCCGTGTATATCTGCGCATGCGCTCAATCCTGAAGGTGCTGTCAGTTTCACAGGGATAATGACGGCAAACGCTGACAATTTCGCTGTCATTACCGCCATAAAATCTGGGCCATGACCTCGATGGGTTACATCATGGTCTTAAACTTTCTTTTGGTAAGATTTTTTATTTTCTTCCATTCCACTCTTTTAGGCTTCCTCTACCTGAGAGGCAGCTTATTTCTCAGCCTTGGCCAGGGCCGTTCTGTTAGGTGCATGCTGGCAGCCTGGAATTGCCCCAAGAGCTTGCAGAATTAATATTAAGCAAACTAGAAAGTACCAAAAGGTGTCTGGCATAGGAAAAAATGGTGTTCTATTTATAATACAAAGCTTGAAGCATAAACTGAGAAAAACACTCTGTTCCCTTTCCTGGTTGCTCAATCAGGCTGAACCAAGCTCTGTGTATTCTTGGATGTTTGGTTTGAGCCAGAGCTGAGCTTTAGACTCGTATTCTATCCACCAAGAGTCTGCTTACTTTCACCTATGCCCCATCTCGCCCCTACTGCCGCTGAAACCTTTGTCCCTTTTAAACTCTCTTTTTCCAACACTTTCCTCACAACTGCCACTCTCCATAAACTTGTCCAGAAATCCATTGCTTGGATCCTGCCACTTACAAAGTCCCACTTACCCAATGCCCAAATTTGAAATCTTTGTCTTCATCTATAAATCCCTCCATGACTTCACTCTAACCGACCTCTGCAGTTTCCTCCAGGCTTGCATCCCCTCCATTGGCCTCTGACTCAGCCCTTCTGTGCATTTCCCATCCCCGATCCACCAGTGGCGAAGAACTTTCAACTGTCTCAGACCCACTCTAGACCTTGCTCCCTTAACACCGCCGCCTCTCTATTTTTGCATCTGCTTTTAAAAAACCTCCTTAAATTCCATCCCTATAACTGAGCCTTCTGTCGCTTCTCTTAACGCCTCCATTAAGACTATGTCCATTCCTTTCCTCCTCTGTGAAGCCACCTCAGGACAGTTTTCGATGCTAAAGGTGCTATATCAATGCAAGTTGTTGCTGAAAGAAACATGTCCTCCGGAGGTTCCAGTGTTACAGCCAATGTGGTTACTGTTTTTGTAAGCAACCACAGCAGCCAATTTTCACAGCAACGTCCCACAAATTACAATGAGAGGAATGACCAGTTAATGTTTTTGGTGGGGTTGATTGAAAGATAAATGTTGGTTAGGACACTGAGAATTTTCTTGCTCTTCTTCGAATAGTGCCCTGGAATCTTTCACGAGTAAGCAGGTAGGACCTCAATTTATTGTCTCTAAAAGATGGTACCTTCCTCAGTATTGCACTGATTATGTGCAATAGATTAGATGATGTGCTTAAGTCCTGGAGTGGACTTGAACCCATGACCTGGCTCAGAGGCAGGGGTGCTACCACTGAGCCAATGCTGATTTTCAGTGTAATATTATTCTGGCTGAAGTTAATAGAAATGTAAATAATTAGGGTAGATTTGTCCAAACAAATGTTATTGTCCAGAGAGAATACTGCACACAAAATTTGATCACTTGTCTTGTATTATTTTAATTCAAATTGTGAAAATAAAAACACTGCATGGAAAAGCATAGTTAATGTTTCTGGCTCCCCCTTGTGCTTTAGCGCTGTATGCACTAGCATATTCTCAACAAAACATTAGAGAAATGCTATTTTATCCAAAAGAAAATTCAGCTATCAAGTAATTCAAACTTCAATTCAGAAGCAATACTGAGTTTGTATCTTTCCTTATCAGGTTCTTGGAAGAAGGAAATATTGAAGCTGCTGCATCTGAGAAGCGTAGAATAGAAGAATTGCAAAGAGAGCGAAGAAGATATATGGAAGAAAACAATACAGTTTATCAGCCACGATTTTTTAAGTGAGTACCGATTGTTACTGTGTTAGTCTCATGTCAGGTGCATTATCTGTTGCACTTCAGGAAGCACTTGCAGTAACTAGTGTATAGTGCTTAGCTCATGATTTATCGTCATTATGGGTTATTTTAGGGATGGGGATTTTGCATTTGTAGGTAACTTTAACAAAGCTACATAAAACACTTTTTTTTTTTACAGGAAAGTTTTTGAAGGTAATCAAAGAGAATCCTGGATGAGCAATGGGAACTACTGGGAACTGCGAAAGGATCCAGGGTTTAGTAAATTAGAAAGTTCAACACTCTGGTAACTGAATTTGAAGAAATAAAAATAACGTTCTTCACAAAGAAGAAATTAACTATGCATAAGTTATTATTGCTATCTTAACTCTTATTGCGTTCATGTGGTTTAGCTGGTCATATGCTAGGTATGTCAGTTTAATAACAGACATAATTATAAATATGCCATGACCCAAACACTGTTGGTTTAAAAAATTGTTTTCCACTAAAGCTGTGAATTTTTGGTAAACCAAAAGTGTAATTTAAAGTGAATGCACAAGAATAGGGATGGCTGTTTGACAGTCACATATTTATGAAAATAATATAATCCTAATGAAGCATTAATAACTATCATGGCTTTTTGCTAAAGCGTTTCATCATCCATTTCCATGCCTTAAGAATAGTAAATACATTTAGCAAACATTGTTTTTATTCTGGAAACCTACATAAGGTCAGCTCACTTTTCAAATACTATAATGTATCATATCAAAGATTAATGTGTCTAGAGTACAAAACCATAATTAGGTTGAAATTCACTGATGTTTATTAACATGGTCACATTCAGCATTTCTAACTATTTCCTTCGACCATTCAAGGTGGGCTTTGTTTTCAGTTGGCTTGCCACTTGCGTTCTGTGTCAGAATTTTAAAGTTTATTTAAAATATATATTTATCCGTAATAATTATACACTGATAGATGCGTAAAAAGTCCTACATCCTTTAATATCAAACTTGCAGGTGCAAACAAGAAACTGTTAACAAGCAACACATTTAAATACATAGAGTATTTTGAATTGAATTTCAGTAAGTAGTTTGTAGACATTTGTAAGCCCATTCAGTCTGGTAGATGTAAGCAAAGATAGTGCAATAGAAACCTGTTATTGGACCCCGTGTTAATGGCAATGCTAATTTAAAGGAAAAATTTGCACAGAAACCAAGCCATTCCCCAGTCAGTTAGCTTAATAGAAAACCATTAGATAAACAGAATGTGATACTGAGCACACGGATGCTCCTATTAAGAGGTATTTCTAATTTATTACAATGGTATTTAAGCTATATGTGTTCTTACAACCACATGTTTTTTCATTTTTTAAATGTTTTCCAGATTTCTGTTTGATGCTTGTTTTATGTGGTGTAGCCATTACCATTTAACTAGGAATAATTAACTCTTTATCCCTAACATACTAGATTCCAAATGCTTCCATTGAAATGCAGCAGGCTGTACCGCGTATCAAGATATATATTCAAAAATGCACATGCATAGCTGCCCTAAACTCAATGGAAGTTAATTTATGTGTTATGTAAAGTTCATGAATATGGACCTGCTAATTTTAAAATGCAACAAAATTGCACAAGAAAAAATAGACTTTTTTATATTTGAGACTACATAGCCAACTAGCTGATTCATTAAATAACTTATTTAATCTATATTTGACAGGATAATGCAAAATCATGCTGACAGCATTTGTTTAGATTTTAGAAGAAATGCTACTGTTCCCGAAGGAAAGTTACCAAAAGGACCACCAGACAATATGTAAACACATTGGCCTAGAAATTCCCTACCTTACCGCCGACCTTTGGCGCCGTATTTCTGCAAAAAATGGCAGCCGCCTTGCTTCCGGCGTGGGACACGGCAGCCGCCATTTTGGTGAGGCCGATAGCGCTGCTGTTGCCAGCGCTCACCTCTCAAATTCAAATGTGCAGATCGTGACGTCAGTTGGCGTGCTACGCCTGATTTGACACACGACTGCGATTTTGGACGTTGCCGCACGACATAACGCCCTCTCCTAACCACGCACGGAAGAACGTGCATATAGCAGCTCTGCAGAGACACTGTTAGTGCTTCTTAAAGGGACTCGCACATCTTTCAGGTAAGTTTCGATTTCACTTTTGGACTTTTTTTTTGTATTTTATCGAAGTAGTGGTTTGGTGCAATACATTAAAAAACTTGTTAAAGTGTGCAGGGAGTGCTGCTGGGCGCTTGCAAGGCTTTGGATGGTAAAGGAAGGCCTCTGAGAAGACAGAACATGCTGCAAATATTCAGCAGGTCAGGCAGCATCTGTGGAGAGAGAAACAGAGTTAACATTTTAGGTTGAGATGCTGTCTGACCTGCTGAGTATTTCCAGCATTTTCTGTTATTTCAGATTTCCAGCATTTTCTGTTATTTCAGATTTCCAGCATCTGCAGTATTTTGCCTCTGAGAAGACCACTTGCTCACAGTCCTGGGGGACACATGGAGATGAAGCAGAGGCAGCAAAGGGACAAGCTGCTTGCAAAGGAAGACGCAGCAGAGGAGGAAGCGGAAGGAAGGATACAGCCCCTTTCTGGCCGGGATATCCGGGATCAAATTATCTGCCTGCGGTACCAGTGAACACAATCCCAATTCCCCTTTCAGCATTAGTCCCACACCTTACCTTCCCTCTGTTACTGACCATCACAGCGTCCTCTTGGCCACAATGCTGAAATAAAAGCCACCACAAAGCAAACTTTCCAATCCAACTTTATCCATATATCCATCCAATATGACATCAAGAAATCAACTAATCACCCTTATGCATTCCCTTAGTGACTGTCTTGTGTGTGCCTTTGCCTATCCTAGTGATGGCATGCAGTGCTACCCCAGTGGCTGCAGCATGGCTGGTGGAAGGCTGCTGACTTTCAGTGGGGGACACTGCAGATGGTCTTGCAGGATGACCTCAAGGAGTTGGTGGCTGGGAGTGTCAAATTGAGTGACAGTATTTCTTCTTCTTCTTCACTCTCCTCTCCCCTCTTCTTGGTGAACCACTGGCTGGGCAGGCTGGATTTCTTGGGTATCTGAAATGAGGAAGGCACAAGGGTAGGGTTGTGGTGAGGGGAGGGCAGGAAAGCAAGAGCTGCATGCTTACACCATGCGCACCTTGTAAATCAGAAGATATTGTGGGATGAGGTAGAAGTGAGATGTGAGAAGGAGGATACCGTATGAGGATACCAGCATCTTGTAATCTTTCAGTCCCGCTGCTGGCCAAGTGCTCAGCCATGCCCCTGCCAAGAATGGCCAGCACCGTTTCCTCCAAGGTGAAGCCAGGAATGGGAGGTGTGTCTCGTGTTTGGTCGAGATTGTTGGTAAGTGAGTGATGGGGGGTGGTCGTGCATTGAGCATTGTGTGAGGCTAGTGGTGCAGTTGGTAGGAGGCGGCTTTTGAAGATGCATTTACTGACCTTGACCACTGGTCTGTGGTCAGGAAACTTCTTTGGGCACTGGAGCCAGGTCCTGGAGGTGACACTGCTGGCAGTGATGGCCTTGGCGATCTGGTCTCCCATCCTTCTTTCTGGAGAGCCACTGGCTGGGCAGGCTGGATTTCTTGGGTGTCTGAAATGAGGAAGGCACAAGGGTAGGGTTGTGGTGAGGGGAGGGCAACTCTTACAGTGTTGACCCCCTGCACAAAGCTGGAGTGCTGTGTGCAAGAACTTGGGTGTCCTTTCCTTTGGCCTGTTGAGCCATTTGCTGAAGCCCTTTTACCATTTTTTAAGTGCAGAAGGCAGGTCAGCTTTAAGAGCTAAAGACTGCCTAGTTTAGAATGATTTTTAATGTTTTTTTTCAGAAGGCAGTTAAGCTCTAAAGGCTAGATAGAGACTGCCTATTTTTAAATGATTTTTATTTTTTTTCAGAAGGTAATTCCCCTTTAAGGGCTCAAGACTGCTTTCTAAAATGACAAAAATGAGAAGTCGCACAACACCAGGTTATAGTCCAACAGTTTTATTTAAAATTACGAGCTTTCGGAGCTGCTGCCCCTTCGTCAGGTTGAGGGAATCTATTACACAGTATATATACACAGAAAGCAATTTGTCTGCTAAAATGTCATTCTAAAATGACAGCTTTGCTTTAGGAAAAGGCAGCCTCGCTCCAGGGACGCTACAGCCACGCTACATTGGGTCTCCCGCTGAGCGCACAGCCTGAAGCAGCGCGTTGGTCGCTCGGCTATGCGCTGCAATCAGCAGGCAGCACCAAAGTAACGCCGCTGCTTGCGATCTTTTTACAGGCGTGAGCAAATCTCACCCTGTTTTCGGGCTTTATCGAATTTCTAGGCCACTGTCTATTTCAGTTATTAATGCATTGGATTGTATGTGGATTTTATATCTCATTGATTAGGTTAATTAAGCAACTGGGTATGTGCAATTAACATTGATTCAAGAAATACATTTCTACTAACTATATTTTACAGCCAGTCTAAGATATCTCAAAAACTTTAAGATCACTTCATTTCTATTTCATTTAATGTTTTGTACTTAGCAACAATTGACAACTGAAACCATTCATTGTTTTCAGAGGAATGTTAGAATCAAGCATTTAGACCAAATGTTGTGCTCACATCTTTTGGTTCTTCAGTTCTTTCACATTCTAAGGAATATTGAATGAATGAAAAGATTGGGCTAATTCTTTATGTAGTTTGTGTTTTCATTTTCCCAATATATCCGCGCTACAGTTGTTTGATCATGAGTTAGCAAAATAATTTTGTTATCTTTCCTCTGGGTTTATCAGGAAAGCAAGAAGAAAATTGCATTTTTGTTAGTGAAAATGATATAGGTCACACTTTACTGTTGTGAACAGCTGGGTTTAGAGATTGATAAACTCAGCAAAGGAACCATAAAAATCCATACATAAAGTGCATATGATTCACTTTTCTAAAATTAATTTTCATAAAACAAGCAGAATTAAAAAGTCTTTAGACATTGCACTATATAGAATTATCTTTGTTTACTTTTCATCATATCTGTACAGATTTCAGTAGCTCTTGTTACAGATGTATTTTCAAATAAATGCATCCAGTAGTAAGTAAATGTATGTAAAAATGTAAATACTATCAGGTTTTACCGGTATACTTCCATAGTAAAAGCCTTTTTAATATTCTGAAATCTGTTAGCCTTGCATTCTGCATACAAGTTACTAATTTTAAACAACAACACTCGAATAAGAACGGTAACGTGATTATTAATGTTGCTGTTGTGCTGAAGTTACCCATCATTCTCTGTGAATAACGTGCGTCTTCAATTGTAATATATCAATTGGGTTTTTTTCTTAGTACTCTACTGTTGAAATTATTTAATCTTAATTTATCTTCAAACTGTCACTTCTAAGTATCTGTATCAGTTAAATAAGCATTTAATACATTAACTTTTCTAGCACATCCATTTCTTCTGTGTTCCTTTCTTGGCTATTAACTTATTTGATCTGTAATTCTACTTGAGTGCCTTAAGGTCCAATTGCTGAAAAATTAAATCTATTGAAGTATAGTCCTTAGGCCAAAATTAGGGATATCGATGTAGAGTACTGGATTTTGTTGACTGTCGTTGGTTTCTAATTTAAAATTAGATTTTTAGAAAAACTATTTAATGAAAGATAGTTTCTAAAAGGAAAAATCTCCTCTCCTCTTCCCCCTGTAATTTAAAAATATTTCTTGTTAAAACTTTGCCTGACAGCAACTGGGTAATAGAATGTCTAAAATAGCATTAGTTGTCCTTGAAAGGGAAAATGCAGTCCACTACATGTTTGGCTATCTGTATAAGGAGTGCACATTACATCTGTATATTAGTGTAGTGTAACATTTTCCGATAACTGAAATATTTGTTCCATCCCCCCATTATTCAATAAATTTTCATTCTCTCTTCTCCACCTTACCCTAAGGCTGGAATTCATCTTTGTGAATTAAGGAACATTAACAAGGGAAGTATCTTTCGTACTGAAGCATTGGGCTTTGCAGAACAAAGTGAACTGCTTTGTACCTGTACTATATATTTCAACAGGTGTCTACTTTTCTGTATTTTCAGGCTGTGCCTGACTTAAATAGATGATGATGAATTTTAATATGTTTGTTTAGAGATAATTCCACACTGCTGTGTCTGTTGCAATATAAATTAAGTTGCATGTGCAAGTATAAATTAGCCTGCCAATGAATGTTACAAATGCCTTACCAAAAGGTCTGTAGTCATGATTTATTGTCTTGGAAGACTGAAAAGAACTGACTGGTGCTAAACCTGACAGTGATGCTTAAATAGGTTAATAAGGGCCCCTGAAGAAGTGCAATTGTTAATTAATGCATATACATACTTATATTCTGTACACTGCTGCTATCTGTGCTTGTTCTAATAAAACTGTATGGCACCATTAAAACTATTGACTGTTTTTGCTTCAGTCTTAAGCTGTCCTCTTCAGTTAGTGGAAACAAGTAATTCCATTTTAGAAATAGCTCATCAGTTTCTGTTACAGTTTCTACTTCATTTTAGGAGATACAAACTGCATAAAAAGTAGAGTTGCAGCATAAGAAGTTAAGAACAAGAAATGGTCATTCAGACTATTTAAGTTCCTCTTTCGATTAATTCTTTTGTTTCACCTTCCTCTTGAACTGGCATAAAGCCTTTGTCCCTTTAGGCTCTGTTGAATCAGAAATGGTTTCTTTAGTAAAGTCCACATTCCTTGTACTGGGAAGGAGTGTATATTCTGTAAGTTAATTATTAAGTGAAATATATTTACTAAAGCGCTGTCGTTTCTGAACTTAACAATTCCTGTGTAAAATTTATAATGTTTTGCAGCTACTAAGTAATTCAATTTTTTCTGCAGTCTAACTTATCAGTAATAAATTATGTATGTACGAACAATGACGGACAGGTAAAGACCCTCTGGTCTATCGAGCCTCTCCCACACAATTGCGATACCTTGTGTATCACAATATACACTCTACACCCCGCCCGAAATCATGTAATCTCTTGGGAGAGGCGAAAAACCAGATTTTAAAAAAAACCCAAGCCAAAATCACTCTGAATTCCCTGCAGTACCTACCTTCTGTAAGAGGTGATCTCCGTCCCAGCCAGAAACAGGTCCAGCTCTCGCTTGAAGGAAATCAATGAATCAGCGTCCACCGCACGAGCTGGCAGCCTGTTCCAGAGGTCCACTATTCTCTGGGGAAAGAACCACCTCCTGACATCTAACCTAGATCTGGCCTTATACAACTTAAATTTGTGACCCCTGGTCCTCCCTAACCTATTTAATTGGAACAAGTTGTCAACTGGAACACAATCTATTCCCTTCATCATCTTATAAACCTCAATCAGATCCTCCCCTAAGTCTACGCTTCTCTTAAGTGTAGAGTCCCAACTCTTTTAGCCTATCTTGATAACTAAGATGCTTTAAACTGGGAATTAGTCTAGTGGTTCTCCTCTACACCCTTTCCAAAGCCTCAATATCACCCACCATGTGAGGAGACCAATGTAACTGTATTCTATTCATTGGTTTCTGGTGCTATAACTGGTATATTATGTAGTTCTATTATTTTATTTACTCTCGGTTTCTGTCAATGCTGCTATATAAACTGTTGTCTGTATGAGGACTCCATCAATACTAGACAGTATTATGGCTAAAGTTCAACCCATTTTTTATAATTTAAATTTCAGTATTCAATTTTGTTCAAAGTTATTCCTTAGAGAATTTATGATCTGGCATGTTGAGGCTATAAATTATTCTAGTTCAGATAGTCTAAGCCACAATAGCAAGGCTTAAGTGGTGCAGAGAGGTATAGGGAAATTATTCTGTACCTAGTTAGCAGATTTATAGGCCAAGCTTTTAATTTTTGTATTATTTTAAATCTTGTATCAGTATCTATTATCTGCTACATGGGATAGTACCATGATGCAGAGTTGTGGGTATTACTGGGGCAAAGTATAGAAAGCCTTATATGACAGGGGAAGTATTCAAATCTGTTACTGGACTCCCAAGGTATAAAATATATTCCATCCCACTACTCATTAAATACACTTTTTCTAAAACTCGAATTATTTAATATAGATTTGTTGATTTCCCCATAGTAAAATCTCATTTTAATCTTTGTTTTCACCAGATAAGTAATTGTCTATTTATTTAAATTATGCCTTTAATTTCCTTTCTACAAGTTGTAAATCTACAACATAAAAAATGTTTTTTAATTCGTTCATGAGATGTGGGCGTCGCTGGCAAGGCCAGCATTTATTGCCCATCCCTAGTTGCCCTTGAAGGTGGTGATGAGCCGCATTCTTCAATCGCTGCAGTCCGTGTGCTGAAGGTACTCCCACAGTGCTGTTAGGGAGGGAGTTCCAGGATTTTGACCCAGCGACGATGAAGGAACGGCGATATACTTCCAAGTCAGGATGGTGTGACTGGGCAGTTTTCCACATTGTCAGATGCCAGCGTTATCTTCTTCTTAGGCAGTCCCTCGGAACCGAGGATGACTTGCTTCCACATTAAAAATGAGTTTGCAGGTGACTGATGAGTCCAATGTGGGACCCACAGTCTCTGTCACAGGTGGGGTAGACGGTGGTCGAAGGGGCGGGTGGGTGGGGTGCTTGGGTTGACGTCCACCCTCGCACGTCAACTCTCAGCCAGTGTTATAGCTGTACTGGAACAGCTTGGCTAGAGGCGCGGCTAGTTCTGGAGCACAAGTCATGCCGGGATGTTGTCGGGGCCCATAGCCAGTGCGCTCAGCCATTTCTTGATATCACGTGGAGTGAATCGAATTGGCTGAAGACTGGCTTCTGTAATGGTAGGGACCTCGGGCACTTCTGGCTGAAGATGGTTGCAAACGCTTCAGCTGTGTCTTTTGCACTTGCTGGGCTCCACCATCATTGAGGATGGGGATATTCATGGAGCCTCCTCCTCCCGTTAGTTGTTTAATGGTCCACCACCATTCACGACTGGATGTGGCAGGACTGCAGAGCTTTGATCTGATCCGTTGATTGTGGGATCGCTTAGCTCTGTCTATAGCATGCTGCTTTCACTTTTTAGCATGCATGTAGTCCTGTGTTGCAGCTTCCCCAGGTTAACACTGCATTTTTAATTACGTCTGTTGCTGCTCCTGGCATGCTCTTCTACACTCCTAATTGAACCAGGGTTGGTCCCATGGCTTGATGGTAATGGTAGAGTGAGGGATGTAGAATTCGCAATATAATCGCGATTTTATAAATAAGGAGAAAACACATAGTTTCGTTCAAACAGCTTTATTTCAGCAGAATGCTGTCAGGTTTTCAAAGTGGACACAAGCAGCCTGTAAAATGGCCGCCATGCCTCGTGGCAGAACATTCTAGACTTTTCGATAAGCAGACAAGATGGCGTTCCAATAAACATTTGTGCGAGATCGGACAAGACTCAGCACATTTGAGATAAATCACAAGACATAATGGGTTTGCATTTTACACATAAATACTGGAATCGGTCTCCCAGGTGCGAATAAGGGCTATTGTACCAAGCGATCAAGAACCCATCCAAAGACATTAATATGCAAAATCCCCACGACTCTACGATGAGAGAGCCGTTTGCGGGTAGTTACAGAAACATTTGGAAGCCCCAAAAGCCCTCCAGGGAGAATACTGACCGGTTACACAATGGGAGAAATATTAACGGGTACTCAGGCAGTTACAAGTATCACCGAAACCCATTAAACGGAGATCACCCTATACAAGAAGTTTGAGCGCCAAAACCCTAACAAAAGAAAAGACATTAAGATTGGGCGGGAAAAGAGGAATCACAGCACTATAACTGTAAAGGTACAACCGTCCATCTGTCTCTTGCCGCTTGACTCTTTCTTCGCCTGCGACTCTGACTCTTGCATCTGCCTCTTGCTGCTCGACTTGCTGGAAGACTATCGAACTTTCTGATCCGCCAGGATCAACCTCGTGGCTTGCCGCGAAGATCTGTGTGGAACCGGGCTGTGAAGCCTTGAAACGGGCACACCATCCCGAGAAGTCGGTAAACGGTGTTGGAACCGAAGGCCCGAGATGAGATGAGATGAGAAGAGAAGAAGACGACCATACGTATCGCCACGGTCAGTAAGCCCCGACCGCGCCTGTAGGTCGAATAGACACTTTCCTTGCCCAGGAAGACTATCTTTTGAGTTTTACAGAACTGGCATCGGAAGACCATTCTTCGAGTTTTATCGCATCGGGGCGAGGGCACAGGAAGACTATTTTTCGAGTCGTGTCAGAACTCCGAGGACAACACAGATCTTCATGACAGCAGACGGTCCAGCCTGCTAGCCGGAGCAGAAACGAGTAAACAAGTGGGGTACAGAGACCCCTGATCAACACGTGGGTGATCAGGTGCTGCGGTAAAAACATCCGAGCAGAGTTTTCGGAATTCTCCGAGTTATCACGAGTGGTGAGCATGAGTCTCGATCCTACAAATCTAGTTTAGAGCAGGTATTGATAGGGGAGGGTTTAAGTTTTAAGGATAACTGTAATGTGTGCCCCCATTTACGATGTGTCGTTCGTTCCTCGTTTCCCTAAAATTAGTTACATAACTGCGTGTAAGATTGTACTGTCATTAATCTGTGCTTATGACATGTATTTCGTAATCTTGAATAATATGCAATAAAGATTTTCCATTTCGTACCATTCAACCGGGTCTACCTGAGTTTTCTCTCCATTATTGCTCTCGCATCTAAGTCCAGTGTCAGAACCGTAAGGGCGAGTGGGTCGAACCACTCACAGGTGTCTAGTGCTCCCAGACTGGCTGGAGACCAGAACAGGCAACAAGGCCTAACCTCGCACTAGCACCCAGGCTGAGCACAGAGCCACAGGCGTGTCCAAACCCTTACAGGGATATGCCGGGCCATGAGATTACAGATTGTGGTGGAATACAATTCTACTGCTGCTGATGGCCCATAGTGCCTCATGGATGCCCAGTTTTGAGCTGCTAGATCTGTTCTGAATCTATCCCATTTAGCACGGTGGTAGTGCCACACAACACGATGGAGGGTGTCCTCAGTGTGAAGACGGGACTTTGTCTCCACAATGACTCTGCGGTGGTCACTCCTACCAATACTGTCATGGACAGATGCATCTGCGACAGGTAGATTGGTGAGGACGAGGTCAAGTATGTTTTTCCCCTCGTGTTGGTTCTCTCACCACCTGTTGCAGGCCCAGATTGGCAGCTATGTCCTTCAGGACTCGGCCAGCTCGGTCAGTAGTGGTGCTACCGAGCCACTCTTGGTGATGGATATTGAAGTTCCCCACCCAGAGTATATTCTGTGCCCTTGCCAGCCTCAGTGCTTCTTCAAGTGGTGTTCAACATGGAGAAGTACTGATTCATCAGCTGAGGGAGGGCAGTAGGTGATAATCATCTGGAGGTTTCCTTGCCTATGCTTGACCTGAAGCCATGAGACTTCTTGGGGTCTGGAGTCAATGTTGAGGACTCCCAGGGCCTCTCCTTCCCAACTGTATAACACAGTGCCGCCACCCCTGGTGGGTCCGTCCTGCCCGTGGGATAGTACATACCCAGGGATGGTGATGGAGGAGTTTGGGACATTGGCTGAAAGGTATGATTCTGTGAGTATGACTAGGTCAGGCTGTTGCTTGACTAGTCTGTAGGAAAGCTCTCCCAATTTTGGCACAAGTCCCCAGATGTTGGTGAGGAGGACTTTGCAGGGTCAAATGGGCTGGGTGTTGATGCGGGGTGGTCCATCTGGTTTTATTCGTATTGTTTTTCGTAGCGGTTGTGTACAACTGAGTGGCTTGCTAGGGCAGTTAAGAGTCAACCACATCGCTGTGGGTCTGGAGTCACATATAAGCCAGACCAGGTAAGGATGGCAGATTTCCTTCCCTAAAGGACATTAGTGAACCAGATGGGTTTTTACGACAATCCGATAGTTTCATGCTCACCATTACTGATACTAGCTTTTTAATTTCAGATTTATTTAATTAACAATTTAAATTCCCCAGCTGCCGTGGTGGGATTTGAACCGACGTCTCCGGATCACTAGTCTAGTAACATAACTACTATGTTGCACTGATTTTGTACATACATTGCCTTTTGTACATTACTAAATATCTAAATTCACGTGCTATGGTTAAAAACTGGCAGAGTATGGCAAGTATTTAATAAACTGAATACTCAATACAAGAGCGTCAGTAAGATACATGTTGTATAAATCAATTGCCTCTTTTTCATGATATTTCATTAAGCTATCTATGACACATCAGCACCCATTTAGAAATATGTTCGATATTTGTGACGTTTGCAACCATTTAGCTTTGATAAAATCTTATGATGCTGGGCACTTCCTTAAAAAAACAGGGGCGGGGCACGTTCTTTTAATCTGGGGTCAGGAGGAGCACTTCCTGCCGCTTGGGCCACATTGTGCTGAGAGTTTAGCGGGGCATTTGAAAATAGAGACCGGGTCCTGCAAGAAGCACAGGAACCTAATTTAAATATTTCCACCTTGAATGTTCCTGAGGCAAGCACAATCACCTTATCCAATATGGCAGGCAGCACGTTGCCTACCCGCCCTATTGAAGGATTAGGAGGCCGCTTAGCACCCAAAATACAGGTACTGCATGACCAAATTTCTAGGCCAATGTTTACAAGCAAACTGAATACACATGTTTTTACACAATACATTTATTCAGCTCTTCAGTGTTCCTATAAAATTAAATTACTTGATAACACAGCAAAAGTTCTCATACAGCCAGTGAAATATAAATGTACAGAAAAAGTAAATGCCACATTGGTCACAGACAATGGAAGGCCTGAAACTTGAGGTCTATGATATGAAGATAAATTTCCTGAGGCTTCCAACTGGCTATCTTGAACCTATCAAATATGAAATGACTGAAAACACTAATCATTTACATAATTAATTTAAGTCTTCAGATGGATTTATATAATTATCAATGATTATTTTGTAAATAGCTACTTACTTTTTCTTTAATATACAAAGATTGAAAACAAAGCACTCTTACAAGCATACAGTCCTCTAAAGTCAATCTCTAGATTGCTAGCTAGGGATGTTAGAATAGAATGTTTTGCTTGTACAAGAACTATTATCTTAAATGTACATGATATGGTAGAGCAGGAATTAGTGCATCCAGATGCTATTTGGAGCACAGATGAGACACAGATTTAAACTTTGTAATAGTTTAGCTTTTCATTTATTAAATGAACAGCCGTCAATAGCCAGGATTACTTTAATGAATGAAAGGGGAAAATCCAGATGCTGCATGGTACACTGACGACATGCAGTGATTGTGATATGGCCTCCCAGGTTATCTGGTTGAGTTATGCAAATATATTCAGATTGTCAACATGTTAAAATGCTAACTGAAAAAAGTTAAAACTGATTATGAAAAACTGTCCAGGGTCTCAAAGAAAATATAAATAAATCTTGGCATAGTCTTTCCCACTTTCAACATTAGCACAAATGTATCAGCTTATAAAGCTATGGAAAAATGTGTTTTTATACTCATACTTCTAAAGTTGATGGTTCTATTTAAAAAAAAATTGTCTGTTACAGAAGCATAAATGCCTGATAGCTCAGGATTAATATAAAAATCAGTTACAATAAAAACCTACATTGGGCCTCAATATTCACATGTAACATGTTTGTTAAATGCCAAGAACAAAAATGTCAGTCGTTCTTCACCTACCCACCATTTGATATTGTAATTACTTTGGTATACTGCCGAACTGATTACAAATATTTTTGAATGACTAAGAACATAAGAAATAAGAGCAGGAGTAGGCTGGACAGCCCCTCAAGCCTGCTCTGCCATTCAGTAAGATCATGGCTGATCATCAACCTCAACTCCACTTTCCTGCCTGATCTTCATATCCCTTGATTCCCCTAGGAGTCCAAAAATCTATATCTCAGCCTTGAATATACTCAAAGACTCAGCATTCACAGCCCTCTGGGGCAGAGAATTCCAAAGATTCACAACCCTCTGAGTGAAGAAATTCCTCCTGATCTCAGTCTTAAATGGCCTACCCCTTATCCTGAGACTATGCCCCCTAGTTCTAGACATTCCAGCCAGGGGAAACAACCTCTCAGCATCTACCCTGTCAATCCCCTTCAGAATCTTGTATGTTTCAATGAGATCACCTCTCATTCTTCTAAACTCCAGAGAGTATAGGCCCATTCTACACAATCTCTCATCATAGGACAGCCCTCTCATCCCAGGAATCAATCTAGTGAACCTTTGTTGCACCACCTCCAAGGCAAGTATATCCTTCCTTAGATAATGAGACCAAAACTGTGCACAGTACTCCAGATGTGGTCTCCCCAAGGCCCTGTACAATTGTAGCAAGACTTCCTTACTCTTATATTCCAACCCCCTTGGAATAAAGGCCAACATGCCATTTGTCTTCCTTATTGCTTGCTGTACCTGCATGCTAGCTTTGTGTTTCTTGCACGAGGACATCCAAAAATGTGTGGGTTAGGTTGATTTGGCTATGATAAATTGACCCTTAGTGTTAGGGGGGGATTAAATATGTGGGGTTATGGGGATAGGATGGGATATGTGTACTGTGGGGATTAAAGCAGGGACAGGGTACTGGATTTGGATGATCAGCCATGATCGTATTGAATGGCGGAGCAGGCTCGACGGGCCGAATGGCCTACTCCTGCTCCTAGATTCTATGTTTCTATGTTTCTATTCTCTCTCAACACCAACATTTGAAAGTTTCTCACCATTTAAAAAAATATTGTTTTTCTTTTCTTCCTACCAAAGTGAATAACCTCACATTTCCCTACATTATACTCCATCGGCCACCTTACTGCCCACTCACTTAGTCTATCTATATCCCTTTGCAGACTCTGTGTTCTCACAGCTTACTGTCCCACCTAGCTTTGCATCAGCAAACTTGGATACATTACACTCGGTCCCTTCATCTAGGTCATTAATATAGATTGTAAATAGCTGAGGCCCCAACACTGATCCTTGCGGCACCCCACTAGTTACAGACTGCCAACCTGAAAAAGATCCGTTTATCCCTACTCTCTGTTTTCTGTCCATTAGACTAAGCTTCCTCATCAAATATCATTTAAAAATATTGCAATAAAGTGACAATCTGGGACACGAGAGGATAGATGTTCAATTGCTCCTTTTCTCAGTCAGTTCCCAATCTGAACCATGCTGCACAGGACAGGGGGCTGCAGAGTTAAATGGGAGTGGGGGAACGAACTAACTTTACGTATCCCTAAATAAAAAAGATTCAACATTATTTTTTTTTTAAAAAGCTGATGCCTGTTTTTGTAACTTTGAGTCAATAAAATCCTGCTGAATGTTCCAAGTGTTTTTCTTTTTATAAAAATTTACTGGTAAAGTCTGTCTCCAAACATGTGTTTCTATTGGACAAAAATGCCATACATTAACAAATTACACTAAATACACATACAGGAGCACTTGTGTATCTGATTACTTCATTTTCCATTTTTAAAAAATTCTAAAGACCTCCATTTGTTATATGGTGGGGGGGGGGGGGGGGGGGGGAGAATGTTAAAAAATCAGTTCCTCTATATATTGCTCCTATAAAAGGTACTGTGTAATTCATTAAAATAGTCCAGGTCTTTTCAGACTTTTCATACTAAGGAAACACTCAAAACAGATGGTTATGTGCATGTGCACTTTAAATGTAGCTTAAAATCCCTGTCTGTGTTTCAATCATGTCGTTTAGAAAAATACTTTTTAGAATTGGTTATTTCTCTTATAGTGCCATATGGATGAAACTTGTATCTTTGTTTAGTTTCTTCCAGCCATAATCTTCAAATATTGCAATGCATTGTGGGCAGCATCATTGTGAGCATTACCACGAGAAATGCCAGTACCATGGCACACAGTAACTGGCCGAGTTGAGAGTTCAGCCAAACACTGATACTGACCATTCACCGTCAGCTCATCTGTAACAAAAAAGAAAATGCAATTATTTTTCCTAAGTTGAGTACAGGCCAAACAATAACAATCATGTAGCCTTTATAGAAAGATGGCCTCACTTTAGCTATTCATGAAGAACAGCTGCACAATGCATCATTCATAAACAGAAAGTGATCTCCCATCTAGCCATAATTATAAATAGCCAAGGCCCATTTGAAATGCATACTGGTTACAACCAGTACAGATGTGGCAGTTAAAAACCGATCTGAATTACAGTAGCAAGATTAGTCAAAGTCCTACAATGCAACTTCCACTTAAAGTGCAAGAGCTATGAGATGACTAGTAGACTCCTAATTGAGCATTAGAAATATAAATACAGGAAACTTTCGTTTATCCGGCATCGACGGGACCGGCGTGGTGCCGGTTTATCGAAAGTACCGGATAACAGAGAGTTATATCTACCGAGGCTATTTTTAACAAAGAGACTCCAAGCAGCACGGGAGAATCTACTCATGCTACTGCAATGTTTCGGACTTGCGACAGCGCCAGGAGGCCGAGTAGTGGCACTTTTGAAAAGTACCCCATCTGACTAAATCGGCGTTCGCGGACTCGGACTCGGGATCGGCAACATTGCCGGTTATTTGAGAGGATTTTTCGGAGCACTCGGCGTTCGCGGAGACTCGACTGCGACTCGGCAACATTGCCGGTTATTTGAGAGGAGTTTTCGGAGGATGATTTTTGCCGGTTAAGCGAGAATTCCGGATATTTGGGTGCCGGATAAACGAAAGTTTCCTGTAGTGTGAAAATACAATTATGGTCAATAAGTTTAGTAAGGTTGAGATGTAGACGAGTTATTGTGGGCGAGAAGTGGAAGTTTCATAGCAAGATTAGTCAAAGTCCTACAATGCAACTTCCACTTAAAGTGCAAGAGCTAGGAGATGACTAGTAGACTCCTAATTGAGCATTAGAAATATAAATAATGCTAGTGTTAACCAAATATTCTGACTGGCTATTCTATTTATATAGCTAATGATTTTCACCTCAAAACAGTGCTGAACATTTTACATTTAAGTAACCAAACCCGACAGGCTTTTATATAATGTACATACCTATATCCAGGTAGGTGACATCAAATCCTTGTTCTTCCACCACTTCTGCCAACATCTGAGTGTAGTCAGTGTTTGGAATGCTGAGTGGACTCCTCTTCAGTTGGTTAATTTTTTCTCCAGGTGAATTTCTTAGCAGGTCCCAGGTGCATACCAACATCTTTCCCCTTGAACCATCCCATTTACTTCCAGATATCTGAAGCACATACAAGCTTGAGGTTTGACTATTTGACATTTACATAGCAGATCTGACCAAAATAAAAGGTAAAACATGGAAACCCAAAATTGCTTCACTTGATCAAATTAAGAGCTTCTTCTCCCTTAACCTGGAACTAGGACTCGCGGTGAACAGAAACTAAATTGAAGGCAAGTAATCTTAAGTTTTATTCTTCCCATTTTCAGTTGTCATGGTGACACAAATAGTGTACTTGTATTTATTAATTTCAAAATAGTCATCATATATGAAATGGAAATACAATTTGATGGTTTAATTCACACCACTAGCATTTGAAGCTGAAAAATTTAACTTTTAAACTTCCTGTCTCTGATTTATGTTTTCCCTGATCTTGATCTCACCATCCACTCATGTTCCTTGCTTGAGGCAGGTGACGGTCAAAAGTCTCAGATTTCAGCTTTGTTAGAATTGTAACCACATCCGGGTAATTGCAAACTGCTATCATTTTGTCTCAGTGTAAACCTTTTACGCCACACTTCAAACTTTACTGCTTTTACCGTAGTCTTACCAATGAAATATCATCAGTATTGAACTCGTCTCCCCTCTTCCACCCTGCAGGAATATTCTGTAGTTTGGCAACCATCTTTTCTGCAGCATCTCGTTTTGCCAATTTTTTCGAAGTACCACAACCTGCACATAATTAAAAATTCATAGTTCAGTGACAATTTTGTACCTAAGTACACTTTTGCTTAAAACTTGAGTTTATAACTTCTAATTTCTGTAGTGTATTGCAGTTAACTTTTTTTTACCTGCATCATATGCAATTACTTTACTCAGCAACTTGCATTTATATGCTGCCTTTAATGTAGAAAAACATCTCAAGATGCATCAGGAAACACACTGGCAAAGGGGATAGTTGCAGAAGTAACCAAAAACTTGGTCAGAGGTGGGTTTTAAATGAGGAGAGATCTCAAGGGATGTGGACTGCACATGCCATTTCTCCACCATGTCGCCGTGATCCCCCCTCTTAGTTACTCTGGATATGAGATTTTACTCTATGCCACTGAAACCTCCTTCTCCCAAACAGCTTCAAGCTACTCTTGCTATTTTCCCTCCGTGACCCTGTGGCCTCCTGCAACAAGATACTTAACGGAGTTGTGCAGGTGCTGGATTTGTCAACATTGTACCAGTTTGTATATTAGGCATTTCCCCACCAAGGGCACAGATTGAAACAGCGCATCAGGTGATAGGACTGAAGAGCTGTGCTTCAGCACTTTTTAAAAGAACTGTCACTACATTTGTCATTTCTAACCCAAAAGATGAGTTTACAGAGGAAAAAAAATCACAAGAGATTACTTAATAGAAGTAACTAATGTCATAGATATGAAATCATTGTCCTCCAGATTCTACTCTTCCTAAATGAAACATATTTAAGTGTCAGAAAATAATAATGGATTTACG
Organism: Squalus acanthias; assembly: GCA_030390025.1. Lineage (NCBI taxonomy): Eukaryota > Metazoa > Chordata > Chondrichthyes > Squaliformes > Squalidae > Squalus > Squalus acanthias. The sequence continues at coordinate 20,521,727 of CM059427.1, read as the reverse complement.
CACACTCTAATCTTGGCTCTCATCCTACACAGCAAGATGGAATCCACCAAACGCTTCACTAATATAGGATAGTTTATGGCCTATGCAAATTAATTCATACACAAATTTTATAATCAATGTTTATAAGTATATATACACTAAACCGCAAATACTACCCCATTTATAACTATGACAAGACTCAACTTGGACTTTACATATAATATTCATGATTCATACCTGTTTCAACAAATTTTTCTACCTTGCAAATCATTGTAAATTCTTTCTTGTGAGCAGGGCCTGATTCTTCGGCAATGGTGTAATCTGGCAGTCTCCATCCTTTCCGCACAACCAATTCCTAGTAAACCATAGATTAGTAATCTCTCTGTACAAATCTCAGAAACCCTGGACTAGCTGCTACTGTAATGAGTTACTGAAGATAATAGTTACAAATAAAAATACACCAAAAATAATACCAATGCAGTCATAGAGCAAACAGATTACAATTAAAACAGCAGACTAACTGAAAGAAAGAGGACTATCTCACCTGAAGTGTACCAATAGGGTTGGGAGGATTTTGTGGCTGCTTTGAGGAAGTAATAGGTTCTGGATCTGACAAAGCATAGCTGAAAAGAGTGTAACAGATTTGTATTTCATAAAACATCCAGTCCAGGAATAAAGCAGTACTGCACTTATTTAACATGTTGATCTCTTGTACTGTTAAAAGCAAAAACACTTCAATGAATAGAAATGAGCTCTGCATTTGGTCAGGTGTTAACTAAACATTAAGATTGTGCAAATTAAATATCCAACAGTTTGATGTCTAGCTGCCATCTCACCTTATGCCATCATATACAGAGTCTTGCGGAGTTCCTCCGTTCAGAACATTAAGAACAGCTGCTGCTGCTTTGTGTTTTGCAGCCTTCTTGCTTTGACCCTGGCCTACAACCATGGAAATATCAATTATCTACTTGGGATAGAAACATTTGACTACACTAAAAAATATACATGCGTTAGTAGGTTGATATTGTACTAAAAACATACACCATTAAAACACTCATTAGGACAATGTTACATTCATCTATTCTGTATGCACAGGATGTGGAAGAAGCCTATTTGTTGCTTAAGATGTACACGACATGATATATATAATAAAATATATATGCCAATTCTATAGTAGTTAGTTGTATGATGACTTGCATGTTCATCCTATTCTGCTCACCTCTAATGGACTCTAAATGCAACCCAGGATCTATGTTCTGTGTATACCCAGAAGTAATGTGGGTTCTTAATATTAAGTCAGTTTAGTTTGCCCACTGATCGTAGTAGTACAATTAGTCAAACCAGCCATCCACGTTGCTTCTACAACATTTGTAAGTGATGGGGACGGTGAAATCAATATTTTGTCACATAACTGTAGTGTAATTTGTACATTTGACAGCTCTAAAGGCCAGTTAGTATTAGAATACAGTGTATGCACAATTCTGCACGGCTTTATTTTTAGTCAAAACAAGGGAACAAAATAACTGGTATTGAGTTACCAAAACTTCAAAGAAAAACAGAAGATTATAAAACAATTGGCACAAGGAAGAAAGCAAGCTTGATACCCTTCATAATGCAAGCAGCAATCATTTAATGAAGTCATGCTGTCCCAGACATGGTAAAGGGAAAGCAAAACCCCACTATGAAAATACTGTGCTGTATTTGACCCAACTGCCAATTCAAAACCAGAAACACAGAATCCAGATTTTGCACTTGCAAACTCAAGAGGCTTAACCGCTGTTTTGGTTCCATTTTCTCCTCCTGCGTGCCCCCCACCCCCCAAAAAAACAGTATTACAAGTGGGTGTACCCACCTTGGTCTTTTAACCTTACATTATCAGTTCTGTGGTCCAATAGGAAGTGATTGCTGTTACATGATGTATATAATATGAAAGGATTTCAGCTTTTTGAAGAGGAACACTGATTTTGGCCTATTGTGCTTCCTAAGGAGGAAATATTTATTTCTTATGAAGCCTCCCTCTCCTCAACACACAGGTAGGGGTTCAAGAAGCCACCTTGTTAAAATATATATATATACCCATTTTGTATATGGGCAAAAAAGAGAACGTGGCAAGTTTTTCAACTACAACAGCAATCTTCCCTTAATCCTGTTTGAACAAACATTCCCTTGGCAAGCACGCATGGATCCTGATCAATTGAAACAGTACCTGCAGACCCGGCATTGCAAGAATATACAACCATTTCTGCTTTGTAATACTATTGTGTTATGTTCAGCTGTGGCTCAGTGGGTAGCACACTCGCCTCAGTCAGAAGGTTGTGGGTTCAAGTCCCACTCCAGGGACTTGAGCACATAAAGCCAGGCTGACACTCCAGTGCAGTGCTGAGGGAGTGCTGCACTGTTGGAGGTGCCGTCTTTCGGATGAGACGTTAAACCGAGGCCCCGTCTGCTCTCTCGGGTGGACATGAAAGAACCCATGGCACTATTTTGAAGAGGAGCAGGGGAGTTCTCCCCAGTGTCTTTGCCAATATTTATCCCTCAACCAACATCACTAAAAAACAGATTATCTGGTCATTATCACATTGCTGTTTGTGGGAGCTTGCTGTGCGCAAATTGGCTGCCGCGTTTCCCACATTACAACAGTAACTACACTCAAAGGTACTTCATTGGCTGTAAAGCGCTTTGGGATGTCCGGTGGTCGTGAAAGGCGCTATATAAATGCAAGTCTTTCTTTCTTTGTATACTGCATCCCTTTAATTGCAGTAAATCTGTGCTCCTTTCTAATTCTAATCTCTTGTAAACTATGAAATATATTTCTGCAAGTGTAAACAGAAACCTGAGGACTCTTTAGAAAAGACATTATCCAACATACATTCCTGACATTCGAAGAATTATAATTCAGTTAGACCCTCCCATTAGTTAAATAACAGCAAATTGATTCCCAAGATTTCACTTCTATCCCACACCACTTATGATTTTTTTTTTAAATGTCATCACCAGTTAAATGGTTGTCAGACAGCCAGCCAGTAAACTGACAGCAATCCAGCTAGATGACATTCTTACAACACATCCTATGGCTCAGGTGCTAAACCATCAGAGTCAGAATTTAAGTCCTAGTTTATGCAATAGTTTGTGTGTAAGCTTATACTTTACATATTATTTATTTCCACAATTAAAATAGAGCAAGATTATCCACCTGCTGCAACATGCATTCTGTAACTAGACAAAATCTACTCATTTTAACACTTAACTGCTGGGTTACACTCACATGGCAGTGTGAAAGACAAAAAGCAGTATTTTCCTTTTATCAAAGTTTCCACCTAAAAACATGAAAGTTGTGTAATCATGTGTCAAGCTCTTAAAGCAAAGCAAATTTAAAAATATATTTATCATGCTGCTGAGGGGAAGTTAGAGGATACTCTGCTTTATAAAGACAGGAGCATTATACCAAATAACAAAGTTAAAAAATATATTTTTTAAGGGTATATAGTGGGATGGATAAGGAACTGTCCTGGCAGCAGTAACTCTTTTTGCTAGAATGTGATTTCTTTTTTTGTAGAACAGGATTATCGGGTAATGTAGTGGTTTGGTACTGAACTAGCTACCTAGAGATCACCAGTTCAAATCCCACCATGGCAAGTTGTGAAATTGAATTCAATAATACTGGTCATTTGTAGACTGGCACCAGAAAAAAAAGTGACCACGAAAGCTGCTTTTTTAAAAAAAAAAAAATCTTCAGGGAAGAGACATGTCGCCCTTATCTGGTCTGGCCAACATGCGACTCCAGTCCCACAGTATATAGCTGATTCTTAATGTCCTCAGGGCAGCTAGAGATGGGCAATAAATGCTACTATGCAAGCATTGCCCACCTCCAAAAAACATCAATCAAAAATAGTGTAGAATTCTTTTGCTAAAATGTGATTAGAGAGAAAACTGAAATTCAGGAGAAAGTTTTGGGTGTAACGATTAGTGAATAACAAAAGAATACTGAGAATTCAGGATGCAAGTACTCTGCAATGCCACGGAAACCGTGTGGAATGTCTTCCCCTTCATTCCAATTCCCATTTTCCACGTTGTTGTATTGGAGCCAAGATTTGGTATCCCAATACCCATTTTTCCAAACCCAAATGGTGCCAGATGACATCAATCTTCTAAGCAGTTTGTTAATTTCTGCACATTCTACAGGAAACTCTTTATTAACCGGCACCGACGGGACCGGCGTGGTGCCGGTTAATCAAAAAGTCCGGATAATGGAGAGTTATATCTCCCAACGTACGAGAGCCCCGTACACACTGACATGCGCCTGCATTCGGAGCTCCATCTCCCCGGGGACCGCCAGCTGACCATCTGTCGTGTCCGCTGCCTACCCGGGCTGCACATTCCCCTCCCAATCTACATGCTCCGATACAAGGCAAACGCCTCAGGGTTTTTTTCAAAGTTATTTTTAAAGGAGAGATGAAGGAAAACCCCGGTTACCTACTCAAGAATTTTGCCGGTTAAGAGAGATTTCCGGTTATTTGGGTGCCGGTTAAAAGAGTGTTTCCTGTACTTACAAAACTAAACTTTTGCAAAGTCAGCTGTTTGAGATCTTCCCCATGAATTTCACTTCTTGCACACTTCAGCAGCATGGGACATAAGCTGCAAATCAACAGAGATTGGAATTGTGTCACTTATTTCAGATCCATAACAAGTAAACTATGCAAGGTCTGAAATGCATGGGAATTATCCAACTCTGCTGTGCTCGGCTCCTTAAATCAGCTGATTTTACAGAAACTAGGTCCATCCTAAGTGCCCTGATCCTGTGTTCTAACTGCATAGGAAATACTGATATTTACAAATTGTGCCTCCTCGCATTAATTTTTGCTCATTAAAATTTACAATGATCTATTTCCTAGTTTGTCTAGCACACAATTGAATGAACACCAGTTATTTACTATATTTGTCAATAACCTTCCAGTGACAAATATATCCGGATACAATGTCGTAACTGAAATTCAGTTTGAATAATTTAAGCACTTAACCTCTGTTCATTCACCATGATGAGAAAAACTGACATTAAAAAAGACCACCAGTTTAGCGCAAGATCTCATCTGCCAATTATAAAGTCAGGTGTTAAATGGTAGTTGTTACGGTCAACAGTGGCTTGGCACAGTAAACTGCTTTCAGACAGTTTAAAATTAAAAAAAATCAATGTCACCATTTTGCAACTTTTCTCAAAGAGTATTAAAAATATTTTAGAGATTTGAAATGTCCTCAAACCCAACTCAGGTTCGATCAATTATAAAGAAAATGACGCTGGCCAGCCTCCCATCTTCCACTTGAGCTCATCCAAGTCTGCTGCCTGTATCCTAGACTAAGTTTCACTCACCCATTAGCCCTGTCCTTGCTGACCTACATGGCGCCTGGTCCCCCAAAGCCTCTAATTTAAAATTTTCATCCTCGTTATTTAAAACCCTTCATGGCCTCACCCCTTCTTATCTGATAGCTCCTCCATCCCACCAATCCCTCCAGAACTCGGTGTTCCTCAAGTCTATCCTCTTGTGCATCTTCCCCACCTTTTGCCCCAAAATTGGCAGCCATGCCTTCATAGAATCATAGAAATTTACAGCACAGAAGGAGGCCATTCGGCCCATCTTGTCCGTGCCGGCCAACAAAGAGCTATCCACCCTAATCCCACTTTCCAGCACTTGGTCCGTAGCCTTGTAGGTTATGGCACTTCAGGTGCATATCCAAGAACTTTTTAAATGTGATGAGGGTCTCTGCCTCTACCACCCTTTCAGGCAGCGAGTTCCAGACTCCCCACCACCCTCTGGGTGAAAACATTTCACCTCAAATCCCCTCTAAACCTCAGACTTTCTGCCGTCTAGGCCCAACTTTCTGGAATTCTCGCCCTAATCTTGTTGGCCTGCCCCACCCCCAACAAGGCTCACATTAAAGCCAAACCCTCTGACCAAGCTTCTGGTCACTCCTACGATCTCCGCCCTTTGGCTCAGGGTTCATTTTTGTCTGTCTATGCTTCACATCGTCCGCATGCCTGATACGAGACTCCAAAACAAGCGCTCTACTCGGAGCTCCGACACAGCAAGCGAGCCCCAAGTGTGCAGAGGAAACGCTTCAAGGACACCCTCAAAGCCTCCTTGAAAAAGTGCAACATCCCCACTGACACCTGTGAATCCCTGGCCCAAGACCGCACAAAGTGGAGGAAGGCGCCGAATACCTCGAGTCTCTTCGCCGGGAGCAAGCGGAAGCCAAGCGCAAACAGCGGCAGGAGCGCACGTCAACCCAAGCACCCCACCCACCCGCCCCTTCAACCACCGTCTGCCCCACCTGTGACAGAGACTGTAGGTCCCGCATTGGACTCATCAGTCACCTGAGAACTCATTTTTAATGTGGAAGCAAGTCATCCTCGGTTCCGAGGGACTGCCGAAGAAGCAGCAGCAGCACCGTGGGACATTGTTGTACATTAAAGGCACTATATAAAAGCAAGTTGTATCTGACCTGATTAGATTTCCTGTGGTGTTTCTCAAGATAATTTGATACGCTGTTTTATGACGGGTGTTATACTACATAATGCACAATATATACAAGTAGAGTATTTATATCACAATGCCTTTTCCTAATAGGTGCAAAAGACATCAGAAATATTATGTCTTCTGCTGATGTAGAGTTGTGTTTAATGTGGCCTGTCCCTTTTTTTAATTAAACATAGAATTTACAGTACAGATTAAAGCCACAAAGTGTAATTGGAGCAAAGCAGAAATTACATCTGGCTGCTCAGCTACTTACTGGACAAGTGCTCTAAATTCACATCCTGAGGTCAATTAGAGGCTAAATTCTGTTACTAAAGGAAATTTGTTTCTTTAAAATAATGCTGGCCTTTGAGATTGAGCAGAAAGGAAGGGCTCATCAGTCTCCTGATTCTCTAGATTGACAGCTGATGTAAATCCTTGCCTTCTATCTTGGGGAAGACCAGGAAATTACTTTTTTCTCCAGAGAAGAATGGGGAGTTGTGATGTGTTTTAAGAAGGATATTTGGGCCAAGCAGATGTAACTGCAACATATTTTTGTGCATGACATTTCCAATGTGTCTGATGTGCTGGATGCAAGACTTTCTATACATACACTGGTAAATAATTGTGATATTTGAAGTGTGACAAACATTAAACATGCAACAGATATACCATTTTTGCACAGATGTCCTGTGGCACTGCTTATGCATAGTATGTTTAAAGTGCATCACATTAAGGTGTAGTGATAAATATAGATGCAGCAGTTTTGAAGAGTATGGAATAAATGTTGAGAATCAAAATGTGTGGAAAAAATTTATGAGATCACCTGGGTGAGGAGAGGGATACACAGAATGACTGACACCCGATTGGGGATAGGGATACAGATGGTGCTTAACTAGAGAATAAAATAAAAGATCAGTGGGGGAACTAGAGAATAAAATAAAAGATCAGTGGGGGAACAAGGGCAGATAGTAGCAGCTGAGAGTACAGTTTTGAACGTATTGTGCAGGTGAGAGTTTTAGTTGAACGTCAAACACCGACTTCAACTCAGGATTGGATGAAGATGAAAATATAGGTGGAAGTTAAATTAATTCCTTAGAGGATCGTATGGAAAGACAATAAACTGAGTTAACCAAAAGTCATTAGTGAGATATTGGCTCTGGTAATCATCAACATTATTAGTGCGAATATTGGGCAGGGTGTTTGTGGGATATAGAAATAGTGGGAGGTGTGGAAGTATTGGATGTGGTATCCGGGGGGCTGGTAACAGTGGGAAGGTGTTCATGTGGCCTAGGTATACTGATGGGTTTCAGGAACAGTGAAGCGGGGTTCCAAGATGTAGGAATATGAAGGAGAGGGATCCCAAATCTAAGTCAGGAAGAAGGGTTATGGATCCGGGGGGGCCTGAGGAGAGAGGTTAGAGAAGACATGGGCAGGGTTTGGGTTTGACAGTATTATGGGAGGCAGAAGTAGTGGACCCAGAACAATGTGGCCAACTTCCCCCAGCTGATCTCAGACCCCAAAGAAGCCTTCCCCAGTATTACCAATGCACAGATTTTCTCTCTCTTCCCCCACCCCCTAAAAGCACTCCATGCAATACGTTCAGGACCAGGAGTTGGGAAAAAGCTTTAAGTTGGTTAAATTATTTTCACAGGACGGTTTAGCAATGATGTGCTACCCAATCTGCTGACTCCTCCGGATTTCTTTTAAGTGCTTATTGTATAATGGCAAAGACAGTAAAAGAGCTTTAACAAACTAAGCGTGATCAGGGCAGAGGCTGCTTTTGAAATTTAAAAAAGAGAAAGTGTACTGAGCACTTTAATAGTGCTGAAGATAATTATTTCTGATTGTATAAGATTGTTCAACTTAGTTTATGGTACTCATGGAAGTTAGGAGCCCAAGCACCAACAACAGTACCACCATTACTTAGGAAGTCAAAAGGAGAGAATTACATGGGAACAATGAACCAAAAGGTAAATAAAGGAAATTAAATTAAAAGTTAAAGCACTGTAGAAAAGCATTAGACAGGCATGATGGAAAAATGACAGCAAGTAACTATTTACACTCACAGCAAGTGTACACTACCATATAATAAATATATTAAATAGATGTTAGTGTACATGAAATGTGCATGTATTATGAGTTTTGTATAAATATACACAATGAAATGCAATATTATTACAGTCTTTCTGGAGGATTAGCCAAGCCTGTATATCAACTGAGCCCAGCAGCTTAGACTTGGGACTCATCTACTGGCAACAGCATTACAGTACAGCATTGTCTACCAGAGCTAGCATAGGAGCAGCGGTCTTAAAGTTTTTGCAGCACAGATCAAGTTGAGTACAATGCTTCTGATGACCCAAGGGCAAAGGTCAATGGTTCAAAAGTGCTAACTGCACAATTATAATTGAATTTTGCTGTATAACATGGAATATCTTTGCAACAGATGCCTCTGTAGTACCTATCAGAATCTGTTTATATTTGACATCTGTGGGACACTAGATTTAAAATACAGATGAAGGGAGCTAGGGGTGGTAAATACACCAACATTTGACAGACCTGTGCAGTTCACTTCTCCCACTGTTGCTCTGAAGGTGAAGCTAGGCAGGTGGGCTTGACCCTCAGATGTCACAAGCTCATACTGGGGGGTTTTACCATTCTTTGTGCAATATTCCTGCAGCAGGCTAATAGGAGTCTTCCCAGGATTTGCAGCAATCACTTGATCCAAACTGGGGGGTTGAAATAAACAAAATTTAAAAGATGGGAGAAATAAAAAATAAATATCCCAAGAATAGCAAGTTATCTCAGTCAAGTAAATGGAAAATCAGCAAAGCCACATTCTCTCAAACCTGGTAAAATATTTAAATTTACTCATCCAGTATGCTGAGTTTGGTACTAGCCCAGAGATGGCCAATCTATGCAGCCCTTTGAATTCCCAGTAACTCACCCTCCTGGAACACAAATCCTAAAAAAAATAAATCCTTAAACTACTGAGAGAGAAGTGATAAAGCGCGACCTTTCCAAACCACAAGTATCACTAAATTCCAACAGTTGCAGCCAGTAGCATAATTAAGAAAAGAAAATTAGAAATGGAAATGGAGCAGCAAATTCAAGTCACTAATTTGCAATTCAGCTTGCAAGGTTGCATTAAATATTTAATTTTTGTAAAACTGATAATTTAGCAGCTGTGGTGGGTTGGTAGCAACAGCTGAAACACCACTAGGTTGACAATACCATGTTTTTGAGAGGCCTTTTGGGGCACCAAAAGCATGCAACTAGGATGTCCACCAGCACAAAAAGTTTGGACACTCCTATCAACTCAGAATGGTCACACATCTAAATCTCAATCTGTACGGAGATAGAAAATCTCACCAGTGCCACAGTAGACCTTGGCAACCCTGAGATAGGGAGAGGACCCAGGAACCTCTGATAGAAGAGGGTAGGAGTTAGGGTTGACACCCCTCCAGGATTGTCCTGGCGTCTCCAGGAATTGAAGATTGATGATCCGGACACGGATGAGCGCAACCCAGGAGTAAAAATCCAGAGGGTGCAAAGCGCCACCACCCGAGCCTCCATGACCTCTGGCCCCGCCTCCTTGCCCAAGGCGGCGAGAGGCCGTGGATCCCCGCCGCTGCCACTCACCTGGTGCCTCCAGAGCTCCTTTTGGACGCGGCTGTAAACCTTTCCTCAGACATGCTGGTCCCGGGCGGGGTAGGATTGTAGCCGCGCAGAAAAGGTGCTCTGTGTCCCGAGCTTGGCGTCAAGCCCTCAGCGCCACTCTCGCTCCACTCTCGGCTCCGACTCCTTCCGGCGGAAGGAGGGGGGGGGGCGTTGCGGCGAATGCTGGGTATTGTAGTGCGTCACCCTGAGCCATGGCATGCCGGGAGTTTTCTGACGGCGCCGCCTTCAGCCAATCGTCACCGATAAAGCAGCTGCCGACCGGGCACGAATTTCTCGCGATACTTTGATCCTGCCAAAGCCTCCGTTGCGAGTGGACGCAGCGAGCGGGCGGGGCAAGTTGATTGGCAGGTGGAGTAACCAATGACAAAAAAAGGAGATGCGGCAGCGAGCCAATTACGGAGCTACGTGTAACAATGCTACGTGGCAACAGAGCTGGAGCTCGGGTCGATGTTCCACAGCTGGCGACTGGTCCCGCACAGCGATACCCGGCGGACATGGGGCGACACGGCGCTATGCTCTTCTACTCGCTGCTTTGCACTGTGGTCTTTAATCACATTTGCGCGAAGGCAGAAGAAGAAGTTAAGATAGAAGTTGTGTACAAGCCAGAAACCTGCCATCAGAAGAGCAAACGAGGCGATGCGCTGAATGCACATTACGATGGTTACCTCGCAGAAGGCGGATCGCAGATTTATTGCAGGTGAACTAAGTTTGCAGCGCTTCTATCGATGCTTTTCTTTTTACATTCAACATATTTTGTGCAAATGCGACCATCATTTATTTGGAAAAGTTACACCATGCATGTTAAGATAAATGTTGCACCATATATCGCGTCGAAGACAGAGTCTTGGTTAAGGAGATCTTCGAAGTGCTCCTTCCACAGAATCCCCACAATGCAGATAGAGGCCATTTCGGCCCATCGAGCCTGCACCGACACATATCCCACCCTATCCCCGTAACCCCACCTATTTAATCCCCCCTAATACTAAGGGTCAATTTATCATAGCCAAATCAACCAGCGGGCACTGACTGCCTCTCTGTCCTTGATGAGTCCCTCTCCGTTCTTGGCCGGCAGTGGGGTAGGACCTTGGGTGCTTGGGCCGTAGATGGTCTTGACTGCGCTAAAGAATCCACGCACGTCGTGGTTGTCGGCTAGCTGCTGGATCTCCTGCGCTTTCTCCACCCAGCATCTGTACTTTAGGTCGTGAGTTTTTTGTTGGACCTCGGCCTTCAGGCGTCTGTAGAGCTGCCCCCCCGATTATCAAAATCCACAACAAGGCCTTGGACAATGTGGACCACTTTCCATACCTCGGGAGCCTACTGTCAACAAGGGCACACCTTGATGACGAAGTCCAACACTGCCTTCAGTGTGCCAGTGCAGCCTTCGGTCGCCTGAAGAAGAGAGTGTTTGAAGACCAGGACCTCAAACCCGGCACTAAGCTCATGGTCTACAGAGCAGCAGTGATACCTGCCCTGCTGTATGCCTCAGAAACATGGACCATGTACAGCAGGCACCTCAAAGCACTGGAGAGGTACCAAACCACCAACGCTGCCTTCGCAAGATCCTGCAAATCCATTGGCAGGATAGGCGCACCAACGTCAGTGTTCTTGCGCAGGCCAACATCTCCAGCATCGAAGCTTTGACCACGCTCGATCAGCTCCGATGGACGGGTCATATCGTCCGCATGCCTGATACGACACTCCCAAAAAAAGCGCTCCACTCGGAGCTCCGACACGGCAAGCGAGCCCCAGGTGGGCAGAGGAAGCACTTCAAGAACACCCTCAAAGCTGCCTTGAAAAAGTGCAACATCCCCACTGACACCTGCGAATCCCTGGCTCAAGACCGCACAAAGTGGAGGAGAAGCATCCGGGAAGGCGCCAAACACCTCGAGTCTCTTCGCCGGGAGCAAGCGGAAGGAGCGCATGTCAACCCAAGCACCCGCCCCTTCAACCACCGTCTGCCCCACCTGTGACAGAGACTGTAGGTCCCGCATTGGACTCATCAGTCACCTGCAAACTCATTTTTAATGTGGAAGCAAGTCATCCTCCGTTCCGAGGGACTGCCTAAGAAGACACCATATATATTCTGCACCACTTCTTCAAACAAAATGCTGTTCAAGTTATTCTATTTAGCTGCACCTACTATTAATCTCCTCACCGCGCCCAGTATTCGATTGCTCTCTCTAGCTTGGATCTCTAATTGTTTTGAATCGTAATTTTAGCAACGTTTTGAACCTACCTTCTGGCGTTGACTCCCGGTAAAGTTGCTAGGCCGATAGGTTCCAATGTCTGCTTGTAACAACTCTCCAGTTGCTGAGCGACGAACGACCTTCCATTAGAGCAGTATGCCGGCATGACGTATGCCCCTCCTGCAAACATTTCAGTTTCCCTTTCCCAGGTGTTGGGCAAAGGTTTTATGAATAAATATATTGTATACTAGTCGATACAGAGTGATGAAAATGTGAAACTCGCTGCCACATGAAGTGGTTGAACCAGACAGAATTGGCAAATTTAAGGGGAGGCTTGATGCATACACGAGGGAGAAATTAATACATGGATATGGAGGCAGGATGAGAGGAGGCTCATAGGGAGCATAAACAGTGGCATAGAGCAGTTCGGCTCAATGACTTGTTTCTGTGCTGTAGGTTCTAAGTTAAATCCAGTGTCATTGCACATTGCGAGTCAAAAACAAGTGTTAAGTTAGAGAGAGGGTGATAGATAACTGGACCAGGGTGCATAGATGACTGACTCTCCATTTTATAGTCATACATTCTGCTTTTTATATTTACATAATATTTTGATTTTATATTATTACTTTAGTTAAATACCAAAATGTACAACAATTTGGCAAGTAGAGTTGGTTGGACTATCTCTGCAGTACAGGTTGAAGAGTCTGCCGAAGCAGTTATGTTTACTTATGACAGGTTAGTGGGTACGTCCACAGTGTAGTGTGGCACCGACTCTCGGTTCAGTCATAGTCTGTATGAAGTTTGCTGATCCCAACTAGGCCTTTAGTAAGGGTGCTACAATTAGCTTCTGGAAGAAGAAATTATAGCAGTCAGAGTTCTTGCTCTTGTTTTGTTCTCTAGTGACCCCTCCTGGGAAGTCTTGTATCTGGACATTTGATGACGATAGTGTAGTATTAAAAATTCAGTTGGTAACAAACTAGATGACATCAGAGCTTTGACATTGCTGTTTAATGATCAGCCATTTCAACCAATACTACTGGCATTTGTGCATCATACAAACTCCACCAGGGCAAAGAAACTAGTCACAAAACTTACTTTTCTTGACCATACAATTATACAGGGCATTGGTGAGGCCACACCCACACCTGGAGTACTGTGTACTCTTCTGGTCTCCTTACCTAAGGAAAGACATACTTGCCTTAGAGGGAGTGCAGCGAAGGTTCACTAGTGTGGTTCCTGGGATGAGAGGATTGCCCTATGAGGAGAGATTGAGTAGACTAGGCCTATATTCCTTAGAGTTTAGAAGAATGAGAGGTGATCTAATTGAGACATATAAAATTCTTAAGGGGCTTGACGGGGTTAATGCTGGGAAAATGTTTCCCCTGGCTGGGGAATCTAGAACACAGGGTAACAGTCACAGAATAAGGAGTTGGCCATTTAGGATTGAGATGAGGAGAAATTTCTTCACTCAAAAGGTTGTGAATCTTTGGAATTCTCTACCCCAGAGGGCTGTGGAGGCTCAGTCGTTGAGTATATTCAAGCCAGAGATCGATAGATTTTTGGATATTAAGGGAATCAAGGGATATGGGGATAGTGCAGGAAAGTGGAGATGAGGTAGAAGATCAGCCATGATCTTATTGAATGGCGGAGCAGGCTCAAAGGGCCAAATGGCCTACTCCTGCTCCTATTTCTTACGTTCTTATGGATGCAAAGTTAAATCAATATTGATGCATCTCCCTCTTCAAAGGAAATATGCTTTTAAATAAGAACATTAGTGTAGCTAGAAACACTTCATCCAGCTATAGTATATTACAGGCTTCGGCTGATAAGTGGCAAGTAACATTCGTGCCACACAAGTGCTAGGCAATGACTATCTCCAACAAGCGAGAATCTAACCACCTCACCTTGACGTTCAATGGCATTACCATCGCCGAATCCCCCACCAGCATCAATCTGGGGGTCACCATTGACCAGAAACTTAACTGTACCAGCCACATAAATACAAGAGCAGGTCAGAGGCTGGGTATTACCTCCTGACTCCCCAAAGCCTTTCCACCATCTACAAGGAACAAGTAAAGAGTGTGATGGAATACTCTCCATTTGCCTGGATGAGTGTAGCTCCAACAACACTCAAGAAGCTCGACACCATCCAGGACAAAGCAGCCCGCTTGATTGGCACCCCATCCACCACCTTAAACATTCACTCCCTCCACCACCGGCGCACCGTGGCTGCAGTGTGTACCATCTACAAGATGCACTGCAGCAACTCACCAAGGCTTCTTCGGCAGCACCTCCCAAACCCGCGACCTCTTCCACCTAGAAGGACAAGGGCAGCACGCGCATGGGAGCACCATGTTCCCCTCCAAGTTACACACCATCCTGACTTGGAAGTATATCGCCGATCCTTCATTGTCGCTGGGTCAAAATCCTGGAACTCCCTCCCTAACAGCACTGTGGGAGTACCTTCACCACACGGACTGCAGCGGTTCAAGAAGGCGGCTGCTCGCCTTCTCGAGGGCAATTAGGGATGGGCAATAAATGCTGGCCTTGCCAGCGACGCTCACATCCCAGGAATTATTTTTTTTTAAAAAACCTTCTATGTGGCTACCTGGACTTCCTATTGCACTTTCTTGCTTACTGTGTCAACATTTTGTGTCTCCTTGCAACAATTAGTAATGCCTGCTTCTATAGCTTTTAATGGGTAACACGAATGTCTGGTTTTAGCATTGAATTTTCTCTTCAGTCTTTCAACACTAGGTGGCACTGCCATCAATCTTTGACTTTGCTGTCTCCCTTCACAAGAGGCCCTGAGGCTCCCTCGGTATCTTTTCTCACTCCAGCTTCAAGGTAATTGATAACTTTATCACATGCCTGATTTGCAATTAATTTTTAATTTGAGTTCATTTTTTTGCCAAAAAATGCTCTTTACCGCTTACTTTACTGCTTCCTTTTTTTTTTGCTGCTAGTTCCAACCAAAAAATAAATAAATGGTTACTCCACCATTGCAGCTGCTGGTTGCTCATCCTCTCTTAATTGATGAGGTCTTCATGTACATATTCAGTTTTTAATTCGTGTCCAAAATTTGTTGGTTTTTTTTTGCTTAAAAGTGCTCCAAATGACTTGACACTTGTGCTGACCAAAAATAAATAAATCATCACTGCAGTTGTTGGCTGCACGATTTAAAAGTTTAGCACAATTTCATAATGTAATCAGTATCCTTAGTTCCAACACCACTCTGGCAGAGGGGTTCCGCACGGAAGGTGTAGACCTGTTTTTTTTTTGGTCTTCAGGACTGGTGGACCTGTTTTTTTGGCATTTCATGGTTTCATTTCAAATCTCATAACTTTCCTATACCTATCACTGTCCTAGCTATTTGTGCATTCTTTTGTTCTAATATGTTTTTATTGCCTCACTGAATGATTTAACAAGTTCTTGCTTTGCTTTTGCAGGTCATTCAACCCCATTAACGTTCTCTCTAATTGCATTATATGTTGTCTCTTTTCTTGCTTCCACCCTTATATTTTTTTTTTTGATCACTCTTACAATGGGGGGGTTGCTTATCTTTCAATGTTCAGTTCTGAATAAAGGTATATACCTCAAATGCTAACCTGCCTTCTCTCTGTAGATAATGTATCTGGAGTGCATTTCCAACATTTTAATATTTTTAATTATATAAGAAATATGATCAAATCAGCTGTGTTTTCTGTCAAAGTTTACTATAAGTCCACTCTAGGCTTCCCCTCCCTGACTTTTGAGTTAATTGCTGATTAATAACATATTTGTTTTGCATGTACCTCTAAGCTTTCCCAGTAAATGTGTGGCTTTGGTTCAAAGATAGATATAGCTTAAACTCTCTTCTAATTAAACTGTGGGAGTTTCTGAATATAGTGGATTTTATTGTTTTTGATTCTAGCTTTTCAAATCTAAAACTATAATCTCATCCTTCGAATCGATCACTGGGTGGTCCTCTTTTTCCATTTGTTTTCAAGCTACCAAGATCACCAGTGCTTTGGTTCCCAGTGTGCCAGATTTTTTTCTCTCAGAATGATGAGTATACTTAACTTTTAAACAAAATCAACTGTTCTAAGCTCTTTTTTAAAAAAAAAATTAAAAAAAATTATAGAAATCCCTTGCATATTACAAATGTGCTAAGTATTTGATGCTAAATTTGAACTCGATCTATTGGGCGAATAACTCGCGAACAGAAAATCCTGAAGTTGGGTCGGAATGTTGCCTGTCACAAAGTTGCTTCGATGGAGCAGCATGTTGAATCGAGTTATTCCATCAGAGAGGAAAAGAAAATTGTGTTCTTTTTGTTAATTGGGGGATGTAAATGTCTGTGCACTCAACCATGCTGTTTTTAGTTGAAGAAAGATTTGTAATGGCAAGCAGCCTGCGTGAGAGCGAGCTAGTACATGAAAGCAAGTCACAAAACCAATCATTATTATAAATGCATCTTTTTTTTTTAGCATTTTAAGAACATTTCTGTAAACTATCCTTTGGAAAACAAAGTTAAACTGCTTAAGTGCAGTCAATTTCTGTGTTCCTGCACTTATCTATGGGCTATATTTTTAAGTGTAATTCAAATTTTAGCTGTGATAGTAATTTCTGTTAGCCCATAATCTACTTTTAGGTTAAGGACAGTCAGCAGAGTGGGATTAAAACGGAGTGTACTTAACAGAGTGTTTTACTTGGGAATTTGGAAAGAGTGGGAATTTGGAGAAGAGAGGGAAGGAGTTGCTGCTTTTTGCCTACACTACTTGTAGTGCTTTGTGTTACAGGTAGATATTTAATTTCAGTACCCATAATTTAATCTAGATCAAGTAAGTAGTCAAGAAACTACACTATAAACTAAGTTACCTAATTACAAATTTAATTAAATAAAACAAGGTCATATAGGGATGGCAGTGCTGGTGGTGTGTCGCAACTGGAGTTTGCGGAGAGCATTATGATCCTGGACGACCACGTTTGCAGTAAGTGCCTGCATCTTGAGGAACTTCAGCTCAGAGTTTTTGAGCTGGAGTCTGAGGTGCAGACATTGAGGGGCATAAGGGATGGGGAGAGTTACCTGGACACTTTAATCCAGGAGGTAGTCACATCCCTTAGGTTAGGTAGTGGTACAGGTCCGGTTAGTGGTCAGGGACAGGAGGGTGTGACTGCAACTCAGGTAGGTAAGGGGACCCCAGGTGCAGTGCTGGTGAAACCTCAGCCTTTGCCCATGTCCAACAGGTATGAGGTTCTTGCTGCCTGTGTGGATGAGGGAAAAGCCTGCAGGGTGGATGAGCAAGCTGACCATGGCACCATGGTGCAGGAGGCCATTCAAGTGGGGGGAGTGAAAGGGAATGTAGTTGTGGTAGGGGACAGTATAGTTAGGGGGATAGATACTGTTGTCTGCAGCCGCGACCGAGAGTTCTGAAGGTTGTGTTGCCTGCCAGTGTTAAAGACATCTCCTCGCAGCTGGAGGAGAACTTGGAGTGGGAGGGGGAGGATCCAGTTGTCGTGGTCCACATAGGAACCAACGACATAGGTAGAACTAGGAATGAGGTTCTGCTGAGAGAGTTTGAGGAGCTAGGATCCAAATTAAAAAGTAGAACCTCAAAAGTAATAATCTCTAGATTGTTACTTGAGCCATGTGCAAATTGGCATAGGGACAAACAGATTAGAGGTTTAAATGCGTGGCTCAAAGAGGGTGTGGGAGGAAGGGGTTTCAGTTCATTGGGCACTGACACCAGTACTGGGGAAAGAGGAAGCTTTTCCGTTGGGACGGGCTCCACTTAAACTGGGCTGGGACCAGTGTCCTGGCGAACTGAATCACTAGGGCAGTAGACAGGGCTTTAAACTAATGAAGGGGGTGGGTGCGAGGATTCGGGAAAGAGTAAATTTAAAAGCAGCGAGAGAAATGTCAAGGCTCTAGAGCAGAGTAGAGTTTTGGGTAAAAATAAGCAGAGTGGGTCAGGAAGGGACAGAGAGTAACAAAGGTAATAAGGCATCAGTGATTAAGGTGACATCAGGGAAAAATAGAAATAAGTCAAAGCTAAAGGCACTATATCTGTGCGCGAAGCATTTGCAACAAAATAGATGAATTTATAGCGCAGATAGAAATTAATCGGTTTGCTGTAATAGCCAATACGGAGACGTGGTTGCAATGTGGCCAAGGTTGGGAACCAAATATTCCAGGATACTTAACTTTTAGAAGAGATAGGCAAAATGGAAAAGGAGGCGGGGTAGCCCTGACAGTAAAGGATGGGATAAAGACTGTAAAGAGAAAGGATCTTAGCTCTGAAAATCAAGAAGTAGAATCAATTTGGGTGGAGCTAAGAAACAGCAAGGGGCAGAAAACATTGGTGAGAGTTGTTTATAGGCCCCCAAACAGTAGTTGTAATGTAGGGCAGAGTATAAATCAGGAAATTAGAGGCACATGTAACAAGGGTAATACAGTAATCATGGGGGACTTTAATCTACATATAGACTGGGCAAACCAAATTTGCAGTAATAGTGTGGAGGACGAATTCATGGAATGTATGCAAGATAGTTTTCTAGATCAGTATGTTGAGGAACCAACTAGGGAACAGGCTATTTTAGATGTAGTATTGTGCAATGAGAGAGGGTTAATTAATAACCTTGTAGTAAAGGGGCCTTTAGGGAAGAGTGACCATAATATGATAGAATTTTATATTGAGTTTGAAAGTGATTTAGTGAAATCCAAAACTAGGGTCTTCAATCTAAACAAAGCAAACTACGTAGGTATGAGGGGCAAGTTGGCTATGGTAGATTGGGATACTACATTAAAAGGTATGATGGTAGACAAGCAATGGCTAGCATTTAAAGAATTAATACATAATTTACAACAAATATACATTCCTTTTAAGGCACAAAAAACCCCACAGGAAAAGTGGTCCAACCGTGGCTAACAAGAAGTTGAAGATAGTATTAGATCAAAGGAAGAGGCTTAAACTGTTGCCAAAAAGAGTAGTAAGCCGGAGGATTTTAGAATTCAGCAAAGGAGGACCAAGAAATTGATAAAGAAAGGGAAAATAGAATATGAGAGTAAACTAGTGAGAGATATAAAAACAGTCTGTAAAAGCTTCTATAGGTATGTAAAAAGGAAAAGATTAGTGAAAGTAAATGTGGGTCCCTTACAGGCTTGATTTGGATGAGGGGACCAAATGTAATATATGCAAGTTTGCTGATGATACAAAGCTTGGTGGGAATGTAAGTTGTGAGGAGGATGCAGAGGCTTCAAGTGGATATAGACAAGCTAAGGGAGGGGGCAAGAACATGGCAAATGGAATATAATGTGGAGAAATGTGAAGTTATCCACTTTGGTAGGGAACATAGAAAAGCAGAGTATTTTTTAAATGGTGAGAGATTGGGAAATGTTGGTGTTCAGAGGGACCTGGGTGTCCTTGAACATGAATCACTGAAAGTTAACATGCAGGTACAGCAAGCAATTAGGAAAGCAAATGGTATGTTGGCCTTTATTACAAGAGGATTTGAGTATAAGAGTAAGGATGTCTTGCTGCAATTATATAGGGCCCTGGTGAGACCACACCTGGAGTATTGTGTACAGTTTTGGTCTCCTTACCTAAGGAAGGATATACTTGCCATAGAGGGAGTGCAACGAAGGTTCATCAGACTGATTCCTGGGATGGGGGGATTGTCTTATGAGGATAGATTGAGTAGACTAGGCCTATATTCTCTGGAGTTTAGAAGAATGAGAGGTGATCTCATTGAAACATACAAAATTCTTACAGGGCTTGACAGGGTAGATGCAGGGAAAATGTTTCCCCTGGCTGGGGAGTTGAGAATCAGGGGTCACAGTCTCAGAATAAAGGGTTGGCCATTTAGGACTGAGATGAGGAGAAATTTCTTCACTCAGAGGGTGGTGAATCTTTGGAATTCTCTACCCCAGAGGGCTGTGGATGCTCAGTCGTTGAGTATATTCAAGACAGAAATCGATAGATTTTTGGATATTAAGGGAATCAAGGGATATGTGGATAGTGCAGGAAAGTGGAGATGAGGTAGAGGATCAGTCATGATCTTATTGAATGGCGGAGCAGGCCCGAGGGGCCAAATGGCCCACTGCTCCTATTTCTTATGTAAGGGAAGTTATGCCTCCCTAGGCTGACTTTTTTCAGCTGACACTTTGATACTAAACATAATACAAGTTCATATTTGTTTACAGTAATAAAGCTACACCTCAGGAATAGCTTTATTATTGTAATATTAAACATTAATTGGTTAGCACCCAAAGTAAATAAAATTAAGATAAATGTGAACACTTTAATCTGTAATCAATGTCATCGCTTTCTCCTTCCTATTCTGGCTTATTTATTTTAACTTTACTCTGTTCTGCCTGTTCATCTCTTTACAGTTTAATATCTTTTAAGTACCTTTATTTTGCTTCTCTGCTCTGACCACTTTTATACAGCTCTTTTGAAACCAGTCTAATACCTGATTTTTTTCAGCCACTGAAAGCCCAGATTCTATTGGTGGACATGATCATAGATGAGACTAGGCTAATCTCCGATGTGAGTTATGCAAATATTCATCATTCACCCACAAAGGAATCAAAATTAATCTCCATTTTGTATTGTCACCTAATCGACCATTTAACATTTTGAATAAATTGGCATGAGTTGTTCAGTTACCTTGTGTCAAACAAGGGGCTTTCATCATGCAAGTCAAGTCCTGGTATGAAGAACAATATTTAATATTGTTAATAATGGAGAAACTAGATTTTGTGTTTTTTTTGTCATTATTAGCAGCAATAAGCAATATAATCAGATATACTTGCAGATCATTTGTAGCTTGTGCAGTAACTGAGTACAGTTTCTGAATTCCTTGTAGTGATGCTTGTATTTAGATAAAGTTTTGCTGCTGTTAATGTAGATGAATGTTTCTCTTCACATCAGCAGGCAGAGCTCAGGGAACAGATGCGCTCTCAACTTAGTGCACAGTTACCAGAAGCAATACCAGCAGAAATAATTACATTTTTACTTAATTTTAAATAATGGCAATACTATTAAGTTTGAGGGGTGGCTTGTAAAATTGAGCATGGAACTTTAGTTTATGTAGGGCAGATTGCGAAGGAGAAGCAGCACCTCCAACTTGTATTAATTTCTAAAATGTATTTTAGTATAGCAACAACTTTAAAATGAAGAAATAACCTGAATACATTTTCAGCTTGCTTTGTGTCCTAAGGATGTCATTCTTGGATTCTGTGTGGAAAAATTGTTTTCATATTTTATTTTATATTTTGGTCAGGAGTTCCAGCTTCTCTGTAAAACAGTTTTCATCAAATTTGTAGTTTTACTATTCTGATTTATTGAAATATTTATAACCCTTACCTAATTGAAAAAACATTTCATGTTTTCCTGCAGTCGTACAGACAATGAAGGCCATCCTAAGTGGTTTATACTTGGAGTCGGGCAAGTAATAAAAGGATTAGACATTGGTATGGCTGGCATGTGTGAAGGAGAAAAAAGAAAATTAATTATACCACCTTCACTGGGATATGGAGCAGTTGGCAGAGGTAATATCTAAATGCAATTTAACAGATAGGTTGCCCTATTCAGCTTTTTAATATTATTTCTGCTACTGATATTGAAGTCTCATTAATTTAATACAAATAACATGAAGTCTTCCAATTTAAGCTTGTAGATCAACACGGAATGTGTAACATACAGCACAGCATGTACATTATTATGAATTTCATCTGTAAAGCAACAATGGTTTAACGCACTTAACACAGTCTGGAACATCTTGGCCAAAAGCATGAACACTATTTCAAACTTTGAAGAGATTGTCTTTGAACAAATGTGAATCTAATACCATTCTATTTTTCTGCACTGTGCAATGATGCTTGATTACCTATGTTACAACTTTTGTGCTTATATTAATAAAGGAATGTTGGGAATGTTTTTAGCATAGGTTTGATGCATAATCAGTTCTAACATTAGTGTTTACTACCTTTTTGCATGTAATACTTATTTACATTTCTGTATTGCCTTGACTAATTGGTGATGCCTCACTTTTGACTGTTTAAAATTTTGTACAGTTCCTGAGGAGCTTATCCATCCACACAATCCAGTGATATCTATGAGCATTCATGCATGCTGAGAAAGATGAGCCTCTGGTGTTGGTAGAGTAAAATGCATGTATTTATTTCTACACGGTACGTACACTCAAAATGGGTCATGAGCTTGCTAACTTTACTAATAAGAATAATAGACTTCTATTGACCAAGTAATAAATGAAGAATCACCACAAGGATTGTGTGGTTCAAGAAGAAGGCCCATCATCATTTCAATAACTAGGGATGGGCAGTAATTTGCATTGCCAAAATACTGAACAAATCAAAAAAATCAAGATGATGGATAATTTGAGCATTAACAATGCTTTCCATAACTCTAGAAATTACCAATGTTTGCATAATAATGCAGTAGTTGGAAGGATGTATGTAGAGTAAGCACGAGCAAGTTTCCAAAAGTGAGTGGTGTACAAAGAAGAGAGATTAAAATAGGTCATGTAGTGGGGATGGGGAGAAAGAGTTAAACTTGCCGCCCTTTAGTGACTAGGCCACAACCCATACCTAGGTGGGCCTCACTTTCCCCCATGGAAGTGGCCAGTACACCTGCTTTTATTGCGCACACCAGCCATGAAGGATATTACAGGGAGACCCTGGCCGTGTGTCCTTCTACACCATTGGCCTTGTAAGGGGCGTGCAGAACCTCCATTCTTTACAAGGCCCTGTGGAATCTCTGACATAAGGCCAAGTACTAATTTTCAGCTCTTCTGACACACTCCTGCTGGAATATTAGGGATGTGCATCCGGCAGGCTATGGATTTTTGGCCTCCTCATGTCTGTCAATCATGGTTGAACTAAATGGAGCGAGATTCTTTACAAATACCTTTAGAGTTGTAGGAAAGTAAGCCAAAATGGGTGAGCTTTCTCTGCACCATCAGGACATCATTGGGATGGAAAGGAGGATTGACTGAAGTTATGGGACACGGCTGTGGCGAGGGATCAGAAAGAACAGTTGCTGCAGGGACAGGAAACAGCTTTTCCGTCTTGTATTAAAGGGCATAGATAAAACTTTATTTAGTACCTCCTATGGGAATGGCAGTCCAGAATTGGTCACAGCTGAGCACTGGCCCCCCAAATTCAAATGCCATGCCTAAGCAGCATATGATTTCCTCAGTGGGTCAGTATTGCTTATTGTTGTCTGAGTTGCTATATGGAACAACATCTCTGAGGAGGAAATCCCTGCAGCACCAGGCACGTGGCTCTTGTCAGGAAGAAGCAATAGAACTCTTAATAGGTGTGGGGGGAAAGGAAAGGAAGGTCAAGGTGTAAATCAAACATTAAATTTAATTTTTGGTTTTCTATGCAGATAAGATACCCCCCAATTCAACCCTGATTTTTGAAGTTGAACTCTATGCAGTGAGACGAGGACCACGGAGCATGGAATCTTTCAATTCCATTGATTTGGACAATGATCGAAAGCTTTCTCGTGACGAGGTATGCAAATGTAATTCTGTAAAGAGTTGGTTATGCCGAACTTAAAAGGATAAGTTTATTCTGCTAAGGAAGAGTGGTGTGACTTTTTTTTAAAGGAACTACGTTGCCACTTTTGCACTGATGCACATGGGAAACTACATCACATTGGTGAAAATGTGGCAGTCTGTCTGCAGGCAAATGCTTTGTGCTGCTACTGCATGCCAAAAATGGATAATGTTCCATTCCTCCGCACTGGCATTCTCACCCTGATGAACACACAATTCAACTAAAAGGTTTTACAAAATATATGCATAATATTACATAATATTTGTTAAAGAATAAATGGTCTGAAAAGTAGCATCTAAAGGTTCCTATGTTAACGTCATTGAATGATACAGCACAGAAGGAGGCCATTCGGCCTATCGTGCCTGTGCCAGCTCCTTGGTAGAGCTATCCAATTAATCCCATTCCCCTGCTCTTTCTCCATAGCACTATTTTTTTCCCTGTCAAGTATTTATCCAATTCTCTTTTGAATGTTACTATTGAATCTGCTTCCACCACCCTTACAGGTAGTGCATTTCAGATTACAACAACTCACTGTGTTTTAAAAAAAAAAGTTTCCTCATGTTACCTCTGGTTCTTTTACCTTAAATCTGTATCCTCTGGTTACCGACCCTTCTGCCACTGGAAACAGTTAGAATAGAATCATAGAATGGTTACATCACAAAAGGAGGTCATTTGGCCCATCGAGCCCGTGCCAGTTCTCTGCAAGAGCACTTCAGCTAGTTCCACTCCCCCGCCCTTTCCCCGTAGCCCTGCAAATCTTTTTCCTTCAGGTACTTATCTAATTTCCTTTTGAAAGCCATGATTGAGTCTGCCTCCACCACCCTTTCAGGCAGTGCATTCCAGATCCTAACCACTCGCTGCGTAAAAAAAGTTTTTCCTCATGTCGCCTTTGGTTCTTCTGCCAATCACCTTAAATCTGTGTCCTCTGGTTCTCGACCCTTCCGCCAATGGGAACAGTTTCTCTCTATCTACTCTGTCTAGACTCCTCATGATTTTGAACACCTCTATCAAATCTCTTCTCAACCTTCTCTGCTCCAAGGAGAACAACCCCAGCTTCTCTAGTCTATCCACGTAACTGAAGTCCCTCATCCCTGCAACCATTCTTCTAAATCTTTTCTGCACTCTCTCTAAAGCCTTCACATCCTTCCTAAAGTACGGTGCCCAGAATTGGACACAATACTCCAGTTGAGGCCGAACCAGTGTTTTATAAAGGTTCATCATAACTTCCTTGCTTTTGTACTCTATGCCTCTATTTATGAAGCCCAGGATCCTGTAAGCTTTTTTTTAACCGCTTTCTCAACCTACCCTGCCACCTTCAACGATTTGTGCACATATACCCCCAGGTCTCTCTGTTCATGCACCCCCTTTAGAATTGTACCCTTTAGTTTATATTGTCTCTCCTCGTTCTTCCTACCAAAATGTATCACTTCGCACTTTTCTGCTTTAAATTTCATCTGCCATGTGTCCGCCCATTCCACCAACTTGTCTATTTCTCCTTATTTACTCTGGTTTTGATATTCATGATTTTGAACACCTCTATCAAATCTCCTCTTAACCTGCTCTGCTCTAAAGAGAGCAACCCTAGCTTCTCCAGTCTCTCCACATAACTGAAATCCCTCATCCCCGGTACCATTCTAGTAAATCTCATCTGCACCCTCTCCAAGGCCTTGACATCCTTCCTAAAGTATGGTTCCCAGAATTGAACACAATACTCTAACTGAGGCCTAACCAGTGTTTTATAAAGGTTCATCATAACGTCCTTGTTTTTGTACTCTATTCCTCTATTAATAAAGCAAAGGATCCCATATTTTTTTTAACAGTCTTCTCAACTTGTTCTGCCACCTTCAAAGATTTGTATACATACACCTCCAGGTCTCTCTGTTCCTGCACCCCCTTTGAAATTGTACTATTCAGTTCATATTGCCACTCCTCATTTTTCCTACCATCACTTCACACTGTGTTAAATTTCATCTGCCATGTGTCTGCCCATTTTACCAGTCTATGTCATCATGAAGTCTGTTACTGTCCTCCTCATTGTTTACTATATTTGAGTTTCATATCATCTGCAAACTTTGAAATTATGCCAAGTCCCAAGTCCAGGTCATTAATATATATCAAAAAGAGCAGTGGTTCTATTGCGACCGCTGGAGAACACCACTGTATACTTCCCTCCAGTCTGAAAAACAAGCGTTCACCACTGCTCTCTGCTTTCTGTCCCTTAGCTAATTTCATCTCCATGCTGCTATTGTCCCTTTAGCAAAATTAAAGCCCATGAGATTAATCAGTTTATTATGTGGTACTTTGTCAATACCTTTTGAAAGTCCATATACACATCAACCGCACTACCCTCATCAAACCTCTCCGTTACTTCATCAAAGAACTTGATCAAGTTGAATAATCTTGCTGAAAAACTACCTTATTTTTGTACCTGTGAGGTTAAGTCTTTTTTTTTGCAAGATCTATAATTGCCTTACTGCTATCTAGATTTGAAATGCATTCTTTTTTTTATTGAATTCAGTTACAGATGTATTTGCAGGAAGAGTTTAAGAGAGATACTAGGAACAAAGATCCTTTCTACAAAGATCGTGTTCTTGCTGATATACTCCAAAAAAACGATCATGATGGCGATGGCTTCATTTCTGCCAGAGAGTACAATGTTTTTCAGCATGATGAGCTGTAGAGATTTGTGCTCTAAAATAATTTCATTTCTACCTAACTGAAATGCAGTGTTTTTTGTAATACAACTGTGTTTTTTAAAATGCATTTCCTGTGTTACTGCAGAACGGAAAATATATTCTCTTAAAATGTTAACCTTTTTGATGCTTAGAAGTTATTTTTAAGCCTAATGTTATGGTTGATATTCACAGAGACTGTGGAACTGAATCAGTGTTTGGGATTTAAGCAATATTGTATTATGACCACTCAAATAAATGTTTTGAAAGGATCAGCTATAATCTCTTTTATGCCTCACTGTTGGGTATTGACAATTGATAAATTACTTGTTGAAACTACTGGCATTGTATAACTAATTACTGCTGTTAACAAAATGCGAACCAATGTATAAAAGGGCACAAGCTCTAAGGAAACTTAGGTTGCGAAAATAAAATCATCCTTCGTATTGTTCAGCTAATTCTTTTTTTTCAGGGGCACCATTAATCGGGGTAACTTCAAGAGAGCATATTCTCTACCTTCAACATCATTAAAAAGACAGGCACTCTCTGTTAAACAGAATCAATTCTGAAGCTTGTAACAAAAACACTGCCTTCAGGTTTGCCTGCTGCAGTGAACAAGGTGTTGAGGGCTGGTACGTCAGCCACAGGCTAGTGTGGGCTCTGATCCCCGAGTAAGGGTATGGCCACGTTAAGAACCTCTCCTTTAAAGATAATTGCACCTGGAGTGGAGGGAGACTTTCCCCAGCCAGGTGAGCAAAAAAGGAGAGGTTATGGGGCAGTAAGAGAAGAGAGGCTCTTGCAATCATGGAGGACACTGATATGAAGAACAGTTCACCTTTCAAGTGACCTGATGGAGGATCAGTATAGGCAGGCTCAGGACATAGTAAATCAGAACCAGGATGTATTCACATCTCGACCCGGGAGGACGAGGGCAATTTGCATGCAATTCTGGTTGCCATATTATAAAAAGGATATAGAGGCACTGGAGAGTGTACATGGAAGATTTACAAGGATGATACCAGAAATGTGAGGGTATACAGATCAGGAAAGGATGAACAGGCTGGGTCTCTTTTTTCTCTTTGAAAAAAGAAGGCTGAGGGGTGAACTAATAGAGGTCTTTAAAATTATGAAAGATTTTGATAGAGTGGATACAGAGAGAATGTTTCCACTTGTAGGGAAGAGCATAACTAGAGGCCATGAATATAAGAAAGTCACCAAGAAATCCAATAGGGAATTCAGAAGAAACTTCTTTACCCAAAGAGTGGTGAGAATGTTAAAAAAAAAACAAGCCTGAAGGCTTTGTGTCTTAATGCGAGGAGCATTCGTAATAAGGTGGATGAATTAGCTGCGCAAATAGATGTAAACGAATATGATTTGATTGGGATTACCGAAACATGGCTCCAGGGTGGCCAAGGCTGGGAACTCCACATCCAGGGGTACTCAATATTCAGGAAAGATAGGCAAAAAGGAAAGGGAGGTGGGGTAGCATTGCTGGTTAAAGAGGGGATTAACACAATTGAAAGGAAGGATATTAGCTCTGATGTGGAATCTGTATAGGTTGAACTGAGAAATAACAAGGGGCAGAAAACGTTAGTGGGAGTGATATATAGATCTCCAAACAGTAATGCGGAGGTTGGGGATGGCATTAAAAGGGAAATGAGAGAAACATGCAATAAGGACACAGCAGTCATCATGGGTGACTTTAATCTACATATAGATTGGGCTAACCAAATTAGTAACAATACTATGGAGGAGGAATTCCTGGAGTGTTTACGGGATGGTTTCCTGGACCAATATGTCGAGGAACCAACCAGAGGTCAGACCATCTTAGACTGGGTATTATGCAATGAGAAAGGATTAATTAGCGATCTTGTGCGAGGCCCCTTGGGTCGGAGCGATCATAATATGATAGAATTCTTCATTAAAATGGAGAGTGAAGTAGTTGACTCAGACTAAAGGAAGCTACAATGGTATGAGGTGCGAGTTGGGTAGGATTGATTGGGGAATGTCACTCAAAGGGTTGACGGTGGATAGGCAATGGCAAACATTCAAAGACCACATGGACGAACTACAGAATTTGTTCATCCCAGTTTGGCATAAGAATAAAACAAAAAGGGTGACTCAACCGTGGCTAACAAGGGAAATTAGGGATAGCATAAGATCCAAGGAGAGGGCATATAAATTGGCCAGAAAAAGCAGTAACCCTGAGGATTGGGAGCAGTTTAAGATTCAACAAAGGAGGGCAAAGGGATTAATCAAGAAGGGGGAAATAGAATACGAGAGTAAGCTTGCAGGGAACATAAAAACTGACTGTAAAAGCTTTTATAGATATGTGAAGAGAAAAAGATTAGTGAAATCAAGCATAGGTCCCTTGCGGTCAGAATCAGGGGAACTTATAATGGGGAACAAAGAAATGTCAGACCAATTAAATACATATTTTGGTTCTGTCTTCACAAAGGAGGACACAAATAACCTCCCAGAGATGTTGGGGAACATAGGGTCTGATGAAAGGGAGGTACTGAAAGAAATCAGTATTTGTAGGGAAATGGTGTTAGGGAAATTGAAGGCCGATAAATCCCCAGGGCCTGATAATCTACATCCTAGGGTACTTAAGGAAGTAGCCCTAGAAATAGTAGATGCATTGCTGCTCATCTTCCAACATTCGATGGAATCTGGAACAGTACCCATGGATTGGAGGGTAGCTAATGTTACCCCACTATTCAAAAAGGGTGGTAGAGAGAAAACGGGGAATTACAGACCGGTAAGCCTGACATCAGTAGTGGGGAAAATGCTAGAGTCCATTATAAAAGATGTAATAACTGAGCACTTGGAAAACAGTGACAGGATCGGACAAAGTCAACATGGATTTACAAAAGGTAAATCATGCTTGACTACTGGAATTTTTTGAGGATGTAATTGGTAGAATAGATAAGGGAGAAACAGTGTATTTGGACTTTCAGAAGGCTTTCGATAAGGTCCCGCATAAGAGATTAGCGTGCAAAGTTAAAGCACATGGGATTGGGGGTAAGGTACTGACTTGGATAGAGAACTGGTTGGCAGACAGGAAGCAAAGAGTTGGAATAAATGGGTCTTTTTTCGAGTGGCAGGCAGTAATTAGTGGGGTAACACAGGGATCGGTGCTCGGACCCCAGTTATTCACAATATATATTAATGATCTAGACGAGGGAACTAGATGTAATATCTCCAAGTTTGCAGACGACACAAAGCTGGGTGGGCGTGTGTGCTGTGAGGAGGATGCAGAGAAACTCCAGTATGATTTGGACAGGTTGGGTGATTGGGTAGATGCATAGCAGATACAGTATAATGTGGATAAATGCGAGGTTATCCACTTTGGTGGCAAAAACAGGAAGGCAGATTATTATCTGAACGGCAATAGATTGGGAAAAGGGGAAGTGCAATGAGACCTGGGTGTCCTTGTGCACCAGTCGTTGAAGATAATGGCCCAAAAATTAGTGCCGCTACGCGAGAGTACGCACTGCTTACTCTCGCGTATTCTGTCTCCAATTGCCGGTTTTCTGCATGCACTGCGCATGCGCTGAAAACCGGCACTTGGTGAATGGAAAAGGGGGCGGGTCCTAGGTGAACCGCGCGCGCGCTACAGGCTGCGCGCATGCAGTGCACTTAGTGGTTTCAACGCGCAGGTAAGTACGGAAGATTCTACACATAAAAAAGGAGGAGTAAGACCCACTTTTAACAAGGTAAGTAGTGAATTAAGTATTATTTTGAATTTTTTTTAACAGGTATATCTTTTTTAGAGACTTTAAAGACAGGTAAGTTTATTTTTATAACTTTTTAAAAGATTTTAAATTTTTTCAAAAATTTAATTTTTTATTTAAAATGGTTAATTTATTTAACTATACTTATTTTATTAATGTGATGGTTTTTTTTTAAAGTTTAATTGAGGTTTAGCGGTTCTTTTGGGGGGCTATAGTATTCATAGCTTTCACAGCACTTATGTGAAAGTTATGAATGGAAGATGGTGTGCTGCCATTGGCTCTAACTGAGTCACGTGATCCCACAGCTCGCACGAATTAACTACGCCTGTGGGATACGCAAGCCCAGCACAGCAGCTGTCCAGAACATCAAGTTCGTGCGAGCTGGAACTGAAAAAGCCAACGCGCAGTGAGAGATCGCGGGGAGGCCTTACCCTCGCACGAAGGCTTCCTCATGAATTTTTGGGCCAATAGTTGAGGGAGAGGAACATCCCGTGCTCTACCTGAGAAGGAAGTTGTTGTCTAGGGAACAACAGTACGCTATGGTTGCGAAGCAGTGCCGATCGATTAAATGGGCCGTAGAAACCTTGAGGTATTACTTGTTGGGTAATATTAATGATCAATCACGTGCCCCTCAAACGGATGTGGTCCAACAAAGAGACAAAATGCCCGTGTTAGCTGATGGTTTTTGTCTTATTGTTTTGACATGGAACACCAGGCAGGAGTGGCACATGGGAATGCCGATGCACTCTCCCGCGCATACTGCCTGGTGGCGCAGGCTGCTAGAGCCACTGGCTCTTTGCTAGGGGAAGGTGGGTAGGTGGATGTGTAGCAGGTTGAGTGCAGGACGGTACGTCCACCGCAAGGTGATAAGGGATCTGATCCCCGAGTAAGGGTATGGCCCCTTTAAGAACCACCCCTTTAAAGATAATTGCACCTGGAGTGGGAGACGACTTACCCCAGCCAGGTGAGCATAAAAGGGGAGGTTCAGGGGAAGTGAAGGTTGAGAGAGGCTGGGAGTTGAGCTAAAAGACGTATGGTGTGATCTTGCTTTGTGTTATGTGCATTAAAAGGGGTTTGGAACTTGGATTGATCAAGGACTACTGCTTGTAAAAGAAAGAAGGCTACAGGATGGTATAGGACCCTGAAACCAGAGGCAATCCAGAGGCACAATTCCTATCCTTCTGTTGCGATAGGAAAAACTTAATGAGTGCCTTAAAACCAAAGGTTCATCTATCTCATGTCCGAAAGATAATTTGATTAAAAAAAACATAGTTCAATAGATGAGGACATCTGGAAAAAAAAGTTTCCCTGTCACAGCATTTAAATGCAATTTTTCATAAGGCAGGGTCCAAGATACTAAGCAGAGGTACCAAATTCCATTTCTGAGATGGAAAATATACCTATCAACTTGGGTAGGCTTTATTTAAAATAGAGAGTAAAACTTAATTTTTTAGCACTGATTTTCCTGGACGACGTTGGTATTGTTTTCTGGAATGCCTTTGATTGCAAAACCTGCTAGTGACACGAGCAAAACACTCATATATTTGAATAAAAAGATTTAGCATTTGTTAAAGATTACTGGGCTTGCTTGAGATTATAGCAAATTCAATGTGATATGCAAAGATCTGCAATTGTAAAGTACACATGCTTTTTTTTCCATCTATATATGCTCTGGCGATTCTGTATCCAATTTACTTCACCTGAGGAAGGAGTGATAGCTCCGAAAGCTTGTGATTTCAAATAAAACTGTTGGACTATAACCTGGTGTTGTGCGACCTCTCAATTTTGTCCACCCCAGTCCAACACCGGCATCTCCGCATATGTAAAGAGCCCAGAGCTGAAAGGGAACATGATTAAAAAGCACTGGAAATTAGTAAAACTCACTAAAACTATATTTATCCTTCCTTAAAAATGCTAGAATCCACAGGGTCTGCCTCTAGAAGTAAGATAAATTCCAATGCTAGGAGCGAACAACTTTTCAAAACTGGAGGAAAAATGAGCTTGTTTGATGCTGCAGTGCCAAGTGCTTTATCAAGTCAGAACAGGTCACATGCATCATCATACAGCATGATGTCATGATGCAAATTTTAATGGATGTACTTAGGATGTCGTTTCTGTGGAACGTGTCAAGGTTGATTAAGTTCCTAAGTTTGTGAAGCGTGTCAGAGTAAAGAATATATAGGATAAACACAGGAAAAATATGATCAAAAGGATGCACTAATGAACTAATTAAAATGTGAATAAAGGCTAGATGATATTTTGCAATGCTGTATCTCAAATTATCTAAAGGCTTTGTTCTGTTACACCCTACCTCCAAGGTCAGCATAATAAACTAATCAGCAAAAACTTCAGTTATATAGCACCATTAATGTAGAAAATGCTCCATGGTGTTTTACAGAGGAGGGGGAGATAAATAAGCATAGAAAGGGCATATATGCCTAGTTGTGGAGGAACAAATTAGGAGGGATGACCGCAAGCTTGGTTGGAAAGGTGAGTTTTGAGAACTTATTTAAAGGTGAAGAGAGAGGCGGTGAAAGGGTCTAGGAAAGGAGCTCCAGAGAGTAGGGTCATGGCAACCAAAGGCTTTGCAACCAATGGTGGGATGAGAGCAGGGTGGATACACAAAAGCTCAAAGTTGAAGGATTGAAAGGTGCAGGATGGAATAAAATGTTACTTTATAACGGCTCAGTTCGGCAGCGCATAAATGTTAACTTTCTCTCGGCTCAGTTCGGCAGCAGCAATCTCTTTTCCCCACCCCTCTCCCTATTGTTGGTAATATTTAACATTAAACCATCATCAGCCATGTCTAAGTTTAAAGCTCGGTGGGTGCCGACTGTTGACAAACTCCAAGAGCTTTCGCTTCTCAAGCACACCAGCTATACGTGAGGAACCCAGAGCCGAGCCGGACCCCAACATCAAATCACCACATCGAAGACCAGAAACGTGCTAGAAATTACTGGAAACCACGAGTATCTTTACTTCTAATAATTACAAAGATGATTTATTTCACGAACAAACCACATTAATATATCAGAGTGACTGCTGCCAACGAAGTCCGGCGAGAACAACCAAGAAACCATTGGAACTGCGCATGCGCAACGACTTTATTTCGTTGGCAGCAATCGCAGCCATTGGATAAATACAAAAATGAGAAGTCGCACAACACCAGGTTATAGTCCAACAGATTTATTTAATTTTACAAGCTTTCGGAACAGTTCGCTCCTTCGTCAGGTAAGTTAGCAGTGAGAGAATCTCCCAGAATTCACAATTTAAACACAGACAAAATATATTCAAATCTTTCCTACATCAAAGAGCACAGCCAAGACAATGAGATGTGTCCCAGGGGGTCCAACGTGTCAAACCACAGCAAAAAACCGCATAGACCTCCTCAGAAGACGAACACGGGACACAACCAACAGAGTACCCTACGTCGTCCAGTACTTCCCCGGAGCGGAAAAACTACGCCATGTTCTTCGCAGCCTTCAACATGTCATCGATGACGACGAACACCTTGCTAAGGCCATCCCCACGCCTCCACTACTCGCCTTCAAGCAGCCGCCTAACCTCAAAAGTACCATCGTTCGCAGCAGATTACCCATCTTTCAGGCGAACAGCAACCAAGACACCACACAACCCTGCCACGGCAACCTCTGCAAGACATGCCAAATCATGGACACAGATACCATCATCACACGTGAGGACACTACCCACCAGGTACACGGTACATACTCATGTGACTCGGCCAACGTTGTCTACCTGATACGTTGCAGTAAAGGATGCTCCAGAGCATGGTACATCGGCGAGACCATGCAGACACTGAGACAACGTATGAATGGACGCCGCGCAACAATCGCCAGGCAGGAGGGTTGCCTCCCAGTCGGGGAACACTTCAGCAGCCAGGGGCATTCAGCCTCGGATATGCGGGTAAGCGTTCTCCAAGGCGGCCTTCGAGATACACGACAGCGCAAAATCATAGAGCAGAAACTGATAGCCAAGATCCGCACTCATGAGGATGGCCTCAATCGCGATATCGGGTTCATGTCACGATACAGAACGTGACTTGACATCATGGCCGGTCTTCCCAGGTGTTTTTTTTTAAAAAGACTAACACAAGAACCTACACAGATTGACAGGATATGCAGCCAGCAGGTGGTTTGACACGTTGGACCCCCTGGGACACATCTCATTGTCTTGGCTGTGCTCTTTGATGTAGGAAAGATTTGAATATATTTTGTCTGTGTTTAAATTGTGAATTCTGGGAGATTCTCTCACTGCTAACTTACCTGACGAAGGAGCGAACTGTTCCGAAAGCTTGTAAAATTAAATAAATCTGTTGGACTATAACCTGGTGTTGTGCGACTTCTCATTTTTGTCCACCCCAGTCCAACGCCGGCATCTCCACATCATGGATAAATACAGGAAGGGAAAGAAATTTCAGGGTTACGGGGAAAGAGCAGGGGAGTGGGACTCATTAGATAGCTCTTTCAAAAGAGGTGCGATGGGCCTAATGGCCTCCTGTGCTGTATCATTCTGTGATTCTTTATTCCAGAGATAAGATGCCGTGTAGTCTGAAGGAGTTGAAGATGAGGACGGGATTTTAAATTTAATTTGGTGGCCTGGACTCCAATTTAGATCACCAAAAATGAGGATGATGAGCAAGCAGGACAACTGAAATTGATCAACTGGATCCGAATAGAAGATTTCTACTGGGTAGGATTGGGTCACACAGAAACAAATGAAGATATTAGGCATTTATATAAAAGGCAAACAAACTAAAAGCAACTTTTTCTTATGGTTGTTATTTACAAAGTTGAATAAAATATTGGATAATTTATAGTTCAAGTGACGCAATGAATAGTTTATATGATTCTCAGATTGAAGCCGTACAAAAGATTCTACTCTTCTAATTACAGAATTTGGAATAAGTGACCTTGATCAGGGTTAAATTGCTTGGATACATTGACTG
Organism: Squalus acanthias; assembly: GCA_030390025.1. Lineage (NCBI taxonomy): Eukaryota > Metazoa > Chordata > Chondrichthyes > Squaliformes > Squalidae > Squalus > Squalus acanthias. The sequence goes on along the minus strand of CM059427.1, from coordinate 20,486,431 downwards.
TTAGAAAGTTAGTTACTTATTCCACACATTTATATTTTTACAAATTTTAGTTTTTTTAAATATGAATACATTTTGAAATTTTAATCGCTAAATGTGTCAGACTTTGGATTTTTTTTCCTACTATTTTTGCTCTGTAAGTTCACTTGTGAAATAAAGCAGCTTAAAAATTTGTATCTGGCCTCATCTCACCAAGTGCTTTCTTAGTCTGTCTTCAAAAAGATTGGAGAAGCACGGGTTCAAAGACATGCATATCTGTTGTGGGCCACAAGGGGGACCTCTTGTTATCCTCCTAGTTTATGCAAGATATTGGGAATATGAAACACAGTCCTAAACGTAAGATGCTCAGACCATTTATAAGAGTACTGCTGTACCTGAGAGAATATCTACGGCAGGACTCTGAACAAAACAGAAACAATGAGATTTTTTCTAATGTCCAAATCAAAAGCATTTGAATCAGTGAGGCTAGCAGCCCAAAGAAAAAGCAAAGGAGAGAAAGTTTCAGCTAAAAAAGCATGAGTTACAATTAGAGCTTGAACGACATGAATAGGAAGAATGCAAACGGTAAGAAGAGCAAGGCTAGAGGAGATATGCAAGCAGAAGTCAAAGATCTGAAGACGATGAGGCTGCTTTTTCACAGCAGCACATAACATGCTGCCTGGTGCAAGACTATATCATTACATAAAAAGCAAAGTTGCCTGCATTTGGGGACTGTGGATGACCACAGAGATACCTGTGACCAGAGGTTGGCTGGAATATTTTGGTTGCGCAGGAGTCACATGAATGGAACTTTATTCATCCAGGCCATTCGACATTTTACTAAGGATTGATGTAGATACACCAAGGGACCATTCACTGGGCATGGCTGCCTCATCTAGGTGGCGATGGACAGGCAGAGGCAGCCGTTACAGAACTCCGGAGTAACAGCCGGCTACTGTCTCACAATGAAGCTGAAGGTATGCAGTGACCCAGCCGGATGGATCACCCAGGCAATTAAGGGTCTGCCAGATGGCACAGGCACATTCTAGTATGTCACATTTTAGGATATTTTGACTATTTCTCCATGGAAAGGCTTTAGGGGAAGAAGTTACATTTAAATATTGGGTTTTTAACACGTAGTTTATCCACATAGGTTTATTGAAAAAGGCACTGAGACAATAGGTGGTTAAAATGCTAATAAGTTAATGTTTTACGTTGCTTCCTCAAACACTGTGAACAATAAGCAACTTGTTAGGTTGTAATCGGTAAACACCTCACACCCATTATGTTGGGAAGTCGCTGGTCTCTTCTGACTGTGAACACTGGGTGATTAAAATCACAGAGGTACAGAGAATAAGTCAGGTTTTTAAACAGAAGCTGTGAAGACAAAGCTTTGGCCAGCCTCAGAAGAAGAATGCTGAAGGGTAGTTGACAATTATTTTGTTTAGGCCAAGTAAGACAAGCCACTTATGTGGGAAGTACAGTGTTATTATTATTTTATATTATTGCATGAAGACAAGTTGTACTAATTGAATTAAATGAGTCTGATCATTACTGTGACTGTATGCTATGATATAAAGCAGTTTAATGATTTCCTCGAACCACTGCTCTCGTCGCATCCTGATATCCACGCTCAATGCCACACGCCACCACATGAACACTCTCGACCTCTCTCTTCAGCAGCACCGACTCACTCTATCTCAAAGCTGTCCTGGTCCGCAGTTCCATTTCATCCTTCGCCTCATCCAGCATTTTAACAAAAAACTTTTTTTCTTCCTTTCAGGTGTCAAGGATCACAAGCTTCAACAACTCTTGGACACCAACACCCCTCGGAACCTTCTTCCCCTTCACTTTCCTCTGACCCCATCCCTCCTTCCAATCTCACCCTTTGCCGTGTTTTCACTATCCCTCCTGACCTTCCCTTCTCCGAATGATCAGTCCTCAGCAAAGGCCTTGGCTTCATCCCCTTTACACCCCCACTTCAATTAATTTTGAGCTCGGCATGATGATGAGCTCTTCTTCTGTCACCTTCGCCTCCGTGCCCACTTCTTTGGCCAGGAGTCTTCCCCCTGCACAGCAGATACTTTCTCCCATCTTCAGAATTCCTGTTCCAACTTGACCCCTCCCTCTGGCCTCTTACCCTCTCTAGATCTTTTCATTGGGAACTGCCGGTGTGACATGGGCTTTTTCAATTTTTATACTCCACTCACTCACTCTAACCGACCTACCTCTGAACTTGTAGCACTCTGTTTTCTCAGGACCAGCCCTAACTATGTCATTAAATCTGCTGACAAGGGTGGCGCTGTTGTTGTTTGGCGAACCTACCTCTACCTTGCGGAGGTTGAACGCCAACTCTCTTGACACCTCCTCCAATCTCCCCCTGGACCACAATCCTACCACTGAATATCAAACCATCGTTTCCCAAACTGTCACTGACCTCATCTCCTCTGGAGATCTTCCCTCCATAGCCTCCAACCTCAAAGACCCCCAACTCTGCACAGCCCACTTCTACCTCCTTCCCAAGATCCACAAACAGGACTGCCCTGGTAGACCCATTGTTTCAGCCTGTTCTTGCCTCGTGGAACTGATTTCTTCCTATCTTGACTCTATTTTTTCTCCCCCTTTCCAATCTCTTCCCAACTACATCCGCGACTCTTCCGACGCCCTCCGCCACCTTAACAGTTTCCAGTTTCCTGGCCCTAAACGTCTCGTATTCACTATGGACGTCCAATCCCTCTACACCTCCATCCCCCACCAGGATGGCTTGAGGCAATGTTCCTGTTAAGCTGACCGGCCGCACAGCGGTCTGGAGATCCCGCACAGCGGTCTGGAGGTCCCGCACAGCGGTCTGGAGGTCCCGCACAGCGGTCTGGAGGTCCCGCACAGCGGTCTGGAGGTCCCGCACAGCGGTCTGGAGGTCCCGCACAGCGGTCTGGAGGTCCCGCACAGCCAGCTCACCGGCTTGTAAATGGAAAAAACGTGCATGCACATAAATTTGAATGGGCCACGCAGCCTGTTAAAGGGGCCACGGACCCCCCCCAAAAATTAGAGAGAACATTGCCTGAGGGCCCTCCGCTTCTTCCTTGAACGGAGGCTCAACCAGTCCCCATCCACCACCTCCTGGCTGAATTTGTTCTCACATTGAACAACTTCTCCTTTGACTCCACTCATTTCCTCCAAATAAAAGGTGTGCTTTGGGAACCCGTATGGGTCCTAGCCATGCCTGCCTTTTCTTCGGATATGTGGAACATTCTTTGTTCCAGTACATCTTTTTCTGGTACATTTTTTTTATTCGTTTATGGGATTTGGGCGTCGCTGGCAAGGCCAGCATTTATTGCCCATCCCTAATTGCCCTCAAGAAGGTGGTGGTGAGCCGCCTTCTTGAACTGCTGCAGTCCGTGTGGTGAAGGTACTCCCACCGTGCTGTTAGGTAGGGAGTTCCAGGATTTTGACCCAGCGATGATGAAGGATCAGCGATATACTTCTAAGTCAGGATGGTGTGTGACTTGGGGGGGAACTTGGAGATGGTGGTGCTCCCATGCGCCTGCTACCCTTGTCTTTCTAGGTGGAAGTGGTCGCGGGTTTGGGAGGTGCTGCCGAAAAAGCCTTGGCGAGTTGCTTTAGTGCATCTTGTAGATGGTACACACTGGAGCCACGGTACGCCAGTGGTGGAGGGAGTGAATATTTAAGGTGGTAGATGGGGCGCCAATCAAGCAGGCTGCTTTGTCCTGGATGGTGTTGAGCTTCTTGAGTGTTGTTGAAGCTGCACTCATCCAGGCAAGTGGAGAGTATTTCATCACACTCCTTACTTGTGCCTTGTAGATGGTAGAAAGGCTTTGGGGAGTCAGGAGGTGAGGCACTCGCCGTAGAATACCTAGCCTCTGACCTGCTCTTGTTGCCACAGTATTGATGTGGCTGGTCCAGTTAAGTTTCTTGTCAATGGTGACCCCCCCCAGGATGATGTTGGTGGGGGATTCGGCTATGATATTGCCATTGAACGTCAAGGGGAGGTGGTTAGACTCTCGCTTGTTGGAGATAGTAATTGCCTGGCACTTCTGTGGCCCGAATGTTACCTGCCACTTATCAGCCCAAGCCTGAACATCATCCAGGTCTTGTTGCATGTGGGCATGGACTGCTTCATTATCTGAGGAGTTGTGAATGGCACTGAACACTGTGCAGTCATCAGCGAACATCCCCATTTCTGACCTTATGTTGGAGGGAAGGTCATTGATGAAGCAGCTGAAGATGGTTGAGCTTAGGACACTGCCCTGAGGAACTCCTGCAGCGATGTCCTGGGGCTGTGATGATTGACCTTCAATCACCACAACCATCTTCCTTTGTGCTAGGTATGACTCCAGCCAGTGGAGAGTTTTCCCCCCGATTCCCATTGACTTCAGTTTTACTAGGGCTCCTTCATGCCACAATCGGCCAAATGCTGCCTTGATGTCAAAGGCAGTCACTCTCACCTCACCTCTGGAATTTAGCTCTTTTGTCCATGTTTGGACCAAGGCTGTAATGAGGTCGGGAGCCGAGTGGTCTTGGCAGAACCCAAACTGGGCATCAGTGAGCAGGTTATTGGTGAATAAGTGCCGCTTGATAGCACTGTCGATGATACCTTCCATCACTTTGCTGATGATTGAGAGTAGACTGATGGGGCAGTAATTGGCCGGATTGGTTTTGTCCTGCTTTTTGTGGACAGGACATACCTGGGCAGTTTTCCACAATGTCGGATAGATGTCAGTGTTGTAGCTGTACTGGAACAGCTTGGCTAGAGGCGCGGCTAGTTCTGGAGCACAAGTCATCAGCACGATAGCCGGGATGTTGTCAGAGCCCATAGCCTTTGCTGTATCCAGTGCGCTGAGCCGTTTCTTGATATCATGTGGAGTGAATCAAATTGGCTGAAGTCTGGCTTCTGTGATGGTGGGGACCTCGGGAGGAGGCCGATATGGATCATCCACTCGGCACTTCTGGCTGAAGATGGTTGCAAACGCTTCAGCCTTGTCTTTTGCACTCACGTGCTGGGCTCTACCATTATTGAGGATGGGGATATTCATGGAGCCTCCTCCTCCCGTTAGTTGTTTAATGGTCCACCACCATTCACGACTGAATGTGGCAGGACTGCAGAGCTTTGATCTGATCCGTTGGTTGTGTGATCGCTTAGCCCAGTCTATAGCATGCTGCTTTCACTTTTTAGCATGCATGTAGTCCTGTGTTGCAGCTTCCCAAGGTTGGCATCTCATTTTTAGGTACGCCTCGTGCTGCTCCTGGCATGCTCTTCTACACTCCTTATTGAACCAGGGTTGGTCCCCTGGCTTGATGGTAATGGCAGAGTGAGGGATATGCCGGGCCATGAGGTTACAGATTGTGGTGGAACACAATTCTGCTGCTGCTGATGGCCCACAGCGCCTCATGGATGCCTAGTTTTGAGCTGATAGATCTGTTCTGAATCTATCCCATTTAGCACGGTGATAGTGCCACACAACACGATGGAGGGTGTCCTCAGTGTGAAGATGGGACATCGTCTCCACAATGACTGTGCGGTGGTCACTGCTACCAATGCTGTCATGGACAGATGCATCTGCGACAGGTAGATTGGTGAGGACGAGGTCAAGTAGGTTTTTCCCTCATGTTGGTTCTCTCACCACCTGACTGGCAGCTATATCCTTCAGGACTTCGGCAGTAGTAAAAGCAGCGGGAGTGGCTGAGATACAAGTGTAAAGAAGTAAAAAGTAATCGAAGTGTGACATCACCAGAAAGCAGGTAAGTGATTGGTTGGTGAGTATTTCTCTATTGCTCGCTTTTTTCCAAACTTGGGCGTCTAAATTTAAGTGCCTTGGTGTAGATTAAAAGATATACGGGTTCCAAAGTGACACCGGCGCAGGGGAAGAAGCTGATTGGTGAGTAGTGGGTCTGTGCTTTTTTTTTCAATTTTAAGTCTATTTCTTTTAAGTTAAGGTAGTTCGGGAGAGCGAGAATCCGAGAGTTTAAATTTGAGGTAAGAGTTTTTTAATTAAAAGTATGACGGGGACCTCAGTCCCATGCGTTGCATGGCCTGCAGCATGTGGGAATTCCTAGACGCTTCTTGCAGTCAGGATGAACACATGTGCAATAAGTGCCAACGGTTTGGCCAACTTGAGATCCGGTTTTCGGAGCTCGAGCGTCAGCTGGAGGCACTGCGGTGTATCTGCGAGGCTGAGAGTTACGTGGATTGCATGTTTTTAGACGTGGTCACCCCGCAGCTTAAGAAAGTGCAGTCAGAGAGGGAATGGGAGACCACCAGTCAGAAGAAGGGGGGCAGGCAGGGAGTCAGGAAAGCCCCAGAGTGCATCTCACTCAACAACCGTTTTTCTGTGTTGGAAAACGGTGAAAGTGACGGTTCCTCTGGGGAGTGCAGCCAGAGCCAAGTTCATGGCACTGTGGGTGGCTCAGCTGCACAAGGGGGGAGGAGTAAGAGTGGAAGGGCAATAGTGGTAGGAGACTCAATAGTGAGGGGTGCAGACAGGCGTTTCTGCGGCCGCAGACGTGACTCCAGGATGGTATGTTGCCTCCCTGGTGCCAGGGTCAAGGATGTCACTGAACGGCTGCAGGGCATTCTGAAGGGGGAAGTTGAACAGTCAGAGGTCGTGGTTCACATTGGTACCAATGACATAGGTAGAAAGAGGGATGAGGTCCTGCAACAAGAATTTAGGGAGCTAGGTAGCAGATTAAAAAAGCAGGACCTCAAAGGTTGTAATCTCTGGATTACTCCCGGTGCCATGTGCTAGTGAGTATAGGAATAGGAGGATAGAGCAGATGAATGCATGGCTAAAAGTTGGTGCCGGAGGGAGGGCTTTAGTTTCCTGGATCACTGGGTCTGTTTCTGGGGAAGGTGGGACCTGTACAAGTCGAATGGGTTGCACCTGAACCAGAACGGAACCAACATCCTTGCGGGGAGCTTTGCTAGTGCTGTTGGGGGGGGGTTTAAACTAACTTGGCATGGGGATGGGATACAGAGTGGAGCTATAGTAGGGGGTGATGCACAGCCAAATATAGAGGAAAAAACAAGTCAGTCTGGAAGGCAGAGCAAATATGTAATGGCACAAGGGAGTATGGCAAGGCTGAATGGCATTTGCTTTAATGCAAGGAGTCTTGCGAGTAGGGCAGATGAATTGAAGGTGTTGATGAACACATGGGAGTATGATATTGTTGCTATCACAGAGACATGGTTGAGGGAGGGGCAGGACTGGCAGCTCAATATTCCGGGGTATAGAATCTTCAGGCGAGACAGAGGTGGGTGTAAAAGAGGAGGGGGTGTCGCAATATTAATCAAGGAGTCAATTACTGCAGTAAGGAGGGATGATATCTTAGCAGGTTCCTCTAATGAGGCCATATGGGTAGAACTTAAAAACAAAAAGGGGGCAAGCACTTTGCTGGGAGTGTACTATAGGCCCCCAAACAGTCAGGGGGAGATAGAGGAACAGATATGTAGGCAAATCTCAGAGAAGTGTAGAAATAATAGTAGGGGATTTCAACTTCCCCAATATTAACTGGGATAGTCAGAGTGTGAGAGGCTTAGGGGTGCGGAATTCTTAAAGTGCATCCAGGAGAGCTTTTTGAGCCAGCATATAGACAGCCCTACAAGAGACTGGACCTAATTCTAGGGAATGTAGCCGGGAAAGTGGTAGAAGTGTCAGTAGGAGAGCATTTTGGTGGCAGTGACCATAATTCGGTGAGATTTAAGGTAGTCATGGAAAAGGACAAAGATGGCGTGGAAATAAAGGTTCTAAATTGGGGGAAGGCCGATTTTAATATGATAAGGCAGGATCTGGCCAAAGTGGACTGGGATCAGCTACTTGTAGGAAAATCCACATCAGAGCAGTGGGAGTTATTCAGAAAGGAAATAGAGAGAGTACAGCGCCAACATGTTCCCGTAAAGGTCAAAGGCGAGACCAACAAGTCCAGGGAACCCTGGATGTCAAGGGATATACAAGAATGGATTAGGAAAAAAAGGGAGGCTTTTGGCAGATACAAAGGACTAAAAACAGTGGAAGCCCTAGAGGAGTATAGAAAGTGCAGGAGGTACTTAAAAAAGAAATTAGGAGAGCGAAGAGGGGGCATGAAAAAACACTGGCGGGCAAAATAAAGGAAAATCCCGAGGTGTTTTATAAGTATATTAAGGGCAAGAGGATAACCAGGGAAAGAGTAGGGCCCATTAGGGACCAAAGTGGCAATCTGTGTGTAGAGCCGGAAGATGTAGGTGAGGTTTTAAATGAATATTTTGCATCTGTGTTCACTATGGAAAAGGACGATGTAGGCATAGAAATCAGGCAGGGGGATTGTGATATACTTGAACAAATTAGCATTGAGAGGGAGGAGGTACTAACGGTTTTAGCGGGCTTAAAAGTGGATAAATCCCCAGGCCCAGATGAGATGTATCCCAGGCTGCTGTGTGAGGCAAGGAAGGAGATTGCAGGGGCTCTGACACAAATTTTCAGAACCTCTCTGGCCACAGGGGAGGTGCCAGAGGACTGGAGGACAGCTAACGTAGTACCATTATTCAAGAAGGGTAGTAGGGATAAACCAGGGAATTACAGGCCAGTGAGCCTAACATCAGTGGTAGGGAAATTATTGGAAAAAATTCTGAGGGACAGAATTAGTCTCCACTTGGAGAGGCAAGGATTAATCCAGGATAGTCAGCATGGCTTTGTCAGGGGGAGATCATGTCTAACCAATTTGATTGAATTTTTCGAGGGGGTGACTAGGTGTGTGGATGAGGGTAGTGCAGTTGATGTAGTCTACATGGACTTCAGTAAGGCTTTTGACAAAGTCCCACATGGGAGACTGGTCAAGAAGGTAAGAGCCCATGGGATCCAGGTCAATTTGGCACATTGGATCCAAAATTGGCTTAGTGGCAGGAGGCAGAGGGTGATGGTCAAAGGTTGTTTTTGTGACTGGAAGCCTGTGTCCAGTGGTGCACCGCAGGGACAGGTGCTGGGTCCTTTGCTGTTTGTAGTGCACATTAATGATTTAGATATAAATGCAGGAGGTATGATCAGTAAGTTCGCAGATGACACGAAAATTGATGGAGTGGTAAATAGCGAGGAGGGAAGCCTCAAGCTACAGGACGATATAGATGGGTTGGTCAGATGGGCAGAACAGTGGCAAATGGAATTTAACCCTGAAAAGTGTGAGGTGGTGCATTTTGGGAGGACTAACAAGGCAAGGGAATACACAATGAATGGTAGGATCCTAGGAAGGACAGAGGATCAGAGGGATCTTGGTGTGCATGTACATGGATCCCTGAAGGCAGCAGGACAGGTAGATAAGGTGGTTAAAAAGGCATATGGGATACTTGCCTTCATTAGTCGAGGCAGACAATATAAGAGCAGGGAGGTTATGATGGAGCTGTACAAAACGCTAGTTAGGCCACAGCTGGAATACTGTGTGCAGTTCTGGTCGCCACACTATAGGAAGGATGTGATTGCATTGGAGCGGGTGCAGAGGAGATTCACCAGGATGTTACCTGGGTTGGAGCGCTTCAGCTATGAAGAGAGACTGGACAGGCTGGGGTTGTTTTCCTTAGAGCAGAGAAGGCTGAGGGGGGACCTGATTGAGGTGTACAAAATTATGAGGGGCATAGATAGGGTAGATAGAAATGAACTTTTCCCCTTAGTAGAGGGGTCAATAACCAGGGGGCATAGTTTCAAGGTAAGGGGCAGGAGGTTTAGAGGAAAAACTTCTTCACCCAGAGGGTTGTTGGAATCTGGAACTCACTGCCTGAAAGGGTGGTAGAGGCAGGAACCCTCATAACATTCAAGAAGCATTTAGATGAGCACTTGAAACGCCATAGCATACAAGGCTACGGACCACGTGCTGGAAAATGGGATTAGAATAGACAGGGCTTGATGGCCGGTGCAGACACGATGGGCCGAAGGGCCTCTTTCTGTGCTGTATAACTCTATGACTCGGCCAGTAGTGGTGTTACCGAGCCACTCTTGGTGATGGACATTGAAGTCCCCCACCCAGAATACATTCTGTGCCCTTGCTACTCTCAGTGCTTCTTCCAAGTGGTGTTCAACAGGGCGGAGTACTGATTCATCAGGTGAGGGAGGGTGGTAATTAGCAGGAGGTTTCCTTGCCCATGCTTGACCTGAAGCCATAAGACTTCATGGGGTCCGGAGTCAATGTTGAGGATTCCCAGGGCCACTCCTTCCCGACTGTATACCACTTCACCGCCACCCCTGGTGAGTCTGTCCTGCCGGTGATGGAGGAGTTTGGGACATTGGCTGAAATGTATGATTCTGTGAGTATGACTAGGTCAGGCTGTTGCTTGACTAGTCTGTGGGTCAGCTCTCCCACTTTTGGCACAAGTCCCCAGATGTTGGTGAGGAGGACTTTGCAGGGTTGTGTGTGCCATTGCCGTGTCCGTAGCCGGTGTCGAGGTCGATGCCGGGTGGTCCGTCCAGTTTCATTCTTATTATTTTGTTTTTTAGCGGTTTGTTACAACTGAGTGGCTTGCTAGGCAATTTCAGAGGGCAGTTAAGAGTGAACCACATTGCTGTGGGTCTGGAGTCATATATAGGCCAGACCAGGTAAGGGCGGCAGATTTCCTTCCCTAAAGGACATTAGTGAACCAGATGGGTTTTTACGACAATCCGATAGTTTCATGGTTACCATTACTGATACTAGCTTTTTATTCCAGATGTTTTTCTAATTAACTGAATTTAAATTCCCCAGCTGCCGTGGTGGGATTTGAACTCACGTCACTGAGTCATTAATCCAGGCCTCTGGATTACTAGCCCAGTGACATTACCAGTACGCTACCGGTGCCGTTTCCTGCTCTCGTCCCGAACTGGAAAATTTCATCAACTTTGCTTCCAATTTCCACCCTTCCCTCACCTTCACATGTCCATCTCCGACTCTTGTCATGGCTCAGTTGGTAGCACTCTCACCTCTGAGTCAGAAGGTTGTGGGCTTTTAAGTCCCACTCCAGAGGCTTGAGCACAAAAATCTAGGCTGACACTCCACTGCAGTACTGAGGGAATGCTGCACTGTCAGAGGTGCCATCTTTCGGATGAGACGTTAAACCGAAGTGCCGTCTGCCATTTCAGGTGGGCGTAAAAGATCCCACGGCACAATTTTTTCAAAGAACAGTAGGGGAGTTCTCCCTGGTGCCCTGGTCAATTATTATCCCTCAATCCACATCACTAAAAAACAGATTATCTGGTCATTATCACATTGCTGTTTGTGAGAGCTTGCAGTACGCAAATTGGCTGCCACGTTTCCTACATTGCAACAGTGACTACACCTCAAAAGTACTTCATTAGCTGTAAAGTGCTTTGGGACGCCCTGTGGTTGTGAAAGGCGCTATGTAAATGCAAGTCTTTCGTTCTTTCTTCCTTTCTTCCTCGACCTCTCTAACGCCATTTCTGGGGATTGGCTGTCGACAAATATCTACTATAAGCCCACCAACTCCCACAGCTACCTTGACTACACTTCTTCCAGCCCCGCTTCCTGCAAGGACTATATTCCATTCTCCTAGTTTCTCCGTCTCCGTCGTATCTGTTCTGACGATGCCACCTTCCATACCAGTGCTTCCGATATGTCTTCCTCTTTCCTCAACTGAGGATTTTCCTCCACCGTGGTTGACAGGGCCCTCGACCTTGTCCGTTCCATTTCCTGCACTTCTGCTCTCACTCCTTCTCCTCCCTCCCAGAACCACGATAGGGCTCCCCTTGTCCTCACCTTCTACCCCACCAGCCTCCACATTCAACGGATCATCCGCCGCCATTTCAGTAAAGTCAGTAAATATATTCAAGAAGGAGTTAGATATATTTCTTAAGGCTAAAGGGATCAAGGGATATGGGGAGAAGGCAGGGGCAGGGTACTGAGTTTGGATGATCAGCCATGATCTCATCGAATGGCGGAGCAGGCTTGAGGGGCCGAATGGCCTACTCCTGCTCCTATCTTCTATGTTTCTATGTTTCTATTTCCACCACCTCCAACGTGATGCCACCAACAAACACATCGTCCCCTCCCCTTTCAGCATTCAGAAGGGACCATTCCCTCCGTGAAACCCTGGTCCACTCTTCAATCACCCCCAACATCCCTCCTTGTCCCATGGCACCTTCCCGTGCAAGCGCAGGCAACACCTGCCCTTTTACCTCCTCCAATCACACCGTCCAGGGCCCCAAACACTCCTTCCAAGTGACTCAGCGATTTACTTGTACTTATTTCAATTTAGTATACTGTATTCGCTGCTCATGATGCAATCTCCTCTACTTTGGGGAGACTAAACACAGATTGGGTGATCGCTTTACGGAACACCTCTGTTCAGTCCGCAAGCGTAAGCCTCAGCTTCTGGTCGCCTGTCATTTTAATTTTCCACCCCACTCCCACTCTGACCTCTCTGTCCTTTCTAATGTTCTAATGAAGCTCAACGGAAGCTCGAGGAACAGCACCTCATCTTTCGATTAGGCACTTTATAGCCTTCCGGACTCAACTTTGAGTTCAACAATTTCAGATCATAATCACTGCTCCCATTTTTTCGGACAGCAGTTGTTGGTAATGATTCTGCTGTTGCCATTTACACCTCCTCTAGACCCATCATTGTTTCTTTACTTGTCCCATTACCATCCCCTTTTGCCTTGCACCATCGCCCCTTGTGTCATTTAATCACTCCTTCCTTCCCCTATCACAGACCTTCCCATTTGTTCTTTCCTTCCCTCCCTCCTTTCTCAGCCTCTATACTTGCTTAAAACCGGTTACATCTCTAACTTTTTCCAGTTCTGATGAAAGGTCATCGACCTGAAGCGTTAACTTTGTTTCTCTCTCCACAGATGCTGAGTATTTCCTGCATTTTCTGTTTTTATTTCAGATTTTCAGCATATGCAGTATTTTGCTTTTGTATTAATAATTTGTATCTGGCCTCATCTTAACAGGTGTTTTCTTGGTCTGCTTTTCAGAAGATTGGAGAGGCACATGGGGGAAAGTATGAAAGACGCAAATTTCCATTTCAGATCACAAGGGAAACTGCCATTCCTTAATCACGTTCTGCTATCATGTTGTTAGATATTGGGAGATACAGACAAACTCCTAAATGTACGATGCTCAGACCAATATGGAAGCACCACTGTACTGGAAAGAATATCTAAGAAATGACCTGAAATTTGTAACCAAGTATTTTGATCTTTAGCATTTGTGTTTCTCACACCTTTCTCATCCATTGATGTTGCTGTCTTTTTGGCATTGTGGCGGATCGCCACCTAAACGGGCATTATCCACTTTTCTGTCCGTGGACAATATATCGAGCACCTTGCCTTTAAGGCAGGAGAGAAGAAGTGGGCGGGGCCTCAGGATTTTTCCAGAGAATTCTGGGAGCAGTCTGTTCAGCCATTTTGGACCATGCAGTTGTATTAAAAAGTCTCTGTTTCTCCACACATGGATTCAGTCTTAATTCGTGTTTCGCGGCAGCCACAACAGCATATCGATTGGTATCCTCTATGAGAGATACTCACCCATTACCTCTAATCCTACTAAACATTTTAAATGAAAGTTTAAATACAAAGTGGGATAGATGCAAAGGAAGAGTTTCCAGGAGTAGGCTGAAAGCCAGTCACACACAGACTCAGAAAAGCATGCATAAGGTGAGAGACAGAGGGGGTGAAATTCGAAAGGCCCGAAAACGGGCAGGGCCATCGCATGTGAGATTTGCTCGCGCCCATTTAGGAAGCGCAGGCAGCACGTTCATTTGTTGCTGCCTGCTAATTTGAATGATTTTAACGAGCAGCCCAGCGGTGAACACGTTGCTTCAGGCTGTGCGCTCAGCAGGAGGCCCAATGACATGTCGCTGGAGCGACGCTACATTTTCTTAAAGCAAGGCTGTCAGTTTTGAAAGCAGCCTCGAGCCCTTAAAGGTGAACTGGCTTCTGAAATTTTTTTTTAAATCATTCAAAAATAGGCAGTCTCTAGCCCTTAAAGCGCAACTGCCTCTGAAAAAAAAATCATTACAAACGAGGCAGTCTTCAGCTCTTAAAGCTGAACTGCCTTCTGCACGTAAAAAATGGTAAAAGTGCTTCAGCAAATGGCTCAACAGGCCAGGGAAAGGACACCCAAGTTCACGCACACAGCACTCCAACATTGTGCAGGGGGTCAACTCTGTAAGAGAGGCCCTCCAGAAAGAAGGATGGGAGGCCAGATCGCCAATGCCGTCACTGCCAGCAATGTCAACCCCAGAACCTGGCTCCAGTGCCCAAAGAAGTTTCATGACCTCAGACCAGTGGTCAAGGTCAGTAAATGCATCTTCAAAAGCCATCTCTGACCAACTGCACCACTAGCCTCACACACTGCTCAATGCACGACCACCCCCCATCACTCACCTACCAACAATCTCTACCAAACACGAGGCGCACCTCACATTCCTGGCTTCACTTCACTCCCTTGCAGGAGATGGTGCTGGCCATTCTTGGCAGGGGCATGGCTGAGCCCTTGGCCAGCAGCAGGGCTGAAAGAATACAAGATGCTGGTATCCTCATATGTTATCCTCCTTCTCACATCTCACTTCTACCTCATCCCACAATATCTTCTGATGTACAAGGTGCGCATAGTGTATGCATGCACCTCTTGATTCCCCACCCCCCCTCCCCTCACCACAACCCTACCCTTGTGCCTTCCTCATTTCAGACACCTAAGAAATCCAGCCTGCCCATCCACTGGTTGACCAAGAAGAAACACCATCACTCGATTTGACACTCCCAGCCACCAGCTCATCGAGGTCATCCTGCAAGGCCATCTGCAGTGTCCCCCACTGAAAGTCAGCTGCTTTCAAAACTGACCCCCTGGGACACATCTCATTGTCTTGGCTGTGCTCTTAGTGTGTCTTTGATGTAGGGAAAGATTTGAATAGATTTTGTCTGTGTTTAAATTGTGAATTCTGGGAGATTCTCTCACTGCTAACTTACCTGAGGAAGGAGCGAACCGCTCCGAAAGCTTGTAAAATTAAATAAATCTGTTGGACTATATCCTGGTGTTGTGCGACTTCTCATTTTTGTCCACCCCAGTCCAATGCCGGCATCTCCACATCATGCTTTCAAAACTGACAGCCTTGCTTTAAGAAAATGTAGCGTCGCTCCAGCGACATGTCATTGGGCCTCCTGCTGAGCGCACAGCCTGAAGCAACGTGTTCACCGCTGGGCTGCTCGTTAAAATCATTCAAATTAGCAGGCAGCAACAAATGAACGTGCTGCCTGCACTTTCTAAATGGGCGCGAGCAAATCTCACATGCGATGGCCCTGCCCGTTTTCGGGCCTTTCGAATTTCACCCCCTCTGTCTCTCACCTTATGCATGCTTTTCTGAGTCTGTGTGTGACTGGCTTTCAGCCTATTCCTGGAAACTCTTCCTTTGCATCTATCCCACTTTGCATTTAAACTTTCATTTAAAATGTTTAGTAGGATTAGAGGTAATGGGTGAGTATCTCTCACAGAGGATACCAATCGATATGCCAAAAAGACAGCAACATCAATGGATGAGAAAGGTGTGAGAAACACAAATGCTAAAGATCAAAATACTTGGTTACAAATTTCAGGTCATTCCTTAGATATTCTTTCCAGTACAGCACTGCAACTAGAGCCCCCAGGACTGTGAGCAAGTGGTGTTCTCAGAAGCCTTCCTTTAACATCCAAAGCCTTGCAAGCATCCAGCAGCACTCCCTGCACACTTTAACAACTTTTTAAATGTATTGCACCAAGCCACTACTCCAATAGAATGTAAAAGAAACCCTCCAAACTCTGAAATTGAAACTTACCTGAAAAATATGTGTGTCCCTTTAAGAAGCACTGTTAGTGCCTCTGTAGTACTGCTGACTGCATGTTCTTCCATGCGTGGTTAGGAGAGGGCGGTATGGAGAGCGGCGACTTCCAAAATTGCAGGCGTTGCACACCGATTGACGTCACAATCCGCATGTTTACATGTGAGAGGCAAGCGCATGCTACGGCAGCGCTGCCGACCTCTCCAAAATTGCGGCCGCCATGTTCTGTGCTGAAAGCCAGCGGAAGCAAGGTGGCTACCATTTTTTCAACAAAACCAGCCTTAACGGCTGGCGCTACAACCTCGAATTTCGCTGCCAAAGAGAACCAAGAAAAAGAATATTGACCCGGAATTTGTGGTGGGTAATGACGGTAAACTGTCAGCATTCGCCATTATTACCCCTCTGAAACTGTCAGCAACTTCAGGATTTAGCTCATGCGCATCTAAACATGGAAATCCTGAAGTTGCGGTCAGTCATTCACCACTCCGACACTGGCTACGCTGTGGAGCCCCACCCTCCCACCATAGCCAGCAATCAGTGAAATCAGTGAAACTGATGAAAACTTGGGCTTTTTCGCAGTAATATCACTGTTAAATACTCCATTAAATCTTAAGCTTTGTTTTAATAGGTGTAACTGGGTTTTTAACAGTGTATTGACTGGTAAACAAATGTTCTGGCCCTGAAAAACTAATTTTTATATTTATGGAGTGTCAAATTATGATAAAAATTAAAAAAAATTAAAAAAAAAAATTTTTTTGAAGTTTGTTTGTGATATTTCAGATTCTAGCTGATCCCCATTGAAAATCCCAATCTTTATTTCGCTCTCCATAATTTTAAAAAGTCCGGATAAAAGCAGCTTCTCATTTCCTGGTTTCGTGTCTGTGAGCATTCTTCAATGTGATTGGCTGCTTAGGCAGCTTGGTGATGTCACAGCAGCATCACACTAAAAATCGCCATGACAGAGCGCTGCAATCAATTGAACATCGAAAAAGGCAAACTTCTCGCCACAGAGATTGCGAGATCGCTGCGGGCAGCTTTCTTTGGGGCCGGCAGTGAGCGTCTTTGCTTCGCCGCTGACCGCAAATTACGGGCCATTGTAATTGAAGCCACAGACATCACAAAGACCTAATATTTGGCTGACCATACAGGATAGATTCTTAGGCAGAGGATGATGGGCTGGGAAAAGATTGATTATACTTAATAGCAGACAGTAAATAATAAAACAAATACACAGAGAATATCAAAATTGGACTTAGTAGAGCGCACATCCAAGCACCCTATATTAAATGTCAGTACAGGCAAAATATTAAAAATCTTTAACTGATTTTTTTTTTTACATACTTGCTGAACTATCAGCTAATCAGGAACATACTGCCATAGTTCTCCATATTAATTTAATACAGTACTTTGATGGCTTAACAGTGGTTGAGCTGTAATCAAACTTTCTTACTTGTGCATAGTTCAAAATGTTAGAAGGTAAATTATGCATGAAAGGAAATAATAGCATTATATAGTCAAATTTATTCTAAAGTTACAAAAAGGCACACACTTGAGTGAATATATAGTGAGCAGTTATATCACACAGCGTAAATACTAAATAAGCCCTAGTTAAAGAGCATTGTAAAAAGAGCTTCTGGAAATGAAAAGCCAACATTTCTACAAATATTTACATCTAATTTTTCACCGCTTACCTGGAGAAAAAAGGTGTAGGTATCTTGAGACTGGTGGAATCTCCTCCATCTTCTCCTGAATCATAATTGTGATTCCAAAGGACTGTTTTTACTTTACATAAGAATGTCCCCAGCTTTCTACCTCCTCCCACCCCACACCATCAGGTCCACACAAAATATTCTCTCTTCTGGAATGTGGTAGAAAGATTTTATTTCTCTCCAAATACTGAGAGAAAATATTCCTAATGGGACTGTAGTTTAGTTGGATTTTTATTTTACTGAATCTATGGTACAATGGGGAAGAAATTCAGTAGCGCCAGGAAGGGGCGCTAACTTTTGAGAAGTTGGAAACTCAGTGCCAGGCACTAATCAATCTCGCTGCCTGGTAAATTCAGTCTCAGCGCTCAAAGAATGCAGGGGAGCGCTAAATCAGATGCTAATGATGTAGGTGAGTGGCGTTAGGCTCCAAGCGATAACGAATATGAGGTGTTGTGTAATCGGGAGTGAGCATTGGCGCAGGCGCCTTCCAGCCATTAAAGGGGTCACTGGAGTCTGCACACCAGCCCCCAGTGATTCGGGGAGTGCAGAACGGCGATATGCTGTGAGATGAAATGCAAAGTGCTTTGACGACCCGCAACACTCCGGGGACTAAACAGCCTTTATTTGGCTGTAGATACATCCTGCGCTCTCTGCCACTCATAACTGACCTTTCGAACGGAAGTTCCTTGACAACTGGGGCGCATCCCTTTAAGTAGTGCCCCACCAGCCGCCAGCCGGCTGGTTCACGCCTCAGCTCCCTGGCGCTGTCGGTGCGAGGCGGTAAGGCAGGGGGCGCTACTGAAGTTTGCTGATCAGGCGCCCAGCGAGCGTTGCACACTCGCTGACGTCACGATCTGCATGGCGAAAGGGACTGAGGTGCTAACTGTTATCGCCGGCGCTACAGGGCCGGCAAATTTGCCATACAGCGCGGGGTTCACCCCGCCGCGGCGCTACTGCCTGAGCGCCCCATTAGCGCCACCGCCGGGCACCGACTGGGGGCGCTAACCTATTGAATTTCACCCCCAATAAGTATAGACCTAATGAGATTGAAAGAATGCTATTCATTATTTTTTGTGGACCTTAAAAAAAACCTTGTAATTTCTTTGCAAATGTTGTTTGTGAAGATTGTGCTGATTTAAGTCATTTAGGAACGGTGGTTCTATGGAAGTGCTTTAACATTCAGATAGCTGCACCTCGCAGCAAATTGAAATTGCATTATATTAGCTTAACATTGTTCAACTGCAAATGATCACTTTGCCAGAAATGAAGTCACGAGGTGTTGGTATTTACCTATAAATATCACATGTACCACACTGCATTGCCATACATGGATGTCCTTCCCTAATGCAAAGATGATAACATGGCAGAAATTAGCTCCTGCCCCAAATCAGCAGGAATGTTCTGTTCTCTCCAAAGGTTACCTTTCTTAACCAGCTTTCTCATCAGGAGTTACAGGTTGAATAGCATGCAGTTCTAGATTTCCATGCTAGGCCCAAGTAATGCTTTTCCTATACAGGAAAAGGTTGCAGCAATGGTGATGATTTGGCCTCCAGTTCATTTCAGGTGCATGCTGACATACAGAGCTGCTTAAGCTGTCAATCATGGTGCATTGCATGCTTCAGGTGATTGCTACTTTTGTCAAAGGAAAAGTCTTTACATATTTATATCTGGTTTTACATGGACAACCTGAAGTAACAGTAGGTCAAACACAAATTTAAGGAAATAATCTTTCTACTCTTTTTGAAATGCCTCCAGATAATCTGTTATCCACACGTGGCTTTCAGATCAGCTCCCTATAATGTAGACATCTTTCAGAAAGTTGTAAGTCTATGGTTATGCAGGTGATCATTACTGCCAACTGTGAAATAAGCCCTAAGCCCCATTTGTTAACTGACGGTGCAGTACTCCATTTCCAGGAATAATCTCCTTTTTAGCAAGTGGTCCCATCTTGTGCCAGTTATTTTATCTTGGACTTCCTTCTTTGGTGGACCATAATGTTTCTCGCTAGTTCATCTGTCGATTGTCATTGCAGACTCCCTGGGGCAACCTGAGGCAGGGAGAACCATTGGGATGTTCTTGATTACTCGTCACCTCTAAAATGAAAATATCTTGTGCTTCCTTTTTCACTAACTGCAGCAGCGTACTTCTAGCTCTCAACTAACCAAACTTGACGTATGGCGTTAAACTGTTGTAGAATTACCCTCCATGCATTTTTAACCTAACTATTAAGATTTCTTTACAGCTCCACTGTGAAAACACTTATTTTTGATAACAGAAATGTATCAATATTCAGCGATGTTTTAGCAATATTCAGCATTTTTTCAGCAACCTGAACTGGTTTTGCTAAAATACTAAATATTGGAGAATACTTCCAAACATCTGTCTTCTGACTAAAGCACACCTGAGGAATTAGGTGCTTGTGTAAATTCCAAACTCTACTTAATCATTTTAAATTAAAAATGATCACCAATGTAATGCAGCACAGCGGAATTTATAAAGCGTATATTTGTTGTAACCCTGTTCAACTTACAAATATAATCAGGCATGCTGCACACCAAGCACTATTGGTCATTTCAAACCCATTATGAAAAACAATCCCAGTAATTCAGCAAGTAATTATTTGTGGAACTTACAGCAAAGAATTGAAGGCATCTCATCAATCTATGGTACAACTAATTTCCGGCAAATATTATATTCTGCAGCAACATTACAAATTAGCACAACTAAACATACACTTAGACTTAATGAAATTGAGAACTCCATTTTATACACCAACTGTTAGATACATAACACGTTGACTCAGGAAACCTTCATGTATTTGCAATTTGATACTTTAATGAATTATTAACCCTTTAAACAAGATTTATGTCAGCTGCTCATACTCATTGCACTCAACCAAGCCTAAACAAAACAGGAAGGGGGAACTGCTTGCATTCCGCAGTCCCTACAAAGGTATACAATATTTGTAAACTAAGGAAAGCAGAACTTTCAATCATGATACAAAAAACTGGAAACCAAATAGAGGAACCTCCAAAAAGTACATGATGCAAAATCTATTCTAGGACTTGTATTGACGCTCGTTAAATTGCCAGAGATTCAAGCTAAAATAGTGACATAGTTTTGCAGCAATGTTCTCTCACTGACAGATATAGGCGATAATTTGTCCTTTACAACATTTCACGATTTACAATTTTAAAACTATAAATTTGCAATGTAAAGAGAATATTCTTACACAAACTCAAATTGACTTGCTGCTAAAAACAAATTCAAAAATATTTACTACATAAATACTAATGTAGTCTTGCAGATGTGATATCACATTTAGAGCTTTAATTCATCCCAAAATGTAGTTCATTTGACTCTTTTGTGCCACAGATCAAAGCACGGCACCACATGCAGTCTCACATATTTCTGTCCATTGAATGAACACTCAAGGCATCCATATACTGTCTCTCTTCGGGAACTTCCCATGCCACAAAGAACACAGGGTCCTTTGGAGATATTATGGTTGAGGAGATTGACCCGTGTGTGTGCATTGTCTCTGAGGTAATTAGTGGAAATGTCAGTCATGCTGGTAGCCTTTTCATAATAGTCAGCGACCAAATCCTCCAAATAAAGATCCGAGTTTCTGACATCGTCCAGCACCTTTTCATCTGTTCAAATATATGTAACAGATAACAAAGTTATCACTCACTGAAAACATAAATTTATTACAAGAATTCTGTGGCTAAATTTACTTCTGATAGTACTGGGAACATCAACTGGTAACAGTAAAACAGTATTGCAAACTAGTGTTCCACTTCCAATATTTTCTAGTAATGAACTGCCTTCAGGTTGTGGAGAGGAAGGAGAGGTTTGTGCCAGCAATTTATACTGATCAGCAAATAGATTTTCCACACTATGTGCTGGTTGTACTCAGAGGGGGGAATGAAGCAAATAACAGTTGGTCTCCTCCGCACCAACACAGCTGCTTCCTGCTGTCTAGGCACCTCTCTCTATCTTTGGTGGGATAGGTCTCCAGCCATGATGATGGCTAATGCTCTCATTATTGCAGAGAAGAAAATATACAATCAGAAAAACACTATCAAGAAAAATGTTGCAGCAAGTTAAGTCTACCTGGTAAGCATATATTAAAACTTGTGCTCCTAATAGATGTAAATGTCACTGGTAGGTGTTATCAGGCTTCCTGTTGCAAATGGCAAAAATGAAATCTGCTGCAGCTCACATGCAAAATCACACGCTTATGTATATTTAAAATCAACTAAAACATTCAGTGTAAGCTGGAATACTTAACATCAATGATGTATTTATATCAAAACAATCTGATCTCTTAAGAGCTCAACAGAAGTTTGATTTAAATTCTAAGGAACAATGGGGTAGAAATTGGCTCACAAAACATTTTAATAAGAGAAAGAAAAAGAAAGATTTGCATTTATATAGCGCCTTTCACGACCACCGGACGCCTTAAAGCGCTTTACAGCCAATGAAGTACCTTTGAAGTGGAGTCACTGTTGTAATGTGGGAAAGCTGCAGATAACTATTGTGTGTCCCCAGGCAGCTCGCCGACAAAGCGAGGATGAATGTCGAGCCACTGCAAGGCCGGCAGCGGCCCACTTGTAGGTCCTGGGTTGGGTGGGAAAGGAGATCGGGTTGGGGGATGAGCAGGGGCGAGCAACAACCTGCGAGAAGAGCACCCCTGCTCCTGCTTGCTCTGCATTAAGGTAAGTATTTCTTTAAATTTACCTTTTTGTTGAAGGTTTCCAATGGTCCCTTTAAGGACTGCTGGCTAGGCCACATGTTCCGTTCAGGGCAAAGACATTTTCCAGATTGGGTCCGATAACAGGCATTAGGCCCCTTATTAACATGTTCATGGGACCTAGTGGCTGTTTTAGACACATGCTAGGGAAGCCTCTTCAGCATCCGAACTAATATATGTGTCAGATGCGTTTCTGACACTGTTTGGGCATGGAAGTAATTTGGACCTCTGTACCCCATATTCTGCCTGGAAAACAGGCGCAACAAGGTCATTTTCACTCCCAATATTCCTTCGAACAATGTTAAAATTTTAGTTGCATTAATTCACATGCAAAGATCAAATATTTATGATGATGAATTTATGATGAATAAAAGTATAATTTGTCATCCTTTCTGTAAATGGCAAATTCAGAAAGGATTTAAGCAAAGCTATAATTAGCCACATGAAAACAGTGCATTGAGTTTTACATGTATACATAAGAACATTAGAAGTAGGAGCAGGAGTAGGCCATTCGGCCCCTCGAGCCTGCTCTGCCATTCAATAAGATCCTGACTGATCTTCTACCTCAACTCCACCTTTCCGCACTATCCCCATATCCTTTAATTCCCTTAGTATTCAAAAATCTATCGATCTCTGCCTTGAATATACTCAATGACTGAGCGTCCATAGCCGGACGAGGCATCCTCCCTGCATCTACCCTCTCAAGCCCCTTAAAAATTTTATATGTTTCAATGAGATCACCTCTCATTCTTTTAAACTCTAGGGCAGCAGTTCCCAACCTCTTCCTTTATGCGGACCACTACATCGTCATCAAAAGCTTTGGCGGACCACTAGCCATTTAAAACATTTTTAACATCGCCTATGGCTGCCTATTACATTATCATAATTTTTTTTTCACGGACCACCTGCAGTACCCTCGCGGACCACAGGTTGGGAAACGCTGCTCTAGGGAATATAGGCCTAGTCTACTCCTCTTGGACAATTCCCTCATCCTGGACCTTCGTTGCACTCCCTCTAAGGCAAGTATATCCTTCCATAGGTAAGGAGACCAAAACTGTACACAGTACTCCAGGTGCGGTCTCACCAAGGTGCTATATAATTGCAGTAAGACTTATTTACTCTTATACTCCAATCCCTTTGTAATAAAGGCTAAAATACCATTTGCTTTCCTATTTGCTTGCTGTACTTGCATGTTAATTTTCTGTGATTCTTGTACAAGGACACCCAAGTCCCTCTGAATACCAACATTTCACAGTCTCTCACCTTTTGAAAAACATTCTGCTTTTCTATTTTTCCTACCAATGTGGATAACTTTACATTTCTCCACATTATATTCCATCTGCCACATTTTTGTCCACTCACTTAACCTGTCTGTACCCCTTTGCAACTTCTTTGCATCCTCCTCACAGCTTACTTTCCCACCTAGCTTTGTATGATCAGCAAACTTGGATACATTACACTCATCTAAGTCATTGATATAGATTGTAAATAGCTGAGGTCCAAGCACTGATCCTTGTGGTACCCCACTAGTTATAGCCTGCCAACCCATAAATGACCCGTTTATTCCTACTCTCTGTTTTCTGTCTGTTAACCAATCCTCAATCCATGCTAATATATTACCCCCAATCCCATGAGCCCTAATTTTGTGTAATAACCTCTTGAGTGGCACCTTATTGAATGCTTTTTGAAAATCCAAATACACTACATCCACTGGTTCCCTCTTATCTACCCTGCTGGTTACAACCTCAAAAAACTCTAACAGATTTGTCAAACATGATTTTCCTTTCATAAATCCGTGCTGACTCTGCGCAATCATATTATGAGGTTCTAAGTGCCCTGTTACCATGTCCCTAATAATAGCGTCTAGCATTTTCCCTACTACTGATGTCAGGCTAACTGGACTATATTTCTCTCCCTCCTTTCGTGAATAGCGGGGTTATGTTAAGATTAAAACCAATGCATCCATTATCTCTGTAGTCACCTCTTTTAAAACCCTAGGATATAGGCCATCGGGTCCAGGAGATTTGTTGGCTTTTAGCCCCATTCATTTCTCCAGTACTATTTCTTTACTAATACTAATTTCTTTAAGTTCCTCATTCTCACTAGACCCTTGGTTCCCCACTATTTCCAGAATATTTTTTGTGTCTTCTACCATGAAGACAGATACTAAGTATTGATTAATGGCCCTGAATTTCCGATTGGAGGTTTCCTGCATGCGGATGCCTCCGATCGGAAAAATCTACACACTTACCTGCTGGCTCCATAGGTCCCGAGACTTCCGATCCTGGGCCTCTGCTCTACGAAATGCGCAGAGGTCCAGGTATCCCAGGGGCGCATGCGTCCCTGGGATCACATGGGCTATGGAGAACCAATCAAAGAAGGGAATCCCCATTTACACTTTTGACAGGTCTCTACACACAGATCTGTCAAAAGTATGAATAGGGATCACTTAAAAAACAGTTAAACATTAAATACATTATTTTAAATCACTTATTTAAAGTGAGTTAAAATTACATTAAATTTAATATTTTAAGCAAAAATTTAATTTTTTGAAAAAAAAAATTAATGGGCCAAAAATTCGGCACTTGCCGGGTGAGTACGCACTGTGTACTCACCCGTAAGGCCTCCTGAAGTGCCGGTTTCCTGCATGTACTGCGCATGCGCGGGAAACCGGAACTTCCGGTCTCGTGAAGGGAGGGGTTCAGAGGTGAACCGCGTGCGCGGTAGAGGCTGCGCGCACGCAGCGAACTTAGGTTTTTTTTCAGGTTTCTCCGGGAGGGTAAGTATTGAAGAAGCTGCGCTTTTAAAAAGGAGGCGCAAGACCCGTTTCAACAAGGTAAGTGGTTAATTAATTACAATTTAAAAATTTTTCAACAGGTTTATCTTTTTTAGATACTTTAAAGAAAGGTAAGTTTAATTTTAGCACTGTTAAAAAGTATTTTAATTTTTTCAAAAATTTAAATTTTTGTTTAAAGTAGTTAATTTATTTAACTTATAGTTATTTTAAAAATGTGATGGTTTTTTAAAAAATTTATTTGAAGTTTAGGTGTTGTTTTGGGGCCGATTTCAATTCATAGATTTTTGTCAAATCTATGAATGAAAGATGGTCTGCTGCCATTGGCTCTCCATGGCCCACGTGATCCCAGGGGACGCATCGCACTAACTACGCCCCTGGGACACGCAAGCACTGCGCGCCGGCAGCTGCAGGAGGCCCAGGAGCTGAAGTCCCCGTGGGCCCAGAGGTCAACGGCAGGCGCGGTAGGTAGGTGCGCGCGGGATCCTTGCACCCGCGGGAAGCCAGGGAGCCGAATTTCTGGGCCAATATTTTTTACGGGGCTAAAAATAAACTTACCTTTTTTAAAAGTATTTTTAAATTATAAATGAGTGAAAAAAAAATATTTTTTTATGTTTTTAAACTCTTATGCTGGTAAAAGCAGGCCTTATGCCTGCTTTTACCAGGTGTAAGATTTTTAAAGGTTTTCAGCGGGCGGAAGATGTGCAGAAAGCGAAACTCTCTGCCTGCGGAGGCCCTTTTCCCGGGCAGGAGGATGATCTGTCAAGAGAATTCTTGACAGATCGGAAGTGCCACGTTTTAGCGCATGCGCTTCGCATGCCTGAAACCAGCACTTGCGAGGTCCTTATGGGTACGTACACACCTCGTACGCACCCGTGGGGGTCAGAAAATCCGGCCCAATGTCTCTGCCATTTCCTTATTCCCCATTATAAGTTCTCCTGCCTCTGCCTGTAAGGGACCCGTGTTTACCGTCGCATTTTCCTTAGGCATAGAATGAGTATTGCCCAAAGCAGTTATCAACATTTGCCAGTGGAATCTATTTTCTATGTTGTTGGTCAGACTGGAGAGGCCAGACACATAAGTGTCTAGATGGTTAAAGGTGCATTTGAAGATTCAGAGACTGTGAATTAATCCTTTTGGTAAATGTGAACATGGCAAATGTACATTTACATCAACTGTGATATCATCTCAAGGATTTCATATGCATGAATCATTTTTCAGTTGAAAGCTAATAAAGTAGAACTCTTTAGTACCATAATTGTGGGAAAACCCCCAATTAACAGTTGCCCCACACCCACAGCTGCTGCTACAGTTTTTCATTGCAGGGGATTTGTAAGTACAAGCAATATATACCATTAAAAAGATGGAAAATTGTACAAAATCAGTTTTCCAGCACATCTTGACTTATTAAAAACCTGTGCCTCCATGCATTAAGGCTAAGTACTAGTAATTATTCAAAATTATGGTTACTGAGCAAATAACCAGAGTGCGAGATTCTGCCCAAGAGCACATTTGTACCCCACAAGCTTAGCTTCAGTGCAAAGTGGAAAATGCTTCATACTGATGCTAAACTTGGAGTTTAGTTAAATAAGGTGCTAAGGCCTGAATTGACTCCAAAGCAAGACGAAGGGTGACGACCTCCTCTAGGGAGTCTCACTCAGCTTCCTTCTAGTGTTAGGTTAGATTAGCTTCAGGCTACAGTTACACTGTAATTGCAGCATTGTGAAAAGCCTAATGGCTTTGTGCTAACACTACAGCTGGAGTGTAAATGCACCCCAAAATATTTATGGTGAGGCATGCTGTGAACATAATTGGACCCGCTCCCTCCACATTGCTTTTTACATTTGTTGTCCTCTATTGCTCCATGACATTCACTCACAATGACATCACCAACTGAATCAGAAGAGCATTGTAGGGAAATTACATCAGTGCAACCACATCATAATAAAGGCCCATTTATACTCATTATTCATAATTCATATTATAACCAATTAACAAACTACATGGTGAAAATCTGCAAGATACAACTTATGTCCCACATGATACTCGTAACTTCCTAATGACTTTGTTGCTTGTAGATCATCAAGTCAGCCCACTTGTAAATTATAAATCACGTCCCACAACTTTTCATCATATATACAGAATATATAAGTACATGGTGCTTTACTTCATGAGCAAGACGTCATGCATGTTCTACATCAATGGGTATAGAAATATATGGGACTTCTATGTGATCATTTGTTTTTTATTTTAAAAATCTGTGTTGTACTTTAAAATTGTTGTAATACACTACAATTACTCTGTAGTATTTGAGGAAAAACTTACCTGTTCTGAATGGACTGCCATAAAAGAAATCAGACAGACATCGCCGCAGTTTCCACACTGAGAATCGGCTCATTAAACCACCCAATTGCTCTGTTATTTGTTCTTTCTCAAACCCACCTTCTGATTCAGATGTAACACAGAGTTCTATAAGTAAATTACACAAAGGCAGATTTAAACAATTACGCAGCAATTTTTTTTAGTTAAGAGTCCTGCTTCATCTTGCTTAGCTATAACTACAATTATCTTACTACTGATCAGTCTTCATAGACTCCAACTGGCAATTTTTTCACCCACCTTTTGAGAACGTCTGATTTCAAAAAGGACGCAACACATTTTGGCCACTTTGAGTAGGAAAGGAACTTTTTTTTAAGTTCTTGAAATGATTGTTCTTGATTCATACCTTATGGGTGCAAGTATCAGCACTTAGGGGGAAAAATTCAGTTGGTTTGCGCCTCCCGTTAGCGCCTTAAGAGGGCGCTAATGGGGCGCAAAGCAACTAGCGCCCGGGCGCGGTGATGTTTGCGCCGCTCGCGAAATTAACTAGACATTTTGCGGCGGCGCTAAACACTACCGCCACGATCTCCTGCGCCGGCAGATCGTGACGTCAGTCGAGTGCGCAACGCCCCGGTAGCGCCCCGGAGCGGATATTGAGTGGCGCCCCCTGCCTTACCGCCTGCCGCTAGCAACGACAGGTTGAGGGGAGTGTTTTACAGTCAGGAAGGGACTGGGGGAGCGCTATTTAAAGGGGACCGCTTCCTGCCTTTTTTTGTTGGTGACATTTTTGCACCACGCATTCGGAGAGAGAGAGAGAGAGACTTCTGGAGAGATTCAACGCTGTGTGAAGGAGTTTTGGGTACTGAGCAGCACTTTGCAGGTTCATTTTGATTTGCCCTTCCTTGTATCGATTTAGAAGAGACTGTGGGGGCTGCACTCTGAGCTCTTTCCCTGGGTCTCTCCATTGTTCTTTCCAGCAGATTTGATGTACAGGTCTCTCCAGGCCGAGATTCAAGGCTGCAATGAGCAGGATGTGGATGGAGAGCAAAATCAACCCTCCCCTTTACGATAAAAACAGAAAATGCTGGAGAAACTCAGCAGGTCAAGCAGCATCTGTGAAGAGAGAAACAGAGTTAACGTTTCAGGTCGATGACCTTTCATCAGAACACCCCTTTAAGAACTGGCCGGCGCCAGTGTGTCTGTGTTCCATTGCTGACTGACATCGCATGAGCTTCGCTAGCACTCTGAGGTAGCGCCTCGCTCTTCGGCCTTTGTGCCTTAAGACAGGTGTGAAGCGCCTGATTTAGCGCTCCAATCACCTCCAGGGGCGATAAAAGCCAAGTTTGCCGTCGGAGGCGATAATTAGCGCCAGGCGCTAAACCTTGCGCACGGCCAATAATGGTGCCCCAAACGGGGCGATACTGAATTTTTCCCCTTTAGTCTTTAAACTAAATAAATAAAAGATAATAATTAGTGACTACAGAAATGATCTATAATTGCATTGAAGAATTCTTTAGCATTAACTAAAAGCAGCTTTAAGGCAATATAGGCAACACGTTACTTACCAAAGTGCCCATCCAAATGGATATAGAGTTCAAATACACTAAATGCAATTGTTGTGTGAGCTGGGATAACAATGGCTTTGTCACATCCTTTATGATTTCGTCCATCATCGATCTGAAACTAGAGTGGGCACCATAAACAGAACTAGCCTTCTACTTTTGCAGGCCAATATTAAATAAAGTCTAACAAACATTTATACTGAAATATCTAAATTTTCTTTTTACAAGACGAAAACTAAAGTTGGCACTGTGTAAATTATCACATGATGCAACTCAATTTATTTTAAAGCACCTTGAACTTTGTGACAACGTTACGTTAAACTGTAGAAAATGCTAAGATTTTATGATGACTGATTAACAAAAGAATGAATACATTTATTTTGCACTATTTTTTCCATGCAATTCTGAGCAATAATAACTCAAGTTACAAACAAGGGTATATTCTTTTATGATCGACAGTAAAGCTCGTCATTCACAGAGTATTCCAGGAATTCCAGTAGACTCCACAAAAGACGGCATCCCTAACACCAAATTAGATTCAATCAGAAAACTGAGTGCTATTTACATTTAAGGTTCAGGTAATTCTTAAACAAAATTAGAACTGACTTACATCTGGAGATGAAAATCGGCCTCAATAAGTCATAATACAAATACAATGCATTAAACATAAGAACATAAGAATTAGGAGCAGGAGTAGGCCAAACGGCCCCTCGAGCCTGCTCCTCCATTCAAAAAGATCATGGCTGATCATCGACCTCAACTCCACTTTCCCACCCGATCCCCATATCCCTTGATTCCCCTAGAGTCCAAATAGCTATCTACCTCAGCCTTGAATATACTCAACGACTTGGCATCCACAGCCCTTTGGGGTAGAGAATTCCAAAGATTCACAACCCTCTGAGTGAAGAAATTCCTCCTCATCTCAGTCTTAAATGGCCAATCCCTTATCCTGAAACTATGCCCCCTAGCTCTAGACTCTCCAGCCAGGGGAAACAACCTCTCAGTATCTACTCTGTTAATCCCCCTCAGAATCTTATCTGTTTCAATGAGATCACCTCTCGTGCTTCTAAACTCCAGAGAGTATAGGCTCCATCTACTTAATTTCTCCTCGTAGGACAACCCTCTCATCCCAGGGATAAATCTAGTGAACCTTCGTTGCACCGCCTCTAAAACAAGGAGATAAGGAGACCAAAACTGTGCACAGTACTCCAGGTGTGGTCTCACCAAAGCCCTGTACAATTGTAGTAAGACTTCCTTACTCTTGTACTCCAACCCCCTTGCAATAAAGGCCAACATGCCATTTACCGTCCTAATTACTTGCTGCATGCTAACTGTCTGTGTTTCCTCTACGAGGACACCTAAATCTCTCTGAACACCAACATTTAATAGTTTCTCACCATTTAAAAAATATTCTGTTTTTCTATTCTTCCTACCAAAGTGAATAACCTCACATTTCCCCACATTATACTCCATCCGCCACCTTATTGCCCTGCCAACCAGAAAATGACCCGTTTATCCCTACTCTCTGTTTTCTGTCCGTTAACCAATCCTCTATCCATGCTAATATATTACCCCCAACCCAATGAGCCCTTATCTTGTGTAGCAACCTTTTATGTGGCACCTTGTCAAATGTCTTTTGGAAATCCAAATTATACTAAATCCACTGGTTCCCATTTATCTACCCTGCTAGTTACATCCTCATTATTATAATACAATTACAGCAGAATAAATCAAAATATAAATATAATGCAAACCAGCAATTAAATAATCATACAAATGATCTTAACTGTACATAGTATATTATCTCACCTATATCTTCCACACCCTCCCAATGCCAGTGCCACACACCCCACTCCCCTCTCCCAACAACTGGCCCATTCCCAGCTAACAGGATTTTGGGATTTATAGCCAGAGGGATAGAACACAGATCTCACTGACTACTAATGATTCTGTACAAGGCACTGTAGAATTCGCAATATATCGCGATTTTATTAATAAGGAGAAAACACATAGTTTCGTTCAAACAGCTTTTATTTCAGCAGAATGCTGTCAGGTTTCAAAGTGGACACAAGCAGCTTGTAAAATGGCCGCCGCACCTCGTGGCGGAACATTCTAGACTTTTCGACAGGCAGACAAGATGGCGTTCCAATAAACATTTGTGCAAGATCGATTAAGGTTCAGCACATTGAAGATAATACACGAGACATCTTGGGTTTGCAGTATACACATAGATACTGAAATCGGTCTCCCAGGTACGAATAAAGGCTATTGTACCCAGTAATCAAGAACCCATCCAAAGACATTAATATGTAAAATCCCAACGACTCTACGATGAGAGAGCCGTTAGCGGGTAGTTACAGAAAACACTTGGAGGCCCCAAAACCCCTCCAGGGAGACTACCGACCGATTAAACAATGGGAGAAATATTAACAGGTACTCAGACATTTACGAGTCGCCCCGAAACCCATTAAAAACGGAAATCACCTATACAAGACATTTGAGCGCCAAACCCTAACAAAAGAAAAGATATTAAGGTTGGGCGGGAAACGAAAGATTTTGTACTATAATTACAAGCTCCAACCGTCCATCTCTCTCTTATCTTGCTGGTGTTCATCCTCGTGGCTGCTCCTGTGTTCTTGACTCGCCGTCTTGTTCCTATTTGCCTCGTGTCTCTTTTAAAAAGACTGTTGAACTTTGGGATCCGCTCGGATCTACCTCGTGCCGGGTCGCGAAGATCTGTATTGGTAACCGGTATCGGAACCAAAGGCCCGAGAAGAGATGAGATGAGATGAGATGAGAAGAGACGAAGACCATACTTATCGCCACGGTCAGTAAGCCCCGACCGCGCCTGTAGGTCGAATTGACATTTTTCCTTGCCAGGAAGACTTCTTTGAACTTTAAAGAACGGACACCGGAAGATTCTTCTCTTAAGTGTTGACTGGAATGTGAAACCCACCAAGACAGATCTTCATGACGGACACCAGGAGATTCTTCTTTTAAGTGTTGACTGGAATGTGAAACCCACGAATACAGATCTTCATGACAGCAGACGTTCCAGCCTGCTAGCCGGAGCAGAAACAAGTAAACAAGTGGGGCCAGGAGACCCCCTGATCGACACGTGGGTGCTGCGGTGAAAACATCCGATCAGCTATTCGGAATTTCTCCGAGTTATCATGAGTGGTGAGCATGAGTCTCGAATCCTACGAATCTAGTTTAGAATAGGTATTGATAGGGGAGGGTTTAAGTATTAAGGATAATTGTAATGTGTGCCCCCATTTACGGTGTGTCGTTCGTTCCTCGTTTCCCTGAAATCAGTTACATAACTGCGTGTAAGATTGTACTGTCATTAATCTGTGCTTATGACATGTATTTCGTAATCTTAAATATTATGCAATAAAGATTTTCCATTTCGTACCATTCAACCGAGTCTACCTGAGTTTCATCTCCATTACTGCTCTCGCATCTAAGTCCAGTGTCTAGAACCGTAAGGGCGAGTGATTCGAACCACTCACAGGTGTGTCTAGTGCTCCCAGACTGGCTGGAGACCAGAACAGGCAACAAGGCCTAAACCCGCACTGACATACAGGCTGCACAGAGCCACGTGAATCTCACAGGCTGAGGGACACGCAAAAACCCTTACAGAAAATGGCGACCGCGGCAGGACACTGGCAGCGAGAGGGTAGTGTGTTAGATTTTGGTGTGACTGTACGAAATGTTATGCAGGAAAAGATAGCAGATTATGTGTTCGGAAAGGTTAATCTAACTAAGAAATGGATAAGTGAATTGTTAGCGGATAAGAGTCCACTAGAGGCAGCCGAAAGGTGGACAGATAGTAAGGAACATAAAAAGACAATCGAGAAAGCAGTCTGGCTAATGTGTTACAAAAGGCAGGTCCAGATTTCAAACCAGGTCATTACAGCGCTAACAGCTCGAATCAGTCATTTAGAGGGAGAAATGGATGAGAAGGTCTCTGGAGGGGAATTGCTCATTAGGAATTTAAGTGCGCTGCACCAAGAACGCCAGGAAATCTCCAGTCACCATAAAACAAGGATAGATTACCTCGAGTGCCAGGTCACTGAGGCAAAGTTAAGTGAGGGCAGACTAAAGGAATGATGTGCCCGCCAAGCTGCCCAGATAAGAACTCAGGAAGAGAGCTTAACGGGGGTTAGGGCGGCATATAAGTTGGCCCTTGAGGATAAGTTTCAGGGGGCCGATCATAGCGCCTGCTAAAAAGAGATAGAGCACCTCAAAAAGGCCGTGAACAAAGCGCACGGCATGGTGTGCCTTATCAGTCCGTCAGCACACCAGCCGCTAGTAAATGAGGAGTTTCAGAAATCCCCACCAAGTAAAGCAGAGGAAGTATTAGCCACTGCGCCCTCCGCGCCACCCAGCTATTCGGAAACCTGGGTAAGGGAGGAAGTAGTGGAAGAAACGAAAGAGCCCATTGAGAAAGAAGTGGAAAAGGGACCGTTGTATCCAGTAACGGGTATAAAAAGGGGCCCAAACAGAAACGGTGGGGAGGAACCAGGGGATCTCCTCGGCCAGCTTGTGTTGCCTCACAGCTCACACCAGCTGAGAGTTATGATAAATCACGTACGGAAGCTGACCGAGTCAGACGACCCTTCCGTACATTTCAGAGAAATTGAGCAAACCGCAGCCATCAACGGCTGCGATGATGGGGAAACAGCAAAAATGCTGTTATTTTCGTTAGGCAGTTCAATCCTTCAGTGTCTCTCGGACGAGAGCAAGAGGGGAACCAAGACTTATGAGGCATTGAAAAATGAGGTCCTAGAAGTGTTGGGGGCGGACGATGAAGGTCCGTTTGCTAGAGTGGGACAGACAGTGCAGATGGAGGGAGAACCCCCGAAGGTTTTTGCCGACAGGCTGTGGCCAGTATATCAGCGCAGCTGTCCAGGTACGCTAGAGCGCGACGATATGGACGGCGCCGGTTTAAATCATTGGCTTAGGTGCATAGTAGCCAACAGTTTACCAGCCGTCAGAGAGCAGGCAAAAGCGTGGTTTGATCCCAATGACCCCAACATTATGGAAGAGTCGGTTTTGAATCGACTCACGATAGGATATTGCAATATAAGGGGTATGGGAACCCGTCCCCTTAAGGGAAAAGTACATGAGGTACGACCCGCAGCCCCGTATCAAAGGGAGTGGCATCAGGAGGGTAATCGCGCCCCGCAGGCAAGTAATGCTTGTTACGGGTGTGGGAGGACAGGGCACTGGCGCAAGAACTGCAGGAACCCTTGGAAGGATTCCAGGGATAAAATTCCCGCAGCCCGAGCCCAGACGCCTGTCCCTGCTAGGGAAGCTAGTGCACCCACCCCTTCCAACGACCTCGAATCAGTGTTGGGAGCCATGCGCAACTTCATGAGTGCACATGGAAAGGTGGCGGTTGCTACCGGCCCCGTAGGTGCCGCAGGACCGTCTAACCATACCCAATGACTAGAGCCCGCGCAGCCCGTCTACCTGTGTCCGCTCAGCTATGATGCGTGGAAGCGACCCTTGGTGGAGATGGTGGTAGAGAAACAGAAGGGTAGTTATTTGTTGGACACGGGAGCTTCTTGCACCGTGATTCATACAGATAGCCCTTTTGACTCGCCGCTATCTACCAAGGTCCCATTCACATTAGCGGGGTTCACGGGAAAAGAACAGGCTGGCACGTTCTCCCTTCCGCTATCCATTCGTTTGGGGGCACTTCACGTCAAGTGGAAGTGCATACTGATGGAATGGCAGGAGGGGGGTGGAAGAGGTATCCTCGGGTCCGATCTCCTATCAGGACACGGGATCCTCGTGGACCTCAGAAATCACTGTCTCTGGGGGGCTAAGAGTGAAAAAGGCGAGGTAGTGGTAATTCCGGGGGAGGAAGAAACAGGGGTCCTGTGTACCATGCAGCCATCCGGAGGCTACGACCTCGGGCTTATGGTCGCAGATGTCCCAACGGACATGCAAACGTACGTGTCGGATAATATGCACGCGTTTGCAACCCACAAGCACGATTGTGGGAGGGTTACCGGGTTTGAGGTCAGCGTAGATGGGGACCCCATGACCCGGCCCCAAAAGCAGTATAACTTCCCCAAAGAAGCAGAACCCGATATGGAGACAGCAATGTCCTCCTTGGTGCAGCAGGGCGTGTTGAGGCCGATAGCCACACACGTGAACTCCCCATTATGGCCGGTTAGGAAGCCGGATAATTCGTGGAGGGCCACGGTGGACTACAGAGTCCTTAACAGTAACATTCCCGCCTGCGCGCCCACGGTAGCAGCAGTTGCTGACCTAATAGGGAGTATCCCAGCGTCCGCGACCACGTTCACGGTGCTGGATATCTCGAACGGTTTTTGGTCCATCCCGCTGCGGCGAGAGGACCAGTACAAGTTTGCCTTTACTTTCAAAGGACAACAGTACACATGGAACTGTCTGCCACAGGGTTTCCACAATAGCCCCAGTATTTTCCATCAGTGTATGGCAGGAAGTTTAAAGGAGTTTAGTCAGCCCAATCAGATAGTGCAGTACGTGGATGATTTGCTCCTATTTACGGACTCAAGGGAGGAGCATGGACCACTGCTGGACGAGTTATTGGAGCTGCTAGCGAGAAAGGGTTTTAAAATAAATCCTAAGAAAGCACGTATCGGTCAGCAGGAAGTAAAATTCCTGGGACTGACCATTCGCGCTGGGGAAAGAGCCATAGATAAAGCTAGGAGGGAGTCGGTGCAAGAGTTACCTATTCCCAACACCATAAGAGGTGTGAGGTCCTTCTTGGGACTGACCGGTTACTGCAGGGATTTTATCGAAGACTATGCGGCCACAGCGGCGCCGCTCCTCCGACTCCTCCATAAGGGAGTGGAGTGGTCTTGGGACGAGGGCTGCCAAGCAGCCTTCGAGAAGTTAAAAAGGGATCTGCAGACCGCGCCAGCTTTAGGGGCCATAGATGGGGGGAAGGAGTTTTTCCTGGAGGTAGCTGCCAGCGGGGACAGCTTGAGCGCTGTGCTGCTCCAAGAGCGTCACGGCAAGCTGAGGCCGGTCGTCTATTCGTCCAGAGTGTTAACGGATGTGGAGAGAAGTTTCTCCAATTGCGAAAGGCACCTTTTAGCCACGCATTGGGCTGTGAAAAGATCAGCGATCTTCACAGGGCTCTCTCCCATCACTCTCCTCACCCATCACACACCAACTAAGATGCTTCTAGATGGGAGGATTAAAGATGGGACCGTAAGCGGCGTGCGTATTGCGCGCTGGACCCTTCTTCTTTCCCAGATGGATCTTAGAGTTAAAGGTCTTTGCGAGCCCAGGCTTGCGGCCAATTTGGTATACCCCGGTACAGCCCACCGGTGTTCGGTGGAAGGGGTGTGGGACGTCAACATAGGTTTGCGGGCCGGGATACATCCCACTGGGCGCGAGATTTATGTTGATGGGTCTAGCACAGTATCTGCTGGCGAACGACTCACAGGGTGTGGAGTTTATGACCCTGCGGCAAACCTTGCCCTGGCGATCAAGCTCCCTAGCACCATGAGCGCGCAGCAGGCTGAGCTGTCTGCCGTGGTGTACGTTGTTACCCACCCAGACATTTTCCCAACCCCATACACGATTTGCTCGGACAGTATGTTCACCTGCAATTCGTGTACGGAATACCTGGCCATTTGGTCCCGCCGTGGATACACCTCCGCGGACGGGCGACCTTTGACGGTGAAGCCCTTGCTGGAAAAGATCCTAGCAGCAGTAGGGGAGGAAGGGGAGATTTTCATCCATAAGGTGAAGGCTCACTCCTCCACAGAGCCCCGTGGGGAGGGCAACCAACAGGCGGATGCGCTAGCCAGGGAAGGTGCCCGCAACGGCATTTTCTGGGACCCCTATGGGACCAGACCCATGGCAGCGATCCAAGGCAGGGACGGGAATCCCGGGAACCCCAGGGTAGCATTGCCCCTAGACCTTAAGACCGTCCAAACCCAGGATCCCGCCCTAAAAGCAGTCCTAAAAACCATTGCTGAGGGGAAGCAGGTAGAGGGTCCGTACAGTACGGCAACCCTCTCAGTTAAGGAAGGCATGCTGTTCCGCGAGGAGCAGTGGGTTGTGCCGCAGCAGCACAGGAGGGAATTCCTCCAGTTGGCTCACGAGGGACCAGGGGCAGGGCACCCCGGGCCCGAGGTTACCTGGCAACGGGTAGAGCAAGCGGGATGGTGGCCAGGGCTCAGGGAACAGGTCCGCGAGTTCCGTGCAAACTGTCTCGTGTGTGCTGCAAACAACCCAGACCCCCAGAAAAGGAAAGTGCCCATGGGGCACGTAAGAAGGGTAGAGGGACCATGGCAGTCGATACAGATCGACTATATAGGGCCCCTGCCCACCACCCAGGGAGGCTATAAATACTGCCTCGTCTTGGTGGATGTGTTTTCCAAGTGGGTGGAAGCCTTCCCCTGTCGAACAGCTACGGCACTGGGTACTGCAAAAATCTTGGTCCGGGAAGTGTTCTCGCGGTGGGGACTCCCCCGTTTCGTGGAGTCAGACCAAGGGAGTCATTTCACCGGCCAGGTGATGCAGAACACCCTCATGCTTTTGGGCATTGAAGGGAAGTGGCATGTAGCGCACAATCCCCAGTCATCCGGGATTGTTGAACGCATGAACCGGACCCTGAAGGAAAAATTGAGGAAAGAGACTAGGAACTCGCCCCAAAAATGGGCGGAAGTTCTGCCTTTAGTCCTCATGGGGGTCCGGGCCAGTCAGTCGAAAAGTACGGGGTATTCCCCGCACGAGGTGATGACTGGGAGGATCATGCGAACCCCCACCCATGTGCTAGCGTCGGTGCTCACTGAGGGTCAGCTCCAAGAGATAAGCAGGGACAAGTTCGCCCAGACCCTCTTGGAGCGCCTAAAACAGGTGTATGAGCAGGCGGCTGGGAACATGGGAAGGCAGCATCAGGGCAATCGCCTGTTGCTGGAACCCCGCAAAACGCGGGAGTGGGAAGTAGGAGACCAGGTTATGGTCAGAAACTACGCCAGAGTAGGGAGTCTGGAACCACTGTATATGGGACCCTACAACATTGTAGATAAGGCGAGTCCCATGGTATACGCCGTAAAGGTACCTCGGCGCATTAAGTGGTTCCATATAAACCAGTGCAAACTGTACAAGCCAGGTGCGCAAGGGAAAACCACAGGGGAAAACCCCGCGAGTGGGGACGCGCAGCCCCAGGTAGGACCACAAGGCACACAGGTAGGCAAAGCAGCTTGCATCAGGGGAGGAGACATCCTGGAAAGTCATGAAGCATTTTTGTGGGGTTGGGAGTCAGATGAGGATAGTGATGAAGACGAGTGGGATTTGGGGAACGTAAGGGTCGCCCCCATTTTAGGTATAGGGAGGACACGGGCTGCAGATGGAGATCCGCACAGGGTGGACACAGAGGCTGCAGGTCCCGAACACAGGAGGGAGGAGCTAGGGGAGGCGGAGCCAGCCGCTGTGAGACCACAGGGAGTGACGGTGAGAACCTCCGAGCCCGAGCCGCCCGCTTTGAACGTCCCACCCTCGGGGGAGGCAGGGATCGCGAGTGAAGGGCCGCCTGCTGGGCCGAGCAGGGCGGGGCCACAAGCTGCAAGTCCCGAGGTTAGGGAGGCGGAGTCAGCGGAGGCGGAGCCAGCGACTGTGGTGGAACCACAGGTCGTCCCGGTGGAAGTCTCGGAACCCGATCCGTCGGTCCTGGGATTCATGCCCCCGACAACTCCTCGTAGGTCAGGTCGGGCACCCCAGCCCAGGAAGATGTGGTCATGTCCCCAGACTGCCCCAAGGCGCAGACTTAAGGTTAAGGCAGCCCAGATAGGATCCGGTCCCATCGCAACAGCAACAGGCTGCGGCAGATCAAAGGAAAGGGTCAGTGCCCTCCCACCGTCGGGAAGAGCTCGCAGCAGCCTTCTCAGAATTTAAAAGGGGCCGCCCTGAGTACGGGCGGCGCTGTACAGTAATAAGTTTAGGTTAGGTTTATAAGTTTATAGTTTAAGGTTAAGAATAAGTTTATAGTTTTTAAATCAGGTTAAGTTTGTAGTTTAATTTTATCAGAAAATGGTAAAATGATGGGAGCTTTAGAGATAGGTTTAGTTAAAGTTTATTCAGCGAACATTGAAGTTTACGTGAGGCGAGGTCAGGGGACCCGCTCACCCTTCACAAAAGCCAGAGACTCTTGCGAGGCTGGCTACCTCATTCTATCTGATCACAGGAACCAAGGAAGGATGGAACGAATTCTAGTATTGCTCGCGGCAATCGGATGTGGATTGGCCTATCGAGGCCGCACCAAGGATGTCGTGGTGTTTGGATGCTCCGGGGACACGGCCCCCATCGCGGTGGATGGGACCGGAAGACGGGAGGCTGAGGAGACCACCACCTATTTCCACAAGGGAAGGTGGCCAGGATGGCTGGGAACGAACTCAACGGAGTATTCCAGCACATCGGGGTTTGCCTACCAAGAGACTTCTTTAATGTGCCCCAAAGTAAGGATCATCGCACCCAGGATCAGCGTCACCGTCGGCAAACGGATTTGTTTGACTTGTAATGGGAATGTCCCATTGAGCCGATGGTGGTGGCTGCGAAAGCTGAGCAAAAACATGAGGAACTCTTCGGTCGAGTGGGAACGACTGGGTAATAATACCCATCGGACAATTACGGGGACAAACGGACAAGTGAGAGTCTGTTGGGACAAATGGTGGGAACCGGATGAGGGAATTTATGTATGTATGTGGGGGTCAAAGTACGCTTGCCCCAAAGGCATCTCCATATTTTTCATTAATCAATGGCAGGATAACGGACAGGGGATGAGGTGGGATGCGAGCACCAGGGGGTGCGGAGCCCCATACTCTTCGATCCCGGTAAATGCCACTGAGCTCATTATGCGCCCACGCAAAGCCCCGCCCACGATTCCGGTGGTTCTAGCTGAAGAGGAAGGGTGCCCTAAAACTAGTAAGGGACCCGGGAATGGTTTGGTACTGGTCCCCACAGACCAGATACTATTTCAGGGGGTACATTACGCAGTGGCCTCGGTGATTTTAAATCTCACCGAGGTGCGGTTACCAGAGTGGTGTCCCAAAAAGACGGAACAGTTGTATCAGGTCCTGTTGACCAAGATGTTCAGACAATTTTACGAATTCGATTTCGCGGAAATTGATAAAACAAGTTTGTACACCGCACCACATGAAGTTTTGGATCAAGTAGGGAGGCAAAGAAGGGGTGTAGTGAACGACGCGTTCACTGCTTTCAACACAGGTACATCTGTGGTCAACGCTCTAGACAGTGTGGAGCTGCAGACCCAGATTAATGGTTTAAAAACGCAATTAAAAGACATTCTAACAGATGAGAATAAAGTGGTAGGGTCGGGTTTACACGAGGACCAAGCCATGACTCTCCATTTAAAGGAAATTATAGCAGAGTTAGAGAAACATGCAAAGACGGTAAATGCCCTGATTAGGGAAGATCGGAATGCATCCGATCAAGCTGCGCAGAACGAGGTGTGCGTGCTTTACGGGGCGTGGTTACTGGGCGAGGGCCGCAGTAATTTGGAGGATTTAAAACAAGGTTTGGTCCCGTCCTGGATAAGTAACAAACACCTGCGGGCGCTCCACCCTTTTCAGAACGCATTAAGCCCGCGCCAGCTCAGGCTAGCTTCAGAAGCATACCCAGTCCCCGTGGACTGCGGACGATCAAACCATACCATTATGGGTATAGTTTTACGTATGCCGGTTTTGGGCGACACAGCAAAGCCCGCCCCGGTGTATCGGGTAGAGAACATTGGTGTCATTCAGGGGGGAGCCCACATTCGCTATGCAGCGGTTCCACCCTACGTCATCCGCTGGGAGCAAACGATGACAGGTACAGATCTCTCTGGTTGTCGTGGCAGGGGAGCACACATAATACTGTGCCCCCAGCACTTGAATGCCTTTTTAACACCACAGTGCGGGTTCAGAACGGCTGGCGCCAAGTCCATGAATTGCACCATGGAGGCAATGGCACAAGATCACGTGCCTCCGCAGGTAGCATACATCGGGGGTGGAACATATTGTGTTACCACTGCAGCGCAACACTACCAGCATGGAAACCGTAGCCGGTGTCCGGTGAGTGACAGCAGTTTCTGTTTCAAACCCAGGGCGGAAGTTCAAGTAGCACAACAGCGAATTGTCCCAATCCCTGAACCATCCACTGTTCATCTAACAGTAAAAGAGAACTTCACCGACTTGCAGCGATTCGTCGCGCATTTCGGATACCTCATTCCCCCTCTCCCTGAACACCTCACCAAGCTTTTGAAAGCCGTCGCGGTGTCACAAAAACATTTTTACACATTAGAGCAGAAAACTGTCGAAATAGGGACAGACATTCTGGACATAGTAATTCCACCGTGGTGGAATCTGTTCACCAACATTGAAGTACCTTCATGGATCAGGATAGCCTCCCACATTTTAGTCATATGCCAAGTTTTTATTGTGGTATACCTATTGGTCGTACATTGTAAAAGAGACAAACGCCTCACCAAGCACGAAAACACGGGAGAGTGGCGAGAACGTTACGTGCGCGTGCACGATGAAAGCACCGTGTGATCGGAAAATGGCGTCACTCCCGCTCGCCACGTGCGCCGCGGAAGTTTGTACTCGATCATGATTTTCAAAGACTGTAAATACGTTTGGAACTCGACATGTTTAAGAGTTGGTGTTGATTATTTTGGTGATGGTGTTGTAGTTAAAAGTGATTGTTTGGTTTTGGGTTTTGTTTTTCCTTTCCCTGAATAAAGAGATGAATATACAGGTGATACGAGAGGCGTCGGCCTGGTCACACCGGGAAGGAAAACAAGTGGTGTAAGCTTAAAGGCAAATGATGCCTACGGTGATATAAAATGTAATTTTCTTGGGAAATAAGGACGACGCAAAGACCCTAGATAGTTTAAGTTATGGGATTTAATTTACTGGATTCAGAGAAAATCGAGATAATATTGCTCACCACAATATTTTTGATACGATAAGCGGAGTTATTCGCATCAACAGGAGGGACTGTAGAATTCGCAATATATCGCGATTTTATTAATAAGGAGAAAACACATAGTTTCGTTCAAACAGCTTTTATTTCAGCAGAATGCTGTCAGGTTTCAAAGTGGACACAAGCAGCTTGTAAAATGGCCGCCGCACCTCGTGGCGGAACATTCTAGACTTTTCGACAGGCAGACAAGATGGCGTTCCAATAAACATTTGTGCAAGATCGATTAAGGTTCAGCACATTGAAGATAATACACGAGACATCTTGGGTTTGCAGTATACACATAGATACTGAAATCGGTCTCCCAGGTACGAATAAAGGCTATTGTACCCAGTAATCAAGAACCCATCCAAAGACATTAATATGTAAAATCCCAACGACTCTACGATGAGAGAGCCGTTAGCGGGTAGTTACAGAAAACACTTGGAGGCCCCAAAACCCCTCCAGGGAGACTACCGACCGATTAAACAATGGGAGAAATATTAACAGGTACTCAGACATTTACGAGTCGCCCCGAAACCCA
The DNA here is from genome assembly GCA_030390025.1 of Squalus acanthias. Taxonomy (NCBI): domain Eukaryota; kingdom Metazoa; phylum Chordata; class Chondrichthyes; order Squaliformes; family Squalidae; genus Squalus; species Squalus acanthias. The sequence continues at coordinate 20,444,011 of CM059427.1, read as the reverse complement.
TTAAAAACGGAAATCACCTATACAAGACATTTGAGCGCCAAACCCTAACAAAAGAAAAGATATTAAGGTTGGGCGGGAAACGGAAGATTTTGTACTATAATTACAAGCTCCAACCGTCCATCTCTCTCTTATCTTGCTGGTGTTCATCCTCGTGGCTGCTCCTGTGTTCTTGACTCGCCGTCTTGTTCCTATTTGCCTCGTGTCTCTTTTAAAAAGACTGTTGAACTTTGGGATCCGCTCGGATCTACCTCGTGCCGGGTCGCGAAGATCTGTATTGGTAACCGGTATCGGAACCAAAGGCCCGAGAAGAGATGAGATGAGATGAGATGAGAAGAGACGAAGACCATACTTATCGCCACGGTCAGTAAGCCCCGACCGCGCCTGTAGGTCGAATTGACATTTTTCCTTGCCAGGAAGACTTCTTTGAACTTTAAAGAACGGACACCGGAAGATTCTTCTCTTAAGTGTTGACTGGAATGTGAAACCCACCAAGACAGATCTTCATGACGGACACCAGGAGATTCTTCTTTTAAGTGTTGACTGGAATGTGAAACCCACGAATACAGATCTTCATGACAGCAGACGTTCCAGCCTGCTAGCCGGAGCAGAAACAAGTAAACAAGTGGGGCCAGGAGACCCCCTGATCGACACGTGGGTGCTGCGGTGAAAACATCCGATCAGCTATTCGGAATTTCTCCGAGTTATCATGAGTGGTGAGCATGAGTCTCGAATCCTACGAATCTAGTTTAGAATAGGTATTGATAGGGGAGGGTTTAAGTATTAAGGATAATTGTAATGTGTGCCCCCATTTACGGTGTGTCGTTCGTTCCTCGTTTCCCTGAAATCAGTTACATAACTGCGTGTAAGATTGTACTGTCATTAATCTGTGCTTATGACATGTATTTCGTAATCTTAAATATTATGCAATAAAGATTTTCCATTTCGTACCATTCAACCGAGTCTACCTGAGTTTCATCTCCATTACTGCTCTCGCATCTAAGTCCAGTGTCTAGAACCGTAAGGGCGAGTGATTCGAACCACTCACAGGTGTGTCTAGTGCTCCCAGACTGGCTGGAGACCAGAACAGGCAACAAGGCCTAAACCCGCACTGACATACAGGCTGCACAGAGCCACGTGAATCTCACAGGCTGAGGGACACGCAAAAACCCTTACAGCACTTATACAGTTAGATGCAGAGTAGCACTTCATTAAGGAGAAGAGAAGAATCATGGGGGACAGTATTGAAGTATTCATAATTCTTAAGGGAATAAATAAGTGGAACCCTGATAAGCTCAAGAGTGCCACAAACTATAGAACCAAGAGATACAGGCTCAAACTTAGAAGGAAGACGTGCAAACTGTTTAGATTTAAGTGGTCATGATGCGGAGATGCCGGTGTTGGACTGGGGTGGACAAAATTGAGAGGTCGCACAACACCAGGTTATAGTCCAACAGTTTTATTTGAAATCACAAGCTTTCGGAGCTATCGATTTGCTCCTTCCTCAGGTGATTTAATTTATTGGTCTGCAATTGTAAAATACACATGCTTTGTTTTCCATCTATATATGCTTTGGAGATTCTGTATCTAATTTACTTCACCTGAGGAAGGAGCAAATCGATAGCTCCGAAAGCTTGTGATTTCAAATAAAACTGTTGGACTATAACCTGGTGTTGTGCGACCTCTAGATTTAAGTGCACAGAGGGTGGTGAACATGTGGAATTAACTTCCCAGGGAAACAGTGGAGGGAAACAGTGTGAAAAAATTTAAAGGAGAATTGGACAGCAATTTCAGGGAGTGGGTGATCGAGAGGTATTAGTTTGTAGGACTGGAGAAATAGACTGCAGAGTCTCTTCCAGTCCTGTACTTTCCTATGGTTCTCCCAACACTAGGCTCTGGCTCTCCATTCCCTGCCTCCACCCCCTCGAAACCTCCAGTTCTTCTCTCACCCACACGTCAGAGCAACCCTTGAATGAACACGCAGCCCCATTATCCGTGCTGACCATCAGCTTGCTACAAGCTTGGGTTTTAAAATGGATACAAGAATTTGTATTTATTGAACGCTTTATGGGATGAAATTCAACTTCGGCGGCGGGTGTAAAACGGGTGTTACTGGATCGGCCGCCTATTATACACCCTGCCGATTTTTCTTTGCATTGAATGTCTCTAAGAACATCCTAAAGCACTTCACATTTAGTAAATTTCTCTGAAGTGCAGCCACTATTGTTATATAAACAAGATAGTAATTGAGGAAATGAATAAACAGTGTCAAGAGGCAGAGATAGAATGTGAGAGGTTTGTAGAAGAAAGTACGAAGGAAAGGAGAACATTATAGAAAGGAGGAGAAAGGCAGTCTGAGACAAATGGAGAAATTCAGGGGGGAACAAAAAAGAAAGTGTACAAGAGGTATACAGAGAGAGAGGATGTGGGGAGCAGGCAGGGTGAAGGGCAAGCAAACAAAGAGGGAGAGGGAAAGAATTAGAGTGGCTGAAACAAAGAAAGAAACTTGCAGAAAGACAAAGCACAATGATTGTGAGAAATGTCACAGGAGACGAGCTAGTATATCTAATATTAATTGTATGTGTCTGCCTCACAAATAGATAAACTTGATCCTTAAATTCGCCTTCATTACTACATATTTGGTACGCCACTTAAAAGCAGTGCAAACAACAAAATGAAATTTAAATTTTGGGATCTATCTGGAATTATTTTAAAATGAATTAATTCTGTGTAATTAAATTCTTGTACCAAGCACATCATTAACTATAATGGAGTAGCGATATATGGAGACTTACCCTCATTGTTTTTCCTCTCATGCCTGCGTGCACAGTGAGTGAGCACTGCCGAGTCGTGCGGATACTCTCCATGACAACACACAGTACAGCACGCTGACTTCCTTTCATCTGACGAACAAGGCAATGTTCCACGTCAATTTTTCTGAGGAGATATCAAAAAGTTGGTCTACTTACAAACGGAGGAGGAGCTAGAAATCAAAAAATCATAGAATTGTATCGTACAAATGAAGCTCTTCAGTCCATCATGCCTGTGCTAGCTCTGAAAGAGCCATCCACTTAGTCCCATTCCCTCACCCTTTCCCCATACCCTTGAATTTAAATAAGAAGTAAGATTTCTAAAATAAAAGATAAATAGTATTCTGCAATGAATATATAAACATAGTGTATATAATTTTTCTTTTTCAAATATTTATCCACTTCCCTTTTAAAAATGATTATGGAATTTTTTTCACCACTATTTCTGGTAGAGCATTCCATGTCTTAGCAACCCTCTGTGTAATAAAAATCTTCTTGCCTCTTCCTTTGTTCTTTTGGTGATGATGTTAAACTGATGCCCTCCAGTTATTGACTCACTGACAAGTGGAAATAGTTTTTCCCTATTCATCTTATCAAAACGCTTCATTATTTTGAACAATTCTATCAGATCTCCTCTTAATCTTCTCTGCTCAGTTGAAAAGAGCTTCAGTTTCTCTAGTCGCTTTTCATAACTGAAGTCTCTCATTCTTGGTATTATCCTGGTGAATCCCCATGGACTGGCATCCTTCCTAAAATAGAACACAATGGCCCGGAATTTGCGGTTGTAATGACAGCGAAACTGTCAGCGCTCGCTGTCATTACTGTGTAAAACTGACAGCAACTTCTGGCATCCGCACATGCGCAGTTAAACGTGGAAATTTGGAAGTTGCTGTCAGTGATACCCTGCTCCTCCACATGGTGCACTGTTACCGTCTTCACAGATGCAATCAACACAGAATCAGTGATTTGATGTGAACTTAAAATTTTTACACACTATTCTCGCTGTAAAAACCATTGAAAAAGTTAAGCCTTGTTGAATGAGGTGTAACAGAGTTTTTAACAGTGCACTAAGTCATAATTATTCCTGAATAACCTCTGGCCCAGAAAAACTAATTTATAAATGTGGAGTGTCATTCCCTACATTCTATGATAAAAATTCCATAGATTTTTAAAATAATAAAACAAAAATTTTTTTTTAAGTTTGTTTATATTTCATCTTCTACCTTAATCCCATGTGTATGTCCCAATCTTTATTTTGCTTTCTGTAAAATTATTAAAAAGTGAATGATAATCCGTACTTTTTACTTCCTGGTTTGCTGTCTGTGAGAATTCTTCAATCTGATTGGCTGCTCAACCTGCTTGATGACATCACTGTTGTTGGACACCACAGATCCCCTGCAGATGGTGCCATATTGAAACTGTCATCATAATAGGGGAAATCGACGCCACAGAGACAACTAAATCTTTGTGGACAGCTTTCTTTGAGGTCAGTGGCGAGCGCCGTCCCTTCGCTGCTGACCACAAAATCCGGGCCAATACTATAACTTAGGTCTAACCAATGATTTATATAGGTTTGCATTACCTCTTTGCTTTTGTACCCAATGCCCCTATCTATATAACCAAGGATCCCATATCTCGGCCGCGATTTCACCAGTGAAGGCGGGATCGCGGCGGGAGAGGTGGTTGGCATGTTCCGGTCTCGTTCCCGGCTGCAGCCGGTCTGTAAAAAGGATTTTCCATTAATTGGGCTTGTTAAGCCCGCCCTGCGGGGTTCCTGGCCAATTAAAAGGAAACAGGTCTGATGACATCATTTGATGACACGTCATCAGCTGGTTTCCTTAAAGGGACCATGGCCGCATTCATTTTGACAGTTCTGCTGTCAGTGTTCTGCAGCATTGAGGTGCTGCAAACACTGACAGGCACTGCACAAAGGTGCATGGCTGCGCCTAGGCTCTCCCATAACTCCCTCCATATGCTTATGGAGGGAGTCACAGCACGCAGGGAGGTTCTCTTCCCTTCCAAGGGCGGAAGAGACCTCCCCAGGAGATCAACACAGCCTGGTTGCACATTGCACAGGAGGGAAAAAGCAGGGATGTCGTCAGGAGTACCTGGCTGCAGTGGTGCAAACCTTTCAATGATCTCAGTAGATCACAAAACGTTACTGCAAAGCCACACTCAACCTCATCCTGCTGAGCCACTCATCACATCCCCATAACTCTGCCTTCCCTACCCTACTCCATCCTTACTCACACCAACTTACCTTGCACCTTCACCCATCCCTCTCAATCTACATTATCACTTCCCCATCTCACTAGCCACCCCTCACACTCACCCTCATCCTACTGCAAGCATACCAACTAACAACACACAAGGAGGCCACTTGGGTGTTTTATGCAATGTTCATGTAAATTTTCTGTTCATGTGTTGTCAAACATTGAAATCTTTATTTTCAACACTTTGCCTTATTGTACAGATCTGTGCTCACCTTTGGAAGTGTCTTAGTGAGTTGCAGTGAATGGTGAGACATAACGGTATCCCCCGCAATGGTGAGGAGTGTGAAAGGAATGGCTTGGTCATTGTAGGAATGCTTTATGGTGATGGTGTGGGGTGGTGTTAACCTGACGCATCATGTGGCAGCCAGGGTGTACAGCGTCAAGTGAAGTAAATCTGGCCATGATGATGCCATTGCTGGCCTCCCAGGCAGCAATGTTGTCGGTGCTGATGCCCTGTGTCCTGTGCAGCAACAGGTGATTGCGGAGAAGGTTGGTATTGTTGTTGGTGATGTTGGTGTGCCTAGTGATGTTGGTGTTGGGGCTGATCGTGGAGGGATTCAGAGGACCAAGGTGAGATTTTTTCAAGGGCACTGATGTTGTTGAAATAGATGGCAGCTGAAGCTGAGATGACAGAAGCATTCTGTCAATGGTGAGAGAGCTTGCTCCAAGGAGGTGACAATGGATAGAGAGTTTACTCCAAACACTTCCAAACTGCATACAGCTCAAAAGTGTCTTCCAAGTCCTGAAGGCTCAAGCTTCTGACATTGGAAAGTGACCAGCTGTGAAATGGTAGCTTTCAGACCACTTTTGCAGCTGTCACCTATTCACAGCAATGGGGAGGCATAGAGAACCCGACCTACTTACCTGACATGATCTCTGAATGACGTGAATCCCGTTAAAAATGTGGTAAAATAGAAAAAGGCTGCCAAAATAGTAGTAAACAAGCACTTAACAAGCAGTTAACTATCTTAAATGTCTCCCCCGCCGCTTGGTGTCGGGTCTGTTCTGAAATTGCAGACCTGACACTTTGGAAACTTACATGGAGGCGGGTTCGCAGCGGGCTCCCAACCCGCTGTCAATCATTTTGATTTTGACTGCGGATCCGCCTCCGAACCCGCACTCTGTGCACGGGCAAACCTCAGCCCCTCAGCTTTATTAACTTTCCCTTCCACTTTAAAATCTGAATCCCTAAGTGTTGCTGCTCCTCTACTCCTTTTAAAGTTTTATCATTTAGTGTATATTTTCTCTCCCTATTTTTCATTCCAAAATGTATCACTTCACATTTCTCTGCATGAAATTTGATCGGACATGTATTTGTCCGATTAGCTAACCTGCTAAAACCATGGTCAGAAATTTGATGACCTTGGGCCCCCTGGGATCCCCTAGAGTCCAGAAATCCCAGTTTGAAGACCTACGATCCAGGTAAATAACAACCCTGCTACTATCACCTTTTGGGATAGAAAACTAATGATGGGGAAATACTTACTTCAAAAAAAATCTATAGTGTGAGATAAATGAGATTTAGAGCCTTAACACATATTGATTAAAAATTAAATGTTTAAAAAGTAATTTCATTATTTAGAAACAAAATTGCTAAATTAAAATAACAAGATTTTAATTAAAGAAATTAAAACTGAGCATATATTTAAAACAGTCTTCTAAAATGTGTGCACATTTCTAATGTGAAGTGTTATAAATTAGAATGAGAGAAAATGTAATTCAGAATGATATATTTAAAATGTTGATACAAATATATTACTGCAATCCCCAAAGGATTAAAATGAATTGCATAATGATGTGTAAATCATTATTGTATATTTTACCTATCCAGTCATGCAGATGAGAACTCAGTGGAGTGAACATAGGTAGGTCCAAATGATGGTCAAGATTAAGATTCATTATCATGACCCTGTTTGCTCTTAATTTAAAAAAAAATTATATTAGTGTTTTGTTTTTATTGAAAATGCTATCTGCACTATTTAGTATCGGTACACATTAAGTGTTTATGATGCACCGATTGTTGCCCTCATTGTTTCTATAATATGTATCCAATTAAGAATTCTTCATGACATTTTCATAACTAACAAGAGTTAAATGCACTTTAAAATAGTATCACTAAAGTATTTTGGAAAATGGAAGAATTACCTGTTAATAATCTCCCTGAGGAGTATTGGAACCTCTACCTCATGTTTTGTTACTATTCCAAATGAAGCTTTCACTGCCACAGAGTCTGATCCATCAATGTTAAACCCAACATCATGAATAATATGATTTCCGAGTTTCCCACGTAGGGAAACATCTGACTTATCTTCATAATTGAGCAGCTGATATGAAGAGACGCCTATTAAATAGGAAACAAATGCCTGATTAATTTTGTTATCTTTACTGGTAATATTTTCAGCATAAATTCACATTTATGTTAGCACATATATGTTGTAATTTACTGATGCAACTCAATATATGAAACTCAGAACTAGATTACTTATATCTATTAAAATAATAATCCATAATTGTGATAATCAAATAGATTGCTATAAAATTGGTTAAGAAGTCAAAACCTAATGAATTTGAATAAGAAGTAAGATTTCTATAATAAAAGATAAATAGTATTCTGCAATTTTGTGATCATAAATATAGCCTATATTAACTTTTTTTATAATGATACGCAATTAGTAAAAAACCCTCACTGTAATGTCCCTACAATTAAACATTTAAAGCCTGGGACATAAAAGAAATGCTGAGCCAACAACTTATTTACAAAATAGTACCCAAGAGAAATAACTTCAGGAACATAGGAACAGGAGTAGGCCATTTAGCCCCTCGAGCCAAAATGTATCCTGTTCCGCCATTCAATGAGATCATGGCTGATCTGTGACCTAACTCCATATACCTGCCTTTGCTTCATATTCCTTAATACCTTTGGTTAACAAAAATCTATCAATCTCAGATTTTAAATTAACAATTGACCTAGCATCAATTGCCGTTTGCGGAAGAGAGTTCCAAACTTTTACCACCCATTGCATGTAGAAGTGTCTCGTAACTTCACTCCTGAAAGGTCTGGCTCTAATTTTTAGACAATGCCCCCCTAGTCCTAGACTCCCCAACCAGCAGAAATAGTTTCCCTCTATCTACCCTATCGGCTCCCCTTAATGTCTTTAAAACTTTGATCAAATCACCCCTTAACCTTCTAAATTCCAGGGAATACAACCCTAGTTTGTGTAATCCCTCTTAATAATTTAACCCTTGGAGTCCAAGTATCATCCTGGTAAATTTACGCTGCACTCCCTCCAAGGCCAATATATCCTTCCTAAGGTGTGGTGCCCAGAACTGCTCACAGTACTCCAGGTGTGGTCTAACCAGGGCTTTGTATAGCTGCAGCATAACTTCTACCCCTTGTATTCTAGACCTCTAAATATAAAGGCCAGCATTCCATTAGCCTTTTTGATTAGTTTCTGTACCTGTCCATGACATTTTGATGATCTATGTACATGGACCCAATTTTTTTTTGGGTGCACGGCCCCTTTAAGAGGCTGCGCGGCCCATTTACAGAAAGTTTACATTGAAAAAGACGGTCCCAGGCTGCATGGGACCGGCAGAGAGGTGCGTGGCCACGGCCGCACACCTTATAGGGAAAGTTGCATGGACCCCCAAGTCTCTTTGGACCTCCACTGTTTCTAGCTTTTCAACATTTATAAAGTACTCTGTTCTATCCTTTTTAGGTCCAAAGTGGATGACCTCACATTTGCCTACACTGAAATCCATTTGTCACAGTCTTGCCCATTCGCCTAATATATTAAGATCTTTGTAATTTTATGCTTCCATCTTCACTGCTTACAATGCCGCCTATCTTTGTGTCATCAGCAAACTTGGATAGGTGGCTTTCTATTCCATCATCTAAGTCATTAATAAATACGATGAATAGTTGAGGCCTCAACACAGATCCTTGTGGGACACCACTAGTCACATCCTGCCAATTAGAGTACCGGCCCATTATCCCTACTCTCTGTCTCCTGCCGCTCAACCAATTTCCTAACCAGGTCAATAACTTGCCTTCAATTCCATGAGCTTCAACTTTAGCTAACAGTCTCTTATGAGGGACTTTATCAAATGCCTTATGGAAGTCCATATAAATAACATCCATAGACATTCCCCTGTCCACTACTTTAGTCACCTCTTCAAAAAATTCAATGAGGTTCGTCAGGCATGACCTACCCTTTACAAATCCATGACGGCTCTCTCTGATCAGCTGAACATTTTCAACGTGTTCAGTCACTCTATACTTAATTATAGACTCCAGTAATTTCCCGACAACAGATGTTAGGCTAACTGGTCTATAATTCCCTGGTTTCTCTCTCTCAGCTTTCTTATATAGCGGAGTGACATGCGCAATTTTCCAATCTGAAGAAACGGTTCTCAAATCAAGAGAACTTTGGAAGATTATAGTTAGGGCATCTGCAATGTTCTCACCTACTTCCTTTAAAACCCTGGGATGGAAACCATCTGGTCCTAGGGATTTGTCACTCTAGTGCCATTATTTTCTTCTTTTTTATTCATTCCTGGGATGTGGGAATCGCTGGCAAGGCCTGCATTTATTGCCCATCCCTAATTGCCTTTGAGAAGGTGGTGGTGAGCTGCCTTCTTGAACCGCTGCAGTCTTTGTGGTGAAGGTACTCCCACAGTGCTGTTAGGTAGGGAGTTCCAGGATTTTGACCCAGCGACGATGAAGGAACGGCAATATATTTCCAAGTCAGGATGGTGTGTAACTTGGAGGGGAACTTGGAGGTGATGGTATTCCCTTGTCCTTCTAGGTGGTAGAGGTCGCGGGTTTGTGAGGTGCTGCCAAAGAAGCCTTGGCAAGTTGCTGCAGTGCATCTTGTAGATGGTACACACTGCAGCCACGGTGCGCCAGTGGTGCAGGGAGTGAATGTTTAAGGTGGTGAATGGGGTGCCAATCAAGTGGGCTGCTTTGTCCTGGATCTTGTCAAGCTTCTTGAGTGTTGTTGGAGCTGCACTCATCCAGGCAAGTGGAGAGTATTCCATCACACTCCTGACTTGTGCCTTGTAGATGGTGGAAAGGCTTTGGGGAGTCAGGAGGTGAGACACTCGCCACAGAATACCCAGCCTCTGATCTGCTCTTGTAGCCACATTATTTATGTGGCTGGTCCAGTTAAGTTTCTGGTCAATGGTGACCCCCCAGGATGTTGATGGTGGGGGATTTGGCAATGGTTCTGCCGTTGAATGTCAAGGGGCGGTGGTTAGACTCTCTCTTTGTCTGGTACTTGTGTGGCACGAATGCTACTTGCCACTTATCAGCCTATTAGTTACTTTTATTTTGGTGAGTCCCCGTCCCTGATTCAATATTAGTTTCCTTGGGATATCCGGCATGCTCTACTGTACATACTGATGCAAAGTACTTATTCAACATGTCTGCCATTTCCTTATTTTCATTTACAATATCACCATTATCAGTTTTCAAGGGGGCCACATTGCTCCTGACCACCCTCTTTTTCCTAATATAATTGTAAAAAATGTTTGTGTTGAATTTGATATCCCTTGCAAGTTTCTTTTCATACTCCCTTTTTGTAGCCCTTACAGAATTGTGCATAGATTTCTGTATCAGGACAGTAAACCCAGTAGGGGCAGAGACATAGATCTAAGACAAGATGGGATGGAAATGAGTTCAACCCTGCCGGAACAGGTAGGCCTGAGGCCCGATAAATATTGCGCTTCTTTTTAATAAGTCCGGCAAGCTTCAGACATCTACCGCGTATGCCCGGGCAACACACTATCCAAGTGAGGATGAATGTCAGGCAGCTGCGACACCGGCAGCGGCCCTCAGATAAGTCCTGAGAGGGGGGCAGGTGATTGGGAGGGGACCAAGTGAGGGCTGGCAGCATTGTTGTGGAGGCAGGAGAAGCACTCCTGCTCCTCCTGGCTCCACATTAAGGTAATTTAAAAAAAAGTTTAAAGCCAAAAATGTACTTGTTCTTCAGTGGCCTCAAGCAGTCCCTTTAAGGACAGCTAGCTAGGTTGCTGTAGGACTGCAAAAACTAGTTGGAGCTTGCGTGGGGCAAGCTCCGCCAAGTTCTTGATCAATTTAGGAAAGGGGTTCTAAAACAGGTACTGGGACCCTTATTAGCATATTCAAGGGGCCTAACCCTAGTTTTAAACTGACGCCAGAGACACCTCTACTGTGCCCAAACCAATATGGCGTCAAACGTGTTTTAGACGCATTTGTGAATTTGACCCCTTAAATTGGACCTCTGTGTCCTCGTTTTCAGCTTGGAAAACAGGCGCAACGCAATCCAATTTCACCCCCGATTAATCTAGGAATGACGCTCTGAATAACCTACACAGAAATTTACTCACTATGGAACAAGCAAGATTCATATCTTATGCTCTTAATAATCAAGCTTACAAACATTATGCAGAATCACTAATTTTATTAGGACGCTGAGTAGAGTTTAAGCAGTTTAATTAGTCCTAAAATCATTTCATTATAATGATGCAGCTTCCTGCAAAACAGAACAAAACAATTTGCACATAGGTAAAATAAATACGTTACCAGCAGAAACCTCTTTTTCTCCAACAAGAATGTCCTTCAGAGTGAATGGTGTGGAGCTGTATTTCTTTTTCTTCCAGAAGAAGGATTTTTTCCTTTTTGTGACTAGACTGAGTGGCTGATATCTGTCAGCCTCACTCAGCCCAGGAACAGGTTTCAGTCTGCCTGTATCTCCAACCTGCTTCACAAAGTTCTTTGTAGCAGCAGCAAACATCTCTCACGAACAAAAACCTTATCTAGTTTGTTGCAGTTGTATCACACTAGAAATTAGATTCTGGAATTCTAAACAATCAAACTATTACAAGGGAATCAAAAAATATTGAACCTATAGTAACTTTGAAATTATTGTCAGCCATTTTAGTGAAACTTCCCTCTGGATTGTACCTTTTTGCACTTCTGCTGAGCTCAGGTTTATAAATAATAAACAAGCTGTTAACCTGATAGGGATGTTTGTGACAATATCTCTTGCAGTCACAAGTTTATTCTAATTATCTAATGATGATTTCAGGCAGAAGTAGCAAACCAAAATAATTTTTTAATCGCACATAGTTTTAAATGTACAACTTGATTATGGCTGAAATATCTTTAATACTACAATTAATAAAATAGTGTTTTATTATTTGGTTTTATTCGTTCCAAAGATGTGGGCATCACTGGCAAGGCCAGCATTTATTGCCCATCCCTAATTGCCCTTGAGAAGGTGGTGGTGAGCCGCCTTCTTGAACCGCTACAGTCCGTGCGGTGAAGGTACTCCCACAGTGCTGTTAGGGAGGGAGTTCCAGGATTTTGACCCAGCGACGATGAAGGAACGGTGATATATTTTCAAGTCAGGATGGTGTGTGACTTGGAGGGGAACTTGGAGGTGGTGGTGGTCCATGCGCCTGCTGTCCTTGTCCTTCTGGGTGGTAGAGGTTGCGGCTTTGGGAGGCGCTGTCGAAGAAGCCTTGGTGAGTGGTCTTGGTGGAACCAAAACTGAGCACTGGTGAGCAAGTTATTGATAAGTAAGTGCCGCTTAATAGCACTGTCGATGACACCTTCTATCACTTTGCTGATGATTGAGAGTAGGCTAATTGGGCGGTAATTGGCTGGATTGGATTTGTCCTGATTTTTGTGGACAGGACATACCTGGGCAATATTACACTTTGTCGGGTAGATGCCAGTGTTGTACTGGAACAGGTTGGCTAGAGGCACAGTTAGTTCCGGAGCACAAGTTTTCAGCACTACAGCCGTGATGTTGTCGGGCCGTTTGCTGTATCCAGTGCGCTCATCTGTTTTTTACATAGAAACATAGAAACATAGAAGATAGGAGCAGGAGTAGGCCATTCGGCCCCTTGAGCCTGCTCTGCCATTCGATGAGATCATGGCTGATCATCCAAACTCAGTACCCTGTACCTGCCTTCTCCCCATATCCCTTGATACCTTTAGCTTTAAGAAATATATCTAACTCATTCTTGAATATATTTAATGACTTGGCCTCAACTACCTTCTGTGGTAGAGAATTCCACAGGTTCACCACTCTCTGGGTGAAGAAATTCTTCCTCATTTCTGTCCTAAATGGCTTACCCGTTATCCTTAGATTATGACCCCTGGTTCTGGACTCTCCGACCATCGGGAACATTCTTCCTGCATCTAGTTTGTCCAGACCTGTCAGAATTTTATATGTTTCGATGAGATCCCCTCTCATTCTTCTATACTCCAGCGAGTATAAGCCCAATTGACCCAATCTCTCCTCATATGTCATTCCTGCCATCCCAGGTATCAGCCTTGTGAATCTTCGCTGAACTCCTTCCATGGCAAGAACATCCTTCCTCAGATAAGGCGACCAAAACTGCACACAGTACTCAAGGTGTGGTCTCACCAAGGCCCTGTACAACTGCAGCAGGACATCCCTGTTCCTATACTCAAACCCTTTCGCTATGAAGGCCAACATACCATTTGCCTTCTTCACCGCCTGCTGCACCTGCATGCTTACTTTCAGCGACTGGTGCACAAGGACACCCAGGTCTCGTTGCACTTCCCCTTCTCCCAATCTATTGCCATTCAGATAATAGTCTGCCTTTCTGTTTTTGACACCAAAGTGGATAACCTCGCATTTATCCACGTTATATTGCATCTGCCATGCTTCTGCCCACTCACCCAACCTGTCCAAATCATCCTGGAGTTTCTCGGTATCCTCCTCACAGCACACACTCCCACCCAGCTTTGTGTCATCTGCAAACTTGGAGATATTACATTTAGTTCCCTTATCTAGATCATTAATGTATATTGTGAATAGCTGGGGTCCCAGGACCGATCCCTGCGGTACCCCACTAGTCACTGCTTGCCACTCGGAAAAAGACCCATTAATTCCTACTCTCTGCTTTCTGTCTGCCAACCAGTTCTCTATCCAAGTCAATATCTTGCCCCCAATCCCATGTGTCTTAACTTTACACGCTAATCTCTTATGCGGGACCTTATCGAAAGCCTTTTGAAAGTCCAAATACACCACATCTACTGGTTCTCCCTTATCTATTTTCCCAGTTACATCCTCAAAAAATTCCAGTAGATTAGTCAAGCACGATTTACCTTTTGTAAATCCATGTTGACTTTGTCCGATCCTGTCACTGTTTTTCAAGTGCTCAGCTATTACATCCTTTATAATGGACTCTAGCAGTTTCCCCACTACTGATGTCAGGCTTAATGTAATTCCCCGCTTTCTCTCTACCACCCTTTTTGAATAGTGGGGTAACATTGGCTACCCTCCAATCCATGGGTACAGTTCCAGATTCCATCGAATGTTGGAAGATGATCAGCAATGCATCTACTATTTCTAGGGCCACTTCCTTAAGTACCCTAGGATGTAGATTATCAGGCCCTGGGGATTTATCGGCCTTCAATCCCGTCAATTTCCCTAACACCATTTCCCTGCAAATACTGATTTCTTTCAGTTCCTCCTTTTCATCAGACCGTATGTTCTCCAACATCTCTGGGAGGTTATTTGTGTCCTCCTTTGTGAAGACAGAACCAAAATATGCATTTAATTGGGCTGCCATTTCTTTGTTCCCCATTATAACTTCCCCCGCTTCTGACTGCAAGGGACCTACACTTGATTTCACTAATCTTTTTCTCTTCACATATCTATAAAAGCTCTTACAGTCAGTTTTTATGTTCCCAGCAAGCTTACTTTCATATTCTATTTTCCCCTTCTTAATTAATCCCTTTGTCCTCCTTTGTTGAATCCTAAACTGCTCCCAATCCTCAGGGTTACCACTTTTTCTGGCCAATTTATATGCCCTCTCCTTGGATCTTATGCTATCCCTAATTTCCCTTGTTAGCCACGGTTGAGTCACCCTTTTTGTTTTATTCTTATGCCACACTGGGATGAACAAATTCTGTAGTTCATCCATGCAGTCTTTGAATGTTTGCCATTGCCTATCCACCGTCAACCCTTTGAGTGACATTCCCCAATCAATCCAATCCTACCCAATTTGCGCCTCATACCATCATAGTTTCCTTTATTTAAATTCAGGACCCTAGTCTCTGATTCAACTACTTCACATTGTGTTAATCCCCTCTTTAACCAGCAATGCTACCCCACCTCCCTTTCTTTTTTGCCTATCTTTCCTAAATATTGAATACCCCTGGATGTTGAATTCCCAGCCTTGGCCACCCTGGAGCCATGTTTCTGTAATCCCAATCAAATCGTATTCATTTACCTCTATTTGCGCAGCTAATTCATCCACCTTGTTCCGAATGCTCCTTGCATTAAGACACAAAGCCTTCAGGCTTGTTTTTTTAAAGGTCTCAGACCTATATGAATTATTATTTACTGTGACCATGTTTGATTTAAACCATTGAGTTCTTTGTCTTCTACTTTTGTTTTTCTCCTTCCTGTCTTTAGCTTTTATCCTTGTTTCCCTTTCCTCTGTCTCCCTGCTCAGGTTCCCAACCACCTGCCACTTTAGTTTAAACCTTCCCCAACAGCACTAGCAAACACTCCCCCTAGGACATCGGTCCCGGCCCTGCCCAGGTGCAGACCGTTCCGTTTGTACTGGTCTCCCCCAGAACCGGTTCCAATGTCCAAGGAATTTGAATCCCTCCCCCTTGCACCATTCCTCTAGCCACGTATTCATTTGAAATATCCTCCTATTTCTACTCTGACTAGCACGTGGCACTGGTAGCAATCCTGAGATTACTACCTTTAAGGTCCTATTTTTTAATTTACCTCCTAACTCCCTATATTCTGCTTTTAGGACCTCATCCTGTTTTTTACCTATATATATCATGTGGAGTGAATCGAATTGGCTGAAGACCAGCTTTTGTGATGGTGGGGACCTCAGGAGGAGGCCAAGATGGATCATCCACTCGGCACTTCTGGCTGAAGATGGTTGCAAACGCTTCAGCCTTATTTGAAGTATGAGCACAAATACTGTCAATTCAGAACAAAATACTTATGTTTTTGTTTAGGTCTTCTGATGTTAATGCTACAATAATGTAAAGCAACCGTTCACCACTACACTCTGCTTTCTGTCCCTTAGCCAATTTCATATCCATGTTGCCACTTCCCCTTTAATCCTATGGGCTTTAATTTTGCTAACAAGTCTATTGTGTGGTACTTTGTCAAACACCTTTTGAAAGTCCATATACACAACATCAGCTGCACTACCCTCATCAACCCTCTCTGTTATTTCATCAAACAACTCGATCAATTTAGTCAAACATGCGGACTTTCATTAATTAGCCCATACTTTTCCAAGTGCCAATTAATTTTGTCCTGGATTATTGTCTCTAAAAGTTTCCCCACCACCAATGTTAGGCTGACTAGCCTGTAGTTGCCGGGTTTACCCCTCTCCCCTTTAGAAGGTTTTAGTTCTCATCTTCTTAAGACATCATCGGGCGGATTTTGCGGTGGGTATGATGGCATACTCTGAGAGTACGGTGTCATACCGCCTTCGAAATTGACCGCAAGTTTGGGATTTCCGCATTCACTTATGCATGCGCTAAATCCCGAACTTGCGATCTGTCATGGTACGCCTTGACAGATGAACTGCACCGACGGGGAAATACTCATTGCTGGCGCAGAGTTGGGCTCATTGCCCACCAACTGCCCGGCAATTATGGACGAAAATGTTACGGTTAGTGAAAGCAGGCGCCGGAGCCTGTTACACTGTGAAAGGAACCCGGAAGACCTTGGAGGTATTTTCTGCCATGGTTCCTGACAGCGGGTGCACTTTGAAAGTTGCCGAAAAAGTTTGCAGAGTGACTTTAATAATTTAGTGTTGTCTGCAAAAACTATATTACCCACCAAACACAATTTGATAAAGTAATAAAAACCATTTAGGCAAGTGGTAATGACATGGCTCACAATTACCATAACCAAAATTTTAAGTGGCGGAATAAAATGTAACTGTGTACTTATACTTTCCAATTACTTAAAAAATTAAGCGTTACTTCAAATGTCATTGTATGCAGACCAGAACAAATGTTACTTTCCGTTTTCTTCCTCGCCATCCTCCTTTTTCTTTAATCTTTCGTAAAGTGCAGTGAATATGTAGGCTTCGCAAAATCCCCCAGAAACTCGAACAGAGCCCTAAAGGGAGTGATTTTTGGACTTTTCATACAAACTTGGGATGATGGGACCTCAGTGAAGTGATTTGATGTAAAAACCTAAAGATCACATGAAGAAAACCTGAGGAAACTGATTTTTTTTTAATCTTATTGTTGGGAGAGACATTTTTTTTTCACAGACAAGCTGCGAGGGGCGTGGCCAGTCAGTGAATGGATCAAGCTGTCTGGGAATTGTTTGAGACAATGCAAAACTCACAAACACATTCAAATATGGATTCCCAGGGGCAAACAAGATAGAAACATAGAAACATAGAAGATAGGAGCAGCAGTAGGCCATTCGGCCCCTCGAGCCTGCTCCGCCATTCGATGAGATCATGGCTGATCATCTAAACTCAGTACCCTGTACCTGCCTTTTCCCCTTATCCCTTGATACCTTTAGATGCTGGTAATCTAAAAACGATTCAATGACAATATAACTTTGATCACACAGTTTCATAGCCATTATCCCATCCAAAAAACCAATCAACCAGGTATCCAGAGAACCGATTTAAAAGCCCGCCAACAGAAGGACAATAGAGTGAAGATTTGGCGCGTAGATAAGGCCGTGTTTTAAATCGGAAAGCGATTAACACTAAGCAAAAACCATCGGAACTGGCAGGCCCGCCAAAGACTAGACAATTGGACGAAGCAAGGGTCATTTACATTCAAAAAGGAATTCGTTTTAGTAAGGGGTTTTTGAGCGCGAAAAAGAAACAGTATAATTTGAAAGCCTGTGCCATAATCTCTCTCTTTGGACTGACTGGCGACGCGAACACAGCTCTCTCCCTGCTCCATAAAACTTACCACAAGCCATGAGGAAGAAGACCAGCACGCAAGAAGAAACCATAAGGGCCTTCCGGAGTCCTTTTAAACAAAAAGACTCTAATATCCTGTCAAGGATTCGTTGGTGAGCATTATCCCTGATCTCCTGAAACCAAAAACCTAGCCAGATAGTGGGATATTTGGAAGGGATAAGGTTTTGTTTGATATATTGTCATTTCCCTCGCTTGTACCGTGTGTTCCCCGAATCTGTGTTTAAGTAATAAGTGTGTTTCAAGTTTGTTACCTTTTTCTTTTAATAAAGTAAATTTCTTTCATCAGAACCTGTTTACTGCAATTTTGTTCACAACCCCTAAATAAGCCCAAAGTCTAGGAACTGGAGGGGTGTTGGTCGATTCGAACCGCTGTCTTAAGATACCCCTTACATAATACAAAAGGAAGGATTATGTAAGGGGTATCTTAAGTGAGCGGTTCGAATTGACCAACACCCCTCCGGTTCCTCGACTTTGGGCTTATTTAGGGGTTGTGAACAAAATTGCAGTAAACAGATTCTGATGAAAGAAATTTACTTTATTAAAAGAAAAAGGTAACAAACTTGAAACACACTTATTACTTAAACACAGATTCGGGGAACACACGGTACAAGCGAGGGAAATGACAATATATCAAACAAAACCTTATCCCTCCCAAATATCCCACTATCTGGCTAGGTTTTTGGTTTCAGGAGATCAGGGATAATGCTCACCAACGAATCCTTGACAGGATATTAGAGTCTTTTTGTTTAAAAGGACTCCGGAAGGCCCTTATGGTTTCTTCTTGCGTGCTGGTCTTCTTCCTCGTGGCTTGTGGTAAGTTTTGCTGGAGCAGGGAGAGAGCTGTGTCCACGTCGCCAGTCAGTCCAAAGAGAGAGATTATGGCACAGGCTTTCAAATTATACTGTTTCTTTTTCGCGCTCAAAAACCCCTTACTAAAACGAATTCCTTTTTGAATGTAAATGACCCTTGCTTCGTCCAATTGTCTAGTCTTTGGCGGGCCTGCCAGTTCCAATGGTTTTTGCTTAGTGTTAATCGCTTTCCGATTTAAAACACGGCCTTATCTACGCGCCAAATCTTCACTCTATTGTCCTTCTGTTGGCGGGCTTTTAAATCGGTTCTCTGGATACCTGGTTGATTGTTTTTTTGGATGGGATAATGGCTATGAAACTGTGTGATCAAAGTTATATTGTCATTGAATCGTTTTTAGATTACCAGCATCTTGTTTGCCCCTGGGGATCCATATTTGAATGTGTTTGTGAGTTTTGCATTGTCTCAAACAATTCCCAGACAGCTTGATCCGTTCACTGACCGGCCACGCCCCTCGCAGCTTGTCTGTGAAAAAAAATGTCTCTCCCAACAATAAGATTAAAAAAAAATCAGTTTCCTCAGGTTTTCTTCTTGTGATCTTTAGGTTTTTACATCAAATCACTTCACTGAGGTCCCATCATCCCAAGTTTGTATGAAAAGTCCAAAAATCACTCCCTTTAGGGCTCTGTTCGAGTTTCTGGGGGATTTTGCGAAGCCTACAAATAAGGCTCCAGAACTGAGGTTTCTGAACCATTAATACAACAGCACCTACCTAAAGTATAGTGAGTACATTCACGTTCGTTATTCATTGCGAAATGCGCACCTCATTGGTCAAATAGTTGGTACATTAAAAAATTACCGGAATCGCCATGAAGCTTAATTATCCACAATACATTAACTTCCAACATTTCCCCTTGCATTACCTGTACAAATCTGACTTTCCCCACACTATTCAAAGCTAAAGACGCTTCAGTGGGCGACAACAAGTTGACGTGTGCGTTTTTGTTTCAATCTTCGTTATGTTTCCATATTTCTGAATGCAGCAAAATCCACATCACGTCTGATCCTGATATCAGAGAATTGGTGGCACTGCAAATAATGGCCTCGCTCTCCTGTTATGTGCTATTATGGTTGCAAATAACATTTCAATTGCTGCTCACTGGATTTATTTATTAATTTTGTACATTCACATGTTTTCACTAACTATAGTGGTGCAAGTTACAGACATGCTCCGTTTCAAAGAATTTGAGAATTCATATTTCAAATAAAAATATAGGAACTTATAAAATTTTAGTCAGGGAAATGCCGATAAAGAAAATTTAAAGGCAAAGATGTTGATATTGTCTGTGAAACACAATTGTGTACAAGACTCAATAAAGAACAAAGGGTTTCTATACAGATACTGCATTTCAAAAACCAACACGTTGATATTTTGTTACATAATTTTAACAAAATGCTGATATATGAAATAAGTCCAAGTACCAGTTTTGGTTACTGTGCAGTTCTACGTATTTTGCCAACAATTCTATCTTCTCTATTTGTTTTCGTTTAATGCATTCAGTAATTGTCTCACAATGAAATATGTAACGTGAATGTTCTCTAAAATATTTATATCTAAATTTAATATTAAGGAACAATTTGCCATTTAATTAAAAGTTTTTAAAATTATTTAAAAGTTTTTAAAAGTCTTTAGAAGGTAATTTCAATGCTACAAACCGAAAGAAGTTTCCGTGGGCGTGGTTTAGTTTTGACAGATTTTATGGGCATGTCCCCTCTTATGCATAGGCTGTACGCTGCGCTCCTGGGCTCAGTGATGCAATTCGCTGCGTACAGCTCTGCAGCACCGAACAGCAAGTCTATGTGTGGGGCCTCGCACAAGGTAAGTGCGAATTCTTTTCATAGGTTGGCGGCGTACTCCATAGCTACGCCGCCGACTACAATTCTAATTTTTCAATGTTTATTTTCAATTGGGGATTGGCGAAATGCTTGAAATTTATGGGAGGCATTTTGTTGCGAAATGATAATACCTTTTTCCCCACTTGCTATCTTCAGTGGAAGTCTTCTTGACAAATCACAGGTTTGTATGAAAACAAAGACAACCCAATGGTTTGCAATCCTTCTAAAAGACAAGACAGAACTGCGTCACAAATCTGAAATGATTCATTTGTACCTTATGCTAAGAACAGCCGAACATATGTGGGAATAATGAAAGGGCAATACCCTGAAGGCATAGTACGTTAGTCAAGATGAAATTTCAGGACTAGGCTGAAGCTGCTTTTATATTGTGTTAAGACATACTCCTGATAGCCAAATCCTGTGCAGCTTGCTGCAATCCAAAAGCCTGCTTGATTGGCACCCCATCCACCACCTTAAACATTCACTCCCTCCACCACCGGCGTACCATGGCTGCAGTGTGTACCATCTACAAGATGCACTGCTGCAACTCGCCAAGGCTTCTTCGGCAGCACCTCCCAAACCCACGACCTCTTCCACCTAGGACAAAGGCAGCAGGCTCATGGGAACACCACCACCTCCAAGTCACAGACCATCCTGACTTAGAAGTATATCGCCGATCCTTCATCGTCGCTGGGTCAAAATCCTGGAACTCCCTACCTAACAGCACTGTGGGAGTACCTTCACCACACAGACTGCAGCGGTTCAAGAAGACGGCTCACCATCACCTTCTCAAGGGCAATTAGGGCTGGGCAATAAATGCTGGCCTTGCCAGTGACGCCACATCCCATAAAACGAATTTTAAAAAATGCCAGGCCTGCAAGCCAGTTTCTGCAGTTCTCCTATGTATAAGGTTGGCATGCAGGGACGATAGTAAACGTCTATGAGGTTGTGGAAAGGGCACAGAAATGTAAAATAAAGGTATTGAGTACAAAAGTAGAGAAGTTATGCTGAACCTTTATAAAGCGCTGGTTAGGCCACAACTGGAGTATTGCGTCCAGTTCTGGTCACCACACTTTAGGAAGGATGTGAAGGCCCTTGAGAGGGTGCAGAGGAGATTTACCAGAATGGTTCCGGGGATGGGGGATCTTAGCTACAAGGACAGGTTGGAAAAGCTGAATTTGTTTTCATTAAAGCAAAGGAGGTTGAGGGGTGATTTGATAGAGGTGTACAAGATCATGATGGGTTTGGATAGGCTAGACGGGGAAAGGCTGTTCCCACTAGTTGATGGTACAAGGACTAGGGGAACAGCCCTTTGAGGTTTTGGGCAAGAGATACAGGGGGGACGTGAGGAAAAACTTTTTTACGCAGCGAGTGGTGAGGACCTGGAATTCGCTGCCGACGGAAGTGGTGGAAGCGGAGACACTCAATGTTTTCAAGGGGAGACTTGATGGGCACTTGAGGGAAATAAACTTGCAGGGCTACGGGGAGAGAGCGGGGGAATGGGACTGACTGGATTGCTCTACAGAGAGCCGGCACGGACTCGATGGGCCGAATGGCCTCCTTCTGTGCTGTTATGACTCTATGACTATGACTAAAAGTTAAAAAACTTAAAAGACTTGCATTTATATAGCGCCTTTCACAACCACCGGACGTCTCAAAGTGCTTTACAGCCAATGAAGTACATTTGAAGTGGAGTCACTGTTGTAATGTAGGAAATGCAGCAGCGGATTTGCGCACAGCAAGGTCCAACATACAGCAATGTGATAATGACCAGATAATCTGTTTTAGTGATGTTGTTTGAGGGATAAATATTGGCCAGGACACCGGGGATAACTCCCCTGCTCTTCTTAGAAATAGTGCCATGGGATCTTTTACGTCCACCTGAGAGAGCAGACGGGGCCTCGGTTTAACGTCTCATCCGAAAGATGGCACCTCTGACAGTGCAGCACTCCCTCAGCACTGCACTGGAGTGTCAGCTTAGCTTTATGTGTTCAAACCCACAACCTTCTGAGTCAGAGGCGAGTGTGCTACCCACTGAGCCACAGCTGACACTTTAGTGCATTTTAGTCATTTTAAAACTATTCTTCTGGGGATTTTCTCTTGTTTCCACTATTGATGTGGTAAGTAGAGGTTGTTGCAGGCAATGCAGAGATAACTGCACAGATGTCTGCTTAATACACCGCGCTAACAATCCCCACACTCAGACACCCGAACGACCCTGACCCGAGGGGGTGACTAGGTGTGTGGATGAGGGTAGTGCAGCTGATGTAGTCTACATGGACTTCAGTAAGGCTTTTGACAAAGTCCCGCATGGGAGACTGGTCAAGAAGGTAAGAGCCCATGGGATCCAGGGCAATTTGGCACATTGGATCCAAAATTGGCTTAGTGGCAGGAGGCAGAGGGTGATGGTCAAAGGTTGTTTTTGTGACTGGAAGCCTGTGTCCAGTGGTGCACCGCAGGGATAGGTGCTGGGTCCTTTGCTGTTTGTAGTGTACATTAATGATTTAGATATAAATGCAGGAGGTATGATCAGTAAGTTCGCAGATGACACGAAAATTGGTGGAGTGGTAAATAGCAAGTAGGGAAGCCTCAGGCTACAGGACGATATAGATGGGTTGGTCAGATGGGCAGAACAGTGGCAAATGGAATTTAACCCTGAAAAGTGTGAGGTGATGCATTTTGGGAGGACTAACAAGGCAAGGGAATACACAATGAATGGTAGGATCCTAGGAAGGACAGAGGATCAGAGGGATCTTGGTGTGCATGTACATAGATCCCTGAAGGCAGCAGGACAGGTAGATAAGGTGGTTAAAAAGGCATATGGGATACTTGCCTTCATTAGTCGAGGCATAGACTATAAGAGCAGGGAGGTTATGATGGAGCTGTACAAAACGCTAGTTAGGCCACAGCTGGAATACTGTGTGCAGTTCTGGTCGCCACACTATAGGAAGGATGTAATTGCATTGGAGAGGGTGCAGAGGAGATTCACCAGGATGTTACCTGGGCTCGAGCGCTTCAGCTAAGAGGAGAGACTGGACAGGCTAGGGTTGTTTTCCTTAGAGCAGAGAAGGCTGAGGGGGGACCTGATTGAGGTGTACAAAATTATGAGGGGCATAGATAGGGTAGATAGAAAGGAACTTTTCCCCTTAGTAGAGGGGTCAATAACCAGGGGTACATAGTTTCAAGGTAAGGGGCAGGAGGATTAGAGGGGATTTGAGGAAAAACTTTTTCACCCAGAGGGTGGTTGGAATCCGGAACTCACTGCCTGAAAGGGTGGTAGAGGCAGGAACCCTCACAACATTCAAGAAGCATTTAGATGAGCACTTGAAACGCCATAGCATACAAGGCTACGGACCAAGTGCTGGAAAATGGGATTAGAATAGACATGGCTTGATGGCCGGCGTGGACACGATGGGCCGAAGGGCCTCTTTCTGTGATGAGAAACTCTATGACCCTATGACCCCGACCCGTCAATAACGCGGGGCGGGGCTACTGTTGGGGGTGGGGGGTCAAATTCATTATGACGCCTTGGTGACGCAGGGCGAGCTGTGATATCATTGGAGGACGATCGATCTCTCCGGTATTCTGCTCGCTGGCCTGGGGTTTACAGGCTGGACTGCGGCTGCGCCGATGCTGCGGTTCCTGATTGGTCCTTTAGCCAGCCCCCGTCCGTTGTTGCCGCGGCTTCCGGTGCGGGGGTGAGAGGTCAGAACTGCCGCTCCCAGGGAAGGCTGTGTGACGGGATGCTGCCGAGCCGGCGATGTGTGTGTGAAGCCGGGGCCGGGGGCGAGCCGAGGCCCGCGCAGCAATGAGAGCCAGAGCGCGGGCCGGCCCGGGCCACTCGGTGTCTGCTGCGGGCGCCGCCTCAGCGTGAGCCGCTCGGCACCAACTGATGCAGAAGTGACGCGGAATCGGAAGATGTGAAGATGGAAGGAATCCTCTACAAGTGGACGAATTACCTGACGGGTGAGCCGGGCCGGGCCGGGATCGCACCCTGATCCCCGGGCTCTTCAAATGTGAAATTTCGCGCAGGCGCGAAACTGGACCGCGCAGCCGGTTAAAGGGACTGCACCCCCTCCCCCCCGAAAAAAATATTCGGGGTTCATGACTCTGCTCCCCACTCGATCGGATCGGCTGAGCAGCTGTGTCTCTTTGATGTTGGCTCCTTCTCTCTCGTTTGGGGTCCTCATTAGCTGAGAGTTCCGATAGTTTCCCGAAGTAAACGCGTCCGTGTGTTTAAATGTAGGCGGTTTGTTGTTAAAGGGGAATTTACAACTCCGTGCGCCGAGCTGTTCAATATGGCATCGAATTTTGCAGCACACAAGCAGGCCATTCGGCTCAACAAGTCTATGCAACACGAGCCTCCTCCCACCCTACTTCATCTATCAAACTATCCGGTTCCCCCTCTCCTTCATGTCATTTTATAGCTGAGAGAATATGGAACTGGCTACCGCTATTGAAGCGCATAGTATAGATGCATTTAAGGGGCGGTTCGATAAGCATATGAGGGAGAAGGAAATAGCAGGTTATGCTGATAGAGTTAGATGAGGAAAGACAGGAGGAGGCTCAAGTGGAGCATAAATGCCGACATGGACTGGTTGGGCCAAATGGCCTGTTTCTGTGCCATATATCCGATGTAAATGCATGATGCTATTTGCTTCAACCATTCCATGTGGTCATGATTATACTGAGACCATGAGTTTAGTAGTTTCTCTTATCAATCTAACTAGAAGCCAAGACTAACATGATTTCCAAGAGCTTCCAGTCCTTTTTGTAATTGCACCAATCTTGTCAATTCTGGTTTCTTTTGGGGGGAAGGAATCCAACGTGCTTTCGGGAGGAAAAAAATAATGAGACAAAACTATGCTAAACCCTAAAGTAGATACTGAAAACTTTAATCTCCAATTAAACGCATTCTGCAGATTTTCCAAACTATTGCATTTGTTCAGCTGTTCCATCTAAGACATTGCTTAACATGTTGCATTTGCTTGAATAACAGTAAATTTCAGAATACAGTACAGTTGGGTAGAGTTTTTTTCTGAGCTGAACAGTTTTATCCAGCTTTGATATAATTTCTACAATTTTGCTAGAGGCTGGGTGAACAGTGGTTGAGAATGCAGTCCCTTCACTTTTGGGATATGGATTTGGTTCTTTAGGGCATTACATTAGGCATCAGCCGTGGCTCAGTTGGTAGCATTCTCGCCTTCCGAGTCAGAAGGTTGTGGGTTACCACTCCAGAGCCTAGAACACAAAAATCTAGGCTGACGCTCCAGTGCAGTAACGAGGGAGTGCTGCACTGTCTAAGGGGCCATCTTTCAGATGAGATGTTAAACCAGGCTCCTTCTGTCCTCTCAAGTCTACGTAAAAGATCCCATGGCACAATTTTGAAGAAGAACAGGGGAGTTATCTGACCAATATTTATCCCTCAATCAACATCACTTAAACAGATTATCTGGTCATTATTACATTGCTGTTTGTGGGAGCTTGCTGTGTGCAAATTGGCTGCTGCGTTTCCTACATTACAACAGTGACTACACTTCAAAAGTACTTAATTGGCTGTAAGGCGCTTTGGGACGATCTGAAGTAGTGAAAAGCGCTATATAAATGCAAGTCTTCCGTTTACATTTGAGAGGTAATCAGAGTTTCGGAGGAATGCAGTCTAAAGCTCCCTCTAAAATGTCCCAATAATCTTCGTTGCCACCAACTTCGCTCAGATGCCGTAACGAAAATGCACTTCTGAAGTTGTCAATGAATATTTTTGTGACAGTTTAGAGCGTTTGAAATCATACCAGACCTGAAGTTGCTAAATACTGTCAGTAAATGTGGGGGAAAAATACAACTTTGTTGAGGATAAAATCCACTTAAATGGCAATTGTTAAATTTAATGTACTGTTTATTCCCAAACAAACATGGTGACAGTGGGGAAATTGGTATTGGCGTATGGAGGCCTGATTTTGTGAAAGCTCTTGGCAACAGGACAGTCCTTTATGCGAGCTCTTGTTTGACACTATCGTGTAGTTGCAGATATTATGGAGATGTGCACATTTAATAAAAAAATTGTTTGTGGGATGTTGGGCAACTCTGGCAACGCTGCATATAATCCCCAAACCTCATTGCCATGAAAGTTTAGACTGACACTTGTACTTGAGGGAGTGCTACATTGTTGGCGGTGCTATCTTTTAGATGAGATGTAAAACCAAGGCCAGGTGGAGTACAAGATCCAGTTATACTATTCGCAGAAGAGCAGCGGAGTTCTCCTAGTATCCAGGCCAACATTAATCCCTCAATCAGCACGTCCTCTGAACAGATTAACTGGTCAGTTATCTCATTACTATTTGTGGGACCTTGTTGTGTACAAATTGACAGCCAGGATTTCCTATATAAAAAAACAGCAATGGTTACACATCAAAAGTAATTCAATGGCTGTGAAGCACTTGAGGACCTCTTGAAGATGTGAAAGTTGCTTATATAAATGCCAATATGTTTATTCTTTAACGGTTTTTGAGTTTATGTTTAATATTATCAAACGGGAGAGGGAATTTTTAAAATTTGAAAATAGTAAAAAAAAAAGTATTTTCTCAACTCAACTGCATATTACAGTCCATTCTTGCACCCGAAAGTGGGCAGGGAAGCTGCTATTAAACCACTGACCGTGGTATTCTTTAGGTACCACCAGTTGAGTTTTTCTCTTGTATTTTTTTTTCAAACTAGAGCGCATTGGCTACACCCAGTATGACCTCTGAACTTATTGTCATCATGGATCCAGTTTTTAAAATGTGTGGTATGGTGGTGAGGTATGTTTGTGCTGGGAATGGAGCACTTTCCTGTTTCAGGCTCTAGTGTTGGTATCAAATACTCCCAGGTCAGGTGTGTAGCACAGCCAGTTCCAAAGTAAAGTTTATTTTCCAACCAGATGCTTTACCCTGACCTGAAATGTGCCAGTGTGGCATTTCCATTTAGGAGTTTAGTGCTGTGTGCCTAGCAACTGGGTTCAGTGCCCAACTTTTCACATAGGACCCTTGCAACTGGCAGGGATAAATTCTAATTCACTTTTCCCTAGATTTGAGCCAGGTCCCAGGGCAATGTGCTAACCCATTGCAGCACCTAATCCTTCATTAATTCAGGCTCCACTACTCCAGGATGTAGCCCACATGTACATCAATTACATTTAATGTTTTAAGTTTTTTTTTCTTGTTTTTAGTTGTATTGGGATCAAAGTAGCCTTTTCCCATCTAAAAATAGTTGGGTAAGATTAGTTCCAAAAGCACTGAAGGTTAACTGGTGCCTGTCCTGTGGACTTTGGTGCTTCAAAAAATTAGTTACAACCTAGCCTTCCAATTGTTATTTCTCTCTCCTAGGTTGGCAGCCTCGTTGGTTCATACTGGATAATGGCATACTTTCCTATTATGATTCTCAGGATGATGTTAACAAAGGCAGCAAAGGAAGTATCAAAATGGCTGTATGTGAAATTAAAGGTAAGGAATAAAGGCCTAGAAATTGGATATGGTCACGAAACGGGCAGTGTTAAGGCTCAACGATGTTAAGCTGCGCCAGGTCAAAGCTTGTTCTCAGCCCTCATTAACATGATTGTATTCTTGATCTCAACGCTAAAACCACTGCTCATTGGCTTACTGCTCAACAGGTGGGCCAATATCAAGTCCAGTCTAATTCCCAGTCATGTTTGGCACAGGCTTTATTCAGTACTTAAAGGGGAGGTACATTGATGCTACAGCACTTTATTGTCAAGCCACTTACAACTTCAGCTGGAAGAAGACGGCAGTGAGAACACGGGGCAGAGCCTCAGCACAAGGAGAGAGCCCGCAGAATCTCCAACGCAACTCTTGAGGAACTGGCCGTGGAGAGGAGGCTGGCAGGAAGCCCTCGCCACACACCTCGAAGGCCCTGGCAGGAGATAGCCACCTATGTGACGGCCAGCATTGTGGCCCCAAGGTCGGCCATCCAGTGCCGAAAGAAGTTTAATGACCTCACACAGCAGGTCAAGGTGAGTGAAGACTTCAGCAAATGCCATATCCCACCATCTGCATCACAAGCCTCACACACTGCTCAATGCATCACACCCCAGCACTCACCTACCAACAATCTCTACCTATCACCACTCGCACCTCCCAATCAGAGCTTCATTTCACCCATGCAACCTTACCACTGCTGCAACACCCACGCTCACACCTTGCACACACTGACAGCTATTCAACCATGGCAGGCACATCATCCAAATGCATTTCACCACACTCACTCACACACTTCCCTTTCTCTTGCAGGCCAAGATCGTGCATAATCGGAGAGAGCAGCGGCGGACAGACATGGGGCAAACCGCCATCCAGGACCTCAGCCAGCTGGGAGAGAGAGAAGCTGGATCATTGGGCGGCAGATAATAGAGGCCGTGGCAACCGGCGAGGTTGAATCCATTGGGGACAACAATGGTATGTTCATTCCTAATCCTCCTTCTTACATCCCATTTCCCCCTATCCCACAATCTCTTCTCACTTATAAGCTGATGCTGTATGCATGCATATTTTGCTGCCCCCCCTCACCATAACCTGACTCTTGTGACTTTCTGCTTTCAGCTAATCAAGAACAAGCACCAGATCAGCCTGTCCCCGAGGCGATGCAGGAGAGTGAGGGGGGAGAAAAAGAACACGATCCAGCGTCACTTAATCTGTCACTCGCAGACCCCAGCTCAGAAACTGGCACTGCGGGTACTTTAGAGGCTAGTGTACAAGCGGGATCTGCACAGGGTGAGGCACTGGACACGAGTTGGTTGCAGCAAGGCAAGGGTAGCTCAGGGACCAGTTCCCCAGAGGGCGAGTTCGCGCACGAGTTCTGCTGCGCAGGACTCCGATGAGGACCTCGATGGGCGGCCTTCAGAAGAAGGGTGATGGGCATGCACACCGAATTGCTAGGTGCAATGGCAAGCCTGCCAGAGAGCTTCTTGGCAATGTCATGGAGGAGTCCGCCTCCAATATTGCGCGGGGCTCTGCGCAGAGTTTGGAGTCCAGGATTTACAGGCTGGAAATGATGGAAAACTCCCGAAGAGACCATGTCAACCCAGACATGATGCTGCGTGTGATGGGAGATGTTGCGGCCGCCATTGCAGCACAGGCGGAAGCAACTCAACCTCTTTGTGCTGCAGCGGAAACACAGACCAGCTCTCATGCAATCTCAGCTTGATGCCACCCAAGCTCAGATTGCTGCCATCGTGGCTGGTTTTACCAAGGGCTTGCAGGGTGTCGCAGCAGCCCAGCAATCTGTGCTCCAACAGATTGCTAGGAATGCTGAGGCGCTGCCCCAGGAGAGCGGCGGTGGGTCAGTGGAGCAGGACCCTGCTGTCTTCTCTCAGGATGACCGCATTCCTGTTCCCACCACTGCCACTCCGCCATTGCCCTTGCCGCTGCCTGTCAGCCAGCCAGCTCAGACTGCTGCCGTCCATGCCGAGGTGGTGCAGTCTACAGTCAGGCCTTCTCGGGCCAGAGCTGCTCAAGGCTGTCCTGCCAGGCCATCTGAAGTCTCCCCCCATGGAAACTCAGCAGCCTTCCACCAGCCATGCTGCAGCCACTGGGGAAGCACGTTGTAGGAGCACTAGATCAGGAAAAGGCACCCGAACGACAGGCACTAAGGGATTGCACAAGGGTGATTAGTTCATATCCTAAGTGTAAATACGTGTCAGTTGATTTTGGATGAATTTATGAATTTTGTTTGGAATCATTTGTGGTGGCTCTCATTTCAGCTTTGTGCCCAGGAGGGCACTGATGTTCCGTGACAGAGGGATGGTATGATGGGATATGGTGAGCAATGGGGATCTGGGCCAAGTTGTGAAGCATGCAGCAGACCACCACGAAATAGGACACCTGCTCCGGCGTGTACTGGAGGGCTCCTCCCGAGCGGTCAAGGCAGCAGAATCGTTGCTTCAGTAGCTCAGTGGTCTGCTCGATGATGTTCCTGGTGGAAGCATGGCTCTCATATGAGTGCTGGACACGCGAGGTGGGGTGGCAGAGGGGAGTCATGAGCCAGGTGCAGAGCGGATAGCCCTCGTCTCCGAGCAGCCACCCTCGAGTTTGATGTGGTGGCTGGAAGATTGCTGGCATACCGGATTGACGCAGGATGAAGGCATCGTGCTACTGTCAGGATAGTGGGCATTGACCATCAGGATGTGCTGTGGGTGGTCGCACACCAACTGCACATTAAGTGAGTGATAGCCTTTGTGGTTAAGGAAGATCTCAGGATTATTATAGGGCACCCCCAAAGCCACGTGGGTCACTGGCGCCCTGCACCATGGGGAAGCCCGCTATCCAGTCAAAGCCACATGCATGCTCGTCCTGCTTCTCTCTGCTTAGAGAGAAGAAAACATAGTCCCTTCTCCTGGTGTAGAGAGCCTCAGTGACCTCCCGGATGCCTGCTGCAGACTGGAAGGATCCGCTAGCGAAGAAATTGAGGGCCACGGTGACCTTGACTGCCACTGGGAGAGCTGTAGTCGCCCTGCTCTCAGGCTGCAGGTCTGGTTGCAGAAGGTGGAAAAGTTCTGTGACTAACCTCCTTGGTGAAACGTAGCCTCCTAATACATTGCTCCTCGCTTAAGTGGATATAAGAGAAGTGCTCTATGAAGACCCGAGGTGGGTAAGACCTCCTGTTGAGAGCACTACTGGCCCCCCCCCCTCCTCCTCCCTCTGCGAGCATCTCTTCTTCGCTGCCTCCGCCCCGAAGATACTCAAGCATGAGGTTGACTGCCAGTAGAACCCCCATGACTGAGCAAGTGTGAGCAGAAGCCTTTAAATAAGAATGAAGGCATTCTCCACTTGCAACAACACTCCCTGTAACCTTAGAACCTTGAAAGCAGTTTATAAAGCTGCTGGAGTTGCAGAAAGTTGCACAGAGCCAGTCAAACTGCAGAAACATGTTGGGTGCAAATAGTTGCCGATGATTCCTTTAAATATCACTGCTGGAGCTTCCTTCCTGCTTGCCGACGCTTGCTCAGTTTGTCGCACTTAAGGAATGCCGGTAAGTGGAGCGGCGAAGTCGAAACTCACCAGATCGGGCGTCAAGTGAGCGTTGCGCACTCACTGTTGTCACGATCTGCGTAATCTACATATCTCCAGTGAGCGTGGACATCGGCAGCGCTGCCAGCCATCTGAAAGCTTCACTTCAGAGTTCCTTAAATTCTCCGTCTAGAGTTTAGGGTGGGATGTCCTAAGCATTGGTTTTATTCACACTTGCTGAAGGTTAGCTTTCAGAAGATTAAAAACTGATAATTTATAAGATACCTTGTGTGGGTTTGCTGTATATTGCTAACCTTTTCATGGAAATTAGACTACTGATAGTATCTTTTAATTACAACCTTCCAAAAGTACTTGTAGTACCACTGGAGCATTTCATAATTTGTTTTTCTTTTAAAATCAGTACATCCAACAGACAACACACGAATGGAGCTGATTATTCCTGGAGAGCAGCATTTCTATGTGAAATCAGTCAATGCTGCTGAAAGGCAGAGATGGTTGGTGGCACTAGGGAGTTCAAAAGCATGTCTGACCGATACCAGGACTAAAAAGGAAAAAGGTAACATTAAATGCAAACAGAATTTGTAACATAAATAAAGGAAACTGTAAGCCATCTGTCGTAATTTTGTTTTCCTGACACAATGTTGTGCAAATAATTGAATTTTTCTGGTCACCCTTCTAACACTATTTATTGTGACCATTGTATCGCGTTACACTTTTTTTTAAGAATGTAAGTAGATCTTGGAGCCATTTGGGGATGTGTTTCTATGAAAATTATTGGCTGTGCCCATTAAACCCATGCTGATTAGGAAAATAAATGTAGCAATTATAACCTTTGTAGATATATGGTAAAATATTAATTGCACTTGAGTTACTGAAATGTGTTTTTTTTTTTGTAAATTACACCAAGTTGCAAAAAATAATTATATGGAGAGACTGATGTTGATCTTGCACTGACTTTCCCTCATCAGTCCATTCTAGTTAGTGCATTCTGTTCTTGCTAAACAAACTGTATGGCACTGAACTTGTTTGTGTAAATGTGATAAATTAATCCATTAGTTCATATCTGTAAATTGTGTACTTTTATTTGAATTCTCTAGAAATCAGTGAAACCAATGAGTCTCTCAAAACTAAGATGTCAGAACTTCGGTTGTACTGTGACTTATTGATGCAACAAGTTCATACGATACAAGAGTCTGTCAAACAAGAGCAGCCAAGTTTGTCACCTGCTGCTGAGGTATGATATCATGTATCAGAAGATCTACTGGTGAATAGTTTAGATTTTGTAGATATGTATTTATATTTCTTACTCTAGGATATCCAGTGGAATGCTGGGCCCTAACGAGAAGGTCCTGAATACAAATTCTAAGCCATCTGACTTTCTCTCATTGAACAAGTCTTTTGCTATATCTAGGTCATTCTACTAGATCACAGAATGCATAGAAATTGCAATATGAAAACTGGCCATTCGCCCCAAGAACTCCACATTGGTGTTCATCCTTCACCCGAGAAAATAGTTATATTCACATTTACTCGCCCTGTTCCCATATCCTTTCAACCCCTTTTCTGTCATCCACCTATCCAATCTAATCTTGAATGTTGACATAGTTTCTGCCATAACCACAAACCCTGGAAGTTATATAGCTTCACTATCTCTGAACTTTATACGGCATTCGGTAAGGTGCCATACGAAAGGTTGTTACACAAGATAAGGGCTCATGGGGTTGGGGTAATATATTAACATGGATAAAGGATTGGTTAACGGATAGAAAACAGAGAGGAGGGATAAATGGCTCAATTTCCGGTTGGCAGGCTGTAACTAGTGGGGTGCTGCAAGGATCCGTGCTTGGGCCTCAGCTACTTACAATCTATATTAATGACTTAGATGGCGGAACCAAGTGCAATGTATCCAAGTTTGCTGACGATGCAAAGCTAGATGGGAAAGTAAGATGTGAGGAGAAAGAAAGAAAGACTTGCATTTATATAGCGTCTTTCGCGACCTCCGGATGTCTCAAAGCACTTTACTGCCTATGAAGTACTTTTGAAGTATTGTAATGTGGAGGACGCAGAGTCTGCAAAGGGATATAGACAGGTTAATTGAGTGGGTAAGGAGGTGGTAGATGGCATATAATGTGGGGAAGTGTGAGGTTATTCACTTTGGTAGGAAGAATAGAAAAGCAGAATATTTTTTAAAAGGTGAGAAACTAATTAAATGTTGGTGTTCAGAGCAATTAGGAAGGCAAATAGTATGTTGGTATTTATTGCAAGGGGGTTGGAGTACTAGAGTAAGGAAGTCTTGCTGCAATTGTACAGGGCTTTGGTGAGACCACACCTGGAGTACTGTGCACAGTTTTGGTTTCCATACCCAAGGAAGGATATATTTGCCTTCACTAGAACGTTCACTACATTGATTCCTGGGATGAGAGGGTTGTCCTATGAGGAGAGATTGAGTAGAATGGGCCTATACTCTCTGGAGTTTAGAAGAATGGAAGGTGATCTTATTGAAAAGTAAAAGGGCTTGACAGGGTAGATGCTGAGAGGCTGTTTCCCCTGTCTGGAGAGTCTAGAACTAGGGGACATAGTCTCGGGATAAAGGGTTAGCCATTTAGGACAGAGATGAGGAGAAGTATCTTCACTTAGAGTGGTGAATCTTTGGAATTCTCTGCCCCAGAGGGCTGTGGATGCTGTCGTTGGGTATATTCATGGCTGAGATCGATAGATTTTTGGACTCTAAGGGAATCGAGGGCTATAGGAATCGGGTAGGAAAGTAGAGTTGAGGTCGAAGATCAGCCATGATCTTATTGAATGGCGGAGCAGGCACGAGGGCTACTCCTGCTCCTATTTCTTATGTTCTTGTGTTCTTGCAAAGGTGCAGATAGCTTTCTTCTCCTTTTCCGTTTACTTCATTATGGGATTACTTTAAAGTAAGTGATATTCTATGTGTCTGCTACAACTTAGTGAATTAATAAAAAGTTGCCCAGCTAACTCTCTAAAATGAACAAAAGTTGAGTTTTCTTTAAAATTATGTAATATAAATCAGGTAAAGTGCTGCTCCATGTTTTGTAATTTACTAAAAACACTGTGGTTTGGAACCTGTAAATTGCGTAAAGCTGTGGTAGTTTAGTATTTGGGCAACTATTGATCATCGTTGTGTATCTGTAAAGTGCAGTCTACATTTAAAGCACGTTGCGAAATGTGTATATTTAAATAACAATTCTGTTTGTTTCTTAGAACATGAATGAAGCCTCATCCTTGCTCAGTGCCACTTGCAATACCTTCATTACAACTCTTGAAGAGTGTATGAAAATAGCCAATGCCAAGTTTAAGCCAGAAATGTTCCAGTTTTCTCACTCTGATCCACATGTCTCTCCTGTATCACCTTCACCTGTTCAGATGGTTCGGGTATGGTACTATAAAAATCAACAAATATACATTTACTAATGCTTCTGCATTTTGTCTGCTGTTTCTCATGTAAAATTTTATTGTCCTTTCAGTGACATGCACTTGATATAAACTGAGCTGTGATACAAGCTGAATTTATGATTTTCAAGTTGGTAACTTTTTTTTCAATATTGCAGATGAAACGATCCATTAGTCATCCTGGTACCATTCTTTATGATAGGTAAGGGAAAGGAATTCTGTTATTGGTTACAGATACAAATTATATTTGGGCACTGGTAATTGTGATCATCATTGTTTAATGATGAGACCTTTTGAACTACGGTATTTTCTAGCCCAATATTTTAGTCAGTATTGCCACTGATGCAATATAAATACGGTTGCTGTAGAATGTGCTGGCAATCAACATTTGCAGTAACAATACAATCCTTAATTCTTCATTGTGACTGCACATCAACATACCATTGCTAGCACAAAACTGGTCACCATTGACTTAAATGTATGCAGGAAATGAATAGGATATTAACACTGTAGTGATGTTTAAAATCTAATTGCTAGGTACTAATTATAAAATGTTTCATCTTACTGTAGTTATTGGTTTGGGTTTTATATATAGTGGCTGCTAGTGCACCACCTTTCAGTACTTTGCAGCTTGACTTATCTATTTTATACACATATGGTGATTTCATTCTTGGACACTGTTAAAATGAAATTTTGTTTTCAGCAGGAGACTGGATGCTAATCATCAAAAGGAAACTCTTATTGTGATGTCACATGCTGAAGAACACAGGAGAATACAGACATATTCAGATACTGAATCATACAGTGACGGCGCTCTGGAAGATGCAGAAAGTAAGCATAGAAATAGATCTTTTTGAGAAATCATACATGTAATTCTTTGAATAATGGAGTTAATGGCATTCTTAGTATAAAATTTACAGGTTTCACTTGCTATTTTAATTCAGGAAAATTTCTATTTGTTACTTATTTAAACTCTGATTTGACATTGAAAGGTTTGATTGTTTTATTCGTTACTTTCAATGCAGAAAAATTCCATGGCAGTTATAAGAAGCAGAACAGTGTAGGATAGAGGGAGGAAAGGCGCTCAAACATGGCTGCTATTTTAATGTTGGGTGGTTTTGACTTTTTTCCTGTAACTAAAGTAGGTTTCACGAAGAACATCAGAGCTAAGCGATCGCACAATCAGCAGGTCAGATCAAAGCTCTGCAGTCCAGCCACATCTAGTCGTGAATGGTGGTGGACAATTAAACACCTAACGGGAGGAGGAGGCTCCATGAATATCCCCATCGTCAATGATGGTGGAGCCCGGCACATGAGTGCAAAAGACGAGGCTGAAGCGCTTGCAACCATCTTCAGCCAAAAGTGCCGAGTGGATGATCCATATCGGCAACCTCCTGAGGTCCTCACCATCACAGAAGCCAGTCTTCAGCCAATTCGATTCACTCCACGTGATATCAAGAAACTGCTGAGCGCACTAGTTATAGCAAAGACTATAGGTCCCGACAACATCCCGGCTGTTGTGCTGAAGACTTGTGCTCCAGAACTAGCCGCACCTCTAGCCAAGCTGTTCCAGTACAGCTACAACACTGGCATCTACCTGATAATGTGAAAAACTGCCCAGGTATGTCCTGTCCACAAAAGGCAGGACAAATCCAATCAGGCCAATTACCGCCCCATCAGTCTACTCTCAATCATCAGCAAAGTGATGGAAGGTGTCGTCGTCAGTGCGATCAAGCAGCACCTGCTCACCAATGCTCAGTTCGGATTTCGCCAGGACCACTCTGCACCAGACTTCATTACAGCCTTGGTCCAAACGTGGACAAAAGAGCTGAATTCCAGAGTTGAGGTGAGAGTGGCTGCCCTTGACATCAAGGCAGCATTTGACTGAGTGTGGCATTAAGGAAGGAGCCCCAGTAAAATTGCAGTCAGTGGGAATCGGGGAAAATTCTCCACTTGCTGGAATCATACCTAGCGCAAAGCAAGATGGTTGTGGTTGTTGGAGGACATCGCTGCAGGAGTTCCTCAAGGCAGTGTCCTAGGCCATCCATCTTCAGCTGCTTCATCAATGTCCTTCCCTCCATCATAAGGTCAGAGGTGAGGATGCTCGCTGATGATTGCAGAGTGTTCAGTTCCATTTGCAACTCCCCAGATAATGAAGCAGTCCATGCCCACATGCAGCAAGACCTGGACAACATTCAGGCTTGGGCTGAAAAGTGGCAAGTAACATTCGCACCACACAATGACTATCTCCAATAAGAGAGAATCTAACCACCGCCCCATGATATTCAACGGCATTACCATCACCGAATCCCCCACCATCAACATCCCGGGGGGGTCATCATTGACCAGAAACTCAACTGGATCAGCCACATAAATACTGTGGCAACAAGAGCAGGTCAGAGGCTGGGTATTCTGCTGCAAGTGTCTCAGCTCCTGACTCCCCAAAGCCTTTCCACCATCTACAAGGCACAAGTAAGGAGTGTGATGGAATACTCTCCATTTGTCTGGATGAGTGCAGCACCAACAACACTTAAGAAGCTCGACACCATCCAGGACAAAGCAGCCCGCTTGATTGGCACCCCATTCACTCTCTGTACCACCAGCGCACCGTGGCTGCAGTGTGTACCATCTACAAGATGCACCGCAGCAAACTCGCCAAGGCTTCTTTGGCAGTACCTCCCAAACCCGCGACCTCTACCACCTGGAAGTACAAGGGCAGCAGGCGCATGGGAACACCACCACCTCCAAGTTACACACCATCACTGTTCCTTCATTGTCGCTGGGTCAAAATCCTGGAACTCCTTCCCTAACAGCACTGTGGGAGTACCTTCACCACACGGACTGCAGCAGTTCAAGAAGTTGGCTCAGTACCACCTTCTCAAGGGCAATTAGGGATGGGCAATAAATGCTGGCGTTGCCAGCGACGCCCACATCCCAGGAACTAATTTAAAAAAAAGTACAGCTCATCTGTGCAGCTATGATTTTAATTTAAAAAAAACGAGCGGTTAGCTGTAGCAAAAAAGGGAGCAATTGGGAAACTTAAAATAGATTACTGAGAAATAGTGTGGTCAATATACGTGTTAAATAACTGTTTAATTCACCAGGAAATTCCAAATGGTGTAGAACGTCTCTATTGCAATCCATTTGAGAGTTCCCCCTTTGACTAATGTAAACAAAGTGCTGTCTTCTGTAGCTGTATAATCTGGCAGTAGAGCATCTCCTCCTTTTGATATTTCTAATCTAAAATCAATTACTTGTTCACAAATGGTTGTGACCATGGTCCATTATCAATCCTCTTTGCAGCCTTTGACATGGTTGATCACACCATCCTCCTCCAACGCCTTTCCTCCATTGTCTAGCCCATTGGGACTGTCCTCGCTTGGTTCCATTCTTATCTATCCAATCGTAGATAGAGCATCACCAGCTTCTCTTGCCACCATTGCACCATTACCACCAAAATCCCTGACACCCTTCTCTTCCACGTGCTGCCCCTAGGTGACACTGTCTGCAGATGCAGGGTCAGCTTTCACATGTATGCTGATGACCTCCAGCTGTACCACTGCAATGTCTGTGTTGTCAGACTGCTTGTCCGATATCCAGTCTTCGAACAGCTGCAATTTTCTCCAATTAAATATTAGGAAGACTGAAGCCATTTTCTTCGGCCTACATGAACTCCACAACCTTGCCATAGATTCCAACCCCCGCCTGGCAATGTCTCGGGCTGAACCAGACTGTTCACAGTCTCCCTGTCCTTTTCAACCACAATCTGAGCTTCCAACCACATAGCCCACCTACGTCCACCTCCATCATATCACCCGCCTCTGCCTCAGCTGTTCGGTTTCTGAAACCCTCATCCATGCTTTAGTCACCTCCTGACTCGACTATTCGCATGCTCTCCTGGTTGATGCCTCTTCACCCTCTGTAAACTTCAGCATATTCTGCTGCCTGTATCCTATCCCACTCATCCATCACCCTGTACTTGCTGACCTACATTGGCTCCCAGCCCACCAATGCCTTGATTTTATAATTATCATCCTCATGCTCAAATCCCCCCATGGCCTCGCCCCTTCCCCTGTCTATTTCTGTATCCCATTCAGCCCGACAACCCTCCCCCCAGACTCTCCATTACTCTAAATCTGGCCTCTTGTGCATCCCCCCTGCCCCTCACCCCACCATTGGTGGCCTTGCCTTCAGCCATCTAAGCCCCAGGCTCTGGAATTCCCTCCACCTCCCTCCTTAAAACTTCTTTGACCAAGCTTCTAATCGCCCCTCCTGAGCGCGCTGCCTTTGTTTTGACATCAATTTTTGTCTGATTATGCCTCCATGAAGCGCCTTGGAACATTTTTCTATGTTAAAGGTACGCATTGGTTAGATACCCAAAATCTGGGGCTCTGGTGTTATAATATTTAGACTATTGTCAGATAGCATTGTCTCTTGGATTTTTTTTTTTAAGAGTGATTCTCAATGTCTGCTTTGTCATCACCAACTCCAACATCATAAAAGCCAATTGTTGTTCTGATTTAATGGATTGCATTAGATTTGTGAGAACTCATGTTTTCACAAACCTACTGCTAGGTTGCATCAGTGCCAGGACAGAAGTTGTATTCACTTTCATTGAATGGAAGCATCATACCACCAACAGAATTCACTTTGTTTTTATTCGTTCATGGGATGTGGGCGTCCAGCATAATAGGGGAAGTTTTCTTCCTTCAGTGTGATTTTAATTGATTGCCTGCTCTGGGGAGTTCCACAGCACAAACTGTGGTGGAGCAGGGAATGACTAAACTGCAACTTCTGGATTTCCGTGTTTATCTGCGCATGCGCTAAATCCTGAAGGTGCTGTCCGTTTCCGAGGGGTAATGACGGCAAATGCTGATCGTTCCACCATCATTACCACCGTAAAATCCGGGCCATGATCTCCATTTGGTGACAAAGTTTGAGCTTCTTGTACTTGGAGGTAAAGATTTTTAAAATTTGTTCATGGGATGTGGGCGTCGCCGGCAAGGCCAGTATTTATTGCCCATCCCTAATTGACTTGAGAAGGTGGTGGTGAGCCGCCGCCTTGAACCGCTGTAGTCCGTGAGGTGAAGGGAGTTCCAGGATTTTGAAATGGTGATGTATTTCCAAGTCTGTGTGACTTGGAGGTGATAGTCTTCCCATGCACCTGCTACCCTTGTCCTTCTAGGTGGTAGAGGTCGCGGGTTTGGGAGGTGCTACCGAAGAAGCCTTGGTGAGTTGCGGCAGTGCATCTTGTAGATGGTACACACTGCAGCCATGCTATGCCTGTGGTGGAGGGAGTGAATGTTTAAGGTGGTGGATAGGGTGCCAATCAAGCAGGCTGCTTTGTCCTGGATGGTGTCGAGCTTCTTGAGTGTTGTTGGTGCTGCACTCATCCAGACGTATTCCATCACACTGCTGACGTGTGCCTTGTAGATGGTGGAAAGGCTTTGCGGAGTCAAGAGGTGAGACACTCGCTGCACAATACCTAGCCTCTGACCTGCTCTTGTAGCCACAGTATTTATGTGGCTGGTCTAGTTGAGTTTCTGGTCAATGGTGACCCCCCAGGATGTTGGTGGGGGATTTGGTGATGGTAATGCTGTTGAAAGTCAAGGAGTGGTGGTTAGACTCTCTCTTATTGGAGATGGTCATTGCCTGGCACTTGTGTGGTGTGAATGTTACTTGCCACTTATAAGCACAGCCTGAATGGTGTCCAGGTCTTGCTGCATGCGGGCACGGACTGCTTCATTATCTGAGGAGTTACAAATGGAACTGAACTCTGCAATCATCAGCGAACATCCCCACTTCTGACCTTATGATGGAGGGAAGGTCAATGATGAAGCAGCTGAAGATGGTTGGGCCTAAAACATTGCTCCGAGGAACACCTGCAGCGATGTTCTGGGACTGAGATGATTGGCCTCCAACAACCACAACCATCTTCTTTTGTGCTAGGTATGACTCCAGCCAATGGAGAGTTTTCCCCCCTGATTCCCATTGACTTCAATTTTACTAGGGCTCCTTGATTTCGCACTTGGTCAAATGCTGCCTTGATGTCAAGGGCAGTCATTTTTGCCTCACCCCTGGAATTCATCTCTTTTGTCCATGTTTAGATCGAGGCTGTAATGAGGTCTGGAGCCGAGTGGTCCTGGCGGACCCCAAACTGAGCGTCGGTGAGCAGGTTTTTGGTGTGTAAGTGCCGCTTGATAGCAATGTTGATGATGCCTTCCATCACTTTGCTGATGATTGAGAGTAGACTGATGGGGCAGTAATTGGCCGGATTGGATTTGTCCTGCTTTTT
The DNA here is from genome assembly GCA_030390025.1 of Squalus acanthias. Lineage (NCBI taxonomy): Eukaryota > Metazoa > Chordata > Chondrichthyes > Squaliformes > Squalidae > Squalus > Squalus acanthias. The sequence continues at coordinate 20,402,541 of CM059427.1, read as the reverse complement.
GTGGACAGAACATACCTGGGCAGTTTTCCACATTGTCGGGCAGATGCCAGTGTTGTAGCTGTACTGGAACAGCTTGGCTAGAGGCGTGGCTAGTTTTAGAGCAGAAGTCCTCAGCACGACAACCGGGATGTTGTCAGGGGCCCATAGCTTTTGATGTATCCAGTGCGCTCAGCCGTTCCTTGATATCACGTGGAGTGAATCGAATTGGCTGAAGACTGGCTTCTGTGATGGTGGGGACCTCGGGAGGAGGCCGAGATGGATCATCCGCTTGGCACTTCTGGCTGAAGCTGATTAGGAACACTTCAGCCTCGTCGTTTACAACCTTGTTCTGGGCTCCACCATCATTGAGCCTCCTCCTCCTGTTAGTTTATATTGTCCACCACCAATCATGACTGGATGTGGCAGGACTGCAGAGCTTTGATCTGACCTGTTGGTTGTGGGATCATTTAGCTCTGTCTACAGCATGCTGTTTGTTGTTTAGCATGTATGTAGTCCTGTGTTGTAGCTTCACCATGTTGGCACTTCATTTTAGGTATGCCTGGTACTGCTCACATGCTCTTCTACACTTCTCATTGAACCAGGGTTGGTCCCTGGCTTGATGGTAATGGTAGAGTGAGGGATATGCTGGAAAATTAGGTTAGAGATTGTGGTGGAATACAATTCTGCTGCTAATGGCCCACAGTGCCTCATGGATGCCCAGTTTTGAGCTGCTAGATCTCTTCTGAATCTATCCCATTTAGCACGGTGGTAGTGCCACGCAACAGGATGGTGGGTGTCCTCGGTGTGAAGACTGGACTTTGTCTCCATAAGTACTGTGCGGTGGTCACTCCTACCAATACTGTCATCGACGGATGCATCCGTGCCCAAAAATCTATCTCTCTCAATCCTGGATATACTCATTGACTAAGCATCCACAGCCCTCTGGGGTAGTCCTAAATGGCCGACTCCTTATCCTGAGACTATGGCCCCTAGTTCTAGAAGCTCCAGCCATGGGAAACAGCCTCTTGGCATCTACTCTGTCAAGCCTTCTAAGAATTTTATACATTTCAGTAAGATCACCTCTCATTCTTCTAAACTGCAGAGAGTATAGGCCCATTCTACTCAATCTCTCATAGAATCATAGAAATTTACAGCACAAAAGGAAGCCATTTGGCCCATCGTGTCTGTGCCAGCCGAAAAAGAGCTATTCAGCCTAATCCCACTTTCCAGCTCTTGGTCCGTAGCCCTGTAGTTTAGGCACTTCAAGTGCATATCCAAGTACTGCTTAATTGTGACGAGGGTTTCTGCCTCTAACACTCTTTCAGACAGTGAGTTCCAGACTCCACCACCCCCAGTGAAAAAAGTTCTCCTCAACTCCCCTCTAATCCTTCTACCAACTACTTTAAATCTATGCCCCTGGTTATTGACCTCTCTGCTAAGGGAAATAGGTCCTTCCTATCTATCTAGGCCCCTCATAATTTTATACACCTCAATTAAGTCTCCCCTCGGCCTCCTCTGTTCCAAAGAAAACAACCACAACCTATCCAATCTTTCCTCACAGCTAAAATTCTCCAGTCCTGTCAACGTCCTTGTAAATCTCCTAGAGCATTCACATCTTTTCTGCAATGTGACTAGAACTGTACGCAGTACTCTAGCTGTGGCCTAACTAGTGTTTTATACATAACCTCCCTGCTCTTATATTCTATGCTTTGGCTAATAAAGAAAAGTATCCCTTTATGCATTTATTGTGTATTCCCTTGCCTTGTTAGCCCTTGCCAAATGCATTACCTCACACTTCTCCGGATTGAATTCCATTTGCCACTTTTCTATCCACCTGACCAGTCCAATGATATCTTGCTGCCGTCTACAGCTTTCTTCTACACAGCCAATTTTTGTATCATCTGCAAACTTCTTAATCATGCCCCCTGCATTGAAGTCTAAATCATTGATGTATACCAGAAAAAGTAAGGGATCTAGTACTGAGCCCTGCGGAACCCCACTGGAAACAGCCTTCCAGTCCAAAAAATGCCCATCGACCATTACCCTTTGCTTCCTGCTGCCAAGCCAATTTTGGATCCACCTTCCATACTAGTGCTTCCGGTATGTCTTCCTTTTTCCTCAACCGAGGATTCCCCTCTACTGTGGTTGACATGGCCATCGACCATGTCCGTTCCATTTCCCGCACTTCTGCTCGCACCCCTTCTCCTCCCTCCCAGAACCACGATAGGGTTCCCCTTGTCCTCACCTTTCACCCTACCAGCCTCCACATTCAATGGATCATCCTCCGCCATTTCCGCCACCTCTAGCGTGATCCCACCACCAAACACATCTTCCCTCCCCCCCCCCCCCCCCCCCCCACCCTTTCCCTCCCCCCCCCCCCCCCCCCCCCACCCTTTCAGCAGTCTGAAAAGACCGCTCCCTCCGCGACACCCTGGTCCACTCCTCTATCACCCCCAACACCTCTTCCCCTTCGCCCGGCACCTTCCCATGCAAGCGCAGGAGATGAAACACCTGCCCTTTACCTCCTCCCTTCCCACCGTCCAGGGCCCCAAACACTCCTTCCAGGTGAAACAGTGATTTACTTGTACTACTTACAATTTAGTATACTGTATTCGCTGCTCACGATGCAGTCTCCTCTACATTGGGGAGACCAAACGCAGATTTGCGGCACACCTCCGTTCAGTCCGCAGGAGTGACCCTGAGCTTCCGGTCGCCTGTCACTTTAATTCTCCCCTGCACTCCCACTCTGATCTCTCCGTCCTTGGCCTCTTACATTGTTCCAACGAAGCTTAACGTAAGCTCGAGGAACAGCACCTCATCTTTCTATTAGGCACTTTACAGCCTTCTGGACTTAACATGGAGTTCAACAATTTCAGACTATAAATTGGCCCCTGTATTTCTTTATATTTTTTTCTCTTGTTTCCTCACATGGCAGCTGTTAATGTTGCTACCATCATCATTCACACATCATCTAGAGCCATCTTTTGTTTCTTAACTTGTCCCATTACCTCTCCTTTTGCCTCGCACCATCATCCCTTTTGTCATTCAATCTCTCCTGCCTTCCATCCTATCACAGACCTTCCCTTTGTTCGTTCCTCCCCTCCTCCTGCCCCTGCTTAAAAATCTCTCTTCTCTAACCTTTTCCAGTTCTGACGAAGGGTTTGACCCGAAACGTTGACTGTTTCTCTCCTCGATGCTACTTGACCTGCTGAGTGTTTCCAGCACTTTCTGTTGTTATTTCAGATTTCCAGCATCTGCAGTATTTAGCTATTAGATCCAACTTGCTACTTTCCTTTGGATCCCATGGGCTTTTACTTTTCTGACCAGTCTGCCATGTGGGACCTTGTCAAAAGCCTTGCTAAAATCCATGTAGACTACATCAAAAGCGCTATCCTCATCAACCCTCCTGGTTACCTCCTCAAAAAATTCAATCAAGTTAGTCAGACATGACCTTCCCTTAACAAATCCATCCTTGATTAATCCATGCCTTTCTAAATGATGATTAATACGGTCCCTCAGAATTTTTTCCAATAATTTGCCCACCACCGAGGTTAGGCTGACTGGCTTGTAATTACTCAGTCTACCCCTTCCTTTTTTAAAGAATGGTGCAACGTTCGCAGTCCTCCAGTCCTCCGGCACCACACCTGTAGCCAGAGAGGATTGGAAAATGATGGTCAGAGCCTTGACTATTTCCTCCCTTGCTTCTCTTAACAGCCTGGGATACATTTCATCCGGGCCTGGCGATTTATCTACCTTCAAAGATGCTAAACCCCTTAATACTTCCTGTCTCACTATGTTTATCTCCTCTAATATTTCACACTCCTCCTCCTTAACTCTTCTCATAGGACAGCCTCTCATCCCAGGAATTATTCTAGTGAATGTTCGTTGCAGCCCCTCTAAGGCAAGTATTGAGATTAAATTTAAGAGATTTAGTACAGAGAGAAGGCGACACTTTTGTTTACAGCGGGTGATGGGACTGTGGAATGCAATACCAGAGTTGGTGATTAAAGCAGAGACCACGTTAATATTTATGAATAGTTTTGATAGGTGATTGAAGGTAAAGAGATATGGAAATGGAGGGGTGGGAGCACATGAATTGTGTGCAGGATGAATATCAACACTGACTAGTTGTAGTGTAAACAGTTGCTTGACTTTTGAGCTTTGTAATGGACCACCGCCACTTTTCACGACGCTAAATAAACGTAAGATGTAAGCAATGATCGAACAGTATAAATGCTACCAGCTACAGTTGGATGTACTTCAAGGTGTGCAGCTGTGGGTTTAAACTGCACCAGTGATTGATACTCTGAGCCACCAGCCATGCAGACAGGACCGTCTCTGAAACAGTATGAGGAAACTAACTTGGCCCATCTGTGCACTGCAGCAAGTTCTTCTTCTCTGCTCTGTGCAAGACAAAACTAAACCCAGAGTGAAAGATTTTAATATCTGGTTACTCTCTCATCTGAAGCAAGATACTTGGAAGCAAGCATCTGTGGTGATAAAATGTATACACTGAACCAAGATTGTAAACTAATTCTTTCAACCCTGTTACAGAGACTGCTCACATTTCTCGCAATTCATTACTGACTGCAAATGGTGAATTCCCTCCAGTGACCATTCCAGAAGAAAATACTGCAATCTCAAGGAATAAAACATCTGAGACAGAGAGTCCTTTTGTTGCACTTTCAAGTTGAAAATGTGTGAATTAAAATGGATTGAAAAGATGGTCACTCTGCTAATATTGCTATGCAATTACTGCTGGCATTTAGATATTGCAACAAGGGAAGTGGTTCTGTAATTTCTCAGTTAAATGGCTTTCTCTGCACTTTATAGTACTACATAAAATCAAAAACTTGACAAGCTTACCTAACCTTATTTCTATTATATTTTCAGTAAATTACAACTGTATTTTCTACACTATATAGTGTAATAAATCCGTTGAGGATTAGTGATGGTCTGGTCCAGAACTCCATATAGAGCATGGTGCCATTTAAAAGTTAGTAGCAACAGTGAAACTTGATTTGAAAAATAAGGATGTAGCATGTAACAGAAGACAGCAGTGCTAGAGGTGTGTACTTTTGTGACTGTTGCCAGGACAGGTTTGATACCAGGAATTGAATCCTTGGGGCTGTACATGTCCATTGTTTGCACCTGTCTATCCATAGGGAATGTGCATTCTGGAGGAATTGCTGTTAAATGTTGATTTGTTTACATCTTTTATTTAATTTTGGTGTTTGTACATTTTGAATGGAATCTGTTATGTACATCAGTGCTGTACACTGTCTTAGGATGAGGTTTGGATTGTGCTTCATCTTTTCTAGTAGCAGTCAATTAGTACTGGTTATACCAGAACTCAAATACTTGTAGAAACAGTTTCCGGAACATAAAGTTAAAACTAATGTGTTCTGCACTATTATAAAATCTTTTGTAAAAGAGACACGAGTAAATTCTTCCCAATTCAAAGTGTATGCAATTTAACAGACTATGAACACAGTGTATTTTATATCCAATAAAAATAGATAAATGAAAGACAGTGGAGACCCAGAAACAAAATTTAACTAGTAACAACTTGGAAAATAAGTCATCATTTTTTCTCTGTGACCATCTCCAGCTGAGGTAAAGGGTAGAGCTTTTCTCTTAAATTGACGTATCTATAATAGCTTATTTATCTGAGATGGAAGATAAAAGTGTTATTGTCCGGTGGTGTAAAAGGGGCTATAGTTCATAACCATTTTTCTTCCTACTTTTTCATTCCCTCAACCAGTTGTTTCCTGCCTGTTTTGCAGAGATTTAACTGCAATAAAAAATGTCAAATCTCTTGCATTTCTATATCCATCGTGCCATATTTAAGCAGAGAGGACTTGGAGTATTTCAGAACAGTAAAATGTAGCGCTTTCAAATGTTGTCTAGATTGGGTGCATTTAAATTAGAAGAAAATGTACTTCAAGAGGATACTTTGGCCAACTTTTCCCAAGAATGTTTTAAATATATACGTGTATATATATATTTAGGACACCGATTCAATACCAACCAATTAGCAGCAAAAATAGTTTTTAGTTGAAGAAAGGTCTATCCCAATTAGTTCAGTTGCTGTTTTATATATGCTGGTTATTTTTGTTTAATAGTGTAGATAATTCTGCACATCTGTCTCTTCAGATATGAATAATACCATTACAAAAAGGGGGAAATGAAATGACTCTTAATTTTATTTTAGCAAATAAGGGGAAACAAAATAATTGTGTGTAATCTTTGTTTGCATATTAAACTGAAATTAAGCTTGATAGCACTCCAGTCTTTTAGACCACATCTTCATCCTTGCCATAGGTTTAGATTATCAAAATATTTGAAGCTCTGATGTGTGTATTTTATCTGATGAACAACCAGTCTTGTTCACAAGATTATGAGCAATATGTAAAAACTATGTTTCAGACATGTTAGCACTATCTGAGCAGTATATCCTTGATGTCATAACTCACTGGTGTGCAAAGTACAGCACTTTAATCTCCCAAACCCTGTAGCCAAGTCCAAAAGGAATATATATTATATTTTCCAGGAGATTGCCTAATTTTGGTTCATTAACCAACTCAGCTTTTAAAGGTCGAGAAAGTATTAAGGAAGTAAAAATGTTAGGCTTTAGGTGTACCAGTGAATGATGGAGTTAATGGTACCAATTGGTTGGATATGGATGTACATTGTTAACCATGCCATCATTTTGTTCTTGTGTACCTTTTCTATTTTTCATGAATATTAAATGCTGTGAATATTAAGAGTTTGCATGCAAAATTCTATTAGTTGTCAAATGAACAAATTTTTATATCATGTAGTGTCTTTGCAAAGACATCAATTTAGGTATTGATGCTTAAAATACATGATTTCACAGCTTCACCAATAATTCAGTGAGTTTATCCAGTGAAAAGCTGAGTCATACGTTAAGATCTCTGGTCTTTGTTGAGTTGCCTGATCTCAGCTGGAGCACCAATAAGGACAGTTCAATTGACTTTGGTACCCTGGGATACAGAAGGGGAAAAATCAGCTAGCATTCCAGTAACCAACTGCCATCAACCTTGCCTTTCCTGTTAGTGGGTGTATGTAGATGTGGGTGAAGACCGGGTCAAGCTCAATCCTGACTCTCTCTTTCCTGCTCCCCCCACCCCCACACCCCAGCCGGTCTTTCCACAATTCATGGTCAAATGGCCTGTTAACATTGATTGTCTCGGCTCGCACGTGAATAATGGCCACTTGGACAAGGTACTGGATTGAACCCAGAGCTCAGAAGCAAGAATTAAAGCTTTCAGGAAGGGAGGGAAGAAAATGGATGAGGAAGAAAGAAAATTTCCCATTTATTTGTCTTAAAGATGTAGCACTAAGTTTTATTAGTGACATTTTAGAATGATAAAATTACTACACTTGTTGAATCTTTATGCTTTTCAGTAGTATAGTTAAGTTTAACAGTCTAAACTTTAGTACATTAGATTTAAAGATGAAGCAAACTTCATAAGGAACAATTTGTTTAATGCACTGTAAAGTAGGCATTTTGAAGTATTATAATCCTAATAACTGGGTAATGCTGAGCCATTATGATCTGAACATAGTTGATTTATAATGTTAATGTGTACAATGTGAATTTTGTTTTCAGCGAATGTAAAATAACTTTTAGGAGATGGAGAATAATACTGCTGTCAGTGTATCCATTAGGATGTGTTGGTTTGGTGTGTGACATGGCTTTTATTGCTGACCACTATCCGCTATTTCTCAATGACATTTCTTCATATAAAGAAATTAAACTTTTATGAAAATACTTTTGATCAAGCTTAATTTCATTTGCATTGAGAAAATAACAGGGGAGAATAACAGGAAAAGCACATTCCCTTCAGAGGGAAGGGAAATATCCAGTCAGATTTGTTGCTCCGCTTTTACATTGCTGAGTATTGGTGGGCTCTGCTGTACTGTAATATGTACATGTACCTGCTGTTGTGACAATCAACTATGCTAATTATGATTAACCAACAAATTTGATCTTTTAAGTTTGAAGAGAATAATTAACTTATAGGAAGGATGGTGACATTTTATGCTATTCCAATAATGGAATGAATTAAATTTGAGCTCTGAATGTTTATTTAAAGCTTGGTGACTTGTGTGGGGAGTGGAGATGTTCGTATGCTGATTTGCTAGTCATCTTCTCAGTCGCATTCAAAAAAAATTCCAGTGGTGAAGTTTATATAATAAATATTGCAATTCTTATTAACTATTGATCTGTTAACCTTAAAACCATAGTAACAAATATTTACCATTTACAACACAAAATATTGAACCCTGGATTATTGAACAAGCCAATCCTAGTATGACAGTTCTATCAGTAAAGTGTAAATAGCCACTGATTCCATTATAGTCAACGGCATCAGTAAATGCGACTTTGTCTTGATAACTTACTTCCCCAAAGCTTTATGAACACCTTCCAAAACAACCTGTCATATTGACGATATATAGAATGAATTACATTCACTTTGCATACATTTTATGTCTACATGTAATTTATAATTATTTTTAAGCAGTTTTGGAAATTTTCCTTCACTAACTCCCAAGCATGTACTCACCCGTGCCAAATTCCATGTGTATGCTTACACTGCTAAGCCAAACGTAACCCTACACTTTTACGATGTACCATTCTGGACTGTGTTTATATTCAAATTTTGCATGAAATAATGAAACCATGCTGTAGATAACATGGTGTTTAACTATACAGTAAAACAGGTCTTAAATGCATTGAAATTCCATTAGTTCCCATCCTGACATACACAATATATCTTCAGTATCTTATGCTTTGAGGTAAAATTGTCATGTTTTTCAACTAGGCACTACTGAAATTTTGATTTTTAGGAAGTCTATATTCAACCGTAGCAATAACACCTAGAAAATAAAAGATTAAAATGTGGAAACATTTTAGTCTTTCTAAACTGTTTTCTGAAGTCTGAGAATATATTAAATAGTTACAAGCTTAAGATTGCCACTAAAATTTAAGTATTACTCTTGAAAATAATATATTCCTGTTTTGATGCAAGTCCATTCATTGATGTTACAACCAAGTCTATTAATCTTTTTGTTATAAGACATTCACCCACCTTCTTATAACATAAAGAATGCAGAACTGTTTAAAAGTACTTTCATATTGAGAAATTATATAATATTGGGTAAAGATCTTTAAACATTGTAGCTCCATTGAATGACCAACTGAGACCTGTGCCAACTAGCCAATGATTCTAACTTTCACAAGTACTAGAAAACTACCAGATGTAGTTGTTAAAGATGGGCTCTACTGTAAGATTGTAGTTTTTAAGTCTGGATGTATGATGCATTGTTTATTTGTGATAACTTTTTTTTGTGGTTCCAATTTCTTTCAAAACAAAATCAAGCAAGTTCTGTTTGTTCAAGCAATTGGACCAAAAACTACATTCAGGTGTATTAACTAGTTTTCTTTTGTATAACTAAAAAAAAACATAATTGGGTTATATGTATAGACACTGAGGAAATATTTTTTAGAAATATATAAAGATGCTCAAGTTAAGGTTTTACTTGTCCACTACACTGAAAACATGATCTGTATTGTAAGAATTAAAAACTTTCTACTGCTACCTTGTCTGTTTCTTTAAACCTGGTTCCCTATCCAAATTTGAATTGATCAAATAAAATGAGCAAAGATTCCTGTGACTGCAGAGTTTGTATACCTTTGCATAATGGGAGGTAAGCAGTTTTCTGAGTAAGAAAACCATAAAAACAGGGGTTTCACAAAGCTAGTTATTAACTCAAAGTTGACACTTATGACTTCAATAACAATTGGATTGATAGGTTTAACACTACAGCATGTAATGATTGTCAGTACCTACACTCAACATTCTCTCTCCACCCCCCCCCCCCCCCCCCCCACCCCCAATCACCCACTCCATTCTATCAAATATATTACCAAAGTGCTTGGTGACAATGCCTTAATCAACAGTCTAGTCTTAAATAATTACATGTGTTACTGCTAGATTCTCCCTGCCTGGGAGCACAGAACCTGGAAAATTCAGGATTATGCTAAAATAACAGTAGTATGCTGTCCTCTCTGGTTGATGGTGATCACTTGGGTGCATTCAGAATAGCTATTCTGAAACAAAAGAAATGACTAGTACCAGACCTTTATTGAGGCCCAACAGCATTCTCGTGCTACAGCCTTGTGCTTGCCAATAGAGCAAAAACACATCCGTGGAAAATGAAGATTTAACTTCCGAAGGAACTTGTCAGATGTCTTTGGTTGTGACAGTGGAGGGGGAGAAAGAGAGCGGACGTGAGCAGTTACTTTAGGTTGGTGAGTCAACCCTTTTTTTTAAAAGCACTGGACTATAAGTTGTGCTGTCTTTGCTCTGGCAGCTGATTCCTGTTCCACTTTGTCTCTGTGCACTCTCTGGATGTGGGTGCTTTCTCACAGCCACCACCACCTTCAGGTTCAGGAAGCAGCAAGCCTTTTTTCATGCCAATATTATGAATCATGCAATATGCTAGCAGTAATATTGGCGACTCTGGCTGGACGATACAGCAGTGCTCCACCAGACATATCCAGGCCCCGAAAACGAGACTTCACGATGCCTATAGTGTGCTCTATGGCACATCTGGTTGCATAAACCTTGTTATATCTGTTCTACCCCATTTTCTGAATCATCCATGAGCGAAGGAGACAGCCCTGATTCACTAACCTGATGCATAGCTTTGAGTCATGAGGGCTCCAGTGGTGGATTATCACAATGAATGAGTTATTGTTCCCTAGCTGTTCCCTAGCTATTCCCTATGGACATGTAGGATCAAGTTATCAGCATTGCATAATAGCTGTACATTGATGGAATGGAAGTCCTTTCTATACATTTTGATAAAGGCCTGTGCGTGGCATGTTACATTAATTGCTTCCTGCCAGCCAGCCAACAGAACTAGATACGATAGCAAAATACTGCGGATGCTGGAAATCTGAAATAACAACAGAAAACGCTGGAAAAACTCAGCAGGCCAGGCAGCATCCGAGGAGAGAGAAACAGTTAATGTTTCAGGTCAAAGACCTTTCGTCAGAACTGGAAAAAAGCAGGAAATGAAATAGATTTAAAGCAAGTATAAAGCTGGGAAAAGGGGGAGGGGATGAAAGAACAAAAGGGAAGGTCAGTGGTGGGATAGAAAGCAGGAGAGATTAAGAGACATTGAGAGACCAACAGAACTAGATAGCTCTCTTTCACTTTGCTTCTGTATTGGAAGAAAATTAGCTGTGCAGCCCTCTTGAGAGCACAGTGACCTTGATACAGGGGTGAGCTGCTGACTGGCTAATGTGGCACATATCACCTGATGTTGCCTGGAAGGCTCTATAAGAAATAGGAGCAGGAGTAGGCCATTCGGCCCCTTGAGCCTGCTCTGCTATTCAATAAGATCAATGCTAATCTGATCTTGGCCTCAACTCCACTTTCCTGCACGTTCCCCATAACCCTTGACTCCCCTGTTGCTCAAAAATCTGTCTATCTCCACCTTGAATGTATTCAATGACTCAGCCTCCACAGCTCTCTGGGGTAGAGAATTCCAAAGATTCACAACCCTCTGAGAGAAGAAATTCCTCCTCATCTCTGTCTTAAATGGGCGACCCCTTATTCTGAAACTCTGCCCCCCAGTTCTAGATTCCCCCACGAGGGGAAACATCCTCTCAGCATCTAGAAAGAGGGATGAAGTCCTGCAACAAGAACTTAGGGAGCTAGGTAGCAGATTAAAAAGCAGGACCTCAAAGGTTGTAATCTCTGGATTACTCCTGGTGCCACGTGCTAGTGAGTATAGGAATAGGAGGATAGAGCATATGAATGCGTGGCTAAAGAGTTGGTGCAGGAGGGAGGGCTTCAGTTTCCTGGATCACTGGGTCTGCTTCTAGGGAAGGTGGGACCTGTATAAGTCGGACGGGTTGCACCTGAACCAGAACGGGACCAACATCCTTGCAGGGAGGTTTGCTAGTACTGTTGGGTTTGGGGGGGGTTTAAACTAACTTGGCAGGGGGATGGGATACGGATACGGAGTGGAGCTATAGTAAGGGGTGATGCACAGCCAAATATAGAGAAAAAACAAGTCAGCCTGGAAGGCAGAGCGAATATGTAACGGCACAAGGGAGTATGGCAAGGCTGGATGGCATTTATTTTAATGCAAGGAGTCTTGTGAGTAAGACAAGAATTGAAGGTGTTGATGAACACATGGGAGTATGATATTGTTGCTATCACAGCGACATGGTTGAGGGAGGGGCAGGACTGGCAGCTCATTATTCCGGGGTATAGAATCTTCAGGTGAGACAGAGGTGGGTGTAAAAGAGGAGGGGGTGTTGCAATATTAATCAAGGAGTCAATTACTGCAGTAAGGAGGGATGATATCTTAGCAGGTTCCTCTAATGAGGCCATATGGGTAGAACTTAAAAACAAAAAGGGGGCAAGCACTTTGCTGGGAGTGTACTATAGGCCCCCAAACAGTCAGGGGGAGATAGAGGAACAGGTATGTAGGCAAATCTCAGAGAAGTGTAGAAATAATAGGATAATAATAGTAGGGGATTTCAACTTCCCCAATATTAACTGGGATAGTCAGAGTGTGAAAGGCTTAGAGGGTGCAGAATTCTTAAAGTGCATCCAGGAGAGCTTTTTGAGCCAGCATGTAGACAGCCCTACAAGAGAGGGGGCGGTACTGGACCTAATTCTAGGGAAAGTAGCCGGGCAAGTGGTAGAAGTGTCAGTAGGAGAGCATTTTGGTGACAGTGACCATAATTCGGTGAGATTTAAGGTATTCATGGAAAAGGACAAAGATGGACCGGAAATAAAGGTTCTAAATTGGGGGAATGCCGATTTTAATATGATAAGGCAGGATCTGGCCAAAGTGGACTGGGATCAGCTACTTGTAGGAAAATCCACATCAGAGCAGTGGGAGTCTTTCAGAAAGGAAATAGAGTACAATGCCAACATGTTCCCATAAAGGTCAAGGGTGGGACCAACAAGCCCAGGGAACCCTGGATGTCAAGGGATATACAAGAATGGATTAGGGGGAAAAAGGGAGGCTTTTGGCAGATACAAAGGACTAAAAACAGTGGAAGCCCTAGAAGAGTATAGAAAGTGCAGGGGGGTACTTAAAAAAGAAATTAGGAGAGCAAAGAGGGGGCATGAAAAAACACTGGTGGGCAAAATAAAGGAAAATCCCAAGGTGTTTTATAAGTATATTAAGGGCAAGAGGATAACCAGGGAAAGAGTAGGGCCCATTAGGGACCAAAGTGGCAATCTGTGTGTAGAGCCGAAAGATGTAGGTGAGGTTTCAAATGAATATTTTGCATCTGTGTTCACTATGGAGAAGGACGATGTAGGCATAGAAATCAGGCAGGGGGATTGTGATATACTTGAACAAATTAGTATTGAGAGGGAGGAGGTACTAGCGGTTTTAGCGGGCTTAAAAGTGGATAAATCCCCAGGACCAGACGAGATGTATCCCAGGCTGCTGTGAGGCAAGGGAGGAGATTGCAGGGGCTCTGACACAAATTTTCAGAACCTCTCTGGCCACAGGGGAGGTGCCAGAGGACTGGAGGACAGCTAACGTAGTACCATTATTCAAGAAGGGTAGTAGGGATAAACCAGGGAATTACAGGCCAGTGAGCCTAACATCAGTGGTAGGGAAATTATTGGAAAAAATTCTGAGGGACAGAATTAGTCTCCACTTGGAGAGGCAAGGATTAATCCAGGATAGTCAGCATAGCTTTGTCAGGGGGAGATCATGTCTAACCAATTTGATTGAATTTTTCGAGGGGGTGACTAGGTGCGTGGATGAGGGTAGTGCAGTTGATGTGGTCTACATGGACTTCAGTAAGGCTTTTGACAAAGTCCCGCATGGGAGACTGGTCAAGAAGGTAAGAGCCCATGGGATCCAGGGCAATTTGGCACATTGGATCCAAAATTGGCTTAGTGGCAGGAGGCAGAGGGTGATGGTCGAAGGTTGTTTTTGTGACTGGAAGCCTGTGTCCAGTGGTGTACCGCAGGGATCGGTGCTGGGTCCTTTGCTGTTTGTAGTGTACATTAATGATTTAGATATGAATGTAGGAGGTATGATCAGTAAGTTCGCAGATGACACGAAAATTGGTGGAGTGGTAAATAGCGAGGAGGGAAGCCTCAGGTTACAAGACGATCTAGATGGGATGGTCAGATGGGCAGAACAGTGGCAAATGGAATTTAACCCTGAAAAGTGTGAGGTGATGCATTTTGGGAGGACTAACAAGGCAAGGGAAAACACAATGAATGGTAGGACCCGAGGAAGGACAGAGGATCAGAGGGATCTTGGTGTGCATGTACATAGATCCCTGAAGGCAGCAGGACAGGTAGATAAGGTGGTTAAAAAGGCATATGGGATACTTGCCTTCATTAGTCGAGGCATAGAATATAAGAGCAGGGAGGTTATGATGGAGCTGTACAAAACGTTAGTTAGGCCACAGCTGGAATACTGTGTGCAGTTCTGGTCACCACACTATAGGAAGGATGTGATTGCATTGGAGAGGGTGCAGAGGAGATTCACTAGGATGTTACCTGGGCTGCAGCACTTCAACTATGAAGAGAGACTGGACAGGTTGGGGTTGTTTTCCTTAGAGCAAAGAAGGCTGAGGGGGGACCTGATTGAGGTGTACAAAATTATGAGGGGCATAGATAGGGTAGATAGAAAGGAACTTTTCCCCTTAGTAGAGGGGTCAATAACCAGGGGGCATAGTTTCAAGGGAAGAGGCAGGAAGTTTAGAGGGGATTTGAGGAAAAACTTTTTCACCCAGAGGGTGGTTGGAATCTGGAACTCACTGCCTGAAAGGGTGGTAGAGGCAGGAACCCTCACAACATTCAAGAAGCATTTAGATGAGCACTTGAAACGCCATAGCATACAAGGCTACGGGCCAAGTGCTGGAAAATGGGATTAGCAGAGACAGGGCTTGATGGCTGGCGCGGACACGATGGGCCGAAGGGCCTCTTTCTGTGCTGTATAACTCTATGACTCTATGACTCTATCTACCCTGTCAAGCCCCCTCAGAATCTTATATGTTTCAATAAGAACACCTTTCATTCTTCTAAACTCCAATTAGTATAGGCCCAACCTGCTCAACCTATCCTCATAAGACAACCCCTTCATCCCAGGAATCAACCTAGTGAGCCTTCTCTTCACTGCCTCCAATGCAAGTATATCCCTCCTTAAATAAGGACACCAAAACTGTATGCAGTTGTGGTCTCTAGGTGTGATCTCACCAACGCCCTATACAGTTGTAGCAAGACTTCCCTACTTTTATACTCCATCCCCCTTGGAAGGATAACCTCACATTTTCCCACATTATACTCCATCTGCCAAATTTTTGCCCACTCACTTATCCCTTTGCAGACTCTTTGTATCCTCCTCACAACTTGCTTTCCCACCTATCTTTGTATCGTCAGCAAATTTGGCTACAGTACACTTGGTCCCTTCATCCAAGTCATTAATATAGATTGTAAATAGTTGAGGCCCCAGCACTGATTCCTGTGGCACCCTACTAGTTATGGTTTGCCAACCTGAAAATGACCCATTTATCCCGACTCTGTTTTCTGTTAGTTAGTCAATCCTCTATCCATGCTAATCTATTACCCCCAACACCATGAGCTCTTATCTTGTGCAGTAACCTTTTATGTGGCACCTTATCGAATGCCTTTTGGAAATCCAAATACACTAAATCTACTGGTTCCCCTTTATCCACCCTACTCGTTACATCCTCAAAGAACTCTAATAAATTTGTCAAACACAATATCCCTTTCATAAAACCATGTCGACTCTGCTTGATTGTATTATGATTTTCTAAATGTCCTGCTACTACTTCCTTAATAATGGATTCCAGCATTTTCCCAATGACAGATGTTAGGCTAACTGGCCTATAGTTTCCTGCCTTCTGTCTCCCTCCTTTCTTGAATAGGGGCGTTACATTTGCGGTTTTCCAATCTGCTGGAACCTTTCCAGAATCTAGGGAATTTTGGAAGATTACAACCAATACATCCACTATCTTTGCAGCCATGTCTTTTAAGACCCTAGGATGCAGGCCATCAAGTCCAGGGGACTTGTCAGCCTTTAGTCCCATTAGTTTGCCGAGTACTTTTTCTCTAGTGATAGTGATTGTTTTAAGTTCCTCCCTCCCTTTTGCCCCTTGATTTTCCACTATTATTGAGATGCTTTTTGTGTCTTCTACCATGCAGACAGATACAAAATATTTGTTCAAAGTCTCAGCCATTTCCTTGTTTCCCATTATTAATTCCCCAGTCTCATCCTCTAAGGGACCAACATTTACTTTAGCTACTCTCTTCCTTTTTATGTACTTGTAGAAGCTCTTACTGTCTGTTTTTATATTGCTTGCTAGTTTACTCTCATAATCTATTTTCTCCCTCTATTATTTTTTAGTCATCTTTTGCAAGTTTCTAAAAATTTCCCAATCTTCTGGCCTACCACTAATCTTCGCAACATTGTATGCCTTTTCTTTCAATTTGATACCCTCCTTAACTTCTTAGTTGGCCACGGATGGTTCATCCTTCTCGTAGATTTTCTTTCTCACTGAAATATATCTTTGTTGAGCGTCATGAAATATCTCTTTAAATGTCTGCCACTGCTTTTCTACCATCTTACCTTTTAATCTATTTTCCCAGTCCACTTTAGCCAACTCTCTCCTCATACCTCTTGTAATTGCCTTTATTTAAGTTCAATACTCTAGTTTCAGACCCAAGTTTCTCACCTTCAAACTAAATGTTGAATTCTATCATGTTATGATCACTCTTCCCCAGGATCTTTTACTATGAGATCATTAATTAATCCTGTTTCATTGCACATTACCAGATCTAAAATAGCCTGTTCCCTGGTCGGTTCCACAACATATTTCACAGTAGAGGACACTAAAAACATCTCAGTAATAGTAGAAAATCAAGTGGCAAAAGGGAGGGAGGAACTTAAAACAATCACTATCACTAGAGAAAAAGTGCTAGGCAAACCTATGGGTCTAAAGGCTGACAGGTCCCCTGGACCTGATGCCTGCATCCTAGGGTCTCAAAAGAAGTGGCTTCTGTAAGGGGTTTTTGTCTCAGGGGCTTATTTGTAGGTCAGCCAGTTATGTTTTCCTGGGCTGTCCTGCCCGCTGTGCGGTTGCAAATCACTATCCCCTTCCTAGTTCTGAGCCCAGGACTTATCGAGCGGCGATAAGGACAAATGAACAGACCCGTGGATTGGTGCAAGGAAAACCAATGTTTATTTACAGAAGTAAAACTACAGAGAAACAGTATTATATGAAGAAAACAAAATCAGTATGCAGTACGGTTTTACAGTTAACATGGGAGGAGAAACGGACACATCGAGGGAAAATCCTAAAATTACAATTTTAGCAATATCCCCATTAATTCCCACCCTTACACCTAACTAAAATTGTCTTGCGACAGCCAGAAGAAGATAATGCTCACCGGTGAAATGGATGGAAAAACCTGGCCCTGTACCCTGTCTCTGCCGTCAAAACATGGCTACGAAGTTTCTGGACGGTCTTCTTTCTTGGCTTCTAGCAGACAGACAGGGTGAACTGGGACCCAGGCAGAGAGAGAGAGAGAGAG
This sequence comes from Squalus acanthias, assembly GCA_030390025.1. Lineage (NCBI taxonomy): Eukaryota > Metazoa > Chordata > Chondrichthyes > Squaliformes > Squalidae > Squalus > Squalus acanthias. Next base: position 20,384,914 of record CM059427.1, on the reverse strand, counting down.
AGAGTGGCTGGGTCTTCCCAGCTATACCCTCCCGGTCGTCCTAATCTCCCGCCAGATCAGCTCATTTCTGTTGTCTGATCTGGGCATAATGAATTTTAACAAAAGGTTCCGATCTTGGCCCATCATGTTAGATGGCCGGTAATTGTATCATGCCAGTTCTTCAACTGCTCCCTTTGTCCGACAGGTTCGATGATGGGCCAGCCTAGTCTCAATGGCCTCGCTGATTATTTGAGCAAACGCCTTGAAAGCCTTATGCATAGACCTGATTGTAATTGGGTTTGTCCCCAATGCATCGAAATACACAAGCTGATAGATTGCCAGCGTCTGAAATGAAAACTGCCAGGCTCTTGGTCACGAGGTCTGACCACAGCCATGCCCTGGATTTTAAAATTCAGTCTGACCAGGGTTCCTTTTAATAAGTCCAATAAAATCTTCGGTGGGGGGGGCGGGGACACATGAAATTTTGCGAATCCTTTCACTACAGAGATAGTGGATGCATTGGTTGTAATCTTCCAACATTCCCTTGAGCTGGAAAAGTCCCTGCGGATTGGAAAACCCCTTATTCAAAAAAGGAGGGAGACAGAAAGCAGGAAACTATAGGCCAGTTAGCCTAACATCTGTCATTGGCAAAATGCTCGAATCCATGATTAAGGAAGTAGTATCAGGGCATTTAGAAAATCATAATACAATCAAACAGAGGGAAATCGTGTTTGACAAATCTATTAGAGTTCTTTGAGGAGGTAACAAGCAGGGTGGATAAAGGGGAACCAGTAGATGTAGTGTATTTGGATTTCCAAAAGGCAATCGACAAGGTGCCACATAAAAGGTTACTGAATAAGATAAGAGCTCATGGTGTTGGGGGTTGGCTAACTAACAGAAAACAGAGAGTCGGGATAAATGGGTCATTTTCAGGATAGCAATCTGTAACTAGTGGGGTGCCACAGGGATCAGTGCTGGGGCCTCAACTATTTTCAATCTATATTAATGACTTGGATGAAGGAAGCGAGTGTATTGTAGCCAAATTGGTGGACGATACAAAGATAGGTGGGAAAGCAAGTTGTGAGGAGGACATAAAGAGTCTGCAAAGGGATATAGATAGGTCAAGTGAATGGGCAAGAATTTGGCAGATGGAGTATAATGTGGGAAAATGTGAAGTTATCCACTTTGGTAGGAAGAATCGAAAAGAAAAATATTATTTAAATGGAGAAAGACTACAGAATGCAGCAGTACAGAGGGATTTGGGTGTCCTCGTGCATGAAACACAAAAAGTTAACATGCAGGTGCAGCAAGTAATTAGGAAGGCAAATGGAATGTTGGCCTTTGTTTCAAAGGGGATAGAGTATAAAAGTAGGGTAGTCTTGCTACAACTGTACAGGGCGCTGGTGAGACCACACCTAGAGTACTGCATACAGTTTTGGTCCCCTTATTTAAGGAGGGATATACATGCATTGGAGGCAGTTCAGAGAAGGTTCACTAGGTTGATTCCTAGAATGGCAGGGTTGTCTTATGAGGAAAGGTTGAGCAGGTTGGGCTATACTCATTGGAGTTTGAGTATTGTGTGCAGTTTTGGTCGCCTTATCTGAGAAAGGATGTTCTTGCCATGGAAGGTGTGCAGCGAAGATTCACCAGACTGATTCCTGGGATGGCAGGAATGACGTACGAGGAGAGATTGGGTCGATTGGGCTTATACTCACTGGAGTTTAGAAGAATGAGAGGAGATCTCATTGAAACTTATAAAATTCTAACAGGGCTAGACAGACTGGATGCAGGAAGGATGTTCCCGATGGCGGGTGAGTCCAGAACAAGAGGTCACAGTCTAAAGATAAGGGGTAAGCCATTTAGGACAGAGATGAGGAGGAATTTCTTCACCCAGAGAGTGGTGAACCTGTGGAATTCTCTACCACAGAAGGCAGTTGAGGCCAAGTCAGTAAATATATTCAAGAAGGAGTTAGATATATTTCTTAAGGCTAAAGGTATCAAGGGATATGGGGAGAAGGCAGGGACAGGGTACTGAGTTTGGATGATCAGCCATGATCTCGAGGGGCCGAATGGCGGAACAGGCTCGAGGGGCCGAATGGCCTACTCCTGCTCCTATCTTCTATGTTTCTATGTTTAGAGGAATGAGAGGTGATCTTATTGAAACATACAAGATTCTGAGGGGGTTGGACAGGGTAGATGCTGAGAGGATGTTTCCCTTCATCAGGGAATCTAGAACGAGGGGGCATAGTCTCAGAATAAGGAGTCGCCCATTTAAGACGGAGCTGAGGAGGAATTTCTTCTCTCAGAGGGTCGTGAATCTTTGGAATTTGTTACCCCAGAGAGCTGTGGAAGTTGAGTCATTGAATGTATTCAAGGCTGAGATAGACAGATTTTTGAGCAACAGGGGAGTCAAGGGTTATGGGGAGCGGGCAGGAAAGTGGAGTTGACGCCAAAATCGGATCAGCCATGATCTCATTAAATGGCGGAGCAGGCTCGAGTGGCCGAATGGCCTACTCCTGCTCCTATTTCTTATGTTCTTATGTAACCTTTTGTATGAGTGCACAAAATGCCTTCCTGTCAGCCGTGGCTCAGTTGGTAGCACTCTTGCGCCTGAATCAGTAGGTTGTGGTTTGAGTCCCACTCCAGAGCCTTAAGCACAAAATCTAGGCTGACAGTCCTGTACAGGACTGAGAGAATGCTGGAGGTGATGTCTTTCGTATGAGACATTAAGCCGAGGCCCCGTCTGCCCTCTCAGGAGGACATAAAAGATCCCATGGCACTATTTTGAAGAAGAGCAGTGGAGTTCTCCCTAGTATCCTGGCCAATATTTATCCCTCAACCAACATCGCTAAAACGGATTATCTGGTGATTATCATGTTGTTTGTGAAAGCTTGCTGTGCACAAAATGGTGACCATGTTTCCTACCGTACAACAGTTTCTACACTTCAAAAGTACTTCATTGGGACACCTGAGGTTGTGAAAGGCACTATATAAATGCAAGTTCTTTCTTTAGACATCTAATCATTCCATAGAAGTGGATGGTAAATCCCCAGATGGTTGCTTGACGAGGAGTTAAGGTGAAGGGATAAAGGATTCACCTGGTTCTGGTTTTAGGTAAAGTAGCTCCCAGGAGATGGCAGGGCCGGGGAGGGGGGTGAGTAGGAAGTGTTTAGTCATGCTCCAGGCATCATGAGAGTGGGGCAGGCTTGATGGACCAGTTGATCTTTTCCTGCCTGTCATTTTTGGATGTTCCTATGACAGTTCCTGATTATGAGATGTCAGTTGTGGGAACGAGGTTCCATACTACCCGAGTACCTCAATGTCCTGTATTGCCAGCACACGTTGGGTTAAGATCCGAAGATGAGTGAAAAAACTTTCTGCTGAACATAGGATTTGTAAGTTCTGCACTGTATGAGGGAATGCACGGTACGAGCATCTCTGCATATAAGGACGATGGTGGAATGTCTAAAGTAACCACTGGGTTGAACTGAGAAATAACAAGGGGCAGAAAACGTTAGTGGGAGTGATATATAGACCTCCAAACAGTAATGCGGAGGTTGGGGATGGCATTAAAAGGGAAATTAGAGAAGCGTGCAATAAGGGCACAGCAGTCATCATGGGTGACTTTAATCTACATATAGATTGGGCTAACCAAATTAGTAACAATACAATGGAGGAGCAACTCCTGGAGTGTTTACGGGATGGTTTCCTGGACCAATATTTCGAGGAACCAACCAGAGATCAGGTCATCTTAGACTGGGTATTATGCAATGAGAAAGGATTAATTAGCAATCTTGTTGTGCGAGGCCCCTTGGGTCGGAGCGATCATAATATGATAGAATTCTTCATTAGGATGGAGAGTGAAGTAGTTGACTCAGAGACTAGGGTCCTGAATTTAAATAAAGGAAACTACGATGGTATGAGGTGCGAGTTGGGTAGGATTGATTGGGGAATGTCACTCAAAGGGTTGACGGTGGATAGGTAATGGCAAACATTCAAAGACCGCATGGACGAACTACAGAATTTGTTCATCCCAGTTTGGCATAAGAATAAAACAAAAAGGGTGACTCAACCGTGGCTAACAAGGGAAATTAGGGATAGCATAAGATCCAAGGAGAGGGCATATAAGTTGGCCAGAAAAAGCAGTAACCCTGAGGATTGGGAGCAGTTTAAGATTCAACAAAGGAGGACAAAGGGATTAATTAAGAAGGGGAAAATAGAATACGAGAGTAAGCTTGAAGGGAACATAAAAACTGACTGTAAAAGCTTTTATAGATATGTGAAGAGAAAAAGATTAGTGAAATCAAGCATAGGTCCCTTGCAGTCAGAATCAGGGGAACTTATAATGGGAAACAAAGAAATGTCAGACCAATTAAATACATATTTTGGTTCTGTCTTCACAAAGGAGGACACAAGTAACCTCCCAGAGATGTTGGGGAACATAGGGTCTGATGAAAGGGAGGAACTGAAACAAATCAGTATTTGGAGGGAAATGGTGTTAGGGAAATTGAAGGGATTGAAGGCCGATAAATCCCCAGGGCCTGATAATCTACGTCCTATGGTACTTAAGGAAGTGGCCCTAGAAATAGTAGATGCATTGCTGATCATCTTCCAACATTCCATAGAATCTGGAACAGTACCCATGGATTGGAGGGTAGCTAATGTTACCCCACTATTCAAAAAGGGTGGTAGAGAGAAAACGGGGAATTACAGACCGGTAAGCCTGACATCGGTAGTGGGGAAAATGCTAGAGTCCATTATAAAAGATGTAATAGCTGAGCACTTGGAAAACAGTGACAGGATCGGACAAAGTCAACATGGATTTACAAAAGGTAAATCATGCTTGACTAATCTACTGGAAATTTTTGAGGATGTAACTGGTAAAATAGATAAGGGAGAACCAGTGGATGTGGTGTATTTGGACTTCCAGAAGCCTTTTGATAAGGTCCCGCATAAGAGATTAGCATGTAAAGTTAAGGCACATGAGATTGGGGGCAAGGTATTGACTTGGATAGAGAACTGGTTGGCAGACAGAAAGCAAAGAGTTGGAATAAACGGGTCTTTTTCCGAGTGGCAGGCAGTGACTAGTGGGGTACCGCAGGGATCGGTCCTTGGACCCCAGCTATTCACAATATATATTAATGATCTAGACAAGGGACCTAGATGTAATATCTCCAAGTTTGCAGAGGACACAAAACTGGGTGGGCGTGTGTGCTGCGAGGAGGATGCCGAGAAACTCCAGGATGATTTGGACAGGTTGGGTGATTGGGCAGAAGCGTGGCAGATGCAATATAATGTGGATAAATGCGAGGTTATCCACTTTGGTGTCAAAAACAGAAAGGCAGATTATTATCTGAATGGCAATAGATTGGGAGAAGGGGAAGTGCAACGAGACCTGGGTGTCCTTGTGCACCAGTCGCTGAAGGTAAGCATGCAGGTGCAGCAGGCGGTTAAGAAGGCAAATGGTATGTTGGCCTTCATAGCGAGAGGGTTTGAGTACAGGAACAAGGATGTCTTGCTGCAGTTGTACAAGGCCTTGGTGAGACCACACCTTGAGTACTGTGTGCAGTTTTGGTCGCCTTATCTGAGGAAGGATGTTCTTGCCATGGAAGGAGTTCAGCGAAGATTTACAAGGCTGATACCTGGGATGGCAGGAATGACGTATGAAGAGAGATTGGGTCGATTGGGCTTATACTCGCTGGAGTTTAGAAGAATGAGAGGGATCTCATTGAAACTTATAAAATTCTGACAGGACAGGACAAACTAGATGCAGGAAGGATGTTCCTGATGGTCGGGGAGTCCAGAACCAGGGGTCACAGTCTAAGGATAAGGGGTAAGCTATTTAGGACAGAAATGAGGAGGAATTTCTTCACCCAGAGAGTGGTGAACCTGTGGAATTCTCTGCCACAGAAGGCAGTAGAGGCCAATTCATTAAATAGATTCAAGAAGGAGTTAGATATATTTCTTAAGGCTAAAGGTATCAAGGGATATGGGGAGAAGGCAGGGACAGGGTACTGAATTTGGATGATCAGCCATGATTGCATTGAATGGCGGAGCAGGCTAGAGGGGCCGAATGGCCTACTGCTGCTCCTATCTTCTATGATTCTATGATTCAACAATGTTTGTGATGATTTGGTCTATGTAGGTAGAGGCCTGATAACAGGTGCCCTGCTCATTCTCATCTGTAGAATTGTGTGCAGCCTAGGACTCATAGCTGTAACTTCTCAGAAGTAGGAATACCCTGGAGGAATCCCAAATAATAAATCTGCAGATTTAAGTTGGAGCCAATCTTTAATACCCCACCCAAGCAAATGTTTTACTTATATATGTAATTTATGTTCAATAGGTTATTTTGTAGCAACTGTAGTATGTGGCCGTGGAATTGAGTCATAAGAACATCAGAACAGGTGTAGGCCATTCAGCCCCTTGAGTCTGTTCCACCATTCATTTCGATTATGGCTGACGTGTATCTCAACTCCACTTACCCTCCTTGGTTCCATATTCCTTAATAACTTTACTGACACCAAATTGGGGGGTATGGTTAATATAGAGGAAGACTGTGACAGAATACAGGAAGACATTAATAAACTTGCAGAATGGGCATGTAATTGGTAAATGAACTTCAATATCGATAAGTGTGAGTTGATACATTTTGGTAGGAAGAATAAGGAGGCCACATACTCCTTGGAAAATAAGTGACTAAATGGGGTAGAGGAGCAGAGGGATCTGGGGGTACAGATAGACAAATCACTAAAAGTAGCGATGCAGGTTGATAAGGTTATATAAAAAAAAGCAAACAAAGCACTGGGGCTTGTTTCCAGAGGGATAGAATTGAAAAGCAGATAAGTTATGTTAAACTTGCAAAGAACCTTGGTTAGATCACACTTGGAATACTGTGAACAGTTCTGGTCTCCATATTATAAAAAGGATATAGAGGCACGGGAGAAGGTGCAAAAAAGATTTACTAGGATGATACCAGAACTGAGAGGTTATACCTATCAGGAAAGATTGAACATCTGGGGCTCTTTTCTCTAGAAAAGAGATGACTCAGGGGTGACCTGATAGAGGTCTTTAAGATTATGAAAGGGTTTGATAGGGTAGATGTAGAGAAGATGTTTCCACTTGCGGGGGAGACTAGAACTAAGGGCCATAAATATAAGATCGTTACTAATAAATCCAATAGGGAATTCAGGAGAAACTTCTTTACCCAGAGAGTGGTTAGAATGTGGAACTCGCTACCACAAGGAGTAGTTGAGGTGAATAGCATAGAGGCATTTAAGGGGAAGCTAGATAAATACATGAGGGAGAAAGGAATAGGAGACATTGATGGGGTTAGATGAAGAAGGGTGGGAGGAGGCATGTGTGGAGCATAAACACTGGCATGGATCTGTGGGGCCGAAAGGTCTATTTCTGTGCTGTAAATTCTATGCACTATGTACTGTGTAATTATGTAACAAAAATCTATCAATCTCAGTTTTGAAATTTGCAATTGACCCCCAGCCTCAACAGCTTTTTGAGGTAAAGTTCTACATTTCCACTAGCCTTTGTGTGAAGCAGTGCTTCCTGACATCACCCCCGAATGGCCTAGCTCTCATTTTAGGCTATGCCCCTTTGTTCTGGATTCCCCCACCAAAGGAAATAGTTTCTCTCGATCTACCCTATCAAATCCTTTAATAATCTTAGACATCTCAATGAGATCACCCTTTAATCTAATATACTCAAGGGAATACAAGCCTATTCGATGCAACCTATCCTCATAATAGAATCCTTTTGGCCCGTGTATCATTCTGGTGAATCTGTACTGTACCCACTCCAAAGCCAATATATCCTTCCGAAGATGTGGGGCTGGATTTTACCAACCTCGGCGGTCCATGGCGGGTGTGGTCGGTGGCGGGTCCCGGCCTTACTGTTGGCTCCAACCTGCTGTCCAAAATGACATTCCCCTGAATGGGCTTGTTAAGCCCGCCCAGCGCGTTTGCCGGCTAATTGAAGGAAGCGGGTCTGATGATGTCATTTGATGACATGTCATCAGCCAGTTTCCTTAAAGAGACCATGCGCAAATTGATTTTGACATTTGTGGTGTCAGTTTTCTACAGCATTGAGGTGCTACAAACACTGACAAGCACGGCACAAAGGTGCACAGCTGCACCCAGGCTCTCCCATGACTCCCTCCATATGCTTATGGAGGGAGCCACAGCATGCAGGGAGGTTCTTTTCCCTTCCAATGGGCGGAAGAGACCTCCCCAGGACACCAACGCAGCCTGGTTGCACATTGCACAGGAGGACACAAGCAGGGATGTCGTCAGGAGGACCAGGCTGCAGTGGCGCAAACCTTTCAATGATCTCAATAGATCACGAAACGTTAGTACAAAGCCACATTCAACCTCATCCTGCTGTGCCACTTATCACATCCCCATTACTCTGCCTTCCCTACCCTACTCCTGCACATCCTTACACCAACTTACCTTGCACCTCCACCCATCCCTGTCAATCTGGCACCCCATCCACCACCTTCAACATTCACTCCCTCCACCACCGGCATACCGTGGCTGCAGTGTGTACCATCTAGAAGATGCACTGCAGCAACTCGCCAAGGCATCTTCGGCAGCACCTCCCAAACCCGCGACCTCTCCCACCTAGAAGGTCAAGGACAGCAGGCGCATGGGAACACCACCAAGTTCCCCTCCAAGCCACACACCATCCTGACTTGGAAATATATTGCCGATCCTTCATCGTTGCTGGGTCAAAATCCTGGAACTCCCTCCCTAACAGCACTGTGAGAGTACCTGCACCACATAGACTGCAGCGGTTCAAGAAGGCGGCTCACCACCGCCTTCTCAATGGCAATTAGGGATGGGCAATAAATGCTGGCCTTGCCAGCGATGCCCACATCCCATAAACTAATTTTAAAAAATCTACATTTTCACTTCCCCATCTCACTAGCCACCCCTCATACTCTTTGCATTCTTGGACAGATTTGTGTACACCTTTGGAAGTAGTTTAGTGAGTTGCAGTGAATGGTGAGACATAACGGTACTCCCCACAATGGTTGTGAGTGTGAAAGGAATGGCTTGGGCATTGTAGGGATGCTTTATGGTGTTGGTGTGGGGTGGTGGCAACCTGGTGCATCATGTGGCAGCCAGGGTGTACAGCGTCAAGTGAAGTAAATCTGGCCATGGTGAGGCTATCCCTGGCCTCCCAGGCAGCAATGTGGTCGGGTGCAGCATCAGTTGATTGCGGAGAAGGTTGGTGTTGTTGTTGGTGCTGCTGGTGTGCCTGGTGCTGCTGGTGGTGGGATTCTGAGGACCAAGGTGAGATAGTTTCAAGGGCACTGATGCTGATGGAATAGATGGCTGGTGAAGTAGAGATGACAGAAGCGATCTGTCAATAGTGGGAGAGGTAATGAGGTCAGACTGGATGGAGACTTGTGTAAAGACTTGCAGCATTCTGAATCTGTAGTGGAAATGCAGTTTAGAGAAGCTAGTGACTAAGGGAAGATATCTGATTCAGCTGGGAGCTTTGACTTGACATTTGAAGCTGTCAACTCATCAGCTGAAAGAATGGCAAGTCACCTCCCGCCTCAGCTTCACTGATGAGGTCTAGGCACAGCGGGAAACCGATGGGTGACCTGTCATAATCAAAAAGCTGGGGGAAAAAAAGCATTGTTTCCCAAATGTTGGGTCTGCTGAGCGCTGGTAGACCCGACATTTGGGAGAGGCGCGTGGCGGCGGGTTGACAGCGGGGCCCCGCATTGACACTTCCCCACATTGAACTCCATCTGCCACAGTTTTGCCCACTCACTTAATCTATCAATGTCCCTTTGCAGCCTTCTGCTCCCATCTACTCTACTTACTGTGCCACCTAACTTAGTGTCGTCAGCAAACTTGAAGATATCTAAGTCATTGATAAATATAGTGAAAAGCTGAGGCCCAGGTATAGATCCCTGGGGGACACCATTAGTCACATCCTGCCAATTGGAGTACATACCCATTATCCCTACTCTCTGTCTCCTACCTCCTAACCAATTTCCTACCCATGTCAATAGATTGCCTCCAATTCCATGTGCTTTCACTTTTGCTAACAGTCGCTTGTGTAGAATCTTACTGAATGCCTTCCAGTAGTCCTTATAAATAACATCCCTAGACACTCCCTTATCTACCACGTTAATAACCTCCTCAAAAAAGTCCCAGACATTTTCATGTTTACATCTTCTAAATTTATGTGAGCCGAATTTCTTTATGTGAATTACTTTTTTATTCTGCTGTAGGTGTGTGAAGTTACTAAATTTATGAACATTTAGTATGCTTGTGTCGCTGTATTATTGCCTTTAGTTGAGTGAAGCCATGTGCAAAAAAGAAAGAAAATGTTTATTGGTGCAGAAAGCATGCTTTATTTCACAATCAGAAATACAATTTTACTTTTCTAATTCTCAAGGAGGCTTAACAAAATAACATAAACACTACTTATTTCTCTAATTAAAGTTACTGCACAGGGCATTAAAATGTTGGAGCACAAAGAATTTTTTTTCAATGTGGTTAATTTCTGTTAGTTATGCCCTTAGAACAGATAACATGAAATAAAATTCTATGATTACCACACAAAGTCAGTGCACCCCATGGAAAATCTGAACCTCCTTGAGTTGGCACTACTTCTACATAGGAGAACTTGGAACAGTTTGCTGAAATGAGGGTATGGCCAGGTTGATGTATTTTCATTCAAACTATCCAAGTAGTCACCATGTTAGAAACAGTGCACATGAAAGATGATTATACAAAGTAATTGCCGCTTGTACTTTGCATTCATAGTTGATCATCTTGTCTGTGTTAAACAGTGATATGACATAGTCGGTTCATAGGCTAAAGTCTTGTGGTGTTATTTGCAGGAGGGTATATGCAAATAGCACCACAGGTGTAGCCTTCTAATTCCACAAACTTGTATTGCACGTATCTAAATACTGTGCATAGCATCATCTCTTGGGTATAGGTTGTCTTCAGCAGGGAGCCTCTCTACCTGCTGAGGTATTCTTAGACATCAACATTGTGTTGAGGCGCAAATTTTAGTTCCAGGTTGAACAAGGTAGTCGTCCTATTCAAACTTTCCCCTGCCAACTATCAGTTTCAAAAGTTGCATTGAAAATCTCATAAAACACAAGGTACAAAACTTCCATAACCGTTTAGATCGGCTATATACAGTATGTACATGTCACAGAAAATGGTTAAAAATTCCTAAATCAAATGTGCAATAATCCCATATTGCACAATCTACCATTTGTTCAGAAATTGTCTAGTTTGGTATAAATGCACGATGTCGAGTCAGGTAAAAAAATATTTAAAATAATATATACAAGTCAGAAATTCAAGTTCATTACAGTTAAAGTATCTATCAATTTTGAAGTTTAGTTTAAAACAAGTGTCAGCTGTTTCAAATGTTTAAATTGATCTAATTTTAATATTTACAGTGGCAGAATCCGATCCAAATTCATTTGTGAGTCTTAGAGTGTAGCGTCCTGCATCATTTTCTTTGACACCTGTGATAATGAGTGTTGTTAGATCATCTGTTGTTTCAATGTGGAATCTGCCACCTTCTGCTTCATCAGAAAGAGGTCTTCCTCCACGTGACCATTTTACTTCAGGCATAGGATCACCTGAGAAGGCACAGGCCACTGTTAGAACCTTTCCTTTCTCAATGGTGATATCTGATGGTAAAGCTTCAATTTTAGGAGAAGACCCTGTAAAAAAAATACAGTAGACAAGTTAGTTTCTTGCCCAGCATATTGATACAACTGGATGTAATTAACAGAAAAAAATCATATATTTTTTAATGTTTTAGTAATGACTCAATATCACCTTTAATACTACCAGTAATCATTTTGCCAGTACTTGCTTCCAATTGACTCATACTGGAATGCTCCATAAAAGAGCTGGAGCTCATTGATAACTTTGATTCTTTGAAAGATGACATGCTACTCGAAGACATGCTGGCAAATTTAACTTCGGTCATGCTGCTGCTGGCCTCTTGTTTGCTCATTTGCATTATCTTGGAAGAGAAATGTTCCTGCATGCTAGCAGAAGCACCAGTCTCCAGAACTATCATTTTTGAAGGTTCTTCAATTATAGCTGTGGAGCATAACAAACAGATGTGATACATAAATGGCCTCACTTTTGACATACTGCAAAGGTAAAATCATTTTTAAAAGATCAAAATGTGAGTCCTACTTGAGTGTATCATACACCAAATAGACCAAAGAAAACATGAAAACATTTGCATCTAGTTTAAATTGTAAAAACATACGTTTATATGTTTAAATTATTCAATTAATTGCCAGACTTTTGTTCTACATTGTAGTGAAGAAACTCAAGTTCAGGTTCAATAAAATGCTATAGAAAATGCACAGAAAATGCAACGGTCATAATAACAAGTGCAATAATTAATTTAAGGCAATAACATACCAAGTACAATTAAAGAGGCTGTTGCAGAACACTGTCCATGGAAATTCTTTGCTGTTGCAGTATATTTTCCACTGTCAGAGGCTGCTGCATTCAGAATTTCTAGTGTGTACTTGTTTTTCAAACGATTCACTTTCACATTTCTTGAGATTGCAATCTGAAATATGAAACAAGTTTCCTTTGATTATAAGCCAAAGAACACGCTAAAATTATTTTATTTGGAGAACCAGATAAACGAGCAGCAAGCTTAAATTAATAAAGTACTTACAGGATTGTTGTCTTTCAGCCATTCAACCTCTGGAGAAGGATCTCCTGATATTTCACAAGTAAATGCCACATATTGTCCTTCATTCACATTTTGGGACTTGGGTTGTGCAATGAATGTTGGAGCATTTGATTGTTTTTGTTTAACTGTTAAATCAAATTGACATTTAACTATTCCATGCTCAGTTTTCGCTTCACAGGTGATTGCGCCTTCATCTCTGAAACTGATCTTTTTGATGGTTAAAGTGTGGTCATTTCCAGATACACCATATCGATGATCTTCTGAATTGATAAGCTCCACACCATTTGAGACCCATTTCACATTGGAAGCATTTGGTATGTTGGCCTTAAGTATGGCCTTCTGACCATCTACTGCAGTCATTTGCACGCGTGTGGCCGTAATTTCCGTGTATGATGTTTTAAGCTCTTTTTTCACAATGTGTTCCTGAACTACCTCTGTTTTTCCATGTGATTTAGCCACAGCTTTTTTCTGAAGGGTTGCCTTTGATTCAGTTATCTTGGCCACTTTGGCGACAATGCTTTTGAATACTTGACCAACAAAGGAAAAAGTTGTTTTGGAAACACCTCCTTCACCAGTGATTTCACAAGTGTATTCTCCTTCGTCAGTTTCATTAATTCCATGGATACTGAGGTTGTAGACACCATTAGCAGCATATTCCAATCTGTAGTGACTGTTTTCCTTTATTTTACGTCCATCTTTGAACCAAGCCAATTCTTTCACATTCAGAACTGTACTTTCAACTGCACATGTCAGTTTTACTGTACCATCTTCAGAAACTTCAGTTTTCAATCCTTGAGAAATCTTAGGTGGAGCACTTGCAGGAATCTCCACTCGTTCTGCTGAAGGTGTTCTGAGAGCTGGGGGTGATTTAACTCTTGGAAGAGAAGTGACTGGCTCTGGTGATTTGATTCTCTTGGGAGTCTTCTTTGCCTCTGAAGACTTTGCATGAGGTTCAGGGGACTTTACCATTGGTGTTGCTACAATACCTAGTTCCTTTGCTCCAGCTTTTCGGATAGTCAGAGTAAAGTGTGCTTCTTGTCTTCCTTCGGAGTTTTCTACTACTACTGTATAGCTTCCTTCATCAGAAGATTGAACTGATGTAATTGTAAAGGTAGATTTATACTGTGTTGTTATAATAAGCAAACGTTTGGAGGATGTAACTGTTCTCCCAGAATGCATCCATGTCACAGTGGGTGTTGGTTCACCGTCAATGCCACAGGTAAATCTAACGGATTCTCCCTCTGCTACTGTGACTGACTGTGGTTTTGTTAGTATTTTGGCTGGGAGACTTCGCTTGGATGCACGAATTGATCTTTCTTGTGAAGCATGCAGGCCAGAGCTGATTGATTCCATTACTTCTGACTCTTTTGTTTTAGTTTCTTCCATCTTACTAATCTCTTCAATTTCTGTTGTTTTTCTGACTGTAGAGATCTGGTAAAAATCAGTCCTTGTCAGTTCAGGTACAAGTGATTTTGGTCGCTCCTCATCTTTACGGCGAGATAGGTAGGTAAAATAGTCACCTCCCGTAATATCAAGTGTTGCATAATCAGAGGCCTCTCCTTTGTAATTAGAACTAACAACACGATAGGTTCCACTATCTTCAGCTTGGCAATCCAGAATTTCCAGTGTCAGGACACCACTCATATCAGTAAAGTGATACTTGTTGCTCTCTTGAATTTCTCTACCATTGTGGTACCAACGAATTTCAGCTCCTGGCTTGGACAGAACATTTAGAGTAAATTTGGTACTTTGACCACAAGGGATGCGGTGAGAACGCATTCTCAAAGTTATACGTGGACCATGGTCAAGGCTGAAAGGCTGCTGAGTAATAACTTCATATTTTCCTTCTGAAGTCTTCTGAGTTTTTAGAGCAGTTTTCATTGATTCATAGCGTGAAAAGATGTCAAACCTAGCAGTCCTTTCAATGCGTGAAAGTGAGCTCTCTCGAGATACAGGACTGGGTGAACGAGGACGAGTTCTCTCTGGTGTGGGTGACCGCCTTTCTAAGCCTTCACTTTCAAATTCTGGAGGGCATGGTCGGGATCTGATTAGTTCAGATACAGGTCGCATCAATTCAATGTAAGTTGGGGAAAGTGATCTTCTTCTTCTAAGAAGCCTCGAGACAGATGGAGATTCTCTGCGAACATATTCCTTAACTTCGATGGTTTGTTCTTCTTCTGCTGATTTTGTCGCTAAAATCTCTCTTTCTCGTCTACTTTTGATCCTTGTTTTTTCCTCATGTTCCATATGCTCAAGTTCTTTTTGGTAGGCAGACAATCTCTGGACTGTAGCAATTGGTCGAAGCAGCTCTTCATCTTCTCTGTCTTCTATCATTCTTTGTCTTTGTTTTGGCGCTCTATAAACAACTTTGTCATGACGCTGCCGGAGGTCTATGAAACTTGGGCCAGCTTCATATTTGGAAGGGATGTAATATTTTTGGTATTTGACATATTTTTCCTCCTCTTCCGCTGTAGCTAACTGTGTCCGTTGAGATTTATGCTGAAGCGCTGATAACTCAAAACGTGGAGGGCTGCGGCTTGGAGGTGAAGCAGAGAATCCTAATTCAAGCTCCTCCTCAAGGCGTAGTCTTTCCTCTTCTACTCTCTTCATTGAAAGGTAGTCATCAACAGGGAGGAGTAATTCGTCCTCTGACAAATCACCAAGTGATCTCCTTCTTGGTCTGTAACATATTTCATACTCAGGAGATGGTGTGCGCCTTCGAGCTGGTCTAACTGTTTCAAGATCATCTTGCGACACTTTTGGTATGCGCCATTTTGGTTTATACTGATCAGTAAAGCGTGGCAAAGGCATGACGTAGAACTGCTCCCATCTTGAGAGACGGATTCGTTTTGGTCGTTTTGTTACAATTCTCTCCATTGGTGCTGGCATTTCATATTGGTCTCGCAGTTTCCTGTACCACTTCATGTCAGACAAAGGCACAAACTGTTTGATATCTTG
Organism: Squalus acanthias; assembly: GCA_030390025.1. Lineage (NCBI taxonomy): Eukaryota > Metazoa > Chordata > Chondrichthyes > Squaliformes > Squalidae > Squalus > Squalus acanthias. Next base: position 20,369,245 of record CM059427.1, on the reverse strand, counting down.
ATTCTCTTCAATTGCATTTGCTGCGTGCACACGAGGTTCTGGAATATCATAAGGCATACGAAGTCTCTTTTCTTCCTTTTTCTTTTCTTCCTTTGAAATTTCATATTCACCTTTTACATTCTTGGTGCTGATAGCTGGTTTGTACATTATTGCAGCTTCTCGCAGAGCCTCCTTTGCTACTGCTGTCAGTGGAACTGCTTCCACATTGGCAAGAATTTCAGCCATTCTGATTGTTTTGTCAATTTGTTTCTGAACATGTTGCTGCCGGTCCTCCTCACTCTTGTACTGACGCTTGACGTAGGTCATGCGTTCAACTTTTAGATAGGCTTGGCAGCTCGCAGATCCAGCACTGTTGGTAGCAGTGATTCTGTAAATACCAGAATCCTCTGGTAAAGTATCCCTTATGTGCAAAACATAGTAGTCTAGACCTTCGTGGACAAATTCAATATTTGGACCGAATGCCAAAGCCTGTCCATCTTTCTCCCATTTCAGAGCAGATGGCGGTGTGCCAGACACCCGACATTCGAAACGAATGCTTTGGCCTTCCACGCATTCTGCATTTGCCAACAAACGCTTAAACATTGGTCTTAAAGTGCTGTCTGCTGCAGGTGGGTGAGGTAATACTATTAATTTGGCTTTGCAGCTGTCCTCGCCATATTTATTGCGAGCTAGTACTGTGTACTCAGCATCATCATCGGTTGTTAGTTTGTGGATGATCAGTTGATAGAGGCCTTTGTCAGACACAAAAGTATATTTTTGCTCATCTTCACCAGGTTTGATCTTCTGTCCAGATTTCAACCAAGTTACTCGGGGTTCAGGGTGAACTGTTATAGTAACACCAAATCTGACATCTTCTCCAATATATGCAGAACGCTTGTACAAAGGCAAAGTAAACTCTGGTGGCCTCTCAAGGAGCCTCATAGCATCCACTTTACGTTTTACTTTCTTTACAGTACGTTCCATATAGAATTTACGAATTTCTCTGACACCACTCACAAACAGTTCTACGTAGGAGCTATCTTCACCATAGTCATTTACTACTTTGCATCTGTAAGTACCATCATCTGTCTTGTTTATGTCTTTAACATACATTGTTGCCAAACCCTCCTGGTAGTTAATTTCATATTTGTCACTGCATTCCAGTTGCCTGACACCAAAGTACCAAGTGACTTGGGTAGATTGATCATAATTTTCTATCCTGCAGGAATATTTAACATGGCCACCTTCTTCAGCAGAAGCATGCATAATTTGTCCAGTAAGTGGACCAATTTCAATTGGAGATATCTTAACTTTAGCAACTGTAACTCCTCTTTGCGCTCTAACAGCTCCACCAGAAGAAATTCGAGCAACAGAAACAACAACATTCAATTCTTTCTTGACTATGGTCTGATAGTATCTTCTGTGTCTCAAAGTCTTAATCACTTTGGTGCTCATTTTTTCTGTCTTCTGTTTCAACCAAGGATGTTCAAGAGCATCAGCAGCGGTCATCCGAGCCTTCCTTTCTTTGACCAAAAGGCGGTCAATGAAGTCTAGAGCTTCAGTGGTGACATCTTTGAAAGCTTCATCCTCAAAGCTGTATTCTGCTCGAATAATGTTTTCAATAATCTGTTGGTTTGTTTCAGCAACAAATGGATTCAGACCGCTAAGAAGTACATACACAAGTGCACCTACTGACCACATATCGGTAGCTGCATTGACCATATCATGCTGATGCAATTCAGGTGCTCCATACTCTGCAGCAGTGAACTGGATTCTAATATTGTCACCAGGTTTGAGTTGTCTGGCCTGCCCAAATTCAATAATCTTGAGAACTGAGCTCTTTCTTGTGCTGTAGATTATATTCTCTGGTCTGATATCAAAATGGCCTATATTCTGACTGTGTAGAAACTCAAGTGCTTCACAGATCTGGCGAGTGTAGATGATAATTTCCCTTTCATTCAGCTCAAAGTTAGTTGTATTAATGCGCTCAAAGATATCAAGGCCCGAAATGAACTCAAAGACCATGACCAATTCTTCAAGGCTCTCAAATGATTCGTGTAGCCAAAGGATATTCCTGTGCCTAGCAACATTGAGAATGTCAATCTCTTTCTTCACCAGCACCTGATCAGCACCCTTTATTTTAACAAACTTCGCCATGTATGTCTTCTTACTGATATTTTCAATACAACGATGAACAATACTAAACTGTCCACGTCCCAGCTCTTCAGCAATTGTGTATCGACTGTGAAGTTCTTTAATTTTAGAATGAGTAGCTTTGCATTTGGTAATCTCCATCGATTCATCAACCTCTTCATCATAGTTCAGAACTCTTGTCTTATCTTCTTTTGTGACTATAGGATCAGTTGGCTCTGACGGCTGGCTCTGGCCAAACTTGTTCTCAGCAATCACACGGAACTGGTAGCTAGTCTTGCCGAAGAGGTTCACAATAGTGTAATGCGTATCACGTGACTGTGCAACACGTATCCACATCTCTGCTGTTGTTGCACATTTCTCAATAACATAGTTAATTACTCTGCTTCCACCATCATTAGCTGGAGGACTCCATGTTAAAACAACAGAATCACGTGTAATGTCACTGACTTGAATTCCTCTTGGCATGTCAGGCACATCAGCCACATCCAGTTCCACTGTTTGTTGATCTATGCCAAATCTGTTCTTGGCACATACAACATAGAAACCAGCATCTTTCCTGTCAACTCCATTAGGGAACACAAGAGATGTAAATGATCTGGTCACAATTACTTGGTAGTGACCGTTATTATCAATAAGATCTTGCCCCTTCTGCCATGTGATTACAGGATCAGGTCTGCCACAGAAAGGAATTTTAATGCTTATTATTTCACCACGGAGAGCATGAACTGCACCCATGCCTTCCAGATGTTTGGGTAGATGAATCTTGGCAGGAACTAGAAACAAAAAAAAAATAACAAATTTAGTTTTAAAAATAAATATTGAAAGGCATCAAGTTAATGTAAAACAGTGAACTTAATGGGGGTGAAGTTGGTCTTGGGTGGTAGTGCAAAACGGACGATAGCGATTCGGCAGCCCATTTTATACCTCACCCGATTTTTTTTCCATTGACTTCAATGAAAAAGTAAATTGATGAAAAAGAAAATTGGGTGGCTCGTAAAACGGGCTGCTGATTCGCTATCGCCCATTTTGCACTACCCGCAAGATCAATTACATCCACAATTATACAACATGTTTAAGTAATTTCTGTATGATACACACCGTCAACATCCAAAGAGACTGTTGATGAAATGGAACCTCCTTGATTGATTGCTCTGATTTGATAAACAGTCGCATCTTCTCCTGTGGCACTAGTAATTACCAACTGGTGGTAGCCTCCCTTAAATTCCTGGACCTTTATCTTTTCACCATCAGGCTCAATTTCTTTTCCCTGTTTAAACCATTTCACAACAGGTTTAGGATGACCAGTAATCTTACAAACAAAAGTGGCATTGCCCTTATACTTCACACTCAAGTTGCGTATTTCTTCTTTAAACTGTGGTGCCTTGATAGGTACATCACACATTGGAACAACAGGATCAGATAATTCACTCCATTCACTCTCACCACCAAGGTTTTCACATTTGACACGAACTCATACTCCAAGCCCTCAATAAGGCCTTTCACAGTGTAAACTGTTTCATGTATTTCATCAGATGTTGCAGCAATCCATTTATTCTGCTTCTTCTCTCGTTTTTCAAGGTAATAGTTTCTAATCTTTGCACCACCATCACTGGCAGGTGGTTTCCATGAAACCACACAAGAGTCCTTTGTGACCGCAGCTACAACAGGCGTGGGTGGCTTCCCAGGTTTCTCTATAAGGAGAAAAAAGTATATACATTATAATTCAAAATATAACAAGATTGTAGACAAGTAACAACTTCATTTATGTAGATACTTACCAAATGGACTCTTGATGATGACAACAGAGGAAACTTCCAATGGCTCACTGACACCAAACTGATTTTGAGCAGAAACACGGAAGTAGTAGCCAGCACTGTCAGTGAGATTTACAATTCTACAAGATGTGCTTGCAATAGCGGATGATACTAGACGCCATTTTTCACCTTCCTTGGCTTCACGTTTTTCTACAATGTAGTTGGTAATCAAAGCACCTCCGTCATCAAGTGGTGTTTTCCAACTGATTACTGCAGAATTCTTCAGCAAAGCATCAATTACTATTGGTCCTTCAGGCATAGCTGGCTTATCTATATGTAAATGTAGATGGTATTAGATATATTGTTTGAGTGAAAATATCTAGAAATAATTACAATAAAACGAATCATATGCATGTACAAAATTAAATTAGATTACCTTGGATTTCTACTTGAAATGTTGTATCAACTGTTCCAAACGTATTGCTAAGCTGCACTTTATATTTTCCAGCGTGGCTCTTCCGTTGGATATTTCTCACTACAAGGTGAGTATAGTGCTCTGTGGTTTCTATTGAAACATTATCTGAATCTGTCAAGGGTTTCTTTCCATGGAACCAGCGAATAGTAGGCACAGGACGCCCAATATAAACAACATGGATGCGAAGACTTGTACCAACGCCTACGACATATGTTTCTTTTATTGGGAACCCAGGGTGGAATTGTGGAGTAGCCTCTAGCAATACATTACCACTGACCTCAGTTTCTCCAACATCATTAGTAGCCTTGCATGTATACAAGCCTTCATCATCCTGGTCTTCTGTTACAATGGTAACTGAATGGTTACGTCCATCTGAACTCATTTTGTACTTGCGGCTTTGTTGTAATTCTTTTCCATAATGGTACCACCTGATTTCAGGAAGTGGTCTACCAATAATCTGGCAAGCCAGTTTGGCTGGCTCACCTAGCTTAGCAGTAACTTCAGTAATTTCTTGCCTAACACTTGGTTCCTCTCCAGCTGTTGGTAAGAAAAAAGTATGAGCAGGAGTCATTTCTAACAACACAAAAAGCATATGAATTTAAATGAAAACATAAATAAAAATACATACAAGTCAATTTAGTCTTGATTGCCATAACAGTTCTACGAGGCCTGCTGACTCCAGTTTCATTCTCTGCAAAGATTCTGAATTCATATTCAGTGGCTTCCAGAAGACCACCTTGTGTAAACTGTCTGTCTTTTATTCGTTCCTGGTTACATTTCTTCCATGCACTATCACCAGACTGACGATACTCAACCCAGTAACCAATAATGTCCTTGCCACCATCACATTCAGGACGTTCCCACTCTAAAGTGATGCTATCCTTCATGACAGAAATAATCTCAATCTCTCCAGGTTGGCTTGGTTTATCTGTGAAAAATAATTTTTAGAATTATATTAACTTTAATATAATGAAATTGATCATGAGGCACCTCAAGATATAGTAATTGCACTATATTTGAAATCTCACATTGCATATTCATATAATGGATTTTATATAGATACAGTAAAACATACCAAAAGGATCCTTGCATTGGACAGCATCTGATGATGGGCTTGGATCACTAAGACCTATATCATTCTGTGCCATAATACGGAACTGATACTCAGCATCTGGAATAAGTCCAGGAACAGTATACATTGTTGTGGTAATATGGGTCTTGTTTTGTCGCACCCATTTATCTGTAGTAGACTCTTTGCGATCAATAAAATAGCCAGTGACACGCGATCCACCATCATCCCTTGGCCTTGACCAGCACAGGCTGACAGAACTCTTGGTGACATCCAGTATTTCTGGTGGATTGCTTGGAGGCTCTGGTGGATCTGGAATGACAGTAATGAATTAGCTACTGTATGCAAAAAAAAACCAACTAAATTCAAAGGGTAAGATAACACAACCTTTACTTAAGGCTACACTGGACAATGTTATACTTACTGAGTGGTGTCTTTGGTACAACTGGCTCTTCTGATTTTAGAGGTTTGCTAATGCCAAACTGGTTTTCAGCAAAAACACGGAAGTGGTATTCCACATTTTCCTTCAGGCCTTTAACAACAATGGAACTCTCCTTTACTCTGGAATCAACAGTGTACCAGGCGGTTTTGGGTACCTCACGTCTCTCAACAATATGCCCAATTATATCAGATCCACCATCATCAGCAGTAGGTCTCCAACTTACTCTGACAGAACGAGCTTGAATGTCATCAAATTCAAGTGGTCCTTGTGGAGGATCTGGATTGCCAATCACCTTCACCTTAATGTATACTGCCTTTTTACCAGATTTGTTTTCAAGAATCAGGTCATAAGTGCCTGAATCTTCTCTGAGCGATTCCTTTATCACAAGTTCAGTGTGGGTCTCAGAAGTTGCAATCATTGCGCGCATGCTGATATCACGGCCTTCCTTTGTCCATTTGCAGATGGGAATAGGTTTGCCTTTTATGGGCACTGTTAGTTTGATGACTCCACCTTGTCTTACAACCAGACCTTCAAGGTATTTTTGGTCAAGTTCGTAATCAGGATATTCTGGGGAAAAAAAGAAATCCAACTTTAATAAAAAACACAAATAATATAGTAGTGTTGTCCCACAACTCAGTTTACCTATATCATAAAAAAAGTCAGAACAGAACATAATAACTCCAATTTTCAACTTGGGCCCATTCAGGCATGAATTGGGCAGTGCTTCATTAGTGTGTGCCTGACCGTAAATGTACTGGCCTCACCTCTACTTTCATCATTGAGAGCTCAATCACTGATGAATAAGAAATGGCATTTAAAAGGGTTTTTACTAATGGCAAATGAGAATCATTGATGTACAAGATGTCTTCATCTAGTCATTCCAGCAATTGGGTGCCCTGATTTTCTGATGAGGTAATAGAGATCTTATTGGAGCAAGTGCTTCATAGGATGGAGGTTCTTTTGTAGATTGATGGTTGGCGGTTTTGGATGGCTGACAAATGTAAATGTCCACTGTACAATTCAACAGACTTGGCTGCAGTGCCATAAGAAGTTCAGTGACCATAATTTTATATTAATGTGTGTACTAACCATGCAGGGTACCTAAAGTTACCTCCCCCAACACAAGGCTAGATTTTACAGGGGGGGGAGGGGGGGGGGGTCAGCGGGCGCGATTGGTGGTGGGTCAGGTGGGAAAGTGTTTTTTTACCCCAGCGGGTCGGGACCCCACTGTGAACCTGCCACCACGCGCCTTTCCCCGATGTCGGGTCTGTCAGTGCTGAGCAGACCCGACATGCAGCGGCGGGTTCACAGCGGGGGACCCAATTCAGGTAATTAGTGGCTTGTTTAGAGCCACTTAAGAATGAATTTCAGCTCACCTTCTGCATTTGACAGCTCGCCCAAGGGGTTCACAGTGGTCGTGGACCACATTTGTCAAGCTGAGGCGGGAGGTCAGTGGCCATTGAATCAGCTGTTGAGTTGACAGCTTCAAATGTACAGTAAAAGCTCCCACCTTACAGAGATATCTCGCCTCAGCCACAAGCTATTCCTCACTGCATTTCCACAACAGATTCACCTTGCTGCAAGTCTTTACACAAGTCTCCATCCAGTCTGACCTCATTACCTCTCTCACCAGTGACAGATCGCTTCTGTCATCTCTACTTCACCTGCCATCTATTCCATTAGCATGGGTGCCCTTTATACTCTCACACCTTGGTCCTCAGAATCCCACCACAATCAGCCCCAACACCAGCAGCACCAGGCACACCAGCAGCACCAACAACAACACCAACCTTCTCTGCAATCAACCGATGCTGCACAGGACACAGGGCATCAGCACCCGCCCACATTGCTGTCCGGGAGGCCAGGGATGGCCTCACCATGGCCAGATTTACTTCACTTGACGCTGTACACCCTGGCTGCCACATGATGCGCCAGGTTGCCACCACCCCACACCAACACCATAAAGCATCCCTACAACGCCCAAGCCATTCCTTTCACACTCATCACCATTGTGGGGGGTACCGTTATGTCTCACCATTCATTGCAACTCACTAAGCCACTTCCAAAGGTGCACACAAATCTGTCCAAGAATGCAAAGTGTTGAAAATAAAGGTTTCAATATTTGACACCACATTAACAGAAACTTTACATGGACATTGCATAAAAAAAACAAGTGTCTGCCCTTGTGTGTTGTTAGTTGGTATGATTGCACTAGGATGAGGGTGAGTGGGAGGGGTGGCGAGTGAGATGAGGATGTGATAACATAGATAGAGAGAGGGATGGATGGAAGTCCAAGGTAAGTTGGTGTAAGGATGTGCAGGAGTAGGGTGGGGAAGGCAGAGTGATGGGGATGTGATGAGAGGCACAGCAGGATGAGGTTGAGTGTGGCTTTGTACTAACGTTTCGTGATCTACTGAGATCATTGAAACGTTTGCGGCACTGCACCCAGGTCCTCCTGACCACATCCCTGCTTGTGTCCTCCTGTGCAATGTGGAACCAGGCTGTGTTGATCTCCTGGGGAGGTCTCTACCGCCCATGGGAAGGGAAGAGAACCTTCCTGCGTGCTGTGACTCCCTCCATGGGAGAGCCTGGGTGCAGCCCTGTGCATCTGTGCAGTCATTGTCAGTGTTTGCAGCAACCTCAATGCTGTAGAACACTGACAGCACAAAAGAAAATAAAGTTGGCCATGGTCCCTTTAAGGATGACGTCACCAGACCCGATTCCTCTAATTGGCCGGGAAACGCACTGGGCGGGCTTAACAAGCCCAATCTAGGGAAATTAATTTCAGAGGCTGCGATGGAGACAGCAGCGGGGTCGGGACCCGCCACCGACGTCGCCCGCCACGGACCCGCCGAGGTCAGCAAAATCGCGGCCACAGTCTTTGCAGCAGCATCCTCCCCCTCTAAATGGTCCTTCCCTTGCATCCCCGTAACATATCCATTGTTTTACTGTACCTGTATGATGCATGGTTATATAATCACACCCACTATGGGCTGAATGCTGTTACATGATGTATGTCCTTCTGACAATTTCAGCTCTCAATCAATGGGATGCAAGTGGAGTGCCAAACAATAGTAATATGCACAACTCACACTTAGGATAATAAAATCTGCTTGCACTGAAGTTGTATGCCTCCTCAACTTGTTTTGTCAGCTGACAGGAATGGTATCTTTAGCAGTTCAGACAAAGGTGAAGTCAATATTGGCGGATTTGTTGAGGGAATGGTGACTATGTAGGGAGGACTGTTTGTGCAATGGGTGGACATAGAAATTAGAAGGTCTTCTCAATGAGAACCTGGTGAATGATCTTGATAAAGGGGTTCAGCAACTGACCTCTGATGCCTTTGTCTGCAGTAAAACCCTTACTCTCTCCCACCCTGGCCGTTTCCCTTGATACTGCCCCCATCTTCACTCCCTTACATCCCAGGGATGCAAATTTGAACGTTTATGCCACACAACTTGTTTAGCCATTCATCGCTAGATCTGACTGGACCACATCAAGCACTATCGGGCCCTGCTCTCCTTTGCCAAAACCGCTCAATACTCTAGGATCACCCTGGAATGCAAAGATATCCTCTGGCTTCTTTTCTCCACTACAAACCAGCTCTTTAAACCCCTCTCTGTGCCCCCCTCCACCCTCACCTCCAACAACAAATGCGAGGAGCCCATGGACCTCTTTGTCACGATGATTGAGATCATCCATTCAGCTGCCTTTGCCGCTTCCATATCTTCCCCTAAGACAAACTTCCCCCAAGGTTTCTCCCCTGCCCTAGCCTGAACCTACATCTTTCTCTAGTTTCTTACCTATCTCCCCTCATGCCCTCTCTGAGCTTATCTTGCCCATGAGATCCACCTCCTGATCTCTCGACCCTATTCGCACCAAGCTGCTGACACACAACTTCCCTTTCTGGCCTCCATGCTAGCTGATATTGCAAATGGTTACCTCTCTTCAGGTACTGTTGCCCTCCCTTTCAAATTTGCTGCCATAATCCCCCCTCTTCAATATACCTTCTGTCCTTGCAAACTACCGCCCTATCTCCAACCACCTTTCATCTCCAACATCCCTTTTATCTCCAAAGTCTTTGAACGCGTTGTCGCCTCTCATATCCATGCCCATCTTTACCGCAACTCCATATTTGTACCTCTCCAATCAGGTTTCTGCCACAGCACTGAAACGGCCCTAATCAAAGTTACAAATGAGATCCTATGTGACTGTGATCATGGAACACTTTCCCTCCTCATCCTTCTTGACCTGTCTGCAGCCTTTGACATGGTTGACCATGCTTTCCTCCTCCAACTCCTCTCCTCTGTTGTCCAGCTGAGTGGGACTGCCCTCGCCTGGTTCCATTCCTACCTATCCAGTCGTAGCCAGAGAATCTCCTGCAATTGCTTCTCTTCCCACTCCCGCATCGTTACCTCTGGAGTCTCCTAAGGATTTATTCTTTTTCTCATCTACATGCTGCTCCTCGGTGACATCATCCAGAAATACAATGCAAGTTTCCACATGTACGCTGCCGACACCCAGCTCTAGCTCACTGCCACTTCTCTCGACCCCTCCACTGCTTCTTTGTAATCAGACTGATTGTCTGGCATCCAATCCTAGATGAGCCGAAATGTTCTCCAATTAAATATTGGGAAGATGAAGTATTATCTTTGGCCCCCCGCTACAAACTCCGTTCCCTAGCCATCGATTCCATCCCTCGCCCGTTCACTGTCTCAGGCTGAACTAGACTATTCATAACCTCGGTGTCCTATTTGACTCTGAGCTGGGCTTCTGACCCCATATCCTCTCCATCATCTACTTCCACCTCTGTAATTATCACCCATCTCTGCCCCTATCTCAGCCCATTTGCTGCTGAAACACTCATCCATGCTTTTGTTACCTCCAGACTTGACTATTCCAATGCTCTGCTGGCTGGTCTCCCATCTTCCACCCTCTGTCATAGCTTCCCTGCTGGACTTTGGCTCAGACAAGTCCAGATAAGATGGCTTTGCCTACATAAGCAGTTGGGAGGGTAATGGCACTGTCTTTTCAATGCAAAGGCCTCAAAATAGCTTTATATTATCATACTGTACTAAAGCTTCATCCAGTTTCTGGTGGGCACTTCCTGAGCCTGACAGAAACCCGACTAGAAATGTACATCATGCACTTTATAGGAAGTCACTGAACACCACTGATCTCCATCAATATTCCCACTCTTTTACATCACAATTATGTTAATTAATGGGTCGTAACAGAGCCTAAAATTGGGCATAACATAACATAAAACATAACATGACACAAAATGTAACAATTTCAACATTTCTTACCTAGCATTTCAGTGACTTTAACGGTTCCTGGCACATCAGCAGGCTCACCACGACCACCAGCATTAGCTGCTATAACATGGAACCTGTATTCAGCTCCCTGTGGCATGTGAGTCAGGGTGTATTCACAGATCTTTGTTGGAGTAGTATTGCACTTGGTCCATTCATACTGGTCAACTTTCTGCATCTCAATAAGGTAGCCTGTGACCTTGGAACCTCCTTCCTCTTCTGGTGGACTCCAAGCAATGGATACAGATGTTCTTGTTGTGTCTGTAACTCTTGGATTCTGTGGTTTGCCAGGTGGATCTAGAGAATATAATAAATAGAATTAACTATACAAATTTTTAATGTAAGTAGTATAATTAAAATAAAGTTAAACAAGATAGTGAGCACCTGAGGCAACTAGAAAAGCCAAGGTCTGATCCCTGGTTTGTGTTAAGTTAGTTGATCTTAGTTAAGTTTGCAGTGGGGCATTGCATTTAGCCTCAGCACTCTTGGGCTAGGGAGGGGAAAGTCGGCCAGGAATCCACTTCTTGATTGTTATCCAACGACTTCTGATGGAGGTGTACATGCGTGTATGCTTGGTGAGGATGGGGTTGAGGGTCTCCACAGTCAAATAGCCTGTGGCACTTGCTGTCAAAGCACACATATAAATAATGACCAATTGGGTAAAGCACTGGAAAGTAACCAGTTAGCCCTGGAACTATAGCCTAGCAAAGAGGTATAGGCCAGGATTTTCCTTCAGGGTGGACTGGCTGCCAGAGAAGGATCAAGGCAGTGCTTCCACCTGTCATCTGACCCTGTCATGACCCCAATCCATTTTACTGGGCCAGTGCTGTTTATCTAAGTAGGGTGGGCTCCTGGCATGATTCCCGCCAGAGTGAGGGAGACTGCCACTACCACAGAGGAAAATGCAGTATTGCTGCAGCAGTACACCCAGTGCAGCACCAGAAAAGGAGGGAGCCATAAAAATAGTAAAGGCGATCTGAACAATATTTAGATCTCTGAGAGCTGAGGCTTAAAAAATGTAATTTCCTGAAGAAGGAGAGATGCCCATTACTTGGTTCTCTCTCTTCAAAAAGGACTTCAGCATGTCTTCCTGCTGAAGAGTCTACTGCCATCCTTCTTCTGGTGGTTCTTGGGGTTGGTGCTAGTAGCAAAAGGCAGGGAAATTGGCCAGGATTCTGGGCACCACTGTCATTAGCACATGGTGGGGCAGTGAAGGGTTAACCAGCTGCGACCCCAGCCTGGGCGGAGGAAAATCAAAAGCAGTACCAGTAGGGCAGGAAATGTGGCCATAGGCCTCCCTGCCCAATTTCCCTTGATTGTCTACTGCCATGCATGCCATCGAGTTGTACAGCAGAGATAAATCCTCCCCAATGCCTTCAGAAGAAAGCAGAGGCGTCAACAAAAGAAAGCAGGGGACAGAAAAAAAAAATCAAACAAGGTGTAATAACTGGAAGAATTAGTTTACAGAGTACTTCCTAATCTTGTTCAGTTGTCAGGAATTTGTATGCATGTTGTCCAAACTTATATTGCATATTTTTAAATTATGTTACTGTGCAATAAATAGATGCTCATATTGTTTTATGCGATATATAATTAAGCTTGTAAGTGCCAATTTTCATTATTTTTTGGACTATTTTGAAATGCTGGTTGCTATTGGCATCACTTTTTACTTACCTCAAATCAATGGAAACATCTAGGATTTTATTTTCCATTTAATGGTTATATTGCAATTGTTAAGCACTCAATTAAAATTACATGCATGTCATTTGGCTTACTGTCCAAATGACACGCATGTATGTGCTTATTACAACTTAAGTGACTGCCTTCTCATAAGAAAAGTCAGTGGTGAGAAATGACCTGTACAAGTTCATCCCTTTAGTACATTAATATGGCATCGAACGAACTTTGAGTCACTTCAATTCTTTTGTCTCCATTAACTTGGTTGGCAGATTATTTCAAACATTTAATTCACTTTGTCTAAAGAAGTCAATTTACATAGAACCACTGTACTTTTACCAACTTTAATAATAGGGGAAGTCAAAGCTGTGACAATTTTAAGTATAATAATACACTATATAATTCGATACCATGATTGATAAAATATACTCGATAATGTGTGGTTTAAAATTCCATTAATATTTAGAATTAATAATTAATAGTTACATATATCAAAAGTAGTAACAAAATGCCACAAGTGTTCTTCCATTCTTGTTAAAGACCAACAGCTTCCATAACTATTATTAATGAGACATTATTAATATTTGAAAAACAAAATAGAAGACAGGAAATTAAAGTTGTGGAAATAAAATCTAACCAGTAGATTTCCATTTTTAGAAATTGACTTTGTATCACGTTACCTATTGGGTCCATGGCAACTGCAGATTTGGAAGGTCTGCTTGGTTTGCTAGCACCTCTTGCGTTCATGGCTGTCACGCGATGCTCATATTCTAATCCTTCTATAAGACCAGTGGAACGATATCTTGTCATAGTCACAAGCACTTTGTTGGTTCTCACCCATCGCTCAGATCTTAGTTCTTTGCGTTCAAGGATGTACCCAGCAATTGGCGAACCTCCATCATCAATTGGTGGTTCCCAAGTAATTGTCATACCATCACGAGAGACATCAAATACATGAGGAGTACCAGGGGGTTCAGGCGTATCTGTTAGGCAAAAAAGAGGAATGTACTTTACCTTGTATAAAAAAATAATTTAGTGATTCATAGGGAAATGATTTTTGAAAATAACTTTTAAAAGTATCACGAGTATCAATGATTCTGATTTTGAAGAATTCCATTAGTTCTGCCAGTTCAGGAAACAGTGGGGGAGAAATTCGGTACCGTTTGGGGTGCTAAAACTTTAAAAGTTGAAGAATTAGCACCAGGCGCTAATCACTGCCGACTCCCACAAAATTCATTGTTAGCGCTCCATGAGGGAAGTGGAGCGCTAAATCAAGCGCTACACTCCGAACTTAGGGCGCTAACCTCTGAGAGTGGGGCGCTACCGGCAGAGCGATAAAGAAGGTCATGCACAGTCCAAACGGTACTCTTTAGTCACACAGGCTGTTTCCATCTCTTAAAGGGAGGGGCCAATCACGCTGTATAACCTCATAGTCATCAGTGGTGTTTTTCAACGCGACCTGGACGATTGCAGCCCCATCACTTTCAGAAAGTGCAGCATTTGGAGATGTTTGAGGAAAAGGCGTAAAAAATGTTGCGCAGGCAGCAAACTGGTGCAAGTAATAAACGGTGCCATCACTGAAAGCGCCTTTTTCGCGATGTTCAAGCGACACGGAAGCATTCCCTTTAATTACCGCTCCTGCAGCGCACTTCTGAGTGCACAACGCCTCCTCTTACTGGCGTTGTCGGCGCGAGGTGCTAAAGCAGGACACAAAAGGCAATTTTGCATCGGGGCCGTTAACGGGCCATTGCACATGCTAATAGTTAGCACCAGCGCTAATTTGCCACTGAAGGTTGGGTGCGGCGTTGGATTCGCCGTGGCTGGGCGCTAACCCCTTAGCGGCCCCGCCAGATGCTAACGGGAGGCACTAACCTACCGAATTTTGCGGCCAGTATATTTTCCCCTTAACAGCCTTGAAACATTTGTCTAACTACTGAGTCTAACCGTTGTTGATTTATCAGCATTTCTACAATTATAGTCCATTATAATTAGCACAATCAAGAGACTGTAAGTCACAGGATTGGTTTTTACATAAAATAATCTACATTTTAAAACCATGACATCTCTAATTACCAGTAAAATACTTCAGTATTGCACTTACTGATGGCACTCTTGCATTCCACAATGCCAGATTGTAAAAATGATCCAATACCAAAGCGGTTTGTGGCAGCTACACGGAAGACGTATTCATTGCCTTCAGTTAATCTAGTAAACTTGAATGTGTTCCTAGTAACAGATTCAGACACAGGCAGCCATCCTGGGCGATGAGCATCACGTTGTTCCACCACATAACCACTGATGGTAGCGCCACCGTCTTTCTCTGGTGGTTCCCAACTGATGGTGACAGTGGTGGCATCAATTTCATCAATTTTAATTGAGCCTGTAGGTGGTGCTGGTTTATCTGCAAATAAATTAATACATTTATCTAAGACTTGAAAAATGATTATAGTACCACGGACAGTACACTGGTACATATGTAATTTTTTTTTTTAAAGAGAGTTTGCGAGAATTACTTACCAAGAATGATCACTTTGATGGTTTCAGTAGCAGATCCAGCAACATTTTTTAGCTCAAGCAGATAGTCACCAGTATCGTCTATGGTGGTTTCACGCACAGTAAGCTTAACTACTTTGGCAGATCTTTCTACTTTGGTACGATCATTTTCTTTCAGTTTTGTACCCTCAAAATACCATGACACACCAGGAGGTGGACGGCCACTAATTGGAATAGCTAGTTCAATAGGCTTGCCAGCATGTACAGTGACAGTCTTTTGAGCTATGCCTGCCAAATCAATCTTTGGTATCACTGTTGGAAAAGAAATACAAAAATAATACCAATTTTTAGTAAAACTATTGTTACATTCATAATACATTAATTCATATTAATGCTTATTTTTGAACTACTATATAAATATCAAAAACTCATTTTAAACCTACACATACCTTTCTGATCTTGTACAGTGATAGCAGTTACAATCTCTCTTGGTTCACTGACACCTTTGTCATTCTGGGCTCTGACTCTGAACAGGTACTGTTCAGACTCATTTAGAGAGATTATAGTATGTTCAGAGACTGTGTGTTTAAGAGTTGCAACTTTCATCCACCTTTCTGTACCAGCCTTGCATGCTTCAATAACATAACCTATTAGTCTGCAGCCTCCATCGTGCAGTGGTTTTTCCCAGGCTAGTGTGACTGTAGATTTTGTGACATCAATTACATCCAATTTCTGTGGAACCATAGGAACTTCTGAGACAAGCACTGCATCAGCGGTTTCGCACGGCTCACCAACACCGTAGATATTCTCTGGCAAGACTCTGAAATAATACATTGTTCCCTCAGCAAGTCCAGTTATTCGATAAATTGTCTTGTTGCATTTAATTGTCACTGTCTTGAATGCTCTCATAGCAGCTTCACGTCTCTCGATTATGTAATTGTTGACCGGTGCTCCACCATCAATTGTTGGTATATCCCATGTGATAACCACAGAATCCCTCGAGACTTCCTTCACTTTAACAGCGCCAGGTGGGCCAGGCGTATCTGCGAATATAGCAGGTATTTTTTTTTTTTTTTTGTGTTATGTTTTAAAATGTCTAGCAAAAGATGACAACAGGAACAAAAGATTGAAAAATATTTTGTTTCACATACCATATACTTTGACAACTACAGTCGCTGACTTCTTGCCTGATGGATTTTCAGCCTCAATGGTGTATTTTCCAGCATCATAGCGATTCACCTTGTCAACTACTAGCAGTGTGTAAGAATCTGTCGTATCAATAAAACCACGATTGTGGAGGTCAACACCAGGTTTACTCCAGGTTAGTATTGGAGTAGGTCTGCCTGCTACTGAAACCATTAAGCGGAGTGAGCCACCAGCTCTAACAGTGACAGTCTTTTTGAGATCATCTGCAAGCTCAAGGTCTGGCATTTCTAGAAAAATAAAATGTGCAATAGAGATGAAAAACAAGTTACAATCTTATGTGCAATAGAGATGAAAAACAAGTTACAATCTTCTAATAATAAAATCTTCAAGAAGTTATCAAAAATATCACCGATTAAGATATTTCTCAGGATTGTAAAGTTGTCAGTTTTGGATTGATTTCTAGTTATAATTTAATACCCAAACATTTTCAGTACCAGATATGCACATTTTATTCCAATATTAGATATATCCTGTTGGAAAAATGTAAAGGATTGCAAAATGATATGAATTGCCTATATAATGCCACTTACCTATTCTTTCTACTGCTTCAATTTCAGCAGATGACTCACTGTATTCGCTCATTCCATTAATATTGACAGAAGCAACTCTGAAATAGTACTTTTTGCTAGTTGTAAGACCTGTAATGGTATATTCAGTGTGTCTTAAGTTGGCTGTAGTATGTGCTCTATACCACTGTTCCATGCTTTCCTCTTTCATTTCAAGAACATAGCCAATAATTTCAGAACCACCATCATACATGGGTTTCGTCCATGCTAGGCTGATGCTGTGTTTGGTTGTATCCACAACTCTTGGTGCTGAAGGTACTGCAGGTGCATCTGTTATTTAATTTAAATAGATTAAGTTCATAAGTATTTGTATAGATTTTCAATTATAAGCAACTTAAAATATTAATTAAAAATCTAATACTTACATGTGGGTTCTTTGCATAGGATAGAATGTGACGATTCGCTTGGCTCACTGTTACCAGCTGCATTTACAGCTGTAACACGGAACTGGTACTCACAATTCTCCATTAGATTTGTAACTTTGAGTCTGGTATCATAAATAGTAAAGTCTTTGTTGACTCGAGTCCAACGTACACTTCGTTTTTCACGTTTATCCACAAGATAGTTACTAATTTCAGCTCCACCATCATTTTCAGGTTTCAACCATTGGATGATGATATGCTCTTTTCCAATCGCAACAACCTCTGGTTCACCAGGTGGTGAGGGGATGACTGTTTACAACAAATTGAAGTGCATTAGATTTCAGTAATATCTTTGCTATTACTTTACTAAGATGAATAATATTTTGCAAACATAAAAGAAACATATCACATAGTACTTACTGAATGAGTTTCTGGCTATGGCAGGTTCAGACTCCCGTGGCACACCAGGTCCATACTTGTTAACCGCTCTTATTCTAAAAATGTATTCATTGTTCTTTATAAGTCTTGTAACTACAGTGGAAAGAGTCTTGCACTCAGCTTCAACGATTACCCAGTTAAGTCTGCTAGTCTCGCGTCTCTCTACAATATAGTGTGTAATCTCTGCTCCGCCATCTTCATTTGGCATATTCCATGACAAAGTGCATTTCTCTTCAGTTAATCTGCTGATGACAAGTGAACCTTCGCATGGTCCTGGTGAATCTAAACAGAGTTTGAAACATAAAGTTAAGACACAAATATAGCCTGTACAGAATTTTTACTTGAAGTATATTTCCAAAAGTATTTATTGTATTTTGTAACATAAAACTTACCTAGCACTTTAACATTTACAGATACAGTCTTAGTTCCACTTGGATTTTTCACAGTTAGTGTATATCTTCCAGTGTCATCTCTGTCGCAGAACTTGATAATGGCAACAGCACGTTTGTTAGTGTACTGCAGAGAGATCTTTTCACAAAGCTCTAGTTCTTTGTCTCCCTTAGACCAATAGACCTTAGGGTCAGGTTTCCCACCAATAAAAGCATCAAGCACCAGATCTGATCCCGCTCCTATGGTAATCATTTCTGCAAGTAGCCTACTGTCTAGTTCAGCCTTGGGTGGTACTGTAAATATGAATAAAAAGTAATAAATAACCATTAAAGAGAGACTTGTTTTTGTTTCAATAGGAAAGTAAAACCATTTATAGATCTATGATGTATTTCTGACTTTAGCATACCATATTCATCTTTACAAGCGACAGGTCCTGTAGATTCAGATGGTATACTAATGACTCCACTTGCATTCTTGGCTAAAACACGGAATTCATAAACTTCTGTGTCACTAAGTCCTGTAACAGTGTAGAAGGTATCTGAGATAGAGGTGTAGTTGCACTTAAGCCAGCGGCCATCTCCAGTTTCATTATAAGGTTTGCGTTCCACGATGTATCCAATAATCTTACTTCCACCATCATAGATTGGTACAGTCCATTTTATTGAAACTGAAGACCTATTAACATCGGTTACTTCTGGTCGACCTGGAGGATCTTTATAAATTTAAACAAAAGTAAATTTCAATTTCAATTGAAATTTGTAACTATTTGCAAATATAGAGAAGTATAATTACATAATATATAATCTCTTTTCTTATACTTATGTATGTACTTACCAACAGGATTCTGAGCCATTACTAGTCTAGAAGCTTCACTAGCTTTACTCAAGCCAGCAGTATTCATTGCATAAGCTCTAAACTGGTATTCCAAGCCTTCCACTAGAGTAGATATTTTGTAATGGCAATCAATACATGGTATTTTGTTTTCTTTCACCCAGAGAATGCTGTTACGTTCTTTCTTTTCAATCCAGTAGCCTGTAACTTTGCTTCCACCATCATGGTATGGCTCTTCCCATCGGATAGACATAGCATTAGCAGATACAAAATATACTTCTGGCCTGTTTGGTGGGCTTGGGGGTACTACAGTATATACAAAAAAAACACAATTAGTAAGTTTTCTCAGATTTCATCCTTTATGTGTATGTTTAGTCATATGTATTAGTAAATACAGATTACGTTTTTTTTACTTACCAAATGGATGTTCAGCAACCACAGACGCTGATTCCAATGGTTTGCTGACACCAAATCTGTTCTCTGCACAAACTCGGAAGTTGTATTCCATATATTTTGTCAGGTGAGTAACTTTAATCTGAGTACGTTTTACACTGGAATTGATGAGCTGCCATGTTGTAGTACCAGACTCGCGTTTTTCTACAATGTAGTTGGTGATTTCAGTGCCACCATCATCTTCAGGCTCTGCCCATGACAATACACATGACTCTGCAGAAACGGATGAGATGCCTACAGGGCCAGTAGCTGGACCCGGTCGACCAATAACATTAACAGTTACAGTAAAGGTCTTGACTCCTGCTGTGTTTTCAAGTGTTAAGTAATATTTGCCAGAGTCACCTCTCATAGTGTCCTTTGCAATCAGTGTAGTTCTCTCTTTTGTTGTTTGGATACTGACTCTTTCAGTTTCCTTAAGTCTCATCTCCTCAAGTTTCCACATTACCTTAGGAGCCGGACGTCCACTAATAGGCACATCTATAGTAAAGGTACTTCCTGTTTTGCAGGTGATCATTTGATTGGTGATTCCAGATAAATCTGCTTTAGGCTCTATCTGTGGTTCTTTAATAATAACAGATGAAAACGCCTCCCTTGGTTCACTGTAGCCAGCATCATTCTTAGCTTTGACACGGAACTCATACTCTGTATTTTCAACAAGTCCATCAACTCTAAGATTAAGGAGTTTGGTTCGACCATCTTCAACCCAGTGATCTGATCCTTTTTGCTTCATCTCCACTAGATAACCAGTTATATGACTGCCACCATCATGCTCTGGTTTCATCCAAGCCAAAAGAGCATAGGTTCTGCCTGTGTCAACAATATCTAGTCTCTTAGGCGGTGCTGGCTCCTCGGTGGCTACTATAGGCTCTGTCATTTCATATGGCACACCAACACCATATTCATTTTCTGCCATGACACGGAAGAAGTATGGCACTCCTTCTACAAGTTCTTGTGCTCTGAAGATCTGTCGGGTGCACTTTCCACTGATTTCTTGCCAGCTACGCCTACTGGCTTCACGCTTCTCTACGACATAATGATGGACACGTGAACCTCCATCATGAAAGGGAGCATCCCACATTAATGTAACAGAACCTCTAGTAACATCTTTGAAGGTAATTGGTCCGGGTGGACCTGGAGTGTCTTGTACCTTAACAGTGAATGTAATAGATTTGCTGCCGCTGTTGTTTTCCAGAGTAAGAGTATATTTTCCAGCATCATATCTATTGCAGTTCTCCACTATTAATGTACTGCTTGTGTCTGTTGTATTAATGTGAACATGTACCCCAATGGAAGAATCTGCTTTTTTCCAAGTGACAATAGGAACTGGTCTGCCTTGGAAGGCAATATGCAGCTGAATTGTACTACCGGCTTTAACAATATGAATTTGTTTGAAACTGGCATCAATATCAATTTCAGGTGAGGTTAACCTATCTGTAGCTTGTACCGGAGCAGAAATTTCACAGCTGTCTCCTTTTCCTGCACCATTAACAGCATAGACACGGAATTTATACTCTTCACCAGGTTCCAAGTCAGTAACTGTGTATTTGGTGTTGACACATGCTTGTACATTAACTTTATGCCAATGTTCAAGACTAGTTTTGCACATTTCGATTATATAGCCAATAATCTCCATGCCGCCATCAAAGATAGGCTTAGTCCATTCCAAACTTACAGATGTCTTTGTTGTGTCTGTGACTCTGATAATTGTAGGAGCGCCTGGTGGATTAACTGGTTCTCTACACTTAATAAGTCTAGAAATATCACTTGAAGGACCCACTCCAGCATTATTTTCAGCCATGACACGGAATTCATATTCATTCCCTTCTGTGAGATTAGTCACCCTGAATCTGGTTTCAGTAATGGGTCTTTTGCTAAAAACTTTGACCCAACGCATACTCTTCTTTTCACGCCGTTCAAGGATGTAGTGATTAATTTCATTTCCTCCATCTGATTCTGGCCTTGACCAAGTAAGTGTGATAGTTTTTCCTGAAACATTAGATGATTCTGGAGTACCAGGTACATCAGGTACAGCTGTGAAATCAAAAACAGTTAACTAATTAGAACTGGTTTGACAAGTTAGGACTGGTAAAGGTTAGACAAAAGAGTGAGGCCAACTATTAATGACTATAAATTCTAAATTGTAAAACACACGTACTGTATTGTATCTGTGCAATAACTGGCTCGGAATCTATCGGTCTGCCAGTGCCAAATTTGTTGACAGCTGAAACACGGAACTGGTACTCATTTCCCGTAATCAATTTGGTGACAGTGTATGAGCAGGCTTCACAGTTATCACTGACCAATGCCCATGCAAGTCGACTTGTCTCTCGTTTCTCAATTACATAGTGGGTAATGACAGCACAGCCATCATTATCTGATGGAATCCACCACAACGTAAGTTTCTCTCCAGTAATGTTGGTAAATCGAAGAGGTCCAACTGGTGGTCCAGGAGTATCTAAACAAAATCAGACCTGTTAGTGCCCAGCAAGTGATCCAACAGGAACTAAAATATTTGTACTACTAAGAACAGTAAACAAACAACTGAGAAAATAAAGCAGGTACATAAGTTGTCAATTTCCTCCAAATACCTTGAACTCTGATATGAATGTCAGCTTTCTTGTTGCCTGAAGCATTCTTGGCTTCCACAGTATATATACCGCGATGATCTCGGGTGCTGTCTCTAACAAAGACAGAACTAGACCCAATAACACTGGTAATATCTACCATCAATTTCTTGTCAATTTCCTTTCCATCTTTATACCAGGTCACCAGTGGTAATGGGCGGCCTTTGATATGCACCTTGAGCCGAATACTCTCACCAGATTTTACAGTCATGCCTTCAAAGTGTTCAGCACCGAATTCAATTGATGGTGGTACTATGAAAGAAAGAGTTGAGTAATTACCAAGTTAAAACTTCAAAGACGTAACAACTATCTGCCATACCATATAGAACATAGTTAGCTTCTTTTTTTTAGTACTTACCGCTTTCATCTCTTGTCATGATGTGTCCTGATGACTGAGAAGGTGGACTGACTGTTCCAACTGCATTTCTAGCAATTATACGGAATTCATAACGGTCACCAGGG
This sequence comes from Squalus acanthias, assembly GCA_030390025.1. Taxonomy (NCBI): domain Eukaryota; kingdom Metazoa; phylum Chordata; class Chondrichthyes; order Squaliformes; family Squalidae; genus Squalus; species Squalus acanthias. Next base: position 20,346,555 of record CM059427.1, on the reverse strand, counting down.
CTAAGACCTGATACTGTATATTGGCATTCAGTAATATCAATAAAGTTGCACCGCAGCCAACGCCCACCTCCTTGCCGCTTTTCAACACTATAAGCCACAATCTTACTTCCACCATCACGCAGTGGTGGATCCCACTTAAGTGTTACAGTTTCTCTTGTCACATCAATATAATCCGGTGTACCAGGTGGATCTGATTAAGTAAGCATACAAATAGTCAATATTAGCTTTTATGTTTTGACACAAGTAGAATTAAGCACAAAGATGACTTCATTATTACACTTTTCAGGAAATAAATTACTTACCAACTGGTGAGACAGCCAAAGTGAATTTGCTTGCCTCACTAACTGGGCTCAATCCAACACCGTTTTCAGAATAAACTCGGAACTGATAGTCCAGGCCCTCAATAAGTCCTGGAATTCTGTATTCTCTGCCAGCAATAGGCATTGTGTTGACTTTTTGCCATAAGATGCTGTTTCTTTCTTTCTTCTCAACATGATAACCAGTGACTTCTGAACCACCATCATATACTGGTGCATCCCATGAGATTGTCATACCATCGCAAGTGATGTTGTATACAACAGGCTTTCCAGGTGGTCCAGGAGGCCTGAATTGATGTTTTGCTATTACAGTCATTGAATTAAGTGGTTGACTTACTCCATATCTATTTTCAGCACAAATTCTAAATTGATACTCTAAATCTTTAACCAGTTTGGGAACCTTAAAAGTGTTTCTGGCCACACTAGAACAAACCACTTTCCAATTGGTTTGTGAAGTTTCACGCTTTTCAACACTGTAGCAAGTAATCTCACTTCCTCCATCATCTTCAGGAGTATCCCATGAAATTATGATACTTTCAGATTTGATTTCATCAAATCTAATTGGTCCTTTAGGCTTCGATGGAGGACCGAGTGTAATTATAGTAAAGCTGTATGACTTTCTGGAAATTGCATTGTCAAGGATTAAGGTGTACTTCCCACCATGTTCTTTCTTGACATTCTTAATACTTAAAGTGGCTTTGCTTTCTGTTTTCTTGTACCGGATTTGTTCACTTTCTTTTAACGGAATATTGTCTTTCTGCCACTTGACACTTGGTCGTGGTTTACCCTTGTATGGCAGTTCAACGTGTACATTGTGTCCAATTCTCACACTAAAAACTCCTCCTGGTATTTCAGATAAGTCTGCTTCAGGTGTAATGACATAATCTTTCACAGTGATAAGTCCAGTAATAACACCATCACTTAATCCCTTTTCATTTTTAGCAAACACTCTGAATTCCATTACTGCTAACTCCTTTAATTTAGTAATTTCAAATGCACAGACCTTGCAAGTTCCAGCATGTGACCATTCTTGTTCCTCTTTCAATTTCTTTTCAATTACATATTCTGTAATTATACTACCTCCATCATAGTCAGGTTTGTTCCATTGTAACACAACAGAAGACTTTGTTGAGTCTTGCATCGCAAGATCTTTGATTGGTCCTGGTACTTCAGTGGCTTGCACTGGTTCTGAAGTCTCACATGGCTCACCCAATCCATTCTCATTCTCTGCTAGTACTCGGAAAAAGAATGAGTTCTTTTCTGATAAGTTGGTAATCTTAAACATTGTGCTGGAACATTTAGTTGTGACACTTGTCCAGGCTCTCTTTGTTGCATCTCTCTTTTCAATAACATAATTGACAATTTCAGCACCTCCGTTGATAAGAGGCGGCTCCCAAACTAATGTGACAGTGCTTCTGGTTACATGCTTAATATGTAACTTCTGACAAGGTCCAGGAGAATCAAGGACTTTCACATTTATAAATGTTGATTTGGGTTCCCCGACACCGTTTTCAATTGTCAAAACATACTTGCTGGTATCTTCACGGCTCACCTCAGGAATAGTGAGAACTGTAGATGACTCGGTATTGTGGATGACATATCTTTCATCAGTATTTATATTTTTCTCACCTTTTCTCCAGGTGACATTTGGAGTAGGACGGCCTTTGAAAGGTATCATAATTTCTACATCTTCACCTGTTTTTGCTGTTATAGAAGTTCTGAGTACAACATCAAGATCAATCTCTGGCTCTTCTGTAGAATGGAAATGTTCATATAGATGTATTAGGAAATATCCTTTACGTACGTGTTATGTATATTCAATGCATTCTACATATCATATACTTACCAAGTATGTCTTTAGCCTGTACAGGTTCTGCCATTTCAATTGGTTCTCCATGCCCAGCAACATTAACAGCACTGACACGGAAGTAGTAGTTTATACCATGTTTTAATTGGGACACAACATATTCTGTAGTTCTGACTTCATCCTTTGAAGTAACTACTGTCCATTGCTCTTCATCTGCTTCCCTCTTTTCGATTATATAGCTTGATATTGTGCTTCCTCCATCATAGACAGGTTTAGTCCAGCCAAGAGTGATGGAAGATTTAGTACTGTCCACAATCTTCAGTTTTGTTGGTTGGCCAGGTTGGTCTGCAAATAAAAATGTGAATATTTGAACATATGAACATGTAAAGCATTGCTGCCTGTTGCTTAATATTTGCAAAATTTCAACATATTTCATATTACTTTTACATACCAATTGGATCAGCAGCTTTATAGAAATCAGAAGGATCGGAGAGTGGGCCCGCTCCCGCTGCATTAATAGCACACACTCGGTACTGATACTCATTTCCTTCTGTAAGGCCAGAAACCTTTTGCCTGGTGTCACGGATAGATTCCTTAACAACCTTAAACCATCGCAGACTCTTTTTCTCTCGTCTTTCCAAAATATAGCCGCTGATTTCACTGCCACCATCAACAGTGGGTCTATTCCAGGTGACAGTCATTGTCTGTTTAGTTATCATGGTTGCTTCAGGCATGGTTGGCTGCCCGGGTGTAACTATTGAAAAAAAGTTTCAAAATTAGTCTTTATATAGCAATTAAGAAGCGTATTCAGTGAAAAAAAAAGAGTCTTGTTATCTTACCAAATGCATTCTTAGCAATGACAGCATCAGATTCCAGTGGATCACCAACACCATATTTGTTCACACCTCGAACACGGAACACATATTCATTGCCTTTAATGATATTCCGTACTGAAATGATAGAATGCTCCAACTTTTCTGAAAGAAGAGACCATACAATTCGACTTGTCTCACGTTTTTCAACAATATAGTGGTTGACTGGTGCACCACCATCATCTGTTGGAGTAACCCACATGATTGTGATCTTCTCAGCTGTAACAGTCTTGAACTGTATAGGCCCAACCGGAGGTCCAGGTTTGTCTGTGAAACAGAGGAAAAAAGTCATGTACTATTTGAAAAATGCACAGCTGGAAAAAAAACCTTCAATTTGTTAGCGTACAATACACCTCCATACCTAGTACTTGTAATCTGATTGTTCCGGATGCTGAGCCCATGGGATTTTTAAGCTTGACTTCATATTCTCCACTGTTGATACGAGTGGCATCCTTGATTATTACTGCTGCAGAGTCAGTTGTGTTTTCAATAAAGACTTGAGAACTTCCCTCAAGTTCTTTACCATTTTTGTACCATTCAATGGATGGTAGAGGCTTGCCAGAGATGCCAACTTTAATCTTTATAGCTGAACCAGCCTTAAATTTGACAATATCCATATACTCCATTGGCAAGTCAACCTGAGGTGCACCTATGAATCAAAATTAATAATAGTGATATCATTAGAAATACTAATTACAAAAAAAATTCTTCATATGTAGATCTATTATTGTTAGAAGAAAAATAGTTACCAAAGGTATCATGGCATGTTACAGGTCCAACAACTTCAGATGGATTACTTATTGAACCAATTGCATTCTTCGCAAATACACGGAATTCATACTGTGCATCTTGAGTCAAACCTGAGACAGTAAACTGAGTCTCAATGACATTTGTAAAGCTGCCCTTTGTCCATCTCCCATTTGGCAAATCACGTTTTTCAACAATGTAGCCAGTGATCTTGCTGCCACCATCATAAGCTGGTTTTTTCCAACTGAGGCTTACGGAGCTCTTTGTAACATCTGTTACACGTACGTTTGTTGGAAATTCTGAAAAAGGAATGTACGTTGAGATTTAATTATCCGATCATATATGCAAATATTGGCTTAGTCTAAACAATAATGCAATTCTACATTTGATCAAAAAGAAATCAAGGACAATTTAGGTGAATACATACCACAAGCATCAATTGCAAGAACTTGATCAGAAGGATGGCCGACTTTGCCAATGCCTGCAGCATTTTCTGCATATACACGGAATTCGTAGATAAGTCCAGCACTGATATTTGTGACCTTCATGTGTGTTGTACGAATAATGGTCTTGTTAACTTTCTGCCATAAAATGCTGTTTCTATCTTTCATTTCTAAATGATATCCAATCACATGGCTGCCACCATCAGAAACTGGCTCATGCCAGCCCACTGTTATACTCTCCCTGGTGACATTAGTTACCCATGCAGTTGATGGAGCTCCAGGTGTTGCTAGAAAATATAGTTAATATACAGTTAACAGCGTAAATAGATAAAATGAACAATAATCATGATATTCTTTGCTATGCTCAATAATCATGTTATTACTCAATAAGTATGCAACTTACTGTATGGCAATTTGACTGTGACACATGTGGAGTCAATATGGTCACTGATTCCAAAGCGGTTCTCGGCTTTGATGCGGAACTGGTATTCCTCTCCAGTAATCAGCTTCATGACTTTGATTATACTTCTTGCTGCAGTAGCAGACACTTCTGACCAAGCAGCAGTGCTGGTTTCTCTTTTCAAAACAATATAATTTGTTACGTGACTGCCACCATCATAAGTTGGTGGTTGCCATCTCAGTGTTACACTATCTTCAGTAACATCACTAATATTTACAGGGCCTATTGGAGGTCCAGGTCTGTCAAGCACAACGATATTAACAAATGACTTTGTCGTTCCACTGGAGTTGGCAGCAGTAATATCATATCGACCAGCATCACCAGCAACACTTTCTTTCAGGTTCACAATCATGCTTTCGGCAGTCATTTCAGTGTTAAATCTCATGGTTGACTTCACACAAATGCCATCTTTGAACCAAGATACTTTTGGCTGTGGCTTGCCAGATATTGGGATTTCAAATTTTAGGTTGGATCCAGCTCTAACGTACACAGTGTGGTGTGAGAAGTTCTTCATGTCAATTTCAGGTGACTCTGAAAATAATTAAAAAAAAATAGTGGTTTTGGTTCATTGAATAAATCATAATGCCCAAAAATGCTACTGGAGCTAAAAAAAACTTACACTTTTTGGTTTCAAGTAATCACATAAATTATGACTGTTCATACTACAGAATTTCATCATTATAATATCAATAATAATTACCGAGTTGTTCTTTAACTGTTACTGGTAGAAGCATTTCCTTTGGATCACTGAGGCCAGCTTGATTTTCAGCAGATACTCTGAAGAAATAGTCAACATTTTCTTTCAAACCATGTATAACATGGTGTGTGGTCTTCACAACTGCACATTTAACCCACTTTTGCTGGCCTTTTTCAAGAGCTTCTATAAGGTAGCTTGTGATCCTACTGCCTCCATCATGTTCTGGCTTCAACCAAGCAAGTGAAACACTGTCTTTGGTGACATTTATAACTCCAAGTCGCTCAGGTGTACTTGGTTTTTCTGAAAAAAATATAATGTTACTTTTCAGCTTATCAATGTCAGATGCACTTTCGAGATTTTAACATACGCTGCCTCAATTAAGAATACTGATAATAACATAACAAATTAACAAGTAGAATACTTAAAACATTTTTCTCTCCTAATTTTTATTTTGTATGCTATTTCCTTTGGTTTCCTTCCTTAAATCTCCCCATACCGTGAACCATGTCCAACTTGAGAATGCAAACAGGAAACTTGATATTTGATATTCTTATACTTACTTCTACAAATTGCACAACAAAATTGGTTGACCTACTCTCAAATATTTTCTTCCTTCCTTTTGGTTGCACCTCACATCCACTTGACAGCTCCACCAAATGAACTGCTCAAGATTGAGAGGGAATCATATCAGGAATGAGAAGAGATAATCTATATCCTACACTCTGTGGCACAAGGGGTAGAAATTGGACCTCGTTGTGCCCGTTTTAATTCCATGCCTGAAAGATGTCCAGCCTGATATGGGGTCAGGCCTTTTTTCAGGCGTCCCTGGCAGCCGCCAAAAACCGTATTAGACCTCTTACAAATGTAAATGAGATTTTCTAATGCCTGGTTCATGCCACCTCTGGGAAATTGGATATCACACAGTGGACCCAGCGTTGGAATTGCTCCACTCCAGATTATTCAGTGACTGCTGGGGTCTAAGCAGCGACTGCCAACAAATGGTAAGTTTTTAAAACAAAAAAATTGATAAAACGTTGCTGTGGAGCCAGGAGGAGCAGGAGTGCCCCTGCTGATTCCATAGTATCCCAAGCCACCTTCCCCCCGACCCCTCATGCCGCTCACCCTCTTCCCTCCCAGGACTTACCCTCGGGCTGCTGCCGGCAAGCTAAGTGGTCCGGCATTCATTTTATTCAAATGGGTGAATGTCTATGGAGGCGCGACAAGAGCCGGCAGCTCACCCAATTAATATTAATGAGGTCCAAGGCCCAATTTCAAGGCCGTCTTGGGCCTCCTGGTTCGTGTGCATGTTGTGGCCACATCGCCGCATTCGCGGCCAAAACTAGGCAGACAAATTTCTACCCCGATGTGTCACTGCAATTAATATGCTAACCCATATTTATTTGTAAGTAATAATTCTCAATTTTTGTTTTTCTTATATCATACACCATTCCGCTATAAAATGGCAGCTGGCCCATTCTAACCCTATGAACTGTAAAAATAAGCAGAAGGTAGTTGAGAGCTGCCCAGGTTAATCATTCCCACCTCTTGAGAAATAGCATATTTCTCTTTATAACCATACAAATGGCTCAGCTGAAATTGCTAACTCGGCCTATAAGAAATTATGCAAAGATTTATTGTTAATTCTGTGATGTAACGTGCTAGAACATCAATGCAATATGGTTATGCCCCATGGTTAGGTATTATAGTTCAATAACTGTTAATGAAAATGTTCAAAAGATTGTAAGAAATTGATAAATTACCTGTCACTTTAACACCCTCCTTGGTCTCAATGGGTACACCAACACCAAACTCATTTTCTCCCCGGACACGGAAGTAGTAAATGCTGCCTTCTTGTAAGTTACTAACTTTGTAAGTAAGACGTTGACAGTTGCTTGTTACAGTGACCCATGCCTTCTTACTAGCTTCACGTTTTTCAATATGATAATTCTTCACACGAGCACCACCTTCATTTTCTGGTACATCCCAGGCTAGTATTACAGATTCCTTGGTAACTTCTTTTACAATAATAGTGCCAGGAGGTCCAGGGGAATCCAGGACCTTGACAACTAGAGTTAGTGTGGCAGTAGCTAATACATTCTGCAATGTTAATGTGTATTTACCACAGTCATTTCTTGTTGCTTTCTCTATTGTTAAAGATGTACTTGAATCAGTAGTATCAATACTTCCTCTTGCACGGAGATCTACATCAGGTTTGCTCCACATTATATTGGGTACTGGTTTTCCTCTAAAAGGTACAGTTAATGTAAAGGAACTTCCAGCCTTGACAATCAAAGTTTTGCGCATTTCATTATCAATTTCAAATGCAGGCTCCTCTTCTCTTTCTTTTGCAATTTGTGGGTCAGATATTTCACTTGGATCACTAACACCAACTTTGTTAATAGATCGTACACAGAAAAGATACTCTGTTCCAGATGTAAGTCCAAGTACTGTATATTCTGTGCCTCTCAAATTCTGAACTGCTGTTGTCCATTCAGTGTCTTCAGACTTTTTATACTCTACAGTGTATCCAGTGACAGGTGCTCCACCATCAAACAGCGACTTTTTCCAGCCAACAGTAATGCTTGTCTTTGCTGAGTCAATAATTTTTGGTTTGGATGGAGGAGAAGGTATGAAAACTGGATCTTCTGCACGGATCAATACCGATGATTCACTTGGAGGACCAACACCAGCAGCATTTTCTGCCTGCACACGATATTCATATTCAGCACCTTCACGTAGCCCTGTTGCTTTTACTCTTAGATCATACACAGGTTTCTTAGTAACTCGAACCCAGCGTAAACCATTCTTTTCGCGCTTCTCAATAATGTATCCAGCAATTGGATTTCCACCATCACTGTCAGGTCTTTCCCAGCAGATAGTCATGGCATTCTTTGTGACATTGGTAATTTCTATTGATTTTGGTGCACCGGGAATTGTGAATGGATCAATGGCTTTTACAGGTTCACTTTCTAAAACTTCACCAACTCCATACTTATTCACTCCCATCACTCTGAAAACATACTCATTGCCTTTAAGCAGTTTAGTTACTTTACAGGATGTTGTTTGTAAGTCAGTTGTTACACAGGTCCAAGCAATACGACTTGTTTCACGCTTTTCTACAATATAGTGATCAATTTCTGCTCCTCCAGTCTCTTGAGGTGGTGCCCACGACAGTGAACACTTTTCTGCGGTACGGCCAGTTATTTCCAAAGGACCAGCAGGTGGACCTGGTCTATCAAGTACCTTGCAATTAATAGCCAGGGATCTTGTTCCTGCAACATTCTGCAGTGTTACAACATATTGTCCCGAGTCTCGCCTAATACAGTCCTTAATGACAATTGCAGTGTTGTTGTCAGTTGACTGGATTTCAACTCTAGCTTGTCCTTCAAGCTCCTTACCATCCTTTGTCCATGATATCACTGGAAGAGGACGACCCGCAATATCTGCATTAACCTTGACAGTGTCACCAGCCCTAACAACAACCTCTTTAAATTTGGCATCCATCATAATTCTTGGGGCTTCCATATCATCCTTTACAGTAATGGGACCTGTTGATTCAGATGGTTCACTGAATGAACCTGCAGCATTCTTTGCAATAACATGGAACTCATAGCGCTGATCTTCATTAAGACCAGTAACATCAAAATACGTTTCTTGGACGTTAGTAAAATTACACTTAAGCCAGCGTCCATCGGGTAGCTCCTTGCTTTCAACAATATAACCAGTAACTTTAGCACCACCATCATATTCCGGCTTGGTCCAAGATAGTGAAACAGAGGTTCTGGTAATATATGTTACTTCAGGTTGACCTGGAGGATCACATGGGTCCCTTGCTGCAACAGCTTCAGAAACCTTACTGCTTTTACCAATACCAGCAATGTTCTCGGCATACACACGATACTCATACACTAGACCTTCTTCAAGGCTAGTTACTTTCATTTTTGTGTCAATTATAGGACCTCGATTCATCTTTGTCCACAAGATACTGCTTCTTTCTTTGCATTCCAGGTGGTACCCAACAATTTTGGAACCTCCATCAATAACTGGTTCGTTCCACTTTACAATCATATAACCTTTGGTAGCATGTGCAACAATAGGAGTTGAAGGAGGACCAGGTGGTTTAAATGGATACTCTGCAACAATAGCAGAAGATTCACTATGGTGGCTCTTGCCATATCGGTTTTCTGCATAAACACGGAACTGGTATTCGCATTTTGCTGTAAGGCGTGTGACCTTAATTGATGTTCTTGCTACAGTAGCAGAAACAGTTACCCATGCTGTTGTAGTAGTGTCTCTCTTTTCAACAATATAATTGTTAATTTGGCAACCACCATCATACTCTGGTGCCTTCCAAGATATAGTTATATTATCAGAACTGACTTCATCAATATGAATAGAACCAGGTGGTCCAGGTTTGTCAAGAACAATAATGGTAATTAAGAAGGTTTTTGATCCTGTACTATTGGAAACAGTTACTTCATATTTTCCAACATCTTCCTTTATGGCTTCCTTGATGCTCAGAAGTGTTGATGTCTTTGATGTCTGAATATTTATTCGTGTTGTCTGTTTCAAAGCCTGGCCATCTTTCTTCCAGGTTACAGTTGGCAAAGGTCTTCCTCTAAATGGTATATCAATCTTGATGTCATCACCAGCCTTTACACTAAAACTGTTGAAAAGAAGCTCAACAGATGGCTCAATTTCAACATCTTTTGCAATCACTGGTACTCCCAACTGTCTTGGATCACTCTTTCCTTTCTCATTCACAGCTTTTACACTAAAGGTGTATTCCTCACCTGTGGTTAGTCCTTTCACTGTTGTCTCTAGTGCTTTTACTTGAGCACATGAAATCCATTTTTCACTTCCTTTCATCTGCATTTCAACAATGTAGGAAGTTATTTTGCTACCTCCATCATGCTCAGGTTTCTCCCAGGTAAGTGTTGCACTATTTCGTGTTATATCTACCAATGTCACTTTGCCAGGAGGTAAGGGTATCTCAGATGCTTTAATGGGCTCAGCAGTCTCTGCTGGCAAGCCTATTCCATACTCATTGACTGCCATTACACGGAAGAAATAAGTACCGCCTTCTTGAAGTGAATCAATTTTGAATGTGTTTTTAGTACAATTGTTGGTAACAGCAGCATAAGCCTTTCTGGTAGACTCACGTTTTTCAACAATGTAATTAGTGATTTTTGCACCACCATCAATAAGAGGTGGTTCCCATGATATAGTCACTGAATCTTTCTTCACTTCTTTTATGTGTAGGTTCACAGGAGTACTTGGTGAATCAAGTACTCTGACGTTAACAAAAGCAGATTTAACACCACTGTTATTTTCCAAAGTCAAATTATACTTGCCACTGTGAAATCTGTTAACATTATCTACAACCAACATGGTGTAAGAGCTTGTAACTTCAATCTGGGCTCGCTCACTTAGAGCACCTTCAGCTTTTTCCCATTTTACTTCAGGCTCAGGTCTGCCTTTAATAGGAACAAATAATCTCAAAGTACCACCAGCACGTACAGTCACAACCTTTCTGAGATTAGCATCTAGCTCAATTTCTGGTGGCTCAAGTTTATCAGCTGCAATTACAGTACCAGAAACACTAGCAGGTTCTCCTACTCCTTCTGAATTAATGGCACAGATGCGGATGTTATACTCAGTATTCTCCTTCAAGTCTGCTACTGTGAAATGTGTTGATTGCACACCTGTTGGAGGCGTGCATGTGATCCAGTCATCATTTTTAGTTTCTTTCATCTCTACAGTATAACCCTTAATTTTAGCTCCACCATCATAAATTGGCTTGCCCCATGCAAGGGCTACTGTTGAACATGTTGTGTCTGCCACCTTTGGATTGCTTGGTGGACCAGGAACATATACTACATCACAAGCTCTGTAGAAAGTGGATGGCTCACTTAGATCACCTACACCAGCAGCATTTTCAGCAGATACACGGAATTCGTAGAAATGATCTTCTGTTAAACCAGTAGCTCTAAACCTTAAATCACTCAACCTCTTTTTATTGCACTTTGTCCATCTAACTCCATCTTTGTCTCGCTTCTCCAGTATATAACCTTCAATTTCAGTTCCGCCATCATCAACAGGGTGCCCCCATGTCACAACCATAGAGTCTTTCGTAATAGTTGCAACCTCAGGCACTGTTGGTGCACTCGGTGTATGGAATGGGTTTTTAGCCACAATTGGCTCAGATTCCAGTGGTTCACCGATTCCATATTTGTTTACCGCCATTACACGGAATATATACTCATTACCCGGAAGAAGTTTGGTTACTTTGTGACTAATAGCTTGCACATTAGGTGCTACTTGTGTCCATGAAAGTCTGGAAGTTTCTCTCTTTTCTATTATGTAGTGAGAAATATTGGCACCGCCATCCTGAGAAGGTGGGTTCCAAGCCAAGTAGCACTTTTCAGCAGTTACACCAGAAACCGTCAAAACACCTTCAGGAGGACCAGGCCTATCAAGGACCTTAACAGTTATTGGAATAGATTTTGTTCCACCTACATTACTGAGCTTAAGTACATAGTGTCCTCCATCAATTCGTATACAGTCCTTGACAGTCAGACTAGTTTTTTGAATGGTAGATTTAGTCTCCATTCTGGCAACATTTGCTTCAATATCTTTGCCATCTTTGATCCATGTTACATCAGGTACAGGTTTACCATAGATGTCAGCATCCAGTACAAAGCTGTCCCCTGCATTAACAACTATTACATCTTTGTACTTAGGGTCCATGGAAGCTCTTGGAGCTTCAATTTCATCTCTTGCTGTAATTGGTCCAGTGCTTTCAGATGGTTCACTGAAAATACCAGCTGCATTTCTCGCAATTGCTCTAAATTCATATCTTGCATCTTCAGTTAATCCAGTAATAGTAAATTCAGTGTCAATTATGTTGGTAAAACTAGCTTTCATCCAGCGGCCATCAGGAAGTTCTTTCTTTTCTACCACGTATCCAGTAATTTTGCTACCACCATCATACTGAGGTTTTTTCCATTGTAGAGTAACATAATTTCTTGTGATGACAACAGCATCAGGACGGCCAGGAGGATCACAAGGATCACGGGCTACAAAACATTCAGACACCTTGCTAGATTTTCCAGTGCCAACAATATTCTCTGCATAAACTCTGAACTCATATTCAATACCTTCTTCTAGATTATTACACTTGTAATGGGTATCTTGAATAATTGTTTTGTTCAATTTTGTCCAAAGAATACTGTTCCTTTCTTTGCGTTCAAGATGGTAACCCAAAATGTTACTTCCGCCATCAATCACTGGTTCATTCCATTGTACTATCATGGTGTCCTTTGTAGCAGCTGACACAAATGGAGTACCTGGTGGACCAGGTTGTTTGTATGGGTACTGTGCAATGACTGCTGTAGAATCTAAAGATGAACTCTTTCCATATCTATTTTCAGCAAAGATTCTGAACTGATATTCAGATCCTGTGGTAAGTTTACTAACTTTAATAGTTGTTCTTGCCACAGTTGCAGACACCAGCTGCCAAGCAGTAGTGGTTGTGTCCCGCTTTTCAACAATGTAGTTGTTAATTTGACAGCCTCCAGTATACTCTGGTGGATCCCAAGATATTATGACAAAATCAGCACTAACTTCATCAAATCGTAATGGTCCAACTGGAGGACCTGGCTTATCAAGCACAATAATGCCAATCTCTTCTGTTACTGTCCCGGCACTATTTGAAGCACTTACTGAATACTTCCCATAGTCATCTCTGTGACTTTCTTTAATAAAAAGGATTGTTGCTGTTGCTGCTTCCTCCACATTAACTCTTGTTGTCTGTTTTAGTGTCTGCTCATTCTTCATCCATATAATCTTAGGTTTAGGACGGCCAATAAATGGAACCTCAACCTTTAGGTTCTCCCCGGCCTGGACACTATATGTGTTGAACATGAGTCTGAATTCAGGTGCAATACTTTGATCTTTAGCTATCACTGGCACAGCCAAGAGTCTAGGGTCACTTTTTCCTTTCTCATTGAAAGCAATTACACGGAAGAGATATTCCTGCCCTGAACTGAGCCCAGGAATTACTGCATCGCATGTCTTGGATTGGGTAACAACAGCCCATTGGTCAGATCCTTTAGGCTGCATTTCAACCAAGTATCCCATGATTCTGCTACCTCCATCATGTTCGGGCTTCTCCCAAATTAGAGACACACTCTTTTGAGTGACATCAACAAGGGTGATTTTTCCTGGTGGTAAAGGTGGCTCAGAAGTCTTTACAGCATCCGTAGTCTCAACAGGTATACCAACACCAAACTCATTCTCTGCCATCACTCGGAAGTAATAAGTAGCTCCTTCAGTGAGATTCTCAGCTTTGAAACTGCACTTGTTACATTTAGCAGTTATATTAGCATAAGCTTTTCTGGTTGATTCTCGCTTATCAATAACATAGTTTTTAATCTTTGCACCTCCATCAATAATGGGTGGTTCCCACAGTAATGTAACTGATTCTTTCCTTATATCCTTTACAGTTAAATTTTGTGGCGCTCCAGGTGTGTCAAGAACTTTTACTGTAACAAACGCAGACTTAGTACCACTGCTGTTCACCAAAGTCAGAATATATTTCCCAGCATCATTTCTATCACAGTTGTCTATTGTTACTTGAGTATAATTTAGGCCCTTTTCTACTTGAGATTTTTCAGGTAGTTCGCCCTCATCCTTTGACCAGCTGATCTCGGGAATTGGTCTACCTTTAAATGGTATAAAGATTCTGGCAGTATTACCAGCTCTGACTGTGATTCCTTTTCTTAACTCTGCTGGAAGTTCAATTTCAGCTGCTTCAAGTTTATCTTCTGTTTTAACTGTACCGGGTACTGATGCTGGCTCACCAACTCCAACCTTGTTGATGGCACATACACGAATGTTGTATTCCTGATGTTCAGTAAGTTTTCCAATTTCAAAGCGGGTGACTTGTAGTCCAGATTGTGGCGTGCACATTGCCCAGTCTTCCTCATCTGCTTTGCGGATTTCTACTATGTATCCTTGAATGTCACTGCCACCATCATAAATTGGTTTTCCCCAAACAAGCACAATCGAATCTTTGGTAGTGTCTGCAACGTGTGGATTTGCTGGTGGCCCAGGTTTGTAAACAGGATCACATGCTTTATAGAAATGTGTTAGCTGACTTGGTACACCAATTCCAGCAGCATTTTCAGCAGATAATCTAAATTCATATTCATGGTCTTCTGCGAGTCCTGTGACTCTGAAGCGCAAATCTGTTACTCTATGCTTGTTGCACTTTATCCATCTGATTCCAGTCCTGTCCCTCTTCTCTACAATATAACCTATAATGTCACTACCACCATTGTTATCTGGTCTATTCCAGCTGACAGTCATTGAGTCTTTTGCAATATTGCTCACTTCCAAAGATTTTGGTGGACCAGGAGGTACAAATGGGTTCTTCATTAGAACGGGTGCAGACTCCAAGGGTTCACCAACACCAAACTTGTTGACAGCCATTATACGGAAGATATATTCATTACCTTCCAAAAGCTTGGTAACTTTATGCATAGTAGCTTTGACATCTGAAGTCACAACAGTCCAAGCAAGGCGACTAGTTTCTCTTTTCTCAATAATATAGTGTGAAATATCACTTCCACCATCATGTTGTGGTGAGCCCCAAGATAATGAACACTTTTCAGCAGTCACACCAGTAACTTGGATTGGACCTGCTGGAGGTCCTGGTCTGTCCAACACTTTTACATTGATAGGAACAGATTTTGTACCAGCCACATTAGAAGCTTGAAGAATGTACTGCCCACCATCCACTCTGATTGCATCCTTAACATGAAGTAAAGCTTTGAAATCAGAATTTTTAACCTCAAGTCTTGCCGATTCTTCAACTTCCTTTTCACCTTTGAACCACTGGATAATGGGCAGTGGTTTGCCATGAACATCAGCATCTAGCTTAAATGCATCACCTGCATTAACCACTATTGTGTCTCTGTATTTTGGATCCATAGATATTCTAGGTGGTTCAACTTCATCCTTTGCAGTGATTGGCCCTGTGTTATCAGATGGTTTGCTAATTGTACCTGCAGCATTCTTAGCGATAACCCTGAAGTCATACTTTTCATCTTCAGTGAGACCAGTTACAGTGAATTGAGTTTCAATGACATTTGTAAAGCTTGCCTTCATCCAGCGACCCTCAGGTAAATCACGTTTCTCTACTATATATCCAGTAATGATGCTGCCACCATCGTATTCTGGCTTTGTCCATTGAAGTGATATTGAGTTCCTGGTTACGATAATGGCTTCCGGACAACCTGGAGGATCACATGGATCACGAGCAACATAGCATTCAGACACTTTGCTGGGTTTTCCAATACCAACAATATTTTCAGCATATACTTTGAATTCATATTCAATGCCTTCTTCAAGTCCTGTGGTCTTAAATCTTGTGTCCTGTATAATGGTTCTATTGATTTTTGTCCAAAGAATACTGTTTCTTTCTTTGCGCTCAAGATGGTATCCCAAGATTTTGCTACCTCCGTCATTAATTGGTTCATGCCACTGCACCTCCATGCTGTCCTTAGTAACAGTTGCTACGAATGGTGTACCTGGTGGGCCAGGCTCTTTAAATGGATACTGTGCTAAAACTGCCTCAGAATCCAAAGCAAAACTTCTACCATACCTATTTTCGGCGAATATTCTAAACTGATATTCTGCTCCAGTTTTAAGTTTGGTTATCTTTAGACTTGTTCTAGCAATTGTAGCTGAAACAATCTCCCAGTTTATGGTAGTTGTATCTCTCCTCTCAACTACATAGTTAGTAATCTGACAGCCACCAGTAAAGCTTGGTGGATCCCATGAAATTGCGATGCTTTCAGCACTAACTGTGTCAAACCTTACAGGGCCACTTGGTGGACCAGGCTTATCAAGTGTTATTATTTCAATAGATGCTGCCTTTTGTCCAACAACATTAGCTACAGTGATACCGTACAATCCACTATCATCTCTAGTTGATTCCTTGATGCTTAGTACTGTATTATTGTCAGAATCAATAACATTGACTCTAGTTGTCTGCTTGAGTGGCTGACCATCCTTTGTCCAAGTAATTTTTGGTTTAGGACGTCCAGCTATAGGGATCTCAACTTTTAAGTCATGTCCTACCTGTACACTATAACTAGTAAATGCTGGTCTGACATCTGGTTCAATCACTAGATCTTTAGCAACGACTGGCACTGCAAGAGTTCTTGGGTCACTCTTGCCTTTTTCATTTACTGCCATGACTCTAAACAGATACTCCTCTCCTTGTGTCAGGCTATTGATTATTGCCTCAAGTGATTTTACATGAGCACATGCTAACCATTTTTCACTACCTTTAGTTTGCATTTCTACAATATACTGGATAATTTTGCTACCACCATCATGTTCTGGTTTCTCCCACTTAAGGGACACAGTCTTTCTTGTCACATCAACCACTGTTATTTTTCCTGGAGGCTGTGGCACCTCAGATATTTTAACTGGGTCAACAGTTTCTGCAGGTAATCCAATTCCATGCTCGTTTTCAGCAGTTACTCTAAAATAATAATTGCAACCTTCCTGAAGTTGTTCTATCTTAAAAGAAGTCTTGTGACAGTTGGTGATAACAGCTGAGTAGGCTTTCCTTGTTGATTCTCGCTTTTCTACAATGAAATTCTTAATTTTAGCACCTCCATCCAACAGAGGATGTTCCCAGGATAAGGTGACATTATCCTTTGTTATCTCCTTTACTTTAAGATTAATTGGTGGGCTTGGTGTATCAAGGACTCTCACAGTAATGAAGGCAGATTTTGTTCCGCTACTGTTTTCTAAATTTAATATGTATTTGCCAGAGTCATATCTGTTAACATTATCAATTACAAGTAATGTATAACTTTCAGAAACTTCAATCTGTGCGGTATCCCTTATTTCACCATCTGCCTTGGTCCATTTCACTTCTGGAGCAGGACGCCCTCTGATAGGAACAAATAATCTCAATGAACAACTAGCTCTGACATTAATAACCTTCCTTAAATCAGCATCAAGGTCAAGATCTGGGGTTTCTAATTTATCCTCCAAAAGGACAGTGTCAGGAATGTCAGCATGTTCACCAACTCCAGCCTTATTGACAGCACAGACACGGAACTTGTATTCATGCTTTTCCACCAATTTATCCACTTCAAATCGGGTCTGCTTAATGCCACTTGCTGGAGTGCACATTGTCCATTCATCAGTACTTATATCACACATCTCTACAAGGTATCCTTGGATTTCACATCCACCATCATAAATAGGGTTTTCCCCATGAAAGGAAAACAGAAGATCTTGTAAAATCAGTTACTTTAGGATTGTTGGGTGGTCCAGGTTTGTAGATAGGGTCAGATGCCTTGTAGAAAATGGAGCATGGACTTGGTTCACTGACACCAGCAGCATTCTCAGCAGATACCCTAAATTCATAATTATGGTTTTCAACAAGTCCAGTTGCCCTGAAACGTAGTTCACTAACCAGCCGTTTGTTACACCTTGTCCATCTTATGCCCTCCTTGTCACGTTTTTCCAAAATATAACCATGAATTTCACTACCACCATCGGATGCAGGTCTTTCCCATACAACTACCATTGAGTCCTTTGTGACAGCGGTAACCTCAGGTGCTTTTGGTGCATCAGGGCGTACAAATGGATTCTTTGCTATTACTGGATCAGATTCAAGTGCCTCACCGACACCATATTTGTTTACACCCATAACACGGAAGATATATTCATTTCCTTCCAGAAGTTTGGTAACTTTGCAACTCGGAGTCTGTAGATTAGACTCAACTACTGTCCAAACCAAACGACTTGTTTCTCTTTTTTCAACAATGTAATGTGAAACATCACTGCCACCATCTTGTTTTGGTGGCTTCCAGTTTAATGTGCATTTCTCAGCATTTACCCCAGTTATAGCAATTGGCCCTTCTGGTGGTCCTGGTCTGTCTAGCACCTTCACATTAACAGCAACAGACTTTTGACCAGCTACATTCTTTACCAACAGGGTATACTGGCCACTGTCGACACGAATAGTTTCCTTGACAGTCAGAATTGTGTTAAAGTCTGTACTTTTAATTTCAAGCCGAGCTGTATTTGCAAGTTCTTTCTCTACTTTCATCCACTGGATTGTAGGTATTGGTTTGCCATAAACATCAGCTTCAATTTTGAATAATTCACCTGCATGTACTACAATAGTTTCCCTATATTGTGGATCCATGCTAATTCGAGGTGGGTCTACTTCATCTCTAACAGTAATTGGACCAGTGGATTCAGATGGTTCACTGAATACACTAGCTGCGTTTCTAGCAATTACCCTGAACTCGTATCTCTGGTCCTCTACTAAGCCAGTTACAGCAAACTGGGTATCAATGACATTAGTAAAGCTGGCCTTCATCCAACGACCATCTGGAAGTTCTTTCTTTTCAACAATGTAGCCAGTGACTTTGCTGCCACCGTCATATTCAGGTTTGGTCCACTGCAGTGTCACTGCATTTCTAGTGACAATTAGAGCTTCAGGACGACCAGGAGGATCACAAGGATCTCTAGCTGCTACACATTCAGATACTTTGCTAGGTTTGCCAATGCCAACAATATTCTCACCGTACACTCTATATTCATATTCAATGCCCTCCTCAAGATTAATGGACTTTAATTTAGTATCAGAAATAATTGACTTGTTCAGTTTGATCCATAAGATGCTGTTTCTTTCTTTGCGTTCAAGATGGTAACCTAGAATCTTGCTGCCACCATCATTGACAGGTTCATTCCATTGTACTACCATGCTGTCCTTTGAAATATTTGTTATGAAAGGAGTACCAGGTGGACCAGGGGTCTTGTAAGGGTATTGTGCCACAACGGATTCAGAAGTAAGATAACTGCTCTTTCCATATCTATTTTCAGCTGCAATTCTGAATTGATATTCGGTACCAGTCTTTAAACGTGCAGCTTTGATAGTTATTCGGGCAACAGTAGCAGAAACAATCTGCCAGACAGTGGTTGAAGTGTCTCTCTTTTCAACAATATAATTACTGATTTGACAGCCACCATCATATTCTGGCGGATTCCATGATATAATGATATTGTCCGCAGTAACCTCATCAATTTTGACTGGTCCAGTTGGAGGCCCAGGCTTGTCTAAAACAACAATACTAAGATTTTCAGATGCTTCACCAGCAGTATTTGTAAGTTTTATATTGTACTGACCAACATCTTCACGACAGGCCTCCTTGATGATCAGAACTGCTTTATTATCTTTGCTCTCAGCATTAATCCTTGTTGTTTGTTTTAATGACTGATTATCTTTCAGCCAAGATACTGTTGGTATAGGGCGTCCAATAAATGGTACATCAACTTTTAAATCTTCTCCTGCTAGGACACTGAATGTGGTAAATAGAAGCTTAAAAGCAGGAGCAATCACAAGATCCTTCGCAATTACAGGGACTCCCAGCTGTCGAGGATCACTGACACCTTTCTCATTTTGTGCTGATACTCGGAACATATACTCTTCACCTTGTGTCAAACCTTTTATGGTGGCTTCAGTTACTTTCACGGTCGTACATGTTGTCCACTTTTCACTGCCTTTACTTTGCATTTCCACTATGTATCCTAAAATTCTGCTGCCTCCGTCATGCTCTGGTTTTTCCCATGACAAAACTGCACTGTTTCTTGTCACATCCACAAGAGTTACTTTGCCTGGTGGAAGTGGTCTTTCTGATACTTTAACTGAGTCAGCTGTCTCAACAGGAAGACCTATTCCATACTCATTTTCAGCTAGGACACGGAAGTAATAGTTACAACCTTCTTGTAAGTGATCCACCTTCCAGCTTGTCTTATGACAGTTGGCAATCACTGTAGAGTATGCTTTTCTTGTCGATTCTCTTTTCTCCACTATGTAATTCTTAATCTTGGAGCCACCATCAATGAGTGGGGGCTCCCAAGTAATTGTAACAGAGTCTTTGGAAACTTCCTTAATTTTAAGATTTTGTGCTGCTCCTGGGGTATCCAGAACTCTAACATTTACAAAAGCAGTCTTGCTGCCGCCACTGTTCTCTACTGTTAAGACATATTTGCCACTATCAAATCGATTTACATTTGAAATGATAAGGAGAGTGTATGAGCTTGTAGTTTCAATTGAAGCTCTATCTAGGGGCTCCCCATCTGCCCTTGCCCATTTAATCTCAGGTGTTGGTCTTCCTCTAACTGTAACAAATAATCTCAAAGTGCAGCAAGCTCTTATAGATACCACTTTGCGCAAGTCTGCATCAAGCTCAATCTCAGGAGGCAATAACCTTTCTTCAGCTTTAGCTGTTCCAGGAATTTGTGCAGGCTCTCCAATACCTTCAGAGTTGATAGCATATATGCGAACTTTGTATTCTTGGTTTTCTTTTAGATCAGTGATTGTGAATGATGTAGCCTTGAGTCCACTCTGTGGTGTTACAACTGTCCATTCATCTTCTTCAGGTAGACTTGTTTCAACCATGTAACCTGTAATTTCTGAGCCACCATCATAAATAGGTTTATTCCATGCAATAGTGATTGAAGATCTGCTGGTATCTAGCACTCTAGGGTTACCTGGTGGTCCAGGTTTGAATACAGTGTCAATTGCTTTGTAGTATGAGCTGGAAGAACTGGGTTGACTTACACCAGCAGCATTTTCAGCCATGATTCTGTATTCATATTCATGTCCTTCTGTGAGCCTACCAACTTTGTATCGTAAATCAGTGACTGTTCTTTTGTTACATTTAACCCAACGCATTCCTGTCTTGTCACGCCTCTCAACAATGTAGTTAGTAATTTCACTTCCACCATCAGAATCAGGATGTCCCCAACAAACCACCATTGAATCCTTTGTAATTGCTGTAACTTCAGGTGTCTTTGGTGGGCTAGGTGGTACAAATGGATTAACAGCAGCAACAGGATCAGATTCTAATGACTCACCAACCCCGTATTTATTTACTGCCATAACACGGAAAATATATTCATTCCCTTTCAGAAGTTTGGTTATCTTTAATTTGGTTATTTGAACATCTGCAGCCACACTTGTCCACGCAAGTCTACTGGTTTCACGTTTTTCAACTACATAATGTTCAATCTTTGCACCGCCATCATCTGGTGGTGGCAACCATGATATCACACATTTTTCTGATGTGACGTCTGAAATTACTATAGGTCCTTCAGGAGGTCCTGGCCTATCCAAAATCTTGACGTTAAAAACATGCTTCGCTGATCCTCCAGGATTGGATGCAGTAAGTGTATAAGCACCACCATCTCTTCTTACACTGTCTTTGTGGATTAGAACAGTAGAGAAATCTGTCATCTTTACTTCTATTTTTCCTGTTTCTTCAAGATCATTTCCATCTTTCGTCCAAACCATTGTTGGTGGTGGCTGTCCTCTAACATCCGCCTCAAGTTTGAAGTTTTCACCAGCTTTCAATAGTAAAACAGTCCTGAATTTAGCATCAACCATTATTCTGGGTTCTTCAATGTCATCTCTGCATATTATTGCATCAGTAGGCTCAGATGGCTTGCTTACCGAACCAGCAGCATTTCGAGCTACTATGCGGAATTCATATGTGTCACCTTCATTAAGACCACTGACAGTAAACACAGTCTCTAGCACATTGCTAAAGTTTGCCTTAAGCCAGCGGCCATTAGGCATATCTCTCTTTTCAACTGTGTAACCAGTTATCTTAAAGCCTCCATCATATTCTGGTTTTGTCCAGGTGAGTGTTACAGAATGTCTTGTAATGTTAAGTGGAACTGGTTTACCAGGAGGATCAATGGGGTCCAATGCATATACTGATTCTGATGGTTTACTTGGTTTACCTTTCCCAGCCATGTTTTCTGCTACAACACGGAATTCGTATGCAATGCCATCTGTAAGCCCAGCTGATTTAAACGTGGTGCCTACAACCGAAGTCTTACTTATAGTTTGCCACAGTATACTATTTCTTTCCTTTCTTTCAATGTGGTATCCCAAAATGGGACTTCCACCATCAGAAACAGGGTCATTC
The DNA here is from genome assembly GCA_030390025.1 of Squalus acanthias. Lineage (NCBI taxonomy): Eukaryota > Metazoa > Chordata > Chondrichthyes > Squaliformes > Squalidae > Squalus > Squalus acanthias. Next base: position 20,324,173 of record CM059427.1, on the reverse strand, counting down.
CAGGTGATAGTCATTGAATCCTTATTAACGGCAATAACTTGTGGAGTTCCAGGAGGTCCAGGCACCTTAAATGGATATGCTGCAACAACAGCCTCTGAAGCAATTGCAGGACCAGTACCATATCTGTTTTGAGCCTTAACTCGGAATTGGTATTCAGTTCCAGTCGTAAGGTGAGGAGCTTTAAATGATGTACGTATTACAGTAGCTGCTTGCTCTACCCATGAAGTACTGTTGGTCTCACGCATTTCTACAATGTAATTGTTTATTGGCACTCCACCATCATTTTCAGGAGGCTCCCATGACAGCAAAAGGTAGTCAGATGAAATTTCATCAAATTTAATTGGCCCTTTGGGGGGTCCAGGTATGTCATGAACCTGAACAGTGATGATGTCACTTACTTCACCAAGTATATTTCTAGCTGTCAGTGTAAACTTGCCACAGTCATTTCTTATGCATTCATTGATGTTAAGTATGGTTGAGTTTGCTGTATTTTCAATATTTATTCTCTGTGTTTGCTTCAAAGGCTGGTCTTCCTTCTTCCATGTGACTGTTGGTTTTGGCCGACCAAGAACAGGGATATCAACTTTGATATTATCACCTGCCTTTGCAATCACAAGCTTCTGGTATACGCCACGCAGATCAAATTCTGGAAGCATTGTTTGTTCCTTGACAACAACGGGTTTGCTTTCTCGTGGATCACTCCTTCCAGCAGCATTTACTGCTATGACTCGGAATGTATATTCTTCATTTTCATTAAGATTCTTTGCAACATAATCTAGTGCCTTTACAGTTGCCAGAGGCAGCCACTTTTCAGAATCTTTCTTCTGTGCCTCAAGTACATATCCTGTAATCTTGCTACCGCCATCATGTTCTGGTTTTGGCCAAGCTAGACTAACAGTATGCTTAGTTATATCCATAATATGCAGGCGTTCTGGAGGTGATGGGGCTTCAGATGCTCTTAAAGGATCTGCAGTCTCAGCTGGTTCACCTATGCCATATTCATTCTCTGCCATTACTCTGAAATAATACTCACATCCTTCTGACAAATTGACAATTCTGAGTGAACATTTCTGGCAATTGGTTGTGATGGTAGAGTATGCCTTCCGAGTTGATTCTCGCTTTTCTATAATGTAATTGGTTACCCGTGAACCACCATCAATCATTGGCGTATCCCATTGGATTGTAATGCTATCTTTTGTTATTTCTCTGGCTTTGAGATTTATAGGTGGTCCTGGTGAGTCTAGGACTCTCACATTTACAAAACCACTCTTTTTACCAGCAACATTTTCAAGACACATTGTGTACTTTCCAGCATCATATCTTGTGCAGTCTGGGATATGCAGAAATGTGTATGAATCTGTGGTTTCTACAGTGGCACGGCCTTTAACAGGGATGTCTCCTTTAAACCATGTGACATCAGGAGTTGGACGTCCCTTGATTGGTACAAAAATGCGAATGGTTACTCCAGCTCTGACAACAAGAGTTCTTCTCAGCTCAGCATCTAACTCAAAATCAGGTCCTTGTTCACGTTCCTTAATTTCAATAACACCTTCAACTTGTGCAGGTTCACCAACACCCTCTGCATTGAGGGCACTAACTCGGAAGTGGTATTTTTCTCCTGTCTGAAGGTTAGCAACAACAAATTCAGTTATTCTGAGTGCAGTGCCTGTTGTGTCTTTTATCCAGTTCTCATCTCCTTCTTTCTTGTGTTCGACTATATAGCCAATAATGTCAAGGCCACCATCATAGTGGGGTTTTCCCCAAGTCAAACTAGCAGTAGTCTTTGTTGTGTCAACCACTCTTGGGTTAGAAGGCGGTCCAGGTACATCTGTATAAATTAAATGAAAAGAAAATAACATAGTTATATTTAAGTATGTCTATTTTCACAGAATAATTCACTGATAACAAAGATGAGAAAACTGTGATGTAAATTTAATACTTACATGCTACATCTTTTGTCAATACTGGTTGTGACGGTTCACTTGGTGCGCCAATGCCTGCCTTATTTTCTGCACTGACACGGAATTCATACTCAGTTCCTTCACTGAGTCCTGTTACTTTATGTCGTAGATCTGAGATTGGTTTCTTTGTTGCTCTAACCCATCTGAGGCCTTTCTTTTCTTTACGCTCCACAATGTATCCTGTGATTTCACTACCACCATCATCAGCTGGCCTCTTCCAGCCAATAGTAACTGTATTTTTGGTAACATTAGTAACCTCAGGCTTTGCAGGTGGGCCAGGGGGACCTGAAAGAGGAATATCACAAATGAAGTTTATATTTCTATCAAGCCAAATATACAAAAGTCATGTAATGCTCAATATTTTAAAATAAATGTGATTACCAAAACTATCCACCATCTTAACTGGTTCCGCCTGTACTGGCTCACCAATCCCATAATGATTTAGAGCAGAGACACGGAAGATATATTCATTTCCCTGTATAAGTTTGCTTGCAACATATCTGCAGCTTGGAACATTTTCGGCAACTAAAGTCCAGAGAAGACGACTGGTTTCTCTCTTTTCGATTGTGTAAGATTTGACTGGAGAACCTCCATCTTCAGCTGGAGGTAACCAATTTAGTGTAACTTTCTCAGATGAAACATTGCTTATTTCAATAGGTCCTGGAGGACCTGGAACATCCAACACTTTCACATGCACATGTTCTTCTTTGATGCCAAATGGATTGCTGGCAGCGATAGTATATTCGCCAGAATCTTTTCTAGTAGCGTATTTAACAGACAGTGTTGAGGAAGTTGGAGTTTTTTCAATTTGGACAATGTCAGAGACCTTGAAGTCTTTTCCACCCTTAGACCATACTGATGTTGGTGGAGGTTTGCCAAGAATACTAGTAGCAGTAATTATAATAGTTTCACCAGCTTTAACTGTTAAGCCTTCTTTAATAGTCGGATCAATTACAATTGTTGGTGGTACTGTGGGTGTAAAAGAAATAAAGAAGTGTATTAGTAATACTAAATGTATTTTTTACATTTTTTTTAATCATGTGGCAAAAAAAGAAAATGACATACCATATTCATCCTGGCAGATAATGGTTCCTGTAGTTTCAGATGGTGGACTAATTGCTCCTGCTCCATTCTTTGCTCTTACACGGAATTCATACTTACAGCCCTCAGTAAGATCATTAACAGTAAAAGCACACTCTTGAATGTTAATATGATTTGCTTTCATCCAGGCCTTTGAAGGCAGGTCACGTTTCTCAACAATGTAGCCAACTAGTTTGTGACCACCATCATACTTTGGCTCAGTCCAGATTAGGGTCACAGAGTTCCGGGTAACATTAATGACTTCAGGTTTTCCAGGAGGATCTGAAAAGAAAAACATTTTATATGTCAGATGATGATTTTATCATTTATAATATGTAATAATAACAAATGAGCAACTGTGCAATGGATTTCACATACCAATTGGATCAAGTGTAGTAACGGGATGTGATGGTCCACTAGGTTTGCCTTCACCAGCCAAGTTAATTGCTATAACTCTAAATTCATATTCAAGACCTTCAGTCAAGCCTGGCACTCTAAAATCCTTCATTCTTAGTGCGGTCTTGCTTGCTCGCTTCCAAAGGAGGCTGTTTCTTTCTTTATACTCAACATGATAACCTGGTGCAAAAAAATAAATAGTTTAAAATAAATGTTGCAAAGTTATATATGTTTAATTGCTGGTCAAAAGGGAGAAATTTATACTTTGTACCTGTGATAGGGGAGCCACCAGTCCTCTTTGGATCCGTCCAAGTAAGGGAGACAGAGTCATGTCTGACTGCAACTATTTCTGGTGGTAAAGGAGCATCAGGCACATCTTGGGGGAGGGAGAGAGAGAAATATTAATCAGTTTAAAAATGAATGTAGCACTATAATTAAAGTTTAGTTGCAAATTGCATTGATGCTTACCAAATGGATGCCTGGCTATGATAGGGTCGGATTTCAGGCCTTCACCCACTCCATATTTATTCTCAGCACTGACTCTAAACATGTACTCATTTCCTTCATGAAGCCTTGTAATTCTGAATGTTGTTTTTTGTACAGCAGAGGCGCATGTCACCCATTTATTGGTGAAGTTATCTCGCTTTTCTAAAATATAATTAGTAATTTCTGCACCACCATCATCCTTAGGGGGGGCCCAGATTAAAGTAAGTGCATCTGCCGTTACGTCATCAAAACGTAAAGGTGCAGTTGGTATTCCAGGCTTTCCAACTACTTTCATGAATAGTGCAGCTTCTTTCGTGCCAGCAGCATTCTTCAAGTTGATTGTGTATTTTCCAGCGTCATTCTTTTGACAATCTCGCACTGCGAGTGTTGTATTAATTGCTGTGGATTCCACATATACTCTTCCACTTTCCTGTAGCTGGTCTTCACCTTTCTTCCATGTTACATTTGGTGCAGGTTTGCCACTGATTGGAATCTTTATACGGATACTACTTCCCTCCTTGGCAATGTATGTTAGGTCAGGGATGTCTCTTAAATCAATATTTGGTGGTACTATTGAGAAAAAGAGAGTGATTTAGTTTAATAAGTTCAAATTTCAATTTTGATAATTATATTTTGAAACCGCTCTTATGTTTTAATAATAACTTGCAATGTTTTATTATAGGTAAAACCTTAAGAAGGTATACTGTGTAGATTGAGGATTGACTTAAAATAATTTACCATAGGTGACATAGGCTAAACAATTTCAATGAGATTATTATAACGGTCACTGACCAACTGATGTAACTATTAGAACCACTGCTCATATTGTGTATTTAGCTTGTGCCAACCTTAATAATGTAAGAAAAATGTAATTTATTAAGACTTGGAACCTTATAAATAAAGGTGGAAATACTATGTATATCCTATAATAGGAACAGGAGTGGGCCATTCAGCCTCTCGACGTCACGCCATTCAATTAGATCTTGGCCGATCTGTAACTCAACTCCATTTACCTGCCTTCAATCCATATCCCTTGATACCCTAACCTAATAAAAATCTGTTAATGTCAGTTTTGAAAATTTCAATTGTCTCAGCATCCACAGCCTTTTGGGGGGAAAGAATTACATATTTCCACTACCCTTTGTGTGAAAAAGTACTTCCTGATTTCACTCAGGAATGACCTAGTCTTAATTTTAAGATTGTATCCCCATGTTCTGGATTCCTCCACCAGAGAAAATAGCTTCTCTGTATCTACTCTATTGAATCCATTTATCAATTTAAACACCTCAATTCGATCACCCTTCAACTTTTTAAACTCAAGAAAATGCATCTGTGCTATACCCACTCCAAGGCTAATATATCCTTCCTGAGGTGCGGTGCCCAGAACTGAATGCAATACTCCTGATGGTTTGACCAAGGCTCTGTACAACTGAAGCATACCTTCCTCCCCTTTGTATTCCAACCCTCTTGAGACAAACAACAACATTCCATTAGCCTTTTTGATTACTTTTTGTACCTGTGCACTAGCTTTTAGTGATTTGTGTACCTGGACACCCAAATTCCTTTGCTCCTCTACAGCTCCTAGTCTCTCGCCATTAAGAAAATATTACGATTTGTCTTTCTTAGCTCTCATTTTGCTAATAATCTCTTGTGCGGAACCTTATCAAATGCCTTCTGGAAATCCATATAGATAACATTCATAGACACTCCTCTGTCCACCTTGTTAGTGACCTCCTCAAAGAATTCAACTAGATTAGTCAGACATGACCTAATAGTTTAGTTTACTGGTGGTGAGGTTCCCTTTTAAATTCAAAACATCCTATCTGATTGTTGTAGTTTTAGTTTAAACCTGTTAATTGCCAAGCAGATTACCACATTTTTTTTTTAAAGCTCACCTACCTCCAGATTAAATTGTTACACGTATAGGCTTTACAGGATTGTTACAGGGTTAAGTGCCATTTTAAAGGTTGTAGTTGTTGTAGGATTAGGTGTTAGTGTGCCTCATTTCGCACACCCATCTCACAGTCAGAACTTTGTAGGTTCAAGCTCCATTTGGGCTTGAGCATGTAATCTAGGCTGACAACTGAATGTAGTATTGAGGAAATGCTGAGATGTTAAATTGAGGCTCCATCAATCTGCTTTGGTGGTTCAGGTGCATGTAAAAGATACCATGGCACAATTTGAAGAAGAATAGAGAATTTTTCTGAAATCCTGGACAACATTCCTTCCTCAACAAAAAAGTGTACTGGTTATTCGCCTTATTTCCAGTGGCTGCCATATTTGTCTACATAACAGCAGTGACTACACTTTAAAAGTAATTTATTAGCTATGAAGCACTTTAGAACATTCTGAGGACAAGGTAAAGTGTCATGTGTCTATCTAGGTCTAGTTTGGTTAGCTACCATTACCAAATATTATTTATTCTACTTTCAACGATTCACACTTGTAATCAAACTTGTATTTATTGCAAGACAAACTGTAGACGTCAATAGGAGCTTGTTACTATAGTAATGTGAAAAATTACTCACCAATTTGATCCTTTGCTAGAACTGTAATTTCACGTGGGACACTGTATCCAGCATCATTCTGTGCTCTTACTCTGAAAGTGTATTCTTTTCCTTCTTCCAGTTCATTTGTTATAAATGTCATATTCTTGGACCTCATCAACTCGTGCAACCTGTCCCCTTCAAGCATCATTTCAACAACATAAGCAATAATTCGGGTTCCACCATCACTGATTGGTTTTTTCCATGTCAAAGTGCAAGATTTCTTGGACACAGCTGCAGTCTTCAAGTCTATCACAGGCCCAGGTTCTTCTATATTAATAAAATGCATTATTTTTAGTGGCAAAAAATTACAATATGCATAGTTTTTTGCTCTGTATTACATTATGAAAAATAATTATGCTACACTCTAACAGGTATTATTTTATTCTTTACCTGAAGCTCTCACAGCATCTTTTGTCTCACAAGGTTCACCAATGCCATACTCATTTTCAGCCAGAACTCTGAAGTAGTAATATTTACTTTCTTCCAAGTTAATAATTCTGAAACTTGTCTTGGCACATTCAGTTGCTACAGTTGACCACGCCTTTCTTTCAGCATCTCGTTTCTCTACAATGTAATTTTTAACTGGACTGCCACCATCCACAAGAGGAGGATCCCATGATATAACAGCAAAATCCTTTGATGTTTCTTTAACTATAAGATTAACTGGAGGACCAGGAGTATCTAATTAAAAAGTAAAAAAAAAGTAAATAGTTGTCTCACTGAATAAAACAATTACAATCAACTAGCTTTACAATAATAACATTTTACTTTTTATGACAAGGAAATAATTAGTAACAACTTACCAAGAACCTTTACAATAAGTGTGTATGCCTTTATTCCACTGCTATTTTCTAAAGTTAAAATGTACTTTCCAGCATCGTATCGATCCACATTTTCGCAGTACAACATTGTGTCATATTCTGAAGTTCTGATTTCAAGTCCTTGTCTATCCTTGATGTTGGCATCCTTTTTAGCCCAACTAATCTTCGGTGGAGGCCGACCTCTCACTGGTACATAGATTCTCATTGTGACACCAGCACGCAGAACAAGTACCTTCCTTAACTCAGCATCCAGATCTGCTTCAGGAGCAACTGTTCAGAAAAAAAATATATTTCAATCTTTATTATTAAAAATCTTCAGTACATGTCAAGATGTGTTTGCGTGTCACAATGTCATACAGTCGCTTCTCCCAAACAGATCACAGAACCAGAGGCCACTATCTCTTCAACCAGTTACATCCCAGAGAACATTGTCACTTCAACCTGTCTGTTCAATCAGATCCCAGAACAATGTCACATGACCACCACTATGATGTCATTTGTTTCAGTCACATTCCATGCAAAAATTGCTTCATCCACCCGACTGTATACCTCAAAGTATCTTTATTACATAACTAAAACAAAAAAAATCAATATTGTACAAAAATAGTCATAAACTTACCCATAAAATTCCCATTTCACATTACAATCACTTCAACATCTAACCATTCCCACTAAAAAGCACAACCTGAGTCTGTATACACCTTCCCTATTAGAAAGATGGCACTACTATGCACCATGGCAGTGACCAACCCAGGCCACTTTCCTAAGGGCCAGTTTGAAGAATGTATGCACATTTACAGCACGCCAAGGGCATGCATGTCTGGTGCTAGTTCCAGCTGATCTACACTCTCCCATTCCCTCCCCATGCTCTCTGCTCAGGAATGGTTCTGTCAGTTTCCCATGCTCCCCTTCTCATGGCTCTCCATAGTGCAGCAGCTCTGGTCCCAGGAACATAGCGAGAAAGAGAGAAAGTGAAAGAGAGAGGGAGAGAGATGGATATTAACAAAGAAACACGGAATAAAAGGGGATAGTAACAGAAACCCAGGGACAGATTAAAAGAGAGAAAACACGGACTCTGAAATTATGCTGTCGGATACTGGACTAGGAACATTTAAAATTTTTATCTGAAATTCCCCCTCTACTTTTTTAGCAAAGGCATTAACCCATTTACTTAAAATGGGATAATGCTTCCATTTAAATAATGGAGATGGCAACTTCAGAAAAATACTGTTTATCTCTCCACAGATGCTGCCTGCCCTGCTGAGTATTATTATAATGTTTAGTGACGATATTTAATTTGCTTCACACGAGTAATGAAAACCTACTCAAAATATCCTTGGCAGTATGTTTTTCAGGCACTTCACTTGGATCACTGTAGCCTATTTTGTTCACTGCGCTTACGCGGAACTGATATTCAGTGCCTTCAGATAGTCCTGTAACAATATAGTGTGTATCACGAAGACTTTTTGGTACATTGCTTTTTATCCAGTTTTCACCATCTCCACGCTTAACTTCAACTAGATATCCCAAGATTGGACTGCCACCATCATATGCTGGCTTACTCCAGGACAAGCTGATAGTACTCCTAGTTGTATCAACCACTTTTGGGAAGGCAGGAGGTCCTGGAGGATCTGAATGGAAATAAAATAATTTGTGTGAAAAAAAGTTTAAAAAATAAGAGACTGAAATATAGTACACATACATATATATAATATATAATATATCACATATCTGCTTACATTGAGGATCAAGGGCAGTTGCTGCTTTTGAAGATTCACTGGGTTTGCCTGGTCCAGCTTTATTCAAAGCAATAACTCGGTACTCATACTCAGTGCCTTCCTGAAGTCCTGTAGCTTTAACTGTTCTTTCCAATACTGGTTTCCTGTTGACTTTTGACCAAGTAACAGCGTTTGACTCACGTTTCTCCAGTAAGTATCCAGTCACCGGAGAGCCACCATCATCTGATGGCACTTTCCAGCTAACAATCATATGATCTTTTGTGATGTTGCTAATTATTGGAGGATCACATGGCCCAGGTACATCTGTAAAGAATACAAGTAAATGTTAAATATCTTTTGTCTGTTTAGCAATTAAAATCAAAAATAGCTACAGAACTAAAAAAAAGTGTTTTACTTACTATAGGGATTCTTAGCAACAACTGGATTGGCCATGATTGGGTCACCGACACCATATTTGTTTTCAGCACTGACGCGGAACTGGTATTCATGTCCTTCTATCAACTTTTCTATACCACACTTTGTAAGTTGTAAATTGGCAGTAACTAGAGCCCAATTAGGACGGCTCGTCTCACGCTTATCAACAATGTAGTTAGTAATCTCAGCACCTCCATCCTCAAGAGGAGGTTCCCAATTCACAGTAACACGATCTGAATAAATATTGTTAATTTTGATAGAAGCTGGTGGACCAGGTTTATCTGGAAAAAAAATAGAAAGTAAGGCTGCATTAATATTTTAGAAACGTTATATTTTTAAATTAAATATTAATTTAAAAATGAAAAATCTTGTTTTCCCCTTTTTCATTAGTTTCTCAAGAAAGTGCATATGTTTTATGAAGCTATTAAATATATAGATGCACATTCACATACACATTTTATGAAGCTATTGTACAATTAACAGTAGATTCACACATATATTTTATGAAGCATTTTAAAATCTTTTTACCTAGTACTTTAAGTTTTACATTAGCTGATTTGGATCCGCTTGGGTTCTCTGCAACAATAGTGTACTCTCCAGTTTCTTTCCTTTGTACACTATATAATTCGAGTGTGCACAGATTTCTTGTTCTGGCTATCTTAATGCCTTCGGCAGACATTACTATTGTACCATCTTTCTTCCATGTGATCTTTGGCATGGGTTTTCCAAAGACATTAGCGTCTAGACACACATTAGATCCAGCCTTTACAGTGATCAAAGACTTCATGGACACACCCAAATCAATTTTTGGTGCAACTGTAAATTGAACAAAGCATTATATGAATAATTTTTATTCTATAAGTTAAGACACTAAAATTATCATGCCTTATAAAATTGCAATGTCAGAAAGATGAGAATCAGGTAGGAAATAATACAATAAAATGACATTAATTTGTACCATGTTCTGCCAGGATGGTCACTGGGTCTGAAGGTTCAGATGGCTTGCTTATATTAATTGCAGTCTTTGCAATGATCCTGAATTGATACTGGGCTCCTTCTTCAAGACTGGTAACAGTGAATTCTTCATGAGGTACATTTTGGCAGTTGGTATTGCACCGTATCCACTTATCACCAGGTAATTTACAGGCTTCAACGTAATAGCCAATTAGTTTGCTCCCACCATCATGTTTGGGTCTTGCCCAGACAAGAGCAACAGTACTATTTGTGACATCAGTGGCTTCAGGTTTGCCTGGTGGATCTGTTGTAAAATAAGGGTACATGTTTCTAAGTTTACATACAAAAACTTTAAGATACAAAATCCAAAGAATTTAAGAATACCTTATAAAGTTAATTTTATAATTATTTTCAATTTTTTTTTTTAGAATACTTACCAACAGGTGTCCTAGCTGTTGCAAACTCAGTTGGTTTACTAGGCTTGCTGGATCCCGCTCTGTTCAGTGCACTGACTCTGAAAGTATATTCTAGCCCTTCAATCAGACCGGAACACGGGTACTCAGTGGTACGGACAGCAGTGTCATTTGCCTTTACCCAAAGAAGACTGTTTCTCTCTTTACGTTCAATAACATATCCACTGATGGGACTACCGCCATCACTTTCTGGTCTATCCCATGCTATAAACATGCAGTCTTTGTTCACCTTTGTGATATGTGCATTCCTTGGTTCACTCGGAACATCTGTGGACAAAAATAAAAATTAATTATAGTCAGCTCTCAAGCAAGATTTTGTGTATTAAGAAAAATGTGTAGCCCAAATACTTTGTCATAGTTTACCAAATTGATATTTTGCAATCATTTTATCAGAGGTGAGAGGTTCTGAAATGCCAAATCTATTTTCTGCACGAACACGGAATATGTACTCTTGTCCAGGGATAAGTTTTCCAATTCTACAGTTTGTTTTCGTTACAGATGCCACAATAGTAACCCAGTCACCACGGCTTAAATCACACTTCTCTACGACATAGTTTGTTATGTTGCTGCCACCATCTTCAAATGGAATATGCCAATTAAGGCTGCATGCATCAGCATCAATTTCTGAAATGTCAAATGGTGGCTGTGGTGGTCCAGGAATATCTGAAAGACATTAACCATCAATAAGGAAATGATTAAATAATACTGTTTTTGTCAAATACGATTAATATAAAACAATTTACTCAGCTCCAGTTCATGCAAATCCATAGCATGACACAAAGTAACAAATATACAAACCCATTATCACCACACGGATTTTCTGGGAGGTGATGCCAGAGCTATTTTCGGCAGAAAGAGTGTAATAGCCACTATCTTTCCTGGTAACATCTTTGATGATGAGTACAGAAGAGTTCTTTGTCTTATGCACAACTAGGCGGCTAGATGGAATTATATCTTGATCACTTTTCAACCACTTGCAAATTGGTGCAGGCTTGCCAGCTATATGAGCTTCAATTCTAAGCTTCTGCCCAGCTTTGATAGTTATGAATTCAGGCATGATAATCTTTGGTGCCACTATAAGAAAAACATGGCATTAATTCAATCTTAATGCAGAGTGAACCTTTGTTAAAATTTGTATGCTTCCTTAAAATGTATCAGTGCCAACTTTTCAAGTATGTGCTGCTGGCAGGGAGCTTCCCAATCTCCCAATAATTACAGCCAGCTGGCAAGCTTCCCCGCCAGCAGTACGTACTCAGGAACTTGGTCCTATTATGTCAGCATCTTAAATTACTTAACAATTATTAACAAATTATTAATACTTTCCACTATTACACAATGTTTCTACAATTACCAAATGTCAGCTCAGTTCTGTTGGTAAACTTTTGCCTCCGTGTCAGAAGGTTGTGGATTCAAGCTCCAGTCCAGGACTTGAACAGATAATTTAGGCTGCCACTTCAATGCAGTATTGAGTACTGCGTTGTTGGAAGTGCCAATTTGTTACTGTAAGATGTTAAACTGAGGCCCCTATTCAGGTGTCCATTCCAAATTTGATGGTACTATTCAGGTCATTGCTGTTTATGGCACTTTGCTGGGTATAAAATGGCTACCATGCTTGCCTACAAAATTGTAGTTGTTGCACGCCAAAGTAATGCATTGTATGTGAAGCACTTGAAATGTCTCTGAGAAATGTGATAAATATATATATATATATAAATCTTCTTAAAATGTGAAAATATCTTGAAAAAGTCATAGGGGTTGAATTTCAACTACTAGCCACCCGTTTCACGCTTGAAAAACGGGTGACCGGCAATTGAAATTCTGGTGGGGACCTCAATGCGTCCATTTGCCCCTCAGAATCAATTTTCAGGCGGGACTAAATGGAAGCTGAGCACCCCGCTCAAAACAGACAGGAAGCTGTTTAGTTAGGCAACCTACGCCTGTTGGAGTACCCCAATTACAACTTTCAAAGAGAAATGGATGAAGCATGCACAGCACCCGCCAGTCCTATTTCTCTAGGTGTTGAGAAGCCGAATCAGCAATCCTCCAAAAAGGTGGGTCCAGAAAGGGCAGGAGTGCTCCTCCAGACCCCACAAAATTCTTTTGGCCCTCTGACGGCCCGTTCTTACACTCCCGAGATCTGCTCCCTCCCCCGACAGGCTTTACCTGCCGGGGGACTGTGTGCTACAGCGGACAATTTTCCGTCGTAGGAAACCAGAGAGCTGCAGCATGGCACCTATTTGGCATCTACAGCTTGCTGACATAATGTTAATGAGGCATGAACCTGAAAGTGGTTCAAGCTTTCCGACTGCCATAATGAGCTGATATCATGCTCAATCTGGAAAGTCTCCATCAGTGTTTTTTTTTAAGTTTGTTTCAATTCTGGCACTTTATTTGTAAGAAATTATTTACTGTTTACTTACTCAGCTGTTCTTTAATTTCAAAAACTCCTTCAGTTTCCCTGGGCAAGCTGGCCCCTACAATATTTCTAGCTGCAACTCTGAATTTGTATTTAGTTCCTTCCTTAAGGCCTGTTACAAGAATGGCCAGGTCCTTGATGATAGAGTATCCTGTCCACTGCTTCTCAGGTTGGTCTTCTTGCTGGTATTCAACGATATAACCATCAATTTTAGCACCTCCATCCCTAATAGGTGGTAACCATGCCAGTGAAGCACTATTCTTCGTCATATCAATGACGTCCAATTTCTTGGGTGGATCTGGTTCACCTAAAAATCAAATTGCAAACTGTTATTTTGAGACTATTTGATATCAAATAATATCCAGAATATAAGGCTAGTGGTGAGAAAAGGCAATTTGGCCAATCCAGCTCTTTTTTCTTAGTTTAACAGGAAAAATACAAAAATAAATTACTCACTGATTGGATCGCTTGCCAAAATTGGTTTGGCAATGTCCTTTGGAACCCCAGAACCATATTGATTGACAGCAGTTACTCTGAAGTAGTATTCACTTCCAGGCACTAGGTTGGTCACTGTAAAACTAGTTTTCTTTAAATCTTTTATCACACTACCCCAGGTCTTTCTGTCTGCTTCCCGCTTCTCCAAGATATAGTGAGTCACTTGACTACCACCATCATTTTCAGGTATTGACCAAGACAAATGACATGCCGTTTTTGTAACATCTGAAGCTTCAAAGTCTGAGACAGGCCCAGGTGTGTCTGAAAGTGAAAAAACATATTGATAATAATCAGTTAGAATCATAGAATAGTACAGCACAGAAGGAGGCCATTTGGCCCATCGAGTCTGCGCCGGCTCTTTCGAAGACCATTCCAGTTAGTCCCACTCCCCGCTCTTTCCCCATATACCTGCAATTTTTTCTCCTTCAAGTATTTATCCAATTCCCTTTTGAAAGCTACTATTGAATCTATTTCCACCACCCCAACAGGCAGCTCATTCCAAATCCTAACCACTCATTGCATAAAAATGTTTTCCTCAATTCGCCTCTGGTTCTTTTGCCAATCACCTTAGATCTGTACCCTCTGGTTATCGAACCTTCAACCATTGGAAAGTTTCTCTTTATATACTCAATCTGTTAGAAATTAGGATGCCTAAAAACGTATACGGTTATGTGAATGAAACTGTGACGTGAATAATACTGTGTTTAAATGATTGTATGTTTCTGCTCGAGACAAGTAAGGGGTTAATGTATAAGTTGTGTCTTACTGGAACTGCATAAGTTTCAATTTCCTGGAAAACTTGTATTAGAGTTGAGACAAAGTGTTTTAGTTAGTTAGATTAGATGATACATAACATTCCACATAGGGGCCCACAGCATGACCTTGCCTGCCAGGCCAGCTGTCAGTTGTTTGTAAGTTAGGATTTTGACCTTGTTTAATGTGTCTTTAATTTGGCCAATGAAGACCCAACCTATGTTTCTTCCATTATTACTAATAACCATATTATAATGCTAAGGTAGAAATTGGAGTTCGTTTAACAGAACTGCTTGCAAAGATAATTAAAAGTTAATTAATATAAAGGACATAGAATAGAAGGAATTTATGGGAGTTAAGGTATTATCTCAGGATGGAATAGTCTGTTAGATTAAGAGGAGATAGTTTGGATAGTGGCTGGTTGAGCAGACAGCTCTAGTTGGGGCCTCTGATTTAATGGCCCAAGATTGTGCCTGGCACATGCATTGGCTGCACCAAGGAGGACAGGGCTGGATGAGACAAGAGGGATCCAGATGGATTGGCCTTCAAAACCGTATTAACAAGAGAGCATGTGTAATGGTTGTGAAGACCCCACCCCCCTTGAGGGAGGGTCTTCATCTGTACGTTTAGGCAAAGAACTCGACATGCCATTGGGCACCTTGTTTTAAGGGGTTAAATGGTCCTGTCCATATTCTACCTCAGGCCCTCCACTAAAAAGAGACCGTGGAGCGAGGGGCTCCCAAGAGTGAAATCGGTGGTCTAACACTCTTCAGAGGGTGGACCCATGCTGACCCTAGTGTAGCACTCTTGGGTAGTTCAGAAAGAGAGAGAGAGACACACGTGAGACAAGAAGGAGAATGAATAAGAGTTGTTCGTGCACGCCAGCCATCTGTCCGATCGGGTCCGGTACCAGCTGCTTGTCACGGTTATATGTTTTTGTTGTGTAACTAGTGTGTTATATTCCGTCCTAAACTCTGATTAAATACAATATACCCACCATACTGGTTTGCACTCGATCCTGATTATTTGAAAGACTAGAGATAAGTTAATCTCTACAAATCTAAATCCTTCATGATTTTAAACACCTCTATCAAATCTCCTCTCAGCTTTCTCTGCTCTAAGGAGAACAACCCCAGCTTCTCCAGTCTATCCATGTAACTGTAATCCCTCATCCATGGAACCATTCTAGTAAATCTCTTCTGTACCGCTCCAAAGTCTTTACGTCCTTCCTAAAGTTGAATTGGACACAATACTCCAGCTGGGGCCAAACTAGTGTTTTATATAGGTTTAGCATAACTTCCTGGCCTTTATACTCTATGCACCTCTATTTATAAAGCCCAGGATCCCATACACTTTATTAATTGCTTTGTTAACCTGTCTTGCCACCTTCAAAGATTTGTGCACAAACACCCCAGGTCTCTCTGTTCTTGTATCCCCTTTAAAATTGTACTATTTCGCTTGTATTGTCTCTCATTCTTCCTACCAAAATGTATCACCTCACACTTTTCTGTGTTGAATTTCATCCGCCGTGTGTCCACCCATTCCACCGTGTGTCCACCCATTCCATGTCCTCTTGAAGTCTATTACTACCTTCCTCATTGTTTACTACACTTCCAAGTTTTGTGTCATCTGCAAATTTCAAAATTGTGCCCTGTACAAGTCAAAGTCATTAATGCATATCAAAAACAGCAGTGGTCCTAGTACTGAACCCTGGGGAACTCCACTCTATACCTCCTTCCAGTCCGAAAGACTGCCATTCACCATAAATCTCTATTTTCTATCCCTTGGCCAATTTTGTATCCATGTTGCTACTGCCCCCTTTATCCCTTGAACATCAATTTTGCTAACAAGCCTATTATCTAGTCCTTTATCAAATGCCTTTTGAAGGTCTATATACACAACATCAACTGCAATGCCCTCATCCACCCTTTCTATTACCTCATGAAAAAACTCAATCAAGTTAGTCAAACACAATTTGCCCTTAACAAATCCGTGCTGGCTCTGCTTTATTAGTCCATGCTTGTCCAAGTGGCTGTTAATTTTCTCCCGGATTATTGTTTCTAAAAGCTTCCCCACCACCGACGTTAAACTGACTGGCCTGTAATTGCCAGGTTTATCCTTCTCCCCTTTTCTGAACAAGGGTGTAACATTTGCAATACTCCAGTCCTTTGGCACCACCCCTGTATCTAAGGAGGATTGGAAGATTGTAGCCAGCACCTCCACAATTTCTACCCTTACTTCCCTCAGCAACCTAGGATGCCTCCCAGCCGGACCAGGTGACTTATCCACTTTAAGTACTGCCAGCCTTTCTATCATTTCCTTTTTATCTATTTTTATCTCATCCAGTATCCTGTCAACCTCCTCATTTACCATAGCTTTGGCAAAGTCCTCTTCCTTGGTAAAGACTGATGCAAAGTACTCAGTACCTCAACCATGCCTTCTGCCTCTACCAATAGATCTCCATTTGGTCCCTAATCGGCCCCACCGCTCCTGTGACAACCCTTTTACTGTCCCATAGAAGACCTTTAGATTCCCTTTTATGTTAGCTGCCAATCTATTCTCATATTGTCTCTTTGCCCCTCTTTTATCCTTTTTTCACTTCTCCTCTGTACTTTTTATATTCAGCCTGATTCTCCCTTTTATTATCAAGCTGACATCTGTCATACGCCCCCTTTTTCTGCTTCATCCTACTCTCTAACTCCTTCATCATCCAGGGAGCCCTGGCTTTGGTTGCCCTCCATTTCCCCCTTGAGGAATGTACCTAGACCTGTACCCAAACCATGTCCTCTTTAAAGGCCGCCCATTTCTCCATTACATTTCTGCCTGCCAGTCTTTGACTCCAATTTACCCGAGCCAGATCTTTCCTCAATTCGCTAAAATTAGCCCTCCTCCAGTTAAGTATTTTTATTCTAGATTGCTTCTTATCCTTCTCCATAATCTAAACCTTATGATACTATGATCACTATTCCTGAGATGCTCCCCCACTGTGACATTCTCCACTTGACCCACTGCATTCCCCAGGACTAGATCCAGCACTGCCTCCTTCCTCGTTGGGCAGGAAACATACTGATCAAGAAAGTTCTCCTGAACACACTTCAGAAATTCCTCCCCCATGATCAATTCAGATCAGGAAACATCGAGAACAAAAAAAAACTGAATACTACTCACCCAGAACTTTAACATTCACAAACACTGCCTTTTCGCCTGCTGCGTTTACAAGTGTCAGTGAATATTTGCCAGAATCATCACGAGTACTATCAGGAATGACGAGGAAAGCCATTGTGTCAATTAAGTCTACTTGACCCCTTCTGACAACGTTGTCTATTCCCATTCTCCTCCAGGCAACTTTAGGTGCGGGTCGGCCTCTGATAGTGGCAAACAACCTGATAGGACATCCTGCTCTGACGGTTACAAGCTTTCTCAGGCTTGCATCTAAGTCAATCTCTGGTTGTTCTGAAAAAAATCCATTGTGTGTGTGAAATTATTTTGCTGTAAAGAAATATTATCACATAAACAAAATGTTTTACTTACATCACAAAGGGAAAAAAGGCAAAATGCAGTACATACCCAACACCTCCTTTGGGGATACTGCTTCTTTTAGTTCAGCAGGTTGACCAATTCCAACCTGGTTCTGTGCAGAAACCCTAAATTCATATTCTTCTTTCTCATTGAGGCTGGTCATAGTACATTGAGTATGAACAAGCTGAGCTGCAACATTACATTTCTTCCATCCTTCTTCAGGAGATTCGCTGACACCTTTTGGTCTCATTTCAACAACATAACCAGTGATGGGAGAACCACCGTCATACACTGGCTTGGTCCAGCCAAGAGAAATGGAGGTCTTTGTACTATCAATCACCTTTAGACCACTTGGAGGACCAGGAGGTTCTGCGCACAGAAAAAATAGGAAATGAATTAGGAGAATGCGGTGTGAGTGACAGCAAATTTAAAGAGTGAAAAAGGAACCAAAATATTCCTGTTTAGAAAATTCACAAAATGTTAAAAAAATAAATACCCATAGGATCCTTTGCTAATACTGGTCTTGAAGGTGCACTTGGGTCTCCTAATCCAACTTCATTTCCAGCTTTGACACGAAACTGGTATTCATATCCAGGAATCAGATTTGTAACCTTCATACGTCTCTCTGGGATTGGACTCTTGGTGACTGGTATCCATCTAACAGATCTTTTCTCTTTCTTCTCCAATATATATCCTGTGATTGATCTTCCACCATCATCTTCTGGTGCATTCCATACAACAGTCATTTCTTCCTTGCTAACTTTACTGATCTCTGGTGCATCTGGAGGGCCAGGTCTATTAAACTGTGTCTTAGCTACAATTGGCTTAGTTTCTGTTGGTGGACCTGTACCTATTTTGTTTTCTGCACGTACCCTGAAGATATATTCATTTCCTTCAATAAGACGAGTGACATTTGCATAATCAGAAATTATAGAAGTGGAATATACGGACCAGACCATTCGCTTACTTTCACATTTCTCCAGAGTATAGCTTTGAATTTCACAACCACCATCATCCGCTGGTGGGTCCCAGCTGACTCTACACCTATCACTTGCAATGCCAGAGACCTTTAGGCTTCTCACTTCACTTGGTACGTCCAAAACATTCACGGTAGCATAAGCTGTAAAGCTACCAGCTGGATTAGTTGCAGTGATTATATATTTGCCACTGTTTTCACGTTTAGCTTTAGTTACGATAAATCTGGATGCATCAGCAGTTGTTTCAATCTTAGCTCGAGGTGATCTGCTAAGATCAATTGCATCTTTGTCCTTTACCCAAACAACTTCTGGTTGAGGTTTGCCTCTTAGAGTAGCCTCAATTCTGATGGTTTCACCTGCTTTTACAGTTAGTATTCCAGTTAGCTTTAGATCCAAGACTGGTTTCTGCAATTCTTGCTTAACAATAATATAATCTGTCTTTACCCAGTTGCTTTCACCACCTTCATTCTTAGTTTGAACTCTAAACTGATAGCTCTGGTTCTCAATACATCTGTCAACCATGAAACTAGTCTCTTTAATAGCTCCTTTGTGTATTCTTTCCCATTCATCGGAGTCCTTTAACCTTCTTTCAACATGATATGACAGGTTAGGACTGCCACCATCATAATCGGGTCTCCTCCATTTAAGCAGAACAAATGTCTTTCCTATATCAGCAACATGAAGATTTTCAGGTTCTCCAGGCTTTTCAACAGGATCAATGGCTAAGATTGGTGTTTTGGTTTCAACAGTTGGACCTAGTCCAACTTTGTTTTCTGCACAAACGCGGAAGAAGTACTCCTGATTTGTTGTAATTTGAACCTTGACCAAGCGTTTAGTCAAATCAGATGAGATCACAGACCATCCTCTCTGGCTGGGTTGACGGTTTTCTGCTATGTAGTTAGTAATTTCTGAGCCTCCGTTATCTTCTGGATTTTCCCAGGAAAGCATACAGGAATCTTTAGTGACATAGCTTACCTTGATATTCTTACAAGGGCCAGGTCTATCAAGGACGTTGACGGTAACAGCAGCTTGGGCTTGTCCACTACTATTTTTAGCAACAACACTATATTTACCATGGTCAGCTCTGGTTGCTTCTTTAATCAAGAGCTGTATAACAGGGTAGTCGTTATTCATTTCTATACGTTTCTCAGCAGAAAGTACCTTGCCAGCTTTTGACCATGTAATTTCTGGATCCGGTCTGCCTTTAACACGCCCAGTTATGGTGATAGTTTGTCCCACACGAACTGAGACCAGATCACGGCAAACAATATCAAGTGCTAGCTCTGGAGGATGAAGAATGTCCTTTGTAATTACAGATTCTGGTAGTTCTCTTGGCTCACCTTCACCAACAACGTTGGCAGCCTTTATACGGAATCTGTATTCATTGCCTTCAATTAGACCAGGTACTCTAAAAGCACATTGTTTGATTAAGTCATCTTTATTAATTCTATTCCACGCCGTAGTAGCCGCTTTCTGACATTCTACAATATATCCTAAAATTGGGCTGCCTCCATCCTTGGTGGGCTTTGTCCAGACTAAGTCAACAGTTTCTCTAGACTTGTCTTTCAGTTTCGGATTGACGGGTGGTCCAGGTGGTCTGAAAGGACGCACTGCTGAGACTGCATCAGAGATTGGTGATGGGTTACTCAGACCAGCAATATTTTCAGCAAATATTCTGAATTCATACACATTTCCTTCATAAAGTCCAACAGTTCTCAGCTTTAGATCTAATACTGGTGTCTTATTCACCCGTATCCATTTACCAGTTGTTTCTCTGCGTTCCATAATGTAACCAATAACTGGGCTACCACCATCATACTTTGGTATGCCCCAAGAAACTGTTACTGCATTTTCTGTGATATCATAAACAGTTGGTTTAGTAGGTGGGCCTGGAACATCAAACATGTACTTGGCGACAGTTGGTTTAGACTCTAGTGGTTCACCAATGCCAATTTTGTTTTCAGCTCGAACACGCATAATGTATTCACATCCTTTTTGAAGACGTGGAATTTTAACTTGGGTGCTTGTGCCTCCAGAGCTAACAACAGCCCAGGTTTCTTTCTTAGTTTCTCGTTTCTCAACAATATAATTCATGACAGGACTTCCACCATCATCCTTAGGTGGACGCCAAGAGATAACCATGTGCTGTGGTGTCACTTCGAGGATATTGATTGGACCAATTGGAGGGTCAGGAACATCCAGGACTGTTAAGTGTAGAGCCACTGTCTTGCTACCAGCTGAATTGGAAACAGTAAGGATATATTCACCAGTATGTTTTCTGGTACAATCCTTAATAGTAAGCACCGTTGAGCAGTTGTCAGTATCAATTTTGTAATTGCCTTCTGATTTAAGTTCAGTAGTGTCAGTGACCCACTTCACTGAAGGAGGAGGAATACCTCTCATCAAAGCAGGAAGTCTGACTGTGCTGCCAGCCTTCACAACAAGACCTTCAATCAACTTTACATCTATATCCACCGAGGGTGACACTATAAAACAAAAGGATATATGAACCAATGAATGTCATGAAAATGTCACTGAAATACAGATTGAAAGCAACGGAAAACACAAAGCAATAATATGAGTCAATATAAATAACAAACCTAATTTCTCCTGGCACAGTATAGGCACTGTTGTATCTGGACGACCAAGCCCAGCTGCATTTTGAGCTTTAACACGGAACTTGTATGTCTTTCCTTGCTCTAAACCAGTTACGACACATTCTGGTATGCTAACAGTTTTGAATTTAATCCAGTCTTGTGTCCCTTCTTCCTGGTATTCAACTAAAAATCCTGTGATTTCAGAACCTCCATCACGATCTGGGTAATTCCAAAGAAGAGACACCTCTGTCTTGTCTACATCAACATGGTGTAAGTTCTTAGGAGGGCCAGGGGGAGCTATAAAAATAAGTTAATAACATGATAATTTAGCCTTTGTGGGTACAAACGTGTGAGCTTAAATAAGTGAAATTATTAATTTTAGTGAATAAGAACTTACATATTGGATCAGTTGCCTTTATCGGTTTTGTTGATTCAGTAAAGCTACTTCTACCGTATTGATTTTCAGCAGCCACACGGAACAAATACTGGGTGCCTTCCATTAAGTACCTAGCCATAATGCTGTGCTTTTTGGTTGTGGATGAGATAGGGATCCACTTAGGGGCTGCAACATCTCGTTTCTCAATTATATAGTTAGAGATGACAGCACCGCCATTGTCTTCTGGTTCCTTCCATGTCAGATAGCAGGAATCCTTTCTAACTTCACTAATATTCAAGTTTTGTGGTGGACCAGGTTTATCTGAAAATAAGTAACATATTCTTAATATTGTAATTACTGGAAAAAAGGCAAATAGATCAAGATTCAGTTAAAAACACGGATTGTTCCTACAATCCTTATGCGCCAGCCATATTACCTAATACAGCAACTGTACACACAGCATTCTTGCTTCCAGCTTCATTTTCAACAGTCAGTGAATAACATCCACTGTCACCTCTAACGGTATTACGGATTTCAAGCTTGCTGCTAACTGAAGTAATTTCAATATCAGCTTTCATTGGTACTTCCTTGTCATTCTTTTGCCATGTGACCTTTGGAAATGGTATTCCCTTTATAGTTGCACTGAGGTTTAAAGTAGTTCCTGCTTTTAGGTTTATATGTCGAGTCATGTTAGCGTCCACAAACAATTCAGGAGCCTCTGTAACGGGAATAAAAAGATTTTGAGTAAACAGAATCAACCACACAGAATAGGAATAATAGCAAAACTTTTCAACGTGGAATGATCCGCATGGTATTCCTATAAAACACTCACCAAGCCTGTCTTTTGCTTGAACTGGATCGCGGACGTAAGCCAGATCTGATTCGCCAGCTTGATTGACTGCCATAACCCGGAATTTATATGTATCACCTTCAGTAAGACCCGTCACCTTCAAATGAGTGTCAGGGCAGGAATCCGGTGTGTGATTAGCTTTCTTCCAGTCTTCGTCACCAACTTTCTGGTACTCCACTAAATAACCTAATATTTTGCCTCCTCCATCATGGCGCGGAGGTAGCCACGACAAATCAACAGTAGATTTAGTTTTGTCCACTGCTTCAGGATTAATAGGTGGGCTTGGTTTGACTGAATAAAAAGTTAAAAATATGGTCATCATAAATCTGACAAATACATCATAAAGTATTATTTCTAAGGAAAGAAAAATTGAATATAAGTTTTATATACCAATTGGATCCTTTGCAAAGATGGGCTTGGATGGCGGACTAGGATCACCAACTCCTATTTCATTTTCTGCCATAACACGGAATTCATATTCACAGCCTTCAAGGAGATCAGTTACTTTGAACTGAGTGTCTGGGTAAATTGGCTCCCTGGATACTCTTAACCAGCGTTTGGACATGGTTTCTTTCTTTTCCACAATATATTTAATGATAGGCTTGCCGCCATCACGTGGTCTATTCCAAACCACCACAACAGAATCCTTCGTAATATTCTTTATAACTGGTTGTTCTGGTGCTTCAGGAACCCCTTTAGAGAAAACAATAAAAACTGAATAAACAAAAAAAAAACCAAAGATTTCTCCCTGACATATACCCACTATTAATACATTGCAAACATGTTGATAAAATATGAGACAGAACATGTTTGTTGTGCGCAACACTTATAACTAAAGTGATTTTTTAATATTTAAAAAGTTAAATATTTAATATAATACTTAATACAAAACCAGAATGTTGTCTTACTTAGGTGAAACTAGTTAGGAGAAAATGCAAGATTTTTAATTTGCTATTTTGAGTATTTGCTTGTTTCTTGTGTCTTCTGCTTAATATACTGACTAGAAAATTATGAAGTCCAACACTTACTATAACGATCTTTGGCTTTAACTTCTTCTGAAAGCAAAGGATCACTGATTCCATACATGTTTTCGGCATAGATACGGATAATATACTCTCTTCCCTCAATTAATTTTGGAACCTTGCAAGTTGTGTTAGTAGTTGAAGAAGTAACCGGCATCCAGAGTTCTCGGTTTGCGTCTCTCTTATCAACAATATAATTAGTGATCATACTGCCTCCGTCATCAAGTGGCGGTTTCCAGGAAATAACCATGTGATCTCTGTGAACTTCATGGAACACAACTGGGCCAACTGGAGGTTGTGGACGATCTGAAAAAAGTAACGTTTTGTTTCAATCCTGTTTTCTAGCTCAATATTACAAGATTTTAAACTGAAAAGGTTAAAAAAATAACCAACTTACCAACAACGGTCACTTGACAGAGACCTTTTCGTACTCCTGTGCTGTTCTCCACAACTACACAGTATTTACCCGAGTCATCACGAATACCTTTCAGAATTCCCAGACAAAGTTTTGATGGAGTAGTGTTTATTTTTAGGCGATCAGTTTCTTCAACTGCAACATCATCCTTAAACCAAGAAAGTTTTGGTGCAGGTTTCCCTTTATATTTTCCCGTCAGGCTGAAAGATTCACCAACACGCACAACAAACTTGTCGCGGAAATCCAGCTCAAGTGTTGGTGGTTCTAAAGATAATATTACACTGTTATTGCCTTTCTGGAAAAAAAAACGATATTTCTTAAAACATTTTTGTAAGAAGTCTTACCAAGTTGATCTTTGCAAGTTATTGGTTTTGTACAGAACGATGGTTTCCCTTGGCCAACAGCATTCACTGCACTGACACGGTACTCATAAGTGTCACCTTCCTTTAAGCCACTATGTGTAGAAATCCGATCTAACAATTTCTCTGTAGTAACTTTGGTGAACTTATCTTTGCCAATAAGACGGCACTCAAGAATGTACATCGTAATATCCGAGCCACCATCGTATTTAGGAGGGTTCCATTTCAAGCTAACCGATTGCTTTGTGACTGCTGTTACTTCAAGCTCTTCAGGGCGTTCAGGGACAGCTGCAAGTTCGAAAAATGTATTAAGTTTAATGTATTCAGTGGTTAAAATTTATTTGTTTAATATGTAAAGATAGGAAAAACATGCAACTAGAACCATTACTTACATATTGGTTCTTTAACTATAGTTTCATGTGTTGTCTGCACCCATGGGCCCATGCCTATGATATTTTCAGCTGCAATTCTAAAGAAATAAGGACTTCCTTGAATCAGACTCTGAACGACAGCATTCTGTCTGGTAACTGTGTATGTGACAGGTGACCAGCCTCGACGGTCAGCTTCACGCTTTTCAATGATATAGTTGGTAACAGCAGAGCCACCATCATCTTCTGGAATGAACCAGACTAATTTGCAAGAATCATTCGTTAGGTTTTCACAGCGGAAAGGTTCGCCAACTGGCCCAGGAACATCTGCAATTAAAAAATTATTAATTTTACTTAAATACTTCAGAAAAATTGACTGCATTGTGCAAAAGCAGAAAGTAAAGATATTTACCTAAAACATCAACAATAACAGTCTTTCTTCTTTCGCCTCCTGCATTCTTAGCAATAAGATTGTACACCCCTTGATGCTTTCTCTGACATTTCTTAATAACAAGACCGGAGCTGATAACTGTAGTTTCAATTGTAGCTTCTTCTGGTATTGGGTTATCATCTTTTTTCCATGTGATCTCTGGAGGTGGTTTACCTGATACATATGCCAAGATACGAATCACACCACCAGCATGTACTACAATTCTGTCTCTCATGCTGGCATCCAAGTTAATGTCAGGAATGACTAGAATAAAAAACAATTATGTCAGATATTTACCATTGCCATAGTAATACTGAAGAAATGCAACAAAGGTCTTCATTTTTTTACCTGTTCTATCCTTGACTTCAACGGCATCAGAAACCTCTCCTGGATCACCAACTCCAGCAGCATTTACTGCCCTTACTCTAAATCTGTAGAAACTTCCTTCCTTCAGTCCTGGTACAACAAACTTTGTGCCTCTAACTTCTTTGTCTTTAACCTATGACGAAACACCATAAAAGGCAAACACGTTAGCCAAAACTGAACATTATAGATTCAATTTTCTTGACGTCAGCACCTGGGGAACACCTATTTCCCATGTATAAATGTCAGGAAAATGGGGGGTGGAGGCAGAAACCTATGATGCCAGATTTCTGCCCCTTTCACTGCCCTGGGATTTCTGGTGCTTCACCTGAAGAGTAGAATAAGGCCTGTGCTTACAATTGGTGCTGGCCAAGCGTTGTCATGGAAATGAAGTAGCAGGATGCATTTCCAGCTCTACAACATCATTTTCCTGTCATTGCTCTTCAAGAGGACCTAAATGCAGGGGCAGCCGGAGATGCTGGTGGTGGGCCTCGAGTCTGGGTCTTCTCATATAGGAGGGTCTGAGGGAGTCAGGTGACAAAGTGAAGGTGGCCCAAAATGGTGATAGACCTTTTTGTTGCAGGGTCCCTTCAGAACTTTGGACCTGGAGGCCTTGTAGCTGCTGTTCTCCAACAGTAGCCAGTAAGGACTGAGGTTAATGGTCAGTACTGCCACTGCAGGTCTGAGAGGCTCCAGCTGTGCTTTCGTTTTTACCCTCGTTTTAAAGCCATGCTAAGGGGCGAAGCAGTAACGAGGGTGCGACTGAGCCATTTTAATGATTTTGACCACCAAATTTGGGCACTCTGAGGCCTGGACAGGCAGACTGCCCTCCAGGTATGCTCTGCCGATCCAG
This sequence comes from Squalus acanthias, assembly GCA_030390025.1. Taxonomy (NCBI): domain Eukaryota; kingdom Metazoa; phylum Chordata; class Chondrichthyes; order Squaliformes; family Squalidae; genus Squalus; species Squalus acanthias. Next base: position 20,297,507 of record CM059427.1, on the reverse strand, counting down.
TGCCTGGCAAAGGCAGAGGGGCGGTACCAGGAAATCAGCCCCTATATGTAAAATATATAAAATCATTATTGATGCATTTACCTTCTCCCATTCTTCCTTTCCTTCCTCCTTAAATTCAACAAAATAGCCAGTAATTCTGGATCCACCATCTTTTGTTGGTGGAGCCCATTCAAGATCTACAGTTGACTTAGTCCAGTCTGTCACCTTAGGAAATGGAGGACCAGGTGGTGCTGTTAAAAAAAAAGGAAATATTCAGTACAAGCTATCAACACCATGTTGTTAATCTATGTGCATCATAAAGCATAGGTTTTCAAACTGGCATCTAGGGGGTTCACGAGGGAATGCGGTCATCAGATTTCTGTATTTGTTGACTTACTTGCATGTTGTTTCTGTTGCTAAATAGTAACAAAAAATATTGTTTGCAATATCGCATTGTTTTCCTTATGGATAGATGACATTGCCGGAAGTTAGGATAGCTGGTCCCTAGGAATGTGTAAATAGCTGCACCAGTGCGCCAATATACCTACCTATAGGATCTCTTGCTATTACTGGGTCAGAAGGCATGCTTGGGGGTCCAATGCCTGCTGCATTGATGGCGAACACACGGAATTGATAATCTGAGCCTTCAATAAGGCCAGTTACGTGATAGGAGACTCCAAGTGGCATAATCCTAATTGGATCACGATTTATTCTATTCCATCTCTTCCCAGTGGTCTCTTTACGCTCTAACCAGTAGCCAGTTACTGGAGAGCCGCCATCATATTCTGGCTCTTCCCAGTTGACTATCATACCATCGTGGGTCACACTACTTATAGTTGGTTTGTCGCAAGCTCCAGGTACAGCTGTAAAAAAATATACATTTTATTGGTATTTTCTGAATCTACAACAGAAGTTAACTTGAGTACAGTTCCAAAAACTATTGGACAACTCCAGCACAAAATTTAAATCACTTTTGTTAGTGAATGCAGAGAATTATAAAGCCTGTACAATTACTGGTACGTATTTTAACTTAAGTATTTTTTGTTAAACAATCAACAGTCTGAACTTAGAACTCAAGATAAACAATTTTGCTAGCCATTATTAAATATACAGAATTGAACTGTATTTATGGATGCATCTGTAAAGCTGGCAATATCAAAATATAGAATATCTGAAGGAAATGTATTTCAATACATACTAAACAGGTTTCTTGCTGTCTCTGGTTCACTGTCAAGAGGTTCACCGACACCATATTTATTCTGAGCCATGATGCGGAATACATATTCATGTCCTTCCAGTAACTTGGGTACTGTGCAAATACACTCTTTAACATCATTGGTAACCTGAATCCAAGTCTTCCTACTTGCTTCTCTCTTTTCAACAACATAGTTGGTGATCTTGGAGCCACCATCATCTTTTGGAGGTAGCCATGATAGGGTCATCTTCTCAGCACTAATTCCTTCAAACTTAATAGGACCAACTGGAGGACCAGGACGACCTAATTATTAGAACAAAGTCAAAAATATGAATATTCTCAAATACACTCGTTATAGTAAATGACAGGAATGGACTTATTATTGCATTACCAAAACTAGAAATTTAAAGAGATAAGTTATAAAAAAGATTACCAAGAACATTGAGTCTCATTTCCTTGGAAGCAGTTCCGAAATTGTTCGTAGCAGTGAGGGTATAAAGACCAGTGTCCTTTCGGAGAGACTGATGAACTAGTAGAGTGCAACCATCCTCAGTCACAATTTTGTTAACATGCTGATCATATTCTACTTTAGATTTTTCTTCTGGTTTCTGGGCAGGTGCTTTGTACCATGTCAAAGTTGGGAATGGTGTGCCCTTGATTTTAGCTACAATGCTGATGTCTGTATGTTGTTCTGCCTCTAAGAATTCTTTAAGGTCAATTGCAGGTGCACCTAGACATGGGAATATTTAGTACATTTTAGGTAGATTTAAATCTTGTGTTTTCTATATTTACATTGGTACATTATGGCATAATTGTGTCAGTACTTACATGTTTGATCTTTCACAATAATAGGTCCAACAGAGTTACATGGTTTACTAGTGCCAGCTTCATTAACAGCTTTTACACGGAATTCATACTCTCCACCCTCATTAAGATCTTCTACTGTAAACTTGGTTTCTTCCACATCACGTCTGTTGCACTGCTTCCAGGATTCCTTCTTTTGTCCAGTAGGATCCGAGGCAAGACATTCAATAATGTAATGTGTTACTGGAGCCCCTCCGTCTTTCTTTGGTGGCCTCCAAGTAAGCGAAACAGAATTCTTAGTAGCCAAAACAATTTTGAGTTTTGTTGGAGGCTCGGGGGGATCTGAAATGTAAAAGTGCATTCATCAAAAAAAAAATTGTTAACAAAAAGCAGAACCACTAAAATGAATTATACTGATATCTGAACTGGACTAGTATATGTTTCTAAAACTATAAACTTACGAATTGGATCTCTAGCCCTGGTCCTCTGAATGGTTTCTACTGGTGCACCAATGCCAAATCGGTTTTCTGCCCGGACACGGAAGAAGTACTCCTGCCCTTCAATAAGATCAGGCACAACATATGATGTGCCTGCACATGAAGCATTAGCTTTTACCCAAGCCTTTCCTTCTACAGTCTTTTTCTCCACAACGTAGCATTTAATTCTATCTCCACCATCATTGTCTGGGGGCTTCCATGAAAGTCTGCAGGTACTCCTTGTAATGTCACTTACTTTGAGATCTTTTGGTGGTCCTGGCATATCTGAAACACACAAAAGATATTTCATTTAATAATCACATTAAACTAATACAATTCATTCTATTTCAAATATACTTCAATAAAACAATTACATACCAAGAACATTTACTCTGACATGTACTGTCTTTTGTCCAGCCTTGTTCTTAGCAGTAATACTATATCGACCAGAATGGCTTCTGTTACATTCCGGAACAATCACAGCTGTCTTTGTTTCTTTACTTTCGACCTACAAAAGACAAAAAGATGAATAGAAGCATAGAAGCATAGAAGATAGGAGCAGAAGTAGGCCATTCGGCCCCTCGAGCCTGCTCCGCCATTTAATGAGACCATGGCTGATCATCCAAAGTCAGTACCCTGTCCCTGCTTTCTCCCCATATCCCTTGATCCCTTTAGCCTTAAGAAATATATCTATCTCCTTCTTGAATATATTTAATGAATTGGCCTCAACTGCCTTCTGTGGTAGAGAATTCCACAGGTTCACCACTCTCTGGGTGAAGAAATTCCTCCTCATCTCAGTCCTAAATGGCTTACCCCTTATCCTTAGACTGTGACCTCTGGTTCTGGACTCCCCCGCCATCGGGAACATCCTTCCTGCATTTAGTCTGTCTAATCCTGTTAGAATTTTATAAGTTTCAATGAGATCCCCTCTCATTCTTCGAAACTCTAGCGAATATAAGCCTAATCGACCCAATCTCTCTTCATACGTCATTCCTGCCATCCCAGGTATCAGTCTGGTGAATCTTCCTCAGATAAGGCGACCAAAACTGCACACAATACTCAAGGGGTGGTCTCACCAAGGCCTTGTACAACTGCAGCAAGACATCCTTGCTCCTGTACTCGAATCCTCTCGCTATGAAGGCCAACATACCATTTGCCTTCTTAACTGCCTGCTGCACCTGCATGCTTACCTTCAGCGACTGGTGCACAAGGACTCCCAGATCTCGTTGCACTTCCCCTTTTCCCAATCTATTGCCGTTCAGATAATAATCTGTCTTCCTGTTTTTGCCACCAAAGTGGATAACCTCGCATTTATCCACATTATACTGCATCTGCCATGCATCTGCCCAATCACCCAACCTGTCCAAATCATACTGGAGTTTCTCTGCATCCTCCTCACAGCACACACGCCCACCCAGCTTTGTGTTGTCTGCAAACTTAGAGATATTACATCTAGTTCCCTCGTCTAGATCATTAATATATATTGTGAATAGCTGGGGTCCTAGCACCGATCCCTGCGGTACCCCACTAGTCGCTGCCTGCCACTCGGAAAAAGACCCGTTTATTCCAACTCTTTGTTTCCTGTCTGCCAACCAGTTCTCTATCCAAATCAGTACCTTACCCCCAATCCCATGTGCTTTAACTTTGCACGCTAATCTCTTATGTGGGACCTTATCGAAAGCCTTCTGAAAGTCCAAATACACCACATCCACTGGTTCGCTCTTATCTATTCTACCAGTTACATCCTCAAAAAATTCCAGTAGATTAGTCAGGCATGATTTCCCTTTTGTAAATCCATGTTGACTTTGTCCGATCCTGTCACTGTTTTCCAAGTGCTCTGCTATTACATCTTTTATAATGGACTCTAGCATTTTGCACACTACCGACGTCAGGCTTACCGGTCTATAATTCCCCGTTTTTTCTCACCCACCTTTTTTAAATAGTGGGGTTACATTAGCTACCCTCCAATCCATGGGAACTGTTCCAGAGTCTATAGAATTTTGGAAGATGACCAGCAATGCATCTACTATTTCGTGGGCCACTTCCTTAAGTACCCTAGGATGTAGATTATCAGGCCCTGGGGATTTATCGACCTTCAATCCCGTCAATTTCTCTAACACCATTTCCCTACAAATACTGATTTCATTCAATTCCTCCCTCTCATTAGACCCTATGTTCCCCGACATCTCTGGGAGGTTATTTGTGTCCTCCTTTGTGAAGACAGAACCAAAGTATGTATTTAATTGGTCTGCCATTTCTTTGTTCCCCATTATAAATTCCCCTGATTCTGACTGCAAGGGACCTACGCTTGACTTCACCAATCTTTTTCTCTTCACATATCTATAGAAGCTTTTACAGTCAGTTTTTATGTTCCCTGCAAGCTTACTCTCTTATTCTATTTCCCCCCTCTTAATTAATCCCTTTGTCCTCTTTGCTGAATCCTAAACTGCTCCCAATCCTCAGGTTTGCTGCTTTTTCTGGCCAATTTATATGTCCTCTCCTTGGATCTTATGCTATCCCTAATTTCCCTTGTTAGCCACGGTTGAGTCACCTTTTTTGTTTTATTTTTATGCCAAACAGGGATGAACAAATTCTGTAGTTCATCCAAGCGATCTTTAAATGTTTGCCATTGCCTATCCACCGTCAACCCTTTAAGTAACGCTCCCCAATCCATCCTAGCTAACTCGCGCCTCATACAATAAATCAGTAACTAAAATGCAAATTCCATTTCTACATTCCAAAATTTCAAACATGATACTGTAAATGAATCATTAACCAAATTATTACCTGGGCCTCAGCTGGTAGATTATGTCCATCATCCTAAACAAAACAGTAAAATATCAAAGGTTACAAAATCTGTTTAATCTTTATTTTTTTTGAGAAGAAATCTGTGATTATTGATGATTGATTTGTTGTAGAGAAGATTTCATGTTCACCTTCCCCCAATTATTTTTGTCATGATGGCATACTGAATGGTGCCACATGTGATCTTCACCCAGAGCCTGCATGATGGTGCCATTTCATTTTGACCTGAAGCTGATCTAAACCAACTTCAAACAAGAAAATACCCAGCCAGATCAAAAAAGCAAGCCCAGCATGTCGGAGGCGATAGCTGGGAGGGGCCATAGTTTGTGAAAGATACCTATGATTTAAAGAAAGAAGACCACCCTTCTTTAATTAGACATCCTTCATATACTGTAGAGCCAATAGCACACTAAAACTAATACAGAATCCGGTGGGGCACTCCCCTGCTGAGGAGCTTTAACCATTTTTACGGGGAGCGGGAGGCAGGGAGTTGTTTTGTGTTTGGGAAACCCGGAAGAAAGGGTTTCCCTCAGGTCCAGCCGAATTTAACGGCAGAACCTGATTGACATTTTTTGTTTTTGTTTCCCGGCAGCAGCCAGCCAGATTGACAGGCTGGCAGGCCTTCAGCAGCAGGCCACGATGGGGAGCGTGGAGGAAGGAGGGAGGGAGGGATTGGAAAGGCTGGAGGGGGAGGGAGATCGGAAAGGCCAGGGTGAGTTCAGAAGGGCCAGGGGGAGATCAGAAAGACTGGGGGGGGGGGGGGGTCATCGAGGCTCGGGGTGGGTGGGGGGGGGGGGGGCATTATTACATTATCAGAATAATTTTTGCTTTTTCTGAATAGGCTTTCTGTAGTACCCTGGGGACAGGGGGAAGTAGAGGTAATGCACACAAAAACTTTAGTGTTCAGGAAAAGGAGAAGCTGTCCAATTACCTCTCCTGGAGTAGAAATAAGGGAATTGATCATTTTCTGCAAATGCACACAAGCCTATTGACGTCCAATGCCATACCTTGAAGATCCATACGAATCTTCTTTTCATGTCAATGAACTGTGAGGTGCCTTAGTGCACCCAGCTAGATGATGTTTTGAAGATACCCAGTAAATAATCAACATGGCACGGTAGCATTGTGTGCTGTTTATTGATGTAATAAAGATGTTACATTGGTACCCTCCATGCCCTCAAATTGCAGCTAGTTCATCCATTATGGGCTTATCAGAATGACTTTTGCAATATTGTTGATTTACTATTCTGCCTTGATCTAGTAACTAAATGCAGCGCCCCAATGCTTATAAATGCTAGTGGTTGATGTGCCACATGGACTGTTCCTTCATACTGTTGCTCTGTGCCCACTTCTCTTAAAGATGTGCTCCCCAGACTTAAACGGGGGTATTTGCAGGACAGCTAGATGCAGGAGAACACCCTTATAAGATATTGCTATTTTGATCCCAAAGTAGGAGATCCTGAACTTATTTGCTTAGATGGGGCATGGGAATATTGTAGGATGACTACTTACTGCGGAAATTGAAATAAAGAGTTTTCAACTGTGTATTAGAGAGCCCCCTACTACATCAGTGTGATATATTTCCTTTTCCCACACCAGCCATCCAGTGATCTCACTGGTCAGTGAGATTGCTAATTTAGGATCCGAGTCTTTTGCAAGCATAAGATCAAGTACCCACAAATAAACTTCTATTATGATAGATCCATCCAGGAAGGAGGTGGGGAGGTAATATCGCAGAGCACTGTGATCTGCTCTAAGAGTAAGAACACTCTCTATTGAACTAGGCAGAGATGCTCCTGAAAAATATCAGGTTCTGTTATGGGAACAAGTTGGGATTTTAGATGTTTAAATGTGAAGCCCAATTCCTGGAAGTGAGCACTTTTGAGCTGTCTGCCTGGCAGAGTACCAGCTAAGAACCTTGATTAACCAGTACACGTGGAGATGCTGCATCATTGTTGGTGCAGCAACTACTGAAAGGTACATGGTGAACACCTTGGGCATCAGTCAAGGGCTAAAGTAAAGCATACTGTCTGGATGAAATGACATAGGGTGACCATCTTGAGATTTTTTGTTTAGGGATTGGTTTAGTTTCCTAAGATTCCATATGCGGTGGAGTCCTAATTTCTTCGGCACACTTTAAATAATTGGAGTAATATCCCTTATTTTCTGCTAATTGTGAATGCATTTAATCATCTCTGATATCAGAAATATTTGAAAATTAGAGGGGGGGGGAAATTGAGTGGAATTAATTGGAAGAAAAAACAAGCAGGCTGCATCATGCATATGTGATCTTCCCCATCAGACTTACCTTTCTGCCCTCTGCCCAAATGATACTTTACACTGTGGTGGTACAGATTGAAATCTACCCCTGGTCATAGAGCAGCCAAGGTTTTATACAAACTGTGGCAAGTTCTTCACACTTTGATAGGGATTAAGTGGACAAAACATTTCACAGGGAGGTATCAAGTAGGTAGAGAGGATCAGCTGAGAGCAGCTCTTTCCATCCCCAACAGCCTTAAAAGTACAAGCCATATGAAACAAAAGTCCAAATCAGCTACACCAGCCTCAGCAACAAAAGGCAACTAATTTATATTATCAGGAAACAGCAAACAAAATGTATATAATCTCTTGATTGTCAGGGTATGTTGTTCAGTCTTATCACAGCTGGCAAATGAACTTCACTATAGTAACTCCCTAGAGCACAAACTGAGAAAGTGTGGTCATTCTCAATTCCACATGCCCAATTGAATTGGAATGGCTTTGAGGATTCCTTCCTGGGGACAGAGGTGTGACTATACATACCTACATATAATTAAAATATTTCATACCTTTATCACTGTCTTAGCTTGTCCTTCAAACTCCCAATTAATCTTTGGAAAAGGACGGCCTGTTACAATCGCTGGAATTCTCAAAGGTGCACCGGCACGGCAATTGAGGAAATCTTGTGCACCAAGTTCCAATGTAATATCTGGTTCCTCTGTAAATTATGAAGAAAAATATGTTGGTTATAACCTGTAAGAAGTATGTTCTAATACTCTAAAGTATTAAATCTAGAGGTACTGACCTAGAATTTCCTTCATAATTATATCTGAAGTTGATAAACTTGGTTCAGATTCTCCTGCAGCATTAACAGCTTTAACCCGGAACCTGTACTTCTTGAGTGCTTGTAAGTTGGGCACCACATATTCACAGTTAGGAACCAGTTTATCTGGCTCTGACGCTCTTGTCCAATCAGGTGAGCCCTCTTCCTGCATCTCAACAATATAACCTTGGATTGGGCTATGACCATCTTTTTCTGGGCGTTTCCATGCAAGTGATATTGTATTCTTAGCTTTGTCAGTGACTGCAGGACAGGATGGAGCACCTGGTGGATCTTGGGGGGGAAAAAAGAACAACTTTTCATACTTATGTTGATTTCCCCCATTTTTGCAGTATGTTTAAATATGTCTCAATACTATTGGTTTGCTTTAAGAGTAATAAAAATAAAATATATTTTACAATGTTATACTTATCTTGCTTACATTAATTCAAGTATTACTGTCACATTTATGATTGTATGTGGATTATTTTAGGAAAGTTTTATCTTAATAAAAGTTTTAATCAACTATTGTGTCTTCAACGAAGAAGCAGAAATGTATAACTGATATCTATGGATTTACTGAAACTTACTTATAGGATCAGCTGCCAAAACAGGATCAGAAGGTTCACTAGGAGGTCCAACTCCAGCAGCATTTACAGCCATGGCTCTGAACTGATACTCAACACCTTCTATCAAGCGGAGGACAGTGAAGTTTAGGCCTTTTACAGCTGGCTTTGTCAGTGGAGCTCTGTTGATGCGTGACCAATACACACCACCCACTTCTCTCTTCTCTATATAGTAACCTGTGATTGTAGCACCACCATTGTCCAATGGAGGGTCCCAAGATACAAGCATAGAAGACCTTGAAACATCAGACACTATTGGTTTACTTGGTGGTCCTGGGAGGCCGAATGGGTCTTTGATTGTCACTTTTTCAGACATACAGCCATCGCTAATTCCATACTTGTTCTCTGCTCTAACTCTAAATTGATATTCTCCATCAGTTGTCAGTTTCCATACCTAAAAAGAAGAAAACATTGGTTACACAATTTTCTAAACTGTAGTAAGAAGCTGTTGAAAACATAAACCTAATGCAATAATATTAAAAGGAAACATTACGCCATATCGTCTTTCAATAATAAAGTTTGTGATCTCCTCCCATTCAGATTTCTTCTTGCTTGCATCACGCTTGTCAACAATATAGTTAGTTATTTCACTGCCACCATTGTCCTCAGGGGCATCCCAAGTCAGATAGCAGGATTCAGCTTTGATATCAGAAACGTTAAGGTTTCTTGGTGGTGAAGGTTTATCTGAAGTTAAAAAATTGCAAATTAAGTCAATATTTAAACAAAAGAGTCACTTTTTGCAAATTTATTATACAAGCCTCATAACATTTTCTCAAATTCTTTGTTGTAATTGTTTTGTTTTCTCACCTAGAATATTAACATTCACAGACTGGGAGGCTGATCCTAGGCGGTTTGAAACAGTAATAGTGTAAGTATCTGTGTCCTTTCTAACAGTTGCAGGAATACTAAACTTCGTCATTGCATTAGTCCTTGATACTACTTCAGTATCTATCTTCTGTCGGTCAGTTGAGTTTTCCACAACAGTCTCTCCTTTACTCCACTGAATTTTGGGAAAAGGGAGGCCTTCCACCTCAGCTGGAATTTCAATTGGTTCACCAACTTTAACAGCTATAACATCTTTCTTAATTCTCAGCAGCAGTTTCACAGTTGGAGGCACTGTTAGGAAAATAAGCAAATCAAACAAGAACAAAAATGTTAAAGAAAAACATGGAAATTTGAAAAAATTGTACTTATATTTTCAACATGTTAGTTACAGGTCAATAGCACAGGACATAACTACTGACTGCATGTACCTTCATCATCTTGTACTATTACATTAATAGTAATTGATGGTTCACTTTCTCCAATTTCATTGACAGCTCTGACACGGAAGTCATGCATGTGTAGGTCTTGTAGATCCTCAACCACAAAAGTTGTATCTGGACAAACCTGTTTGTTAACTCTCTCAAATTCAGGCTGGTCATGTCTTTTCTTTTCAACAATGTATCCTAAAATGGGACGACCACCATCATTTCGTGGAGGTTTCCACTTAAGTGTGACTGTTGACTTTGTTCTCTCTGTATATGTAAACTTCTCAGGCGAAGTTGGTGGACCTACAATTAAAATACATTTTCAATTCAAACATGTAATATATATGAACAGAAATGATTTAATTCCCCTGTTTTCCTTATAGCTTACCTAGGGGATCAACTGCAGCTATAGGTCCAAGTTCAACAGAAGGACCACAGCCAAACTTATTTTGAGCACAAATACGGAACATGTATTCCTGTCCTTCAAGAAGACCAACAATGTCACATTTGGATTTTTCTGTCTCCATTGGTTGTCTCCAGGAATGCATTTTAGCATCCTTTTTCTCAACAACATAGCCAATGATATCACTACCACCATCATCTGTGGGTTCAGACCAGTTAAGTAATATCATCTTTCTTGTAACAACTACAGGCTTTAGATCCAGTATAGGGCCGGGCACATCTGAAAGAAAAGGTCGCACATACCATTTAGATTTAACCAAGATATTGATGTAGAACACCAACCTATTTTACTTTTGTTTCTTTAGTATGTGTCTTACCTACGATATCCACTCGGGTCCATGCAGATTTGGAGCCGCTGCTATTTGTACCAGTGACTATGTATCTGCCAAAATCGCTTCTTTGTGAATTCTTTATAATTAACTCTGTCTTAGTACCAACTGTTTCGATAACTACATGATTTTCATCAAGTTTTCCTTCTTCCTTGATCCATTTAATTTCTGGAGTTGGTCGGCCTGTTACAGTGGCAGGAAGTCTAATGGTTTCTCCAGCTTGTTTTAGAATACCTGCACATACACTGACATCAAGTTCTACTACTGGAGGCTCTGTAAAACAAGATGTGTTTCAATAAAAACAGAAAGAAAATCAAAAAATATAAACCTATTACGAAGTAATTGCATAATTCTTAATACCTTTTGGCTCCCTTACGGTTACAGCTTGTGTCTGACCAGGAGCTCCTTCTCCAGCATTATTGACTGCCACCACACGAATTATATAATCTGCATCTTCTCTAACCCCAAAGACTGTGAACTTGCAGTCTTTAGCTAGTCTTTCTGTGCAGCGTGACCATTCCTTTGATCTTATAAGTTGCTTGTCAACATGATAACCTATGATGTCACCACCACCATCGTAGATGGGAGGATCCCACTCTACATCTATTGATGTTGCAGATGTGTCATGGATTCTTGGTATTGGTGGCCCAGGTGGCACTTAAACAGGAAAAAAAAACAATATTAATTGTAAAATGAATAAGAGGTGCATACAATTTTTGTGCTTTTTAGTTTAGCAGCTACTGTTAAGCCAGTACTTACAAATTGGGTCTCGTGCTGTCTTGGGTTCCGAAGGTAAGCTGAATTTTCCAGGGCCAGCTGCATTTTCTGCACAGACTCTGAATATATATGTTAATCCCTCCATGAGGCCTTCAACCCGTGTTTCTAGAGCATTTAGTGAGTTTCTATTAACTCGAGTCCAGTGCGTGCTGTTAATTTCCTTTCTTTCAATCCAGTAGCCTAAAATAGGGCTACCGTTGTCTTTTGGTTCTTTCCATGTAACAACCATACTATTGCTAGTAACATCCTCCACTTCAGGTTTATCAGGTGCGTCAGGAGGATCTAAATCAGGAATGACGAGGATAAGTAAATTGCAATACTGGTAACAACAAACCAATATCAAATAACATTGTTAGAAAAAGTTGGAAGCTACGTTATATCACTGAGGTAATTCGATAAACAATGTTGGTGACAAATAAAATCGTAACGCAACATTTAAGTGGTGTATGATGATGATTTTGAGAAAGAAAAGTAAAAGCTTACCAAATGGATTTTTGGCAGTGAGTGGCTGTGAGACACATGATGGCCCAGGACCAAATTTATTTTCTGCTGCCACACGGAAAAGGTATTCTTTTCCTTCAATAAGTTTAGTCACATGATATTTGCAATGTCTAAGAGTTGTTGTTACAGTAATCCAGCTGATTTCAGCTTTGGAATTATCTTTCTTCTCCAAGATATAGTTCAGAATCTCACTACCACCATTGTCTAAAGGAGGATCCCACTTACAGATGACAGAATCTTTTCTGACTTCCTCAAATATGAAGTTGATAGGTGGGCCAGGTGTGTCTGGAATGCCGAATAAAAATTCATAAATTATGTTAATAGTAACAACTGTAAATATTTGTATTTTAGCAGCTTCTTATAAAAATATTATTGTAACATCTAGGAAAGAATCTTACCTAGGACAGCTACTTCACAACTGGCACGGGCAACACCATGATCATTTTCTACTTTGATGGTAAATTTTCCATAGTCTCTTCTGATGGAATCCCGAACCATAATTTCGGACTCTCCTGCTCTGCTGTTGTCAACAGTTAAACGTTCTGGTAAACTGAGATAGAAAGGCTCATCCACTACAACTTCCTTCTTCCGAACTGGTACTATTTTTACTACTCTCTTTTTGATTTCTTCAGGTCTGATTACTTCATCGTTTTGAAGCCATGTCACAGTTGGATAAGGAGAACCAGAAATACGGGCTAGAAGAGCAATCTCATCACCCCTTCTGACATTTAATCCATGCTGAAGGTTTCCACTGAGGTAGACCTTTGGTGGGTCTGTACAGAAAAGCAGAGTAATTGTAAATAAAACTTATTTATTATTACTGAACTGTTCAACCTTGAAATTGTTGTAAATTGTTTCCTCAGCTGGTAATTTATAAAAATGAAGGAATCAAGTTTTGACCCGTTTAATAATTTTTCTGAGTTTCACATGAAAAAGAATACTCACCAACTGGGTCTAAAGCTTTGACTCCTGGAGTTATTCTTGAAGGATCACTAACTCCAGCAATATTCTCAGCACGTGCACGGAACTGGTATTCAGTTCCTTCCTCAAGATTCTTTACAGTATAAGACAGAACAGGAACCAAGTATTCATTGCATCTCTCCCATTTGTCACTTCCTTTAGCTATCTTTTCTATGATATAGCCCATGATCTTACAGCCACCATCATAAAGAGGTGGTTTCCATGTGAGTGTTGCTGATTTTGACGTTGGATCCTGGACCTCAAGATCAATTGGCGGATCAGGACGTTCTGAAGGAAAATTAAAAACATATTTAATAGTATTCCAAATATTACAATGATTACATGCTAAGTAGATATATATAATTTGGTGATATTTTTTTCCCGAAATACTTACGCTTTTGATCCTCTGCGATAACTGGGTTGCGAAGCTCAGTGTATTCACCACTACCAATTTTGTTAACAGCCTTTACACGGAAATAGTATTCACTATTTGGAATAAGATCTTTTACTGGCCAGCTCAGTTTATTCTCACCAGACATTACTGGTGTATATGTTCTTCTACCAGACTCCCGACGTTGAAGAACATAATGCAGAATTGGGCTGCCGCCATCATAGTCTGGAGGATCCCAGGTTATCTTGCAAGAACTTTTGGTGACGTCACTTGCTCTGATATCTTTACACTGACCAGGCAATCCTTAATTAAAACAAACAAAAGCATATTATTTCAAACTGAAAATAAACTATTTTTTCAGACAAGAAATTAATTACATTAAAGAAATCCCCCTTCATTTCATTTCAGATTATTACCTATGACTTTAACATTAATGGTGCCTGTCGTTGAACCCAGTTTGTTCTCCAAAGTAATAGTGTAGACACCAGCATCAGCATGAACACTGTTGGTAATCTCAAGGGATGCACTGGCATAATCACTCTTCATAGTCACTCTGTCATCTGCTTTCAGTTCCTTTCCATTCTTATACCATGAAACAGTTGGTACTGGTACAGCTCTAAAGGGTACACCGATTTTCAATTTCTCACCCTCCACAACAATTATATCTTGAGTCTCTAGTTCGATACTTGGGTTACCTATTAAAATAAATATATTTTTTTTAAGTAATATGCAAAATGTAATACTATTAATAGCAGAACTACAATTTCAGATTGAGAAAGGTAATATTTCAAAAGAAAGCTGTTCTTACAGTCAGAATCCTTTGCCACAACATTTTCTGAAATTTCTGATGGATCACTTGCTCCAATGGCATTAACAGCCCTGACTCTCAGGAGATACTCCTTATCGGGGATAATGCCTTCTTCTGCTTTATATTTCAGTTCCTTTACTGGGCGAGAATTAATTCTCATCCACTTCTCTGTTCCTGCTTCACAAATTTCAATATGATAGCCAATAATAGGGCTACCACCATTTTTATCTGGTGGTTTCCATTCAATAGAAATGTGATCTCTGTTTGCATCTGTCACGTGTAATTCAAGAGGAGGAGATGGAGGACCTAGGCACAAACAATATCATATTCAATATTATATGCTATTTGTTTTCTAAAGGGAATTCACATTATTACATTTTTAATTTCAGTTTCTACTCACTAGTTGGATCTTCAATTGTAAGCATATCAGTTGGTTCACTTGGATGCCCACAGCCAGCTTCATTTTCAGCACGGACTTGGAATTGTACATCAGTGCCCTCAATTACATCAGTGACTCTATAATTGCATTCTGGTCCTGCAGTCTTGCCAGCTTTAACCCAGCGAGTTCCTAATTTCTCTTTCTTTTCAATTACATACCTATGTAAACATTCAGTATCATGCATTAGTAAATATATATAGTAACATTATAAAAAAACATCCACTGTGATGGTAAGAAAGTGCACTAAATAAAAAAAAAGACTAAAATGACCTCTGTATTGGTCTTCCACCATCATTTTTGGGAGCCTCCCATTTCAGTTCAACATGTCTCTTGGTTACATCAACGACTGTAAGAGCATAAGGTGGTCCAGGAGTTGCTGGAGAGAAATCAAAATATATATGTAAGATAAAAAGAATCCAAAGAAGCAAATAATTATACACTGGGACTAGAGACACAACAATATCCACAAAAGAACTTACTGAAGGTATCTTTAGCAAGTACTGAGTCTTCCAGTTCACAGTATTCACTCTGTCCAACTGCGTTTTCTGCAGCAACCCGAAATACATACAGTGAACCTTCTGAAAGAGGTGTAACTGTGGACTTGGTGTCTTTTATTGTTGTGTCAACAGTCTGCCAGCCCTTTCGTCTTACATCTCTTTTTTCCACAATATAGTTTGTAATTGGAGAGCCACCATCCTTTTCTGGTGGTGTCCATTTAAGATCAGCAGCATTCTTTGTGATATTAACAACTTCAAGCCAACGTGGAGGTGAAGGAGGATCTGTGGGGAAGAAAACAATTCTCATATTTAAAAACTTACGACTTTTGGCATTGATTGTGATAATTTAAATTTGCTAAGTAACACATGTGGTGTATAAGTTGAGTGTAACTTACTCAATCTCTCCTTGCACAGCACAGGATCACTGGGTTCACTCGGTTCACTTTCACCAGCTTTATTAACAGCTTTAATGCGGAATGAGTATTCTTGTTTTTCCATAAGCCCTTTGAGGAAGTATTCAGTCGTAGGAATGCCTTCAGCCACTCTAACCCAGTCCTCTGTTCCACTCTTCAGCAACTCAACAACATAAGACTCAATCTTTGCCCCTCCATCATGTTCTGGTTTATTCCAATTTAAGAAAGCTGAAGTCTTCCTGACATCTTTAACATTAGGCTTTCCAGGAGGCCATGGTGGGTCTATAAATTAATTTACATTAAAATATTGGTCAATTCTTAGGTAAACACAATATGGTCAATTCTGTGAGGCTTTGCAGCACAGATGGTGCCTTGCACACAGCCAGCAGATATTGGAAAATTGCAGGTGAGGTTTTCTGATATTTGCTGGCTGCATGTAAGATCCTACTGGTGGTGCAGGGTCGTGGAAAATTTACCTTAATATATAAACTGTTACGAAATTTCATTTGATAAGACAATTGTACACATACCGATAGGATCCTTGGCCATAATTGGGTCTGTTTCGTTGCTAGGTTTGCCAGTACCAGCTAGATTCTCTGCCATAACACGGAACTTGTACTTCTTCTTTGGAGTAAGTCCTTTCACTCTGTTGGTTGCAAAACATGTATGTGCACATATTCATTTTTATGCAATGCATCTTTCTAATTTTTTTGTGTCTGTAGTGACCACAATGACAGGATCATTTTTGTACTTGCTGATTGATTTACTGCTTGTAGCTATCAGCAATCACATCGCCCCGCAATCCTCGGCAGACCACCGCCCCCACCTTGCTCCTCCGGCCACCACCCGGCCCCTGATGATCCTTGCACCCCCGCCCCCGATGATCCTTGCACCCCGCCCCCGATGATCCTTGCACCCCGCCCCCGATGACCCTTGCACCCCGCCCCCGATGATCCTTGCACCCCGCCCCGATGATCCTTGCACCCCGCCCCCGATGATCCTTGCACCCCGCCCCCGATGATCCTTGTACCCCGCCCCTGATGATCCTTGCACCCCGCCCCCGATGGTCCTTGTACTCCGCCCCCGATGATCCTTGCACCCCGCCCCCGATGATCCTTGCACCCGGCCCCTGATGATCCTTGCACCCGGCCCCCGATGATACTTGCACCCCCGCACCCGATGATCCTTGCACCCGGCCCCCGATGATACTTGCACCCGGCCCCCGATGATCCTTGCACCCCGCCCCCGATGATCCTTGAATCCGTCCCCCGATGATCCTTGCACCCCGCCCCCGATGGTCCTTGTACTCTGCCCCCGATGGTCCTTGTACTCTGCCCCCGATGATCCTTGTACCCCGCCCCTGATGATCCTTGCACCCCGCCCCCGATGGTCCTTGTACTCCGCCCCCGATGATCCTTGTACCCCGCCCCCGATGGTCCTTGTACCCCGCCCCCGATGGTCCTTGCACCCCGCCCCCGATGATCCTTGCACCCCCCGATTCTTAGCAACACCCCCTACCACCCGTCCCCCTGAGTTCCTCCAGCCGACACTGGCCCCCCCCGCAATCCCTCCTTCCCTCCTCTGTGCGGCCTAGTGCCACAGGCCTATCCATCCATGGTAATGAGGCCCGGCTGTTAAGATTGGGCCCGGGTCCCTGGATTCCCCAGGTGTGCCACCCACTTCAAGGCTTGTATGCATCGTACCCACCCTGCCCTTTAAAATAAGGACCATAGATACATCAATGAGTGTGTATCAGAGTGGCGAGAGAGAGTTTAGAGTATGAAACAAGCAAAAGACCATTACAGGAAGCGAGTGTTTTTTAAAGTTTCGCCCATGAGGAATGCCAAGGGAGATCAACTAATTCTAAACAAATCATGATTAAGGATGTCAGAGTTATCCTGACTTATTGCAGAGCTTTTCAAAATTTGGTCATGTATAAATTATCATTGTCATAAATACCTGAAACTTGTGTCTTTGACAGGTATCTTGTTGCATCTAATCCATTTATCAGTGTCTGGATCAAATCTTTCAATAAAATATCCAACGATAGGGCTGCCACCATCTTCATCTGGTTCATACCATGTCAATGTCAGTGAATCCTTAGCAATGTCTGAACCTTGCAGACGTGTTGGAGGACCAGGTGGATCTAATATACAATCATATTTCCATGGTTTTTAAAAATCTAAATGGCATATTATGTACAAATTATGCAACAAATGTTACAATTATAACATACTAAATCATATTTTTCCTTACCAAAAGCATATTTAGCTATAATTGGAGCATGCTGAGATGGCTCTCCAATACCATACATGTTTTCAGCACTAACTCTGAATGTATATTCTTTCAATGCTGTAAGATTTGTTGCTTTGAATTTTGTTTCTTTGATAGTAGATGAGAGTTTGTTCCATATTTCACTAGTTCCAGCCTTACATTCCACGATATAATTTGTAATACGTGAACCACCGTCATCTCTCGGTGGATTCCATGTCAAGCTGCAGGTCTCATTTGTAATATCAGTGATATCAAATGCAGCTGGTGGTCCAGGTTTGTCTGTAAACAAAAGAAATGGTCAGCACTTGTCTGAGACAATTTATTTATCTCAAGATTATATATAAGTTTATAAATAGCATTTTAACATTTGAACTACCTAGAATATTGACTTCAACAACAGCAGTGGCACGACCACTGGTGTTTACTGCTTCAATAATGTAGGTGCCAGTGTCACTCCTTGTGGTATCTAAGATTGTCACAGTGGAATGATTGGGTTTTGTGTCAATAGTTAGTCTGTCGTTAGGCTTCAGTAGGTATTCAGCTTTGGTCCAAGTAATTCTCGGATCAGGTTTGCCAGAGATAAAAGCTGGAAGCTCAACCTTTGTTCCAGCCCTCACAGTAATGCCAGCCAGCAGTTTAACATCAAGACGAATCTCTGGAGCCTCTGTTGTAAAACAAAGAAAATATGTTATTAATTTAGTCCAAAAATTATGTATTTTAAAAGGAAATTATAGGTTAGATTCAGTAAAGCCATGCTCCCACTATGGAGCCTCACTCGACGGATTGTCGACACGAGAATCAGACGTGGAAAACTGCACGCCTGATTCGTGTCCTTTCCAAGTTCCCAATCACCAATATGAATGAATTGGGAAATTAGGAGTATCAGTAAGGCTCTGTGCTAGTTGCATAACCTCACTAAATTTATCAATATATCTCAGCTGTAACATTATTAATTTCAGTAGGTTACTGAGTAACACAGTCAACTATTCTTCCTCACATAATATATTCTATCTTCTTCCAGAGTAATTGAACTAGCAACAGTGACAATATTTAATACAATGTGGATATTTGTGAGATAAATCTGTCTGCATTTATTAATAGGATTGAAATGTATTAATAAAGCTTGGGCTTAGTAAAATGATGAGTTTTGGAAAAATGCTTTTATATTAGTTAGTAACAATGTACCTTTTGGATCGATTGCTTGTATATCATCTGTGGGTTTACTTGGTTTGCTGGCACCTTGTCTGTTCAAAGCTTTAACACGGTATGAATACCATTCCCCTTCTTCCAGGTCAGTCACTTCCATCCTATTTAACATAATAACCAGTTTTAGCAATTCTTTTGTATTATTTAAAACATAGTAAACATTAGGAAATTAGATATATAAACTTACTTTAATTCATTAACTGGCTCTCCACATATCTCCCACTTTTCAGCAGTGCGTTGACACTTTTCTACTAAATATCCTTTAATTCTTGTGCCTCCATCATATTTTGGTGGTTCCCATGTAAGGAAGATTCCTTTGGCAGATGGATTCCTCCATCTGACATTTTCTGGTGGATCTGGAACAGCTGTAAAGTACAGAATTACAAATTAAAATCTTCAGTTCAAAAGTTTCATAAGAACTAATTAAACATACTTGAGCCTAATTTTCATCTTCAGGTCTAAGTCAGTTTATAACTGGTGCTAGTATGGCTTAAACAGTCAAATGGAGACAGCATTCAATTCTCTGAATAATGATTTACTGAAATTTATAGGGATTGGAATGATTAAAGGGGCGAGTCACAATAAGGGAGATAAAGACCAGGATTGTCCTCACAGTGTCAGTGTTCTGGTGGGGTGTGATTTCCGTTCCATCCATCATCACTATCAGAACCCCGATCCAATTTCTTGAGTCAGGGTATGGCAGGCCCATGGCGGAATTTCCAATGCAGTACGAGAGACTGTTAAAAGGCCAGAAGCACCTCGAGGATCAGAACATTGGCATCCTGGTAGGCCTCAGCAGAGACTGAGACCCACACACGAAGGTAAGTGGGGACCAAAATGGAAGGAGAGGAGTCTGCTAGACGGCCCTCTTCCTGCACTGAGGAACCCGGGGTTGTTGCTGGTACCTTCCCCATAGTGGTCCCGGAAAGTGACAGTAACTGAGATGGACTAGAGGGAAATCAACGGGGGACTCAGGTGCTTCCTTCTACCTCCATTTACATGGAAACAGGAAAGGAAAGTCCAGTAGCAGTCTTTACAAGGGCAATGGGGAGGTACATTCTGCGTGGGCAGTGAGGCAGCAGTAGGCTTCAACACCTGTACTTCCCGATTTGAGTGGGATCACAAAGGAGAACCCTGGTCAAAAAAGCTGAAAGCTTTTACAGAGCCTCAAAAGAGTGTAAACTTGTTAGCAGCCTTTGCCAAGGCTGAAGGAACAGGGGACGAAAAAGTGATCGACAAATAAAGGGAAAGGGAGCCTCAGGTGCAATTTTGTGTCTGCAGGAAAGTGAAGGCACAGCCCAGCGCTCAATCCCTTGTTTGATGGTTGCTGAAGTCAAGGTGGCACTACATGAGGTGCTCGTGAAGAGGGTGGTCCGCTGTACCAATCCATGATACCATTCCAATAGATCTAAACTGCAGCATGCCTGCAAGGAGATACAGCCAAGTTTCACCTGACCATTACTGTTCCTGCATGTGCCAGTACTATGCTGCAGGTGTCCTTGCAGCAGATGGAACAGCTCTGCATTTGCCTCTCTACTGACTTAATGCTGAGAATACAGGTACGCATGTCATTCCCAGGTATGGTGTCAGGGTCTGTAGAAATGATTGGTAGCCTCAGCATAGAGGATCTCTTTTGGGCAAACCTTTTGGTGCCTGTAATGGGAGTGAGAGCAAAAATACTGGCACAAACGTTCAAGTGCCAGATGAAAAAGAAACATAAGAAAAATTACAAGTAAGGCTCAGAAAAGGACAGAATACACTTTAAAGTCTGTGAGCCTTTTAAAAGCCCTCCCACTTGAAGGTCTGTCCTGAGTTAACCTTCCTGCCTGGTTTCCTGTGGACTTGGCATCCAGCACACCCATAGGCCAGGAACATGGAGTGGTGCCCTTCCTCTTCCCCTTTTAAATACTTAATGAATTGGGCACAGATGAAGCATACCAGCCACTAAAAATAGCTCTGTTCCCTTCTCTTTCCATCTACTTTTAGAAACAGTTTCTCTTCATAGGTATATACTTTTGAAACTACAAATAAGTATTCTCAATATGCAAGATACAAATATTCAATAGATCTAATGCTACTTAAAGATTCACTTGCTGTGCAAATACATTGAAACATAATAATATGAAGTCTCATACAGTTTTGGTGTCCATACTTAAGAAAAGACATACTTGCTCTAGAGGCAGTACAAAGAAGGTTCACTCGGTTAATCCGGGGATGAGGGGGTGGACATACGAGGAGAGGTTGAGTAGATTGGGACTCTACTCATTGGAGTTCAGAAGAATGAGAGGCGATCTTATTGAAGCATATAAGATTGTGAAGGGGCTTGATCGGGTGGACGCGGTGAGGATGTTCCCAATGATGGGTGAAACTAGAACTAGGGGACATAATCTTAGAATAAGGGGCTCCTCTTTCAAAACTGAGATGAGGAGAAACTTTTTCACTCAGAGGGTAGTGGGTCTGTGGAATTTGCTACCCCAGGAAGCTGTGGAAGCTACTTCATTAAATAAATTTAAAACAGAAATAGACCGTTTCCTAGAAGTAAAGGGAATCAGGGGTTACGGGGAGCGGGCTGGAAATTGGACATGAGTTTGAGTTCGGATCGGTCAAGGCCCTGTGGGTGGCGGAGCGGGCCCAGGGGCCGAGTGGCCTGGTCCTGCTCCTACTTCTTGTGTTCTTTAGAGTTGAGGTTGGATCAGATCAGCCATGATCTCATTGAATGGCGGAGCAGGCTCGAGGGGCCGATTGGTCTACTCCTGCTCCTATTTCTTATGTTCTTATGTTCTTATAACTTTCTTTTGAATGATTAAACAGTATAGCAAGATTAAGGGAGTGGTTGAGGAAACATATTCAGCTTAAATTAAATTAATAGCCCTTAGAGCTGATCGACAAAACTGCTTGCTAAAACATTTTAGGAAAGATCTTGGCTTGCAATGCTATTTTGTGTCCTTATTCATTTACTATTATTATATATTTTAGCATGTGAGTAAAAGAATGCTGTGAAACATATTTAAAGGGGAACTGTGCTGCATACATTTAAAGAGAAACAAAATAGATCTATTTGGCTTTATTTACAAAGGAAATATCCTAAGATTCAATATAAAGGATTAACAAAGCTAAATACTTACTTGCTGGTGCAGATACATTAACAGGTTCATCAATATATGCAGGTTCGCCTGGGCCACATTTGTTACAGGCTGAAATTTTAAATAGGTAGTCTCTTCCTTGGAAAAGGTCAGGGACAGTAAATTCTAAGTCTTGCACTCCCTCAATAACCTAGAAAGCACAGAATATGACAATGCCTCAACTTTAATAAGCAAAAACACTTGTAAACATACTGCAGCCTCTTCCTTTAAACACAGCCAAATCCCATTTTTTTCCACCTTAGATAAACTATAATAGATTGAAGAGCCGTTGTTGTTTAGCAGACAGCTTCACAATATATCAAAATAGCTACAGGTCTAGTACTGACCACTGGAGAGGCCACTGGAGAACAGCCACCAGAAGGGCTCCAGGCCAAAGATCCAGTGGGAAGCAGTAAAAGATAGTACATACCTCTTCTGACCTCATGGGCCTTGCTGCCTGACCCTCTCAAACCCTTTAATTTGGGTGGGGTCCCAAGCCAGCTTTTTCAGGCACTCTTCTGACACACAGAGAAGAAAGTGAGGCAGGTGGACTGGAAACACCTCCTCCCACCTCATTTCCATGGCTGACCTGGTCCTGTGACGGCAGTAGGTATAGGCCCAGTGCTGCCTGTGTGAAGAACCCCTGAAAACCCAAGACAAGTTTAAAGGGGCATAGACCTGACATATCTGCCCTCTTTTTCTCTCTGCAGTGCCAGGGAAATGAGTGTTCCAAAAGTGCTTTGAAGAGGATTTGAGAGGGGAAAGACAACATAAGGATTTAGAAATAAAACTGAAAATTCTGCTTAAGAATTCTAATACAAATGCTTAAATCTACACTGAAGACTTACTATGCAGAAAGGCGCTGACATAGGATTGACCTCTATATTTAGTTGTATATAGTTGATATAACAATAATGGAGCTACGATTGACATCGGAATAGCTCTATACTTGTTTGTTTCCTTCAGTATCACAGTCTGTGAGCTGATAACTTACAAAATCATTTGTCCAGGGAAGCAGCAATTTCTTTCTTTCTAGCCTAAATGAGTAACTTTAATGAAAATAGGTGACAATTTTGAACCACTAGTTTGATAATTGTGGGTGTATATCAAATGTAAATTTGAGATTAGTATGGTTTAAGACTTACTTTAACCCAAGTCTTGCGGCTAACTTCACGCTTTTCAATTAGATATCCAGTCAATGGACTTCCGCCATCATTATCTGGTAGCTCCCACATCAAATGCACTGTATTTCTACCGATTTCTGACACTTTAATGTCTTTTGGTGCACTTGGGCGTGCTGAGAAGGTAAAACAATAAAGAATTAAATATTTAATCATTTTGGCCATGCCATAAACTATGTTCCTTGTTACAGATATCTTCCACCACCCTAGCCATTCAGTTAGGCTGTGCAAAACCATGGTATCTCATTTGACCAGGAGCTGAGCTTCAAACTGCGTTCACTCTTACATTACCAAGGTCACTTAATTCTACATCTTCAACATCGCCTACCTCCATGTCTACCTTACCACTGTTGAAACCCTTAGCCAGTGTTGTCAGCTCTAGATTCACTTTTTCCATTATCCTCTTTTTGTCAGTTTGCCATCTCTTGTCCTCTATAAACTCGAACTTGTTCAAAACTTAGCCATTTCAGCACACCTGTCCAGCACTCAATTCTGCTCCTCCATCATCCACAGCCACGTTAACCTATATTGATTCCTTAACACATTGGGGGAGAAATTCGGTATCGCCCCGTTTGGGCCGCAATTATCGGCCGGGCACAAAGTTTAGCGCCTGGCGCTAATTATCGCCTCCGACTGTAAACTTGGCTTCTATCGCCCCTGGAGGTGATTGGAGTGCTAAATCAGGCGCTACACACCTCTCTTAAGGCGCTAACTCAGAGCGCAGGCGCAGCGCAGGTGATGTCAGTTAGCGATGGAACACAGACACACTGGCGCCGGCCAGTTCTTAAAGGGGAGGGTCGATCTTGCTCTCCAGCCACACCCATCTCATTGGAGCCTTGAATCTCTCTCTCTGTCAGAATGAGTGGTGCAAAAATGTCTGCCACAGAAAAAGCCAGGAAGAGGGCGCCTTTAAATAGCACCCCCCCACCAGCCCCTCACCGACTGGGAAACGTTCCAGTCTCCCTGTCGTTGCTTGCGCCAGGCGGAAAGGAGGGGGTCGCCACTCAATATCCGATCTGGAGCGCCAACGGAGAGTTGCACGCTCGACTGACGTCATGATCTGCGGGTGCAGCGGATCGGGGTGGTAAACTTTTGCGCCACCGCAAAAACTCTAGTCAATTTCGCGAGTGGCGCAAACATCGCTGCGCCCGGGCGCTAGTTGCTTTGCGCCCCATTAGCGCGTGCGCTAACGAGAGGCGCAAGCCAACCGAATTTTTCCCCCATTGAATTTAAAATAATTATCCCCTTTTTCCACGGCTTTGCACATCCTAACTCTGCAACTTCTTCCAGGCTTATAACCCTTTCCCCATCGTTCAGTCATCTGACTCTGGTCTTTTATGTCTCCCCTTCCCTTTAGTCTACTACTGCTTGGAGAACCTTCAGGTGGTTTGGCCCTACCCTCTGGAATGCCTTCCATAAATCTCTTCGACTCACCGCTTTTTCTGCCATCTTTAAAAACCTCCGCAAAACCCATCCCTTCAATTAAGTTTTCAGTTACTTCTCCTAACTTTCATGTTGAAGGCTCTGCATGTGCCTCTATAATGTATTTATTTTCTTCCTCCTCTGTAAAGTGTCTTGGGAGGTTTTCAATGTTAAAGATGATACATAAATGCAAGCTATTGTAGAATCATCTTGAAAAGATTAAATAAAAATGTTTTCTGAAAATATTCAGATACTTACCAATTACATTCACTTTGATTTCTCCTGTGACAGATGACACTGTATTTTCCAGTGTCAATTGATATAGTCCCTTATCAGGACGTTCACTTGGAGAAATGACCAGCTGTGTATATGCAGCAGTTGTTTCCATCTTCACACGATCATTGCTTTCAAGAGGTTTTTCGTCAACAGCCCATTTTACCGTAGGTATAGGGTAGCCAGAGATAGGAATGCGAATCTTAAGCGGCTCTGGAACAATGACCTCAAGACCATCTTTGAATGCTCTCAAATCAAAGGAAGGAGCCACTAAAAGAGAAAGTGTAATCAGACTTCAAAGGTTATACAAATTATAGTAGTTTAAAAAAACTCAATTTCACAGCCTTTGATATATTTTTGTTCAGAATAGAACATCCATTACCGTGAGTATCATCAGCTGTTAGTGGGCCAAGAGCATCAGCTGGATCTGATACACCTGCTGCATTTTCAGCAGATACCCTATAATAATATTTCACTCCTTTTTTCAGACCAGTAACCTGTAGTGACAAAAATTAAAAGCATATGAGAATATTTAAAAAAAGTAACAATAATATTCTTAGCACATTTTCCCCAGTCAGCAGCAAGTATGAGGTCACAAATGTTATAGACTCAAAACAAAATTTATCCATCAACACTCACTTTAAAAACCTAAACTTGATTCTGCTCAAAATACTGCACCATGTCCACACTCCCATCCTCTCCTCAAAAGTTATCAATATATTTTTTTTTTTATTCGTTTATGGGATCTGGGCATCGCTGGCAAGGCCAACATTTATTGCCCATCCCTAATTGCCCTTGAGAAGGTGGTGGTGAGCCACCTTCTTGAACTGCTGCAGTCCGTGTGGTGAAGGTACTCCCACAGTGCTGTTAGGGAGGGAGTTCCAGGATTTTGACCCAGCGACGATGAAGGATCGACGATATACTTCTAAGTTAGGATGGTGTGTGACTTGGAGGGGAACTTGGAGGTGGTGGTGTTCCCATGTGCCTGCTGCCCTTGTCCTTCTAGGTGGAAGAGGTCGCGGGTTTGGGAGATGCTGCCGAAGAAGCCTTGGCGAGTTGCTGCAGTGCATCTTGTAGATGGTACACACTGCAGCCACGGTACGCCGGTAGTGGAGGGAGTGAATGTTTAAGGTGGTGGATGGGGTGCCAATCAAACGGGCTGCTTTGTCCTGGATGGTATCGAGCTTCTTGAGTGTTGTTGCAGCTGCACTCATCCAGGCAAGTGGAGAGTATTCCATCACACTCCTTACTTGTGCCTTGTAGATGGTGGAAAGACTTTGGGGAGTCAGGAGGTGAGACACTTGCTGCAGAATACCTCGCCTCTGACCTGCTCTTGTTGCCACAGTATTTATGTGGCTGGTCCAGTTAGGTTTCTGGTCAATGGTGACCCCCAGGATATTGATGGTGGGGGATTCGGCGATGGTAATGCCGTTGAATGTCATGGGGAGGTGGTTAGACTCTCGCTTGTTGGAGATATCATTGGCTAGCACTTGTGTGGTGCGAATGTTACCTGCCACTTATCAGCCCAAGCCTGAACATCGTCCAGGTCTTGTTGCATGTGGGCATGGACTGCTTCATTATCTGAGGAGTTGTGAATGGCGCTGAACACTCTGCAGTCATCAGCGAACATCCCCATTTCTGAGCTTATGTTGGAGGGAAGGTCATTGATGAAGCAGCTGAAAATGGTTGGGCTTAGGACACTGCCCTGAGGAACTCCTGCAGCGATGTCCTGGGGCTGTGATGATTGACCTTCAATCACCAGAACCATCTTCCTTTGTGCTAGGTATGACTCCAGCCAGTGGAGCGTTTTCCCCCTGATTCCCATTGACTTCAGTTTTACTAGGGCTCCTTGATGCCATACATGGTCAAATGCTGCCTTGATGTCAAGGGCAATCACTCTCACCCCACCTCTGGAATTCAGCTCTTTGTCCATGTTTGGACCAAGGCTGTAATGAGGTCAGGAGCCGAGTGGTCTTGGCGGAACCCAAACTGGGCATCAGTGAGCAGGTTATTGGTGAGTAAGTGCCGCTTGATAGCACTGTCGATGACACCTTCCATCACTTTGCTGATGATTGAGAGTAGACTGATGGGGTGGTAATTGACCGGATTGGATTTGTCCTGCTTTTTGTGGACAGGACATGCCTGGGCAGTTTTCCACATTGTCGGATAGATGCCAGTGTTGTAGCTGTAGTGGAACAGCTTGGCTAGAGGCGCGACTAGTTCTGGAGCACAAGTCTTCAGCACGATAGCCGGGATGTTGTCGGGGACCATAGCCTTTGCTGTATCCAGTGTGCTCAGCCGTTTCTTGATATCACGTGGAGTGAATCGAATTGGCTGAAGACTGGCTTCTGTGATGGTGGCGACCTCGGGAGGAGGCCGATATGGATCATCCACTCGGCACTTCTGGCTGAAGATGGTTGCAAACGCTTCAGCCTTGTCTTTTGCACTCATGTGCTGGGCTCCACCATCATTGAGGATGGGGATATTCACGTAGCCTCCTCCTCCCTTTAGTTGTTTAATGGACCACCACCATTCACGACTGGATGTGGCAGGACTGCAGAGCTTTGATCTGATCTGTTGATTGTGGGATCGCTTAGCCCTGTCTATAGCATGCTGCTTCCACTTTTTAGCATGCTGTGTTGCAGCTTCCCCAGGTTGACACCTCATTTTTAGGTATGCCTGGTGCTGCTCCCAGCATGCTCTTCTACACTCCTTATTGAACCAGGGTTGGTCCCCTGGCTTGGTGGTAATGGTAGATTGAGGGATATGCCGGGCCATGAGGTTACAGATTGTGGTGGAATACAATTCTGCTGCTGCTGATGGCCCACAGCGCCTCATGGATGCCCAGTTTTGAGCTGCTAGATCTGTTCTGAATCTATCCCATTTAGCACGGTGGTAGTGCCACACAACACGATGGAGGGTGTCCTCAGTGTGAAGACGGGACTTCATCTCCACAATGACTGTGCGGTGGTCACTGCTATCAATGCTGTCATGGACAGATGCATCTGCGACAGGTAGATTGGTGAGGACGAGGTCAAGTAGGTTTTTCCCTCGTGTTGGTTCTCTCACCACCTATCGCAGGTCCAGACTGGCAGTTATGTCCTTCAGGACTCGGCCAGCTCGGTCAGTAGTGGTGCTACCGAGCCACTCTTGGTGATGGACTTGAAGTCCCCCACCCAGAGTACATTCTGTGCCCTTGCTACTCTCAGTGCTTCTTCCAAGTGGTGTTCAACATGGAGGAGTACCGATTCATCAGCTCAGGGAGGGCGGTAGGTGGTAGTCAGCAGGAGGTTTCCTTGCCCATGCTTGACCTGAAGCCATGAGACTTCATGGGGTCCGGAGTCAATGTTGAGGACTCCGAGGGCCACTCTTCCTGACTGTATACCAGTGTGCCGCCACCCCTGGTGGGTCTGTCCTGCCGGTGGGACAGGGCATACCCAAGGATGGTGATGGAGGAGTTTGGGACTTTAATATCCAACTCTGTGCCCATTCTCCAACCACTCCCTGTTGGAGTCTGCAGTCTGATTTCCATCTTGTCTAACTTACCATCCTCTAGCACTATTAAAATCCTCGTGAATACTTTTGACACCTCAAGCTTTCATAGGAACAGGAGTAGGCCATTCAGCCCCTCGAGCCTGTTCCGCCATTCAATGAGATCATGGATGATCTGTGATCTAACTCCATATACCCACATTTGGCCCACATCCCTTAATAACTTTGGTTAACAAAAAGCTATCAATCTCCGATTTAAAATTAATAATTGATCTAGCATCAATTGCCGTTTATGGAAGAGAGTTCCAAATTTCTACCTCCTTTCTTTCCTCTAATGCTTTCTTCACCAGTACCCTGAAGTCCATGCTAGACAAAATTCAACTCATTCAAAATTCTGTGACCTACATCCCAGCCTACACAAAGTCCTGCAAACTCACCATTCCTATCTTCGCAGAACTCCTGTTCCGGAACAAACTGATTTCAAAATCCTAACCTCATCTTCAAATACCGCCTTGATCTCACTGCTCCTATATCTGGGAACCTGCGACCCCTACTTGGTCTGGCCTACATGTGACTCTAGTCCCACACTACCATGGTTGATTCTCAGCAACAGCAACCAGGGATGGGCAAAAAATAATTCTCAACAGTGTTGCCTACAACTCAAGAACAATTTTTAAAAACTCTCCACGTGACCCACCAAGATGGAAAACAAAGCAAATGCTCTCTAAGTCAGTTCCTATGCACAATCATGTAAAGAGAAAGCATGTCCCTGATTCTTCCCCCACCCATGTGCCCTATCAGTTAGTCCAGCACTGCATGGACTGTTCCAGCTGCCATGTGCCTTACAGAGCCACCCACAAATAGATGTACCTGAAGCTGTGAATGAAATGAAAAGTTGATCAACATCCCCCACTTGAAACTCTACTTCATGAATGTCACTGAGCACAGGAGTCCATGCAGGACAGCAGCCAAGCGACCAGTGTTGATCATCAGCTGGCAATCAGTCTGTGACTTGCTGATGGATTGTGGGTGAATTACGCCCCTAAAATTACCATTGGGAGAGCAGTTGCCTCCAGCTCTTACTAAATCAGCACTGATATGTTTAACAAATAAACAAATTAAACAGATAATAACCTTGAACGTTGTTTCAGGAACAAGTCTTATATTACAGGGAATCCATTTATCTGTGTCTTCTTCACACCGTTCAATAATGTAGCCCTGTATTGGACTTCCTCCGTTCTTAAGAGGAGGTTCCCAATTCAGCTGCACAGAGTCTTTGGTCTGCTTTGAATAGGCAAATTCAATGGGTGGACTTGGTTTGACTAAAAAAGGATAAATCAATTAGTGAACGTACAAAATTAAAAATCTAGAAACATTTACTACAAATACACATATTTCTGATCAGATACTAACAGATTGGATCCATAATCTTCACAGGACGTGAAGCTGCACTGGGTTTTCCTACGCCAGCTTTGTTTTGTGCTCTGACACGGAATATATATTCTCTGTTTTCCACTACATCGTTCAGCTGAGCAGAGAGTTCATCTGCTCCAGTAATCATAGCTGCTTCCCATTTGACAGAGGTTCTGTCACGTAACTCAACAACGTAGTTAGTGATTTCTGCTCCACCATCATATTCTGGTGGTTCCCATGTAATGGTGGCGCCAAATTTGTTCACATCTTTCACTTCGACGTTCACTGGTGCATCAGGTACATCTGATAGAAAAGGTAATAAAATTATTATTTTGTGACACTGACCCATAGAAATGATTTGGAATTAATAATTGAAACTAGTGAATGAATATTATCTGATACTTACTAAACTTATTCTTAGCTTCAACAGGTACATCAGTTTCCACAGGTTCACCTGTACCTATTCTGTTCCTTGCACTGACACGGAATAGATACTCTATTCCTTTCTGGAGACCAGTCACTGTAAATTCAGTATTGTCAGCACGATCAGTAGCTACGGTCCAAGTTTTGCGCATTACATCACGCCGTTCTACAACATATCCAAGGATTTTGCTACCGCCATCGCTATCAGGCTCATCCCAAGCAAGACTGACTTCACCATCATAAGTTTCCATTATATTCAAATTCTGGATTGGGCCAGGCACATCTGTAAATTGACAGAGATAATATTGTTTTAGGAAATGCATTTTGGAAGATATTTTAAGAACAGCTTTCATACTCAGCTATAGAATATATGTGTAACAAAGAATGCTTACCAATAACGTTCAAGTTTATATATGCTTCACCCTTTCCATGTTTATTCTGAATCACAATTTTGTATCTTCCCCCGTCAGTTCTCCTTGGATCAGAAAGTCTATAACGAGTGATTTCTGCAGTTGTGTCAATGTTCTGTTTGGGCAGGCTGACATACTCAGAAGTAACACTTTCTTCCTTGAACCATTCAGCTTCACCACGTGGATAAGCATCATATGGGAGTGTCATTGTGAATGGCTTTCCAGCATCAGTCACTAGGTTCAGATCAGCCATCTTGATTGTTGGTACCGCTACAATGAGAAGATTCACAAGTCAGAAATATGCCAAATCTTCAGAGTCATTTTATTGTAAACAGTGACAGAAAATGTAACATTTCTCATCAATATTCATAAAATTCAAATGAACTTACCTGCAAGTTCCAGTTTAGCTCTTGCATCTTTATCCTTGGCAATGAACCTATATTCACCTTGGTCACGTGGCCTAATGATACAGACCTGCAACCGGTGGACCTTTCCTTCACTCATCATTTGATATTTATCACCCTGAACAATTATCATATTATTTCTGAGCCATTTGACTTCAACTCTATCTTTGTTCAATTCAGCTTCAAAAACAACATCCGATTCTGGAGCTTCAAGAACATCCTGTGGTGGTCTGATGATCTCAACTGGGATTTCTGGAAGGAGAAAATAATAATTAGCCCTGTATTTCCTGAATTTTCTAAATTGTTGCAGTATATTTACTTTTTCTAAATCAGTACTTGCCTTCAACAAACAGTCTAGCCCTTGTACGCCTGTCTTCCACACCACAGGAATATTCACATTCATCATCTGGTCTACATTCTCTTACAATAAGTCTGTGCAAACTACCATCTTTTTCAAACTGATACCTGTCAAACATAACAAGATTATTATGATATTATATATGTTATATATGAAATACTTATGAATGACAGTTTTTGTTTTGACAAAAAAAAGATTAAAATGAAACATACCTTTTGGTTTCCCTGAGTTCCCTGCCGTTCCTGTACCATTTCACTGTGGCTTTTTCTTTAGACAGTTGACATGAAAAGATTGCATCTTCAAACTCAATGACAGTCTGATCTTGAATATGTTCTGTGAAATCTGTTGGTGCCTCTGTGATAATAAGTTCAGCAACTGATTTGTCTTGTCCAGCAATTACAGTGTATTCACCTTCATCTTTGAACGCACAGTCTCTAATTATGAGAGAGTGTTTTTTCTTGTCAATTTTGTACAGAAGTCGTTTGTCAAATGTAACTTCCTCCCCATTTTTCATCCATTGTAGAGTGACATTTTCACGGTTCACTTTGCAGCAGAAGGTGACAGACTTCTTCTCCATTGTTTCACAATCTTCAAGAGGTTCAATGATTTTCAGTTCCTCCGCTGTATAGATTAAAAGTAGTTATGTAATACTTATGTCATTTTACTTGTATTATGTAAGTATGTTTTATGTGCAGCTGTTTAACATTCAAGAAAAAGTATTTACCTTGTACTTGTAATGTTGCTGAACATTTTGCATGTTCTCCTCTATGATTTGTTAGTGCAATTGTGTACATTCCTTGATCTTCCTTTTGTGAATCTCTGACTCTGAGAGCAAAGACTAAATTTTTCTGGATCATGACATATTTTGGACTATCAAAGATAGTTTCTTCATTTTTTAACCATTTTGGTCTGGCACCTTCAGTGTTAACTTCACAATTGAATACAATTTCTTGTCCTTCTTTGGCTAGCTGGTCTTTGATGGGAGTTATTATCCTAAGATTTTCTGAGAAAGAAAACAAAGTTTATTCAAAACAATCAAATAATTTAGTTCAAGTTTAAATACTTTTGCACATAGGTACTAACTTGAGGAAGCAATTGCCCCCACAATGTTAATATTAGGGGCGGGATGTGCAAATAATTGAAGTGACATTCCCTTGGACTAGGCTGGGTGACATTCAATGGCTATCAGCCTGGAACTAATTTTCCACTCCAAAGAAGACAAAAGAAAAGCACTCTACCAGCAATCCCCTGTTCACTTTAGCCCATAATTCCCATCTGCACTACCTGAAAATCTCAGAAAGGGAACTAAGAACTCTGAGCTAAGTAGCATTGAGATCACTCCTGATTGCATTTCAACATCAAAACAGACTTGCTGGTCAGATGCTTGCAAATTCTTGAATTGTAACAGCCAAGGAAAAGAACACCTCAGCTTTACAAACACTGGGAATTTTACATCGAGGGTAGATTTTAGGTATCTGGCAGCTGACTGTTGTCCGGCCATCTGATAGTGCCAGCGGGAGGCCCAGTCCACTTCCAGGGCCAGGCTTCATTAAGATATATGCAGTGAGCAGCACGCCCTGATTGG
Organism: Squalus acanthias; assembly: GCA_030390025.1. Taxonomy (NCBI): domain Eukaryota; kingdom Metazoa; phylum Chordata; class Chondrichthyes; order Squaliformes; family Squalidae; genus Squalus; species Squalus acanthias. The sequence continues at coordinate 20,264,153 of CM059427.1, read as the reverse complement.
ACATCACCGACTCTCTCAGGACATCACTGACTCCTTCAGGACATCCCGATGCAGCTTGCCAGCTCTGGGCTCTAAATATCAGGCGGTCCGGAGACAGTCCCAGCCGGCAAAAAGGTAGATCAGGGTGGGGGGAGCCTGTGGTGGTAGCGGCCCACATTAATCTGAGGAGCCTGGAGGAGCACCTCTGCTCCTCCGGGTCCCACAAAAATACATTTTGGCCGCATTCTGCCGTACCGCCAGGTTTTACCGCATGGCACGTCCACGGCTGACACTGCCCAGCAGGCAGTTAAAATGACATTGCGGTCCTATGTAGCAAATAGGAACACTGATTTATATAGACTAATGTGGCTCATGCCTGCTTCAGACAGGTGCCTCAGCCGCCCAGCAGGAGGCCCGGGAAACATGGTGGCGGAGCAGGAACGGAGTGCTATGTCCACAACCTTCATCCTACTGCCCCTGTTTTCGCCAGGTAGAGGGAGTTAAAATCTTCCCCTACATATTTTTATTTTTTAATAATTGAATTAAAATAATGTAATTTGACTGTGCACGTGCAATGCTCCCATTTCCTGTAAGTCTTCACCCATCCTTTTGTAAACTCACAATATAGTTTACATGACCTACCAATAACTGTCAGTTCCGCTGTTGCTCTTGAGGTACCAATCATGGCAGCATAAGTTCCTTCATCATTTGGTGTGGAGTTCTTGACAATGAGCGTTCGTTTTTTGCCATCAGATACGATTTCATATTTATCGTCAGATTCGAGCTCTTTATCACCTTTAAACCATTTCACTTCATAAGTGTCTTTTGATACTGAGCAGACAAACTCTGCTTTGTCTCCTTCTACTACCTCCAGGTTCTGTGGTCTAGAAATAAATTCTGCTGCCAGTTCTGTAATAAAATTAAGAGGATAAATTACACTGGGAAAAATTAAGACATGGCTGTAAAAAACATACTCATATCAGAATAGACTACAGTACGTACCATTAACTTTCAGTTGACATGAGGTCCGGGTACCATTTGGGAGTCTGCAATTATATTCACCAACATCACCTGGGTTGGTGTTCTGAATTACTAAAATTCGCTTTCTGCCATCTGATAATTGTTCGTATCTGCCAATTTCAGGCAACTCTGTATCTCCCTTGTACCAAATTACGTCAACATTTGGTTTGGAAACTTCACAAATCAATTTAATATGCTCTGTTTCAGTAACTTCAGCATTTGCAAGGTTCTTTGTAAAGATAGCTTCCTCTTCTGCAAAACATGGCATTATATTTAAGTACAAATGGATCAGGAAAATCTAAAATGTTTTTCTGAAAGTTAAAATTATGCACAGCTCTGATCTGACTGATTACCTAAAACTGTAAGCAATCCAGAAGTTTTAGCTGTCCTTGCATCACATTCATATTCAGCTTCATCATCAAAGCTGCTTTTGTGAATGATAAGCAATCTCTCCACGCCTTTAGCAACAATGTCATACTTTTTGCCTTTTCTTACTTCAACACCATCCTTAAACCAACGAACCTGAAATTTAAAAAAAATCCATAATGCCTTGCTCAGGATATTTTCAAAATCATTTTATAGTACAGTACATGAAACATGATCAAGATATTTAAGGTACTGTTTTCAAAATACACTAGAATGGATTCCTTGGTAGAACAAAGTGTGGCAAATCTGATAATATGGGGTTAATTTCACTATAATAATTTGCTGCCTAGCATGATGGTACCATCTGAGCTATTTATCCTGAAAGAGATACTGGTGTAAGCAGAAGTGCCCATGTCCTTGGAATTTTCTTAACAGAGTAAGAACAAATACCATGTTAACTTTTGGTTACGCACAGATGCAACATCTGCAGAGAAGAATGTGGCCAGGTGCTCCATATTTCCAGGTATGTTTGGATGGTTTCTGTGGAACATAATCCCTGACCTGGAGAGACAGTGCTGATGGTCAAATTTGATAACACAAAGAGCCCTTCTTGTCTACTTTACCCTAATGCGTGGGAAGGCGATAACTAGGTATTTTTTCTGCCTACGCAACAAAGTATGTGACTAGCATAGATGCAATTAAGGGCAAGTTAGATAAGTACACAAGTGAGAAAGGAATAGAAGGATATGCTGATAGGGCGAGATGAGGATCAGCTGAAGTAAATAGAGTGGGAGGAGGCTTGTATGGAGCATAAACACTGGTATAGGGCTGATTGGCCTGTTTTCTGTGCTGCAAATTCTATATAAACCATTGGTTCTAAATTCTTTTGGGTTGCCCTGAGGATATTATAAGGTGTTGTATAATTTTTTTTTTAAATCTTAGGATGTGGGTGATTCTGGCAATACTGCATTAATGGACCATCCTTAGCTACCTGAGAAGGTGGTGGTGGGCTGTCTTCTTAAACTGTTGCAGTCCTTGTGGTGATCTTGCTCCCATAATGGCATTAAGTAGAGAATTTTTTTTATTCGTTCCTGGGATGTGGGCGTTGCTAGCAAGGCCAGCATTTATTGCCCATCCCTAATTGCCCTTGAGAAGGTGGTGGTGAGCCACTTTCTTGAACTGTTGCAGTCTTTGTAGTGGTTTGTTATAACTGAGTGGCTTGCTAGGCCATTTCAGAGAGCAGGTAAGAGTCAACCACATTGCTGTGGGTCTGGAGTCACATATAGGCCAGACCGGGTAAGGACAGCAGATTTCCTTCCCTAAAGGGCATTAGTGAACCAGATGGGTTTTTACAACAATCCAGCAGTTTCATGGTCACCATTACTGATACTAGCTTTTTATTCCAGATTCATTTAACTGAATTTAAATTCCCCTGGAAGCTGCCACGGTGGGATTTGAACTCACTCTCTGGATCATTAGTCCAGGCCTCTGGATTACTAGTCCAGTAACATAACCACTATGCTACCTTACACATTAGAATGTCAGGATTTTAACTCCTGGATGATGATGGAAAGGTGGTATGTATCCACATCAAGGTGTTGTGTGACTTAGAGGGGAACTTGTAAGTAATGGTGCTCCCATCTGGTACTTCTTGGTAGTAGAGGGTAAGGGGCTGGGACGTGCTGTTGAAGTAAGCTGGGAGAGTTGCTGGTGCATCCTGTAGCTAGTACATACTGCAGTCACAGAGTGCCAGTAATGAAGGGATTGCTGCCACAGGTGCAAAATGGGCTGGATATTGAGTTCAAATGCAGGGATGTTGAACAACTGGACGTTTTTGTCCTGGATGGTATTATTGAGTATCGAGTCTAGTTGCCATCCAGGTGAGTGGTGAGTAATCTATCATACTTGTTGATGGTGGAGAGGTATTGAGGGATCAACTGAGCCACTCATTCCAGAATGCCCAGCCTCTGCCCTTTACCTGCGGTGGCAATTTTGTTACGGCTGGTCTAGATAATCTTTTGGTCAATTGTGATTCCCAGGATGCTGATGGTGGAGGATTCACTGCTGGTAGTGCCTTTGAGACCAGGAGGCGATAGTTGGGGCCTTTTCTTGTTGGAGATGGTAATTTCCTAGCATTTAAGTGGTACGAACATTACCTGATACTTGTCATCCTAAGCCTGGATGTTGTCTGGCTGTAGGCTCCATTATTGGACGAGTGTGATTGGAGCTGAACACTATAAAATTGTCAGCTAGCAGCCCCATTCTTGACCTTGTGACAAAGGGAATTTACTGATGAAACCGCTGAAGATGGTTTAGCCAAGGACGCTACCATAAGTGGTAGTGGTGTCCTAGGACTGTGATAATTGGCTTCCAAAGACCACAACCATCTTCCTGTGAATCTGGTATGACTCCAGCTACAGAAAGGTTTTACCACTGACCCCCATTATCCTCAGTATTTCTAAGACTCCTTGGTACAATGGGCTGGATTTTACCAGCCCTGAGGAGGCATGTATGGAGGCGGGACTGCTGGGAAAATCCCCCAAAATGGGAGCGGGTCCCAAACCTGCTTCCAATCCGCCTCCAACCAATCTTCACAGGAGTCGGGTCCCCGATTTGCGCAGGGTCCCGACTCCTAGAGGCGGGAAGAGGATTACAGCCACTTAACTGCCTGTTAACATGGGGTTTGGAGGACTCCAAAGGGCCATACTCACCTGGCTGTACATCACAGTGCCCCCACTCTGGTAGGTCTCTTCTGCTGGTGTGATAGAACATGCCCAGGAATGGTGATGGAGGAGTCTGGGATGCTGACTGAAAGATATGACTCTTTCAGCTCAGCTATGTCAGGTTGTTGCTTGATAGGACAGTTCTTCTAACTTGGGCACCAGTCCCAGATATTGGTAAGGTGGTTTTATTAGGGTTGACTGGGCTGGGATTGCCTGAGTCTTGTCCTGATCTGATGACTGGGCCAATGCCAATAGGTCCGTCCATTATTTCTCTTATTGTTCTGTTTTGTAGCAATTGTTTTACAACTAAAGGGTATGCTAGGTCACTTCAGAGGGTATTAAGAGTCAACAACATTTTGTGAGAGTGGAGTAGGGACTGGGTAGGAATGTCAGGTTTCCTGCCCTGGGGGCATTAGTGAACTAGTTCTTTCTTTTTATCTATCTATAAATGCTTGGAACAAATAGAACACCTAATTTTACAGATGTGACTATGCAGGTTCAAGTAGAAATTCTAATATTGGTGAAGGTTGATTGATTGATTGGTTAAACTCCTGGAAGTAATCATGTAATTCTGGTAAGAGAACATACTTAGAAGGGAAGGTTTCTGCTTTATGTGCCACAATAACATTTGGAGGAGCATCGTTGAACGCTACAAGGGCATAAGCAGCAAGTGAAGTACAGAAAAAAGTTATCTAAAAATAAACAAACAGTAGAAACATCAAATGTTTCGGGGCCAATTTTCCTGAATCCATTCTACCCCGACACTGGACAGGAACAGGTACACTTAAATTTCCTGTCCTGGGCCTAGCACCAGAAAACAAAGCAGGAAACTGGAATGCGACTGCAGGCCTGAGAGACTTGAAGCTGTGTTATTAGTTACAAGCTTCCGGGCCTTCTGGCTGCTTATGGACAGCATTGCAAGGTACCCTTGAGTCTGGGTGCCTCATGGTCACAGGAACAGGACATTGATACTCTGCATCCTTGCAGAAGCCCTGGAAATCACAGATAATATAAAAGGTAGTGGAAACACAGCATTACATGCACATAGACAGAGAAATTGGGGCATTAGGGCTGAGGCAGAAAGTGTGGTGCTGAGGTTGGCATATGGGAAGGAGTGGGCAAAGATGGCTTGGGGTGGGGGGGCGCTGATGGCACCTGGCAAGGTGGTTTGGGTCCATGAGTTGTGCCGAGGTCATGCATGCATAATTTGGAAACTGAGGGCCTGCACATAGGCAGAAAAAATGAGGAATAGTGACCTTGTGCACGCATGCAGCCCCAAGAAAAATGGAAACTCTGGAAATTGAGTAAGTTTCAGGCCCTAAAGAGAGGGATAGACAATTGTTCAGGAAAATTTATTTCACCATGAAGGCTCATTAACTGTATCCTTATACTGTAGTAGAAACAAAAAGCGAATACATGTGAGTCTCACAGCAGTAACGATATGCTATCTAATCTCCCCTTTTGCTTAAATTTAAATGATTGGGTTTTAATTATCAACAAGGAAAAATTAATTAAAAAAGATACAATGATTTAAACAAATGACAAACCTTTGCATTTTCACGTGACACTTCACATACAAATTTGGCAACTTCCTTTTCTTTCACCTCAAGATCAGTGAGAGGCTTTGTAAATTCAACATGAGGAGCTGTGAAAGAAAGAGATATAGCAACATATGTAGATATGTCATCAATGTAGATCTCAACATTGTAGCATAATGCTTTAGTTATGAATATTGTACACTATATACTTACGTTCCACAGTGAGGAAACAGGAAGTCTTGAAGCCTTTGGCATCACAAGTATATGTTTTAGAATCTTCAGGTTTGCAGTCATGGATAAGAAGCTTTCTAACTCTTCCATCAACAATGATTTCATGTTTCTTTGTTTTATGAATTTCTTTTCCATCCTTAAACCATGTAACCTCAGCATTCTCTCTGGACACCTCACACTCCAGTGTAGCAGTGGCTTCTTCTTCAACTGTCTGGTCCTCCAGAGGTTTAGTGAATTCAACTGGTGGTTCTGTAAAAGATTTAAATGAAAATTCAACACATTAATCATAAAATGCATGACCAAATATTTGTTTTGGAAAAAAACTTCCACTATTTAATTGGCATGTTGTATCACTCACCTTTAACGATAAGCTTAGCAGATGTTGCAAAGTCTTTAGCAGTGAGTTTGACTTCACCAGCCTCCTTTAACTGAACCTCTCGGAGGGTGAACGTGTGCACTCTGCCTTCAGCACGAGTAACAACCTGATCCAAAATAAGACTTTTAGATTGCTAGCAAACTCACTATATGATGATTCAAGCCATGTTTAAAATAGCAAAATGATAACTAGGCAATTAACTATGTATAAGACAAATTGTCTAGTTCAAACAACAACCACATTTTGATACTGACTATCCTTTACAGCTTTCAAAATGTGTGGGTTTATCAGACCTCTGCAAAACTATTAATACATTTCAACTGCTGCAAAATATTAAGAAATATCACAGTTCTGCACATTGTTTGATTTTCTAAATTTCTCATGCTTTATCTGAACTGAAATGTAGCCTTGCCTTTTATTTATATATATATATACAAAAAAAATGTGGAAAACAGATATAATTCAGATAATTAAAAGCTGAATTAGTTTAACATGGCTATTTTAGTTATTGTTATTTTGTTTTACAAATTCAAGTTTTTGGTACTCAACAATTAATAGTTCCATTGCTACATGCTTTCTAATGTATAAAAACCAAAAGTTGCTTTGCTTACAACAGCCAGCCATGCACATTCACATGGAACTGGCTATCAAGGTGTGTTTTTCACTATTACAAAAGGTGACACTGCACTACAGTCAATATACACTGCCAGCTCAGTACAATACACTGTCAATTTTAACAAATGCTTCGTAAACTGTTGTTGTTCTTACAGTACCATTAACACAAAGATTACAGCAACAAATGCTGGTATCCTTCTCAACAACTCTCTCCAGGAGTCTGTGTCCTGCATTTGATTGCCATCTGCTGTTAGACTATCTAAACTCTTCGGTTTCACGGTTTCAGAAATGAATCTCTTTTTACCCATCTTTCTTCATTTTTATTCCCAATGCCATTGTAATGACATATTTGATGGTTTCACTGCAAACAGATTTCATATCTGCGTGTGTAAGATTTGTCAGCCTGAGCAGAATTTGTAAATCGATATTGCACATATCAAGATAATAGTTACAACGATGGCAAATTAAAATATGCAAATTTATGGAATTTAATCTTATTAAGACGGGTCCGTTAATCTTTCTGTGAATTGTAGATACCATCATTCAGATAATAAGAAACTGAATTAGATGATGAAGTCAATTTTGCTTATCCAGAGTGTTACAGATTTACGAATTTTGTTCTCAGTAGATGTGAACCAATCGTAAAACAAGTTATGGAATTAAGGAGCAAAGTGAGATTGGTTCCATTCGGAATAAAAAGGATCACATGCGCTTACAAACCATACCAATCCTATGGAAAGAAATGTCTAATTAATACTCGAGAATTTTAGTAAACATGTTGAGTACAAATATGTATTGTTTGAAATATATGCATTTAATTATTTTACCTACGGAAGGACCTAGCGTTGCAAAAAAAAATCAGAGACCGTATTTCTTTCGGAACTCGAAAACATCTTCGCATTTGCTGTTTATCATAGTTACGAAAATACATATTTGCAAAATACTTTAAGCACGGTATTGATGGTATTGATGTATATGCTTCTAGTAACAGCAAAAGAAACAAGTACTTCTCATTGAGTTTTTTTCCAATTGTTGCTTTCCACACATAACGAACTTGAGGTGTAGAATATAGATTTTTTAGGCGCAATATAAATTTTAATACTGCATAGCTTAAATACAATGAATTCGTCAAAAATTCAGCATTTCTTTTTTTAAATTGTGCGCACAAACATTGGCGGCGATTAAAAATAGTCACAGAGGAACGCAACGTGTTATCTTGAACCCCTCATCAAATGCCTGAAATGGAAGGGCAAACCGCCGCAGCCCCTTATATGCAGAAAGCTCAGTGGGATTGTGGAGCCACTACGCTTTGGAATGTAGATACCACTCCAACACTTTTAAGTTCTCCATGAATTATAAGAGTAAAGAAACAACACAAAATACTTATCAACATACTCTGTCGCTGGACTCAAGTAAATTGTTCTTCAAGAACCATTGGACTTCAATTCCTTCATAAGACAGTTCACACTCGAAAGTTGCCGAATCGCCAGCGGTTACTGTCACATCCTTGAGGGGCCGGAGTAAGCCGATCTCCCGAGCTTTGGATGCAAAAGACATCGTTATGCCCTTCAGTCTCAAGAGAATGAATCATTTAATTTAAAGCTCCATTTCGACTGTCCCAGGAGACTGCGACTATTTAACTACCCACACGACCAAGGCCTAGCCGAAGGAGCGCCAGGTGAATTTTAAACCTGTATTTGCACATTCTATTTCCTGAAAAGTAATACGGTCAGCAGCAACTCTGAGCCCATCATTGAAGCTGCCTATCATAGCTGTCCCCATTGCTACTTAAGGAATACCGCGTCCAAAATAACGCCGGATCCGATTGGTTCCACCGCTGTCTCTTTGGCAGCTGCATGATTCTGTCCTACAGTCTTTCGGCATTTGCCAAAAATGCAGACTTGGGATATTATTCAACATCGAGACTGCAAACGCGGCAACTCTCCACGCAAACAACCTATTCCACGTAATCAGGTGGTCAATAATTTGGGAGGCCTACAGCTGTTCATTAACTTTTACAATGGAAAATGTCACTCTGGATATTTATAACATACACAGAAAGGCACATCTCCCAATTAAGTGCCAGAATGCCTTACGGGTTTAATAAGTGCCTATTTCTTGGCTATTAACATTCTTGGTAATACAATATTAAACAAGTATCTACCTTTGACTCTCAGGTGAGCACTGGATTTGGCGTTCGCAGCCTGGAAGTCAACTTCACCAGCTTGATCCATGTGCACGTTGTACAGTATAAGAAAATGTTTCGTGCCTTCCTTTTTAATCTCACAGTCCTGAATTGTAATAAATATATAAACATGTCAAACTTTTAAGGAAGGAAGAAAGGAGAGAAAGAAAAAAGGAAAAACTTCAGCACTTCTCTAATGTTAAAACTCACAGGAGACGGACGCAAATTTTCCCCCTTCAGCTTCCAATTGCCATGTACATCTTCTTCAGAAATCTCAGTCTCGAAACGAGCAGTTTCTGTTTCCGTGACTTCAACACTGTACAGTGGACGTAATATCTTAATGTCGCGTTCTGAAGCAAAATAATGTCAAATGTTATTCTGCAAGAAAAACACACTGCTAATGCATTTAAAATAAATTCATCTAATTTACTAAAAATGCAAGCTCTGAGTCGCCTCAGTAAGCAAGTCCCAGTGTCACAGAATGTTAGGTATTTTAAATGCTATCAATAAGACGGCATTCAGCTATTCTTACCCTCGATGTTTAGTTTGGCTGATGTGTTGTCAGAGCCGCAGTCACACGAATATTGTCCCTGATCATTCTTCAGAGCCCGTTTAACAATCAATATGCGCTTCCTCCCGTCTGTTTTAATCTGAATGTTCTTTGAAGGAATCAGTTCTTTTCCATCCTTATACCATTTAACTGGAGCAGCAGTTCTACTGACTTCGCATTGGAAGATAACTTCATCTTTTTCCACGGCTGTATAATCCTGCAGTTTGCTGATAAAGTATGGGTCACCCTCTTAAAAAAAAAAATCAGAAAATGAGGCAAATTAGAAAAATCAAAAAATGAATGCAGCTTTTCAGTTCAAAGCTCAATTAGCAAAATAATTCATGTGTTTCCATATAGACTACTTACCGAGCACAGTAAGTTTGGCTTCTGAACTTTTAGCCATAGCTTCGATTTTGATGAGGGAAGTATCATCAATGGTCACATCTTTGAATGTGATGGTATGGACCCGACCCTCGTCTTTCATAGTCACTGACCTACTTGGATGCAGGCGATTGTCATTTTTGTACCACACAACTTGAATGTTGTCATGGGAAAGCTCAGCTACAAATTCTGCAGTCTCACGCTCTTTTACAGTCTGATCTTCAAGAGGTTTGGTGAATTCAAGTCGTATGCCTATAAATAAAGGAATTTTATCAACTCCAAGCTGCATTAACAAGAGAACAGTTTATCTACTAAGGAATTTATACATTGTTGTCTTGCCGCTTTCACTTGCCTTGGATAATCAGTTTGCCACTTGTCCTCTTGTCCTCTGCTTCAAACATATATTTTCCCTCATCATCAAATGCAGCTTCCTTAACTGCCAACATATGTTTTGTCCCTTCTGTTAAAATTTCAAACTTATCACTAGGTTTAAGCTCCTCAGTTCCTTTTAACCAACGGAAAGTCTTGGGCTGTCTGGACACTTCACATTCAAACTTTGCTTCATCTTTCTCATACACTTTCACATCATTAAGCGGTACAATGAAGGTGAGTGGAATTTCTGGATGGGAGTGTAGGAAGTAAAAAGATTAGATTAATAACCCACGTGGGTAAATATATATATATATTTTAAAATGTATACGTTACATATGCAAATCACACATACCATTTAAAGGAATGGAATATGGAAGGTGCCTGAATTGTAACATTAAAACTCCTGAAAAAAATTTAACCAGTTCATCCTAATGAATTGAAAATTACCTTTGACTTTCAGATTAGCCGCGCACTTAGCATTAGCAGCCTGGAAAGAAACGTCTCCGCAATCATTTAGCTTGCAATTGTAGAGGGTCAGAATGTGTTTCTTGCCATCCTCGATAATCTCACAATTCTGTCAATTACAAAATAGTCCAAGATACATTAGGATGTGTTCATTTGTATTAAACTTTCCCCGACCTTTTTTCAAATATATCTATACGAGCTCCTACGTTCCATTGAATATTTATTAGGATTAAGATTTTGTAGTGAAGATTTTAATAAATTAACACAATTCTGATGTAAAATTATTTACTGCCGAATATTTCCAATACAGAGGCAGGAATGTTTAATTTTGAACTAAATTAAGAAAACAACGTACAGGTGACGATAACAAAGTTTCGCCCTTCAGCTTCCATTGAGGATGCACATCAGTTTCCGAGATCTCCACTTCAAAGTGGGCAGTTTCACCTTCAAAGATTTCTACACCATACAATGGATGCACCACCTTGATGACGCGAGCTGTAACCACATTAGTATTAAAAATGGGTGTTTAAACTGCACATATAAAAAGAACATTACTTTATAACTTTTGAAGAATCTATGTATACTCATTCATAAAGTATATACCTTCAATATTCACAGAGGCTTTCGTCTTGTCAGTTCCACAGTCACATTCATATTCACCCTTGTCTTTATTGTCAACTTTTTTGATCGTCAAAATATGGCGTTTATCAATAACTTTAATTGAAACTGTCTTTGATGCATTGATTTCCTTGCCGTCCTTCAGCCATTTTACCGGCACGTCCTTGCTGACTTCACATTCGAGGCTGACGTCATCTTTCTCTACAGCAGTGTAATCTTGTAGTTTCACAGTGAAATAAGGATCAGCCTCTGTGGATGAAAGACAAACAGTTAACATTCTGCCCGAAGAAAGAAAGCGTCTCTCACAGAACGTTAATTTTCAAAACTTTTCAAGAAATTAATCATCAGTAATACCTTATGCCCCCCTTTTTTTTAAATCTTGTCTTTATCAGTACTATATGAAGAATTGCACGTGACACATGGTGTTAGTTTCATTGCACAGCAGAATTCAAAACAATTGCTTTACTTAATCCTTACCTATGACATTCAGGTAACCTTTTGTAGATAGCTGAGCGACTTCTGCCCGTATCTGACACGTATCATCAAGAGTTACTTCTTTAATTTCTAATATGTGCTTCTTCCCATCACTGGAGACCACAATAGTTCTGCTTGGGTGAATTTTGGTTTCATTTCGGTACCAAGTCACTGGGACATTGTCATGTGATAACTCGATTTCAAAGCGAGCCGTGTTACCTTCTTTGACTGTCTGATCTTTTAGTGGTGTAATGAACTGCATCCTCATACCTGAAATATGAAGCAATGTATGGAGAAATTAATATTATATCAGTTAAAAATCATGTAATTAATCATTCAATTGAAATCTATATTTATTTTACATGTTGAAAGATGATATAAAAACTACTATTAGGTGTCAGCCTAGGTGTCAGAACTTGGCTCAGCGCTCTTGCCTCTGAGCCAAAGTGTGGTGGGTTCAGCCCCATTCCAGAGATTTAAGCACATAATCTAGGCTGACAATTCAGTGCAGTACTGAGGGAGTGCTGTCTTTCAGATGACACGTTCATAGAATCATAGAAATTTACGGCACAGAAGGAGGCCATTCGGCCCATCCTGTCTGTACTGGCTGAAAAAGATCTATCCAGCCTAATTCCACTTTCCAGGTCCTGGTCCGTAGCCTTGTTGGTTACAGCACTTCAAGTGCATATCCAAGTACTTTTTAAATGTGATGAGGGTTTCTGCCTCTACCACCCTTTCAGGCAGTGAGTTCCAGACCCCCATCACCCTCTGGGTGAAAAAAATTCTCCTCAACTCCCCTCTAATCCTTCAACCAATTACTTTAAATCTATGCCCCCTGGTTATTGACCTCTCTGCTAAGGGAAATATGTCCTTCCCATCCACTCTATTGAGGCCCCTCATAATTTTATACACCTCAATTAAGTCTCCCTCAGCCATTGTTCCAAAGAAAACAACCCCAGCCTATCCAATCTTTCCTCACAGCTAAAATTCGCCAGTCCTGGCAACATCCTCGTAAATCTCATCTGTACCCTCTCTAGTGCAATCACATCATTCCTGTGATGTGGTGACTAGAACTGTACGCAGTACTCTAGCTGTGGCCTAACTAGTGTTTTATACTCCTAGAAGCTGGCAGCTGTCCTTCATTCTGCCAGTGGATTTCACACTTCATTCAGCCTTAATCTGTCACATTAACACCACCTCTAGCCTTGCATATCTCTTAATGTCTCTTAATGTCTCTCCATCTCCCCCTTTGTTCCTTTATCCCCTCCCCCTTTTCCCAGCTTTACCCTGGCCTTAAATCTATTTGATTTCCGGCTCTTCCCAGTTCTGATGAAAGGTCATCGACCTGAAACGTTAACTCTCTTTCTCTCTCCACGGATGCTGCCTGGCCTGCTGAGTTTTTCCAGCGTTTTCTGTTGTTATTTAGTGTTTTATACTGTTCAAGCATAACCTCCCTGCTCTTATATTCTATGCTTCGGCTAATAAAGGAAAATATCCCGTATGCCTTCTTAACCACATTATCTACCTGTCCTGCTATCTTCAGGGATCAGTGGACATGCACTCCAAGGTTTCTCTGTTCCTCTACACTTCTCAGTATCCTACCATTTATTGTGTATCCTCTTGCCTTGTTAGCCCTCCCCAATTGCATTACCTCACACTTCTCCGGATTGAATTCCATTTGCCACTTTTCTGCCCACCTGACCAGTTCATTGATATCTTCCCCACGATCAACCACACGGCCAATTTTTGTATCATCTGCAACTTCTTAATCATGCCCCTATATTGAAGTCTAAATCATTGATATATACCACGAAAAGCAAGGGACCTAGTACTGAGCCCTGTGGAACCCCACGGGAAACAGCCTTCCAGTCACAAAAACACCCGTCGACCATTACCCTTTGCTTCCTGCCACTGAGCCAATTTTGGATCCAACTTGCCACTTTCCCTTGGATCCCATGGTCTTTTACATTTTCTGACCAGTCTGCCATGTGGGACCTTGTCAAAAGCCTTGCTAAAATCCATGTAGACTATATCAAACGTGCTACCCTCATCGACCCTCCTTGTTACTTCCTCAAAAAATTCAATCAAGTTAGTCAGACACGACCTTCCCTAAACAAATCAATGCTGACTGTCCTTGATTAATCCATGACAATTAATACTGTCCCTCAGAATTTTTTCCAATAATTTGTCCACCACTGAGGTTAGGCTGACCGGCCTGTAATTACTTGGTCTATCCCTTTCTCCCTTTTTAAACAACGGTACAGCATTAGTAGTCCTCCAGCACCACACCTGTAGCCAGAGAGGATTGGAAAATGATGGTCAGAGCCTCCACTATTTACTCTCTTGCTTCTCTTAGCAGCCTGGGATACATTTCATCTTGGCCTTGTGACTTATCTACTTTCAAAGATGCTAAAGCCCTTAATACTTCCTCTCTCACTATGTTTATCTCATCTAATATTTCACACTCCTCTTTAACTACAATGTCTGCATCGTCCCTCTCTTTTGTGAAGACAGATGCAAAGTATTCATTAAGAACCATACCCGTGTCTTCCACCTCCACACACAGGTTAACATTTTGGTCTCTAATAGGCCCTACTCTTTCTTTAGTTATCTTCTTGCTCTTTATGTATTTATAAAACATATTTGGGTTTTCCTTGATGTTACTTGCCAATATTTTTTCACACCCTCGCTTTTCTTTCCTAATTTCCTTTTTAATTTCACCCCTGCACCTTCTATACTCCTCTAGGCTTTCTGTCATATTTAGCTCTCGGTATCTGACATAAGCTTCCCTTTTTTGCCTTATCTTACCCTGTATGCCCCTTGACATCCAGGGGGCTCTAGATTTGGGAGTCCCACCCTTTTTCTTTGTGGGAACATATCTGCTCTGACCCTCACTATCTCCTCCTTGAATGCCTCCCACTGCTCTGATACTGATTTACCTTCAAGTAACTGTTTACAGTCCACTTTTGCTAAATCACATCTCAGCTTAGTAAAAATGGCCTTTCCCCAATTGACAACATTATACCTAGGTCTCATCTGCTCTCTCAGGTTGACGTAAAAGATCCCATGGCTCTATTCGAAGAAGAGCAAAGGAGTTTTACCTGGTGTCCTGGCCAATATTCATCCCTCACCAAACATCATTAAAACAGAATATCTGGTCATTATTTCATTGCGGTTTGTGGGATCTTGCTGTGTGAAAATTGGCTGCTGTGTTTCTCTACATTACAACAGTGACTACACTTCAAAAGTATTTTATTTTGTTGCGCTTTAGGATACTCTCAAGTGGTACAAGCCGTTACATAAATGCAAGTTCTTTCTTTACTTTAGTAATTTGTAAGATGCCGAACAACTCTGTGATCTACAGAATGCAGCCTGGCTTTAGGGTATGGCAGTTGTGAAACCCCAAGTCCCGGGGCTTTAATCTAATACGTATGGCATATTCAGAATGACGAGATCCCCATCTTTAATTATGTACTTGGCCCAGTGCTTCAGAAAAACAAAAGCTAAGACTGCGGTATGCAACAACAACAACAACAACTTGTATTTATGTATCGCCTTTAACATAGTAAAACATCCCAAGGTAATTCACAGGAGCGTTATAAAATAAAATTTCACACCAAGCCACATAAGATGATATTAGGGCAGATGACGGTCATAGAGGTAGGTTTTAAGGAGCGTCTTAAAGGAGGAAATAGAGGTAGAGACACGGAGAGGTTTAGGGAGGGAATTCCAGAGCTTAGGGCCTTGGCAACTGAAGGCACGGCCGCCAACGGTGGAGCGATTAAAATCGGGGATGCGCAAGAGGCCAGAATTAGAGCAGCACAGATATCTTGGAGGGTTCTAGGGCTGGAGGAGATTATAGAGATAGGGAGGGGCAAAACCATGGAGGGATTTGAAAACAAGGGTGAGAATTTTAAAATCGAGGCATTGCTTTCTTTAACCGGGAGCCAATGTAAGTCAGCGAGCTCAGGGGTGATGGGTGAATGGGACTTGGTGCGAGTTAGGACACGGGCAGCAGAGTTTTGGACAACCTAAAGTTTACGGAGGGTAGAACGTGGGATGCTGGCCAGGAGTGCATTGGAATAGTCAAGACTAGAGATAACAAATTCAAAGCAGCAGATGAGGTGAGGCAGGGGCGGAGTCGGGCGATGTTCCGGAGGTGGAAATAGGCGGTCTTAGTGATGGCGCGGATATGTGGTCGGAAGCTCATCTCAGTCAAATATGACACAAAGGTTGCAAACAGTCTGGTTCAGCCTCAGACAGTTGCCAGGGAGAGGGGATGGAGTCGGTGACTAGGAAACAGAGTTTGTGGTGGTGTCCGAAGACAATGGCTTCGGTCTTCCTAATATTTAGTTGGAGGAAATTTCTACTATGTCGGTCAAGCAGTCTGACAATTTAGAGACAGTGGAGGGTCGAGAGAGGTGGTGGTGCAGTAGAGCTGGGTGTCATCAGCATACATGTGAAAACTGACTCTGTTTTCAGATGATGTCGCCAAGGGTCAACATGTAGATGAGAAATAGGAAAGGGCCAAGGATAGATCCCTGGGGGACACCAGAGGTAACAATGCGGGCGTGGGAAGAGAAGCCATTGCAGGTGATTCTCTGGCTATGATTAGATAGATAAGAATGGAACCAGGTGAGTGCAGTCCCACCCAGCTGGATGACGGTGAAGAGGCGTTGGAGAAGGATGGAGTGGCCAACCGTGACAAAGGCTCCAGACAGGTCGAGAAGTACGAGGAGTGATATTTACCTTTGTCACAGTCACATAGGATTTCATTTGTGACTTTGATAAGAGACGTTTCGGTACTGTGGCAGGGGTGGAAACCTGATTGAAGGGATTCAAACATAGAGTTCCGGGAAAGATTGGCACGGATTTGGGTGGCAACAACACGTTCAAGGACTTTGGAGAGGAAAGGGAGGTTGGAGATGGGGCGGTAGTTTGCAAGGATGGAGGGGTCAAGGATTTTTTTTTTTAAGGAGAGGGATGATGACAGCAGATTTGAAGGAGAGGGGGACAGTAACTGAAGAGAGAGAACCATTAACAATATCAGCTAACATGGGAACCAGGAAGGTAAGTTGGGTGGTCAGCAGTTTAGTGGGAATAGGATCGAGGGTGCAAGAAGTGGGTCTCATGGAAAAGATACACAATGAAATAATCAACCCCCCCATATATTTGAATAGGACTTCACAAACATTTTGTCACACCCATCAAACCATAACCAAAATGAGGTTAAATCAATTAAGTGTTACCAATACATTAAACCAGTATACAGTTTAACCATGAAATGTAAGTAATCAAAAAACCTACCAGTTACAGTCAGTTTTGCAGTCGATTTCTTGCCTTCAATTTCAGCGGTGTAATCTCCTTCGTCATCAAAGGATGATTTATTGATAACAAGAATGTGCTTCCTTCCATCAGCAACTAAATCATACTTATCACCAGCCTTAAGTATGTCGGTATCTTTCAACCACAGAATTTTGGGAACCTCCTTGTTAAGTGCACACTCAAACCGTGCCTGATGTTTTTCTGGAACAGTCACGTCTTTCAGTGGCGCCGCAAAGTCAAGTTCAATTTCTGTAAACAATATTACATTTTAGTGAAAGATAAATTAAGAAAAACAAACTATATCAGTTCCATTCTCTTTAAAATTCCTCACCCTTTGTCATCATAAAGAAAACTACTCTGAATATTTCCTTCAAGAATTATTAGTTACCTTTCACTCTCAGGTAAGCAATGGATGTGGCATTGCGTGCCTTGAAGACAACTTCACCAGCTTGATCCAGTTTGACATCATGAAGGACCAAGAAACGTTTTGCACCTTCTGCTTTCATTTCACAGGTCTGCAAAATTTAAAAAAAAAACATAATTTAGGGTTTTTAACAAAACAACATTACGATCTTGAATTCCACATTTTTTTTACGATAAAGATTGCAGATTTGAAAAAAAGCTTACAGGTGATGGGCGTAGGATCTCTCCCTTGAGCTTCCACTCAACTGGAACATCTTGCGAGATCTCGGTTTCAAAGGTAGCTGTTTCTTTCTCATATACTTCCACACTTTGTAGTTCTGAAAGTATGTCTAACTCTCGTTCTAAAAATACAACATTAAATGTCATTTTCCCATTCGAGTAGAATGCTGAAAGTATACCATCACAAGCAGACCTGAAAAATCTACGCAAGATTTCCATGATCATGAATTCCTGATTTGTATAATCTCCACTTTTTTGGGAAATGTACAATAGACACAAGAACAACTTGCATTTACATAGCACCTTTAACGTAGCAAAACATCCCAAGGTGCTTAACAAGAGCGTTATCAATAGAAATTTTGACACCGAGCCACAGAAGGAGATATCAGGACAGATGACCAAAAGCTTGGTCAAAGAGATAGGTTTTAAAGAGGATCTTAAAGGAGGAGAGAGAGAGATAGAGAGGCAGCGAGGTTTAGGGAGAGAATTCCAGAACTTAGGGCCAAGGCAGCTGAAAGTACGGCCACCAATGGGGGAGCGATTAAAATCGGGGGTGCACAAGATACCAGAATTGGAGGAGCGCAGATATCTCAATGGCTTGTAGGGCTGGAGGTTACAGAGATAGGGAGGGGGCGAGGCCCTGGAGGGATTTGAAAAAAAGGATGAGTATTTTAAAATTGAGGCGTTGTCAGACCAGGAGACAGTCTAGGTCAGCAAGTACACAAATCACTAAAAGTAGGGATACAGGTTAATAAGGCTGTAAAAAAAGCAAACCAAGCACTAGGGTTTATTTCTAGAGGAATAGAATTGAAAAGTAGAGAAGTTATTCTAAACTTGTATCGAACCTTGGTTAGATCACACTTGGAGTGCTGTGTACAATTCTGGTCGCCATATTATAAAAAGGATATAGAGGCACTGGAGAGGATGCAAAAAGGATTTACAAGGACGATGCCAGAAATGTGAGGTTATACCTATCAGGAAAGGATGAACAGACTGGGTCTCTTTTCTCTTGAAAAGAAAAGGTTGAGTGGTGACCTAACAGAGGTCTTTACAATTATGAAAGGGTTTGATAGAGTAGATACAGAGAGAGTGTTTCCACTTGTGGGGAAGATTCCATCAATATAAGACAGTCACCAAGAAATCAAATAGGGAATTCAGAAGAAACTTCTTTCCCCAGAGGGTGGTGAGAATGTGGAACTCACTACCACAGGAGTGGTTAAAGTGAATAGTATAGATGCATTTAAGGGGATGCTAGATAAGCATATGAGAGAGAAGGAATAGAGGGTTATGCTGATAGAGTTAGATGAGGAAAGATGGGAGGAGGCTCGAGTGGAGCATAAACACTGGCATGGACTGGTTGGGTCGAATGGCCTGTTTCTGTGCCGTATATCCTATGTAATCCTATGTAAAGTACAGGGGTGATGGGTGAACATGACTTGGTGCGAGCTAAGATATGGGCAGCAGAGTTTTGGATGAGCACAAGTTTATGTAGGGTGGAAGATGGGAGGCCGGCTAGGAGAACATTGGAATAGTCAAGTCTAGATGTAACAAAGGCATGGATGAGGGTTTCAGCAGCAGATGATCTGAGCAGTGTCGGAGTTGGGCGACGTTACATAGATACATAGATACATAGAAGATAGGAGCAGGAGTAGGCCATCCGGCCCTTCGAGCCTGCTCCGCCATTTAATGAGATCATGGCTGATCCTCCAATTCAGTATCCCGTCCCCGCCTTCTCTCCGTAACCCTTAACCCCCTTTTGCCTGTAGAAATATATCTAATTCCCTCTTAAATATATTTAATGAGCTGGCGTACACTGCCCTCTGTGGCAATGAGTTCCACAGGTTCACCACCCTCTGAGTGAAGAAATTCCCCCTCATTTCTGTCCTAAATGGTTTAGCCCTTATCCTTAAATTATGTCCTCTAGTTCTGTTCTCACCCGCCAAGGGAAACATTCCTTCTGCATCTAGTCTGTCTAGACCTGTCAGAATTTTATACACTTCTATGAGGTCCCCTCTCAATCTTCTAAACTCCAGTGTGTACATCCCTAAACTACATAGTCTCTCCTCATAGGTCAATCCCGCCATTCCTGGTATCAGCCTGGTGAATCGCCGCTGCACCCCCTCCATGGCAAGAACATCTTTCCTCAGATGAGGCGACCAAAACTGTACACAGTACTCGAGGTGTGGTCTCACCAGTGCCCTGTACAGCTGCAGCAAGGTATCCCTGTTCCTGTATTCCAACCCTTTTGCTATGAAGGCCAGCATACCGTTTGCCTTCTTGACCGCCTGTTGCACCTGCATGCTTGCCTTCAGTGACTGGTGTACAAGAACACCCAGGTCTCTCTGTACTTCCCCCTCTCCCAATTTATTGCCATTTAAATAATAATTTGCCCTCCCGTTCCTGCACCCAAGGTGGATAACTTCGCACTTGTCCACATTATAGTGCATCTGCCATTTATCCGCCCAATCACCCAGTCTGTCCAAATCGCTCTGGAGCTTCCTGGTCTCCTCCTCTGAGCCCACCCCCCCTCCTAGTTTAGTGTCGTCTGCAAATTTGGAAATGCTGCATCCGACTCCCTGATCCAGGTCATTAATGTAAATTGTGAACAGCTGGGGACCCAGGACAGATCCCTGCGGTACCCCACTTGTTACCGCCTGCCATTCAGAAAATGAGCCGTTTATTCCAACTCTCTGTTTTCTATCTGACAGCCAGTTCTCTATCCACGTCAATACTTTCCCCTTTATCCCATGAGCTTCAATTTTCCATGCTAATCTTTTATGTGGGACCTTGTCGAAGGCCTTTTGGAAGTCCAGGTACACCACATCTACTGGCTCTCCCCCATCTATTTTACCAGTTACTCCCTCAAAAAATTCCAATAGATTAGTCAAGCACGATTTACCCTTTGTAAATCCATGTTGACTCTGTCCTATCCTGTCCCCATTTGCTAAGTGCTCCGCTATTTCATCCTTAATGATGGACTCCAGCATTTTGCCCACAACTGATGTAAGGCTTACAGGTCTGTAATTACCTGCTTTTTCCCTACCCCCCTTTTTGAATAGTGGGGTAACGTTAGCTACCCTCCAATCCATGGGCACTGTTCCCGAGTCTAATGAATTCTGAAAAATCATACTTAGTGCATCCGCTATCTCTAGAAGTGGAAGTAGGCAGTCTTGGTGATGGAGTGGGTATGTGGTTGGAATCTCATCTCATGGTCAAACATACCATCAAGGTTTCAAACCATCCGGCTCAGCTTCAGACAGTTCCCAGGGAGAGGGATGGAAACAGTGGTCAGGGAACAGAGTTTATGGCGGGGACCAAAGACAATGGTTTCGGTCTTTGCAATATTTAGTTGGAGGAAATTTCTGCTAATCCAATACTGGATGTTGGAAAAGCAGTGTGACAAATCAGAGACAGTGGCTGGGTCAAGAGAGGTATGGGTGAAATAGAGCTGAGTGTTGTCAGCATATATGTGGAACCTGATGTTGTGCTTTCGGATGATGTCACCGAGGGGCAGCATGTAGATGAGAAATAGAAGGGGGCCAAGGATAGACCCTTGGGGGATTCCAGAGGTAATAATGTGGGAGTGGGAAGAGAAGCCATTGCAGGTGATTCTCTGGCTATGATTTGATAAACAAGAATGGAACCAGGCAAGGGCAGTTCTACCCAGCTGGACGATGGAGGAGAGGTGTTGATGGTGTGTTGACGGAGGATGGTATGATCAACTGTGTCGAAGGCTGCAGATAGGTCGAGAAAGGTGATGAGGGATAGTGTACCACAGTCACATAGGATTTAATTTGTGACTTTGATAAGGATCATTTCAGTAGTGACCGGGCGGAAACCTGATTGGAGGGAATCAAACGTGGAATTGTGGGAAAGAGGGGCACGGATTTGAGAAGCTTGTTTGATGCTTATTTCTGTTATTATAATTTCAGCCCACTTCAGGACTTTATTTTATGGTCTCTTTATAAATGTAACATAGAAGTGTTTAGAAGAATCTTAAAAAGGGAAGCTCTCAACCTATGCATTTTATTTTTTGTACATTGCGCAGTAAACATAAAGTGCCATACAGATTGTGTGTTAGGACAATAGGTGGATGGAAAATCGTACTTTCCTTTTGTAGTTTATTACTCATTTAATCAATCATACTTCAACTTTACGCTCAGAATTCCGTCTCTGTATCGGCATACTGTTTCTTTTATTGGTACTGTACTACAAATGAAAATTGATGTAGAGTAGGAGTAACTACAAGGCAACAATCTCATTGAGGGATTT
This sequence comes from Squalus acanthias, assembly GCA_030390025.1. Lineage (NCBI taxonomy): Eukaryota > Metazoa > Chordata > Chondrichthyes > Squaliformes > Squalidae > Squalus > Squalus acanthias. The sequence goes on along the minus strand of CM059427.1, from coordinate 20,242,021 downwards.
GGGTGGGGTAAACTCCCAGAGCAAAGTGCCTCTGGTTTATAACTATCATCTTAACTCCAAAATTTGATTACAGCCTTAAAATCCCATTATGCATCTCTACATATACACAGTGGAGATCACATGGATGCCTTTCATTCTTTGAGGAGGTGACAAATATGGTGCATGGGAGAAATGCAGTGGATGTGGTGTACACAGACATAGGAGACTATTGGAGAAGATTATGGGGTATGGAACTAGGAAGAGGGTAGCAAATTGGATTACAAACTGATTAGAAGGGAGGAAACAGAGAGTAAGGGTTAGAGCAATTTGTCAATGTGGTTGGAAGTAGTTGGTGGTGTCCCACAGGATGTGTTCTGGGACCGCTTCTGTTCATTGTGTACATCACTGATTTGGAAAAAGAGCTCGTGAGAGTGGTGTCCAGATTTGCAGAAGATACTAAAATAGGAGGCATAGTAAATAATTCTGAGGACCAAAGGAAGCTACAAGGGGATATTGATTAGATGGTGGAATGGGCAAAAAAGTGGCAGATGGAATTCAATATCAGTAAATGTGAGTTGGTACATTTTGGTTAAAAAAAGTAATAATTATACTTTGAATGGGAGTAAGCTGGGTGATGTGGAAGAGCAGAGGGATTTGGCGGTTCACATTCACATGACATTAAAAGCAGTACCTCGTGGATAAGGCCATAAAAAGCTAATGGAATACTTGGTTTTATGGCAAGAAGTACAGAATATAAAAGTCAAGATGTAATGGTAAATCTACATAAAAATCTTAGTAAGACCACAGTTGGAGTGCTGCATGCAGTTTTGGGCCCCACTCTACAAGAACTTCTGACGTTAACTCTGTTTCTTGCCAGAGATGCTGCCTGAGTGGCTGAGTATTTCCAGCATTTTATCTTTGTATTTCAGATTTCCAGCGTCCACAGTATTTTGCTTTTCAACAAGAAGGATGTTGAGGCAGTAGAGAGGGTAAGTACAGATTCACTTGGATGCTGCCTGTTATGGAGGTAATATAAATACGAAGAAAGACTTGAAAAACTGGGGCTGTTTTCATTAGAACAGAGGAGAGTAAAAGGTGATTTGATAGAGGTTTAAAATTATGAAGGGATGGGACAGAACTGAAGGGTCTAGGACAAGGGAAAATGAATATAAGATTAAATGTAAGAGATTTATGACATAGAGCAGGAGAAGGTTATGAGGTTATGGACTGCACTACCAGAGTTAATGATTACACTGTGCGTACACCATCATAGGCCCTGTAAATTCCACGCCATCATTTCAGTCCATATAGGAAAAGAATGGGAATTGCTGACATAGCAATGTACAATGGTGACTAAAAATTGTGACAATAGGAAGTGCGTGCCCTACCTAAAATTATTAAAATATACAGATTATCAATGCTGGAAGAGCAAGTGGGATGCACATTTCTACATGTAATAGAAAACTTACCATCAACGATCAGATTGGCTGTAGAAGCCTGTCCTTCCACCTCCACTGTGTATTCACCAATATCTTCTGGAGTTGCATTCTTCACAATGAGAGTAAGAATTTTGCCAACTTTCTTAATTTCAGTTTTTGCAGTGGGTTCCATTGGAATCTCCTCGTCACCTTTGAACCATTTGATATTTGGAGTGTCTTTTGCAATTTCACATTCAAAGACGGCATTTTCTTTTTGTTTGACCCGCTGGTCCCGAACAGGTTTAACAAACCACTTCCTTACAATCTCTACAATGGATAAAAATATATATAAACTAAAACCAGTCCTAAAATCCTCATTTATTGCTGCTTCAAATATACAAGATCGTTCACATATACTAACCTTGTACATTAACTTTTCCCTCGCATCTTATGTTAGCAGTCTCAACGGAATACACTCCAGCATCATCAAAATCTGAATTTGTGATAGTAACGGAACGCTGCAAACCGATGACACTAATTGCGTATTTGTCCGGTGTGTCTGAAATAGGTTCACCATCCTTCTTCCAAATCACCTCTTTGTCTTTGGTCAGCTCACAGGTCAGATATAGGGGCTGTCCTTTGAAGATGGTGGTTTCCTCATCCAATGTCTTAAAGAATGCCACTGGTAGTTCTAAAACGTTTTGGAGAAAATAGCAATTAACTTTCTCTAATAAAATAAAGTGTACATTTTATACAAAGTGTTCAAAAACCTTTTGCCACATCTAATATTTCAAATCTAGTGATTTGGATTACACTGAATTGATGAAGTCTTGTGCAACAACATGGCAACAGTATGTAACTGAGCATTTGAGCTTAATAATTAGACTGAGAAAAGAACTATAACTTTCAGCAGGATTCCCAAGTTGCAACTATTTTAATACAATGCGCAGTCTTGTTCTTGGTTTGCGCCGTGCAATACCTCAGACAGGAATGCAAAATACCTTGGACAATTAGTTTTGCTGTAGACGTCTTTTCTTGCTTGCCGAGGCGGCCTATACAGGTATATTCACCAGTATCTGAAAGCTGCACATCAATGATATGCAACTTTCTATCTTTGCCATCGGAGGTAAATTTATATTTAGGACTTTCTCTCACAGTGCTCTCATCCTTCATCCATGATGTTGATGCTGTAGACGGGGAGATCTGGCATTCGAAGACGGCGGAAGAACCTACAGACTCCGCTTCCTCCAGCACGATATCTTTTAGCTCTTTGACAAATTTCAGCGGGACTGCTTTGAGCTGGAACCCTGCAAAAGGTGGCTCCTCTGAGGGTGGCCTCCCTGCACCTGGTTTAAGTGGCTTCTTGTCTCCGTCTCCAGGTGATGGTGTCTTTTTCGCTAAAATTCAGAGTTGAACATAAATACATTGGATTTTATTTGGTTCTTTTTTTTGCATGCTTCTGAAGATGGTTTGATGTGAACCAGACACTTAGATGCCACGTGCCACTTTCAGTTGGTAAAGAAACGACGGCGATGCAAGCAGAGCAATGAAATTGGCTGACTAAGAAGAGACCAAACTCTGCAAACTTGGTTTTGGTTCTTCTCTGAGGTAAATTGGTGCACGGAAGCCCATCATTCAAAGTCTATGCATTCCATCATGCGATAATGATTTCAGGTGACAAGATTTACACCATATACAGCCACTATAATTTCAGCATGGATATATTCGCCATTCACCAGGGGGTATCAGTGATTCGTAATCATAGTCTTCAGGCAGCATAAGTAAATTCAAGTAGTAACTACTCTGTACAGCCGAAAACACTGTATTTTGCACACAAATAGAGGAAAACGCATGCATTAAAGTATTAGATTCCAGTAAGGTGATCACGACCTAACTATGTACACAGAAACATAGTACAGGAAACTCTCTTTTAACCGGCACCCAAATAACCGGAAAGCTCTCTTAACCGGCAAAATTCTTGAGTAGGTAACGGGGTTTTCCTTCATCTCTCCTTTAAAAATAACTTTAAAAAAAACCCCGAGGCGTTTGCCTTGTATCGGAGCATGTAGATTGGGAGGGGAATGTGCAGCCCGGGTAGGCAGCGGACACGACAGATGGTCAGTTGGCGGTCCCCGGGGAGACGGAGCTCCGAATGCATGCGCATGTCAGTGTGTACGGGGCTCTCGTACGTTGGGAGATATAACTCTCCGTTATCCGGACTTTTTGATTAACCAGCACCACGCCGGTCCCGTCGGTGCCAGTTAATAAAGAGTTTCCTGTAGGTGTTTCTTCCATTTAGTTTCCAGGCTAAGTCCTTCCCCACCAACATCAATTGCAGCAAATATACAGATGCAGTATACAAATAGATTACTCGTGCTCAAGTAAGTATGATTATTTGAACTCCATTTGTTGCTTTATGGAGTTGCAAGCATTTAAAGAGAAGGTTGTTCATGCAAAATTAAGCAATGCAATATCAATTCAGCCTACGCAGCCAACAATTATTACTGTAATTGGAAGGCCATGCAAATTGATTTGACTTATTAAATTCTAAAATAACTGAAATGTAACATAACATTTAATGGATTTTTTTCACTAATGTATGAGTGAAATTTAAATAGGGTGCTTTAGATAGCAATATCATTCATTAATTCATTTAAATAAATGTGGTACATTGGAATACTACTGCATGTGTTTGCATCTAATGTTCCGTAGTGCTCGTGGAACAAGTATAAATGTGTACAATCATGCATGGATTCATAGCTGCGACTATGTGCTTGATAGCCCCTCTCACCTCTTAGCATGCCTCTACCCTTGCCGGCTTCATCAGTTGGTGCCTTAGCATCTGTAGTGAGATAGTAACATAATTATCGGCATGTCATGACTATCCTGCCAAATCATTATATGTTAAAATGCTTCTGTAATAACCGAGGGTGAAAACAATGAGGCTAGAAAAGTGTATTGTATTTAAATGCAAAAATATATTTACATATAGATACACAAAAATATCAAAAATGGCACTACCACTGGTTTAATATACTAAACAAAGGTTTACTCATGCGGCCAGAGGAGATTTAAAATGAGGAAAAAGACGTATTAGTTTAGAATGAGGAAAATATGAAACCAGATAATTTGAAAGGTTTATTGAAGTCTCTGCCTTCAATGATATATATGAAAAATGATTTTAATTCACCCATAATTCTGTTAATAGCAAACACCAAAGCAAATTAAGACAATTTTTCCTTGGGAAACATAGGACTACATAGACCAAACACAAGCAACAGACATGAATTTTAGACATAACACTTTTGACAACCACAGTACTTCATGCACACAAACACAAGCTGCATTGCCAGGAGAAACAAAGACGTCTGACAAAGATGAACACACACAACATCAAGGAATACTGATCCATTTTCCAAAGCACAAGATATGAACAATCAGTTTGATAGATGTGCAGCAGCCATCTCACCTCGTCGTTTGTAAGGCTTTGAAGGAGTCTCAACTACACCCTCATTCAGTTCTTCATCATCTTCATACTCCCAATCAACAGATGAGCCATATTCCCCCTCTTCTTCAGTTATTTCCGATTCCCAGTCTTCTTTGTCCCGTAATTCTTCTATCGACATTTCTTCTGATTCTACTTCATAGTCGTCTTCTGGTGAGATTCTTTCAGAGGGAACTTTTTTCACTTGTACTATTTCCCGTTCTTTTTCCACAACTGGTACATTCCCTTTGCCAGCTTTAAGGTGTGCAGCATCTCTGGGAGTCAGTACTTTCTTAATAGGTATTTTCTGTGGTTTGTCTTCTGCTACAACTTCTTTTGAAGAAACTTTCTTCATTTCTATATGATCCTTTTGTTCTTCCAGAACTGGCACTTTCCCTTTTCCAATTTTAAGATGTGCAGCATCTCTGGGAGTCAGTACTTTCTTTACAGGTATTTTCTGTGGTTTTTCTTCTGCAACAACTTCTTTCGAAGGAAATTTCTTCAGCTCTACATGATCCTTTTGTTCTTCCAGAACTGGCACTTTCCCTTTTCCAATTTTAAGATGTGCAGCATCGCTGGGGGTCAGTACTTTCTTTACAGGTATTTTCTGTGGTTTTTCTTCTGCTACAACTTCTTTCGAAGGAAATTTCTTCAGCTCTACATGATCCTTTTGTTCTTCCAGAACTGGCACTTTCCCTTTTCCAATTTTAAGATGTGCAGCATCGCTGGGGGTCAGTACTTTCTTTACAGGTATTTTCTGTGGCTTTTCTTCTGCTGCAACTTCTTTCGAAGGAAATTTCTTCAGCTCTATATGATCCTTTTGTTCTTCCAGAACTGGCACTTTCCCTTTTCCAATTTTAAGATGTGCAGCATCACGTTTCTCTATAGGGGTCACCAATGTCTTTTCAGGAACTTTCTGTATTTTCTGTGGTTCTTTTTCTTCAAGTGGAATTTCTTTTGACGGGACTTTTTCTAACTGCACTAGTTCCTGTTCTTGTAAGACTAATACTTTCTCTTTGTCAATTTTAGTAGGTGTAACTTGTGGTTTTTCTTTAGAAAATGCCACATCCTTTTCAGGTATTTTGTGAATCTTTTGTGGTTCTTTTTCTTCCAATGCAATTTCTTTTGAGGGAATTTTTTTCAGGAGAATTATTTCCTGTTCTTCTTTTGAAACTGGGACTTTCCCTTTACCAATTTTTAAAGGTGCCTCATGAGGTGTTTCTTTAGATGGTACCATTTTCTTTTCACGTGTTGCCTTGGGAACATCAGCCTTTTCTGCATTAACTTCTCCTGGTATTATTTTTGAAGCAGGCTTTTCTAAAACTGTCTCCCTGGGTACTCTTTCTATTGGATAAATTTCTATACCTTTGGGTTTTCCTTCTTCAGGAGATGGTACAATCCTTGGTTTTTCGTGAACAGGTTTGGGAAGGTCAACTTTCTTAAGACTAGGATGTTCTCTTTTGTCCCCATCAGGCTTAAGAAGTGTACTACCTTTTCTCAGTTTCAAATGTGTTTCTTCATCTTTCGGTTCCATAGGGCTTTTACCAGGCTTGATCAATGGAAAGATGTTCTCCTGATCCTTCTCTGTACCAGGAACTTCAGCCTGCTTTACTGATATTTTTTCTCTGTCTCCTACCTTCATAGGAACTGTTTCCGGTCTGGTTAGGGGTACTGTCTTTTCTTTATCTTTTTCAGCTTTAGGCACTTCACCAATCTTTTCTCTATCTTCTTCATCACTGGGTATTTCATGAACTTTCTTTGATACTATGCCTTTTTCTTTTATGACTTCTTTTTTAGGAACTGCATCAAGCTTTCTTAAGACCTTTTCTGGTTCTTCCTCTTGTTTGGGGATCTTATCGAGTTTCTTAAGTAGTATCCCTGGCTTTTGTTCCACTTCTTTAGGTAGTACTTTTACTAACCTTTTTTGGTAATATTTTGTATGCATCATCTTGTTCAATAGAGATTTTATCTGGTTTCTTTAATATTACACTTTTCCCCTTATCTTTGTCTATTTTAGGAATCTCATCAACCAACTGTAACATTATTTCTCTTTCTGTTTCTTTCTCTTTTAAGATTATATCCGGTTTCTTTAGCGATATACGTCCTTCGTCAAATTCCATTTCCTTAGGGCTTTCAGCGGGTTTCCTGAGTTTTAACCCTATGTCCTTGTCTTCTTCTTTAGGGGATCTATCAACCTTCTTTAATATAATACCCTCTTCTTCATCTTTCTCTTCCTTGGGAACCTTACTACTTTCCTTCAGTACTGGAATTTCTATAATATCTTCTATTTCTTTTGGAACTTTGACTGTAGGTTTTAGTTTCAAAGGTGACTTGGATTGTTCTGCAGCTATAAAGGTTTCATATTTAATTTAGTGACAAATCAACAAGGAATTTTGCAATTCCGTAAAAGAACAGTCTAACATCAAAACAAAACAAAACAATGTCATACTCTCCAAACTGCGCTAGTGTTCACCAAATTAAAACACACTGTAAAACAGTTCCATAGACAGCAAAATTTACAAATAAACACATTAACAGAAAGAATCACAACAGACAAAATTGTAACTTTTTAAATAGACTGAAGAGACAATATGATACAACCAGTACACAACATTTAGAAACCTGTGGATTATATAACTTTAAATTTAACATTCAGAAAAAATAAACAGAAATGATACATCAACATATTATATAGTTAGGTATTTTAAAATGTACAACAGTAAGTTAAGTTTCAAGCTGCTTTTGGTAAATTGTACCTTTAAGGGGTTTCTTGACTGGTCCTGGAGCAGTAACAGGAACTTTAGTAGTAGGTACTTCTTCAGCTTTGGGTACTTTAGAAACAATGTCAAAAATTGTGTTACCATGAAAGTCAGATATTAAAATGCACAATTACATAGAATGTTGTCCCTAGCAATATCAAAAATATTTTTAAATCTTAGGAAGTTGTTCCATGGTTCCGTAGCTATAACATTAATGCACTGAACTATCAACTAGAATTCTGCAATAGTCTAGTTTTGACAAGCATTTCCTTTCCAACTTTCCACTTGATGCTGAATTTGCCAGCTCATCCAGGTCATCAGTGAGAGGGAAGGAGAACTGTTTGGGAAGTATTCTTCCCTGCACAGCTTAAGCATGCCACATGATGGGTCAATAAAGCAGTGGTTTTGATAGCATCCTTGAAAATGTGGAATTCTTGTTTATTCTTTGCCCTTGAGAAAGGATGGCTTTCATAGAGGATGGACAGGAGAATTACAAAAATAAAACTGGAAAATATAAATCACAGTAAAGTTGTACAGCATGTTAAATGTATCTAATAACTGACATCCCTAAATAATCAATAAAATGTTTGGATAGATCAGGGTTTGAATTTCGTTTTTCAAAGTTAAATCTTATATGTGGCTAACATATTTTCCTTTCACTATAAAAACTCAGTTCTAATTGGACTGATGTCCAGGTGACAAAATTAAAATGAGGGACAGTTGAACTAATGAACAAAGTAAAATCAGAAGCAAGAGTCATTAATCAAGCAATGAAATAATGAACTATGAGAAGCAGACATTTGCAAATGACGAGATGTGATGAAAGTGAAAGGTATTGAAATGCAGAATGTTTCATGAATTTTGCACCAGTGACACAAGACAATGAGTGACACTCATTTGTGTACCTTCCACTGGTTCCAAATCTTGTTTCACTGGAGCAGTGACTAGAACATCACCTTTAGGTTCAATCTTCTTGGTAACTGTAGTCACTTCAAAAAATATTTTTGTTCAAATATTTAGTTTTCATGTACATGATCTAAGTCTCTGGCAATATTAACTGCAATCAACTGAACATGTGTAACACTCAAAGAACAGTAAACATAACAATGCTCTGAAAGCACCAAAGTTAACAAAGGTCCATTGAGTGGACCTTTGTTAACTTTGTTAAAAAGGTTTAACAAACAACCTTTGAGTGTTAATCATTCCATATAATTTTTACATCTGCACACAACAGTAAATAATAGTAAAGATAACATAACAACAAAAAGTAGCCCCATGAAAACTCTGCAAGCCACTGTCCTATCAGGTAAGATGGTCTTAGCTGAACAAGCAGTAAGAAGCTTTCTAGTACCTTTTGATTTTAAGCCGCACAGTTTTAGCTGGTTAATCTCCAGCCTTGGCTCTTGCAAACCAGTGTTTAAATTCTCTATACTCAGGTAAGTTGGGTATGACCTTACTGGGAGAGACTGTTCACTCCACATCTGGCAAATATTAACTGTTATTTATGTGAACTTTTATTTAGTTAGGTTTGGTAAAGCTTAAGTTTAGTGAGGGATTTCCAAAAATGATTGAATTCACAAACTCTTACACTCCATAATAAATAATAGAACATGATGTAAAACAAAAGCCAAGTAAGAATAGAGCCAGTGTAACTAGAGAACATTTGAAATTTGGATGTCAACATTGGAGACAACAGTATTACAACAAAACAGGGCACCTCCCAGAGAACCTATGTAAAAATCAAAATTTCATACATATTTCCATTGGTTGTGAGATGCAGCAACTTCTTTAGAATAGAATCTTCTAATAAATCAGTTCTATACCTTTCTTTGTAATAATTTTCTTTTTTTCTGGAGGTGTGACTTTAATAATTTCTTCACGTAAAATCTTCTCCTTAGCCTCAACAATTTTCTTGGGTAAAATTATCTTGTCAACCTGAACAGTTTCTTCATGTAAAATCTTCTCATCTGGCTCAACACTTTCCTCATATGAAATCGTCTCATCCGCTTTAACAATTTCTTCATATAAAATCGTCTCATCAGCCTCAACAATTTCCTCGGGTAAAATTATCTCGTCAAGCTGAACAATTTCTTCATGTAAAATCATCTCATCTGGTTCAACACTTTCCTCATATAAAATCATCTCATCGGACTCAACACTTTCCTCATATGAAATCGTCTCGTCAGCTTCAACAGTTTCTTCATGTAAAATCTTCTTGAAAGCTTCAGAGGTTTTGAAGAAAAAGTTTTAGAATTTTAGATCATGGTCAAAAACTTAGAAGTTTAGGTTTGAAGAGTATAAGATGATAAAAATGTTACCACAAATACAGGTACAAAAATCAAGATATAATAATAAAAAACAGACGAGATTATCACCTAAACAAAACAGTACAAAACAATGAACAAACAAGAAACAGAGATGATGATGATGATGATGATGATGATGAATAAGATAACAGAATGGAAATGCAATATACTACTTGTTATTGGATGAAGTCCATGGAACATTAAGGTTACAATTAGTAATATATGTGATAAGATCGTATAGATGAAGGTACTTTCACTCTGTACCTTTTACTGGAGTAATCTCCTTGCTTTCTGCAAATGTGATTGGAACAACTTTTTCAGGCACACGTTTCTTGGCAACTTCAGGCACTTTAAAGACATTATTAAAACTGTTGTAAGCCACTTCAAGTTTTTTTTTGAAGAGCAAAACATGATAGTGAAATAAAGTATATATTTTAAAATGACACAGCAATTTCCATATAACAAAATTACATAGAATTTACAACACAGAAACAGACCATTCGGCCCAACTGGTCCATGCCGGTGTTTATGCTCCACATGAGCCTCTTCCCATCCTACTTCATCGAATCCTATCTGCATGTCTTTCGATTCCTTTCTCGCTCAAGTGCTTATCTAGCTGCCCCTTAAATACACCTATGTTATTCGTCTCAACTACGCCATGTGGTAGCAAGTTCCACATTCTAACTACTCTCTGAGTAAAGATGTTTCTCCTAAATTCCTTATTGGATTTATTAATGACTATCTCATATTTGTGTCCTCTAGTTTTGGATTGGAAGTGGAAACATCTTCTCTACATCTACCCTATCAACCCCCTTCATAATTTTAAAGACCTCTATTAGGTCACCCCTCAGTCTTCTCTTTTCTAGCCTGTTCAGTCTTTCCTGATAGTTATAATCTCTCAGTTCTGGTGTCATCCTTGCAAATGTTTTTTGCAACTTCTCCAGTGCCTCTATATCCTTTTTGTAATATGGAGACCAGAACTGTGCACAATACTCTAAGTGTAGTCTAACCAAAGTTCTATGCACGTTTAACATAACCTATCTGCTTTTCAGTTCAATTCCTCTGGAAATGAACCCCAGTGCTTTGTTTGCATTTTTTATGGCCTCAGCTACTGTGTTTCTAAGTAACAGTTGTATCATATATGATCAAGAGTAAATCATGGTTTCTCTTATGGGTAGGTACAAACTTTGCATAGTTACAGACAGATTATTTTGGCCAGTAATTAATATAAAACAGTTGGGTTTGATCAACCAAGTGTCAGAAAATCAAATTGAAATGATTGTAATGTAGTGACCATCTCTTGGTAAAAAACTTATTTGTCAAAGTTTCAGACTGATTGCAGTCTTGGTGCCCAACTTGATGCTGAGCTGAGTTTCAGGCCCACATCCTCTCAACTACAAACTCCACTTAATTCCACCTTCACAACACTGCCTGCCAACCAAATGCTGCACAAACCCTTATGCATGTTTGTGTCAGCTGCAGACTCAACTACTCCAAAGTTCTCCTTATTGGCCTCCCATCTTCCACCTTCCACAATTGCTAATTGTGCAAAATTCTGCTGCACATATCCTGCTCGCACAAAGTTTCGCTCACCTAGCGCCTCTATCCTCACTGATTTACATTGATTTCCCCATTCCAATGCATGGAATTTAAAATCTAAGCAGGTTAATTTCTTCAGAGCTTCTCCCACTCCGTGCCATAACTTCGGCGGAAACCTTGTTTATAAGCGTAATGAGGTTGCTGCTGAATTTCCGTTACAGTTATGGTGGTGGACTAAGAGATGCTCTGAGGAGATTCAGCCCCCATATCTTCGTCTTCAAAGCCCTCCATGGCCTCACCCCACCTCTCGAATTGCCTTCAGCCCTATATTCTCCCCACCTAAGCACTCCATTCCTCTGACAGCCTTTTTTTGTATCTGTTCCTCCCTTTGGCCCACCAGCAGTTGCAGAACCTTCAGCTGCCTCGATCCTAGTCTCTGGAATTCCCTCCATAAACCTCACAAACTCCATCTCTTCCTATCAAAATCTCCACAAAAAACATCTTTCCAACCAACCTTTTGTTCACTCACTCCCATTCCTTCCCTTCTAGCTCAGTGCCTATTTCCTTTACTCCTATTTGAGAAGTGCCTTGGGACATTTCATATCTTAAAGCTGCTTTACAAATGTATGTTGTTGCTCAAAACTGTATATTTAAGTTCATTTAATGTGTGTAGTACATACACTTACAATGTATCAAGATATTATTTGTAACACAACAGTACAATAACATAATAACAGACAGGCCAAGACATAAAATACAATACTACAAGTATAAGAGGTAAAGTCAAGTAGAAGAACCAGCATGGCACTGGTAACACAAAGTATTAAAAGAATATTAGTACACAAATGTAAGGTTTCTTAATATACCTTTAAGAGAAGAAATTTTTTCTCTTTCTTCGTAAGTGACTTCTGTAACTTCTTCATACACATGCCTTTTCATAACCTCAGGGACTTTAACAATAATATAGTTTTAGACCACACAGAAGTTACTAAAACAGAACAGTAACGATAAAACAATATTGACAGTTAAAACTAATGCATGTTTGACATAATACAAGTGAATACAGTTAAACAAAATGGAACCAGCCAACAATTTTCACTGCCGGGCCTTATTTACATGTAGCTTGTCAGCCTCCAAGCTGAACCCACTGCCTGGACGGCAGGCACAGGTGGGATTTCGTGTGGCAGGAGGCCGCAGGCGGGGACAGTCCCCAGCACTAGGGAAGTTTGATCGGGGTAGGGGGAGGGGGAGGGAGAGTGGGGAGGGCATCCCAGTTGGGGCAAAGCCCAGGGCAGGGGAGGCCCAAGGTTTTCTTGTGAGGCCTAGAGGAGCACTTCTGCATCGGGGCGTGATCTGCATGTTTAAAGCCAGAGTCCGGTGCCTTCCGGCAGGTATCCCACTCAGCTGCTGAAAACAGCAGGTTAAAATCCAAGCCCACGGCTAGGCAGCAGCATTCCAGGGGTAAATCGCTGCCCTTATTTTAACTGCCCCTCGCCCAGCTTCTGCCAGAAGGGGGAGGTTAAAATTTCCCCCAAGATATCGGTTAATACTATTCACATGGGACTATGCCAAATGACTTTAGGTGACGCAAGCTGTTGTCCAGGGGCAACCTTTTCAGATATAGTCTAGCCATCTTCAACTATTTTAAAGAACATGGTTTCAATTTCAATCCATACGTTCCATAATAGGACAACAGGTAACACCAAATGACAGACAGATACAATACACAATTATCACAATATATATAATACTGCTATTTTTCAACCGTCTTTAGATCTTATAAGCAAGTTATATGATAATGTATTGCATTTAAAATGACTAAATGAAGCATTTGAAAGAAAATCTCAACAAAGGTTAATTAAAAATTGATAAATCAAAGGAATAAATGAACAACTTTTCAACATCTGAAAAGCATCTTTTTGAAATATATATTAAAAAATGATATAGTTTATTGCACTGCTGTAATAATGTATGATGAAACATATTGTTGAAAGAAAGCAATATACTATGGTTATTCATTTATTTTGTGAACTATACAAATAAATATAATTAGGTTTCTGAAGGATGCTACAAAAATGATCAAACAATACTTTTATAAATCAAACTAGAATAATAATTAAACAGGATATCCATCTCCAAATATTTATTTTTTGGTATTTTTTAAAGGAGAGATTAATAAAAAATATAACACTTCAACTTTGCATTTTTTTTTACTAAAGTGCTTCTCTACCACAGTCTTTAATCCTGAATTCCAAAAAGGTTTTAAAATTGAAGTCAAATAGTTTATTTTCATGTATATTAGGGGGGAATGTTAACCCACTCTGCCTGGCAGGAACAGGGCGGGGGCTCCTTTAAAATGAAGTGTACAGCCGTACGGCCCTGTTCCACAATTTGTAACTGCTTACTTCAGTCCGGTGGCTGAGGCACCCATAGGTAGCAGGTGGCAGCCTCATAAACTTATCCAAATAGGGGTCTCATTTCATTAACTGGACCCTGATTGGATTTTAACGCGGCCCTGAGCAGGGAAGCTTTTCCGCCAGTTGAAGGTGTGTCAGCAGCTGTCAGGAAGACAAAGTGGCACTCTAAGGTAAGTGCAAATGTTTCCTTTGGAGGAGCAGAATTGCCCCGCTCCACCCAAAGCCCACTGGAAGTTAACATCGACTCTCTATTCTGTCATCACTGTACTTATCTATAAGCTGCTGTAATTGGGGGTGGGGGGCAACCGCATAAGTGTGGTCAATATTCAGAATGCATTTAAAATATTTACACTGTCGAGGAGAGCAGCTCTGCTTACGTGTAAGCAGCCATGTGCAAAGTTGTCTCTTGGCTGAGATTCCGAGTCAGGCAGTATAAACAAGGTGTTGGATGCTGTGCTATTGATCTGAGATCTGTAGCTACAGGATAACTGCAACCTCAGACAAATAGTCACAGCAGTGTGTTGTCATCCTGATATAACCTTCGTCAAAGTGATTAGAGATACTAATGCTGTGATGTCTAGTTATGTTTACAGTTATACATGCTCTCTTAAAATATCAGAAGTCGCACAACACCAGGTTATAGTCCAACAGATTTATTTAATTTTACAAGCTTTCGGAGCTGTTCGCTCCTTCTTCAGGTAAGGTAGCTGAGAGAGAATCTCCCAGAATTCACAATATAAACACAGAAAAAATCTATTCAAATCTTTCCCTACATCAAAGACACACTAAGAGCACAGCCAAGACAATGAGATGTGTCCCAGGGGGTCCAACGTGTCAAAACACCTGCTGGCTGCATATCCTCTCCATTAGTCTTTTTAAAACAAAACCTGGAAAGACCGGCCATGATGTCAAGTCACGTTCTGTATCGTGACATGAACCCGATATCGCGATTGAGGCCATCCTCATGAGTGCGGAACTTGGCTATCAGTTTCTGCTCTATGATTTTGCGCTGTCGTGTATCCCGAAGGCCGCCTTGGAGAACGCTTACTAATGGAGAGGATATGCAGCCAGCAGGTGTTTTGACACGTTGGACCCCCTGGGACACATCTCATTGTCTTGGCTGTGCTCTTAGTGTGTCTTTGATGTAGGGAAAGATTTGAATAGATTTTTTCTGTGTTTATATTGTGAATTCTGGGAGATTCTCTCACAGCTACCTTACCTGAAGAAGGAGCGAACAGCTCCGAAAGCTTGTAAAATTAAATAAATCTGTTGGACTATAACCTGGTGTTGTGCGACTTCTGATTTTTGTCCACCCCAGTCCAACGCCGGCATCTCCACATCATGACCTCTTAAAATATGAATAGATATATTTGACTACAGGATAATTACGCTCTTGATAAATACTTTTTTCTTGGGCCTTCAGTAAACAAATATTCAGATACATTTCCTGTATTTCATGGGTTAGGCAAAGGCATTAATATATAAAAAATTACTACCCCCCAAAAAAATTCTCATAGCAGTTATTATATAGTTTGTGATAAGGGTAAAACGGATCAAACATTTTAAGACGACACAAAGTAATACGTAATTGCATTACATTACTGACAAAACAAAAGACACCACCATTAAAGAAGAAGAATTCTGATGAACCAGCAGAGCACTGGTAGCGTTCAGTAGAGAAAAGAGTGTTCGCATTAGCACATTTTTTTCAAAATACCACAATTCTGTACCTTTTCTGTCTTTTTCTGAAGTGAGTAAGACTGTTCTTGAAACAGTGATGGGTGCAGGCTCAGCCCTCTTGTCAACTTCAACCACTTCAAAATTTATTATTTTTTAAGACAAATTGACAAAATGAGTATTCGATAAGACAAAGACAACAAAAGTACAGTCACATAAAACACAGATGACAGAATAAACAAATATACATAAACATACAGTTTTGGTGTCCATACTTAAGAAAAGACATACTTGCTCTCGAGGCAGTACAAAGAAGGTTCACTCGGTTAATCCCCGGGATGAGGGGGTGGACATATGAGGAGAGGTTGAGTAGATTGGGCCTCTACTCATTGGAGTTCAGAAGAATGAGAGGCGATCTTATTGAAACATATAAGATTGTGAAGGGGCTTGATCGGGTGGATGCGGTGAAACTAGAACTAGGGGGCATAATCTTAGAATAAGGGGCTGCTCTTTCAAAACTGAGATGAGGAGAAACTTCTTCACTCAGAGGGTGGTAGGTCTGTGGAATTTGCTGCCCCAGGAAGCTGTGGAAGCTACATCATTAAATAAATTTAAAACAGAAATAGACAGTTTCCGAGAGGTAAAGGGAATTAGGGGTTACGGGGAGCGGGCAGGAAATTGGACATGAGGCTGAGTTCGGATCGGTCAGGGCCCTGTGGGTGGCGGAGCGGGCCCAGGGGCTGAGTGGCCGGGTCCTGCTCCTACTTCTTGTGTTCTTTAGATTTGAGGTGAGGATCAGATCAGCCATGATCTCATTGAATGGCGGAGCAGGCTCGAGGGGCCGATTGGTCTACTCCTGCTCCTATTTCTTATGTTCTTATTTATTGTTTTCTATCATCTAAAAAGAAACTGACTTCCAGGTACAAATTGGAAGATTTGAGGGAACATTATAATTACTTAAACTCACAAAGTTTTTTACTTTGAAGAAGTTTAAACTATCTAAGAAAAGGTGTGTTTTACAGTTTAGTATAATTTTAAAACATCTAACAAGCAAAGTTGGAGGGTGGAATGACATTTTTCTTTCACCTCTGGAACCCAGATTCAAATTGAGACCAGACTGAGGGAATGGAAACCTGCTGTTTCTGCAGGGGGTCCTACATCAAACGGGGTTGGGTAGTCTTAACCCAGTTCCTGGTAAGCATGGGCCCACAGCACAGAATTCCACTTAAATGACACTAAATTGGTAATCTCACACAGAGGTTGCAAAATAGTTATTGTGAGAAATTTAACAAATCACACTAGTGTAGTAGGGTGTGTTATTTTAAGTTTGAGACTGAGGCACATTGTTGGGGAAACTTTATTGGAGTGCTTGATGCTAATTATGGGTACTTGAAAATTCCACAGCACAAAAATCCCTCCCCTTAATGAGCACCAAATTACCCTTAAAATAGTCATAAAAAAGAAATGTAAGGATAAAATCATTATAATCTACAAATGTGATTCTACATTTATTCCAAGCTTCCATATAATAAATGTTTTGCATTATTTATTATATTTTCTATTTAACTGATAATTATGGTATAAATTCTATTTGCATGTTTTGAGATCAAAAAAGTGAACCATGTATTTTTCTTTGCATAAGAGGAAACATGACAAGAACAAACACGACTTTCAAAAGTAACAAAAAGGGCAATCACAATTGGAAGACATAACAAACTAATGAACACTTCCATTACAAAAGAAAATCAAATCAAAGAAAGTTACAAAAAAGCACAAAAAGTAAAAATAAAGAAAAGAGTTCTAAGAGTAAAGTAATATTTCTTCTGAGAAATGTTTGTATAAAACATTTAGGGTGAAATTTAACTTTGGCAGGGACACAAAATGGTAAGTGAAACCGGGCGGGTGTATGGGTGCCCAATTTGCGCGCCTGACAAAGTTGAATTTTGCCCCATTGTGTTTTTTTTTGTTTTACCTTCTTCTGGTGCAGGCTTCTCAACTTTTCTTATAACAGTTACTGGTTTAGCTTCTTCAGCAACTGGCATCTTAGGAATCGCAGGCACTTTAAAAAAAATGTTATTTTTAAACTAAAAGTACGAAAGAACATTTACACAATATTTAACAAAAATGAAACTCACATTGGACACATCCACAACACAGTTAATACACCAAACAGATGAACATTTTTATACATACAAATAAGATAACATTAAAGAAGTAAATATTAACAGAATGGACACTTCACAAGCTCTTCTACTACAATTACGTTCCACATTTGCCCCACTCTGTTGTTAAAGTGTTGCACACTAGTCTAGTGTGTCATAGCAATTTGGTCACATTATAGTAAGCTATCATGTTAGCAATTATGTCCTATTCTAACATATGCATAATAGCATGCAGCAGGTAGTTTCTTGTGCTGCACTAAGTCCCTGGGAATGGTCCTGCTCCTCTGGAAACAATTAAAGAAGAAGTTTATTATGTGCATTAAAATCTATTGTCAAATGAAACTGCAGTCATTCTAAACCACAGCACTGTTGCAGGTTCATCTAACAATGGATTTAATTGTAATTACAAGTTTTAGTACACATTTTCAATACGAGGGAATAACGTCAAGTAAGTCGCGAGTGTTCATCCATTTCTTTGCTACCAGTTTCACAACATAGAAATAGACCACACCCAGAGATTCAGTATAGTATAAGAAACTATCGACCACATGTCACAATATGACCCTCCATCTATTATAATAGGACATGATCATTATTCCACTACATTATTACATCATGACCTAATAAATTACTACTATTGCCTCTCATTATTTTGACACTTTAGGTTAATTCACTACATTGTATGACAGAGTGGGATAAAGGAAGGGTTTTGCTGGACTAGCAAAGCTTGCAAAGTTATGACTGGAGGTGTGGGTGTGCACCCTGCAAGTTTTCCATTAACAAGGTGGGAGTATTGGGTCTGTCACAGCCTGCTGTTGTTTGGTGTTGGGAACCAGTGATGATACCTGGATCTACATTTTCCTTTATTTTGAAAAACAGAAGAAATGTCCACTCCCCACTTTTCATTTTAAGTTACAACCTGCTAACAAAAGCACAGGGTTGCTTAAAGAACAGAAATCAGTATTACTTATTGCTAACGCTTGTCAAACCATTTTGGTTGAATTATGAATCCTCAAAGCAGTGCTAAGAATAATTCATTCGTGTTTTGCACTGACATCATAACACTTTTTACGTATATGTACTTATTTCACTAAAATTAGTAAAGACATAAATATTGGCCCCTGGTCATTGTCAATGATGGCCAATCTCAGTGATTTTTATAAGTCCTCCAATGTCAACAAACCCTTCAATCAGCCAATGAAACAACCCTGACATTTATTTCCCTCCCTGGAGCCTTACGGTTAGGCCCTCGACTGTCCAATTGAGTTTGCAGTAACAATAACAATGCTTATAAATATATTAAAGCATGAAACAAACATAGAACAGAATATTAATATTTAAACAGCAACAAGTATTTGCTTCATACAAGTATTTCTAGCATCTCAAACAATGAAAAAAAAATGTACCTTTCGCTGGAGTAACTGCCTCTTTTTTTGGTTTCAATGGTTCAGGAGCTGGCTTCTTAGGAACTTCTGGCACTTTAAGAAACATTATAGTTTTAAGATTAAATACAATGCTTATATCATTAAGATACCTAAGTAACAAGTTAAAGTAACACAAACATACTTGGCAGAGAAATTCAATGCACGGTAACATTTTCTTTTCTGAAGTAAGCATGCTGGGGGAGAAATTGGCTAACCCCTGAAAACGGGTGTGGGGGTCACAGTGTGCGATTAACCCGCGCCCGTTCATTGCTTTCCAGGCAGCACGTTAAATTGGTGCTGCCTCCTCTTTTAAATGATTGCTGCGTGCAGCCAGCGGTAATCACGCTGTTCATTGGCTGCAAACATTAGCAGGAGCCCTGATATCGCTCATGGCTAGTGCTACTTAAAGGTAGCCTACACCTCTTAAAGGGGAGGTGCATTGTGGTGCCAAGAAGTGGTGAGTTTTTTCAGAAGTCAATCTGGGCTGTGATACTTTGAACAATGGCTGAACATGTGAGAGATCGAGCACCAAGGATTTCAGACAATGTTTTGGAGGTCTTGGTGGAAGAGATGGAAAGGAGGAGAAATATCCTGTATCTGCAGGGGGTGGGGGGGGTGGGGCAGGAGGCCCTCCAGACACATGCTCAGGAGGCAGTGGGAAGAAGTAGCGGCAGAAGTCAATGTCAGGAGTGTTGCTCCAAGAACATGGTTGCAGCGCAGGAAGAAGTTTAATGATTTGACACAAGTTGTCATGGTGAGTGAGTTCATCTTCAAATGGCATATCCTACCAACTGCACCAATAGCCTCATCCACTGCTTAATTCTTTGCACCCCCATCACCCAGCTACCAACAATTTCTATCAATCAGTACTCAACCGTAAAATTCATATGCTTTACCGCACCCTCACACACTTAGCACTATTGCAAGCCTCGCACCTTGCATACACTGGCAACCATGACAACCACATCACCAAAACATATTGGAGGACACTGAGGACACCCTCCATCGCGTTGTGTGGCACTACCACCATGCTAAATGGGATAGATTCAGAACAGATCTAGCAGCTCAAAACTGGGCATCCATGAGGCGCTGTGAGCCATCAGCAGCAGCAGAATTGTATTCCACCACAATCTGTAACCTCATGGCCCGGCATATCCCTCACTCTACTATTACCATCAAGCCAGGGGACCAACCCTGGTTCAATAAGGAGTGTAGAAGAGCATGTCAGGAGCAGCACCAGGCGTACCTAAAAATGAGGTGCCAACCTGGGGAAGCTGCAACACAGGACTACATGCATGCTAAAAAGTGGAAGCAGCATGCTATAGACAGGGTTAAATGATCCCACAATCAACGGATCAGATCAAAGCTCTGCAGTCCTGCCACATCCAGTCGTGAATGGTGCTGGACCATTAAACAATTAATGGAAGGAGGAGGCTCCATGAATATCCCCATCCTCAATGATGGTGGAGCTCAGCACGAGTGCAAAAGACAAGGCTGAAGCGTTTGCAACCATCTTCAGCCAGAAGTGCTGAGTGGATGATCCATATCGGCCTCCTCCTGAGGTTCCCACCATCGCAGAAGCCAGTCTTCAGCCAATTCGATTCACTCCACGTGATATCAGGAAACAGCTGAGCGCAAAGGCTATGGGCCCCGACAACATCCCGGCTGTAGTGCTGAAGACTTGTGCTCCAGAACCGTGCCTCTTGCCAAGCTGTTCCAGTACAGCTACAACACTGGCATCTATCCAACAATGTGGAAAACTGCTCAGGTATGTCCTGTCCACAAAAAGCAGGACAAATCCAACCCGGCCAATTACTGCCCCATCAGTCTTACCTCAATCATCAGTAAAGTGATGGAAGTTGTGATCAACAGTGCTATCAAGCGGTACTTACTCACCTATAACCTGCTCACTGATGCCCAGTTTGGGTTCCGCCAAGACCACTCGGCTCACGACCTCATTACAGCCTTGATCCAAACATGGACAAAGGAGCTGAATTCCAGAGATGAGGTGAGAGTGACTGCCCTTGACATCAAGGCAGCATTTGACCAAGTGTGGCATCAAGGAGCCCTGGTAAAACTGAAGTCAATGGGAATCAGGGGGAAAATGCTCCACTGGCTGGAGCCATACCTAGCACAAAGGAAGATGGTTGTGGTGATTGAAGGTCAATCATCACAGCCCCAGGACATTGCTGCAGGAGTTCCTCAGGGCAGTGTCCTAGGCCCAACCATCTTCAGCTGCTTCATCCATGACCTTCCCTCCAACATAAGGTCAAAAATGGGGATGTTTGCTGATGACTGCACAGTGTTCAGCGCCATTCACAATTCCTCAGATAATGAAGCAGTCCATGCCCGCATGCAACAAGACCTGGATGACGTTCAGGCTTGGGTTGATAAGTGGCAGGTAACATTCACACCACAGAAGTGCCAGGCAATGACTATCTCCAACAAACGAGAGTCTAACCACCGCCCCTTGACATTCAATGGCATTACCATCGCCGAATCCCCCACCATCAACACCCTGGGGGTCACCATTGATCAGAAACTTAACTGGACCAGCCACATAAATACTGTGGCAACAAGAGCAGGTCAGAGGCTAGGTATTCTACGGCGAGTGTCTCACCTCCTGACTCCCCAAAGCCTTTCCACCATCTACAAGGCACAAGTAAGGAGTGCGTTAGAATACTCTCCACTTGCCTGGATGAGTGCAGCTCCAACAACACTCAAGAAGCTCGACACCATCCAGGACAAAGCAGCCCGCTGATTGGCACACCATCCACGACCTTAAACATTCACTTCCTCCACCACCGGCGTACCGTAGATGCAGTGTGTACCATCTACAAGATGCACTGCAGCAACTCGCCAAGGTTTCTTCGGCAGCACCTCCCAAACCCATGACCTCTTCCACCTAGAAGGACAAGGGCAGCAGGCGCATGGAAACACCACCACCTCTAAGTTCCCCTCCAAGTCACACACCATCTTGACTTGGAAGTATATCGCCGATCCTTCATCGTCGCTGGGTCAAAATCCTGGAACTCCCTACCTAACAGCACTGTGGGAGTACCTTCACCACACGGTCTGCAGCGGTTCAAGAAGGCGGCTCACCACCACCTTCTCAAGGGCAACTAGGGATGGGCAATAAATGCTGGCCTTGCCAGCGACGCCCACATCCCATAATACGAATACATTAAAAAAAAACTCACTGACACACTTCCCTCTTTCTTCCGGGACTATGTGGCGCATAACAGCAGGCAGCAGGAAAGAACTGGAGGAGGACAAGTGTGCTTGCATGTTTTAATCCCCATGGAGGAGACAGTGCTGGCCACCATGTGAAGGAGCATCACTTAGGACGTGGCCACTGGCAGGGCTAGAGGGATCTATGATGAGGGCATCTGTATACATAATCCTCCTTCTCTCATCCCATTTCTCCCTCATCCTGCAATCACTTCTGACTCACAAGCTGCAGATGGTGTAAGCATGCACTTCTTACTTTTTCCTCTCCCCTCACCACACCCCAACCCCCTTGTCCCTTTTTCATTTCAGATACTCAAGAGGACAAAGACAATGAAGATGAAGAGACACCGTCACTCGATTTCACACCTGTAGCCACCAGCTCAGAGACAGACACTGCGCGTATTTTAGGGGCTAGGATAGAGGAGGGATCTGCACATGGTGAGACACCAGGCACAAGTGCGCAGGAGCCAGGGCAGGGAGAAAGGATAGCGCAGGTGCCAGCTTGCCGGAGGGTGAGGTTGCACACTAGTTCTGCTGCAGAAGAGTCAGATGAGGACTTTGATGGACCAGGCTACAGAAGGCGGCTGATGGGTGTACATACCAAATGCTTGGTGCACAGGTAAGCCTGTCAGAAAGCCTGCTCTCAATGTCAAGGAGCATGGAGGAGTCCAGCACCAACTTGGCACAGAGCTTTGCACAGACCTTGGGAGCCTATCCTTTCCAGCATGGAACGGGTGGTCACCTCCATCAGCACACCTGTGGAACCCATCATGAAGCAGCATCTGATGGCTGATATCACAGCTTCCATTGCAGCACAAGCAGCTTCCATCAAAGGTCCGAGTGCTGCAGTGGAAGCTCAGACTGCCACGATAATCGCTCTAGATACCACTGTTAAAAGGGGCTTCCTGGGCGTCACAGCAATCCATCAATTTGTTCTCCAACAGATCAGTAGGATTGCTGAGGAGCCGCCCCAGGAGAGTGGCAGTGGCTCCATAGTGCACGAACCTGCTGTTCTCTCTCAGGATGATAGCATTCCTGATCCCACCCCTGCCACTCCACCAGTGCCCTTGTTGTTTGCCTGTCAGCCAGCCAGCCCAGACTGCTGCGGCCCAGGCCGTGCTGGTTCAGTATGAAGCCGGGCCTTCTAGACCCAGAGCTGCTCGAGTTCACCCTCCAAGGCCATCTGCAGTCTCCTCAATTGGAGCTAAGCAGCCTTCTAGCATCCATGCTGCAGCCACTGTGGAATCACCTTGTAGGAGCACTAGGAGAGGCGAAGACACACACAACACAAGCACTAAGGGAATGCACAAGGGTGATTAGTTTATTTTTGTATGCATTATGTCAGGATTGAATTTATAAAATTGAATGTGCATTTCCTGCTGGTTTTTATTTTTGTGTTGCCGGAAAGAGGACGACATGATGGTCAGTGATAGAGGAAAGGTAGGAGTGTGGGACTGTTGGTGAATGGGGAGGTGTGGTTGAGGTTACTGGTATCACTCATAAATTATTTCATTACAAAGAGCCCGGGCAGAAAAGGGCCGTCTTCGTTGTATCCTCTCTTCCTCTTTGTGTTCATCCACTTCCTGTTGCACTTCCTCCTCTTTGTGCTCCTACTCCTCAGCTTCTCACCTGTTCCTTCATAATGGCGAGGTTGTGCAGCATGAAGCTTACTGCCACAAATCTTGATACCCACTCAGCTGAGTAATGCCGGGCTCCTCCAGAGTGGTCCAGTCAGCGGAAGCGTTGCTTGAGGATGCCGATGGTGTGCTTTGTAAATGTTCCTCGTGGCAGCGTGGCTCTCACTGTAGGAATCACGAGCCATGTCATGAGTGGATAATCCTTGTTGCCTCGTCGTCAGCCATTGACTTGCCGTGGTGGGTCAAATACAGGTGGCACAGAGGAATGCCGCAGAATGAAGGAATCGTGGCTGCTGCCAGGATAATGGGCATTCACCTGCATGATGAGCTGCCTGTGGTCACACACCAGCTGCACACTGAGGGAGTGGAATCCCTTTCGGTTAATGAAAATGACCGAGTTCACATGAGGTGCACGTGAGGCAATGTGCGTGCAGTCGATGGCACCCTGCACCATGGGGAAGCCTGTAATCCATGCAAACCCTCGTGCTCACTCCGCCTGTTTGTCTATAGCAAGAGAGAATGAGATGAAGCTGTCTTTCTGTGTATCGAGAGCCTCAGTGACTTCCCTTATGCAGCAGTGTACAGCAAACTGCGAGATGTTGCTTATATCTCCAGCATCAGCCTAGAAGGAGCCAGACGCATATAAGCTAAGAGCCACGGTAACCTTGACAGCCACAGGCAATGCTGTCCTTACCCTGCTCTGAGGTTGCAGTTATGGCTGCAACAGTTCGTAGATTTCAGTCACGACCTCTTTTATGAAGCGAAGAAGATGTCTCATGTATTGGTCCTTGCTGAAGTTGAGGTAAGAGAATTGCTCCCTAAAGACCCTCTGTGAATATGGCCTCCTGCTGAGATCCCTTTTCACCGTCCTTCTCCTCCCTCTTCTAGCAGCTTGTCCTGCTCTGCGGGGTCTCTTTTCATTCTCCCAGTCATGCTCAATTCCCACAGGAAGCCCTACCCGGCCACCCATGTCTGGAAGCAACTTATTTCCGCACAAGCTTTTAAATGATCAAAAACAGTAGCAACCAGACCACTCCCTGTACACTATTTAAACTTAAGGCAACAATAGGGAAGCTCCAAAAACCACATACAATTGCACCAGCAGCCAGAAGAAATAATCCAGCAACTAACCTGTAAGTAGTTCATGATCCCTTTAAATAGTGCTGGGGCGGGGGAGGGGGGGGGTCCTTCATTTAGTTTGGCGCGTGTTCAGCTGTGCGAGGTTAAGACAGGGCGTAGGCTGGAGCATGGAGTTCGAAAATGCCAGCGCTGGTGTCAAATCAGTGTTGCACACCGATTGATGCCATAATCTGCCTGCTGCCGGCGGTCATTAGGTGCGCGCGCAAACCCCTTTACAAAGATGGCGTCCGGCACACTGCGCGCGCATCTCGGACTCCATTTTCGTGCTTAAAAAAACGAGCGCTACAGAGCCCAATTTCTCCCCCAATGGGTTAGATTATCAACGTGCTGTCTGGGCATAAAACTGGAGTCATGGCCAGGTCGCCCGTTCTAGAAACCACTCGTTTTTCAATGTCAGTTTTACGCCCAAGCAGCAAGTTGTAAATCCATCAAAATGACAATAAACAAGAAGTGCTAATTATATATATATATATATATATATATATACACAGAGCATTCAAACATTTAGAATAATAAGTTATGTTTCTACAATAGAAAAATTGATTCCCTACCACCCCCAAGAGAAAAACTGTTTTCCAGCATCTTTAAGTTTTTTGTCCAAAAATTCATTACTTTCAGTCACATTTTTGCAAACACAGTAATCTAAATAAGTAAGGACCATGGATAAAAAAGAGATACATTATTTCTAGAGTGATCCCAATTAATAACATATCCTAGCACAAACCCAAAAGTGCAAAAATCCAGTACCCATTTAATTGATATTATGCAATGAAAAATACATCCAGCTATTGCTTTGCTAGAACATCATCAACAATCCATACAAAC
This sequence comes from Squalus acanthias, assembly GCA_030390025.1. Taxonomy (NCBI): domain Eukaryota; kingdom Metazoa; phylum Chordata; class Chondrichthyes; order Squaliformes; family Squalidae; genus Squalus; species Squalus acanthias. The sequence goes on along the minus strand of CM059427.1, from coordinate 20,216,023 downwards.
AATTTTTGGGCCCACATCATATAAAGCAGCACAAATTCAGAAAAAATATAACTACAATCTTTAAGTACACAGGCTCAAAGCTACATAAAACCAATGTATTTTTATACCTTTAGGTGGAGTAACCGCTTTTCTTGGAACAGCAGCTGGTTTCACTTCATCGACTGGCTTCTTAGGAACCTCTGGCACTTTAAGGAACATTATTTGTATTTAATAACGGATTCAGTGAAGAAAATGTGCACAACTTTCAATATTTAACTCCGGCCCTCAACAATGCAAACAATTAAACAGATACCACAGAAGACGATAACTCACAAGTACATTTATATATATATCAAGGTAAGTTCTTGTATAAAAATGTTTTGTCATTGAGACAATATCCCATTTTTTGCATTGCTAGAATAATATGAAAATATCTTTTGCTATTTCGCCAATGAAATCAATCCAAAAGAATCTCTGCACTATTCTGAATACAATGTTTTAAATAATTTATTCACTGGTAAAATAGTACACTCCTATCATTTCTGTAGTGGACTTGTATTCAGTTACTAACGTCTGCACAAAGTCACATTTTCAAGCTCCAACCCCAAGTTATTGGATATATTCTCCGAAGAACAAAATATAAAATTTACAGTTAATATATGACGACATGAATAATACAAGGAGATACAACACATCAATCAACACCTCACAACACAAAATAGAAGTGCACAACAATAACAATGAAAAGACAATTTAACTTGTTTAATTGTGTCCAAAGAAAAGTTTTAGTGAAATTAATGCGATGGCCCCAAAAGGTAGATAATGTTACATTAGAATGGCCAGAACATTATGCTACATAAGAATGGAGTTTGGCTGAAATCCTTCCCTTTATTTTATACCTTTTTTTGGAGGAAACTTCACTTTTCCTGGAATAGCAACCGGTTTCTCCCCTTCAATAACAGGCTCTCTTGGAAGCTCTGGCACTTTAAAGAACATTATTATCGTTTTAGGATGAGATTATTTTAGAATGAGATTATTTAAAGAAGATCTACAAAACCATAAAGATATTTAAACTCAAGATGACATGACAGACAAAACTAACACAATATGACATTTTACATTGTAACAATATAAGTATTAAATGGAAATAGAAACTACTGCAGCAGGTATTATGATTTTTGTACACAGTAGCATGAGTGGTACACACAAATCTAAAAAAAAAAACTATGTTAACTACTACATTGCAGCAGAACAGCACACAGAATGACAAAACAACAGAGAATGGAAATGGTGCTGGAATAAGAAGCACCCTAAGTAACATGTGACCATGATTTATGAAAAAACAGAATATTTGTTTTTACAATGATGTAAAGAACAAGATGCCACAGTGCATAAGAATAAGATTTGCATGGGAATTCTTCTGTGTTCTTTTGTACCTTTAGTTGGTGCAACTTCTTTCCCTGGGACAGTAACTGGTTCTTCAGCAATTGGTTTCTTTGGGACCTCTGGTACTTTAAAGAACATTATTGATTTCAGATGAGGGTCATTTAAGATGATTCAGATAACACTGAAGCTAGTTAACCAAATCCGGACACGTAAAAGACATGTAATATTTAAAACTAATACATAATGACGTTCCCTCTTGCAAATACAGGACAATTGTTAAATCAAAATAATGTAATGTTCCATAATTCAGAATTAGAGTAGTAACTAGTATTAATGGCATATTTCTGCATTGGTGAAATATACTTGAGAAAAATGTATTTGACAAAATACACTTTTACTATCTTTACTAGAGAAAGACTTTACTCCTGATTTTCACTTTAGTGAAAAGTAAGAAGTACCAAAGCAAATTCTTGATAGGATTGAAGCAGTGACCATGCAAAGTAGAAATTGTTCACATGATAGTGACAAGAAAAGATGTAGAAATTATACTTGTACTGAATTTGTTTCATATACCTTTCATAGGAGTGACCTTATCTCTTGGAATTTTAACTTGTTGGACTTGTTCAGCAACTGGTTTCTTTGGCACCTCCAGCACTTTAAAGAATATAATTGTTTAATATAAGATTCATTGAGCAATTATATACACAATACTGAAGAGATGTATACAAATTAAGATAACATGAAACAGACATAACAGACACAATTAACATAAGGTCACAATTCTCTTGTAAAACAACATAATTATTAAATCTTAACTACTTTTTGGGCATTTGAGGAGTCAATAGTTATAAGGATCATTTTGTATTGCTAGAATAATACCTTTGACATAATAATTAAAAGATAAAGAACCTTTATTCATTGTTAAATTCTAAAATTAAAGAATTAACATTATTTTGCCATAAAGCATTTTCTTTTTGTTTCACAAATACAATGATCCAGGTAATTTCAGATTTCTTTCAAAAAAGTTATATTCCTGGTGGTTTTGTAATTTACGAGGTCATAGTAACTTCAGCAGAAACTCAAATACTCAAAAATACATTTAATTGATAGCACTGACTACAAATAAACAACATTTCCTTAAAGTTAGAGCTACTGTTATGACAGCACATACAATACAAACAGATGTAAAATACATTCTTTGACACAACAGTTAAACAGAACAGCACACATTGATGATAAATATGTATAAATATGGCCAAGACAAATTACTTTTGACTAATAAGAAAAAACAAAAAACTTAGGATAGGATTTGAAAGATGGCCATGAAAATTAGAAATTACTTTCGTAATATTGTATGAAGGCTTGTAAGAAATCCTGAGTGTATTTTGTACCTTTTACTGGAGCAACTACCTCTCTTCTTTGAACAACTTCTTGTTGGAATTCTTCAGCAATAGTCTTCTTATAAACTTCATTCACTTTGAAGAATATGATTGTTTTAAGATGCAATTAATTCAAGAAAATCTAAGGATTTTTGAAACTATTTAAAACAAGCAAAACCAAGGCACATGAAACACATAACGATATCAACTAACATAAAATGACATTCCATTTTAAAAAGATATAGAACCTGAAAATCTATGGGCCAGTGATCCCAGTTCTTTTATGGGGACAGCCCCCAGTGAGAACATCTGTCACTGGCAAACTTAAAACCTATCAAATTGGGGGAATTTCTCTAATTTGCTGGAAAATGGTGGACTGCATCTAAAATGTTCGCTGTAAAGTCGAGCATAAAGGTATTGGACCTCCATCCTGGAAGGAAATTTTAACTGCCCCCCTCTTATAGACCCATTACAAAGGTGGACACTTTAAAAATTAAAAACAAAAAATTGGTGGTAACTTTTACAAGGTACAGGCCACGATCTCATATCCACCGTTGGGTCAGCCAGTATACCTGGTCTCCTGGTCCCACCAGGCATTCTTGTGCTGACGATACACCAAATTTCCCCTCCCATGCTTCGTTTCCTTATGACTATGACCTTGTAACAGGTGGGCAGATGCTCTGTCCCCACAAGGCCATCCAAAAAGTTAACTTCTAGGTCAGGACCCAGCTTACGTTCTGCCTGTTCTAGTTACAGTGGGAGTTCGTCAGAACAGCTGCAGATTTAATAATATATTTCCTACCGTTTTTATAATTAAATTATTTTTCTTCTAATTGGTATTTCCATTTCACTTTTACAAATATAATAATTTTTGTTAGCATATAATGATTTGTTAAAATATCATAATTTCTAGCTTCTTGGTATTCAATTAAATATTATTAGCTAATAAAACTTCAACTGTTCCATCTCAACTTCCATGTTAATGAAAATCTAAAATACTGATGTGAAAAATTTTAATTAATTTGCCCTGCATGTCCCCCATGACAGTACAAACAATGCACCCAGATATAAAACAGTAACACCACAGTGCAACAGAACAGCATGCGTTAGCGGATACACATGAAGAAAGCATATGGCACTTAAAGATCAAGAAGCAGGGTTCTGGTTATGATTTAAAAGGCCATCATGAAAAGTAGAAATTGTTCACACGATAACGTACTAAGTTGGATAAAGTTTGTATGAAAGTCTTCCTTTCATTTCTGTACCTTTCATTGTAATGACCTCTTCTTTTCTCAGAACAGTAACTGGTTTAAATTCTTCAGCAACTGGCTTCTTAGTCATTTCTGGCACTTTAAAAGACGTCATTGTTTTAAGATGAGATTCATTTAAAAAACACAATCAAAATATTTAACAATTCAGAATAATATGAGGCACATATGACAAATAGAACAAACACAAGACTAAATAACATTAAATAAAGTATCCAAGTCAATTAATAATAAAAATAATAGTATTGCTCGGCTTTGTCTGCCCTCTCAGGTGGGTGTAAAAGATCGCATGGCACTATTCGAAAAAGAGCAGGGCACTTTTCCCAGTGTCGTGGCCAACATTTATCCCGCAACCAACAACAACAACAAAAAAGATTAACTGGTCATTTATCTCACAGCTGTTTGTGGGACTTTGCTGTGTGCAAATTAGCTGCCACATTTGCCTACATTACAAGTGACTACACTTCAAAAGTAATTCACTGGCTGTGAAGCCCTTTGGGATGTCCCAAGGAAGTGGAAGGCGCTATATAAATGCATGTTCTTTCTTAGTCGTTTTGCAATTCAATTGCTTATTTTATATTTGTATAAACTAAATGTCCCCAAGTCTAAATTCATATTTAATTTGTATTATGTAAATAGTCTTTACTCAGTCCTCTCTTTCTCCTACAATTTACACATGTTAAATCCAAGCTTGGATTCACTGAATCACTATTTTTTGATTTATCTCATCACATCTCCTACTTTTCAACCATCATGGTGTCCTGCATTATATAATTTGGCACTTAACATACATATCTCAATTTCAAAAAATGATTAATTATTTTTATACAAGTTAAACCTCCTATTATGACAGTACAGACAGCACAGACTTAAAACATAATCTACAATGTTGCAGAACAACACAAATTCATGAATGAATATTTGAGAAGCCAAATGGTACATGAATAACTAATACTAGTATTATTTACAAGAAGACCATGAATAGTAGAAAAAATTCAATGCTTTATAACAATGATATTTCCATGTATTTTTATACCTGTTACTGTGATGACCTCTTCTTTTCTTAGTACAGTGACTGGTTGAGCTTCAGCAACAACTGGCTTCTTAGGAATCTCCGAGACTTTAAAGAACATTATTGTTTAAGAATGAGATTTATTGAAGATGGTATGCATAATTTTGAAGAGATTTTTAAAAGAAAATACAACATGAAACACACAGGACTGACAAATCTAACGCATAATATTAATCTCTATTCTAAGAATAACATAGCTATTATATTCAAATGTATGTCCATAATCCACTGTCACTGAAGCAATGATCGATGATAAGGATCTTTCTGCATCAGTAGTTTATTATACTCTAAATACCAAAAACAATATCTACCATCCTCATAATTAAGATGTTGTTCTGTTTGTTAATAAATTATTTTATTCATACTTTTTCCAAATCATATTTTTAAAAACTGATTATTTCTACAGAAATTGTATATTTGTAATATACATTCAAATCAACTGTTTAAGATCAAATATTAGTAAATAATCAATATTATGTTATTCAACTATTTAGTTCTGTAATATCAATAAAAACAATACATTTGCATATTATCTCCTACTCTCTTCAGCCATGATCGTGTCCTGCATTATAGAATTTGTCATTTAACATATATTTCTAAATTTAAAAAATGAGTAAGTAATTATTTTACTACATGTTAAACCTCCTCTTCTGACAGTACAAACAGCACGGATAAACTATAATGGCCCGGATTTTGCGGTCAGCGGCGAAGTGATGGTGCTCGCCGCTATCCTCGAAAAAAGCTGCCCACAAAGATCTAGCAATCTCTGTGGCGTCGATTTCATATCTCCCAACATTAATTTGTATTTGACACCAAGTCTAGGGGATCTCCAGAGTCCAGTAACAGTGATGTCATCAAGCTGGCTAAGCAGCCAATCACATTGAAATCATATTAGCAAACCAGGAAGTAAAATGTACTGATTTTCCTTCACTTTTTAATAATTTTACAGACAGTGAAATAAAGATTGGGACATACACATGGGATTAAGGTAAAAGCTGAAATATCATAAATAGACATGGAAAAAAAATAAAAAAATATGGTATTTTTTATCACGATGGAAAAGTTTGACATTCCACAAATATAAAATTAGTTTTTCAGGGCCAGAACAGTGTAAAGCGGTAATTATGACTCAGTACGCCATCAAAAACCCAGTTACACCTCATTCAACAAGGCTTAACTTATACAAGGGTTTTAAGAGAGATATTCCAGCGTATATGCTTAAGTTCTTGTCAGTTCAGTGATTTCAACTGATTGCCGGTTGTGGGGGAATGACTGACAGCAACTTCTGGATTTCCGCGTTTAACTGCGCGTGTGCGTACTCCAGAAGTTGCTGTCAGATTCACAGTTGTAATGACGGATAACACTGACAGTTTTGCCGCCATTACAACTGCAAATTCCGGGCCAATGTTACCTGTAACAGAACACAAATTCATAAATGAAATTTGGGAAGCCAAATTACACATGAAAAACTAGCACCACAAGCATAGTGTAGGTATGATTTACATGAAGACCGTGAAAACAAATTCACAAATAAAAGGCAAGACAAACTCCAGTAATCTAACGGAAATTAGCCAAAATAAGTGTTTTGGCTTTGGTAAAGGAGAAGACATGACAGACAGACACTAATTTCATATAATAGTATAACAAGACAGCTATAAAATGTAGAAATAAGAGTGTATGCAATGTTTCTGTATACATGTGTACCTTTTGTTGAGATGACTTCCTTTTTTCTTGTAATGGCAACTGGCTTAACGTCTTCTGGTATTTCTGGCTTCTTGGGAACCTCTGGCACTTTAATGAACATTGTTTTTTAAGATGAAATCAATCCAAGAAAATGTACTTTATTGAAGATATTTAAATAATACGTTAACACTACATGAAATACACGTCACAACAAAACTAACTCAAAAGGATATTTATCTCATAGGAACACACAGACATTAATCGAAAAGGACAATTATGTGTTAAGATACTCTACTGTCACTATTCATTTGCTCAGTGATTGCCAATAACAAGCATCTCTATGAACTAATAGAATATGAATTTGCCAATGTAACTTTTAAAAATTTCAATGCCTTTGGAAATAAAATGCTTTTTTCCAATAATAATTTACCAGACTTTTTCCAAATATATTGATTAATATAATTGATTAAAATGTTATTTATTGTGGGTTGGTACTCATCGAGACATTGCACTTCTGTATAAAATCAAATCTTCAAAATAATATTATGATTTAATTTTGTATTATAAAAATGTAAAACTATATGCAGGAAAGACTGAACAGGCTGGGGCTCTTTTCTCCAGACAATAGAAGACTGAGAGGTGACCTGATCAAGGTCTTTAAATTATGAAGGGGTTTGACAGAGTAGAAGTAGAGAAGATGTTTTCACTTGTGGGGGAGCCCTAAAACTAGGGACCATAAATATAAGATAGTCACTAATAAATCCAATAAGGAATTCAGAAGGAACTTCTTTACTCAGAGAGTGATGAGAATGTAGAACTCGCTACTGCATGGAATAGCTGAGGTGATTAGCATAGATGCTATTAAGCAGATGCTAGATAAGTACATGAGGGAGAAAGGAATAGAAGGATATGTTGATAAGGTGAGATGAAGTAAGGTGGGAGGAGGCTCGTGCGGAGCATAAAAACCGCCATTGATATGTTGGACTGATTGGCCTGTTTTATGTACGTTACAACGACTACAACACACACAGATATAAAACGTAAACTACAGTATCACAACATTGTAACAGATGCGTGGATAAATTGATAAGGAGTCAATGAATTCCATTAGAATAACAAGAAGGAGCAGAAACAGAGTTCTGAATAAGAATAGTATGTGCCCAGGAAAAGTAATAACTGTTTTCATTCTAATGGTGTAAACACGTCGCTAGGAGTATCTTTGCATTTTTGTACCTTTAGCGGGTGCAACTTCATCTCTTTTTGGAACAATGGATGGCTTTTCTTCTGGTTTTACTAGCTTCTTAGGAACCTCTGGCACTTTAAATGACATAATTCTTTTAAGATACGATTCACTCAAAGAACATATATAAAAATTTGAAGACATATAAATAAGAGGTCAAGAAAACATGAAACAAATATGGCAGACAAACTTTGGAAATAGAATGCTTTTTTCCAATAATAATTTACCAGACTTTTTCCAAATATAATGATTAATATAATTGATTAAAATGTTATTTATTGTGAGTTGGTACTCACTGAGACATTGCACTTCTGTATAAAATCAAATCTTCAAAATAATATTATGATTTAATTGTTTGTATTATAAAAATGTAAAACTATATGCAGGAAAGACTGAACAGGCTGGGGCTCTTTTCTCCAGACAATAGAAGACTGAGAGGTGACCTGATCAAGGTCTTTAAATTATGAAGGGGTTTGACAGGGTAGACGTAGAGAAGATGTTTTCACTTGTGGGGGAGCCCTAAAACTAGGGACCATAAATATAAGATAGTCACTAATAAATCCAATAAGGAATTCAGAAGGAACTTCTTTACTCAGAGAGTGATGAGAATGTAGAACTCGCTACTGCATGGAATAGCTGAGGTGATTAGCATAGATGCTATTAAGCAGATGCTAGATAAGTACATGAGGGAGAAAGGAATAGAAGGATATGTTGATAAGGTGAGATGAAGTAAGGTGGGAGGAGGCTCGTGTGGAGCATAAAAACCGCCATTGACATGTTGGACTGATTGGCCTGTTTTATGTACATTACAACGACTACAACACACACAGATATAAAACATAAACTACAGTATCACAACATTGTAACAGATGTGTTGATAAATTGATAAGGAGTCAATGAATTCCATTAGAATAACAAGAAGGAGCAGAAACAGAGTTCTGAATAAGAATAGTATGTGCCCAGGAAAAGTAATAACTGTTTTCATTCTAATGGTGTAAACACGTCGCTAGGAGTATCTTTGCATTTTTGTACCTTTAGTGGGTGCAACTTCATCTCTTCTTGGAACAATGGATGGCTTTTCTTCTGGTTTTACCAGCGTCTTAGGAACCTCTGGCACTTTAAATGACATAATTCTTTTAAGATAAAATTCACTCAAAGAACATATATAAAAATTTGAAGACATATAAATAAGAGGTCAAGAAAACATGAAACAAATATGGCAGACAAACTAGCTCAAGATGATATTTTTCTGTGAATAAACATAACAAATATCTCAAGAGGAAAATGATCTTTATGCACTGATAGAATATATATTTACCCATTTATTTAACACATTCTACTGTCTTTACAAAAATAAAGCAATTTTGTTCAAACTTTTCCAAATATAATGATCCAATTTACCTTGTAATAACTAATCAATACATACAATTGCTACTGGCTTTGAATTAACTTAAACATCGAGGGAAGGTTTTTACATTAATTGAAAATATGCTCTTGATACGCAAATGGTGGAAATCTTCCTTAATACTGTCTGCACAAATTGAAATGTCTAGGATCATTTTCCAATTTAATTGACTTCAAATTAGCAAAAAAAAGAAATTGGTTTCCCTACATGTTAGAGCTAGTACTACATGAACAATACATACAGGTAACTATGTTGTAACAAAGCAAATAGATTGACAAATAAACATAGAGATGATCAATTCCATATTCTGGATAGGGTTTGAAAGGGTTTGAGAGATGACCATGAAAAGTAGAAGCTGTTTTTATTCTAATAATGTGAAGATAATGCCACATTATTTGCAAATTAAGCTATCATAAATCTTTCTATTGTATTTGTACCTTTAGCTGGAGGGGCTTCCTCTTTTCTTGGAACAGTAACTAGTTTAATTTCTTCAGCAGACGCCTTCTTAGAAACCTCGGGCACTTCAAAGAACATTATTGTTTTATTAACTCAAATAACTTTAATGATATTACATTAATTGAGACCAGATGAACCAACATAACAGATTGAAACAATAGGATGAAGATATGAATGAGCAATGCAACTATTAAATTAGACAGAGTGCTTAGATACATAATTAGTTGCATTTGATCTATAATTGGTAATAATAGGATTATTTATGTAATGCTAGACTGGCATCTTTGCTAACATAATTTTTTTTAAATAATTATCTTTACAAATTAATTTAATTATTTTCAACTTTACAAATTAGTTTAAATATTTTCAATCATACTTCCCAATTAAGTTTATCCAATTCTACATGAAATCACTGGTCTAACAAATACTCAGATTGGGCCAAATTAAATAGCACTAACATCTGCACAACTTTATGTGTTTAAGGTCAAACTGCCATTTAGTTCTCATGCTGTTATAAATTAATTTTAAACCCTTGTTTTGCTTTAATATCAAAAAAGACTTTATGATGAAAAACAGACAAATACACAAAAGATAATGGCAAAAAAATCAGACAAATATAACATATAACATTTAACACTGGATATTGTGTTTATTTTATACCTTTGACTGGCGTGACTGGCGTGACTGCCTCTTTTCTTGAAAGAGGGACTGGTTTCACTTCTTCAGCCAGAGGCTTCTTAGGAACCTTTGGCACTTTAAAGAACATTGAGGTATTAAGAGCAAATTAACTCAATGAAATGTACATAACTCTAAAGGCGTTTAAAAAATAGACAACATAAAACACATATGACAAGAGATATTAATATCGGATTGCATTTACATTTGCCAATGCATGATTTTTAAATCAGAAAAAGAATGACTTGTATAAACATGTGCTCTATTGAAGCAACTGGACATTAACTGATGATGAAGAAGTTTTGCATTGATATAATTGGACCTAGTTTCCTCTGTATAGTTAAAAAAAATCCTGTACTAAACTGTCATCACTTTATATAGTTTTCTTTAACATTACAAACAGAGAAAAATATGCTTCAATATTATTTTAGTCAACAAAATAAAATTAAAGGATGTGTTATAGGCTCACAAATTAATTATTTTTATTCGCCAATAATTTTATTTAAATTTTCAAAATAAATACTCTAAATTGGCATATATCACTAACTGAATTAGCATTCAGTATAAATATTAGTTTCTGCATAAATGCAAATATTCAAGTTTATTTGTTCTGACTTCTGAAAAGTTTCTCTCTCCACAGATGCTGCCTGACCTGCTGAGTATTTCCAGCATTTTCTGTTTTTATTTCAGATTTCCAGCATCCGCAGTATTTTGCTTTTGTATTTAAGTTTAAATTTCCTTTTAAGTCATTCAAAAAATTTTCTCAACATGGTTGATATATAACACAAAGCATGAATATACAACACTTCAACAGAACATCACACACTCATATAAAAACAGAAAGTAGACAGACTATATCTAGAGAACAAGCAGCACCAAAGCAAGCCTGAGGTTCAAGAGATGACCATGAAAAGCAGAAATTGTTTTCATTATAATGGCAACATGTTGTCATGTCATATAAGAATAAAGCAAGTACAAAATATCCTGTGTATATTTCTACCTCTAGCTGGAGTAATCTCTTCCTTTTCTGGAATAGTGCCTGGTTTTGGTTTCACTTCTTCAACAACTGGCTTCTTACGAATCTCTGGTACTTTAAAGGGAATATTGTTTAAGATCAGATTCATTCAAGAATGTATAATACATGACAATGAAGATACTTAAAAACAACTTAAGGCATGAAACATATGTCACAGATGAAACTAACACAAGACATTTTCTCTTCTAATCAAAAGACAATTATGAAATCAAAATTACTGTCACTTGTGTATTACTGTCATTAATCAATTAAATAGTATCTGGTAGCAATGGGTTTGTTGACAGAATATATTTGGCACCATAATAACAAGAAACATTTAAATTCCTTACCGACATCATAATTAAAGCCAAGTTTTCATCTTATTTATTTTTCCCAAAAGATGTGATCCAAATTATCATGCAATAATAACACATTAAAATTCATATTTATTTCTATTGGTTTTATGTTTAAGTTCAGTAAAAATCTGAATTTTCAAGATCACAGTCCAAAGTCCACATTACACAAATATTTTATATCTGTTAGAGCTACTGTTTATGACAAATTCACACAGATTTTAAACAAAAACCATGGTGGCACAGTACTTTAACAGAATAACACATATTGACAAATATAAAGAAGCCAATTTGCATTTAAATAACAAGAAGCACCAGAAGAAAACACGGATTATAACTTAGCAGATGACAATGAAAGGTAACAATGATCATAACTGAAGACAGGACACAATAGTTATACAAGAGTTAGATGATTTAAAAAAAAGCTTTTTATACCTTTAGTTGGTATAATATCTTTTTTTGGAACAGTAACTGGTTTATCTTCTTCAGGAATGGTCTTCTTAATGATTTCTGGCACTTTAAAGAACATTAATTTAAGATGAGATTCATTCAAGAATATACACATAACTTGGATAATATTTAAACAGATCAAGATAACATGGAACTTGCAAGAGACAAATTAAGACAACATGAGATGTATAAGATACAGAAATAAAATACTTCCATAATAACACACTAAAGAGGTAGGTATGGATGTGTATGCAAAATAAAAGCATATGTTTAGAGTTCATGACCAAATGGTGCAGTGTGTTAGATACAGTCCTTTGATCTTTGGGATCTGAGTTGAAATCCAGTGTAGACTAATGGGATGTTGCTGGTTGTAAAGGATATGCGAAATCAATTGAAAAAGTCTTAATGCAGTTCATAGTGGATATGGGCTCAAAGCATAAAAATGCCTCTAATTTTGCATTAAATTGTCAATCTTAATCCAGGACTGGATTGCTGGTGTAAGTAATGGAAGATGCTCATCTGAGGTTAAAGCTAAGAAGCATTATTGGGCAGAGTAGAAGGACTCATTTGCTTACAAGTCAGAATTCTATATTATATTTTTTAGTTGGTTACTTCTAATCTGTGTATTTTTGAATTTTTTTTTTGCTCAGGTGATTGTTGAGGTCTCATTCATAACACAACATACTTAGATCTGGACCCATAGGTTTCATTTTTATCTTTCTGCAGATAATTACCCATATGTTTTTCATTCACTCCTCTACTAAATCTTTACCATGTCAGATTAAAATGTTTAAATATATTAGCAACTTCTAAGTTAGTAACTTGATGGAATATTTTACAATAAAATATGTGTGCCAATATTTTTTTTGAAAAAAGCATGATGGTCTTTACAAACTAAGTAAGTTTTTCATTAAAATTAATTTTCTTCACACTTGTCCAAATGCAATGACACAAGTCAGCATATAATCACTGATAAATTATTCATATTATTTTTAGTAGTATGAATTAAACAGCAGGAACCTCAGTATTTTGTAAATGTGAATATTCAAAATCAAGTACCCATTTATTTGTTAACATGTTATCACATAAAGATTATGTTTTCCTGCATTTTAGAACATCAGTTAGGACACCATGAACATATGACAGAACACCAGAATTTAATTTAAACCGAGAAGATAAATACTATTTTAATAAGCAGCAGCAAAAGCAGGGTCTGGGAAAGGCTTTATAGTGATGACCATAAAAGGTAGGTATCATTTCCACCTTAATGGAAAGAATAGGATGCTCCCTATATAAGAATAAATTTAGTTGACACCTTCTGTGTTTTTATACCTGGAGTTGGAATGACCTCTTCTTTTCTTTTGACGGTAATTGGTTTCACTTCTTCAGCAATTGGCTTCTTAGGGATTTCCAGAACTTGAAAGAATATTATTATTTTTTACCATCACGCTTCAGCCAAGAATATTTACATAGCTTTGAAGATGTTTAAAACAAAAATAGATAACATGAAACATACATAACAAAAGTAACTAACATAAATGAGATTCTAAATAGGTTGTTTTAAGAATCATGGTATTTCTATTGGTTTTTATATTCAACTAGATAGCATTTGTGGGCAACACGGTGGCATAGTGGTTAGCACTGGTGTCTCACAGCGCCAGGGACCCGGGTTCGAATCTGTCTGTGTGGAGTTTGCACATTCTCCCCGTGTCTGCGTGGGTTTCCTCCGGGTGCTCCAGTTTCCTCCCACAGTCCAAAAATGTGCGGGTTAGGTTGATTTGGCTATGATAAATTGACCCTTAGTGTTAGGGGGGGATTAAATATGTGGGGTTATGGGGATAGGATGGGATATGTTAGGGGGAATTAAATACGTGGGGTTACGGGGGTAGGGTGGGATATGTGTACTGTGGGGATTAAAGCAGGGACAGGGTACTGGATTTGGATGATCAGCCATGATCGTATTGAATGGTGGAGCAGGCTCGACGGGCCGAATGGTCTACTCCTGCTCCTAGATTCTATGTTTCTATGTCTATGTTTCTATTTCTATTAAATATCTGTATAAATGTGAAGGTTCATGATCAAATTCACATTATTTGACATATTATCATAAAGGTATTTAGATATTTTCAACATGTATAGCTACTGCTATGACAGTATGAACAATACAGAAAAGTTCAAAGCGTATTGCCTCAAATCTTCCTGGAAAAATAACTGTTAGTTCATGACGAATGCTGTTATTAATGCGAAATCAGCTAGCAAGTTCAGACGAAAAATAGATATGACGTGAGTTACGAATTGCCATAACTTGCTGGTTATTTTATGTTGCTCGCGTAAATGGCATCATGCCTCAGCCTCCTTGATATTCTTAAGAACTTGCTGAATTTGCACATTAAACTCGAATTAAACTCAGCACAGAAAGTTAGGGCTGGTACTTAACAGCGTAAGTACCCTTTTAATGATGTGATAATTGTTAATGCAATACCAATCAACCTCTCCAGCCCAGAAAGGGAACAATTTAAACTGTTGAGTCTCATTCCTGCATGTAGTAAATTCTTCTTAGAGATTTAAAACATTTTTAATTTTAAAATATTTTTCTTACTTTTCCTTTCTGTCTCTTTTATCCCTCTCTTAATCCAATCATTCTTTCTCTCTCTTTATTTCTCTTTCGGTACCTGATTTGATTCCAATTCACCCACTCTAATTCACCCTCCTTCTCCCTTGTTCCTCTGTTTCTTTCTCATTCCTTAAATCTCATTGGTTAAGGAGACAGACTGTTGTTCCCATTGTTCACTAAAGTCCCAGATGCCCCATTGCCCGTATCACACCATTATCAGCTCTTCCAGCAACTTCTAGAGCAAAATAATTTTGAGCTGATGAGTGTAGGAAAAAATCTAACTCATGCCGCATGCCGCAAGATGCCCCGCTCTAGCAAGATTTGGGCCAATATATGAGGTTGCAACAGTGTAACTGAACAGCATAAAGACACAAGCATGGAGAATGCAAGTAGCATTTGAATAAGAAGCAAGATTTGAAAATGGCCACAATAGTGAGCACAAGAGACCACACAATGTATGAAGAATGTTGTTATAAAATCTTCTGTGTATTCATTTTTACCTTTAGCTGGAACAATCTCTTCTCTTGGCACAGTAATTGTTTTAACTTCCTCAGGAATAGGTTTCTTAGGGACCTCTGGCACTTTGAAGAAATTTAAGCAACAAATTATGACATGAAACACACAATGGACAATGCTGACTTTTCTCTTGTAACGACAAATAAACACTAAATCAACAAGATAACTTTTGCATGTATACTGTTTCAATCTCTCCAAAGGTGGACCAAACAAACACTTGGCGAGACAAGGACAGATATGAAGCGATAACTTTATTATTTGCAGTATATGGGGAAACAATACCTAAACTAGCTCATTAGCATCGTAACTATCTTTTATTCCAGCCTTTAAAAAAAAATTGCCTGAATACATTATTTATTTTTACAAGCCTAACATTAAACGCAGCTTTTTTTTTCTAAAAACCTTTTGTGGAAAAATGGCCAAAAAATCCTGAAATGTGACAGGGACCTAACAGTAGGGTTAAAATAACATGACTGGTAATAATGGAGATCCAATTGCATTGATGCAATAATATTAAAATAATTATTTACTATCTTTATAAATTAAACAATTTCATTTCACTGTTTATTTATATTTTTCAAATCAAATGATCCAAGCTGCAATATAATAATTGATTTTAAAATTGTTTTAAAAAGTGGACCTGTTTTCAAATAGATAATATTAACTTCTGCATACATCCAAATGTTCAAAATAATGTTTCCATCTAAGCATGCTAATAAAAATATTAAATTGCAATTTGTTTAAATCAAAGAGCATGAGTAACCTAAACAACAAAAGCAACATATACGCTATAACTTCACTACATTGCGACGGAACAGTACAAATCCATGAATAAATACAGAAAAAGAAATTACACTGGTATAAACCTCAAAAAGAGGTTTTGATTCAGACTGAAGAGTCAAGCATGAAAAGTAACTATTATTTTCATTGTAATGGAAACAACAAAATGTTGCATTATGTAAAGATAATGTTGGTATAAGAGTCTCTGAGTAATCTTGTACCTTTTGTTGGAGCAACCTTTTCTTTTCTTGGCACAATAGCTGTTTTTACTTCTTCAACAATTGGCTTCTTTGGAACCTCTGGCACTTTAAAAAACAGCATGGTTTTAAAATATGTACTTCAAAAATGTACATCACTGTCTGATTTATCATTCAACCAAGGATCAGAGAGATAATGAAACTGCATTATGATAGCTGCTTAACTGCACTCAACTACTAGAGACATTGGAGTCGATTTTGGTCTCTCATCAGGAGGTGCGTGCGGTGAAAGCCACAGCCATCTGGACGAGTTAGTGGGGGAATCCCTCCCAATTTCCAGATCATCCTTAAGTTGCATGAGTGATTTAAACGCTAGCATGAAATGCGCTCACCATAGGCAGCTTGTTGATTAGAAGGTGGGCAATCAGGTGCTGCTGCAGGTTCTTAAAGGCTTACTGGGGAGGTGCATTTTTTTTGACCAAAGCAAGGAAGCAACACTGTGGAGCTGCAAGAAGATGTCTGTGGACAAGAAGCGTTCAAAATTGAAAGGAGGCCCTCTTCCCCTTTAATGGTTGGCTGGTGCCAAGGCAAATTGGTGAACGGGCATGGTGAGAGGTGGTACAATATATGAGTGCACGAAGCATTATTGCTAGGACCTGGTTGCAAAGCAGAAGTAAATTTAATCATCTCACTCAGATTGCCAAGGTAAGACTCCACTTCACATCAAATACTTTCTGCACGGTTCTGTAGGACTCTATCCTTCCCTTCTCCACTTGCCATGGCTGTCCATAAGTCAGCAGGGAAGACTTTACTTCACCTCCTTTCTGCGACACTCACACCTGGAAAATCATGCTGCTGCCCTCACAACTACTTCTCCTCCTTGACCATGCTTGCCACTTCTTCCTGCCATCATGCACATGATGGTCAGCTGACTCAGAGCACATATTAGCTCACTTCCACTCTTCTTGCAGCAGAATTTGGCTCACAACAGGAGGGATACAAGTAGCCTGGTAGGACCATCAGTCACCTCTTTGGAAGAAGCCGCCATCAACATCATATGAAGACGCACAGCAGACAGCATCGGAGATGGCAAGGCTGATGGCCTGGCATAGCATGGTTTGTTGGCATCTTCCCTTCCTCTTCTCCTTCTACCTAACGCTTTCAGTCATGCACTCCCTAACCTCTTGAACCTGACAACCTGGCGTTGCATTGCACTACCAGTTATTTGCTAGTGGTTGCCTTCACAGCTATATTTTAACCCTAGGTCAATCAGAAGATTTGGTTACTAGTGCCTGATGGACTGACAATGAAAATCCTGATGACAATGCAGTATCACTTGCTCTTATCCAGCCAAGCAGCAGCAGAGAAATTCCTATTCTCAACCAACAATCATGCTTGGGCCTTTTCCCTCAGGTGGCGGCTTGGTCTCGGGGCCATTAGAGTCAAACCTGATTCCAGAAGATAATCAGGAGTTTCCTCCTCTTCCCTAAACTGGGGATGCTAAGAAGAATTGTGGCATTGTTTAGCTCCACTGCCACTAAATCATCTAACTAATCCTGGGGCTGAAGTTGGGCCATTCCGATCAGCACAACTCAATCCCACTTACTCACTGAACCATGAGGAGTCACCATTTTGTTTGAACTTGGCTCCTGGAATTTTATTTGCTGGTGGAAGATATTCCTTATCCAAATGATTAAACTGACAACTTAGGTTACAAATGAATAAATAAAAACAACTCTTGCTGTGGGAAACAGTAAACACTCAAATTAAACTACTGATTGTTTGCTTACAAAATGATGGACTGCTTTCTTTAAATAACTGACAAATATTTAACAAATCCTAAAATCCTGCTCTGGCAATCGAACAATTTCAACTGAGAACCACTGGAAGTTATAAAAATTAAACCCCTGAATTATTTTCATAATTGGTGTTATAACAAACTACATACAATCAACCCTCTGCTGATTCAAATGTTCCAGATCAAATCCCCACCTATTAAAGCAAAACAATTACCTAAATGCTACAAAAAAGCATGAACAATACACACAAATGAGATACATAAATGATTACTCTACATCACAACAGGACAAAACAATATAACATACAACCAGCAATACGTATGAAGAACATAAATGACACTATGAGCATCATCAACAGCAGGGTTCTGGTTAGAACTTATGAGATGATCATGAAAAAAAACCATGCTTGCATTCTGATCTGATGAAGGTGATATTAGATTATATAGGAATGAAGTTTGTATGAAATCCTTCTATGTATATTATACCTTCTAGTGGAGAAACCTCCTTTTTTCTTGAAATAATAATTGGTTTCACTTCTTCAGCAACTGCTTTTTTAGGAATCTCTTGCACTTTAAAAGAACATTTATCTTTTTTAAAGACTAGAATCATTAAAGAAAATATACAGAATGTATCTCAACACCAAACAGGACAACACATGACAGACAATTTCTCTTGTAACAATAACAACTGTAAAGCTCCATCAACTACAATAAGTAATGCACTGCCATTGGGAACTTCAGTAACTAGAATTGATGGAATATTTTTACTTTGATATAATATATTTGCTAAAATAAAATACAAAAGGCTTTTTACTCTTTTTGCTAACAAATTAAATGTTTCACTGAGTATTGTTATGCACATTTTTCCAATAGCATGATCAGAATTTCATCAGTGAGAAAAATGAATTCATAATTTTGCAAAAAATGGCTTTAGTCCAATTTAATTGATGTATTGCCAAAATATTAAGCGATGTTAATGCTATCACAATATTCATAATCTATATACATATATATATATATCTATGCACGCTATGAACAATGATCATAACATTGTAACAAGTTCACGACAGACATTGAGAATATGAGTATTCTTGTACAATAAGCAGTCAGAAGAGTTCTAACTTTGATTTGAGAGATTATCATAAAAACAAGACAACATTGTCACCTCAATGGCAACAATAAACTACCATATCACTTGGGAAAATATTTGTATAAAATCTTGTAATTTTTGTACCTTTTACTGGGGTGATTTCCTCTTTCCTTTGAACAGGAACTGGTTCTTCAGGAGTAGGTTTCACAGCAACTTCTGGCACTTCAAAGAATATTTTTATATTTAGCCAAAACTTATCAAAAACAGAAATGACATTTATTCAAACATCCAATGAAAATCACACAAAACAGGTAACAGACAATGGTAGCATCCTAATCATATTTTCCCTTCCAACACATAACTCAAAAATCTCATTTACATGCTGCCCCTCGGCGACATCATTCGAAAACACAACGTTAGATTCCACATATACGCTGACGAGACCTAGGCTGCTTCACCACCACATTACTCAACTCTTCCAATGCATCTGATTTGTCACGCTGCTTGTCCGACATCTAGTATTGGCTGAGCAGAAATTTCCTCCAATTAAATATTGGATAGACCGAATCAGTTGTCTTCGGCCCCAGCCACAAGCTTAGTTCCCTAGTCACTGATTCCATCCCCCTCCCTGGCCACTGTCTGAGGCTGAACCAGACTGTTCGCAACCTCGGCGTCCTATTTGACCTTGAGCTGAACTTCCGGCCCCATATCCTTTCCATCACCAAGACCACCTACTTCCACCTCCATAATATCGCCTGTCTCTGCAACTGTCTCGGCCTATCCGTGCTTTTGTTACCTACAGCCTTGACTATTACAACGCTCGCCTGGCTGGCCTCCCATCTTCCACCCTTCGTAAACTTGAGCTCATCCAAAACTTTGTTGCCCTTAACCTAACTCACACCAAGTCCCATTCACCCATAACCGTGTTCTCGCTGACCTACATTGGCTCCTGGTCCAGCAACTCCTCGAATATAAAAATCTGATCCTTTTGTTCAAATCCCTTCATGGCCTTGCCGCTCTCTATCTCTGTAACCTCCTCCAGCCCTACAACCCTCCGAGTACTTTGCTTTCATCCAATTCTGGCCCCTTGTACATCCCCAATTTCCTTCACCTCACCATTGGCAGCTGTGCCTTCAGCTGTCTAGCCCCTAAGCTCTGGAATTCCCTCCTAAACCTCTCTCTCCTCCTTTAAGACGCTCCTTAAAACCCAACTCTTTGACCAAGCTTTTGGTCACCTGTGCTAATATCTCCGTATTGGCTTGGTGTCAAATTTTGTCTGATAACACTTCTATGAAACGCTTTGGGATGTTTTACTACATTAATCATGCTATATAAATGTGCAAGTTGTTGTTAGATCACAATAGCAATTACTTTTGTACACGATTTTGCAGTTGAGATCAGTGGATTTTCTAAATTAAGGTCTTTCACACAATTTTAAAAAATCTGTTAGTTTTAAAATTAGAGATTTTTTTCTAGCGGTAAAAAATGTAAATGAAATTATGCTTTCCTTAAGGCCAATACTACATCAATTTAAAAAAAACTCAGCCAGGGAAACAGTCCCCTGGATAACTTTTTTCTGGAAGGAAAAATCTCGTGCCAGTAACAGCTCGTGGATAACTCAAAATTACAACCAAGACTGGTTGGTCGAGAGGAAGTGGCACTGAGTGTGCAGATAGGCCATTACCAATGACAAAACTCTGACATTATCACTTGCTGAGAGTGGTACATGAACAACTAATAGTGGCCTGCGGTGAACCAGAAGTCCAGCCTGAAGGGCAGGAGGATTTAAAGATGCACACTCTGATTTTCCAACCACCTGCTTTGAGCCCAGCCACAACAGCCAAGCTCCATACTTGTAAGGTGCTGTTAGTAGCCAGCATGTTAGAGGAGTAAGATGTAGCAGGATTGTTATAAACTCCTGCTTAAGCTGTAGTAAGATAAACTAAAAGATTAAAAAGTAAAAGTTTAAAAGATAGTTTTCAAATTCAAATGACAAAAGTGGACTCCTCTGCTCCCTCCTTATATTTGATGAGCTTCATAATCTGGGTCAAAAAAGAAATACAGTCATGCTCCTAATCTTCCCTTGTGGGTGTGGCAGTCCATCATTGCGCTGTTGCTCCTCAAATATAAGTACCAAAAGATAGTAATTATGATCTCGATTGCATTTGTACAGTATCATACGGCAACTGGATGCTTGTATTGATATGCTATATCTTCACCTTCATTGAGGCAAAAAGAAAAAAATCCCAAAGAGCCATGCATTTATAATTCATCAAAGCAAACAGTTGTTTCACCAGCTTTATCATGGGGTTCCCAACAAGTCCAGGTAAGTTTTCAAGGCAAGCTATTGGTTAAGAAATTCAATGCAAAATTCAAATTTATTTAATATTGGCGATATTAAAATATTATGGGGGAGAAATTCGGTATTGCCCCGTTTGGGGCGCAATTATCAGCCGGGCGCAAAGTTTAGCACATGGCGCTAATTATTGCCTCCGACTACAAACTTGGCTTCTATCGCCCCTGGAGGTAATTGGAGCGCTAAATCAGGCGCTGCACACCTCTCTTAAGGCGCTAACGCCGAGGAGCGAGGCACTACCTCAGAGCGCTGGCGAAGCTCAGGTGATGTCAGTCAGCAATGGAATACAGACACACTGATGCCGGCCAGTTCTTAAAGGGGAGGGTCGATCTTGCTCTCCATCCAAACCCTGCTCGTTGCAGCCTTGAATCTCGGCCTGGAGAGACCAGTACATCAAATCTGCTGGAAAGAACAATGGAGAGGCCCAGGGAAAGAGCTCAGAGTGCAGCCCCAGAGTCTCTTCTAAATCGATGCAAGGAAGATCAAATCAAAATGAAACTGCAAAGTGTTGCTCAGTACCCAAAACTCCTCAACACAGCGTTGAATATCTCCAGAAGTCTCTCTCTCTCACTCAGAATGCGTGGTGCAAAAATGTCAGCGACAAAAAAAGGTTTGTAGTCGGAGGCAGCCATGTGCTAAACTTTGCGCCCGGCTGATAATTGCCTTTAAATAGCGCTCCCCCAGTCCCTTCCCGACTGCAAAACGCTCCCCTCAACCTGTCGTTGCTAGTGGCAGGCGGTAAAGGCAGGGGGCGCCACTCAAAATCCGGTCCGGGGCGCTACTGGGGCGTTGCACACTCGACTGACGTCATGATCTGCGGGCGCAGGAGATCGTGGCGGTAGTGTTTAGCGCCGCCGCAAAATGTCTGGTCAATTTCGCGAGCGGCGCAAACATCGCCGCGCCCGGGCGCTAGTTGCTTTGGGCCTCATTAGCGCCCTCTTAAGGCGCTAACGGGAGGCGCAAACCAACCGAATTTTTCCCCCTATGTGTTTTAATACCTAACTAAGCATAATGACAGTATCAATAAGTACAAGAACAACACAATGCAGTAATAGAATGGCACAAATTCACAAGCAAACAATTAAAACAACACATATCGTAAAATAAGATGAACAAGTAGCAGAGCATTGGCAATTTGAAGCCTCTAAAACAGAACTACTTTCCAAGATAATTACAAGATGAATACACATTTATCAAAAGAACAATGCTAGTATGAAACACATGGCTTCTTTTGTACCTTTTATTGGAGAAACCTTTTCTTTTCGTATAACTGGTTTCACTTCTTCAGGAACAAACTCATGAACCTCTGGCACTTTAAGGAATTTAAGTTTTGGACAAAAAAAATATCAAAGACCTGCACTTCGAACATTTTAACACAGAAGTGCACATAACATTAAACACAAAAGAAGCAACTGATACATTACACAGTCTACCATCTTGTGCCAATCACACAATAATCTCTCATTTTGCATCATGGTTCTGGTATACATAAACTTATTATTGCCTTATGCAACCTAGTGAATTAATCCAGCAGCTATGAGCAATTACACACGAATCCTTTGGATATTTTAAGGTTTAGTTCTCAACTAGCAGAAATGATTTTTGTTGCAAATCTCCATACTTTCTATCACTTCCGGTAGCACAGCGAATATGATTTTTCATGGACAGAGCTCCATCCCCCATATACAGCCTCTGGTGTTGTCCCCAGAATTACTTTCCAAACAAGCTGGCTTGTAGCAGTTCCATGCTATTGGAACAGCATGTTTATGACAACATTTTAGTGACAACTAAACTGCCATATTGGGAAGCAGAAAGATATGTCTGTTCAACAACATTTCAAATCTCTTTTCAAAATGAAGGTGCATGTAGATAATTCTACAGTATTAAAAGTTTAGTTCCAAATATAATGTGTAGCATGGTGATAGGTATTCTCAGCCTTGATCTCCAGTAGGTGAATTTGCAACCTCTGAAGATTTCCTGTTGGCAGTTTCAGAAAGCAAAGAGCTAATCAAAAAACCAATGTCATTCACTAATTTCTGGTTCACCTACTATCACATCTGTATGTTCTCATGTATGTATGCATACATGTTTCGCTAATATTTACTGATAAGTAACTGTAACTGTAAAAAGGGGCGTAAAAGAAAAGACAGCCATCCGTGGCTAACTAAAGTAATAAAGGATAGTATCCGACTAAAAACAAGGGCTTATAAAGTAGCCAAATCTAGTGGGAGGATAGAAGATTGGGAAGCATTTAAAAACCAGCAAAGAATAACTAAAAGATTAATTAAGAAAGGGAAGATAGATTATGAAAGTAAACTAGCAAAAAATATAAAAACAGATAGCAAGAGTTTCTAGTTATATAAAAAGAAAAAGGGTGGCTAAAGTGAATGTTGGTCCCTTAGAGGACGAGACCGGGAAATTAGTAGTGGGGAACATGGAGATGGCAAATACGCTGAACAAATATTTTGTATCAGTCTTTACAGTAGAGGACACTAAAAATATCCCAACACTGGACAAACAAGGGGCTATAGGGGGGGAGGAGCTAAACACGATTAAAATCACTAAGGAGATGGTACTCGGTAAGATAATGGGACTTAAGGCGGATAAATCCCCTGGACCTGATGGCTTACATCCTAGGGTCTTGAGAGAAGTTGGGGTAGGGATTGCGGACGCATTGGTGGTAATTTTCCAAAACTCCCTGGATTCAGGAAAGGTCCCAGCAGATTGGAAAACTGCTAATGTAACACCCTTATTTAAAAAGGGAGGTAGACAAAAGGCTGGAAACTATAGACCAGTTAGCCGAACATCTGTAGTTGGTAAAATGTTGGAGTCCATTATTAAGGAAGCAGTAACAGGACATTTGGATAAGCATAACTTAATCGGACAGAGTCAGCATGGTTTTATGAAGGGAAATCATGCTTGACAAATTTGCTCGAATTCTTTGAGGACATAACAAACAAGCTGGATAAAGGGGAATCAGTGGATGTGGTGTATTTGGACTTCCAAAAGGCATTTGACAAGGTACCACACAAAAGATTACTGCACAAGATAAAAAATCACGGGATTGGGGGTAATATACTGGCATGGGTGGAAGATTGGCTATCTAACAGAAAACAGAGAGTTGGGATAAATGGTTCATTCTCGGGTTGGCAATCAGTGACTAGTGGTGTTCCGCAGGGGTCAGTGCTGGGACCCCAACTCTTTACAATCTATATTAACGATTTGGAGGAGGGGACCAAGTGCAACGTATCCAAGTTTGCAGACGATACAAAGATGGGAGGGAAAGCAGTGAGTGAGGAGGACATAAAAAACCTGCAAAAGGACATAGACAGGCTAAGTGAGTGGGCAGAAATTTGGCAGATGGAATATAATGTTGGAAAGTGTGAGGTTATGCACTTTGGCAGAAAAAATCAAAGAGCAAGTTATTATCTAAATGGAAAGAAACTGCAAAGTGCTACAGTACAAAGGGATCTGGGGGTCCTGGTGCATGAAACACAGAGGGTTAGTATGCAGGTGCAGCAGGTGATCAGGAAGGCCAATGGAATCTTGGCTTTTATTGCAAGGGGGATGGAGTATAAAAGCAGGGAAGTCTTGCTTCAGTGAGGCCACACCTGGAATACTGCGTACAGTTTTGGTTTCCATATTTAAGAAAAGATATACTTGCTCTAGAGGCAGTTCAGAGAAGGTTCACTCGGTTGATTCCGGAGATGAGGGGGTTGACTTATGAGGAAAGGTTGAGTAGGTTGGGCCTCTACTCATTGGAATTCAGAAGAATGAGAGGCGATCTTATCGAAACATATAAGATTGTGAGGGGGCTTGATCGGGTGGAGGCGGGGAGGATGTTTCCACTGATGGGTGAGACTAGAACTAGGGGGCATAATCTTAGAATAAGGGGCTGCTGTTTCAAAACTGAGATGAGAAGAAACTTCTTCACTCAGAGGGTAGTAAATCTATGGAATTTGCTACCTCAGAGAGCTGTGGAAGCTGCGACATTAAATAAATTTAAAACGGAGATAGACAGTTTCCTAGCTGATAAGGGAATTAAGGGTTATGGGGAGCGGGCAGGGAAGTGGACGTGAGTCTAGGTTCGGATCAGCCATGATCCTATTGAATGGCGGAGCAGGCCCAAAGGGTCGTATGGCCTACTCCTGCTCCTACTTCTTATGTTCTTATGTTCTTATGTAACATAAATATAAATCAACCAAGCAAGCTGAGAACTTAGTTGCTTATTATAATTCATCTTTCCCTCCAAAAATGTTGTAAGTTAAGATTTTTACATCATATTAGACATGAATTTAAATGACTTTAGTTGCAATAACACTAATTAATTATTAGTAAAATGACCAAAAGGAGAATACACTAATTTCTAGCATTGTAATATATTAACATTTATAAATAAGTCCCCCAAACCAGTGTTTTTAATTCAATAAGTCCCCCAATTTAATGGATAAGTAAGCAAAACTATAAACTACAATATACAAAAACAGCAGGAAACAACATGAATGCACAAACACACATGCACACACACGGCATAGCCAACTAGATCATGTGATTTCTTTTTACAGAATCATTTTAGAAGTATTGTATGCATATTTCCATACCTTTTGTTGGAGGAACGATTTCCTTTCTCGAAACAGTAACTGGTTTAACCTCCTCAGCAACAGGCTTCTTCGGCACTTTAAAGAACATTTTCATTTTTAGATAAAATTCATTGAAGAAAATGAACATTACTTGGAAGATGAAACAAAAGATATGGAACAACAGTATACATTAAAAAACAATTAGACTACAAAGCACAGCCACGTGATGTCAAGATTATAAGTGGTAAATGTATACCAATAATCATGAATCTTATAGCAATGTTTTTATTAGTGGGAACTCTAATACAAAAATGTATGTTCAAAAATCTACAATTGATAGCTAAACTTTAAATCAAAATGTGTGGGGGATGAAACATGAAAACAGCAACACTGCACTCAATTTTGTTGGAGTCGCATCAAACCCACTATTGTAGATAGTTGCTGCTAAAATATAATCACAGGGAATCAAATATAAAGATTGTATCAGTACTTTGTTTTTCAAAACTAATGATGATGCTACAGTCCTGGTAGCATTAGATCGATGTGCAGCTAGAGATGATGCAATAGAAATAACTGCAGGCATGGTCTTAGATGATCACGCTGCTGAAACTGATTCATTTGCCCTAGAGTGCTTATGGAAATGGGGGAGATTATATGTGAGTCACTGATTCATATATTCAATAGCTCTTGAGGTCTGGGCTGGCTCCAATGGATTAGAAGCATAATTAGGTGACCCTATTAATTAGGAGAAGAAATTTGACTCTGGGAATTATAGACTCGTCAGTTTGACATTATTTGTAAGGAAATTGTTGAAAGGTATTGCATGGATGTCACTTATGATCACTTAGGGAGATTAGTGGTTATTTGAGATTCCCAGCATGGCTTCAGGAAACAGTTTCTACCTCAGTAAACTGACTGAGTTCTCTGAGGAAGTCTCCAAAATAGTGGATGATAACAATCCTGTTGATGTTATATATCTAGTTCTCCAAAAAGCTTGTGACAAAGTGCCACATAGAAAACTACTAGAAAAAAAAAAGTCATATAGGAACATAGGACAGGACAGGTATAATGCTGGACAGGGAACTGGCTGAAATCTCATCAGCATAACATTGCCATTAATAGAAGTGTATCTGAACGGGAGCTGGTCACAAGTGGACTTCCACAAGGTTCCATGTTAGAACTATTGCTTTTCATCATGTTCATTAATGATTTGGATGAAGGCATTAATGGAACCATTTGTACACTCACAGGAAACTAAATTAATAGGCTGCTGGCTGATTTACATAAATTGGGGGAATGGGCCCATAAGTGGCAGATGTTCTTTATTGTGGATAAGTGAAGTGTCCAGGCATGTTCAAGGGAGATATCTGGGGTTAACAGTTGACAACTTGTTAAAAGTGTACAAGCGGTGTGAGGTGGCTACAGTGAAGGTAAATAGAGTTTTAGTGTGTATTGCAAGGAACATCGAAGATAAAACAAAGAGCAGTTTATTTATGCTATACAAGGCCTTGTTAGGTCTGTACTTGGACTATTGTGTCAGGCTTTGGTACCCGCATATGCTGAAGGACATTGAGGCTCTGAAGAAGGTGCAGATGAGATTATAACAGCTCATAAGAACCCTACTTTCTTTTTGCCAATCCACTGACATATAGAAGAGCGATAAAAGAATACACAAAAACAACACCATGAAACAAGTATGGTTTCTGACATAAGCAGATAAACACAATAATTTCCCATGAAGGCCACACTGCATGCTAACATTGGCCGGAATTTTCCCCTAAAAAAGCGGGTGGGTTTGGAGCGTGGGGGCAGTTAAAATGTTAAAAATTGGATTCCCGACCTGATCCCATCTCCAACTCGCCCTCTTTCGGTTTTAATGGAGGCGGGTAGGGGGCAGATGACTAACCCGCTCCCAGGGGCTGTACATCAATTTAAATATTGTAATGAGGCTGGAAGCCTCTTTTTTAACCTCCATTTTGAATTTAACTGCATGTGGACGGGTTTCACACAATTCGTGAAACCTGACAGTTAAACTGAGGAGGTAAGTAGCTTTATACTTACCTCCTGGATCCAGGGTCCCTACCTAGCCCACCCCCCGTGATCGGAGACCCCACCCCCACCCCCCCACGATGATGCTGAGGCCGGCCACAATCATCCGGTGGCCGGCCCCAATCCTCTCTCTCCCCCTGCCGATCCCTGATCCCCGGCCGACTCCCCGACCTTCCAATCACCCCCTGCCAATCCCCAACACCACCCCCATCCCCGATCCTCTGGCTGACCCCCAATCCCCGACCCCCCCCCCCATCCACGACCCCCCCGCCAATCCTCGACACCCCATCCCTGATCGCCCCCGCCAATCCCCAATCCTCCCCCCGCGATCCCCAATCCTCCTCTGCCGTTCCCCGACCACCCCGCTGATCCCTGACCCAACCAACCCCTCAGTTCCTCTCCGCAACTGAAGCCTACCCCCACAGCAGCCAGCCAGCCTCTCAATCTGGCTGGCTGCGGGCGGGAATCAGAAGCCTCACATGCAAATCAGGCCCTGCCTTTAAAGTCGGCAGGGCCTGCAGGAAATCCGGCCTCCCAGGTTTCCCACCCGCCTCGGAGGCCCCCCGCCCCCAACCCACTACCTTAAGAAAATTACGGCCATTGATTGCTTTTTTCCCCACAAAGCACTTCTGAATTTTTTGGAATAGTTAGTGACACAACTTTTTGAGGTGATACTTTCTTGCCAATTTATGCCACGTAAAGATTATTGCTCCTGACTGAGATCAGATCCAAACTTGTTTAGACACATGTACAATGTGGATTATTTTTAAAAGACACACAATTCTAAATTAGATCAAAAAAGTATAAGAAAACAAAGGTTTTACAATTTTAAACCTTTTACACAGAACATTAAAAATATCAGTAACAGTTGTGTACACAGACAGTAGCAATTATGAGAACAAACCAGCTTTGAAACATAACTGATCGAGAATATAAAATCTCAAAGAACCCTACAGAAATAAAGAATAAGCTAAGGTAAATACAACAAGCTGGCATTTGTTGTGAGCAAACCAAAATGAAGACTAACAAGAAACACAGAACATACATGGAGTTTGTCGCAAACAAACTGCAAGCTCTTTGTACCTTTTTGTGGAACTGCCTCCTGTACAATAGGAATCTGAGGGGGAGCAGCTTGTTCAGGTACTTTTTCAGGTACAGCTACCCTGGCAACTCCAGACACTTTAAAGATATTATTGTTATTGTAGACCACACCAATTAACAGAAGACATTTATACACGTTTAACAAAATATATTAACAAGCATTCTGTGCTCTCACATCGACAGAGTTTCCTGTATTTTACAAGAAAATGGGTTGGATATTGGAAAGACAGCAAGAAAACTATCAAACAAATGTCCTTTTGAGTTCTTACCAATTTCAAATGGTTCCTCATGTTTCCAGATTTTAAAAGTATGCAGTAAATTGCTTGCTAAAGTCCAATAACATCACAGGTTTATTAAGTGTTTGGGATACACTTAGTAGTTGAAATGTAGTTAATATTTTAAAAACTACCATAGTACTGTTGATGTTTCCATATTTTTCTTGTACATTTTTACGTTTGGAAAAAAGTATAAGAAAAGGTTCAAAGAAAATACAGGAAAAACTATGCAATATATAGAAAAAATCTTGATCATGATCTGGGAGCACAACAAACAATTACTAACGAAAGACATTCAAATGAAGTGCCAAATGGCAACAAATGCTAAACATACGTACAAGTGCTACAGAAAATTAGACAACTTAGCTTGAGTTTCGAAAATCCACATGCTTACCAAAGGTCTCAGAAGCAGAGTAATTAGTTTCAATACATAAAATATTAAACTAATTTAAATATATTCAATTTTAAATTCTTTATGAAAATCTTAAGGGCAATTTGTTTTTCTTTCAGGTAACCTATTGCAGATTTTCTTGAATTTTTACACTAATTACAAAACAATCAAGTACAAATTAATTGATTATAATCAGACTTCCACAATTAAACATAAACTTTTTCTAAAAGATGGGGACCAACACAAACAAACACATGCAAAGAGACCTGAATTTACACAACAGTTAAGAGAAAACCAAGAAACAAAAAGACGGTGAAATATATCATTAGCATTTTTAAAAGAGAAAGAACAATTACAAGGGAGGGATTATTTAAAGAAAACATTCTTAAAGAATAAAATGATAATAGGACAGGCCACAAAAATCACACTCATTAAAAAACACAAGGCTCTGTTCACTTTTGTACCTTTTCTTTTATAAACTTCCTCTTCAACAGGAACACGTTCAGTAATCTTCTTGGGAACCTCAGAAACTTTAAAAACATTTTTGTTTTACACCACTATTGCTTCAGTTAAAAAAAAGAGTGCATTTAAGAAATCTGAATGAAAGCCTACAACGTCCTGATCCTATTTCAGTGAAATTTGACCATTTAAAAAGCACTGAAGTGGGCATAAATGTATGTCTTCTCCTAAAAGTGCTGGATAATGTTGGATACAATTCCATGATCACCAGCAGCTTTTTGACATCTCACCCAAATATTCATTCTTCTTATGTAAGCCTAGGCAATAAGTAGCAGCTAGGTATTTAATCAAGGTAACATAATTTCGTCTGTACCTTTCCAATGACTGATTTCCTCTTCCTCCAAAATTGTGTAAGTAATGTCTTCACTTATCTTGCGCACTTCAGAGACTTTAAAAGATTTATCTTACATTAGTTTACACTCAGCAACAGAGTATATTTCATACATAACACTTGAGACAAGACAGTATACTTTTACAAAATAAAACACATTTCTAAATTTATTAAAATAATTTCAATGAAAACGCCATTTTGTTCAATTTTTCTATTTGTGTTGATTTTTTGACAATATATTTGTTGTAACAGTGAGCGCTGATTTCATAATGGGGAAACAGACTTCAGGGAGCTTGACAGTGAAAGAGAACTAAATTAATATTGAGTGATACTGATACAGATACAGATACAGATACAGTCATTAATCCAAGCTTACTCAGACACCTTTTCATTTCAACTAATTTAGCTCTCTTACACTGTCACATTCAATGACTCTTCAAAGTCAGTTTGCTTACATGAGGGCCAGATTCACATTGGAGCCTGCTGAATTTTCCAGGGCTGCATTAGGATGCTCGATTGGCATCTGCAGCTCACCGGTTTTATGTAGATGAAGCCCGAAGTCTAAATTCTGGTGAGCCTCGGGCCTTCATCTTCAGGCTCGCATTGCAGGCACAGCGCCCACTTTGTACCTGTTTTGGGCAAAAGACTAATTTCTGTTTGGCATCAACTGGCTCAAAAAACTGGCTTTGGACACGTGAGACGCAAGAAAAAAGTAATTCTTGTTTAAGAAAAAAGGTCAGAAAACAGTGCGATCTTGGATAGATGTACAGATAATTTAAATAATTAAAAAGAAGCGAGAACAAAGATAGGATAAAAGAAAAATCCAGAAGACAAAAAGGACAGACAAGGTGTCATGTTGAAACCATATTTAAACTTGTATTTTAAATGTTTATTTTAGTTGCAAATAAGGCTACTCTTGACATTTGAGTAGCTTTAATGCCTAATGTTTGTTTCAGTGTCACTGTGCAATATACGCTGAAAACAACCCAGGAAAACTAGAATTTTCCCAACACCTGCTTGCAATCTAAGAGGCTGATTTTAATATTTTGGTGGTGGTGGAATAGCAGCAGTAGCAGATTGGTCACTTTTTATACACCCACCTGGTTTTCCTTTCCACTAAAGTCAATGGAAAGGAAAATAGTGTGGGGTGCATAATGGGCAGCTGATCCAGTACCTCCAGTTTTCCATCACCCACAAAAGTAAAAATTACTTCTGAATACAAGTATAGACATAATAAATATTTCTATAAAAGGCACACATATTATGCAAACATGCTGTTTATAAAAACATTATGCTATAAACATTAATACACATTTTGATAGAGGAAAACCATGCTTCTTAATGACACTTGTGAAACTTTTCAGGTGCAGTTGACTAGACAATTTCAGCAAATCTAAATTTGTTTTCATGGTACTGGCATAACATGAAGAAATTACATAGCCAAAGTATGTTTTAATTATGCTGTTTTAGAATGCTGGAATATTTAGGATTTAATCATCTCCATTAGCTTATTAAAACAGAAAGGATATAAACAGGTTACCTATTTCTTCTGTCCATTCTTCTTCTATAACATAGAGATGAGGAAAAAATATGTAAATAACAAATAATTCCAGCAAATTCAAGGAAGATGCATTTATACAGCTTATCATGAAGAGAGATATAGGACACGAAGGAACTTCAAAAATTCAGCTAAAAGATGTGTACATGAATCCAAAATGTAGTTTTGACAAATAAACAATACTTAATTAAAATTTTGGTTTTGGAAAATACATAAAATCCATAGGGGGAAAAATTCAGTATCGCCCCATTTGGGGGGCAATTATCGGCCGGGCGCAAAGATTAGCGGCTGGCGCTAATTATCGCCTCCGACTGCAAACTTTACTTTTATCGCCCCTGGAGGTGATTGGAGCGCTAAATCAGGCGCTACACATCTGTCTTAAGGCGCAAAGGCCGAGGAGCGAGGCTCTAACTTAGAGTGCTGGCGAAGCTCATGTGATGTCAGTCA
Organism: Squalus acanthias; assembly: GCA_030390025.1. Taxonomy (NCBI): domain Eukaryota; kingdom Metazoa; phylum Chordata; class Chondrichthyes; order Squaliformes; family Squalidae; genus Squalus; species Squalus acanthias. The sequence continues at coordinate 20,183,060 of CM059427.1, read as the reverse complement.
GCAATGGAACACAGACACAATGGCACGGGCCAGTTCTTAAAGGGGAGGGTTGATCTTGCTTTCCATCCACATCCTGCTCATTGCAGCCTTGAATCTCGGCCTGGAGAGACCTGTACATCAAATCTGCTGGAAAGAACAATAGAGAGTACCAGGGAAAGAGCTCAGAGTGCAACCCCCACAGTCTCTTCTAAATCGATACAAGGAAGGGCAAATCAAAATGAACCTGCAAAGTGCTGCTCAGTACCCAAAACTCCTTCACACAGCGTTGAATCTCTCCAGAAGTCTCTCTCTCTCTCTCAGAATGCGTGGTTCAAAAATGTCACCAACAAAAAAAGGCAGGAAGCGGTCACCTTTAAATAGCGCTCCCCCAGTCTCTTCCTGACTACAAAACGCTCCCCTCAACCTGTCATTGCTAGCGGCAGGCGGTAAGGCAGGGGGCGCCACTCAATATCCGCTTCGGGGCGCTACCGGTGCGTTGCGCACTTGACTGACGTCACGATCTGCCGGCGCAGGAGATCGTGGCGGTAGTGTTTAGCACCGCCACAAAATGTCTAGTTAATTTCGCGAGCGGCGCAAACATCGCCGCGCCCGGGCGCTAGTTCTTTGCGCCCCATTAGCGCCCTCTTAAGGCGCTAACGGGAGGTGCAACCAACTGAATTTTCCCCCCATAGATTCTCCACTTAAACCAATACCCCTTTGATAATACATTCCAAAGCTAACTGCTCTTTTACCTGTAAATGATATTTTTTCAACTGGAATTCCAATATCAGGAACATCTAAAGAATATAAAAGGAGTGATAATTATTTTTGGTTCTTTCATTCTTCCTGCGGGTCCATTTTATCACAATTTTATTGAACAATTTAATGCAAGAAATGAAATTACATTTCTAACTAGTATTTTAGATTTTAAAATCTGACCTACATTTTGAGAAAATGTAAATAAGAATATTAACATCAATGACAAACAGTCATGTTAGAGGCAGCTTTTAAATTATTGATCACCACCATATTTTGTGCATGCTTACTGTTTTAAAGTTAAAATAAAGGAAAAACAAATACCAGCTTATTTAAAAAATATTTGTAATAAAAGTTATTTAATACAGCCATTGTTTACTATTGCTCAACAAAGTTCTGATATTTTAAATAAAAGAGATGAAAACAGTTAGTTCTGCTTATATTTTATTGTAATATTAATGAAAATTTAAGAACTGGAATATGAGATTTTTAACAGATTACACACCAGGTTTCCTGGGCTGTAAGATGATTTCTGTAAAGAACAGATTTTAGCATTAGTGAAAATTCAATAAAATAATAAAGGGAATGTTTTAGTTTCATTAAAAAGGTGCATTAATTCTAATGAACCTACCTTGGCCTGATACATAAAGTTCTGCAGTACTTTTAGCTTCACCTCTTGGCTCAAGTTGAGCAATAACTGAATAAACCCCTGAAAAATACAATGTTGTACTCCTCTAATTACCTTAATTTTATTTGAAATTAGTGTTATAGCATTACATAGCATTTACAACACAGAAAAAGGCCATTCGGTCCAACAGGTCTATGCCGGTGTTTATGCTCCACACGAGCCTCCTCCCACCATACTTCATCTAACCCTAGCAACATATCCTTCTATTCCTATCTCCCTCATGTACTTATTTAGCTTCCCCTTAAATACGTCTATGCTGTTCGCCTCAACTACTCCATGTGGTAGCAAGTTCCATATTCTAGCTACTCTCTGAGAAGATGTTTCTCCTGAATTCCTTATTGGATTTATTAGTGACTATCTTATATTTATGGCCCCTATATTTGGACTTCCCCACAAGTGGAACATCTTTTCTGCATCTATTCTATCGAATCCCTTCATATTTTTGAAGACTTCTATCAGGTTGCCTTTCAGCCTTCTCTTTTCCAGAGAAAAGAGCCCCAGACTATTCAACCTTTCCTTATAGTTATAACCTCTCAGTTCTTGTATCATTTTTGTAAATCTTTTTTGTACCTTCTCCAGTGCCTCTATATTCTCTTTGTAATATGAAGACCAGAAATAAGCACAGTACTCTAAGTGTGGTCTAATCAAGGTTCTATATAAGTTTAACATAACTTCTCTGCTTTTGAATTCTATTCCCCTAGAAATTAACTCCTGTGTCTTGTTTGCAGATAGATAACTAAGATAGATAGATAACTACTGTAATAAAAAGAACACGTTTAATGGCTACACTAAACACACCTTCATCGTCTGTTGTGACATTATGGATAGTCATAAAATGTCGGCGCCCATCTCTTCTGAAGCTGTACTTTGGACTTTCTTTCAGCACCACTGTATCTTTAAACCAGGTTACAATGGCATCATCAAAGGACACTTCACATTCAAATATAGCTGACTCATGTTCATTCACCACAATATCCTGGATTGTCTTTGTGAATTCAATTGGTTGAGCTGTAACATACAAGAGCAGAGACAATACAATACTTATACAAAACCGAATCAGCAAAGTACAACTAGGTTAAGACTTTTTGATAGAACTACAAACCTTCAACAATTAGATCAGCAGATGTTTCAAGATCTTCATACTTGCAAGTAAATCGGCCTCGATCCTCTGGTTTTAAGTCATTAATAGTGACTTTCTGCAACTTATCCACAACATCGATGGAATATCTGCCTCGTCCCTCGATCCTGCTGCCATTTTTAAACCACTCAGTTTTCAGGTTTGGTAAGGAAAACTGGCAAACCATGATACAAATATGACCTTCCTTACCGGAAAGATTTTCAAGGTGCTGTTCAACGATGGGTTCTGGAGAACACAAACAAATGCAAATAAGTTAGATGAGTTAATAAAAATGGAAACAACATTCAGAATTAAAAATGCAAATACTACTTACCGACAACAGTCAGTTTAGCACTAGAGATATGTGGGCCACAGACAATGCGGAAGTTGCCTTGATCTTGCAGTGCACAGTCTTTGATCTTTAGGCGATGAATATCACCATCAATGCTAATTTCATACTTGCTATTTGATTCCAACTTTTCAGTTCCTTTATACCAGGAAAGTTTGATTTCAGGATAGTTTATCTTTATCACACATTCAAACACTGCATCTACATTTGTACGTACAATTTGGTCTTCAATATCCTTGATTAATTCAATAGGCTGCAGAGAGGATAAATGTTTTTGTAAATATTCATTTCAAACAAAACACTGTGAAACACTAGACTGGAATACAACTTGAGTTCACTATTATTTTATTATAGTGCAGATCTTACCTCAACCTTTTCTATTCTTTGTTGGATATACTGGACTAATTCATTAAACTCATCTTCTTCAGCACCTCGCTCATGCTCTTCCAACTCCTTAACAAAGCACCAAAGAGTTAAAGGCAGTGACAAAAAAAATAGTATAATAATCATGAAAGATTTTTATTCTGCATAAAAACTATAGTATGTTCTACGGTTCTAGTATACATAGAAATGATCATAAAGTAACTCACCACTCTGTGAGTTTCATCTCCTCTGCTGGCTTTCAGTAGTTCAATGGCTTGAAGAAGACCACGGAAATCAGTAATTCCATACATACGGGCATACTTTTCATATTCCTTAGGATCAACATTCCTTAGAAGTTCTACAATGTCAATATCCTTGTCTACTTCTTCTTCCTTTTGCTTGGAAGGTGTTCTTTTAAAATAAATGGCAAATATCAATTAATAATAAATAATGCATTAAATATTAATGCATTATTACTGCATTTAAAATAAAATGTACATTAAATAAAATGTATAAATTGATGGGCCAAAACTAAAATCAATACGGCGCATTACTGTAAAATTAATTACTTTGTTCCACCCACTACATGAAATAGAATAAATAATCAAGAACAAAGCTGCCAAACTAAAGAAAAAGATTCAGTTACATTAAGCTTTATAAACATTCACTAATTTTTCTGGTAAACAGGTGAAATAATTATAAAATGAAAAACACTACTTTTAAATATCATCTGTTCACTCATATTACAAATCAAAACTTTATCAATCTTACCTAATCTTAAATACTTACTTCTTCAGTTTAGCTCTGAAGTCTGTTTCAACAATAATTTCTTTCTTCTCCACAATATCTAAGCTTGCACTGCTTTCAATTTCACCAAATTTGTTAGATGCTACACATCTGTACGGTCCAGAGTCAGTTTTTGCCACTTCTTTGATTTCCAGTTTGGCCTCTTGTCCCTTTTGTTGTACAATAATTCGGCCACCATGGTTCAACTGTCTCCATTTGCCTTTCATCCATTTAACATTTGGAATTGGGTCACCACCAACCTTTGCAATAAATGTTGCTATACCCTCTGGAATGTAAAATATAATCAAGATCAATGATAACTTCTTTAAAACTTTTACTCTCTCTATTTTCTCCCACCAAAGATCTATGCCCTAACTCTTTGCTGCCCTCTTTAATTGGGAAATGGGATATGGCTCCCACTCTTTAGTTAGCACACTAGGTGATCTGCTTAAACAACACAGTAACGGAACCCTGTTAAAGTGTTATCTTCCTTCCTGAAGACCCAACAAAGGTGATTAAACTATTTTTCTCAAGAAGCTTGAGTGTGAATCTTCTTTCAGTCTAAAATTCAAACTAACACCCTCTAGCTGACAGTCGATGGTGTAGTATTGTAATTATTTGGCCATTTTTGCTTTGAAATATTTTGCATCTTTCAGAAATGTTTCTTTTTAACAAACATTACACGTGAGAGGAAATATTCCACAGTGCACTTACTTTCTGCTACTTTCACACTCTTTGGTTTCTCAATGAAGAAGATGTTGTCCAGCTTTGGTGGAGAAACCACTTTCTTTGCTACAGCTTTTTCTAAACCAGAACAAGTTAAAAGAATTTCAAATGTCATAATTTTAGTATTTCATTGTCAAATTTCTCACAAGTAAACAAGCTGAACGTACCAATGATTGAACAGTCTGTACATAAAATGAAACATCAGTAATTAATTTTTTTGACAACATTAAAAGCAACAAAAATCACAATGAAGATTTAATATTCTGGCAAAGCATTTCAGGGTGCATTTACACTACAAATTTGACCTCGCCTCAATGTAGTTTCCATTCTGTGATGTAAATCTGGATATAGGGTCTGACCTCACTCTACAGAGGAGCAGCGAGACTCCATCCTCCAGAAAGTTTCCTTCCACTTAGCTCTGTACTCAGGTCAGATCCTGAGTCTGAATTTAGGCTGCATGAACCTACGTTGTATCAAAGCCACCAATATCAAAAAGCAGCAATGTTTGAACAGAGAATTGCAGATGATACTTTGTGGCTTAATGCAGTTCTTCCTTACCCCAAATGATGATCTTGAATTCAACAATCAGGTTGGGGTAAAGTTTGTGTAGAGTGCGATATATTTGGTGTATGATTTTGAGTTGATCCTCCTGCAAGTTTGCTATAGGTGGAGGTTGTAGGGGGTTTGAATTTATATTCCATCCCATTTCTCTTCAGTTAGTGGATGGCCTAAGCCACATTAGTTGTAATTGAAGCCAAGCCCAAAGATTCTAGCTGCTTTTGGAAAAAGCCACATAAATATTAGTTTTTTTTTAAATGGGTAAGTGATGCTGTGTTCTGTGCTAGTAGGTCTGGCAGGATATGCTTTTTATTTTGTCTGTTCGCATAGAGATAACTGAAGTACATGATGTTGAGCAGCTGCAGCTCTACATCAGTAGTTGAGTCTGTATGGTGTCATTGCATCTTTGAGAAAATGCCAGATATGAAAGCATTGGAACAAGTTTAATGAAACAAAGTGTAACTTTTCAGCTAACTCAACATTTATGATCTGACCCTTGTGGAAAACATGGTCTAGCCTTGTGATGCCTTTCTTCTGCCAGGTTTTGAATCTACTCATAGTGATTGTGGGATATTGTCAGCAAGATATATGCTTTTCACCAGCTGATAACATTAGAACAACTATGGAGGTTCCTTTAGTCTCTTCTAAGGGTCTATGAAAGGCAATCTACATTTGGTGCTGGGGAGTTGAAAGTGGATATTAATGCATCAATTTAGATATCTGAAGCCTGCCTCCAACCATACAAAATGGATGAATTATAAATAATAAATCCGTGAAAAAGCTCCAATAGCACCTATGTATTGACAATGTACAAGAAGCTTTCATCTCTTTATTCAGCTGTGGGTATTGTGGGGTGACAGTGTCGCAGGACATGGTTTCTTAAGGTTGGGTTGTTGAGAAGTAATATGAGGCTTGGGAGCCTGTAGATGTCTGAAATGCATTTGTGGTCTCTTGCCTGCCAATGGGAATTTTGAGGTGTGCTTAGTAAAGTCCCTGAATTGTTTGATTGGTCGGTCCTCTGGCAGGCACCATTTGGAAGAGGTGAGGTAGTACATTCACACTCACTGACTTCTCCCTTTCCAAGAGTAACTGATTCCTCCAAATATTTATGTCAGTGTATGTGTTTGCTTGGGAAGCAGAGTAAAATTTCTTTTGTACAGGGTTGAAAATGGATATTACTGCATCAATTTAGATATCTGAAGCCTGGTTCCAACCACGCCAAAAAAATGTAGATTATAAATAATAAATCTGTGAAAAAGCCGAAATACACCTTGTATTGCAATCTCCAATATGCTACAATATTTACAAAGCATGCTAGCAAGTCTACTGATGTCAAATTTATGCTGAATATCTTCTTTTTATTATATATTTACAATTCCAGTATTCCTCTTTGTGTCTTTCTAGAACTGACGTGGATTCACTTGTAATATCTCACCTATGAGCGTTTTTTTAATAAAACTTTCCAGGACATAGTGACAAATATGCATAGCAATTATTAATAATTCAGAGAGGATGCTGTTATTATTTCTTTGGCAATAAAGAAAACTGTACTGTAACACACCCATACATTTGCTACCACTGAGCAATGGATGGAAAGTGCCTGTTTTCAGTGTATGGTGACTTTTGCGTATGCACCTAGAATCATAGAAATTCCCGTACAGTAGGCCATTTGGCCCCTTGTGCTTGTGCAAGTGCAAGCTCCCCATGCAATACCATTGCATTCATTGGAAGAAGAAAGTATTGGCCAGAGCTGCCTTCATGTTTTACAAACCTAAGATAATATGCTCCTACCCTCCAATTATTATGATTATATTATAAATTGTATTTTGAAATGTGTGCATAAACACCACTTCCCTGTACAGATCATTTAACAAGATGGAACAAAAACAATTACAGACAAAGATGCAGTTTTGGTACTAAGAACAAACTATAAAAGCCCTTATGCACATGATGCATCTTCACTCTCCAAATTACACCTCAATTAACAATATTGCAACATCATCAGTTTAAAAACAATTTAACTACTGTACCATATTTACAAAACAAAAACAGTACATAAATGTATTTAGTATTGTGGCCAAAGACACCTGGCATAAAATTTCAAAATGAAGAACTTTTGGCAGCATTGGAAACACAGAGGTGATGGTACAGAGCACTGTAATGAACAGAGCTAGAATTAAATATAAATCTGACATTTCTTTTCTATTCAGTCTGTGAGATATGAAATGCAGTTATTTCAGTTTTAAACAACAGAAGCTGTCTAACTGCAAGAAACAAATCTGTGATTTAAAATCAGAACCAGAATTATACATTTTGTTTAATTCTTTGTTTAAGAATTCAAAAGTAAGAAGCAACGTTCTCTTCTTTAATAAAAAAAGCATCACGTCTAGCTCAGCAAGAGGGTCTTGATCGGTTGCATGATCTGTGAGAACACCTTTAGAATTTTTGGGGGAGAAATTCAGTATCGCCCCATTTGGGGCGCAATTATCGGCCGGGCGCAAAGATTAGCGCCTGGCGCTAATTATCGCCTCCGACTGCAAACTTGACTTTTATCGCCCCTGGAGGTGATTGGAGCGCTAAATCAGGCGCTTCACACCTGTCTTAAGGCGCAAAGGCCGAGGAGCGAGGCTCTACCTCAGAGCGCTGGTGAAGCTCATGTGATGTCAGTCAGCAATGGAACACAGACACACTGGTGCCGGCCAGTTCTTAAAGGGGATGGTTAATCTTGCTTTCCAGCCACATCCTGCTCATTGCAGCCTTGAATCTTGGCCTGGAGAGACCTGTACATCAAATCTGCTGGAAAGAAAAATGGAGAGGCCCAGGGAAAGAGCTCAGAGTGCAGCCCCCACAGTCTCTTCTAAATCGATACAAGGGCAAATCAAAATGAACCTGCAAAGTGCTGCTCAGTACCCAAAACTCCTTCACACAGTGTTGAATCTCTCCAGAAGTCTCTCTCTCTCTCTCTCAGAATGCGTGGTTCAAAAATGTCACCAACAAAAAAAGGCAGGAAGCGGTCGCCTTTAAATAGCGCTCCCCCAGTCCCTTCCTGACTGCAAAACGCTCCCCTCAACCTGTCGTTGCTAGCGGCAGGCGGTAAGGCAGGGGGCGCCACTCAATATCCGCTCCAGGGCGCTACCGGGGCGTTGCGCACTCGACTGACGTCACGATCTGCCGGCGCAGGAGATCGTGGCGGTAGTGTTTAGCGCCACCACAAAATGTCTAGTTAATTTCGCCAAACATCGCCGCGCCCGGGCGCTAGTTGCTTTGCGCCCCATTAGCGCCCTCTTAAGGTGCTAACGGGAGGCGCAACCAACTGAATTTTTCCCTCAATTTGACTCACAAAAAATTACTATTGGCAGCTTGAGGCATATTTGACCAATGACAGAACCTGGCTTGGGCACTGCTAATGGTAAACCTAGCCATTGGCTAGTGGTTGCTCCAACCATCCAGTGTCACCTATATGGCTGCGGGGACCTCCTCGGTCTTTCAATACTTCAAGTAAAAGATCTCGATCCAGCACTGATTTTTCCCTTAATGCAGTAAGACTAAAGAAGTTGGACAAGCTTAATAAAACATAATTAGTAAAAGCTTTTAGCATCCTTATATTATTCACATAACAATGACAATCTATTTCACATCTACCCCATACCTTGGATTGTTATTTTGGCTTTGCAAGAGTCACTTCCAGCATCATTTGTGGCTTTACATAGGTAGTCACCACTGTCTGTTTTGGTAGATGCTTTAATTTCTAGGGCAGCTGTACCATCCATGAAGGTTATGTTCAATTTTTCAGATGGTTTTATTTCTTTCCTGTCTTTAAACCATTGCATCTTAATTGGCTCAGACCCATGTAAATGACAGCTAAGTTGCAATAACTCTCCTTCGGTTATTGTCATTGGTTTAAGTGGTATGTCACAGACAGGAGGCTTTCTAAGCTCTAAAACAACAACAAAATAAATGTCAGTATGTAAAATGGAAAATCTGTAATAATCAAACATAAGATCTTCTTTAAATTATTTATTTTACCCAGTCCGTACCCCGCACCCCCCCCCCCCCCGCTTTGAGTTTACCCATTGCTGTTTCCCATCATCACATTTCCTCTTTCATCCAGGAGAGTTTAGCGGTGTGTGCTGCAGACTACTTCACAGCCATCATTAATGGCACGACAGCCATGGCTCAGTTGGCAGCAGTCTCGCCTCGGAGTCAGAACGCTGTGGGTTCAAGTCCTACTCCAGAGACTTGAGCACAAAAAACTAGGCTGACACTCCAGTGCAGTGCTGAGGGAGTGCTGCACTGTCAGAGGTGTCGTCTTTCAGATGAGACGTTAAGCCGAGGCCCCTGTCTGCTCTCTCAGGTAGACGTAAAAGATCCCAGGGCACTATTTCGAAGAAGAGCAGGAGAGTTATCTCCAGTGTCCTGGCCAGTAATTATCCCTCAATCAACATCACTAAAACAGATTATCTGGTCATTATCGCATGTGTGAGCTTGCTGTGTGCAATTGGCTGCTGCATTTTCTACATTACAACAGTGACTACATTTCAAAAGTACTTCATTGGCTGTAAAGTGCTTTGGGACGTCCTGAGGTCGTGAAAGGCGCTGTATAAATGCAATTCTTTCTTTCTCCATAACTTGCTAACAAAATGTGCATTTTTGCTGGGCAATACTTTTTCTAGCGGTGTTTCGCACCCTCCCGCTACACAGTGTTTCAGCCAGTCACCTGTCCAGGAAATGGTAAAACTTGTCCAAAGATTAAAAAAATAAGTCTGAATTACTGTCAAGTAAGATTTGAACTCATACCACTTTAGTTAGAGTTCAACATTATTATAGTAGCAGGCAGGAAAAAATACAAATCGTAATAAAAAAAGAACTTGCTGTCTCAGAACCTAGAAGAATGTAAAAACCTTCCATAGCAATTAGTATCCATATTTCCCGTTGACATTGAACAGCTTATACATATTTTCTGTAGTAGGCATTGGTTGAAAGATAAGATCTAAATGAAATGTTGATGATAACAGCTGACAACAGGCAAAGAGTTTAGAATGCCTATTAGACAGAAGAATAATAAAGGATATCAAGTAAAATCTTTAAAAAAAATTACCAATATATTTGTCTAAATAAGCAATAGTAGAATTTGCAAGCATTAGATTCCCCATCCACTATTATCAGGAACCAAGAGTGATAAAATAATAGTCTTCATCACTAACCTTTGATTAGTACAGACACATTAAACCTTGCAGTGCCTGCTTCATTGGCTGCTTCACATGTATAAACAGCAGAATCAGTAAGATGTGCTTTCTTAATGTTCAACATTACTACATTATTTTTAAATGACAATTCATAATTTTCAGTTTGCAAGATCTCTTGTTCATCTCTGAACCAGGTTACAGACATTGGTTGTGAACCAGCAACACGAGCTTCAAGTTTTATAGATATTCCTTCTGTATCCTGTATTGTTTCAAGAGGTTTTTTAGTAAAGCTTGGTGGAATTATACGATCTGTAACAGACAGGTATAGCAACATGAATTAGTATTACAAATATCCAAAAGATATAGATATATTTTACATTTCTTCAGTGATGTTACGTTTCCACGTGAGAAATCTTTTAAAAAGTGAAGACCTGTAAATATGCCTGAAGAAATGGATGGTGGTGGGTGAGTAAAATTATGAGTTATTGATGAGGATTAAAAAGATTTTCACCACTTTTGATGTTACTTTTCACAGTATAAATTTGTTTTTAAGTAATTGCCTTTCCCGAATGTCTTACTGGCAAAAGAAGAGCTCCACATGGATAACATAACAAAAAACTGACTGTAAAAGCTTTTATAGATATGTGAAGAGAAAAAGATTGGTGAAGTCAAGCGTAGGTCCCTTGCAGTCAGAATCAGGGGAATTTATAATGGGGAACAAAGAAATGGCAGATCAATTAAATACATACTTTGGTTCTGTCTTCACAAAGGAGGACACAAATAACCTCCCAGAGATGTCGGGGAACATAGGGTCTAATGAGAGGGAGGAACTGAAAGAAATCAGTATTTGTAGGGAAATAGTGTTAGGGAAATTGACGGGATTGAAGGCCGATAAATCCCCAGGGCCTGATAATCTACATCCTAGGGTACTTAAGGAAGTGGCCCTAGAAATAGTAGATGCATTGCTGGTCATCTTCCAAAATTCTATAGACTCTGGAACAGTACCCATGGTTTGGAGGGTAGCTAATGTTACCCCACTATTCAAAAAAGGTGGTAGAGAGAAAACGGGGAATTACTAGACCGGTAAGCCTGACATCGGTAGTGGGGAAAATGCTAGAGTCCATTATAAAAGATGTAATAGCAGAGCACTTGGAAAACAGTGACAGGATCGGACAAAGTCAACATGGATTTACAAAAGGTAAATCGTGCTTGACTAATCTACTGGAATTTTTTGAGGATGTAACTGGTAAAATAGATAAGGGAGAACCAGTGGATGTGGTGTATTTGGACTTTCAGAAGGCTTTCGATAAGGTCCCGCATAAGAGATTAGCGTGTAATGTTAAGGCACATGGGATTGGTGGCAAGGTATTGACTTGGATAGAGAACTGGTTGGCAGACAGAAAGCAATGAGTTGGAATAAATGGGTCTTTTTCCGAGTGGCAGGCAGTGACTAGTGGGGTACCGCAGGGATTGGTCCTAGGACCCCAGCTATTCACAATATATATTAATGATCTAGACGAGGGAACTAGATGTAATATCTCCAAGTTTGCAGACGACACAAAGCTGGGTGTGAGTGTGTGCCGTGAGGAGGATGCCGAGAAACTCCAGTATGATTTGGACAGGTTGGGTGATTGGGCAGAAGCATGGCAGATGCAATATAATGTGGATAAATGCGAGGTTATCCACTTTGGTGTCAAAAACAGGAAGGCAGATTATTATCTGAATGGCAATAGATTGGGAGAAGGGGAAGTGCAACGAGACCTGGGTGTCCTTGTGCACCAGTCGCTGAAGGTAAGCATGCAGGTGCAGCAGGCGGTTAAGAAGGCAAATGGTATGTTGGCCTTCGTAGCGAAAGGGTTCGAGTACAGGAACAAGGATGTCTTGCTGCAGTTGTACAGGGCCTTGGTGAGACCACATCTTGAGTATTGTGTGCAGTTTTGGTCGCCTTATCTGAGGAAGAATGTTCTTGCCATGGAGGGAGTGCAGCGAAGATTTACCAGGCTGATACCTGGGATGGCAGGAATGACGTATGAGGAGAGATTGGGTCGATTGGGCTTATACTCGCTGGAGTTTAGAAGAATGAGAGGGGATCTCATTGAAACTTATAAAATTCTAACAGGACTAGACAGACTAGATGCAGGAAGGATGTTCCCAATGGCCGGGGAGTCCAGAACCAGGGGTCACAGTCTAAGGATAAGGGGTAAGCCATTTGGGACTGAGATGAGGAGGAATTTCTTCACCCAGAGAGTGGTGAACCTGTGGAATTCTCTGCCACAGAAGGCAGTAGAGGCCAACTCATTAAATATATTCAAGAAGGAGTTAGATATATTTCTTAAAGCTAAAGGGATCAAGGGATATGGGGAGAAGGCAGGGATGGGGTACTGAATTTGGATGATCAGCCATGATCTCATTGAATGGCGGAGCAGGCTCGAGGGGCTGAATGGCCTACTCCTGCTCCTATCTTCTATGTTTCTATGTAAAACTGAACAAGTAACTGGAAAATAATCATAATGAAGAAGTAAAACTAACAAGTAGCAACATTCTTGTTCCAAATGAATAAAGTTTAGCCTGGAATACTGTACCAGGGGGAAAAGAATAATAACTGATATTGAGCAATACCTTTTACAGTCACTTGCGTTTTGCATGAGTCATTTCCAATATCATTGCTGGCCTCACAAATGTACTGGCAAGAGTCTCCCTTGTCTGCTTTTAGAATTGTCAGATGAGGTGTATTTTCCGCACAGGTTATCTTGTAATTGCCACCTGATCGAATCTCTTTGTCACCCTTCAGCCAAATAACTTTAATTGGGCGAGAGCCAATTAAATGGCATTCAAGCTCTACACTTTGCCCAGTGGTAACTTCTACTGGTTCTAGTTTTTTGTCAAATACAGGGGCAACTCTAGGTTCTAAAAATATAACAAGAAATAATTATTTTCTGTCATAATACTATCAATAGTAAAGCAATAACATCTAGGAATGACAGGTAAAAGAAGCAGATATTAAAGTGTAAATACTACAAAATTAAGGTAAAGGATAATAAAGACAAAAAGCTGAAGATATTTAGTAAATATTTTAACCAACAAACCTTTCAGAGTTAGTTTGGAACTACATGAAGCATCTCCAACCATGTTGGAAGCTTTGCAAGTGTATTCACCAGCATGATCCATTTCAGTGTTAAGAATTGTAAGAGATGCTGTGTTCTCTATGAAAGATATAATTAAGTTTTCTGCACTGGCCAATTTTACTCCATCTTTAAACCAAGAAGTTTCAATAGGAGCTGAACCAGAAATACGACACTCAAATGTCACTGGAAGATGAAGAGTGCCTTCCATATTCTGAATTTTTCTTGTGAAAGAAGGCGCAGTTTTAAGTTCTGTAAAATAAACAGTTACAGAATGAGTTCATCAAAACTGTGATTATTCAGGAAATGATTTTTTTGAACCACAATGAAAAGATTAAAACAGAGAAATGTATGGCATGCAGACTTATGCCAATCTGTCAAGCAATATCACCTTGTACAGTGAGCATGGCCTTTGATGAACAGGCCCCTATTTTATTTTCAGCTTTGCATATAAATTCCCCACAGTCACTCAAAGTTGCTTTCTTCAGTTCCATTTTTGCAACATTGTTCACAAACTCCATTTTGCAATTAGGGGTGGCTCTCAGTTTCGTGTCTCCTTTGTACCAAGCCACATTGATTTCAGGTGTTCCAGTAAGTGTGCATTCAAAAGATCCTGAGTCTCCTACTGTTATTTCCAGAGGCTCTAAATGTTGGACAAATGTTGGTGGTTCTAAGGTATAATCAAGGTATAATCAATATAGATCAACAATTAAAGAATATAAGAACATAAGAACATAAGAAATAGGAGCAGGAGTAGGCCATTTGGCCCCTCGAGTCTGCCCCACCATTCAATAAGATCATGGCTGATCTGATCTTGGCCTCAAATCCACTTTCCCGCCCGCTCCCCATAACCCTTGACTCCCCTGTAGCTCAAATATCTGTCTATCTCTGCCTTGAATATATTCAATGACTCCGCCTCCACAGCTCTCTGGGGTAGAGAATTCCAAAGATTCACGACCCTCTGAGAGAAGAAATTCCTCCTCCTCTCCGTTTTAAATGGGTGACCCCTTATTCTGAAACTATGCCCCCTAGTTCTAGATTCCCCCACGAGGGGAAACATCCTCTCTGCATCTACCCCGTCAAGCCCTCAGAATCTTACATGATTCAATAAGATCACCTCTCATTCTTCTAAACTCCAATGAGTATAGGCCCAACCTGCTCAACCTTTCTTCATAAGACAACCCCTTCATCTCAGGAATCAACCTAGTGAACCTTCTCTGAACTGCCTCCAATGCAAGTATATCCCTCCTTAAATAAGGAGACCAAAACTGCACGCAGTACTCTAGGTGTGGTCTCACCAGCGCCTTGTACAGTTGTAACAGGACTTCCCTGCTTTTATACTCCACCTCCCTTGCAATAAAGGCCAACATTCCATTTGCCTTCCTAATTACTTGCTGCACCTGCACGCTAACTTTTTGTGTTTCATGTACGAGGACCCCCAGATCCCTCTGTACCGCCGCATTTTGTAGTCTCTCTCCATTTAAATAATAATTTGCTTTTTATTCTTCCTACCAAAGTGGATAACCTCACATTTTCCCACATTATACTCCATCTGCCAAATTTTTGCCCACTCACTTAACCTATCTATATCCCTTTGCAGACTCTTTGGGGGCGAATTTGCCAGCCCTGGGGAGGTGGGTTTGGAGGCGGGACCGCCGGGAAAAGGGCAGAATCTGGGGACGGGTACCCATCCCGCCCCGTGCCATCTTCCCAGGAGGCATATTATACATATAAAAAAAGAAAGCCAAAGAAACAAAATGTTGATGCATGATTAGGAACAAACCTAGTATTTTCACTTCAGCATGACAGGTGTCCCTTCCAGCATCATTTTCTACCTCACAAGTGTATTTTGCTCCATCGTCTCTAACACTGTTGAGAATCTCCAAAATACAAGATGTTTCAGTAGTAGTTATAATATGATTTTCAGACTGGAATATATCTGATCCATTCTTCTTCCAGATGACTTTGATTTCTGGGGTACCAGAGTATGTGCAATCTAGACAAACTGACTTTCCCAGTACAACACTAGAATCCTTCAATTTCTTCTGGAATACTGCTGGTTCTGGTAAAGATACATATGAAAACAGTTGTCAAAAAAATCCTAGCAACTCAAGCAAAATGTTCTTTCTTTAAATCTGTACTTTACAAACCTTTCACAAATAATTTTGTTGTACAAGAATCTTTGCCAGCTTCATTACTGACTTGGCAGATATAGTCTCCACTTTGGGAAGGATCTACGTTTAGTAGCTCTAGTACTGCTGTTGAGTCACTTAAAGAAATTTGATATTTCCTTCCTGGTACCAGTTCAGTGCTACCTTTAAACCATTTCACTTTCAGTGGAACTGTTCCAGTAACAACGCTTACAAATCTCATTGTCGAACCAGGTAAAACTTCCTGAGGATCAGGTTTGCTCACAAATGAGGGCGGTTCTAAAGGGGTCAAAGCAAAATAGTGTAATGTAACATTAAGTTATAAATTTACCAGAGATTTAAATTTAAGATCTTAATTTTTTGTTATGAATAAAAACAAAATCAGTTTTTCTACTTTTTTCACAATTATTACCCCTTTGTTACCCTCTTTCCTGATGGCAGTGACTCCTGCTAATCCACAGGTAATAGCAGCCTTCCAGTACCTCACCCAACTGACCATTCTTCATGGCTAAGTCTGGAAGGTCGGCATCAGCAGGCCATTTGACCATGAAAATGATCATAGCTGAGCCCGATTCTGTCCTGACCCAACACCCACATCAGTGCACTTTCAAGCTGGAGTCCCAAGAAAGTGACGACAGGACTGCTGGTTGATTTTTTTCCCCCCATTTTCTATCTCAGGGCACGGAGGCCAATTATAATGTCTCCGACCACTGACTTGCGACCTTCTTGCTCGACAAGGCTCAGTGTCATGTCACATGGTGACATTTACACACTTATAGACCAGTGGAGTACCAAACAAAAATCATTTAGAATACAAATGATAAACAGAATTTATATACAAGGGGTAAGGAAAATACTGGAATCTTCATTAAGAAATAAACTGACCTTTCACGGTCAAGACACCACTGCATTCATCACTTCCTGCAGAATTTGTTGCTTTACATGTATAATTGCCAGCGTCTGACATTTCCAATGAATTTACTTTCAAATCACATGTATTATCTCCAAATGCAAGATGATATTTTTCTCCATGTACAATCTCCTGCCCGTCTTTGAACCAAGACATAGCAATGGGCAGTGATCCAGACACCTTGCACTCCATTTGGATGGGAGAAGCCAAGATACCGTCCACTTTCTTTAATTTTCTTGTAAATGTTGGTGGAATAATTCGATCTGTTTAAGTTACACCAATAAACCATGATTATAAAGGGATTTAAAAAAAATATTTAAGAAATCCTAAAGAAAACAGTATGAATAAGAAAAAGTAGTGAACCAAACCTAGAATGCTGACTGATGCTTTGCAGCTGCTGCTACCGACGTTATTCTGGACTTCAAAAGTATATTCACCACTGTCTGCCTTCTCTGCAGACAGAATCTTTAGGCTGGCAATCTCATTTCGAAAACTGATCTTATATTTTCTACCAGATGCCAACACTTGACCATCTTTCAACCATTTTGCTATTAGTTCTGGTGTGCCTCTAACAATGCATTCCAAAGTTGCTGGATCTCCTATGGTTACACTGACAGATTCTGCTTTTTCCACTATTGTGGCAGGTTCTAGAAGAAGAAAACTTCTTTTTACAAAATATTCTTGATATACATTGGCAAATAGAATAATAGTTGGTAATCCTTTCAAAAATGAATTAAATTCTAGAAACATCTAATATATTGACATTAGGTTACTGACCCAGGAGTGATACTGTAGCAGGGCACTCTTGCATTCCAGCATCATTTTTGATTTGGCAAGCATACTTTCCAGCGTGAACTAGCTCCATTTTTGCAATATGTAACGTAACAATGTTTTGTTCATAGGTAATAGTCATGTACTCATTATCTTTCACTTCTTCCTTTTCCTTCATCCATGTTACATTAATTGGTTCTGAGCCTTTAATGGTAGCTTGTAAGGTTACAGACTCTCCAAGCACAGAAGAAATGTTTGAAAGTTTCTTCACAAATACTGCTGGCTCTGAAGAATTGAAGAAATATTCCTTACATGTGAAACATAAACTTAAAGAAATGTGTTCCTAAAATTGTAACAGTAGTAACATTTAAATGTACAATTTGGAAAATTTACCAACCTTTTAGATTTAATGTGCCAGTGCAATTGTCACTTCCCACATCATTCTTGGCCGTGCACATGTATTCCCCTATGTCTGGAGTCTCTACTTTAAGAATATGAAGACTTGCTACATGGTTTTCATAAGTTATTTTATACTTTTTACTTGCTCGGATTTGCCGTTTGTCTTTGTACCAGGTAACTTCAAAAGGAGATGTACCACTGAATTCACACTGCAGTATTATATCAGAGCCTTTTAGTACATCAACTGCCTCAAGTGTTTTACTGAAAACAGGAGGTTCTGTAAGAAGATCATAATTTGTCTCATTTATGCATTCATGAAGAAAAGATACTTGCATTATAACTTGGAGAAACATTTTCATATGCACCTGAAAAAAGCTACCTACCTTTGACTGTAACAGCTACACTGCAACTGACACTGCCAGCTTCATTTTGAGCGTCACAAATGTAATCACCGCTATCTTCCAAATCAGCATCAATGATTTCAAGAACTGCTACAGAATTATCAAAATGCATTTTGTATTTGTTACCAGCACTAATTTCAACATCATTCTTGAACCATGAAACCTTGATTTCAGGCGTGCCAGTCACTTTGCACTCAAAATGTGCTGATTCACCCTTCTTC
The DNA here is from genome assembly GCA_030390025.1 of Squalus acanthias. Taxonomy (NCBI): domain Eukaryota; kingdom Metazoa; phylum Chordata; class Chondrichthyes; order Squaliformes; family Squalidae; genus Squalus; species Squalus acanthias. The sequence goes on along the minus strand of CM059427.1, from coordinate 20,164,578 downwards.
AGTACTTTGGATGGTTCCAGCTTCTGTGTGAAAGTTGGGGGCTCTGGGAAACCAAAATAGAATATATTTAGTGCCAGAGTTACAAGAATGTTACGTTTTGGAATAATTGGAATTGTGAAATATGTGGAAAGAAGTGGAATACTGAATACAAATCGCATAAGAGAATGTTACAAATTCTTTTAAAAAGACATATATAAATCAAATATAATTTTTTTAGTGTTATATATAAGAATCATACAATAGAATTGCTTTAATTAAGAGTACAAGGTGATAATATATTCTCGAGATCAAGAAGAGTATAAGAAGCTAATATAGAATTGATGTGATAAAGAGTATAAGATGGGTACACACAATTGATGTCAAGAAGAACACAAGATGCTAACATAGAACACAGACAAGAAAGAAGATTTGTATGTACTGAGAATACTCAGCAACTTAAAGACATTGACAAGTAAAACACAAACAAGACACTGATAAAATATACCAACACAACACAAAATATCCACACCTGTCACAAACAATTTTGCTGTACAAGTATCTGTGCCAACATCATTGGTGACGTGGCAAGTATAGTATCCTGTATTAGAATGTTTTACTGAATACAGTTGTACAAAACTGGATGAACCTTCCATCACAATGCAACATGTAGCATCAGAACTTAGTTCCTTGTCATCCTTAAACCATTTGAAAGACAGGGGAGGTGTTCCTTTCACATCACTCTTGAACTGAACTGCAGAACAGGGGGGGACCTCCTGTGACACTGGCTTTACTATAAATCTTGGTGGTTCTAAAATTCATTGAAGAAAAAATATATTTGTTGCGATAAAGAGCACGTATAAAGATTCATCAACTTTTGTGTTATAAACTATATAACTCTTTAATAAATTCAGAGTAATTATTTCAAACTTTCAAGAAATTCTGGTGAGGTTAAAATATAATCCGACTGACATCTATCATGTTAAGAAATTGAGTAGAAAACACAAAGACAATATTTCAAACCTTTCACAGTAAGTGTGCTACTGCATTCATCACTTCCTGCTACATTTGATACTCTGCAAGTATAAAGTCCACCATCTGCGATTTCTAGTTGATTAATCTCCAAAGATGAAGTGTTATCTCGTTGTGATAGTTTATATTTGCTACTATCTGATATCTCCTTCCCAGCTTTATGCCAATGAATTTTCATTGGAAGAGAACCAGATACTTTGCACTCCATGGTCATGAAAGACCCCAATGTAGTACCCATATCCTTTAACTTTTTCGTAAATGTTGGAGCAATTAATCGATCTGTACAACACAGAGCACAACCTGTAAGCTTAAGATGTAAAAGTAGCCTAAAATACCAACTTTGTTTTCATTCCTTAACCTCATTCCTTTTCACATCCAAATCTCTCAATACAGTTAAAATACTAACCTAATACTGTCAAGGAAGCTTTGCAGCTGTCGACTCCAAATTCATTCTGAACCTCAAACGTATATTCACCACTACTCGACATCTCTACCGACAGAATCTTTAAACTGGCCATGTTTTTCTCAAAGCTCAATTTGCACTTTCTGGTGGATGTGAGCTCCTTTCCATCTTTAAACCACTTAACTTTTAGGTCTGGTGTACCAGCTACAGTACATTCCAAAATTGCTGGATTTCCTACAGTTACACTGTGTGACATTGCTCTCTCAACAATTTTTGCAGATTCTGTTAAGAAAAAATACTGTGCTGAGTAATGTTGTCAATATGTTTAATATTTTAATGTGGTCTTCTTTTGCACATTAGTATGATAAATAAATTTGAACTTAGCAGTAACTGACTTTTACATTTTAGCCAATCATATTTCTAAATGTTTCCTACCAACCTGTTACTATCAACGTAGCAAAACATTTCTCAATCCCTGCATCATTTTTGGCTTGACAAATGTATTTCCCACCATGTTTTGCTTCAACGGCTGTAATTTGCAGGATAGCAATATTGTTCTCAAAAGAAATTGCTATATTATCATCTTCTTTGATATCATCGTTACCTTTCATCCAACTTATAGATAAAGGTTGTGAGCCTTTTACAAGGCATGGAAACGCAGCAGAATTTCCAACAATGGTTGTAACATTTTCAATCTTCCTTATAAATGATGGGGGTTCTAGTTCAAGATAAACAGGCACGGAAATAAATATGAGTGATTTGCTCTGTCCGCTTTCATGATTATAATAAAATAGCAATAAATACTGTTTTTGGGGCCTATTCCCTAAAAATGTCAACATTACATGTTAGCTGCTAAAACTGTGCTTTGTCCTCTTTCCTGATTATAATAAAATAGCAATACATATTGTTTATGTCAACATTACAAGTAAAAGTACTTGCCTATCACAATGCAACTAACCTTTTAAACTGACACCACAAGTGCAGGAGCAGCTTCCCACATCATTTGTTACTGTGCATTTATAGTCACCCACAACTGAAATATCCAACTTCAAAATATGAAGACTAATTAAAAAGTTCTTAGAGATCATCTTGTATTTTTCACTAGACGGAATTTGTTTATTGTCCTTATACCACATAACGTCAAAGGGCCCTGTACCGGCCACCTCACATTCAAGAGTGACACCACTGCTTCTGACTACTTCCGCAGATTGAAGTTTCCTCCTAAAACTGGGAGGTTCTATAAAGTAATCAGAATAAAGAAATCCAAATCAACCACAATACAGAAACTAATAGTATCCCTGTTCAAGAAACTAACATATATATATTGTTACTGACTAAAGAAGACATTACTACAGACCTTTAACTCCAACTTCAGTGCTGCAGCTGTCACTGCCAGCTTCATTTCGTGCCTCACAGATGTAGCATGTACTGTCATCCAGAATAACATCAATCATCTCAAGAATTGCCACAGAACCATCAAATGACATCATACATCTGCCACTGGCTATAATTTTATGACCGTTTTTGTACCAAGTAACTTTAATTTCAGGTGTGCCAGTTACAATGCACTCAAAACGTGCTGAATCTCCTTTCTTTAGTATTGTTGAAGAATGTAGCTTTTTAATGAAGCTAGGAGGTTCTAGAAGCCAAAATATTACTACATTTAATTTAAAGCATAATCAAAATCAATTCAAATTACTAATTAGACATAAATAATTGGCTACATAACATTTACAGACCAAATTTACATCTTTAAGAAAATCAAAGTTCAATACTCAATTAGACCTCTGTGTATGGTAAAGCAAACAGCATTTCCTTTTTCATGTGCTATCAAGTTCTCTCATTGCTGCCGCCACCAAAATGGTTCTTCCTTCAATATTGGGGGTGGGGCATTCCAGGCTGTGAAATTGCTCAAAATTGCCATCACTGTCATTTTAATGATTAGATGATACAAATCAATTTCAGTGAGGACTCTTGGGTTTGCCAGTTCTTCCTTGAACTGAGAGAGAATTCCCCACCATGACATGCTGCTCCACCTAGCAGTTAATGGCAAAACTGTAGAGCTTCCTAATAAAGAACTTGGAGGGTAATTTTAACCCCCAAAAATGGGTGGGTTGGGGTCAGGTGGGAGGTTGAAGAGTTAAAAATCTGAATCCCAACCCTAACCCGCCCACTTCCGGTTTTAATGGAGGCGAGACGGGGGCGAGCGGCCAACCCGCTCGCAGGAGATGGGTTTGCACTTAAAAATTACAATGAGGCTGCGTGCCTCATTTTGTAGCTCCATTTTAAATTTAACAGTGGGCGGGCAGGATTCCCGGGCCTCGGGGAACCAGCCAGCTAAAGGAGGGCGAGGACTGCTGGATGCAGGAGTTAAGTGCCTTTCCACTTACTCACTGGATCCAGCGTTCCTGCTTCGCCAACGCCCCGCGATCGGACACACCCCGGCCCTTCCGATCTCACCGCAATCTCCCCTCTGAGGCCTCCGAACTTCAATCCAATCTCTGGCTTTCGATCCTTGGATGGACCTTGGACCGCCTCCAGCCTCCAACCGCACCCCCACCCACCCCCAAGCCTCCAATTCCTCCTCCGGCCTCCAATCACCTGCCAACTTCCCGCCTCCGGCCCCTGATAATCCTTCAGCCTTCAAACCTTCCCCCTCAGGTCCCCGATCACACTCTGGCTACTGATTCCCCCCGACTCCCCCACATCCCAGCTCTCCTCTCTGCGGCCTGGTGCCGCAGGTCTACCCGTGTGACAGCCAGCCAGCCAGCCTCTCCATCTGGCTGGCTGCAGATGCAAAACAGGGATTCTAAACGCTAATCAGGCCCTGTCATTAAATTCGGGTTTCCAGACCGCTTTCCAGCCCCTCTGCTCTCTCCCCGCCTCAAATTAAAATTCCAGCGATTGAGTATGACTGTCAGCCCAAATTTGAATGAATGCCTGATGACCACCATTGGCCCCTCTCCATGGTTGGCAGTGTAACGTTCTACCACTAGAGTTGACCAACCATCAAGAAAACAAGTTAATGTTTCTAAACTTTTAAGATAGCAAAGCAGGGAAAACAGTTTTATATAAAAGAGAACTGCAGCAAAAATCCAGAAATGCACACCTTTCACGAACAATTCTGCAGAACAGGCATCTGTGCCAACATCGTTGCTGACTTGGCAGGTGTAAGCACCCGCATCAGATGTTTTAGCTGAAAACAGCTCTAGAAAATATGTTGAGCCTTCATTCCAAATAGAATATGCCACACCACGCATCAATTCCCTGTCCCCTTTGAACCATTTTGTAGAGAGTGGTGTGCTTCCTTTCACAACACTCTTAAACTGCACTGTAGAACCAAGTACAACATCCTGGGACATTACTTTGTCTGTAAAGCTTGGGGGCTCTAAAATTCACACAAGAAAAAAGCATTTAATTAACTCAGATGTATGTACAAACTAGAAGACATGATCAGATTAAAGACAACTTTATGATTAACACATGCTAACATATCCTTCAAAAATCTAAGAACTCTTAACAAAAAGAAGATAGAGATGGTTGAAAGGTTTATTTAGTTACTTCACTATTGTAGCAAACAAAAAATATAAATGAAGAAAATAAGTATTTGCTTATAGTACTGATGAGAAAGAAATGTAGCAAAGCAATGTCTCAAACCTTTTACACTTAAGACAGCACTGCATTCATCCTTTCCTGCTGAATTTGCTGCTTTGCAAGTGTAAATTCCACCATCTGAAAAGTCTAACTCATTGACCTCTAAAGACAGCATGTTGTCTTGAAATGACATCTTGTATTTGTTACTAGCTGATATTTCACTGTCTGCTTTATACCAAGTAACGGTCATTGGAATAGAACCAGAAACTTTGCATTCCATTCGTACAACAGATCCTAAAATACTGCCCATTTCCTTTAGTTTTCTTGTAAACAATGGAGCAATTATTTGTTCTGTCCAATATAAAGGGAAAAAAATCACAAAACATCAATAAAAAAAAGTGTCAATTATTTTAAACTTTGTGATAAGCTTTGGTTTTAAAAGAAATGCTTTATGAAATCGATGCCATCAACACAAATTAATCACTGACCTAACACTGTCAAAGAAACATTGCAGCTGTTGGCTCCAAACTCATTCTGGACCTTAAAAGTATAGTCACCACTGTCATCCATTCCAACAGCCAGAATTTTTAGACTGGCCACTTTATTCACAAAACTCATCTTATATTTTCTACTTGATTCCAGTTGGTTTCCACTTTTGAACCATGCAACTTTTAATTCTGGTGTACCAGCTACAGTACATTCCAAAATGGCTGGGTTTCCTGAAGTGACTGTGAGTGGCTCAGTTTTTTCTATGATATTCGCAGGTTCTGTGGGAAAAATTAGATCATTTACATCAGGAAAACGATGCAATATTTATGCTCGGATTGCTATTTTAAGATAATAGATTTGGGGGGAAACTGACTGCACAATGGGTTTGATACCTCATGGACTTGAGTTCAAATCCAGTCAAGACTGCTGCAATAAAAGTCTCTTCTGCATGCTTGTTGTAAGTGTTCCGTGTGAAATGAGTTTGGGCAGTCTCAATCCAGCTCCCAATGGCACTAAACTGTCCCTAACTGGGCATTAAGTTAACAATCTAATTCAGGGACCTCACAAAATAGATGTTGGGGGAAATTGAAAAAATGTCACACAGATACAGAGGAAATGCTCTTCTGAGGATTTGCCAGAGGCATATTTTGGGGATAGAGTACAGGGAGCTATATCCTGCATTTAACTGTGGCACACTGACTGTTTGTTCCTGACAATGGAAGCTCGACATGGAAAATGTTCCCACTGCGAGCTATTACATTCCTCACCTTGATGATCACAGAATTAATTTAAAAACATTAAAATAATTTTACTGTGGAAAAGTAAATATTATGAGACATAGATCAATAATTTGTGGACAATACTTGTGCTTATTACTTCCTACTAACCCATTATGGCCAATGTAGCAAAGCATTTTGCAGTTCCCGCATCATTCTTTGCCTGACATATGTAATTTCCACTGTGATTTTCTTCAGCCTTAATAATCTGTAATGTGGCAATATTGTTTTCAAAGGACATTTTTACATTATCATCTTCTTTGACATGTTTGCCATCTTTTTTCCAGCTTGTAGCTATAGGAACTGAGCCTCTTACAAGACATTGAAATACAGCAGAATTTCCAGAAAATACTGTTGCATTTTCTATTGTTTGTACGAAGGTTGGTCGTTCTAGTTTAAAGTAAAGAGAATATACCCTGTTATAATTTACAATTATACAACCAATGTTCAATTATTAAAAATATTATGCTTCAAGTTATTCAATAATACCTAATAAGAACATGATAACGAAACAGATACCACACAACATCCAGGTGAAACCACTTACTAGAACTGGATTGTAACTGACCTTTCAAACTGACTGTAGAACTGCAGGAACAACTCCCCACATCATTTTTGACTGAACACTTGTATTCACCAACATCTGTGCTATCAGACTTTAGAACGCAAAGACTTGATAAAGAAATGTCAGAGATCATTTTGTATTTTTTACTGTGTCGAATTTGTTTATTGTCCTTATACCACATAACTTCAAAGGGACCTGAACCGGCCACCTCACATTCAAGAGTGAAATCACTGGTTTTTACTACCTCAACTGGTTCAAGCTTCTTCGTAAATGTGGGAGGTTCTAAAGAGTAAACACATTAACATGGTTTACAAATCACAGGCCACTAAATTCAGGTTTTGCACAGTGACTCCCAACAATAACCATTGACGTGAAAAAATATTTGCGTGATTCTTATTTTAAGGTGTGATAACTAATCATGGGAGACAAACCAACACACAGATGTTTTCTCCTACAGCTATTATTTAATGCAGATTAGTAAAATACTCCAATAAATACCCTTCATTTTTTTATATACATATCTACAATTTTCAATGGTATTATCAGCCCTGAACATTAATAATTTTGGCTAGTTGCACATGACTCTTAGCATTTAAAAAGAATTAAATGGGGAACTTTAAATCTCCCAACCAGCAGCAAAGAGAGGGAGCAGTTAAAATGGAGCATCTCCAATTCTCACTCTGTTCCCGCTTATTCCCCATTTTAACACAACTGGTTTTTGCGATGATTGAGATGTCCATTGGATAACAGCAGGAACCTCACCGATAAATGAAAATTGGGGTCCAATGATGCACATGGGATAAAAAAGGCACGTTAATGTTCTTCTGAGCAGGATGCCTGCCACGGCTGCATGCCAGGTAAAGTTGTCGGGAAGATAGCGAGGTCTTCGAGACAAATTAAACATCTTTCTACAATGGGACCAGGAGGAGCATGAGAGCTCCTCCTGGCCCGACATAGAATGTCTGGGCCTCAATGCCCTGGGCTTCTCCCCTAAGCAGCAGTGAGACCCTTGGAAAGTCCCACTCCCGGACTTACCTTGTTGCCGCACGGTCTGCATCTGCCAGCTTCCCACCGGTAATTAAAATCGGTCCTTTGGAGTCGAATTTAAAATGTTCTAGTAAAATGTTTACATTACATTTCATTCATCAGTTTGAACTAAGGAGCTAGTGGCAATTGAATGATAATTTTTATTGGCCAATAAAAAAGAAGTTATAAAAACAGGCTGTTAAAGTGAAGGCTCCCAAATATTCCATTGATAAACACAAGGCACTTGCAACATTTTCAGAAAAAAACAATCAAATTGTGTTGGAAAATGTAACTAGGAATTTTTACACACCTTTAACTGTTACTTTAATGTCACAAGATTCACTGCCAGCTTCATTTTGTGCTTTACAGGAATAATTCCCACTGTCATCCAGGTTTATGTCAGCAATCTCAAATATTGCCACTGAATCAACAAATGACATTCTGTATTTTTCACTGGCTCTAATTTCACGATAGTTGCTGAACCAAGTGATTTTGATTTCAGGTGTGCCAGTTACTTTGCACTCAAAACTTGCTGTCTCTCCTTTTTTAAATATTGCTGTAAGATCTAACTTCTTAATAAAATAAGGAGGTTCTAGAGAAAAAAATGTAGTAAACTTAATTATAAATGTAAAAGTCTGAAACAAACCCATACAACATAAAAAGGAACAATGAAACACATGCAACATATAAAGGAATAAAGGAAGATAACACACAGCACGATAGCAACATTAAAAATAACAAACGAGAGAAAAGTGTATAACAAACCAAAGAAAAATAACTTTACAGACATGTAAACTTTTCAAAATGAAAAAGTCTGAATTTTTAACAGTGTTTCACAATGGTTTAACAAGTGAACCTAAATTCCACACCTTTGATAAATAGTCTTGTTGTACAAGTGGCGCTTCCAACCTTGTTGCTGACTTCACAAGTATAGTCACCCAAATCAGAAACTTTAGCTGAAAACAACTCGAGTAAACTTGTTGAACCTTCATTTAAAATGAAACAATCAGCTCCAGACATCAGTTCCCTGCCATCCTTCAGCCATTTTATAGATAGTGGAGCAGTTCCTTTCACAACACTTCTAAACTGCACTGCGGAACCAGGTAGACTTTCCTGGGCTACAGGTTTTTCTATAAAACTTGGTGGCTCTAAAATTCAGGTGAAAAAAAATAATAGAATTGGATCCCTATAGTACTTAGTTTACACATTGGGTAAGATGTCAACAAAAATAAAATGGCAGAGCAGAGCTAAAATGAGAACTTACTATAAACTGCATAATAAATTTTAAACACTAAATATATTTATCTTTTTAGGGCAACAAGCAAAAATCAGAAATTGAACAAGTGCTTATATATGCAAAAGCTATATTAGGAACTGAAACAAAGCAAGTTCATCTTTCAAACCTGTTATATTTAAGATACCACTGCATTCATCACTTCCCACTGAATTGGTTGCTTTGCAAATATAAGTTCCATGATCTGAAATCTCTAGTTGATTAACTTCCAAAGTTGGTGTGTTATCTTGACATAACACTTTGTATTTTTCACTAGTTGTTATTATTTTGTAATCTTTATACCATGAAAAGCTCATTGGAAGAGAACCAGAAACTTTGCATTCCATATGTATGAAAGATCCTAAAACACTGTCCATTTTTCGTAATTTTCTTGTAAACAATGGGGGAATTAGTTGATCTGTCCAAGATAAAGTGACAAAAGCACAGCCAATCAACTCAAACAGCAAAAATGTGGAAGTGCTTTAAATGAATCAAATCCACTGTGATTGTTTACAATAAGATTTTTCATATTTATTAGGATATACCTACTGAGACCATCCAAAACAGAACTTATTTTAAAACTCCCAACACAGCTGATCTGTCTACTCCCATCGTTACTGGTCTCCATAAAGAACATTATAACAATAAAAGCCTTTATATATGGTTTTGGTCAATGTGATCAGGATTTCTTTATGGGCAAATTTTTTTTTCAAATGACACTAGATATTTAAATTCGTCAAATTCTAAATGCAAATAAAACACTAACCTAATACTGTCAATGAAGCTTTACAGCTGCTGGTTCCAAACTGATTCTTGACCTCAAAAGTATATTCAGCAGTATCATCATTAGAAACAGAAGGAATCTTTAGGCTGAACACATTATTCTCAAAGTTGATTTTGTGTTTTCTGCTAGGTACCATTTCATTACCATCCTTAAAACATTTAACTTTCAGTTCTGGTGTACCAGTTACAGTACATTCCAGGTTTGCGGGATTTCCTGCGGTCACAATGAGTGACTGTGCTTGTTCTGTGATTTTTGCTGGTTCTACGAGGAAAAAAAAATCTCTTCAATATATTACTGGTATAAGTCTCATTTTAGTTGATGTATGACAAGGAATCTGAATTCACTCGTAATTAGCATAAACTTTGGAGGGGAGGGTACTATTAAACTAATCAATATCCTACTGACCTGCGACCAACAATGTGCCAAAACACTTCTCAGTTCCAGCATCATTCTTGACCTGGCACGTATATTTCCCAGCATGATTTTCTCCAACATCATTTATTTGAAGAGTAGCAATATTATTCTCAAAAGACAGTGTAATATTACCATCTTCTTGGATATCATCTTTATCTTTCATCCAAGTTACATAAATAGGCTTTGAGCCTCTTACTTGACATTGGAATACAATAGAATTCCCTGACAATGTTGTTATATTTTCAATCTTCTTTATAAATCCTGGGGGTTCTAGTTTAAAACAAATGGTAATATGAATATGTGGATATATTTTGCTGTTTTTCATTATGGTTCTAAAAATGCTTTAATGTAAAATGTAGAATGCTTCCACAAATAGCTTAGCATTGAATTTTCTAATGGATAACAAGATAACTCAAATGGCACTATAAACACCGGAAGGAAAATATATCTGACAACATACTACAACTGACCTTTCAAACCGACTGTAGAACTGCAGGAACAACTCCCCACTTCATTTTTTACTGAACACTTGTATTCGCCAACATCTGTGCTATCAGACTTTAGAACGCAAAGACTGGCTAAAGAAATGTCAGAGATCATTTTGTATTTTTTGCTGCGTCGAATTTGTTTATTGTCCTTATACCACATAACTTCAAAGGGCCCTGTACCAGCCACCTCACATTCAAGAGTGAAATCACTGGTTGTAACTATTTCAGCAGATTGAAGTTTCCTTCTAAAACTGGGAGGTTCTATAAAGTAATCAGAATAAAGAAATCCAAATCAACCACAATACAGGAACTAATAGTATCCCTGTTCAAGAAACTAACATATATATATTGTTACTGACTAAAGAAGACATTACTACAGACCTTTAACTCCAACTTCAGTGCTGCAGCTGTCACTGCCAGCTTCATTTCGTGCCTCACAGATGTAGCATGTACTGTCATCCAGAATAACATCAATCATCTCAAGAATTGCCACAGAACCATCAAATGACATCATACATCTGCCACTGGCTATAATTTCATGACCGTTTTTGTACCAAGTAACTTTAATTTCAGGTGTGCCAGTTACAGTGCACTCAAAACGTGCTGAATCTCCTTTCTTTAGTATTGTTGAAGAATGTAGCTTTTTAATGAAGCTAGGAGGTTCTAGAAGCCAAAATATTATAAATTTCAATATAAATTTAAACGATCATCAAAAGCAATTCAAACTAATATTTAGATATAAATAATTGGCTACGAAACATTTACAGACCAAATTTACAAATTTAAAAAAAACATAGTTTAATACTCAAACTGAGCTCTGTGTATGGTAAAGCAAACAGCATTTCTTTTTTCATATGGTTTTCATCAGGTTGCCGCCTCCACCAAAATGGTTCTTCCCTCAATATTGGCGGTAGGGCATTCCAGACTGTGAACGTCCTCAAAGTTGCCATCACTGCCATTTTATGATTAGATGATGCAAATCAATTTCAGTGAGGACTCTTGGGTTTGCCAGTTTTCCTCGAACTGAGAGAGAATTCCCCACCATTACCTGATGCTCCACCTAGCAGTTCATAGCAAAACTGTAGAGTTTCCGAATAAACAACATTGCGTCTGACTGTCAGCCCAGATTTGAATGCCTGATGACCACCATTGGCCCCTCTCCATGGTTGGCAGTGTAACGTTCTACCACTAGAGCTGACCAACCATCAAGAAAACAAGTTAATGTTTCTAAACTTTTAAGATAGCAAAGCAGGGAAAACAGTTTTATATAAAAGAGAACTGCAGCAAAAATCCAGAAATGCACACCTTTAACGAACAATTCTGCAGAACAGGCATCTGTGCCAACATCGTTGCTGACTTGGCAGGTGTAAGCACCCGCATCAGATGTTTTAGCTGAAAACAGCTCTAGAAAATATGTTGAGCCTTCATTCCAAATAGAATATGCCACACCACGCATCAATTCCCTGTCCCCTTTGAACCATTTTGTAGAGAGTGGTGTGCTTCCTTTCACAACACTCTTAAACTGCACTGTAGAACCAAGTACAACATCCTGGGACATTACTTTGTCTGTAAAGCTTGGGGGCTCTAAAATTCACACAAGAAAAAAGCATTTAATTAACTCAGATGTATGTACAAACTGGAAGACATGATCAGATTAAAGACAACTTTATGATTAACACATGCTAACATATCCTTCAAAAATCTAAGAACTCTTAACAAAAAGAAGATAGAGATGGTTGAAAGGTTTATTTAGTTACTTCACTATTGTAGCAAACAAAAAATATAAATGAAGAAAATAAGTATTTGCTTATAGTACTGATGAGAAAGAAATGTAGCAAAGCAATGTCTCAAACCTTTTACACTTAAGACAGCACTGCATTCATCCTTTCCTGCTGAATTTGCTGCTTTGCAAGTGTAAATTCCACCATCTGAAAAGTCTAACTCATTGACCTCTAAAGACAGCATGTTGTCTTGAAATGACATCTTGTATTTGTTACTAGCTGATATTTCACTGTCTGCTTTATACCAAGTAACGGTCATTGGAATAGAACCAGAAACTTTGCATTCCATTCGTACAACAGATCCTAAAATACTGCCCATTTCCTTTAGTTTTCTTGTAAACAATGGAGCAATTATTTGTTCTGTCCAATATAAAGGGAAAAAAATCACAAAACATCAATAAAAAAGTGTCAATTATTTTAAACTTTGTGATAAGCTTTGGTTTTAAAAGAAATGCTTTATGAAATCGATGCCATCAACACAAATTAATCACTGACCTAACACTGTCAAAGAAACATTGCAGCTGTTGGCTCCAAACTCATTCTGGACCTTAAAAGTATAGTCACCACTGTCATCCATTCCAACAGCCAGAATTTTTAGACTGGCCACTTTATTCACAAAACTCATCTTATATTTTCTACTTGATTCCAGTTGCTTTCCACTTTTGAACCATGCAACTTTTAATTCTGGTGTACCAGCTACAGTACATTCCAAAATGGCTGGGTTTCCTGAAGTCACTGTGAGTGGCTCAGTTTTTTCTATGATATTCGCAGGTTCTGTGGGAAAAATTAGATCATTTACATCAGGAAAACGATGCAATATTTATGCTCGGATTGCTATTTTAAGATAATAGATTTGGGGGGAAACAGACTGCACAATGGGTTTGATACCTCATGGACTTGAGTTCAAATCCAGTCAAGACTGCTGCAATCAAAGTCTCTTCTGCATGCTTGTTGTAAGTGTTCCGTGTGAAATGAGTTTGGGCAGTCTCAATCCAGCTCCCAATGGCACTAAACCGTCCCTAACTGGGCATTAAGTTAACAATCTAATTCAGGGACCTCACAAAATAGATGTTGGGGGAAATTGAAAAAATGTCACACAGATACAGAGGAAATGCTCTTCTGAGGATTTGCCAGAGGCATATTTTGGGGATAGAGTACAGGGAGCTATATCCTGCATTTAACTGTGGCACACTGACTGTTTGTTCCTGACAATGGCAGCTCGACATGGAAAATGTTCCCACTGCGAACTATTACATTCCTCACCTTGATGATCACAGAATTAATTTAAAAACATTAAAATAATATTACTGTGGAAAAGTAAATATTATGAGACATAGATCAATAATTTGTGGACAATACTTGTGCTTATTACTTCCTACTAACCCATTATGGCCAATGTAGCAAAGCATTTTGCAGTTCCCGCATCATTCTTTGCCTGACATATGTAATTTCCACTGTGATTTTCTTCAGCCTTAATAATCTGTAATGTGGCAATATTGTTTTCAAAGGAGATTTTTACATTATCGTCTTCTTTGACATGTTTGCCATCTTTTTTCCAGCTTGTAGCTATAGGAACTGAGCCTCTTACAAGACATTGAAATACAGCAGAATTTCCAGAAAATACTGTTGCATTTTCTATTGTTTGTACGAAGGTTGGTCGTTCTAGTTTAAAGTAAAGAGAATATACCCTGTTATAATTTACAATTATACAACCAATGTTCAATTATTAAAAATATTATGCTTCAACACTTCAATAATACCTAATAAGAACATGATATCGAAACAGATACCACACAACATCCAGGTGAAACCACTTACTAGAACTGGATTGTAACTGACCTTTCAAACTGACTGTAGAACTGCAGGAACAACTCCCCACATCATTTTTGACTGAACACTTGTATTCACCAACATCTGTGCTATCAGACTTTAGAACGCAAAGACTGGCTAAAGAAATGTCAGAGATCATTTTGTATTTTTTACTGTGTCGAATTTGTTTATTGTCCTTATACCACATAACTTCAAAGGGACCTGAACCGGCCACCTCACATTCAAGAGTGAAATCACTGGTTTTTACTACCTCAACTGGTTCAAGCTTCTTCGTAAATGTGGGAGGTTCTAAAGAGTAAACACATTAACATGGTTTACAAATCACAGGCCACTAAATTCAGGTTTTGCACAGTGACTCCCAACAATAAGCATTGACATGAAAAAATATTTACGTGATTCTTATTTTAAGGTGTGATAACTAATCATGGGAGACAAACCAACACACAGATGTTTTCTGCTACAGCTATTATTTAATGCAGATTAGTAAAATACTCCAATAAATACTCTTCATTTTTTTTATACATATCTACAATTTTCAATGACATTATCAGCCCTCAACATTAATAATTTTGCCTAGTTGCACATGACTCTAGCATTTAGAAAGAATTAAACGGGGAACTTTAAATCTCCCCAACCAGCAGGAAAGAAGAGAGGGAGCAGTTAAAATGGAGCATCTCCAATTCTCACTCTGTTCCCGCTTATTCCCCATTTTAACACAACTGGTTTTGGCGGCGATTGAGATGTCCATTGGACAACAGCAGGAACCTCACCAATAAATGAAAATTGGGGTCCATGATGCACATGGGATGGAAAAGACACGTTAATGTCCTTCTGAGCGGGATGCCTGCCACGGCTGCACGCCAGGTAAAGTTGTCGGGAAGATAGCGTGGTCTTCAAGACAAATTAAACATCTTTCTACAATGGGACCAGGAGGAGCATGAGAGCTCCTCCTGGCCCTACATAGAATGTCTGGGCCTCAATGCCCTGGGCTTCTCCCCTAAGCAGCAGTGAGACCCTTGGAAAGTCCCACTCCCAGACTTACCTTGTTGCCACTTTCTGCCATTTCCTGGTGCTACAGGGCAGATATATTCACCTTCCCCCACTAGCCAGCTGCCACATTCTACTCAAAACGGGTGAGCAGCTGAACGCTGGCATTCAAATGAGGCCTAGCAGTTCAAATCTGCCGGAGCCTCCGATGAAGACACCTGCACGGTCTGCATCTGCCAGCTTCCCACTGGTAATTAAAATCGGTCCTTTGGAGTCGAATTTAAAATGTTCTAGTAAAATGTTTACATTACATTTCATTCATCAGTTTGAACTAAGGAGCTAGTGGCAATTGAATGATAATTTTTATTGGCCAATGAAAAACTAGCTATAAAAACAGGCTGTTAAAGTGATGTTAAACTTAAAATAGGCTCCCAAATAGTCCATAATTAAACACAAGGCACTTGCAACATTTTTAGAAAGACCAGTTAACTTATGTTGTAAAATGTAACTAGGAATTTTTACACACCTTTAACTGTTACTTTAATGTCACAAGATTCACTGCCAGCTTCATTTTGTGCTTTACAGGAATAATTCCCACTGTCATCCAGGCTTATGTCAGCAATCTCAAATATTGCCACTGAATCAACAAATGACATTCTGTATTTTTCACTGGCTCTAATTTCACGATAGTTGCTGAACCAAGTGATTTTGATTTCAGGTGTGCCAGTTACTTTGCACTCAAAACTTGCTGTCTCTCCTTTTTTAAATATTGCTGTAAGATCTAACTTCTTAATAAAATAAGGAGGTTCTAGAGAAAAAAATGTAGTAAACTTAATTATAAATGTAAAAGTCTGAAACAAACCCATACAACATAAAAAGGAACAATGAAACACATGCAACATATAAAGGAAGATAACACACAGCACGATAGCAACATTAAAAATAACAAACGAGAGAAAAGTGTATAACAAACCAAAGAAAAATAACTTTACAGACATGTAAACTTTTCAAAATGAAAAAGTCTGAATTTTTTAACAGTGTTTCACAATGGTTTAACAAGTGAACCTAAATTCCACACCTTTGATAAATAGTCTTGTTGTACAAGTGGCGCTTCCAACCTTGTTGCTGACTTCACAAGTATAGTCACCCAAATCAGAAACTTTAGCTGAAAACAACTCGAGTAAACTTGTTGAACCTTCATTTAAAATGAAACAATCAGCTCCAGACATCAGTTCCCTGCCATCCTTCAGCCATTTTATAGATAGTGGAGCAGTTCCTTTCACAACACTTCTAAACTGCACTGCGGAACCAGGTAGACTTTCCTGGGCTACAGGTTTTTCTATAAAACTTGGTGGCTCTAAAATTCAGGTGAAAAAAATAATAGAATTGGATCCCTATAGTACTTAGTTTACATTGGGTAAAATGTCAACAAAAATAAAATGGCAGAGCAGAGCTAAAATGAGAACTTACTATAAACTGCATAATAAATTTTAAACACTAAATATATTTATCTTTTTAGGGCAACAAGCAAAAATCAGAAATTGAACAAGTGCTTATATATGCAAAAGCTATATTAGGAACTGAAACAAAGCAAGTTCATCTTTCAAACCTGTTATATTTAAGATACCACTGCATTCATCACTTCCCACTGAATTGGTTGCTTTGCAAATATAAGTTCCATGATCTGAAATCTCTAGTTGATTAACTTCCAAAGTTGGTGTGTTATCTTGACATAACACTTTGTATTTTTCACTAGTTGTTATTATTTTGTAATCTTTATACCATGAAAAGCTCATTGGAAGAGAACCAGAAACTTTGCATTCCATATGTATGAAAGATCCTAAAACACTGTCCATTTTTCGTAATTTTCTTGTAAACAATGGGGGAATTAGTTGATCTGTCCAAGATAAAGTGACAAAAGCACAGCCAATCAACTCAAACAGCAAAAATGTGGAAGTGCTTTAAATGAATCAAATCCACTGTGATTGTTTACAATAAGATTTTTCATATTTATTAGGATATACCTACTGAGACCATCCAAAACAGAACTTATTTTAAAACTCCCAACACAGCTGATCTGTCTACTCCCATCGTTACTGGTCTCCATAAAGAACATTATAACAATAAAAGCCTTTATATATGGTTTTGGTCAATGTGATCAGGATTTCTTTATGGGCAAATTTTTTTTTCAAATGACACTAGATATTTAAATTCGTCAAATTCTAAATGCAAATAAAACACTAACCTAATACTGTCAATGAAGCTTTACAGCTGCTGGTTCCAAACTGATTCTTGACCTCAAAAGTATATTCAGCAGTATCATCATTAGAAACAGAAGGAATCTTTAGGCTGAACACATTATTCTCAAAGTTGATTTTGTGTTTTCTGCTAGGTACCATTTCATTACCATCCTTAAAACATTTAACTTTCAGTTCTGGTGTACCAGTTACAGTACATTCCAGGTTTGCGGGATTTCCTGCGGTCACAATGAGTGACTGTGCTTGTTCTGTGATTTTTGCTGGTTCTACGAGGAAAAAAAAATCTCTTCAATATATTACTGGTATAAGTCTCATTTTAGTTGATGTATGACAAGGAATCTGAATTCACTCGTAATTAGCATAAACTTTGGAGGGGAGGGTACTATTAAACTAATCAATATCCTACTGACCTGCGACCAACAATGTGCCAAAACACTTCTCAGTTCCAGCATCATTCTTGACCTGGCACGTATATTTCCCAGCATGATTTTCTCCAACATCATTTATTTGAAGAGTAGCAATATTATTCTCAAAAGACAGTGTAATATTACCATCTTCTTGGATATCATCTTTATCTTTCATCCAAGTTACATAAATAGGCTTTGAGCCTCTTACTTGACATTGGAATACAATAGAATTCCCTGACAATGTTGTTATATTTTCAATCTTCTTTATAAATCCTGGGGGTTCTAGTTTAAAACAAATGGTAATATGAATATGTGGATATATTTTGCTGTTTTTCATTATGGTTCTAAAAATGCTTTAATGTAAAATGTAGAATGCTTCCACAAATAGCTTAGCATTGAATTTTCTAATGGATAACAAGATAACTCAAATGGCACTATAAACACCGGAAGGAAAATATATCTGACAACATACTACAACTGACCTTTCAAACCGACTGTAGAACTGCAGGAACAACTCCCCACTTCATTTTTTACTGAACACTTGTATTCGCCAACATCTGTGCTATCAGACTTTAGAACGCAAAGACTGGCTAAAGAAATGTCAGAGATCATTTTGTATTTTTTGCTGCGTCGAATTTGTTTATTGTCCTTATACCACATAACTTCAAAGGGCCCTGTACCAGCCACCTCACATTCAAGAGTGAAATCACTGGTTGTAACTATTTCAGCAGATTGAAGTTTCCTTCTAAAACTGGGAGGTTCTATAAAGTAATCAGAATAAAGAAATCCAAATCAACCACAATACAGGAACTAATAGTATCCCTGTTCAAGAAACTAACATATATATATTGTTACTGACTAAAGAAGACATTACTACAGACCTTTAACTCCAACTTCAGTGCTGCAGCTGTCACTGCCAGCTTCATTTCGTGCCTCACAGATGTAGCATGTACTGTCATCCAGAATAACATCAATCATCTCAAGAATTGCCACAGAACCATCAAATGACATCATACATCTGCCACTGGCTATAATTTCATGACCGTTTTTGTACCAAGTAACTTTAATTTCAGGTGTGCCAGTTACAGTGCACTCAAAACGTGCTGAATCTCCTTTCTTTAGTATTGTTGAAGAATGTAGCTTTTTAATGAAGCTAGGAGGTTCTAGAAGCCAAAATATTATAAATTTCAATATAAATTTAAACGATCATCAAAAGCAATTCAAACTAATATTTAGATATAAATAATTGGCTACGAAACATTTACAGACCAAATTTACAAATTTAAAAAAAACATAGTTTAATACTCAAACTGAGCTCTGTGTATGGTAAAGCAAACAGCATTTCTTTTTTCATATGGTTTTCATCAGGTTGCCGCCTCCACCAAAATGGTTCTTCCCTCAATATTGGCGGTAGGGCATTCCAGACTGTGAACGTCCTCAAAGTTGCCATCACTGCCATTTTATGATTAGATGATGCAAATCAATTTCAGTGAGGACTCTTGGGTTTGCCAGTTTTCCTCGAACTGAGAGAGAATTCCCCACCATTACCTGATGCTCCACCTAGCAGTTCATAGCAAAACTGTAGAGTTTCCGAATAAACAACATTGCGTCTGACTGTCAGCCCAGATTTGAATGCCTGATGACCACCATTGGCCCCTCTCCATGGTTGGCAGTGTAACGTTCTACCACTAGAGCTGACCAACCATCAAGAAAACAAGTTAATGTTTCTAAACTTTTAAGATAGCAAAGCAGGGAAAACAGTTTTATATAAAAGAGAACTGCAGCAAAAATCCAGAAATGCACACCTTTAACGAACAATTCTGCAGAACAGGCATCTGTGCCAACATCGTTGCTGACTTGGCAGGTGTAAGCACCCGCATCAGATGTTTTAGCTGAAAACAGCTCTAGAAAATATGTTGAGCCTTCATTCCAAATAGAATATGCCACACCACGCATCAATTCCCTGTCCCCTTTGAACCATTTTGTAGAGAGTGGTGTGCTTCCTTTCACAACACTCTTAAACTGCACTGTAGAACCAAGTACAACATCCTGGGACATTACTTTGTCTGTAAAGCTTGGGGGCTCTAAAATTCACACAAGAAAAAAGCATTTAATTAACTCAGATGTATGTACAAACTGGAAGACATGATCAGATTAAAGACAACTTTATGATTAACACATGCTAACATATCCTTCAAAAATCTAAGAACTCTTAACAAAAAGAAGATAGAGATGGTTGAAAGGTTTATTTAGTTACTTCACTATTGTAGCAAACAAAAAATATAAATGAAGAAAATAAGTATTTGCTTATAGTACTGATGAGAAAGAAATGTAGCAAAGCAATGTCTCAAACCTTTTACACTTAAGACAGCACTGCATTCATCCTTTCCTGCTGAATTTGCTGCTTTGCAAGTGTAAATTCCACCATCTGAAAAGTCTAACTCATTGACCTCTAAAGACAGCATGTTGTCTTGAAATGACATCTTGTATTTGTTACTAGCTGATATTTCACTGTCTGCTTTATACCAAGTAACGGTCATTGGAATAGAACCAGAAACTTTGCATTCCATTCGTACAACAGATCCTAAAATACTGCCCATTTCCTTTAGTTTTCTTGTAAACAATGGAGCAATTATTTGTTCTGTCCAATATAAAGGGAAAAAAATCACAAAACATCAATAAAAAAGTGTCAATTATTTTAAACTTTGTGATAAGCTTTGGTTTTAAAAGAAATGCTTTATGAAATCGATGCCATCAACACAAATTAATCACTGACCTAACACTGTCAAAGAAACATTGCAGCTGTTGGCTCCAAACTCATTCTGGACCTTAAAAGTATAGTCACCACTGTCATCCATTCCAACAGCCAGAATTTTTAGACTGGCCACTTTATTCACAAAACTCATCTTATATTTTCTACTTGATTCCAGTTGGTTTCCACTTTTGAACCATGCAACTTTTAATTCTGGTGTACCAGCTACAGTACATTCCAAAATGGCTGGGTTTCCTGAAGTCACTGTGAGTGGCTCAGTTTTTTCTATGATATTCGCAGGTTCTGTGGGAAAAATTAGATCATTTACATCAGGAAAACGATGCAATATTTATGCTCGGATTGCTATTTTAAGATAATAGATTTGGGGGGAAACAGACTGCACAATGGGTTTGATACTTCATGGACTTGAGTTCAAATCCAGTCAAGACTGCTGCAATCAAAGTCTCTTCTGCATGCTTGTTGTAAGTGTTCCGTGTGAAATGAGTTTGGGCAGTCTCAATCCAGCTCCCAATGGCACTAAACCGTCCCTAACTGGGCATTAAGTTAACAATCTAATTCAGGGACCTCACAAAATAGATGTTGGGGGAAATTGAAAAAATGTCACACAGATACAGAGGAAATGCTCTTCTGAGGATTTGCCAGAGGCATATTTTGGGGGTAGAGTACAGGGAGCTATATCCTGCATTTAACTGTGGCACACTGACTGTTTGTTCCTGACAATGGCAGCTCGACATGGAAAATGTTCCCACTGCCAATTATAACATTCCTCACCTTGATGATCACAGAATTAATTTAAAAACATTAAAATAATTTTACTGTGGAAAAGTAAATATTATGAGACATAGATCAATAATTTGTGGACAATACTTGTGCTTATTACTTCCTACTAACCCATTATGGCCAATGTAGCAAAGCATTTTGCAGTTCCCGCATCATTCTTTGCCTGACATATGTAATTTCCACTGTGATTTTCTTCAGCCTTAATAATCTGTAATGTGGCAATATTGTTTTCAAAGGAGATTTTTACATTATCGTCTTCTTTGACATGTTTGCCATCTTTTTTCCAGCTTGTAGCTATAGGAACTGAGCCTCTTACAAGACATTGAAATACAGCAGAATTTCCAGAAAATACTGTTGCATTTTCTATTGTTTGTACGAAGGTTGGTCGTTCTAGTTTAAAGTAAAGAGAATATACCCTGTTATAATTTACAATTATACAACCAACGTTCAATTATTAAAAATATTATGCTTCAACACTTCAATAATACCTAATAAGAACATGATATCGAAACAGATACCACACAACATCCAGGTGAAACCACTTACTAGAACTGGATTGTAACTGACCTTTCAAACTGACTGTAGAACTGCAGGAACAACTCCCCACATCATTTTTGACTGAACACTTGTATTCGCCAACATCTGTGCTATCAGACTTTAGAACGCAAAGACTGGCTAAAGAAATGTCAGAGATCATTTTGTATTTTTTACTGTGTCGAATTTGTTTATTGTCCTTATACCACATAACTTCAAAGGGACCTGAACCGGCCACCTCACATTCAAGAGTGAAATCACTGGTTTTTACTACCTCAACTGGTTCAAGCTTCTTCGTAAATGTGGGAGGTTCTAAAGAGTAAACACATTAACATGGTTTACAAATCACAGGCCACTAAATTCAGGTTTTGCACAGTGACTCCCAACAATAACCATTGACATGAAAAAATATTTACGTGATTCTTATTTTAAGGTGTGATAACTAATCATGGGAGACAAACCAACACACAGATGTTTTCTCCTACAGCTATTATTTAATGCAGATTAGTAAAATACTCCAATAAATACTCTTCATTTTTTTTTATACATATCTACAATTTTCAATGACATTATCAGCCCTCAACATTAATAATTTTGCCTAGTTGCACATGACTCTAGCATTTAGAAAGAATTAAACGGGGAACTTTAAATCTCCCCAACCAGCAGGAAAGAAGAGAGGGAGCAGTTAAAATGGAGCATCTCCAATTCTCACTCTGTTCCCGCCTATTCCCCATTTTAACACAACTGGTTTTGGCGGCGATTGAGATGTCCATTGGACAACAGCAGGAACCTCACCAATAAATGAAAATTGGGGTCCATGATGCACATGGGATGGAAAAGACACGTTAATGTCCTTCTGAGCGGGATGCCTGCCACGGCTGCACGCCAGGTAAAGTTGTCGGGAAGATAGCGTGGTCTTCAAGACAAATTAAACATCTTTCTACAATGGGACCAGGAGGAGCATGAGAGCTCCTCCTGGCCCTACAAAGAATGTCTGGGCCTCAATGCCCTGGGCTTCTCCCCTAAGCAGCAGTGAGACCCTTGGAAAGTCTCACTCCCAGACTTACCTTGTTGCCACTTTCTGCCATTTCCTAGTGCTACAGGGCAGATATATTCACCTTCCCCCACTAGCCAGCTGCCACATTCTACTCAAAACGGGTGAGCAGCTGAACGCTGGCATTCAAATGAGGCCTAGCAGTTCAAATCTGCCGGAGCCTCCGATGAAGACACCTGCACGGTCTGCATCTGCCAGCTTCCCACTGGTAATTAAAATCGGTCCTTTGGAGTCGAATTTAAAATGTTCTAGTAAAATGTTTACATTACATTTCATTCATCAGTTTGAACTAAGGAATTAGTGGCAATTGAATGATAATTTTTATTGGCCAATGAAAAACTAGCTGTAAAAACAGGCTGTTAAAGTGATGTTAAACTTAAAATAGGCTCCCAAATAGTCCATAATTAAACACAAGGCACTTGCAACATTTTTAGAAAGACCAGTTAACTTATGTTGTAAAATGTAACTAGGAATTTTTACACACCTTTAACTGTTACTTTAATGTCACAAGATTCACTGCCAGCTTCATTTTGTGCTTTACAGGAATAATTCCCACTGTCATCCAGGTTTATGTCAGCAATCTCAAATATTGCCACTGAATCAACAAATGACATTCTGTATTTTTCACTGGCTCTAATTTCACGATAGTTGCTGAACCAAGTGATTTTGATTTCAGGTGTGCCAGTTACTTTGCACTCAAAACTTGCTGTCTCTCCTTTTTTAAATATTGCTGTAAGATCTAACTTCTTAATAAAATAAGGAGGTTCTAGAGAAAAAAATGTAGTAAACTTAATTATAAATGTAAAAGTCTGAAACAAACCCATACAACATAAAAAGGAACAATGAAACACATGCAACATATAAAGGAAGATAACACACAGCACGATAGCAACATTAAAAATAACAAACGAGAGAAAAGTGTATAACAAACCAAAGAAAAATAACTTTACAGACATGTAAACTTTTCAAAATGAAAAAGTCTGAATTTTTAACAGTGTTTCACAATGGTTTAACAAGTGAACCTAAATTCCACACCTTTGATAAATAGTCTTGTTGTACAAGTGGCGCTTCCAACCTTGTTGCTGACTTCACAAGTATAGTCACCCAAATCAGAAACTTTAGCTGAAAACAACTCGAGTAAACTTGTTGAACCTTCATTTAAAATGAAACAATCAGCTCCAGACATCAGTTCCCTGCCATCCTTCAGCCATTTTATAGATAGTGGAGCAGTTCCTTTCACAACACTTCTAAACTGCACTGCGGAACCAGGTAGACTTTCCTGGGCTACAGGTTTTTCTATAAAACTTGGTGGCTCTAAAATTCAGGTGAAAAAAAATAATAGAATTGGATCCCTATAGTACTTAGTTTACATTGGGTAAGATGTCAACAAAAATAAAATGGCAGAGCAGAGCTAAAATGAGAACTTACTATAAACTGCATAATAAATTTTAAACACTAAATATATTTATCTTTTTAGGGCAACAAGCAAAAATCAGAAATTGAACAAGTGCTTATATATGCAAAAGCTATATTAGGAACTGAAACAAAGCAAGTTCATCTTTCAAACCTGTTATATTTAAGATACCACTGCATTCATCACTTCCCACTGAATTGGTTGCTTTGCAAATATAAGTTCCATGATCTGAAATCTCTAGTTGATTAACTTCCAAAGTTGGTGTGTTATCTTGACATAACACTTTGTATTTTTCACTAGTTGTTATTATTTTGTAATCTTTATACCATGAAAAGCTCATTGGAAGAGAACCAGAAACTTTGCATTCCATATGTATGAAAGATCCTAAAACACTGTCCATTTTTCGTAATTTTCTTGTAAACAATGGGGGAATTAGTTGATCTGTCCAAGATAAAGTGACAAAAGCACAGCCAATCAACTCAAACAGCAAAAATGTGGAAGTGCTTTAAATGAATCAAATCCACTGTGATTGTTTACAATAAGATTTTTCATATTTATTAGGATATACCTACTGAGACCATCCAAAACAAAACTTATTTTAAAACTCCCAACACAGCTGATCTGTCTACTCCCATCGTTACTGGTCTCCATAAAGAACATTATAACAATAAAAGCCTTTATATATGGTTTTGGTCAATGTGATCAGGATTTCTTTACGGGCAAACAAAATTTGCAAATGACACTAGATATTTAAATTCGTCAAATTCTAAATGCAAATAAAACACTAACCTAATACTGTCAATGAAGCTTTACAGCTGCTGGTTCCAAACTGATTCTTGACCTCAAAAGTATATTCAGCAGTATCATCATTAGAAACAGAAGGAATCTTTAGGCTGAACACATTATTCTCAAAGTTGATTTTGTGTTTTCTGCTAGGTACCATTTCATTACCATCCTTAAAACATTTAACTTTCAGTTCTGGTGTACCAGTTACAGTACATTCCAGGTTTGCGGGATTTCCTGCGGTCACACTGAGTGACTGTGCTTGTTCTGTGATTTTTGCTGGTTCTACGAGGAAAAAAAAATCTCTTCAATATATTACTGGTATAACTCTCATTTTAGTTGATGTATGACAAGGAATCTGAATTCACTCGTAATTAGCATAAACTTTGGAGGGGAGGGTACTATTAAACTAATCAATATCCTACTGACCTGCGACCAACAATGTGCCAAAACACTTCTCAGTTCCAGCATCATTCTTGACCTGGCACGTATATTTCCCAGCATGATTTTCTCCAACATCATTTATTTGAAGAGTAGCAATATTATTCTCAAAAGACAATGTAATATTACCATCTTCTTGGATATCATCTTTATCTTTCATCCAAGTTACATAAATAGGCTTTGAGCCTCTTACTTGACATTGGAATACAATAGAATTCCCTGACAATGTTGTTATATTTTCAATCTTCTTTATAAATCCTGGGGGTTCTAGTTTAAAACAAATGTTTTTTTAGTATGGTTTTAAAATTCTTTAATTTAAACAGTAGAATGCTTCCACAAATAGCTGAGCACTGCATTCTCTAATGGATAACAAGATAACTAAAGTGGCACGATAAATGGCAGAAGAAAAATATGGTCTCGCAACATACTACTACTGACCTTTCAAACTGACTGTAGAACTGCAGGAACAACTCCCCACGTCATTTTTTACTGTACACTTGTATTCGCCAACTTCTGAGCTATCAGACTTTAGAACGCAAAGACTGGCTAAAGAATTCTCAAAGATCATTTTGTATTTTTTGCTGCGTCGAATTTGTTTATTGTCCTTATACCACATAACTTCAAAGGGAGCTGAACCGACCACCTCACATTCAAAAGTGAAATCACTGGTTTTTACTACCTCAACAGGTTCAAGTTTCTTTGTAAATGTGGGAGGTTCTAAAGAGTAAACACAACAATGTGGCTTAGGAATCAATCAAATGCCAAAAGCGAAATCTGTCTTTAAGATATTATTTTACCCACCTTTAACCTGAATGACAAAGTTGCAGCTATTACTACCAGCTTCATTCTGTGCTTCACAGGAATAATCCCCACTATCTTCCACACTTACATCAGCAATCTCAAGAACAGCCAATGAGTTTTGAAACGATATCCTGCATTTGTCACTGGTACTAATATCATGGTTATTTCTGTACCATGTAACTGTGATTTCAGGTGTACCAGTTATTTTGCACTCAAAACGTGCAAATTCTCCCTGTTTCAGTGCTGCTGAAGGAGACGGCTTCTTAACAAAACTTGGAGGTTCTGAGAAAATTAAATGCAATAAACCTGAATACTGGAATTACAAAGTAAAGTTAGGAAACATGAACAATAGATTAGTAGACAAGAGACTAAAAGTCACCCTCAGATAAAAGTTACTGATCTTTGGTTTGAAGAAAACTAAGGAAGAAATATCACACTGTTAAAAATGTTACACAAAACTTAATTTCTAATAAGATTGACAAGAAATGCAAACCTTTGATGAATACTTCTGCAGTACTAGTAACTGAACCAGCTTCATTGCTGAGTTGGCAGCTGTAAACGCCAGCATCAGAAACTTTAGTTGAAATTAGCTCAAAGAAGTGCGTTGTTTCTTCATTCCAAATGGAACGTCTTGCACCAGCATTCAGTTCCCTATTATCTTTGAACCACTTGACAAACAGTGGAAGAGTTCCTTTCACAACACTCTTAAACTGTACTGTAGATCCAAGTACAATCTCTTGGGACATTGGTTTTTCTATAAAGTTTGGTGGTTCTAAAAGTCATTTAAGAAAATGTTGTTTAGTAAGGTCAGATAAAGTAAAAATAAAAATAAAACTTCTGAAAATAGTTACATTACTGTAGCATTTTACTACTGATCACAACAAATTTAAATATTTTAGGAAGTGGAAATACGTACAATTTATCTAGATATTCTATTGTTGCAGAAAAGAAGAAACAGAAAATATTACAACTGGAAAATCAGCATTTGATGCGTCTTAAAATAGAAGTGGATTGGAGTAAAGTGATCTTCAAACCTTTTACTGTTAAGAATCCACTGCATTCACTAATTCCAGCAGCATTTGTTGCTTTGCAAGAGTAATTTCCACCATCTGTGATTTCAAGTTCTTTAATCTCCAAAAATGCTGTATTTTCTTCAAATGATATTTTGTATTTGTGACTAGTCATTATCTCTTTGTTATCTTTATACCAAGAAATGCTGATTGGAAGAGAACCAGATACTTTGCACTCCATGTGCATCAAAGTCCCCAATATGTTATCCATTTTCTTTAAACTTCTTGTAAAGGATGGAGCAATTACTCGATCTGTCCAACACAGAACAACAAAGATAGCTTGTCAGCTAACATATCAAAGGAGAGATTTTAGCTCACTCTGCCCAGCGGAAACAGGGTGGTAATGGAGTTAAAATGAAGTTGGTGGACTTCCCGCCCCGTTCCCACTCCACTACCATTTTTCCCATGAACTTCTGCAGGGCGGCTGATGTGCACATCGGAAATAAGCAGGTGCCTTATTATGCAAATTGTGGCCTTATGATGTACTTAGGACACTGATGCAATTTTATGGGCTACTACGCACGAGGTGCGGTGTGCATGCTCTGCTCCGGAACACCTGGTGGTACAGCAGATGAAGCCTAAAGAGCTAAGAGCAAAAATTATTTTTGTAGGGCCAGGAGCCTCAGGGGTGCTCCTCCGGGCTCCACGAGAATAATGTGGGATGCTGCCACCCTGGGTTCCCCACCTCTGCAATTATAACCTCTCCTCTGGACCTACCCTTCTGCCAGTTGGGTCAGCCGACAGGCCACCCAATATTGCGCTATCTCTAAGCCAGCAAGCTGCAGAACGACCCCTGTTTGGGGAATGCAGCACGCTGGTGGCATGATAATGAGGCCTGGCACTTAAAATGGACCATGGACTGGGCCTCCTGCCTGCAGAATTGGGTGGCTGGCCCACCCACTCCACCAAGTGGCCACCCAATAGTTAAAATCCACCCGTAAAATTTTGGCATGTTTTTCTTAAAGGCCCTGTAATATTCCACTAGCTGCTCAAGGCATGAAGACAATTATTACACAACCAAGAAGGAACTGAAGTTGTTACTAAGAAGTTGTCTATAACCAATTGCACACATTTAGAAGACAATAGGATGACATGAAAACACAAATATGATTTCCGAACATTTAAAATATAATTTTCTCATTCTAAGTATGTTAAAATTATACGGGGCCCTTCCCTTTCAGCTTCTTTTTTGAGATGTGCTATCAAAGGTTTCAACACATTAAAAAAACACCAACCTAGTACTGTCAATGAAGTTGTGCAGCTGCTGTGTCCAAATTCATTCTGGACTTCAAAAGCATATTCCCCACTATCATCTTTACCAGCAGATAGAACCTTTAGGATTGCCACCTTATTGAGAAAAGTCATTCTATATTTCCTGCTGGATGTCAATTCAGCTTCATTCTTGAACCATCTAACTTTCAGTTCTGGAGTACCAGCAACAAAACATTCCAAAATTGCTGCGGCTCCTGAAGTAACACTTAATGGCTCTGGCTTCTCAATGATTTGTGCAGGTTCTGCAAGAAAAACCATACTTCTTCAATCGATGAAGTAAGAAATATTGTTTGCATACTTGACACTTTACTGAAACTCACAAATGTCAAGTGTCTCATACTAACCTGTTACTAACAAGGTGGCAAAACACTTCTCAGTTCCTGCATCATTCCTGGCCTGACATGTGTACTTTCCACTGTGATTTGCTTCAACAGAAGCAATTTGCAGTACAGCAATACTGTTCTCAAAAGATATTTTAATGTGGTCATCTTCTCTGATTTCATCTTTGTCCTTCATCCATGTAACACATATGGGAGCTGAGCCTTCTATTTGACTGTCAAAAGTGGCTGGATCTCCAGATAATGTTGTAATGTTTTCAATCTTTTTCACAAAGGAAGGGGGTTCTGATTTGAAGTTAAGAGTTAAGAGTTGTGTGAATTAGATACAAGATATAAGATCAGACACTTCATGCTAAAGTAATAAAACCAAGTAAGAATGAACTGCGAAATGGGATTATTGAAAATATCAAAGAAGAAAATGATCAGCATTTGATAACTGACCTTTTAATCTGACTCCAGCAATGCAAGAACAACTTCCCACATCATTTGTTACTTCGCATTGGTATTCACCAGCATCTGAATTATCGACTTTTTGAATAAAAAGACTAACTAAAGATTTTCCAGAGATCATCTTGTATTTTATACTAGATCGAATCTGCTTATTGTCCTTATACCAAGTGACATCAAATGGGCTTGTACCGTCCATTTCACATTCAAGAGTGATATCACTGCCTTTTATTACCTCAACAGGTTTGAGTTTCTTTCTAAAAGAAGGAGGTTCTAAAAAAAAAGCAAGTAAAGCAAAAGAATTTAGAAACTGACCAAACTGGAAAACATTTAAAAAGCAAATTGTCAAAATTGGTTCCATTATTACATTTTTTGGCTACACACCTTTAACTGTAATTGTAACATTGCAATTGTCAAAACCAGCTTCATTCTCTGCTTTACAAGTGTAATGTCCACTGTCTTCCACACTGGCATCAATTAATTCAAGGACTGATATAGAATCAACAAACGACATCCTGAATTTGTCACTTGGCTGAACTTCACTTTCTTTCTTGTACCAGGTAATTTTGATCTCAGGTGTGCCAGTTACTGTACACTCAAGACATGTTGAACTTCCTTTTTTCAATAATATTGTATGATCTGGCTTCTTAATGAAGTTTGGAGGCTCTATAAAATCAAAATGTACCGAATTGAATGAGAAAAAACCCAAAAGATTTTATGTGCACTCAACTGAAGGTAAAAAAAACTAGTGATAACTAGTATGACCTCTAAGTCATCACAAATATATTATGGAGAAAACACATTATCTGTTATTGATTTCCAATTGACCTTATTTTTAAACAGCTTAATTAAATACTTCTGTAAGTCCCCTGAAAAATTACACTTTGACAACTCATCACATAACTAACAACTATCATACTATTGACATCTTGGAACAATATCAGGAAATTCATGTTCATTCAAATATGTGAGCGTCTTTTTTCATAAATAGAGCAAAATCTAGCTCCAAAAATGTTTACGTCAAAAATATCTTGTTCAAAAATAAATTGAGTCTAATTGAGGTTACATTTCACACATTATCTGCTTGATCAGTATAACTGCCTTATCACCTATTTACAGACATATATCTATCCATAATATATATTAAAAACTTAACTGTGTGCACACTTCCTATCTGCAACACTTGACTTCTAGTTGTCATGTATTTCCCACACATTTTGTGTCAACTTTTTCCATTATATTGTGATATCTACATTTCTAATGGGTTTTGCCTATATAAACTAGTCAATGATTACGTAATCTGGCCACTGCATTCCCACACTTCTCTCAAAATGTATTCTGAATTTTTTTCAGCAGTCACTTCTTTCTTCAGCAACTAAAATTTCTAATGTCCAAAATTAGGGTTTACAAAAACTTTAAAAAAATAAAAAATTAGATATTTCACAATAACATGGTTGAATTTAGCCACTGAATTGTCTTTTGCATCTTTTAATGCCTTCATTATAGTTTTCACTTGAATGCCTCAGCCTCTCCCAAAAACCTGGGCTTAGAATTGATAATTGTGCCTAGACCTGTGACTCTGAGCAGAATTTGGATTATGCAGTTTGAGCATATGGAGTGTATCTAACTAAACTCTACTGATGTGATATTTCTCTTCAGCTTTTCAACTTTTAGTAGCTTTCCTTCAAATAATTTTGAATAACAAGAGGGCAAATTTCAAAAGCTTAATTGAGATCAAATTAATATTGAATGCTTTTTTTCTAAAAAGAAAGTTGTCCCCAAAAATCTGTTGGGGTTCCATTGTAAATCCAGATGCACCAAGCCTCTGCCATTTCTGGGATTTTCCAGACTCTTATAAGACAAATGTTGTCAGGGGGTGGAGCCAGGAGTTCCTGTTTTCCTAGCTCATTCTAGCCCCAGGGTAGTACTGGTGGCCACTATGCCAATGAGGTGAGGTATACCAGCATCCAGGTGGGTGGAAGTGGACCTCACCAAAGGGGACACGGCTGCATGAGGCATGGGCAGGGCATGGTCCAGAGATGCACTCGGATTGGTGGTTGTGCGTGCCTGCCACATGCAGATTAAGTTGCCCTCCCACTGACCTCGCAAATTTGGGGGTGAGAGAGAGAAAGAGAAGGGTATTAAGAGAGACTAGGGTTCAGAGAAAGCTGGGTTAAGAGAGGTATAAGAGAGAGAGAAGGGTTTGAGAAAAGAACGATTGAGAGAAGGGTGTTCAGAGAGGGATGGATTGAAAGAGAGAAAATGGGTTGAGATGGAAGAGGTTAGAGAGGGAGAAGTTTAAGAGAGAGGCGGTTGAGTGAAAGAGAGAGAAATGGGATATGAAAAAGAGAGAAGGTGGTGTAATTACAGAATACATAGGAAGTTTCCATTATAAATGCGGACCCAGGAACTTATAGCGAAAACATAAAAATAAGGACAGCATTTATTACTTTAAAATGGGGACTAAATTATGAATGTGCACTTTAATCCAATTATAACTCCATCAGCCTCTAAACACACTTCACCTGACTACACAAGACTACATAAGACTACATTTGATCTTGACTCCCTGTGTGCAACACCACGGGAGAATAACTAGTAACATTTTAACAATCTTATGTCTGCATGCACTTCCTGTCAACTTTTTACATTATAAATTTATGGGCCGGATTTTCCGACCCCCACGGGTGCGTACGAGGTGCATACGTGCCCATAGGGGCCGCGCAAGTGCTGGTTTCAGGCATGTGAAGCGCATGCGCTGAAACCCGGCACTTGCGATCTGTCAAGAATTCTCTTGACAGATCATCTGCATGCCCAAGAAAAGTGTCTCTGCGGGTGGAGAGTTGCGCTTTTTGCACAACTTCCGCCCGCTTAAAGCCTGTCAAATTCTTACGCTTAAGAGTTTAAAAAAATAGAAAAATGAAATTTGATAACTAATTTATAAATTAAAAATACTCTTCAAAAAGGTAAATTTATTTTTAGCCCTGTAAAAACATTAAAAAAAAATCAAAAAATTAAATTTTTGTTTAAAATATTTAATTAAATGGCATTTTAATTCATTTTAATTATGTAATTTAAAAAATTATTTAATGTTTTAGTGTGTTTTTAAATGTGATCCCCATCCATACTTTTGACAGTTCTGTCCGTACGGAACTGTTAAAAGTATGAAGGGGGATTCCCTTCTTTCATTGGTTCGCCTGGCCCACGTGATCCCAGGGCCTCTATGCATTTCGAAGAGGAAAGGCCCAGGATTGCAAGCCTCGGGATCTACGGAACCAGCAGGTAAGTTTGTAGATTTTCTTCCGATCGGAGGCATCCGCCCGCAGGAAGCCTCCGGTTGGAAATTCAGGGCCAAAATGTCCACATTTATAATGGACACTGTCTTTATAACCTTGTCACACTCTAATTACACTCTCCTGCCAATTAAGGGTGTATTACAACACCAATGGCGAGAGGGTGTAATTGCAAAGTGACAAGTTTACGTAGGCAATTTCCATTATAAATGTGGATATAGTAACTTCTATAATATAAAAATGACAATTTAGCAAATATAAAAATAAGAGCAGAATGTATGACTTTAAAATGTGATTGAATTACATCAGTACACTCTGGTCCAATTATTCCTCTAACCCAGCTTCAGCTGAAGACAATACTTGACTCCCCATGTGTAATGCCATGGAACATTAATTCGTTATTATGGCTCTAAGATTCCATGAGGGTTCTACCAGTCCCCCATGGTGATTCCAGCAGGAGACTAGTGGGACCTCAGGGAAATGGTGCAAATGGTCATTTTCAACTATTTACGCCATTTTCCTGGGGGTTCTGCATTTCTCCAGCCATATGTTCAATAGGTGACAGATGGAACCCCTGCAGAATTTCAGAGTCTATATACTTATCTATATAAGTGGACCCAGAAATTACAGTTCATTTCCAGTGATTTATTTTTCACATCTTATGATTTTTTTTCCTCTTTCTCCCACAATTTTTTATCTTCTCTTCTGTAACTGCTGGCTTTTCCACAGGGACTCACCACCAGGCGCAACTGTCACTCAGCTTATTCCTGACTACAGAGGTAAGTACTCACAGTAGAAGATAGCACCAAAGAAGAATATGGCTTTATCCTACTACTTTCTCAAAACCAAAATACGTATTACATCATCAAATTTAATCTTTAAAAATAGCTAGGGCTATATTTCCCAAATAATTCATTATTTTGTTTCCAATGATGCCAGTGGACAAAAAATAAGTGCATGCAATATTGCTGCAGATGATTTCTTATAATATGATCCTATTATGGGAGCAAAAGAAAACTGAATGATCACATGGCACCTACAATGATGTTATTTTAACACTTCCCAAGTAGCTAAATTGTCATTTAACCAGCACAAATGATGAGCATTTCATTCATCTATTGTCAGAGAATGCACAAACTTTTCCAAAGTGGTACGAAGAAGATTAAGGAAAGACCATTTCACTGACTCTTGACAGGGTAGATGCAGAGAGGATGTTTCCCCTCGTGGGGGAATCAAGAACTAGGGGGCATAATCTCAGAATAAGGGGGCACCCATTTAAAACGGAAACAAGGAGGAATTTCTTCTCTCAGAGGGTCGTGAATTTTTGGAATTCTCTTCCCCAGAGAGCTGTGGAGGCTGGGTCAATGAATATATTTAAGGTGGAGATAGACAGATTTTTGAATGGTAAGGGAGTCAAGAGTTATGGGGAGCGGGCAGGGAAGTGGAGTTGAGGCCAAGATCAGATCAGCCATGATCTTATTGAATGGCGAAGCAGGCTCGAGGGGCCAAATGACCTACTCCTGCTCCTATGTCTTATGTTCTTATGTCTCGTACATGAAGGTCATGACTGAAAAACACAATGAATTCTTTTGGGCTGGAGAGATTAAGGGGTGGTCTACAAAATTACATTCGACACAACAAACATGACCATTTGTGACAGACCACATGAACTTAAGAGCAACCATTGTGAGGACCATGGAGCAAGTCTGGAAAAATTATCATAACTTAACAAAGGATTCAAAATAGGTGATACGCCTATGAGTTGTTAAAGGTAGCAATGAAAAAACCAGCACTCTCACAGACAACTGAATGAATTGCCACATATGAATTTGGATTCTCTAAAAATGATAATGGATATCTGGGCAAGAATTTAAAAACCCTTGTTATTAGACACAAAAAATGTTGCACTAACTCAGAGAAACAGTAAGAAGTACAGGAAACTCTTTAGTATCCGGCACCTACGGGACCAGGATGGTGCCGGTTGATTAAAAATTCCGGATAACGGAGAGGGTTATCTACCGAGGCTATTTTTAACAAACAAAGAGTCAGACTCCTGTTATTGAGGTGCTCGGACTTCCAACAGCGCCAAGAAGCCGAGTAGTGGCAGTTTGGAGAACTACCCCCAGTGACTAACTCGGCCACCGTGGGAGACTTGGACTCGGACTCGGCAACATTTCCAGTGATTGAGGTGTTTTCGGAGTATGAATTTTGCCGGTTAATAGAGAATTCTGGATATTTAGGTGCCGTTTAAAGGAGAGTTTCTTGTATATAACAAGGAAGGCTGTTGCAAATTGCATTACACACACCAGAGTGGTAAAGAGAATGTACTGCTGGAAGGAATTTACATGGTTCAATTTACCCTACCTAAATTCACATTGTTGTCATGTTTAAAAGATAAAGTTGAAAAGCACTGCTATCTTTCCTAAAAACAATCTTCAATAACAGAAGTCTCAATATTTTGTCTTTGAGGGGCAGTTACATACAAGCCACATATAAGGTTTAAATTAATTTTGGATCTATGTCAAGCTACTAGCAAGCTAACAGATCGTGGTATTCAAATTTAGGATTTATCCACCAATAAGGGAGTAGCAATGAGAACCTTTTCTAAACCTTAAGACCTGTGGAATTCAAACAGAAACTAATTTCCTGGATCTCAAAGATTGCACATGGCTCACCTGCCTTAGTTTGGCTAACCCAGTTCTAATATATATTTAAACCAAATACATAATTAAAAATCCATACAAAAATCATTGTAGCCTACTGTCACATCATGACATAAAAACCAAAACCATTGGAAACAAAAAAAAACACATTTTCATTGCTCTGAGAAAAATAAGACACAGAAATTAGTATTAATGCTAAAGGAAGATTCAGGTTGATCATAGAAAGTAACAAATAAAAATAAAGACAGGCTACATAAACAACAGACACAGAAAGAAATGTATAAGAGAAATGGAGCTATCAGATAAAGATTTACAATGTTTTTAAGAAACATAGTAAAATAAAACTGTGCACAATGTTATATAGAAACATTGTTAAGAAAATCCACACCTTTGACAAAAAGATTTGCAGCACACGATTCTGTGCCAACTTCATTGTTGACTTGACAAGTGTAGTCACCCGTATCAGAGACTTTTGCTGAATGCAGTTGTAGCAAACTTGTTGAGCCTTCTTTTGAAATGTAATATGAATTACTAGACGCCAATTCCTTATTGTCCTTGAACCATTTTATCGTCATTGGAGGTGTCCCACTTATAACACTTCTAAACTGTACTTTGGAACCAGGCACAACATCCTGGGACAAAGGCTTCATAGTAAAATACGGAGGCTCTAAAATTTCCAGAGGAAAATTGCAGTTATGGCAAGAACATAAAAGGAAAATAGATAGAGTACTTTTCTTTCAAAAGGTATGCCAAAATAAGTGAGTACAAGAATAAATATGTAAGTATAACGTATGGTATTTTCAGCATGTTTGTCAATGTAGCAAACTAAGATGCATAACAAGTAATGTTTGTGGTAACTAAAAAGAAGATATTAGCTGAACTAGTTAACTCTTGTAAGCAATTAAGAGATTTGTGACAACATTTCAAACCTTTCACAGTCAAGACACCGTTGCTCTGGTCAGTTCCGGCAGCATTTGTTGCTCTGCAAGTGTAAGTTCCACCATCTGTCATCTCTAGTTGATGAATCTCCAACTGCGCCATGTTATCATGATAAGAAAATTTATATTTTTCATTAGCTGTTATCTCTTCATCGTCCTTATACCAGAGCACACTCATTGGAAGAGAACCGGAGATCTTGCATTCCATCTTAATAAAAGAAGTTTTGATGCCATCCATATTTTTTAAGTTTCGTTTAAATGACGGTGGAACTATGCGATCTGTCCAACACATAGTAGGAAAGCAAAGGCTATAATTTCTTTCAAAATAATTTCTGTTTCTTTTAAATATTGCAGTAAATGCAATGAAATAGAAGAGTAAGAATACCAACCCAATACTGTAATAGAAGCTTTGCAACTGCTGCTACCAACATCATTCTCGACCTCACAAGTAAATTCACCACTATCCTCCTTCTCGGTAGTCCGAAGCTTTAAACTTGTAACCTTATTTGTAAGACTGATTTTATATTTTCTACCAGTCGTCAACTCTGTGCCATTCTTAAACCACCTGGCTTTAATTTCTGGTGTTCCTGTAAAACTGCAGTCCAGCGTTGCTGGCTCGCCTGCAGTTACACTAATAGAGTCTGCTTTCTCTATAATATTTGCAGGTTCTGTGACAAAAAAAGAATATTAGAACACAAGAATATAAGAAACAAGAAAAGGCCATTTTGGCCCACCTAATTTTCTTTCCTTGAGCCAAGCTAGTCAATATATCACAGAACTATAGACATATTTCCACAAACTCTGCTTGTAAAAACTATACTACAGGAAACTTTCGTTTATCCGGCATCGACGGGACCGGCGTGGTGCCGGTTTATCGAAAGTACCGGATAACAGAGAGTTATATCTACCGAGGCTATTTTTAACAAAGAGACTCCAAGCAGCACGGGAGAATCTATTCAAGCGACTGCAATGTTTCGGACTTGCGACAGCGCCAGGAGGCCGAGTAGTGGCACTTTTGAAAAGTACCCCTACTGACTCGGGATCGGCAACATTGCCGGTTATTTGAGAGGATTTTTCGGAGCACTCGGCGTTCGCGGAGACTCGACTGCGACTCGGCAACATTGCCGGTTATTTGAGAGGAGTTTTCGGAGGATGCTTTTTGCCGGTTAAGCGAGAATTCCGGATATTTGGGTGCCGGATAAACGAAAGTTTCCTGTATTTGTTAATGCCTTTCTCAAGTTCTGGAAAATTCTGGCTATGCAACTGTTCTAATTTCTCATTTAACAAATATTCATCCAATTCCATTTTATTTAATTAAAAAAATAATATATTAACTGCATGCATTAACAATTTTGCAATTTTACACCTGTCTGCATTAAGAACCAATGCCAAAATTCTTTCAGAGTTATTCTTTCTTTTGGTCACAGTTCTAATAACTGCATCAACTTCACATTAATGTAATCAGTTATTCTCATGACTCTAAATATTGTTGTACTATACTCTTCTTCCATTTTCTCTATTCTCTGGAGAGTGGTTCAGAAATTGCTGGAGCGGCACATCTCGCAGCGAGTGCTGTGAATTCAATTTTTTTCTTCACCCTTCAGATCGTATTATTTTTGTGTTGCAAATTGCTGGAAATGCAAATTGATAATTGGTGCGGCGATGTCAACGGGGCATCTGGGACCTCCTGAACCATTAACCAATTAAATTTAAGGATAGACAAAGAAACAGAGTGAACGATGGAGAAGGAAATAGGGTCAATTAGAGACAAATTAGATATAGAAAGAGAAATAAAGAGGGAAAGAAAGATTGGGTTAAGCGAGAGATTAAAATAAAGAGACAGAAAACAAAATTAAAATTTTAAATTTTAAAAACCTCTGAAAAATTTACTACCTGCAGGAGTAAGACTCGATAGTTTCAATTTTTCTCTTTCTTGGCCTCCAGGGTTGAGTTTCATGTCAGGATCATAAATCACAGTATTGACAGTGTCCTTATGACATGAAATACCAGCCCTAAATGTCTGTGGCGAGATTAATTCGTATTTACAGCACAAATCCAGCAATTTCTTGACACTCAGAGAGGAACGGCAAGCTCCCATTTTTGTGAGGCTAACAGCAGAGCGGCGCAAATAGTCCAGCAATTCGTGGCGATTCGCAACTAATGGTGTATCTCTTCCTTGCCATAAATTGCTGGTTTTTTTACAGGCTAATAATGGCGGGTGCCATGAACACGCCATTATTTTCCCAGCAATTTCTAGCCCCCAATTTTTTTTAAGACTTTTTTACGGTCTAACCATACTGTGCTGTATTTGCTTCAACTGCTTCAAAACAGCCTTTATGGAATTAAAACAACTTAAAACATTTAGAGCAGTTAAATTTTTTAAATAATTGAAGTTTTAACACACACATTAATAATCTTTAAACCAACCTTTCACTACCAAATTTGCAATACACTTTGTGATTCCTGCGTCATTCTTTGCCTGACAAAGGAACTTCCCACCATGATGTTTTTCAACAGAACCAATTTGCAGTGTAGCTATATCCTTCTCAAAAGATATCTTAGTGTTATCATCTTCGGTGACATCAGCTTTATCTTTTTGCCAGGTTATAGAAATTGGGCTTGAACCTTTCACAGTGCATTGAAACATAGCAGGAGTTCCCAAAAGCGCAGTAATATTTTCAATCTTCTTAACAAATGATGGAGGTTCTGTTTTTAAAATGAAATATAATAAATATAGGATTTCTCTGATTAATCATTGCAAAATCAACTGATAATTAGTGTGAAACAAAATGAATGTGATATAATGGAACAGAAGCACTTGCTAAGTCTTTACTAACCTTTCAAAGCCACTGCAGAACTGCAGCAACAATCTCCCACTTCATTTGATACCTTGCATTGATATTCACCGACATCTACGGTATCACATTTAAGAATATGTAAACTAACTAAAGAGTTTTGGCAGATCGCCTTGTACTTTTTGCTAGGCCTTATTTGCTTATTGTCCTTATACCAAGAAACTTCATATGGGGCTGTACCAGCCACTTCACACTCAAGAATGATGTCAGAGGCTTTGAGCACCTCAAGAGATTCAAGTTCTTTTCTGAAAGATGGAGGTTCTACAAAGGAACAAATAACAAATTCAATCTAAAACATATAATTTTACACTTAGATCCAAAAAAGTTAAATGCCACAAATATCTTGTAAATGCAGCCTAAATTCGTAAAATTAGAAGTAAGATATCTTCACAGACCTTTAACTGTTACAGTAGCACTGCAACTCTCACTACCAACTTCATTCTTAGCTTCACAACTGTATTCTCCACTGTCTTCCACATCACTAGCAAGAATTTCAAGAACTGGCACACAGTTAACAAATGACATTCTGTATTTGTCACTGGGATGAATTTGCTTGTCTTTCCTATACCAGGTAACTTTAATTTCAGGTGTGCCAGTCACTTCACATTCAAACCGAGCTGAATCACCACTTTTCAGTAATTTTGATGGCTCTAGTTTCCTGATAAACACTGGTGGTTCTATAAAAATCAAGATGTCATAAAGAATACATTTAAAAGATAGTCATAAAGGAAGACAAAGAAAAAGATAAAAGCATCTTCTCAGTGATGAAAACTTCAATTCCTCCTATTAAAAAACATATAACCTACAATGTTAGAGATACTTTAATAGAATGAACAAAGAAAGTGATAAGAATATTACCACCATATATAAAAAAAGAATCACCTTTTACAAAAAGGTTTGTTGTGCAGGAAATTGTTCCAGCATCATTGCTGATTTCGCAAGTGTAATCGCCCATGTCAGAAGGTTTCACTGAAAAAAGCTCAAGAAAAGTTGTAGAAATGTCCTTCATAATGAAACAGGAGCCACCAGTCACGAGCTCTGTGTTACCCATGAACCATTTCATTGACATTGGAGGTGTTCCATTCACAACAGTCTTAAACTTCACCGTTGAACCCGGTAGAACTTGTTCAGATGCAGGCTTTATTATAAAGCTTGGCGGCTCTAAAAGACATTCAGAAAAAAAGCATATGAATGATGTATAATGAATGAATATATGGAGCAAGTAAGCTTTCTCCCTGTTTATTCCTTCCATTCCCATAAGCAGTGATTCATGTTGGGGTACAGTGTCATGGCTCTAGCAGTCCACTGGTACCTCAGCTAACTGAGATCAGATAACTCAACACATTTTAGCAATTAACTCTGGGACATTGCAGGGGCTCCCCTGATGGCTCAGCAAGTTTATCTGGCAAGTAGCTAACTAATACAGACCAACAACATACAAGGTTCAATTGCTAATTTGTGCTGAGTTAGTTGATCATAGCCAGGGCAGATGATGTTTCATTACAATTAGTCTGAGCACCATGGTTAGAGAGGGAACAATTAGACAGTGTTCCCATTCCCAATCTCTGGCTAGAAGTGTGTGCATATGGACATTGAGCAAAGATAGGATTCAACTCTGCAGGGATGACCGCTGCAGTTGAATATCCCAACGACTTTCTCCGTCAAGGCTCATACATGAGTATTGGATAGCTGGGCAAAGCACCAGAAGGTGCCAAGGAATTATGCCTTGGCGTGGAATCAACAACTTCAAGAGAGGAAGAGAGCAAAGAAAAATGGCCCAAAAAAGCCTGGGATGATACTGATCCGTACAACTTAATACTACACCATTTATTGCATTTACACATCGAGTCATCGGAGAGTAACTTGCAAACAAGTGCAACAAAAAGTTGGCCAAACTTGAACACACTTATCAATGAAGAATATGCTTTAAATGAAAATAAAATGGGTTTGCAAAATCTGGAATGAAAATTGAAACAGCAAGAGAAAAGATATCAGTGCAGAAGCAGAATTAAATTATTTGTTCAAACCTTTTACACTTAAGACTCCACTGCATTCATCACTTCCTGCAGGATTAGTAGCTTTGCAGGAGTAAGTTCCACCATCTGCAATCTCTAATTGATTAAACGCCAAAACAGCTGTGTTGTCTTGACATGACATTGTATACTTATCACTGGCTGATAACTCTTTGTCATCTTTATACCAAGAAGTCCTGACTGGGATAGAACCAGCGAATTTGCATTCCATGTGAATGGAAGCACCCAAGATGCTGGTCATTTTCCGTAATTTTTTAGTGAAGGATGGAGCAATCATACGATCTGTCCAAGACAGAGTAACAAGTCAGTAAGATTACCAGAACAAAATTAAAATTATGCTTAAAATTACAATGAGCAAAGGAAATATAAATATGAAATTAGATAATTATATACTAACCCAGAACAGTAATAGAGGTTTTGCAACTGCAACTGCCCACATCATTTTTGACTTCAAAAGAGTATTCACCACTATCCTCATTTTCTGCAGAAATAATCCTTAGGCTGGCGACCTTATCTGAAAAACTTGTTTTACATTTTCTACTGGATATCAGTTCCTTGCCATTCTTGAACCATTTAATTTTTAGTTCTGGTGTGCCAGCTATTATGAATTCCAAAGTTGCTGGGTCCCCTGCAGTCACACTAATTGGCTCTGCTTTCTCTAGGATATTTGCAGGCTCTATGGCAAAATGAAATGGTTACTATTAACAAAACTTAGTAGTGTAAAGCATTGTCATTTCATAAAATATGAGGTTTGCATAAAATGGGCCAATACATTCTCCAACTGACCTTTCACAGTTAATGTTGCCAGACATTTTTGACTTCCTGCTTCATTTTCTGCTTGACAGGAGTATCTCCCACTGTTGTTCATTTCAACAGCAGCAATTTGAAGAGTACCAATATTGTTCTCATAAGTCATTTTGATATTATTACTCTCTGTGACAACTTCTTTATCTTTCAGCCAAGTTAAAGTGATAGGAAGTGAGCCTTTCATGCTGCATTGAAACACAGCTGAGCTTCCCAAAAGTGCAGTAGTGTTTTCAATCTTCTTCACAAATGACGGTGGTTCTAATTTAAAATGAATATACAGATGACAGAATATG
This sequence comes from Squalus acanthias, assembly GCA_030390025.1. Classification (NCBI taxonomy): domain Eukaryota; kingdom Metazoa; phylum Chordata; class Chondrichthyes; order Squaliformes; family Squalidae; genus Squalus; species Squalus acanthias. The sequence continues at coordinate 20,121,906 of CM059427.1, read as the reverse complement.
TATTTTATGGTCCATCCATTAAATGATCTTTGTTAAATTTTTAACGTCTATTTATGACAGTACATTATGAACTATTTCCCTCACTTTCTGAAAACATTACTAACCTTTTATCTTTACTGTTGCACCACAGAGACATTTTCCTACTTCATTAGAAACGGTGCATTGATAATCACCGACATCTGAGAACTCAAAGAAGCTAATGTGGAGATAAGCACGAGCGTTTTGGAAGATCATCTTGTACTTCTTACTAGTCCGTATCTGCTTTCTGTCTTTATGCCAGATAACTTCAAATGGAGTTGTGCCAGACAGCTCACATTCAAGAGTGCAATTGAATCCTTTTACTACTTCAGTAGGTTCAAATGCTTTGATAAAAGAGGGAGGCTCTACAAAGGAACACATAAAAAATCTCAGACTAAAATTCAATTTCAAACTGTTATTTTTTTCCAAAATGGTTATAAAGAAGTAACAAAGATGTTGCCTACTATGAAACCAATGTCAACATCGTACAGACCTTTGATTGTAATGACAGAGCTGCAGCTATCAGTACCAGCTTCATTTTGTGCTTCACACACATAATCCGCGCTATCTTCTACATTTGTATCATTAATCTCAAGGACAGCTGTAGAATCAATAAATGATATCCTGTATTTTTCTGAGGAATTGAGAATCGCATTGTTCTTGTACCAGGCAACACTGATTTCAGGTGACCCTTTCACTTGGCACTTCAAGTGTGCTGAATCACCTTGTTTGAACAGCAATGATGGTTCTAGCTTCTTAAGGAATGATGGCGGTTCTGAAGAAAGGTTTGAAGAAACAGTTTAAGAAATGCCAAAGAAAGGGCATTTACAAAAAGAGAACTAATATCACTAAGACAGTTTTTAAAGAAAAGATGTGGCATGTAAAGTATTAATCATCGCTAGTGATAATTGAGAAAAGGTTAAATTCTTAAACTAACAACAAATCAAAAAGGTAAAGACAAAATAACATCTATTTTACTGTTAAATTGGTGTCAGATATAAAGCAGCAATTGAATTGGTGAGACTCTGATAACATTTTGGGTCACGTGGGTTTTGTTTTCATAATTTATGTGATCAACAGAACCCTTGATTTAATAACTGCTTTGTATCTCACTTCCAGATATTTATTTTTCTATATGTAATGTTTTCTGTTGTAAAGTTCAATTAAATAAGCAGAGGTAAGCAAAGGGTAAAAGAAACACAAAGAACCTGCTTGTCTATCACCTTCAGAATGAGACCAAAATGTTTTATATACAATGGCCCGTATTTCCTGATCGGAGGCTTCCTGTGTGCGGAGGCCTCCAATCTGGAAAAAATCTACGCCTTTACCTGAGGGCTCCAGAGGTCCGGCCATTTCCGATCCTGGGCCTCTCCACGACGAAATGCGCAGGGCCCACGTATCCATGGGGCGCATGTGGTTCGCAAGCATCCCTGGAATCACGTGGACCATGGGGAACCAATGGGAGAAGGGAATCTCCCTTCATACTTTTGACAGCTTAGACATGTCAAAAGTATGAATGGAGATCACTCCAAAAACACATCAAAACATTAAATAATTTTTTTTTTAATCACATTTTTAAAATTAGTTAAAATTACATTAAATTAAATATGACAAAAAAATTAAAGTTTTTTACGGGGCTAAAAATTAACTTACCTTTTTTTTAAAAAAGTATTTTAAAATTATAAATGAGTGAAAACATTTTTTTTAAACTTTTTTAAACTCTTATGCTGGTAAAAGCAGGCCTTACGCTTGCTTTTACCAGCCGTAAGATTTTTAAGTGATTTCAGCGGGCGGAGGTTCTGCAGAAAGCGGAACTCTCCGCCCGCAGAGGCCCTTCTCCAGGGCAAGCGTGCGATCTGTCAAGAGGATTCTTGACAGATCGGAAATGCCGGTTTTCAGCGCATGCGCTTTGCATGCCTGAAACCGGCATTTGTGAGGTCCCTACGGGTGACACCTCGTACACACCCATAGGGATCGGAAAATACGGGCCATTATGTGAATCTGAATCCAAATGAAAAGAATGATGTCACAAACCTAACCGCACGGTAATTTTACAGTCAGCTTGACTATACTGAACGAGCAGCTGCCGAATTCAGGTATTGATTCCACTAATTTACATTACTAACTTGTCCTCTTTACTCAACATCTTTCATTATGTAATGGGGCAGATATTTAATCAAGGTCAAGATTGTCTTTAGACAAATTTAAAACTATCTGGTTTTGAGAAGCAGTGGATATTTAAGATAAATGCATGTTTAATTAAAATGATCATAAGGACAGATTTCATTATAATCAAAATATATCTGTGTTCACTTATTGAAGAAAAGCATAAAATAACTATACTTCACAAAGTGATACATATAAAGCATAGTAAATTTATCAGTTATATAGAATTTGTAATTGCTTGAATATTACATATGACAAAATGGAAAAATATCCTTAAGTAAAGATATATAAAGAAATGGCTGCATACAGCTTCCATAAATGACGAAAATAAGGTAATCATAAATAAGAATCAGCTGTTTTAGAAAACAGCCATTAATCAGGTTGTTTTAATCAAAGCGCTATGTAATAAATATGATTGTGTATATGTAAAATATGCAAAACAAGATTAACAAAAATATTCTTTGAATTAACCAGAATTAGGCTTAGCTGTCTAACCTTGCAACAAGAAACATTGGGCTGGATTTTGATACTGGGGACGTGATGGAGGCGGGACTCCCACTTTTTGGGTTGTAGTCCCGCCTCCATCGACTTGTGGCCAACCCACTTGATTGACCTTGTTGAGCCCGCCCAGCGAGCTCAGCAGGCCAATTAAGGGCCACCCGGCAACAGGTGACGTCACAGATTGACATTTCATCTGTCAAGAGCTTTTGACAGATGAAATATCAGCGTTTGACAGCTCTGTGAAGCTGTCAAACACTGACAATCTGTCTTCTAACTTGAGTCCTTCCTCTCAGGCTGAGTTAGAAATCATTCCAGCACAGAAAACAGAACTGCAGTTTTTGACAGGTCAACGGCCATTCTGCTTTCTGTGCTGGTGAGATTTCTGACTCCCGAGACCTGAAGGGCTGACACCTGCAGCAGGAAGTTAAGGTAAGTAAAACTTTTACCCACACTTTACACTTACCTTACACACTTACCTCTGCACACATGCTCCCATCACTCACCTACCCACCGGACATATCGACCCCTCCAACCCCTGCAGACCCACGGTCCGCCTCGCTAACTTGGCGTGGTTGGCACCTGTCGGGAAGCCCACATTTCACGCATCAAAATAGGGATTAGGCAAAAAACTGCCTGTTAACTACCTGTTAACAGGCAGTTTATTGCCACTAATCCCCTTCCCGCCTCGGGGAGGCGGGTCCCAGCACAGGTCGGGTACCCGCCTCCAGCGAAACTGGCATGGAGGCGAGATGGGTTCGGGACCCCCCGAATCTGCAACTTTAACCCCCCACATGCCTCCAAACCCGCCTCCACGGGTCAATGAAAATCCAGCCCTCTGTCTCTAATAAAAACTTTAAGAACGGTCAGTAGTTTTATATAAAGTAACCATCAGTTTTGCTTACCAGCAGTTTGCAACTTATAACACTCCTTACCTTTTACTGTTAATGTTGCTGAGCAGGAATCACTTCCAGCTTCATTTGAAGCTGTACATACATAATTCCCTGCATCTTTCAGTTTGGTTTTCAGGATTTCTAGAACCGCTGTCTTGTCTTCAAATGTAATTTTATAATCTTTGCTAGAGTGAAGTTCTAATCCATCTTTTTTCCATGATATTTTTACTGCTGTGTCTTCGTCTACTTGACATTCAAGATGTGTACTGCTGTTAATTATAGTCTGAGTAGATTCAAGACGCTTCGTGAAATATGGTTTGTCAAGTACAGTCAGATCAGCACTGCAGATATCAGTGCCACAGTCATTGGTCACTTTGCAGGAATAGGTTCCTTTGTTCTGAACATTTAAGTTATTAATTTCTAAAACACGCTTGTTATCTTTGGCTGATATTTTGTAGTTCTCTTCTTCAGTAACATCAACACCGTTCTTCTGCCAAATGGTATGGATCACAGGTGATCCAGCCACTGTGCACTGAAGTCTTGCAGTTTTACCCACAAATGTTGTAACTGATTCCGGTCTAGTTATAAAGCTTGGTGGGGAAAGTTCTACAAAAGAAACATCTTGGTTAGGATTTTCATTTACTGAAAGAATTAAGCTTTGAGATAGTACTCATTTAGGACTGGTATGTTGCCCCAATTTACTTAAAAGACAATAAGAAAGACAAAAGAAACCAGATGACATTGATACTCTCTGCTGCATTTGTTGCAGCATTCGTATAGTTAACCGTCAAAAAAAAAAATTAAGCAAACTCACTTTCAAAACAATTTTATCTGGGTAGCAAAAATAGGTTTGGATGTCATCGCTTTGTATTGTGTTACTGTGAGATAACTGAAGGAACATATGAATTCAAAGTGAAATATTTTTCTTTAAAAAGGTGAAGTAATGATACATATGGAGGGACAGAAATTTTTGTAGTTTAATTTCAAAATTCATATGTCTTTAAAAAAAAGATTATTACACTACTGAAACAGCTAAAGAGACCTATTCATTTGTTACAACGATTTAGGCACATTGGCCCAGAAATTGCAGTCAGCAGCGAAGCAAATGCATTCGCTGCTGGCCCCGAAGTACGCTTCGCACAAGGATCTTGCAATCCCTGTGTCGAGAACTTCGGGTTTTCCGACCTTCAATTCAATTCAACGGACTGTAGTGGGGAATCCCCTTGTGTGAACTGCTGTGATGTCAACAGGCTGTCTGAGCAGCCAATCAAAACGCAGAATTCTCACAGACAGCAAATAAGGGAGTGAGTTAGCTCTTAAAATTGTAACATTTTAAATAGTTAGAGAGCAAAAGATAGATTAGGGCTCTCACATGGGGAAAAGACAATAAAGATGGACAAACTTAAAAAAAAAAATTCTTTGTAAAGTTTCTTAAAAATGTAAATTTTTATTAAACTGGACAAATTTCACGCTGTGCAAAATTAAAATTCATTTTCTAGGCCCTTAACATTTGTTTAGCAGTAACAACACTGTCAAAACCCCAATTACACCTAATCACTTTGGGTCTAACTTTTAGTGGGGAATTTACTGTGGAAGAGCTGAAGTTTTGGTCAGTTTCAATGACTTGGCTGATTAAACAGATTGCTGGCTCTGTTGGGGTGGCGGGGCGGGGTGGGGGTGGGGGGGGAGTGTGCACAGTGTAGCCTGTTTCGGAGCTGTCAATGATGCGATCGCAACTTTGGGTTTTCCGCAAGCGCCTGCGCCAAATCCCGAAGTTGCGGTCAGTTTCAAAGACGGAATGATGGCGAAAGCTGCCAGTTTACCGTCATCCCAACCGCAAATTCTGAGGCCATTCTGTTTCATAAGTGAAGCAGACATTTTTGTCAGTATAAGAGAACACAACAATGAATTTATAAAAACAAAGTGCAAAAGATGATGGGCATAATTACTAAATATGAAAACGCCTTGCAAAAAGTAAACATTTTCAATAATTAAACCATAAAAAAAATGTCAAAAAGTATGTGGTTACTTTTGGAAGTGAACAATCATTCTGTGCGCATGTAAAGTACATAGAGGTGTGAAACCATCCAAACCTTTTAAGACCAATCAAATTGAAAATGAATTGTTAAAATGAAACACACCAATTAGAGCATAATCTACTTACCAGTCACCATCAGTTTAGCTGTGCTGCTTACACTGCCACTCTGGTTTGACGCTCTGCAGGTGTATTCACCACAGTCAATTAGCTGCGGCTTCAAAAGCTTCAAGATGGAGATATATTTCTCGTTCACAATGCTGTACTTTTCACTATCACGAAGTTCAGCTCTTGCTCGGAACCACTGGAACCTCACATCGGGAATAGGGTCAACCTCACATTCAAACTGAGTAGCCTGTCCAACTATCACCTCCAGTGATTCAATCTTCCTCTTGAAAGCTGGAGGCACTACAGATTTAAATATTAAAAAAAAATTGTAAGAAGATTGCAACAGTAAACCGTAATTTTTTAGCACAGGGTTTAGACGTGGCCCCCTGAAATTCAAGGATGGAGGAGGGAAGGGTGACAGAAACTAACAATCCAAGGAGTGACTGTGGAGAAGAAATGATTGTTAAAGATGTTAGCTGACCAGTAGTTGTGCTCAACGTAGTAAATGGTCATACTTCAATGAATGAAATTCAAGATTTATTGACATGTGTGGTGCCCGTTGAAGCATGCAAGTAATTGATACATCTATGAAATGTTTTTTCCTAGGAAAAAGTAGATGACAAAAAGGTGATATTAAGTTTTAGGAAGAAATGCAATGTTCAGTTGTCTTATCGTTATGACAAAGTGGTGATAATGACAAAAATCTAGCAACTCCTCAAATGTGGATATGGGGATGAATGCAATATTAGTTATGTTAGTAGAAACTTAAAAAAACATGGCTGATGTTAATCAATAGTTAATTTTAAAGTACAAGAGGGCAAAAGGGAATAATATATTCACAATAAGTTTTAAACATAGCATTAAGTTTTAAACATAGCATTAAGTTTTAAACATAGCATTAAGTTTTAAACATAGCATTAAGCTTTAAAGGCTACTTATTATCGGCAGTGAAAGCATGTGAAGATCGCATCATCAAATCAGAATGTAATTTTCATTTAAAGTAATACATAACCTTATTAAATTTTCTATAGCAATGATATTAAGTTTTAAAATTTGTGATGTAAAATATTTGTGCAATTAACTGATGTGGTCATATCAGGCTTTGACTGCATAGTATCTAGATAGACAACTAGGTAATGCAATCACTCTTTTACCTTTAAAATAAGGAAGGGAGGAGGAGGAGGAAAAAGGAAGACAGGAAAGGAAGGAAGGAAGGATTTAGTCATGTTAATTTATTAGCATAAACTAATACCAAAAGTTAACTATATAGTTAGTTCAATGTATTAGCTTTTGAAGTTCATATTAACAAAGATTCTATCCCCATAATCCAACCTCTTATAACAACTGTGAGTTTTGCAGAAGTAGTTGCTTTTCCAGCTTCATTCAGTGCCTCACAGACATATTCTCCTTGATGCTCCTCTTTCTGTACTTTGTTGATTATAAGTGAGTAAGTGTCAAGTTCTTGCAAACATTTGAACTCATTTTTTGAAGTGATTTGCTTCCCATTGATATACCAATTTACCTTTTTAACTTTTGTTATGACTGTGCTAAATTTTACTTTGCTACCGTCATCTACAGTGATATCTGTAAGCCCTTCAGTAATTACTGGATTGTCTTTGGCAATTTTTATTAGTGTTTTGCCTGGCTTTCTCGGTTTAGAAACGCTAGTAACTATAATTTCCTCCATTTTCTTCTCTTTTTTGAGAATTTCCGTTGGCTGTTCTACTGGAACAGGTGCTGAAGGGGCATCTGTAGTAATTATCGCACCACCAACATCTCTTATGTGACTCACTACTGCCACTTTTCCAACTGTTTCTACAGATTTAAACTCCTGAATTAAACCCTCTGATTCAGTGGTTACTGTCATTTCTTGAGTTTTTGATTTCTGAGAAATAGCTTCAGTTGACTGACTCAACGCTGATTTATCTGTCAAAACTGAAGTATACGAAGTTGCATGTTGCTCTTTTACTGCCTGAGCCTCTTTACTGAAATGCATTAGCAATGCTTCATCATCCCTAACCTCTTCAGCATGCTGCATTACCATCTGCTCTGCACCAATGAAAGATTGTACAAGAGTTTTAGACTGGCTTTTCATTTTAGCCAGATGCTGTTCCTCTTTGGACATATGCTCCACAAATTCCCCACTGATCTGTTTTTTCATTGTATGAGAAAACAGGGTAGTTTCCAGCTCTTTTTTGGATGGAACATCTACAATCTGTGCTCGAGGTACTGCTTTCTTTGAGATTACAGGGTGCTCTTGGGTAACTGTAGCTTGTACTAACTCTATTGTCTGCGTTTTCAGTTCAGCTGTATGCATCCCATACCTAGCCACATCCAAGGTGCTTTCACCAATGTTGACAGTCTCAACAACAGGTGAGGTCATCTCTTTGGCAGGAGTAATGCTGATGCACAATTTTTCTAGTCTATCAGTTGGCACTGGAATTGTACCTAGTTGCTCAGCCATCAAAGCATGCTGCTGTTCGTGAGTAATAGAATGGAAAGCAGCTGTCAATTCCTTTCTTAAGTCAGCTTTCTGAGGGTATTCTCCTTCAAAAGACAGAGTTATATCTATGGGAGGACTGACATTAGTAATCTGGTATGTATATAAAGTGTACTTAGGTTCTTTTTGAACTTTTAATTCCTTAATCTCCACCTCTTCTATGCTGCCCAATAAGATAGAAGAAAGAACACGAGGTTCACTTGCTAAAGCAGATTGCAGTGCTTTCTTAATCTGTATACCTGCATCTAAGGTGACTGCTTTGGGAACTTCAACCTTAAATGCCAGTTCTTTACGGAATGCATCACTTTCTTGTATTGCATGAGCCTGTAGGGCTTGATCTGGCTGTTTCTTTACCTTCAGAGTTGTTTGCTCTGATTTCTTAATATCTGAAGAATGTTCCTCTTCAATGAGTTGTTTTTCTTGAAGCAACAATGGAAATCTTACTGACTGTCCCTCTTGGATTCTTGCTGCAAAATCTTCTTCTGCAACCTCTAACATACTGGTATTTTCTACAGACATTGCCTTTTCTTTAACCTGCACAGAAACTGAAGGTAGCTTTGGTTCATATTTATCTTCACAGGTTGCTGTACCTAGGGCTTTAAAAATGGCAACAGAACCATCTTCCACTATCTTGCTCTCTGTTATAGTACTGAACTGTTTGACTGTGTGATCCAACTTATTTATTACTGCACGCTGTTCTTTTTCCTCAACGGTAAAAGTTTTCTCCTTTGATATCTGCATTGGTACAGTTACAGACGGGAGATACTTTTGTGGCAGTGGCTCAGTTTTGACTTCAGACTGTAAACTTTTAACTTCCATTTCAAGGGTTTTAGTTTGTTCCGCTGACAGTTCTGTTTTCTCTTCCACAGCAGAAGCATAGCTGTACGCTTTCTCAAGTTTGTGTGCTGCAATAAGAGCAGTTGGTTTTTCATAAGGTAGTCTACCTTCCTTTTGAAGGATGCCCATAGTCTCTACAGAATGAGGATATAAAGACACATGTTCTTTTGTAGATTTAATTGTGATGGTATCTTTAACATCAGATAACTGAGTTGTGTATTCGTAAGGTATAAGGTGCTGTTCTTCTGATAGTAATGAATGTAGCAATGTTGGACTCTTTCTCATGTCAGCTTTCTCTTCTGTTGGTACTTCAAAAGTAAATGTTGTTTCTCTGGGGAGAGTGTCTTGTCCCTTGACAATCTGTAAATGCAAAGGCTTCTTTTCTTCTTTTTTTGATGTCAATGAGATTGCACTATCTAACCCAATTATTTTTTCGGTATGTTCACTTGTGAGCTGTTGTTTTTCTTCTGCAGTTAAAGCAGTTTTCATAAGTTTATCTTGCATAAATGAAGCTTGTTGCACTTCAGCTTTTTGTACTTTAAATACAGATTCCTTTGGTAATGATTTCTGAATTTCAGTGACAGATGTCAAGAATGGTTTTGGTAATTCTTTTAATGACTTTGCTTCTCTTGCTGCATCTAATGCTTGTATGTCTTTTGTCATTTCAGCCCTTATTTTTTTCTTCTCTGTTGCTACAGCTGTATGAACCTCCATTTTTCTTTCTTTTGCATTTCACCTTTCTGTAACTCGGGAACTTCAAAAACAAACAAAGCTTCTTTGGGGGGTTCTTGATGTCCCTCAACTTTGTAACTGTGCAAAGAGTACTTTGAATCTGTTTTTGACATTATTTCTTTTTCTGCAACATTAAGAGTTGCCGTCTTAGAGCTGGGAATTAGATGTTTTTTCTCAGCCAACAGTGGGTACAAGATACTTGTTTCTTGTGACTTTGCTTTAGCAGCTGTAGTAGGCTTAAAGATGGCTTCCTTCGGAATTACAGTTTTTTCAACTGTGGGCAAACAAAGGGCAGGGTCTGGCTGTACTTCAGTGCTTGATAATTCAAATATTGGTGGACTTTCAATTGGTTCATAATGTTGCTCTATAAAGCCTAGACTCTCTTGTGTAGTTTGAGAATGCATTATCATCTGTCTCTTTCCTGTAATTGCTGCTTCTGCAGCAGAGACAGCCACCTCATGCAACATGCCTGCCTGTTCACTGTGGACAGAATGTTTATCTTCGGAGGCTATTGTATACACCAAATGATCCCTGTCCTGTAATTCAGCCTGAGCATCACCAGGTAATTTTACCATGAATAAACGGGACTCTGTGGCGTGATCACTTACAGATTTTTTGTATGTCTTAGTATGGTGCTTTTGAACTACTTCCTGCTTTGTATGCTCAATAGAAGCAAAAGTATCACTGAACACAATTAGCTCTGCAGTGCAAGTTGTTTCGCCAAATGGGTTAAATGCTTTGCAGGAATACAAGCCACTATCCTCTTTCTGTGCATTATTAACAGTTAATGAACCTGAGCCATCAGGATTATAACTAAGGTTGCAATGCACACTCTGATGAATTTGGTAACTTCCCCTATACCAAAGTACCTCTGGCATTGGTTCTCCTATCACTACATACTCAAATCTAGCAGGCAGCCCTTTTGGGCACTGCAAAGATTTAAGTTCTTTGAAAAAATGTGGTGGCTGACCCCTAGGTATGGTTTCTGCCTGTAGCATTGTCACAGCTTCCTTTGAGAGTGCCTCTTTACATATCTTTTTTTCTGATAGTTTTGCAACTGGAGGTTTTGCAGATGATTTCCTAAACCCTCCCATACCTTCCTTTAGTTTGATCTTCAGATATGCACTACATGAAATCTCTCCAAGTACATTAGTAGCTGTGCAGGTATACTCTCCCTCATCTGTAAATTTTGTATAAGATATAATTAGACTATATTCATCCCTATCATAAACAAACTTGTAATTTGATGAAGGAGTCAATTTTTTACGGTTATAAAACCACTGAATAGAGGGTTTTGGGAATCCAGTAATAGTGACAGAGAATTTAGCTACATCTTCCACAACTACCTCAATACTAGAAATATGTTTGATGAATACTGGCACTGCTTTTAACGGCTTAGCATCAGTTTTTATGTCCGAAATGCTAGAAAGAACTGCAGTTTCAGGCTTGAGTTCAAATGTTTTATCTGACACATGAAGGTCACTGCTGTAGAAATCTTCCCTCTCATCTTCAGCAGCGATGGTAACAGAGCTAGAAAATTCTGCATAAGAAATAAGATGGTTAAATTTAGAAAGCATGTTGATTGTGAGTGTTGCTTCTTAATACTGCAAACTGAAAAAAATCACAAAAATTAGTAGTGTAACTTTGCGTGCGAAACTCTTTTTGCTTCAAATGAATAAAATTCTGTAATAGTCTTCTTTAAATATTTATCTTCAATCTATACATGTAATGGGATCCATTGATTGTGAATACACTTAGGTCAGACAAAGGGGGAGGACATTTTTTGCCTAATGCTACTTTTAACATCACACCAGCAACTTAAAAACCCGACTTCATATTTCAAGTTAAAACTGAACTATTTAAAATAATATTTATTGAGATTTGTAGATGCTAAATGTGTGTTTTCTGAAGAACCAGAGTAATTATTTACAATGAAAAGATTTAATGCCAGATCTATATTCTCCATTTCTTATTCAAAGTGGGTAAAAAGGAACTCTGTAGAATGAGGTTTGGTGGAATGGAATGGAATGGAATCTTGAAATGGGAACATTACACAATTCCACTCTAGGGCAGTCATGCTGGTAAATGTTATTTATTACTATGCAAAAATGTATTGCATGCTACAAATTTTGAAAAGGCTTGAGAATAATTTCTAATATAAACTTTATTCCATCACTGAAATACATATTTTTCAATCAAATAAATCAGGTTTGAACATTAAGTCGTACCACAAGCAAGCTAAAAGAAAAATGCATTCCTACTTTTACCTTAGTAATGGCATGATCAGTACTATAATTTTCATAGCTTGCTAAGTTTCAGGCTAAAAAATAACACAGGTATCATTTATAAACCTTGTCAATCTACTGGTAACCCAAAGTTGCCTAAACTATGACTGGTTAAACCAATATCTAACTTTGGCTTACTTGGTTAAAAACAGCTTACTAAGCCAGGGACTGTTCCAGTGGTGCAGAGGATAAATGCAACATTTGTATAGCGCTGTACCATACAAAGCAGGCAGATCCCAGCTTCAATCCCTGATTTATGCTGAGTAAACCTCTCTTAACTAGGTAGCAATGAGGTGCGAAAATTGGCTTCAGCATCTTCAGGCTATGGCAAAAGAAAAACAGCCAAGGTTCCTGCTCCTGATTGCAACTGGAAGTATGTGTGTGGATATCAGTTAAGTGCAGGATAACATTCACTGTGTTGGCCCCACAGTCAAATAATTTAGCAACACGCACTGTCCACTGTGGAACAACCAGTTGGGCAAGATACCAGGGAGCCACTACTACCTTGGAACTGCATCTTATCATGAACTACTGTCTTCCGGAGAGGAGGGTTAAGCGAAAGAAAATATACCTTACATATCAATCACATTATTACTTGACAACAAAACCAGAGGTACTATCGTCCATTAGGCTACACAGCATTAGAACGTTATATAATAAATACAACATATAGCAACAGAAACCTGTACAAGGAATGAATGATGTCAGTGTTAAAGAGTTTCTTCTCACCAAGATGGAAGTCTTACTTTTTTCATTCATCATGCCTTAAATCATGTCAAATGTGGCAGATAAAATATGGAAAACAATGCATGCTTTCACACAACTAGATTGTTATACTTGCGATAACATAATTGACAGAAACATATTGATCAAAACATTAATTTATGTTTATGTCATGAAAGATAGCATTTTTTAAATCTTGGAATATCAATAAATTGACCATGTACTTGTAAAATTCAAACCACTAAAGCTTGTTCTTTACTACCAAACAATTTACATATTTTGGACAAATGTTAAACACTCATTACAATAGAATAACTTCATTTTAAATGTAAAATTAACAAATTAGAAAGTAAGAATTAAAATGATAATGATAATCAAAGATGTGACCCAAACATACAGATGCAATTTGATTATTTGCAAACTCATTGAAGACTGAATTACTCTGAAATCATCTATATTATGTCATGGTTTTAGTCTCTGGACCCACTGAATATAAATTTTTACTACTCTACTTTCACAATTTTGGAAACTGCTCAGAAGATTCAACTGACTGACGAGCTAATAATTCTCAGGACACATTAAAATCCATTGTGGTATATGGTGTACTTCCTCCAACAGCAACTGTGGCAACACATAGCAGTGTGTCCTGCAGCTCCAGAAATAGTACTCATAATCCAACACTTCTGGCCCTGAACAATCTCTCAAGCCTTTCTGACCTCCAAACACTGGCCCTAAAGTTAACAAATACAACAGGGTAACAAGAAAAACACTGAATGAATCAAACTTTGAACATTTTGAACGGCTAGCCTATGTGGTGATGTAGCACACAGATGTTCTAATGAACTATGCCACAGAGTGGCAGGATGTGGTTTATACATGGGATTCCCTACACAACAAGTTTTTGACCTCAGTCATAAAGATAACAGGAAGGCAAATCAGGACTGCCAAGCACTTTCTCATTGGTAAGATAGGAAAGTCAGGTAAAAAGAGTCACGTGGGCTCTGTGCACTTTCTAGCTATAAAGATCTGGGACCAGGTAGGTCCTTCTCTATTTTAGCTGAGAAATAGTGCATGCATGGGGGACCTAAAAGAAGATAAGGAAAAATAAAATAAAAGTGGGAGTATATAATAAATGAAATCAGACTTACCAAAGCTTTGAGAATCCCTCCGTATTATAGTCACAAGAAACTATCCTGTCATGTCCCCTGCAGTAGTTCTGTCCTGAGGCATAGATTCCATTCAAGAACCGTGGCTCACAATTATGAAAGCATCCATCCTAGTCCTTCATATGACCATTAGTATCTCTTTCAGGCCCCTCTATCACAATCCCTTGGCTTGATCTTCCCTCCATAGCATCAGACAGTATCCAGAGATGACATTTCCACATAGTTCAAAGTTGTCAGGTACCAATTTGCCAATATTAAAATATTAGGCAAGAAATTGCTGTTGGTGATATTAGCAGATGAATGTTTAACATGTTAATATGACATTCCTCTGCAGGGTATTTTAATTGAAGCATTAGACCAGTTACTGTGACTGTAATAATTGTGTTTTGTAGGTAACAGAGCATGGGAAAAATCAGTACGAATCCAGTATGAGGTGGTTTTGGTGGCGCCTCCTGTGTCACTACTACCGCAACTACCATGCTTTACGGGTCTAACAGGACCTGTCCCATCAACCAACACGTTTTACTCAATGTCAAAACCTATGCTCAAGTGAAACTGACAGTAAATGAGATACTTAAGTATGAGCTGCACAATTATGTGGCACAATTAGGATACAACATTCCCCTGTTGTTTGAGGGTTTCAGTGAGCTCATGATGCGACTGAACTCCTCCCTAAAGCAATTTTATGTTTTGGAGAAAGACAACTCGAGAATAGATATTGAAATTGACAGCAATGGGGACGAATCACACTGGTAGGATATTGGGCTTAATACATCAGCACACCCTTAGGTTCGTATTATTTCACACGCTCTGGTAGTTCTCCAACTTGTAATGACAGTGTATTTGATATATGTGTAACCTATGTAGTAAGACTTTGATACATAAGCCAATTGTATACTCATGCCTATGACTAACCAGCACGAACAAATTAATTGAGCACACCGAAAGAGAAGATCCTAAGCAACGTAGAGGAGACCCCAGGCGGGGTAACATCAGGAAAGACAGAAGAAACAGAGGATACCCCAGGCGGGGCAGAATTGGAACATTGGAACAGTGAATTGAATTTAAGTAAGGGGTCAGGTCAGGGCCGTTGCTGCCAGATCGTATGATGCAGCAATAGGAGCAGCAGGAGGAGGAGAAAGGATAGACTGGGAAGCGCTAGAAGGCAAGACATAGAAACACAGAAACATAGAAGATAGGAGCAGGAGTAGGCCATTCGGCCCCTCGAGCCTGCTCCGCCATTCGATGAGATCATGGCTGATCATCCAAACTCAGTACCCTGTACCTGCCTTCTCCCCATATCCCTTGATACCTTTAGCTTTAAGAAATATATCTAACTCATTCTTGAATATATTTAATGACTTGGCCTCAACTACCTTCTGTGGTAGAGAATTCCACAGGTTCACCACTCTCTGGGTGAAGAAATTCTTCCTCATTTCTGTCCTAAATGGCTTACCCCTTATCCTTAGATTATGACCCCTGGTTCTGGACTCTCCGACCATCAGGAACATTCTTCCTGCATCTAGTTTATCCAGACCTGTCAGAATTTTATATGTTTCGATTAGATCCCTCTCATTCTTCTATACTCCAGCGAGTATAAGCCCAATCGACCCAATCTCTCCTCATACGTCATTCCTGCCATCCCAGGTATCAGCCTTGTGAATCTTCGCTGAACTCCTTCCATGGCAAGAACATCCTTCCTCAGATAAGGCGACCAAAACTGCACACAGTACTCAAGGTGTGGTCTCACCAAGGCCCTGTACAACTGCAGCAGGACATCCCTGTTCCTATACTCAAACCCTTTCGCTATGAAGGCCAACATACCATTTGCCTTCTTCACCGCCTGCTGCACCTGCATGCTTACCTTCAGCGATTGGTGCACAAGGACACCCAGGTCTCGTTGCACTTCCCCTTCTCCCAATCTATTGCCATTCAGATAATAGTCTGCCTTTCTGTTTTTGACACCAAAGTGGATAACCTCGCATTTATCCACATTATATTGCAGTTGCCACGCTTCTGCCCACTCACCCAACCTGTCCAAATCATCCTGGAGTTTCTCAGTATCCTCCTCGGAGCACACACGCCCACCCAGCTTTGTGTCATCTGCAAACTTGGAGATATTACATTTAGTTCCCTTATCCAGATCATTAATGTATATTGTGAATAGCTGGGGTCCAAGGACCGAACCCTGCGGTACCCCACTAGTCACTGCCTGCCACTCGGAAAAAGACCCATTAATTCCTACTCTCTGCTTTCTGTCCGCCAACCAGTTCTCTATCCAAGTCAATACCTTGCCCCCAATCCCATGTGCCTTAACTTTACACGCTAATCTCTTATGCGGGACCTTATCGAAAGCCTTTTGAAAGTCCAAATACACCACATCTACTGGTTCTCCCTTATCTATTTTCCCAGTTACATCCTCAAAAAATTCCAGTAGATTAGTCAAGCACGATTTACCTTTTGTAAATCCATGTTGACTTTGTCCGATCCTGTCACTGTTTTTCAAGTGCTCAGCTATTACATCCTTTATAATGGACTCCAGCATTTTCCCCACTACCGATGTCAGGTTCCCCGCTTTCTCTCTACCACCCTTTTTGAATAGTGGGGCAACATTAGCTACCCTCCAATCCATGGGTACAGTTCTAGATTCCATCGAATGTTGGAAGATGATCAGCAATGCATCTACTATTTCTAGGGCCACTTCCTTAAGCACCCTAGGATGTAGATTATCAGGCCCTGGGGATTTATCGGCCTTCAATCCCGTCAATTTCCCTAACACCATTTCCCTGCAAATACTGATTTCTTTTAGTTCCTCCCTTTCATCAGACCCTATGTTCTCCAACATATCAGCACGGCCGACATGATGGTTGGGGAGACCCCGGGGTGTCCCCCAACCATGAGGATAGGCGGTCGGCCCCTGTGAGTGTCATAGTTAGCACCCAGGCCTATAATGAAAAGGGGATAAAACCTAATTTGTGAAGCGCTCCGTTCCCCTCAATTAGAGGACTCCAATTTGCAGCAACGCTAGTCAGAGAATAGATTGAAGTAGTCGAGGAATCAATGTTTAAAACATTTCATCCTCGAGGTGGGGACTTGTACGAAAGGCTGATATTTAAAGATATTTTTGTAGACGAGAATCATATATGTATAACTTCAATAGTAGCCATTGACCAAATAATATTACCCATAATTACTCCTGGGTAACTAAAAAGCTAAGACTTGTTCAAAATGTAGCTGCACAGTCAAAAGCAGTTTTGACTAAGTTTTGATAACAAACAGCTACAGACTGCGAGTGAAGGTTAAATCATTAAATAACATGCTGTATAGAACTTAGAATTCGCTTAACAAAACTAATTGCAACGATATTTTAAAAATAATTAGTATAAGGACATAAAACGAGAGAGATCATGGAGATAAAGTATTTATCTGGTTGATTAGAGTGAGATAGTTTGGATACCTCAAGACTAGTGAAACAGCGCTGATATGGGCCCTTGGTATAGAAAGGCCTTGTACCAGGGAAGCTAGAAATGAAAGAGATAAAGTAAATTCCAATGGGGTGAAAAACTATAAACAAGATAACACTGAACATGACAAAGTTGGTGGAAAAATACTGGAAAGGCGGGATGCTACTTTAGTCTGAGTGACAATGGTATTTTGACCATTAGAACCAATTAAAAAAGATGATTTTGTTAAAGACCATATATGGACACTGGCCAAACCAACTTTTGATAAGAAAAGGGTTAAAACCTCGATACTCAAAGAACAACTTCACACAGACGTACTGCGAGGACAAAGGAACAGACTTAAGACGACATCATCTGTGTCCGAGAGGTTCCAGAGGCCAAGGGCTGCGAGCTACTCGTTAAAACTATCGCCGAATATTAAGTATTAATTATCCTATTGCTCAAACAAACTGACTGCTGCCTATTGGTGTCTTGTCCAAGAACTCAGAGATCATTAAGATCTTACAATCCCATTAAAACAGTGGGCAGAGGAACGTCATATAAGCATGTTAAGTGATTGTCCACTAGTATTCCGAACGTGAATTTCTAGCCTTTAAATGAAAATACTTTCTAACCCACACTTATGTCCAAATCCACCATGGTACAAAACAGGAAACAGAGCAGGATCCAGACAGAAAAATCTTTAAATAATTCAGGTATGTGGCATCGGAACTTACTCACAACTTCAGGGCTCGAGTGTAATTTAGTCAAATGCACTTTGTATCCAACAGGACTCTGCACTGTATTCTTTATTTATAATTGTCAAACTATACTTTTACTTCTAATATTACAAATTAAAATCTTAAAAATATTCTTTGGAACAATGCATTTCTCCTTTGTTGAATTTTCCAGCTAAATGTGCATTATGTAATGCTTTCTGCCACAAAAAAGTATCAGAGTCCTCAAAGGGTTAACAATAAACCATTCTTTGTATGTTAGCTCACATCTTTAGTTATACTAAATGTTAACAAAAATATTCAGCTATAGTATACCAAGTAGGATAAAGGCTCTCGTAATAAGATTTCAATGTCTTAACTAATCTTTCAATGGAAACAGGCATGTATTTTGAATTAAATACCTTTAGAAAGCACATTAATGCCTGTACCTGATACTGAAGGATAGGTGTTTGAATGCAAACCTCTGATGAACTTAGTACCTGGGCCTCTACACGTAGAGAATTGTGGAACTCAATTGAGTTTCCAAACACAGCTTCATGCAGAAGCAAGGTATTGGGCCAAAGGAAAGGTAATTCAGAATGACAGAATTTTCCTACATCACTACAGCACTTTCAGAGGAGTTTGGACAGTGTCTTTGAAGCAGATCATACAATTAATCAGGGAAAGTCATATCTGAAGGAGAATACACTAGAAAAAGAATTGCAAAAATTATCAAGTACATCTAAGATGAGGATTTTGGCTAAGTTTACTTAAAAAGTGCTGTGTTAATTCAACAGGACAGGTCGTCAATGTAACCACATGTATAAATAGCACTTTATGTTTAAAGATGTCAATCAAGCCAGTAATAGTTAACCTGCTTGATGTAAACCCCCTCAAGTTATCAATACTTTTCAACGCCCTAGTCTTGACCTTAGCCAGGCCTTTTTATATTCCTAGTCCAAAACATTCACTATTTTTACACTAGTTACTTTTCAGCTAATATTTTGAACATCAAAAATCAAAGCTTCACTACTGATAAACCACTCCAGAGTAAAACTAATAGAAATCGACAAAAATCATCTAAAAATGAACCATTTTTTCAGCAACGTTAAACAACGTTCTTAGCAATAAGACCAATTAAATGTTCATGTTTGAATTTAGAAAATTCATGAATGTACCTTAAATCTAAAAAAAACTACAAGCATCAAATTCTTTATTATTCAAAGTATGTCACAGGACATTCAGAAGTACTGTTTTATACGCAAAGTACTTTTAAAACAGCATCTGTGACTGCATTCCCAGCTTTGTTAATAGCTTTGCACTTGTACACTCCAGCATCACTTTCTGTAACATTTGCAATGTTCAAATAATGGTGTCCGGAGTCTTTTTCCTCAATGATGTAGTTGGCACCTTCAAGTATTCTGTCATCCACATACCATATTACACTAGGCTTTGGAGTACCAGTCACAAAGCATTGAAAAGATGCTAAGCTCCCTATAGTTGTGTTACAGTCAAGGAGGGATATTACAAACTTTGGTGGCGTTTCTGTCACTTGAAATTCAAACGAACAGGTTTCAGAAGCCTCTGCTTTAAACTGAATAGTCTCCTCCTTGGCAGGCTCAGCAAATACATCAAAACTAATGTTCACACATTTCTCTCCTTTTTCTTCATTTCCCTTCTCTGTTACAGCTATGAGTTTCACCGATTTCTGAGAATCATCTCTACCTTGCTCAAATTCAAACTCAACCTCAATTTCTGAACTCTGGTTGCCATGCAGCAAAGAATCACCAACAACAACATCTAATTCCTGGGGATGTTCTTGAGCACTACCCAGTGATACAGCAGCTACAGCTCTACCACCTGCTTTTGTAAGTGCCATATTTGAATTTGTCACTGCAAGATAACCTCTGCATGTTGTTTCTCCAACACTATTCACTGTTTTGCAACTGTATATGCCATTGTCAGAAGGACAAACATTGGTTATTTTAAGACTATGATTAGAATTATCTGTTCGAATGTATTTCTTGCCATCCGAAGTTATATGTGTTTCATCTTTGAACCACATTATTTCAGGGGTAGGAATACCTGTCACTGAGCATTCAAAGACTGCATCAGTGTTTTCTGGAATCTCAAGATCAAAAATATGGCTAATAAATCGTGGGGGCATTTCAGTGACTTCAAAGTCAATTTTCACATCTTCACTTTCTTTTGTTATAAAGTCTACATTATGTTCATCAGCAATCATCATAGGGAGGACGTCCAGAGAGATAATCATGTTTTTATTGTCAGGAGTGAATTCAGGAATTGTAATAATCTTTATCTGTTTTTCAAATTCCTTCACTTCATATTCATCAAGTTCAACTTCCAGAAGAATTTCTTGAGGTGAAGGAGATCTTGATGTTTGGCCTTGCTGCACATCAAACTCTATGACATGTTGATGAGTCACTGGTGGTGGCAATGCAACTGACCTTCCATCTTGTGGTAAAACATCCACCTGAGTAATACTTTTGGCTTCTCCTATGATGTTTACAGCATTGCAAATATATTCTCCTTCATCCTCTCTCTGCATGCTATGAATTACTAATATACACAAATCTCCTTCTCTTTCCAGTTTAATTCTATGATTTGGCTCTAATAATGACTTTCGTCTATACCACTTAACATCTGGAATAGGGCAACCAATTACCTCAATAATAAATGTAAGTGTGCCTCCTTCATAGATCCTTTTTCTGGCAAGTGGTTTGATAAATGCAGGCGGCATTTCATTTCCTTTTGCTTCGGCTTCCTGCGGAGGAGTTGAAAATAGCTCTGATCTTTGCTGTTCAGTAGCTAGACTTACATACTCAAGAGGTGTTGTTTCAATACCCTCATCTATTGGTGTTCTGAAATATTCTGGTGGTGTATAAAACCTCTCTAGTAAAGCACCAGAAGGAGACCTACCTACAGCATTAACTGAAGGCAATCTTTCTGGAGGAGTCACATAGCCAGGAGATTGAGGTGGGGTATGAAATGACTCTGCAGACACAGCAGATCTGAAATTTTCAGAAGCCAAGGGTGGTGTATAAAATCTTTCATTCTCTACTACTTCATCACTAATTGTACTGCTGATTTCAATTGACATTTCAGACTCAGGAGAAAGGGAGCGTGTCCATTCTTCATTTTGATTATAGTAGTCATAAACAGCAGCAAATGTTACTTCCTCAACCTCCATCGAAGTTATTCCAGATTCATCATACCCAAATGCCTCATTATTTGCCTCTTCATGAACTGGTGCTTCTTCCTGATTTGCAGTGAGGAGATACTGTGCAATGGAAACATTCTCACTTCCCTCATCTTTCTTAGAAATTGTTTCTATTGGATCTACATTTACGTCACAGATAGTTTTATGAGATGTTGAGTCATCACTTAACTCCACTTCTGACACATGTCCTTCTGTCGCTTCTCTATTACTTTCAGCAATTTGCTTAATTACAGTTTCTGGAAATATACTATCCTCATACATTTCTCTTACAAAGGCACATTTGTCTCCTTCTGGTTCTGTTTCTTCTTCCATCTTCCAAACTTCAGATAACTTCTGGTTTTTATCAAGAGAGCGTAAATATTGGCTGACAGAATATGTTTCTTCTACTGCTATTTCTGGCATTTTTTGTCCTGTCACTTCTGAGTCTGTAACCATTTTATTACTAACCTTCTCTAAAGATGAATACTTACTTGAAAATTCATCAACAAAGGAAGTCACTGAGTCTGTGACTATTTTATTGCTTTCCTCCCTTAAAGATGAAATGTTACTTAAAAATTGATCAGAAAAGGAAGTCACTGAGTTTATCACTGCTTCAGTTTTCTCTTCCTTTAAAGATGGAACTTTACTTGAAAGTTCATCTGCAGTGGAAGTCACAGAGCCTCCAGCTTCAGAAATAAAACTAAATGGTTTTTCTTTTATGTTCAATGAAGGAGAAATATCCCTGTTTCCTTCCTGTACTGATAATTGTTTTTGCTGCTCAATGTCTTCTCCCTGTCCCATTTTACTTAGATTAAGTAGAAAACGGCTAACAGATGACTCTGCTTCCTCATCAGATGGCTCAATATCCTTCGGATGGCAAATAAAACTATGCACTGCGGGTTCTATTGTAAGACTAGATATACTCTGTGCTTCTCCATCTTTATTTTTAGCAACACATTTATAGTTCCCTACATTAGATGCTGAAACACCATCAATACATAATCTATACTTTCCTCCACTCTCTTCAAATCGGTGCTTGCTACTATCACAAGTTAAAACTCTGTCATTTTGGATCCATGTAACAACAGGTGTTGGCTCTCCAGAAATTAAACATTCAAACATCACTGATTCTCCTTCTGTACAACAAATCTTATCTAATTCTTTTATAACCTGTGGAGGTTCAGAAATTACATCAAAAGAGAATTTAAATTTATATTTTGTAGTCTGAGAGGAGGGTTCTTGAGATGGATGCTTGGAATCAAATTCATCTACTTGAAGTAACTCTCTCCGTTCTTCATCTTGCTCTGGTGTTGGAGTCGGAGCAGTTATTTTAATTTCAACAGGTGAAGAAAGCAAAGATGAACTTATAGGACATGGTTGTGGTAATGCAACTTTTGGTAATTGCAAGGTGGATTTTATTACAGTAAATGGTGCAAAATAAGACTCAATTTCCTTTTCGACCAGCTGGTCAAGATCATCATCTTCAGTATAGTCCTCTAGTGCTTCAGTCACATGTATATCAAATTTTTTCAAAGATTCTTCAAGCAGCTCTGGCTCTGGAAAATGAAATTTTTTTTTTTACTTAAATGAAAATCATAATTTGATAAATATCTTATTGCAACATATTTTAAGAAAATAATTTCATAACTAAAGTATGATGAATCTTACCTTGTATTGTAAGGATGCCAGATGTTGTTGCAGTTCCATATTGGTTGAATATTACACATGTATACACTCCTGCATGATCTTTGCAAGTGCAGCTGATAGTCAATGTAGATATGTTTTCTCTGGAGTGAATATCATAATCCCTATTTCGTGGAATTGGGTGTTCATCCTTGTACCAAGTTACAGTAGGTTGTGGGTGCCCATGAAATTGACACTCAAGCACACACACATCTCCTTGCTTAATTTCAGGAGATGCAACATGATGGAAAAATACAGGCGGGCAATGTTGTCTGAGTTTAATTGTAGGAGTCTCTTGTTTTGGAGATTCCTTTGCAGCTACAAATTTATATTGATGTTCTTGAACTTCTGTTGGTGTCTCTTTCATTAACGAACTGAAGAAATTTGAAGTTTTATTTTTCTCTGTTTGGGTGGAACGTTTAACTTTCCATTCATGTTGCGGTTCTTTCTGACTAATTTCAGATATGCTAATCATTGCTGTCTCTCTGATTGCTGATTGATCAGATGTTCCATGGCCACCTTCCAGTTTCTCTGTCAGGAAGTCTTCGTGCATACTGGTAAAACTTTCAAGAGCTGTCTCATGGTCTTCCTTAAATTCAGCCTTGCAAGGAGATTCTATTATGTCTACTGGAGATTGCTTTTTTGATGAACTTACATACGTTGCAGTTTCTTTTTTCTCTGGTAAAGGAGAAGGTTTCACCATCCATGTGGAATTCAGAACCTTTGCTTCATATACTGGTTCTTTTTGTCTGATTTTAGCTACACTAATCATCTCAGTCTGTTTTGCCGCTGATTTGGATCGGTCATACATTTCATGACCCTCTTCAGGTCTCTCTGTTAGAAAGCCCTTTTGTACATGGGCAAAACCTCCAGGCCTCTGGTCATAAGATGTCTTATGGTCTTCCATAAGTCCAAATTCATACGGAGGTTCTTTTGCATCCATTGGTGTTTCTTTTATCAATGAACTTAAAAGGGTTGATGCAACTTTTCTGTCTGGTAAAGAAGGTTGCATTATTTGGGTGGTGCTTTTAACCTTGTCTTCACATTGTGGCTCTTTTTGGCTGATTTTAGATATGCTGGTTGCCTCTATTTGTTTGACTACTGGTGTGGACCTACTGGGCGCACCATGGGCATCTTCAGATTTTTCTGTTACAAAGTCCCTCATCATACTAACAAAATCTCCAGCGAATTGGTCAGGAGGTGTCTTGTGGCCATCCTTAACCTCAGATATATATGGAGGTTCTCTTATTTCTGCTGCTGTTTCTTTCATTGATGAACTGACAAACGTTGAGGTTTCTTTTTTCTCTGATATACTAGGTCTCAGTATTGAAGTGAAGTCTTTAGCTTTGCTTTTATGCTGTTCTTTTTGTCCGATTTTAGTTACACTAATCATCTCAGTCTGTTTTGCCGCTGATTTGGATCGGTCATACATTTCATGACCCTCTTCTAGTTTCTCTGTTAGAAAGCCCTTTTGTACATCGACAAAACCGCCAGGCCTCTGGTCATAAGATGTCTTATAGTCTTCCATAAGTCCAAATTCATATGGAGGTTCTTTTGCGTCCATTGGTGTTTCTTTTATCAATGAACTTAAAAGGGTTGATGCAACTTTTCTGTCTGGTAAAGAAGGTTGCATTATTTGGGTGGTGCTTTTAACCTTGTCTTCACATTGTGGCTCTTTTTGGCTGATTTTAGATATGCTGGTTGCCTCTATTTGTTTAACTACTGGTGTGGACCTACTGGGCGCACCATGGGCGTCTTCAGATTTTTCTGTTACAAAGTCCCTCATCATACTAACAAAACCTCCAGCGAATTGGTCAGGAGGTGTCTTGTGGCCATCCTTAACCTCAGATATATATGGAAGTTCTCTTATTTCTGCTGCTGTTTCTTTCATTGATGAACTGACAAACGTTGAGGTTTCTTTTTTCTCTGATATACTAGGTCTCAGTATTGAAGTGAAGTCTTTAGCTTTGCCTTTATGCTGTTCTTTTTGTCCAATTTTAGCTACACTAATCATCTCAGTCTGTTTTGCCGCTGATTTGGATCGGTCATACATTTCATGACCCTCTTCTAGTTTCTCTGTTAGAAAGCCCTTTTGTACATGGGCAAAACCTCCAGGCCTCTGGTCATAAGATGTCTTATGGTCTTCATACGGAGGTTCTTTTGCATCCATTGGTGTTTCTTTTATCAATGAACTTAAAAGAGTTGATGCAACTTTTCTGTCTGGTAAAGAAGGTTGCATTATTTGGGTGGTGCTTTTAACCTTGTCTTCACATTGTGGCTCTTTTTGGCTGATTTTAGATATGCTGGTTGCCTCTATTTGTTTGACTACTAGTGTGGACCTACTGGGCACACCATGGGCATCTTCAGATTTTTCTGTTACAAAGTCCCTCATCATACTAACAAAACCTCCAGTGAATTGGTGAGGAGGTGTCTTGTGGCCATCCTTAACCTCAGATATATATGGAGGTTCTCTTATTTCTGCTGCTGTTTCTTTCATTGATGAACTGACAAACGTTGAGGTTTCTTTTTTCTCTGATATACTAGGTCTCAGTATTGAAGTGAAGTCTTTAGCTTTGTCTTTATGCTGTTCTTTTTGTCCGATTTTAGTTACACTAATCATCTCAGTCTGTTTTGCCGCTGATTTGGATCGGTCATACATTTCATGACCCTCTTCTAGTTTCTCTGTTAGAAAGCCCTTTTGTACATCGACAAAACCTCCAGGCCTCTGGTCATAAGATGTCTTATAGTCTTCCATAAGTCCAAATTCATATGGAGGTTCTTTTGCATCCATTGGTGTTTCTTTTATCAATGAACTTAAAAGGGTTGATGCAACTTTTCTGTCTGGTAAAGAAGGTTGCATTATTTGGGTGGTGCTTTTAACCTTGTCTTCACATTGTGGCTCTTTTTGGCTGATTTTAGATATGCTGGTTGCCTCTATTTGTTTAACTACTGGTGTGGACCTACTGGGCACACCATGGGCATCTTCAGATTTTTCTGTTACAAAGTCCCTCATCATACTAACAAAACCTCCAGTGAATTGGTGAGGAGGTGTCTTGTGGCCATCCTTAACCTCAGATATATATGGAAGTTCTCTTACGTCTGCTGCTGTTTCTTTCATTGATGAACTGACAAACGTTGAGGTTTCTTTTTTCTCTGATATACTAGGTCTCAGTATTGAAGTGAAGTCTTTAGCTTTGCTTTTATGCTGTTCTTTTTGGCTGATTTTAGACTCACTAATCACCGACGCCTGTTTTACTGCCGACTTGGATTGATCAGGCATTTGGATTCCATGGGTATCTTCAGATATTGCTGTTGGAAAGTCCTGCTCCACATGAATAAAACTTCCAGGCCTTTTATCAGAAGTTGACTCATGTTCTTCATGAACTTCAAATTCATATGGAGGCTCTTTTATTTCCATTGGAGCTTGTTTTATTACTGTTCTGACAAAAGTTGATGTTTCTCTTGTTTTTGCTGTCAAGGGAGAATGTCTCACTGCATGGATGGAATCTATAATCTGTCCTTCATATTGTGAGTTTTTTTGCCTGATTTTGGACATACTAATCGCCTCTGTCTGCCTCACTACTGATGTAGATTGGTCAGATATTTTATGACCACCTTCAGGTTTCTGAGTTAGTAAATCCCTCTGTGTACTAATGAATCTTTCAGGCCATTGTTCCAGAGGTGTCTCATAGTCCAGCTTAACATCAGATTTATATGGAATTTGTTTTATTTCTTCTGGTGTTTCTTTCATCAAAGAACTGACAAAACTTGAGGTTTCTTCTTTCTCTGGTAAAGTAGAGGATATCAGCATCTGGGTATAATCTTTAACTTCGCCTTCATATTGTGCTACTTTTTGGTTGATTTTAGAGACACTTATGTCATTTTCTTTGGATGCTGATTCGGTTTGATCAATAATTCTATGGTCAAATCCAGACTTCTGTTTTAGTAAGACACTTCCAGGCCATTGGTCAAGAGGTGTATTAGGGTCTTCTTTCACTTCATCTCTACATGAGGTTTTGCTTATTTTTATTGCGTTATCATCCAATGATGATCTGAAAAGGGCTGAGGCTTCTTTTTTCTCTGGTAAAGGAGAAGGCATCAGTTCTTGTGTATACTCTCTCACTGTGTCTTCCTTTTCACTGAATCTGGATACATTTATTTCCGTTGCTCTGGAATGGTCAAACATCGAATGGCTATGTTCAGTTTTCTTTGCTGGTGAGTTCTGCATACTTATCAAACTTTCGGACCACTGATCAAAAAGTACCTCATGGTCTTCCTTAAACTCAGACTTACTTGGAGATTCTTTTATTTCCACTGGAGTTTGCTTTATCAGGGTTCTGACAAATGTTGGGAATTCTTTTTCCTTCAATAAAATTTCTGCACACTCGACACTGTCTTCATACTGCACTGCTTCTTTAATTAGATTTGTTTCTTTGACTGCTGATGTGGAAGGGTCAAGCATCTCTCCAGGCCTCTGTGTTAGTAAATCCCTCTGCATAGTAATAACGCCTCCAAACCATTGGTCAGAAAGTGCCTCGGGTTCTTCACAAAGTTCACTCTCTAGTTCTTGTCTTGTATCATATTCTTTCTGAAAATAACATTCATCAGTTTCCTGTTCTTCCAACCAGTATTGATTGTCATGTGACTGTTCGGTTTCTTGAGATAAATCACCTTTCAGAAATTGCTCTTTTAATGACTTCATAACTTTTGTTCTGGAAGATTCTTCAATAATATTCTCTTCAGGGGCTCTTTGTGGTTCTACTTCCTGTGAAGGAAGCCCTACTATCCGTTCCATTCGACGCTGAAATTCAGGAGACTCTTTCTGAAAATAGTCACCAGGAGACTGTATCTGTTCTTGCACAAAATAAGATTTACTATGTTCAAAATCCATGCGATCAAGGTCTCCCACACTTCTGCTGCGCTCTCTGTCTAAATAAGCATAATTGTACTTCAGATGGTCTTCAATTGATGCTGTACCTAGGTCAAATGAAGCTTCAGAGAGTGCAAGAGAAAATCTTTTTTTCCGTTTAGCTTCACGTAAAAGCTGCAGTTTAATTTTAATGTCTTCATCAATCAAGCTATCCTTGTCGAGAATCCTCCCATATAACCTAGGTGACTGTATTTCTGCAGAGCCAGTAATAAACAGATCATCATGTTTTGTTGTTGCAGATCTCCTTTCAAAATACGTTGTACGCATCAGTCTGTTTTTAGAATTTGACTGTTTACGCAAAGCTCCTGGAACCACATATTTCTTATCAAAGGGAGACCCAACATGTTTGAGATCAACTTTAAGTCTTGCATCCCGTTTTTTAACTAAAGAGTCTATACTTTTGTGAACCATCTCTGATCTTTTCACAAAGCTCAGATAGTTTGCATTTTGTTCTTCTTTAAGTGCAACAAGCAAAGATGCAGTTGATTCTGCTGAACCCTCAGAGTTTATTGCAAATATTTTGTAACTCCCTGAATCTTTCTCTTCTACATTATTGATTTCCAAACTTGGGCTGTGAATGTGCAATGTGCCTTCTGTTTTAATAATCCTTCTTGAATCTTTCCGTATAGGTCTGTTGTTATGAAACCATGCAACTTTTGGTGCTGGACTGGCAACCAATTTGCAATTAAAAGCAGCTTGCTCTCCTTCCATTACGGATTTGAATTTTAGCTTTTCCGTGAAAGATGGTCTGAAATTCTCAGACCAGGAACTTATAGAAGATGTTCTGCTTGCACAACGATCAGCAGAAACAAGACCCTGATCTAAATAATCTTCAGCATCAGAAAATGCATCCCGCAGGTTTTCTCGATTTTCCAAATATTCTCTCCCATCACCAAAAAACAACTCTGCAAAAAAAAAAAATTTGTATGAAGTTTCTTAAAAATCACTTCAAAACATTTTAAGAATTAAATTTAGTACAAATCTGAAACATAATGAAATGACAAACTTTATGCATCAGCTTTTTTCACAAATACTATAAAAATTTCACTCACCATATTTGTTCGAATAAACGCAAGACCATTTTCTTTTTAAAGATTCTGAGCAGGAAAATCGCTCGTTCTTTGTTCCTTCTTCAGACTGTAGCAATTTCTTCTCAAAAATCATATTAGAATGTATATTTTGAAAAAAGCATAAAGTGATCTCATGACAGAATTTTGTTATTTTTTTTAATGTAAAATCTGTCCCTGTAATGATTTGGGGATATCTAGATTATTACAAGTTCTTACCTGACTTGCAGACAGCAGAATAAACGCCCTTTCTGATCCTTTCGATAGTAGATAAATTTTTCAGCCAGTTTGATAAGTATAGTTTTAAGAATTTTAATCATTATAGATAGAAATAAACTCATCCATAACTGTAATCCTTCATAAATTGCATGAGAAGGCGTTTATTCGAACTAATACAGTTGCTAGATTCACAGTGTTATGCAAAAAAAAGCCAGCACACATGAACACATACTGCTATCTGCAAGCCAGTGTAAATACATGAAGATAGACTGATGTCATGTAAATGGAGAAAATAAATGCACAAATGGAAAATATCCTGATCAAATATCCTTTAACAAAATATTGCCTGCAAGTTCTTTAAATACCAGGTGCAATTCTTATTGTAGAGCTTATTAGGAACTCAGAAATAAATAAGACCAACAAAACTACTGACTCAATCAAGTAATCATAAAATAAAATATTAAAATATATTTCTGGGATTCATTCATTAAACAATAAATAGTTGAGAGTTCATTTAAACACTTCTCATTATATCCTTCATAAGAAGATACAACATGTATCTCTATGTATTCCTTTTGCAGTGTATCAATTATGATAAGCAAATCCAAATTGAAATTCAGCTGAAATATGAGGAACTAATACTGGTAAAAAGTAAAGTTGCCTGTAAAATAAATATTGATGTTAAAGGATTTTTTGTTTACATCACAATGAAAATGATGACAACAAACCTGATTTGTAAACAAATCAGACTGACACAGACAACATGCGATTTTTGACATTTTATAATACAGCACAACTTATCCAGATGTCAAAATACCGAAGAAATGGAAGTAGTTGGGTCCTAGCATTTCATACAGAATTAAACAAATTTTATCAAATAAAATAATAAAAATGTTACCTCTCACTTCCATTTCGATCTGCTGTTCAATCTTGTCTTGAATCTTTTTTTCTACGGCTGAATGAAAATGAATAATGTTCAATATAATTGCAGAAATGTAGCACTATTTTTCCAATTCATATATACAAAATGCAAAAAGAAAAATGAAACTAGGAATACATGAAATCTGCAAAAACATACAAAACATACATGCAAAAAAGTTAAAATGTATTTGTTGATTGTGATTTTCAGAAGGCTTTACCAAGCAAATGGTTGACTGAATCACAAAGCTAATTCAGACAATCCAGGATTTTGTAAAAAAAATGATTCATTCTCCGTATTGCTCTGTATCAAAATATCAAACATGCCTTGACATGCCTAATCTGATTTAAGGAAAAAGGAATGCAATAATCCACAGGGCAACAAGGTAACTTTCCACAAAGATTCTTTCCATGAGCTGTACTGAGATGCATGATAGAGTCACATTGGGAAGGACCAAAGCATGCAATTGCCAACCTGTCACTCTAAGTAGAGTGTTGCACGCTGTTTCTCCAGCAGAATTAACCGCTTTGCATGTATAAGTGCCAGTGTGACTCTGGCTGACTTTCTGTAACTTTAAACTGCATAGCAACCCATCATGTTTTATGGAACACAATGAAGATTCTTCAACTATGCGTTGGTTGCACAGCCAAAGTACACAAGGCGATGGTACACCTTTTACAATGCAAAACAGTAAAACATCTTCTCCATCTTGTACAATGATTTCTGGAGGCAATCTTTCTAAGAATGCCGGTGCCATGGCTCCAGTGTCTATCAATTCGTCACAGGGCACTACGTCAGGATAATAGTCTCGGCTTCGTGGCTTCTCTGTTCCAGTTGGTCTTTTGGTTGAAGACGGTGGTGAACTTGATGGTTTCTTTAGTACTTCTTGTTTGTTATCAGATGTGATATATGGCCTTTTTTCAGTTTTAGTGCTATCTGAACTGTTATCAGTGGGAATTTTTGCACCTGTTTTGGGTTTTGTTTCTTCAGCTATGCAAGAATAAAATTAGGATAAGTGTTAACTGATTTAGCAATTTCAGCAAGCAAATACTTGAAAAATATATAACAGCAAGAAGTAATGTTTGCAATAATTTATGCAGACTAGTGTGATGAAATGTTTAGTGTTAAGGTTTGTATAAATCACTAGCTAAACATTTTAAACAAAACATATTACTGTTAATAGGTAAATTTAGGATCTTCTTAAAAAAGATACTAAAACTATTTTGGAAAAGAAACAATGAAGTGGATGGTTCAGGATGTTCTTTTTAAATAAAATAATAAACAACCACCTTCTACTATTAGTACAGCAGTAGTCTTCATTTCTCCACCTTCATTTCTTGCAGTACAGCTGTACTGTCCCTGATCTTCTATGTGCACATTAAGGATTGTAAGAGACATAACATTTCCATTCTGAGAAATCTTCAGTCTTCCTGATTCTTCCAGTCTTCTGCTTCTGTGACTCCATATGACCTCTGAAAAAGATTCCCCACTAAAAGAACAGATGAACTGTGCCATCTGATCAGCTTTCACCCTCAGATCACTAAGTTCAAGGAGAATCATGGGCACTTCAAGGACAGGTTTGGCTGCAGTAACAGTTATTTCAGCTTCACATTCAGCCTCGCCATGAGGATTTACAGCTTTACATCTATAAATTCCTGTGTCCTCTTCTTGGATATTTTGTATAATTATCTCAGATGATGTTAAAACTTCAGCTTCTGTTATAGATACAATTTTTATTCTCTTAACTTCCACAACTTCTTGATCTTCTCTATACCATGTTATTTCAGGTCTTGGGAATGCTAGAATTTGACATTTTAGAGATGTAGTTTCACCTAACAAAACTGTGACATTATTCATATCTTGTAGGATTTTCGGCGAACTTTGAGAGCCACTTCTGATTGTTTCTGTCTTGGCAATCTTTTGGGATTCTTCCCATCTTTCAGAGGAAACTGTCTTGCTCGATGAACTCATGGAAATACTTTCAAACATCTGAACATTGTATGCATGTTCTTGCTGTAAACTGATTTCCTTTATATAGTTCTTTGTATGCTTTAAGGTCACAGGGGACTCCACATGCATTTCTGATACTTCAAAAGTCTTTGAAGCGATGGATTCCTCTACAGCTTTTCCAGAAGTTGTTATGCTCTGACTATCTATGCTTTGCACTTTGTAATCTGAGTAACAAAAGACAAAATATTAATCATGATATTAAATCATGACTGACAAAATAAAAAAACAATAGCTCATGTTGTCCAAAGGGCAACCCAGCATGCTGGCCACATGCTAAAGAAGTGCAATTCACTTGACTGAGGAAAACTCCCATGTCCTTTTCCTCAAAACAATCTGCAAAATTCTATGGGAGAAAATGGCATTCATTGAACAAAATGAAGATTTAGTTCTTCTCTTGCAAATTCTCAAGATTAAGATGAATGCATGTATATATATCAAGATGAAAGGCTTTCTAAATGGTGCATTAAAGTGATTAGATTTTAGAACCATGAGGTGACATGAAGTGTGAAATTAAAAACTAGTGAAAATAATCAGTAATAAAATATATTATTGGAAATGCTACAGTAAATGGTAGACATCTCTTCAGAAGATGAATTGTTTAACCTTCACTTACTCTAAGTGTAGCAATACTAGATATTTCTCCAGCACCTGTTTATTTCCTTTGCATATATATTGCCCAGCATGAGGTACTTTGCTGAAATTGCTAAATCAGTTAACACTTATCCTAATTTTTTTCTTGCATCAATAGTAATAAGGGTGGCGTTGTTCTCAGTATTATCAAAATAAAGTACCAGGTCTTTTCTTGGCTTCATTAATGGTCCATTGTGAAGCCATTAGATCTTTGGTTTAGAAACTATTGCATAAAATGTGGCTGCTGCCCCAAAGTGTACTTGCCTACTTAAAATAGACTCAATAAGGATGGGCCTTTGAGCTGGGGTTGCTTCTTGAGGGAAACCAAATGTGACAATATGCCACTGGGTCTTTGATATAATTTCTTCAACCTTTTTATATCCTGGAAAGGAGATCCGGTTTTAAATTGTATGACTGGCATTAATAATGAAAAGCCAAGGCACAAACTTGCCATTTGAAAATCAGTGTGTCTCTGTATGCTTGAGTTATTTTAGGTGCATTTGACATAGACTAAAAACTTTCATCTTTCATCCAGTTTTCTGTAAAAAATCTTAAAAGTGAACCCACTGCAAGAGGAGACCTAACTTTTAACTCAAGAAAATCCAAACAAAATGTTTAAATACAATGCTTTATTGCTGAATAAATTTACAGTTATAACATATTAAGTTGTTTAACAAAAAAACCTGTATTTAATAAGAAAGTATAGTCATTTTATAGTGGAATTCCATAGTGTGCGCAGCAGGTGACCTCTGTTGTTTACCTTAGAGGTGGATGAAAGCACTGGCCATGAGAGATACTACAGGTGTGGAAACAAATGTTGACTAGGTGAGTTGCTTGATGAAGTCTACAACTGATGAAAATGCTTCAAGAAATGGTAGGTACAAAAATAAGGTGGAATGGTGTTCAGCAATACAAGCACAAAATGCACATGCTTTCACAAGAAGTGAACACTCTTTTTGGTCCAATTGTGCTCATAAGTAGAAATGAATGCCACAGGCAATGATAAACAGTACTAAACTATGAAAACAACCGCAAGCAGAAATATGTTTCAAAACTCATAGCAGCAAAATAAAAATGTAAAAATAACTTGAGATGTAGCATATGAAGCCACAAAAAAGAATAAGTTAATTTACCTTCCAGTTTTAAGTCAGCAGTGCATGACACCTCTCCAGCAGAGTTGGATGCTACACATTTGTACATTCCTTCATCCTCTGGGTAGGCTTCAGCAATTTCCAGCTGGTAAGTGTCTTCAAACTGAACCATCTTGAAGAATCGTGATTGTTTGATCTCCTTGTGTTTACTATACCATGTAATCTTGAGATCTATATTTAAAAAATGCAATTTCATCAAAAACATTGTCCCAAACTGACTATAATCTTACCAACAGATTCCAACTTAATGTCCTATCAACTTAAAAAAGACACAATTAAACTCAAATAATGCAACTGTACAGTGCTTACAATTTGAAATAATGTAGCTGAAATATAAATAAAGTATGTGCATCATAAAAATGTTATGCACATGAACTGATTATGTAAAAGATGTGAGGGCAGAGAGCGCCACCCTGTAAAGAGAGCGGAAACCCTAGGTGGCAATGAGATAAAAGGAGTGAGGGCAGAGAGCGGCACACCATAAAAAGAGTGGGAATCCTCGGGTTAAGTACTAGACAAACAAGAGGAAGAACTCAAAATGTGATGTCACAGTCAGCACAGAGTGAGATGCAGCAAAGCCTAAGAAATTAAAGTTAAGGGGGAAAAATTCATTAGCGACAGTTTTGGGTCACTAACATCGTCTGGGCGCTAAATTTAGTGCCCGCCGAAAAATAGCACCTGCGATCGCTAACTTCAGTTTCAGCGCCCTAAGAAGGTGGTGGAGCACTTCCTTCTTAGAGTGCTAACCCCGAATATGGGGCGGTGAGTTCTGCAGTGCTACGCACTTGGCCACGTAGCGCTGTCGCATTGAAGGGCTCTTCCCCTCATTAAAGGGGAGGGCCCAAGCCCACAACTCTGCGGGGCCCTACCTGGACCACTGGGGAGCGGGGTGCTGTGCCAGCAGCCTGGCACACAAGAGGGGTGCTGGGCTGCCAGATCGCGGCACGGACCCCGCCCCACGTTCAAAGACGCAATGGGCCGCGACAAGTAAGTCAGATGATTTTTTCCCCCCCGCCCGCCACTTCCCTTTTAGTTAGCACCCCGCGCCCTCCTGTCGCTCCGTTCCCACCCCCTGAATCGGTCGCTGTCATCACCCAGTGTAGATTCAGGGGGCGTGGGCTAATTTTGCAGATGGGGCGAAAACGGGGCGCTGCGCACAGTGATGATCACCCGCGCAGCGGAGCGGGGCGCTACTGGTTACCACCATGGCTAAACTCCTGCTGAATTTAGTAGGAGTTGTTAGAGGTGCCACACCCGGGTGACAAGTCGTTTACACCCCGTTCACGCCCCCCGGGGGTGCTAATGAGAGGTGCAAATGCACCGAATTTCTACCCCTAAGTGTTTAAATTATTATTTAACTTAAGTCTTAAGAGAATAATGGGCTTTAGGTAAACAAATAGACCCAAGATACTAAATAGCCTAAATAAATATAAGGGGATAAAATAAACTAAGTAGAGGAAGCCAACATTAAAGGGATTAAATAAATATCTGGTATACATAAATAAATAGATACATAATAAATAATCAGAGTAATTAATTACTAATTAGTTTGAAATCAAACTAAATCCATCAATTAATTATAATCTAGACACCAAGGGCTGGATTTTCATTGACCCGTGGAAGCGGGTTTGGAGGCGTGTGGGGGGTTAAAATTGCGAAAACTGGCGGGCGGGCACAAGTCCGCCTCCATCCCGCCTCCACACAATTTTCATTAAATCGTGTCTGCTAGTCCCGACTCCATCCGCCTTTAAGAGGTGAGATAGGCTGTTAAGACCCTTAACAAGCACTAAATTGGCTCTATAATGCCATTTTGAAAGGCCTTTGTGATTTTAACCCTTGATCTACGTGAAGCACGCCTGTTCTGAACCACGATTGTGAAACCTGGTGGGAGCACATTTGGATAGCTGACTATCAGCTGCAGGTCCACTATTACAACGGAGATGTGATGAAGGTAGTAGTAGTATTAGGTCTGAAAGTCGCCTCTGATGCTGCTGCATTGAAGGTCTTCAGAGACTGCCTGGCCTTTGGTGGGAGAGGACCTGGATGAAAAAAATTCTCATTCTCTCTCTCTCTCCTTAGAGCTGCTGCTCATTTTGCATCCAGATCCTCTTACAGCAAAGGCCAGACAGTCTCTGACCTGCAATGCAGCAGCAATGATGACATCATTAGAGGCGACTTTCAGACTCAAACCACTAATTGGTTCATAGGTTCCCACATGCTGGAACTCAATTGCCCAATTAGGTGAAAATTGCATCAATCTCTCACATCCAATTGCAGTTGGGTGGATAACATGAAATGCGGATGACTCGACCCCAACCTGCCCTAGTATCAAAATCCAGCCCCAAGTGATTTTATTAGCTCTAGAAATAAATTACTGATAACAATAATGAATAAATAAAAATTAGAAATGGCAGTACAAGCAGTGTGTTCGGACTGCAGAATATGGTAATTTATGGACATTAAGATTGTCCTGGATGACTAAACCTGTAGGAAATGTCTCCACCATGAGATACTCCAGCTCAGAGTCATTGAGCTGGAGTGCAAATTAGAGCGTGACACATAAGGCAGGAGGAGTAATTTCTGGATAGTTTACTCCAGAGTAGTCACAGCTCATAGTAAAACACAGGTGCAGGAAGGGGAGTGTGTGACTTTCAGTCAGCAGGGTAGGGGGAAACTAGGGGAGGTAGTGAAGGAAGTACTGCAGACACTAATCCTATCCAACAGGTATGATGTACTTGCTACCTGTAGGGATAAGGTTGAAGGCTGCAGTAAGACAGCCCACAATACTAACCATAGCACCGTGGAGCAAGAGACAGTCCAAGGTGGGGGAGCAAGATAGAAGTAGATAGGTTATAGTCATAGAGGATTCAATAATTAGGGGAATAGATAGAATCCTCTGTGGTCACGACCGAGAGTCCAGGAGGGTGTGTTACCTACTTATTAAAGGGCATCTTGGAGCAACTGGAGAGGAACTTGGAAATGGAGGGGGAAGATCCAGTTGTTGTGGTCCATGTCAGGACCAATGACATAGGGAAGAACAGGGAGGAGGTCCTGCTGAGCAGGTATCAGGAACTAAACTAAAAAGCAGGACACCACAAGTAGTAATCTCAGGATTACTACCTGAGTCATGTGTTAATTGGCACATGGATAGACAGATTAGGAAGGTGAATGTGTGGCTGAAAGAACGTTGTGGGAAGGAGGGATTCCATTTAATGGGACACTGTCACCAGTAACTGGGACAGGAGGCAGCTGTACTGCTGGGACAGGCTCCACCTGAATCGGAATGGGACCAAGGTCTGACTGGAAAGAATAAATAGGGCTGTGGATAAAACTTTAAACTAGTAAGACAGGGGGAGGGATCTGGTAGAAATAACATAGCCTGAAGATAAAAGAAATAGGAGATGAGAGTAAAGGTCAGAGGGAATAAGGGTAACATAAATGGTCAGGGAACAGATAAAGTTACAGAACCTAAGTATAAAATAACTGTTAAAAATAAAGCAAGAGAAATGATTAATAAAAACAAATTAAATTGTGAGTATAGCAATGTACACAACATCCTAAACAAAACAAAGGAACTGGAGGCAATAATTTGAAGAGAGGAACCAAATATAGAAGGGATAACTGAAACATAGCTGTATAAAGAACAGGATTGGCAGTTAAATATTGCAGGATGCAATGTATTTAGAAAGGATAGGAAATTTAGGGGGTGGGGTAGCTGTACTAATTAGAGACAACATAATGGCAGTCGGAAAAAAGAACATAACTAACATGAAGATAAAAATGGAATCCATATATGAATTGAGATAAAGGAAAAGAAGGGATTGATCACACTAAATAGGGATATACTACAAACCACCTAACAGTGGAAGGGAAATGGAGGGAGTATGACATGAGTAAAAACATTAAGTGGTCTGTAGAATACCCTATTTATGTGATTAATCACTTCTTATTATTTATCTCAAATCATGTGGATTCTGTTTCTATCTTAATGTTAGTTATGTCCTTTTTTTCTACTGCCATTATGTTATCTCTAATTAGTACAGCTACCCCAACCCCCACTTCTACCTTCCCTATTCTTTCTAAATACATTGGCCCGTATTTTCCGATGCCTACGGGTGTGTAAGGGCTGTGTACACACCCGTAGGGACATCGGAAATGCCGGTTTCAGGCATGCAAAGCGCACGCGCTGAAAACCGGCAATTCTGATCTTTCAAGAATGCTCTTGACAGATCGGACGCCTGCCCTGGAGAAGGGCCTCTGCGGGCGGAGAGTTCCGCTTTCTGCAGAACCTCCACCCGCTGAAATCACTTAGAAATCTTACGCCTGGTAAAAGCAGGTGTAAGGCCTGCTTTTACCAGCATAAGAGTTGAAAAAAGTAAAATATAAATAAAATTTTTCACTCATTTATAATTTAAAAATACTTTAAAAAAAAGGTAAGTTTATTTTTAACCCCGTAAAAAACTTTAATTATTTTTTTCAAAAAATTAAATTTTTGTTTAAAATATTTAATTTATTGTAATTTTAACTCATTTTAAAAACGTGATGGTTTTTAAAAAAATTTATTTAATGTTTTACTGTGTTTTTGGGGTGATCTCCATTCATATATTTGACAGGTCTATCTGTCAAAAGTATGAAGGGAGATTCCCTTCTCCAATTGGCTGGCCTGGCCCACGTGATCCCAGGGATGCTTGCGAACTGCATGCGCCCCGGGATACGTGGGCCCTGCGCATTTCGACTGTGGAGAGGCCCAGGAGCGGAAGTGTCCGGACCTCAGGAGCCCTCAGGTAAGTTCATAGATTTTTTTCCGATAGGAGGCCTCCGCATGCAGGAAGCCTCCGATCGGAAATTACAAGCCATTATATCCTGCAACTTTTAACTGCCAATCCTGTTCTTTATGTGGCCATGTTTAAGTTATCCCTACAACATCTGGCTCCTCGCTACAAATTATTGCCTTCAGTTCCCCTATTTTGTTTAGGATGCTGTGTACATTGCTGTACTAACAATTTAACTTGTTTTTATTAATTGTTCCCCACACTGTATTTTTAACAGTCATTTTATACTTGCGTTCTATAACTGTATTTGTTGCCTGACCATTTGTCACCCAATTCCTTTCCTTGGTCTGACTTTTACTCTCATCTCCTATTTCTTTTATCTTCAGACTTATGCTATTTTCACCTCATCTTACTAGTTCAAAGTCCTATCCACAGCCTGATTATCCTTTTCACTAGGACACTGGTCCCATCCGGTTCAGGTGGAGCCTATCCCAGTAGTACAGCTCCTTCCTGTTCCAGTACTGGTGCCAGTATCTCATTAAATGGGTCCCCTCCTTCCCACACCAGTCTTTTAGCCACGCATTCACATTCCTGATCTGTCTGTCTCTATGCCAATTAGCACGTGGCTCGGATAGTAATCCCAAGATTACCACCCATGAGGTCCTGCTTTTTAATTTAGTTCCT
Organism: Squalus acanthias; assembly: GCA_030390025.1. Classification (NCBI taxonomy): domain Eukaryota; kingdom Metazoa; phylum Chordata; class Chondrichthyes; order Squaliformes; family Squalidae; genus Squalus; species Squalus acanthias. Next base: position 20,082,501 of record CM059427.1, on the reverse strand, counting down.
AACTTCTGATATTCCCTTAGCAGGACCTCTTCCCTTCTTTTCCGTATATCATTGGTCCCGACATGGACCACGACAATTGGATCTTCCCCCTCCCATTCCAAGTTCCTCTCGCGTTGTGGCAAGTTATACTTTACCTTTGCACCAGGTAGGCAACACACCCTTCTGGACTCTCGGTCGTGACTGCAGAGGATGCTATCAATTCCCCTAATTATTGAGTCCCCTATGACTACAACCTTTCTATTCTGCTCCTCCCCCGCTTGGACTGCCTCCTGCTCCACGATACCATGGTTAGCATTCTGGCCATCCTCCCTGGAGCCTTCATCCTTATCCTCACTGGTAGCAAGTACATTGTACCTGTTGGATAGGACCAGAGTCTGCAGGACCTCCTTCTCCACCTCCCCTAGGTTCCCCCTCCCCTGCTGACTGACAGTCACACTCTCCCTTTTCTGCACCTGTACTTTCCTCTGAGTTGTGACTGTACTCTGGAGAAAACTATGCCGATATTCCTCCCCCTCCCTAATGTGTCGGAGTGTCTCTAACTCACAGCCCAGCTCAATGGCTCTGAGCTGGAATGACTCAAGGCAGACATTCCCTGCAGATCTGGGACAGTATCGCTGTCCACAAACTCCCACATATCACAGTTCCTGTGCTGTTATCTCAAATCTTTATTTATTTATTAGTTAGCAGTAATTTATATCTAGAACTAATAGAATCGCTTGAGGTCTATTATTAATTAGCTGATTGATTAGTTTGATTTCAAATTAATTAGTAATTCATTAATCTGATTAATTATTCTTTATGTATAGCAGAATTATTAGAAGAAATAACAAAAATTATAAATAAGGGTAATGTACTGGATGTATTATGCATGGAGTGGTAAAAGGCCTTCGATAAGGTACTCATGACTAAATCAGAGCATGTGGTATCAGGGGACAAGTAGCAGAATGGATAACAAACTGGCTACAAAACAGAAAACAGAGAGTAGGGGTTAAAGGTAGTTACTCAGACTGGTGGAAGGTGGGAAGCGGTGTTCCACAGGGATCGGTGCTGGGATCACTGTTGTTCACCATTTACATAAATGATTTGGACTCAGGAATTGGAAGCACAATATCAAAACATGACACCAAATTGGGAGTATAGTTAATACTGATGAGAATGTGACAAAATACAAGACAACATTAGTAAACTTGAAAATGGGTGTGTAAATGGCAAATGAATTTCAATGCAGATAAACGTGAGGTGGTACATTTTTGTAGGAGGCTACATGCTCCTTGGAAAATAAGGGGGGAATTTTGCCGGCGCTCAGGGGGCGGGTTTGGAGACGGGACCGGTGGCAAAATTGCAAAGATTGACAGCGGGTCCCGAACCCGCTGTCAAGCCATCTCCAAACAATCTTTTCAGGTGTCGGGTCCCCGATTTGCACATGGACCCGACACCTAGCGGCAGGAAGAGGATTATAGGCACTTAATTGCTTGTTAACAGGTTGTTAACAGGCAGTTAAGAGGCTTTTTCCAATTTTGACAGGTCTACTGCGGGCTTCCCGACGTCTGGACACCACGTCAGGGTAAATGTGGTGTGCTGTGGGTCTACTGTAATGTTTCTTCATTGATGACAGCTGCAGAAGTGGTGTGAAGGATCCGATGGTACACTGGTGAGTTTCAGAGGCAAAAAAATGTTGGGAAAATCATTTTAATGTATTTAGACTTTTCTGTAGGTGACAAGTTTTGAATTGTTTGTGTAGTCCCACCTCATTGGGAGAACCTCTCTCACCAGTGACAAATCGCTTCTGTAACCTCATCTGTTCTAGCCTAAGGAGGGAGTCACTGGGGAGCCTGGGTACAAGGGCTCACCTTTGTACAGTGATTGTCAGTGTTTGCAGCATCTCAATGCTGCCAAACACTGAAAAATCACCTGTCAAAAAAAATTGTGTGTGGCCCCTATAAGAAAACCGGCAGATGACGCGTCATCAACTGACGTCATCTGACACCGGCTTTCTCTTAATTGGCTGGCAAGCCCACAGGGCGGGCTTAACAAGGCCAATTGACGCAAAATAGCGTCTATGCATCGGACGTCGTTGGGGGCGGGATCGGAACCCGGAAGGCAGTTGTCCCGCCCCCAAGCCACCTCGAAATGTAGAATCCAGCCCTAAGAGTCTCAATGTGTTAGAGACACAAAGGGATCTAGGGGTACAGATTCACAAATCATTAATGCAGGTTACTAATGTCAAAAATAATGCAAACAAAGCACTGGGGTTACTTTCTAGAGGAAGATAATTGAAAAGCAACTAAGTTATACTAAACTTATATAGATCCTTCATTAGACCACACTTGGGGTAAAATTTGGCTGCGTTGTGCCTCCCGTTAGCGCCCCAAGGGGGCGCTAATGGGGCGCAAAGCAACTAGCGCCCAGGGCGCTGCGCTGCTAACACCGCCCGCGAAATTCAGCGGGACGGTTAGCGGCGGCGGTAGCGCCCCGCTCGTGCCCCGGCTGCAAACTTGGCTCGCACCCCCGACCTACCGCCAGACGCAATGTCCGACAGGGTCAGGGTGGCATTTTTGCGGCCGGGATGGCGATAATTAAAGGGCAGGTGTCGGGCGGCCATTTTTTTTGGGCCGCCTGCCGGCACCTGCCCCTTCTGGCCTCCTCCTGTGGGGTGCCGGCTGCGATCCGTCAGCCCGGCACTCCTTTTGAGTGGCGGGCTCTTTTCCCGGCACCCCACTCCCCGGTGGTCCAGTAGGGCCCTGGTGCGCGCTAGGTCCCTCCTCTTTAATCAGGGGAGGGTGGCCTGCAGTACTGTGGTGCTACATGCTGGCACACGTGGCGCTGCTGCCCGTAGCGCTGCGATATTCAATGGGCGCGCCCCAAGAGGGAGGGGGAGAGCTTCCAGTAGCGCTCCGCCTCCTGCTTGAGGCGCTATCATTGAATTTTGGGCACGGGGGCACTAACTTTTTCGGGCGGCGAAGTTATTGCCCCACAGGGGGCGCGAGCCAATTTCCCCCCCTTAGAGTACGATGCAGTTCTGGTCTCCGTGTTACAAAAAGGATATAGAAGCACTGGAGACAGTGCAAAAAAGATTTACAAGGATGATACCAGAACTGAGAGGATACAACTATCAGGAAGAACTGAAGAAGCTGGGGCTCTTTTCTCTAGAAAAAAGAAGACTTAGACGTCTTTAAAATTATGAAGGGGTTCGATAGGCTAGACTTAGAGAAGATGTTTCCACTTGTGGGGGAGTCCAAATCTAGGGGGAATAAATATAAGATAGTCACTAATAAATCCAATAAGGAATTCAGGAGAAACTTCTTTACTCAGAGAGTGGTTAGAATGTGGAACTCACTACCACATGGAGTGGTTGAGGCGAATACCATAGAAGCATTTAAGGGGAAGCTCGATAAGTACACGAGGGAGAAAAGAATAGAAGGATATGTTGATAGAGTGAGATGAAGTAAGGTGGAGGAGGGTTGTGTGGAGCATAAATACTGGCATAGACCTGTTGGCTGAATGGCCTGTTTCTGTGCCTTAAAATTCGATGTAATTCTATGTAATAGAAGTTTTTGAAACTAAATTTTTCTGAAGTTTTGTGAGGGATATAAACAGGAAACACATCAGAAGGTTATGGGTTCAAGCTCACTTCGGGACTTAACCACATAACAGTGAAGCACTGTTGCATTGCCAGATGCATCATCCCTCATTTGAGACAGTGAACTATGTTCAGAAGGACATAAAAAATTCCACGCCATTATTCCAAAAAGAATTCCCCCAATATCCTAACCAATATTGTTACTTTAGCCAGCACTACCAAAACAGTTTAACTGATCATTCATCTCATTGTTGCAGGATCCTGCTCCGTGTAAAATGCCTGCGATGTTACTCTACACCACAATGTTTCTCATAGACATGATAAGGCACTATAAAATGTGAGTATTTCTTTCAGAACACTTTTTCACTTTTCGTACCCAATGGCAACATCAAGTAGACCAGGCCAGGTGAAACACTACAAAGTACAGACTTAAGCTCACGCTATCCTATCTAATAAAGTGTTTCGGTCCCAGACTCAGAAAATAGCACTCCTTACTGCACCAGTTTTCTAAGTGACAATTTATTTTAGGCTGCCATTATACGACCATTTTTGCATCAATGCAATGGGACTTTTACTTCGAATGATGCAGGTTCAAGGGGCCGAATGGCCTACTCCTATCTTCTATGTTTCTAAAATCGGCAGAATACCTCAGTTATCTGACGTTCTGATGCAGTTGGCCCAGGAAATGAAATCATCTCCAGTAGGTGGTTTCATAACTCCCTACCTTCAAACTGTGTGTGGTATAACATTTGCTTTGTACAAAACTGTTTTAAAAAATTGTCTAGGCAATCCATTCGACAACCTGGATACTTTATAAACTTGTAGAGTTGTTTTAATCTTATTAGCAAATTGCACTTAACGTTGGCCACAATACAAGTTTTTTTTATTATTTACAAGACAGCAACAGAGTTGGGAAAGAGCCTTAAGGGCTGAATTTTGCCGACGGGTTTGGTGGCGGGTCTGCTGTCAAAATCAAAATGATTGACAGCAGTTTGGGAGCTCGCTCCGAACCCGCCTCCATGTAAGTCTCCAAAGTGTTGGGTCTGCGATTTCAGAACAGACCCAGCACCAAGCGGCAGGGGAGGAATTTAAGATAGTTAAATGCTTGTTAAACACTTGTTAACTACTATTTTGCCAGCCTATTTCTATTTTACCACTTTTTTAACGAGGTTCAAGTCGTTCGGAGACCACGTCAGGTAAGTAGGTCGGATTCTCTATGTCTCCCCATTGCTGTGAATGGGTGACAGTTGCAAAAGTGGTCTGAAAGCTGCCATTTCACAGCTGTTCACTTTCCAATGTCAGAAGCTTGAGCCTTCAGGACTTGGAAGACACTTTTGAGCTGTATGCAGTTTGGAAGTGTTTGGAGTAAAATCTCTATCCACTGTCACCTCCTTGGATCAAGCTCTCTCACAATTGACAGATCGCTTCTGTCATCTCAACTTCAGCTGCCATCTATTCCAGCAACATCGGTGCCCTTGAAATAATCTTACCTTGGTCCCCTGAATACCTCCATGATCAGCCCCAACACCAACATCACCAGGTACACCAACAACACCAATAACACCAACCTTCTCCGCAATCACCTGATGCTGCACAGGACAAAGGGCATCAGCACCTGACCACATTGCTGCCCGGGAGGCCAGCGACGGCCTCACCATGGCCAGATTTACTTCACTTGATGCTGTATACTCTGGCTGCCACATGATGTGCCAGGTTGACACCACCTCACACCAGCACCATAAAGCATCTCTACAATGTCCAAGCCATTTATTTCACACTCATCACAACTGGGGGGAGGGGGGAAGTTATGTCTCAACATTCACTGGAACTCACTAAGACACTTCCAAAGGTGAGCACAGATCTGTCCAATAAGATAAAATGTTGAAAATATAGAATTCAATGTTTGACTACACATGAACAGAAAATTTACCTGAACATTGCATAAAACACCCAAGTGCCTACCCTTGTGTGTTGTTAGTTGGTATGATTGCACTAGGATGAGGGTGAGTGTGAGGGGTGGCTACTGAGATGGGGAAGTGATAATGTAGATAAAGAGGGATGGGTGGAGGTGCAAGGTAAGTTGGTGTGAGTAAGGATGTGCAGGAGTACTGTAGGGGAGGCAGAGTTATGGTGATGTGATGAGAGGCACAGCAGGATGAGGTTGGGTGTGGATTTGCAGTAATGTTTCGTGATCTGCTCAGATCATTGAAAGGTTTGCGCCACCAGCCTGGTCCTCCTGCTTGTGTCCTCCTGTGCAATATGCAACCAGGCTGCGTTGGTCTCCTGGGGAGGTCTCTTATGCCCTTGGAAGGGAAGAGAACCTCCCTGCGTGCTGCGACTCCCTCCATAAGCATATGGAGGGAGTCATGCGGGAGCCTGGGTGCAGCTGTGCAGTGCTTGTCAGTGTTTGCAGCACCTCAATGCTGCAGAACACTGACAACACAACTGTCAAAATGAATGTGACCATGGTCCCTTTAAGGAAACCGGCTGATGATGCGTTTCAAATGATATCATCAGACCAGCTTCCTTTTAATTGGCCGGGAATCTCGCGTGGTGGGCTTAACAAGCCCAATCAGGGGAAAATCCTTTTCACAGAGTGGCTGGAGCCGGGAGCGGGACCAGGACCCGCCAACGACCTCTCCCGCCGTGATCCCGCCTCCGATGGCAAAATCGCGACCATAGACACTCCAGCTCTCCCTCCCAAAATATTAAAAAGCTACTTGCGAGGGAATGGAGCATTCTCCATGCTACCACTCAGCAATGCATACCCTGCATTATAACTGTGGCCTGCACCCCTAAGGGTCTCAGACTTGTAGGTGCAGTGTAATGCCAGCTTTAGTGTCAGTTAAGGCCAGATTATGGATAGATGTGTTTTAGTACCACGCCCAACAAGAATAGACTTGATTTTACCAACAACCATTTTACCAATAAAACCCTTACAATTGGAAGAGAGACGATGGCCAGGAATTTGCGGTTCTGATGATGGCGTACGCTGAGCATATGCCGTCATAAGCCTTTACAAAGGCTCCACAGGGTCCGGGTTTCCGCATGGGCTGGTTCGCCTTGACAGATCTACCGCACCAAAAGTAAAATCATTTTTCGCTGGCGCAGAGTTGGGCTACTTGCCCAACTACTGCTCAGCAAATGCCCACAAACCCCTTACACCTGGTAGAAACAGGCGTAGAGCCTGCTTTCACCAGCGTAAGGGTGAATATCAATATTAAATTAAAAATTTTAAATAAAAAATTATGCACAAACACTTTAAATTAGTTTATGCAAATTTTGGCCCAGATTAAAATGTTTACAATTATTTTTCAAAAAATTAAATTTTTGTTGTATTTGCTTTATTGAAGGAACTTTTAATTAAATTTGAAAATGAGAACATTTACTTTTATTGCAGATGTCTAATTTATTTAATTATTTGGGAATTCCTAATATGCTTATGGGGATCCCGTTCGTAAATGGAATCCCCATAAGCATATTAGGGGGGAAAAATTCGGTTGCTTTGCGCCCCCCGTTAGCGCCCTAAGATGACGCTAACGGGGCGCAAAGCAACTAGCGCCCAGGCGCGGCGCCACCAATGCCTCCCGCGAAATTCAGCAGGAGGTTAGCGATGGCGGAAACCGGTAGTGCCCCGCGGCGCTGCACCGCCAGCGATGACGTCATCGCCGTGCGCAGCGTCCCGCTCGCGATCTTCGGGAGCACCCCCTGACATACCTCCGGACGCTATGTTCGACGGGGTCAGGGGGGCGTACCTGCGGCCGGGGAGGCGCCATTTAAAGGCGCGGTGCGGGGCGGCCATTTTTGCTGCTGGCTGCCTGCCAGCACCTGCCTCCGCTCCCGTCCCCGGCCTCCTTACCCGCCCCCCGTGGAGTGCCAGCGGCGCTCCATGAGCCCGGCACTTCTCTTGAGTACCGGGCTCTTTTGCAGCAACTCCCAATCCCCGGGAGCCCAGCTGGGTCCCGGGTCGCACTGCGCAAGGCCCCTCCCCTTTAAGAAGGGGAGGAAGGCCTGCAATACCGCGGCGCCCCAAGAGGGAGGCGGAGCGCTTCCAGTAGCGCCCCGCTTCCCTCTTGGGGCACTACCACTCAATTTCCGTCGCGGGGGTGCTAACTTTTCCGGGGCGCTAAAAGTAGCGAAGGGTGAAGTTAGCGCCCCAAAGAGGGTACTACTCAATTTTTAGCCCTAGGAATCTTCCTTTCTGATTGGAGGACCTGGCCCACATGATCCCAGGGACGCTTCCAAACTGCCTGCATCCCTGGGATCCGTGGGCCTTTATGCAGGCGTACGCCTGCAGGCCCAGGACCCGAGGTCTCCGCAGCTTAGGAGGCTGAAGGCAAGTGTGTATATTTCTAGCGGGTCGGAGGCGTACTCTGGGGGTACGCCTCCGACTGCAAATTCCGGGCCGATATGTTTATCTCATTAATTTGGGCTCAACTCAAACCTAAGTTCCAAATATAAAAAGACAGTGTGATAATTATGTGTTTTTAATCTTTATAATAAAAGCTCTTGTGCCTGTAATGAATGTAGAATTGACAAAATTAATTAAAAAGTTGCAAGCTGAGAGAGGGGCCTGACGGTACCTGTTGAAAACTCATTAAAAGTGCACAAATAGGCAAAGATGGCTATAGGGAAAGCAAAGAGGGTTTTCAGGCACTATGCTTGGGGTATACAAGGGTTTGGTATATCCACACCTGGGAGTATTAGGGCCCTATAGCCTTTCCAGTACCTCCGCTTGAAGAGGGCACAGGAATATAAATTTAATTAAAATGAATGCCAGAGACTCAAATTTCCTATTAGCAGTTGGTGCAATTTAGAAACAAACTGCTCCCAGAAAAACCTGGTATTAGAACTTCCAAAGCTGCCATTCTGTTATGCTTTCTGTCTTAAGGGACAGACAGGTATTGCCAAGAAAGAACATTATTTTTGCTTTTTGAATAAAGATATAGGGGGAGGAATTCAGTATCGCCCCATTTGGGGCGCAATTATCGGCCGGGCGCAAAGATTAGCGCCTGGCGCTAATTATCGCCACCGACTGCAAACTTGACTTTTATCGCCCCTGGAGGTGATTGCAGCGCTAAATCCGGCGCTTCACACCTGTCTTAAGGCGCAAAGGCCGAGGAGCGAGGCGCTACCTCAGAGCGCTGGCGAAGCTCATGTGATGTCAGTCAGCAATGGAACACACACACAATGGCACGGGCCAGTTCTTAAAGGGGATGGTTAATCTTGCTTTCGATCCACATCCTGCTCATTGCAGCCTTGAATCTCGGCCTGGAGAGACCTGCACATCAAATGTGCTGGAAAGAACAATGGAGAGTACCAGGCAAAGAGCTCAGAGTGCAGCCCCCACAGTCTCTGCTAAATCGATACAAGGAATGGCAAATCATAATGAACCTGCAAAGTGCTGCTCAGTACCCAAAACTCCTTCACACAACGTTGAATCTCTCCAGAAGTCTCTCCCTCTCTCTCTCAGAATGCGTAGTTCAAAAATGGCACCAACAATAAAAGGCAGGAAGCGGTCACCTTTAAATAGCGCTCCCCCTTTCCCTACATGACTGCAGAACGCTCCCCTCAACCTGTCGTTGCTAGCATCAGGCGGTAAGGCAGGGGGCGCCACTCAATATCCGCTCCGGGGCGATACCGGGGCGTTGCGTACTCGAGTGACGTCACGATCTGCCGGCGCAGGAGATCATGGCGGTAGTGTTTAGTGCCGCCGCAAAATGTCTAGTTAATTTCGCGAGCGGCGCAAACTTCGCCGCGCCTGGGCGCTAGATGCTTTGCGCCCCATTAGCGCCCTCTTAAGGCGCTAACGGGAGGCGCAACCAACTGAATTTTTCCCCCATATTTTTTCCACTTCTGTACTTATTGCAGAATGCTGTTAGTCCTTTACACTTAGGGATGGAGGCTATGTTCAGCTCTGTGTCAACTACAAGCTGCTAAAGTTATTCACCTGTCCCTCTTCTGAGCCACAGGCACTTGTTTTCCTACCAAGGAGCAAGAGTGCCCCTGTCCCCTGAAGGTACACCTGCTCAATACCGCTTGAAATAAAAACAGATACCTCACAATCAATGCAGCTCCCTCCTCCAATTCCCGCACCATCATTCTTCATGCCCACAGGTAGGAATATAAGAGCAGGAGTAGGCCATTCAGCGCCCAGAGCCTGTTCAGCCATTCAATTAGATCATGGCTGATCTGTACCTCAACTCCAATTACCTACCTTTTCTCCTTATCCCTTGATACCGTTACCTAACAAAAATCTATCGATCTCAATCTTGAACATTTCAATTGACTCTGCATCCACAGCATTTTGGGGGAAGAGAGTCCCAGATTTCCGCTACCCTTTGTGTGAAAAAGCACTTCCTGATTTCACTCCTAAATAGTCTAGTTTATGCCCCCTTGTTCTGGTTTACCCCAGCAGAGGAAATAGTTTCTCTGTCTCTAACCTATCAAATTCCTTTATCATTTTAAAGACCTCGATTAGATCATAGAATCTTACATCACAGAAGGAGGCCATTCGGCCCATCATGCCTGTGCCGAATGGCCGATTGAAAGAGCTGTCCAATTTAGTCCCACACCCCAGATTTTCCCCCATAACCCTGCAAATTAGTTCTCTTCAAATACATGTCCATTTGCCTTTTGAAAGTTCAAAAAGGGCTAGAAATTCATTATAGCCCAGGAATGAGCGGTATCTTTATAAAAGTTTGAGAATTAGTGCCAGGCACTAATGCTTTAGACAGCAGGCAAAATTCATTCTCACTGCTCAAAGAAATGATTGGGGCGCTAAATCAAGACTTAAAGGCCTAGCTCAGTGGGGAGGTTCACTGATACTGCAGCACCTCATTCTCAGCATTGCTGGCTGTGCAGCTGCCTCAGCAAGGAGAAGCACAGCAAGAAGGAGGAGCCGGAGGACTGAAGAAGGTGTGCTCATGGCAGATCCACCTCAGTCGGCTGGTCAGGGTGATTGAAAGCTTCAACAAATGCAACATACCACCATCTGTACCACAAGATTCACACACTGCCCAAAGCACCAGACCCCCAGCACTCACCCACCAACAATCTCTACCTACCAACACTCATAACCACATCTCATGCCTTGCACACAATGACAGCTATTCAACTATGGCAGGCACAAGGGTCATTAGTTATTAGAATGAATGTGATATGTGTGATATGTTTATGCATAAATTTATTAATGGAGTTTGAAATATTTTGTGGTCTCTCTCATTTCACCTTTGCACCCAGAAGGATGCTGTGATATAGCATGACACAGGGATGGTGTGATGGGCATGTGGTGAGCAAAAGGGACTCTTAAGGCGCAAAGGCCGAGCAGTGAGGCACTAACTCAGAGCGCTGGCGAAGCTCATGTAATGTCAGTCAGCAATGGAACACACACACAATGGCACGGGCCAGTTCTTAAAGGGGATGGTTAATCTTGCTTTCCATCCACATCCTGTTCATTGCTGCCTTGAATCTCGGCCTGGAGAGACTTGCACATCAAATGTGCTGGAAAGAACAATGGAGAGCACCAGGCAAAGAGCTCAGAGTGCAGCTCCCACGGTCTCTGCTAAATCGATACAAGGAATGGCAAATCAAAATGAACCTGCAAAGTGCTGCTCAGTACCCAAAACTCCTTCACACAACGTTGAATCTCTCCAGAAGTCTCTCCCTCTCTCTCTCAGAATGCGTAGTTCAAAAATGCCACCAACAATAAAAGACAGGAAGAGGCCCCCTTTAAATAGCGCCCCCCCCAGCCCCACAGCGATTGATAGCGTTCCAGTCTTCTGGTCGTTGGAAGCGCCAGGCGGTTGGGGTTTAAGTCATCCTGGTGAGAGCCCTGATGTCCCTCCTCATCCCTCTGCGCACATGTTCCTGTATTTCTGGCTGTCTACGCACCCTCCACCGTAGATCCAGGAGGGCGAGGTGACATGCCAGTATAGCCCCCATTAATGTTGCCAACTGTATTAGTTTGATTCTTTGAACAATAAATGTAGGCACTTTGCACTTGCCAGAACACTGTTGATAAAAAAGAAACTTGAAATTACTCATACAAAGTGATCCACTCGCTGAAACTGACAAGAAACCATTGAAACTAACCTGCCCTGACACCTGCGAGTGATTAATGCGGATGCATTTAAATAACGTCCCTGGAGCCAGCGTCTGCAGCTGTGCGCCTGCTCTCCCTGTCGCTGTCTGGTTGAGGCGTAAAGGGAGGTGGAAAAAATCAATTTCCCGGATTGGGCGGCCAGTGAGCGTTGCTCGCTCACTGATGTCACGATCTGCCTGGCATTGAAGTCCCCAGCGGTACCTCGTACCGGCGGCACAACGGGAGTGCCGGATTTGTTGTGCGGTGCTGGATTCGCCTCACCCTGGGGCTACTGCATCAGCACCTCGTTAGCGCCAGCTGGCACTAACGGGAGGCGCTAACCAACTGAACTTTTCCCCCATGGAATCTGATTTCACCACTGTTTCAGCTCGTGCGTTCCAGATCACAACAACGCCTCAACGTTCTAAACTCAAGGGAATACAAACCAAGTTTATGCAGCCTGTCATCATAATTTAACCCTTGAAGCCCTGGTATAATTATGGTGTATCTGTGCTGTTCCCCCTCCGAAGCCAATATATCTTTCCTGAGGTTCGGTATCCAAAACTGACCAAGGCTCTGTACTTCCTCACTTTTGCACTTCAACCTTTGTACTGTTGGATCTGGTTCTGGGACATGAAGTAGGGCATGTGGAGTGTGTTATAGTAGGAGATCATCTAGCTAATAGTGACCACAACATAAGTCAGTTTAGAGTAATTATGGAAAGAGACCAGAAAATATCGAAGGTAAAAGTGCTCAACTGGGGAAGAGATAATTTCAGTGATTTAAGAAGGACTCTAGCACAGGTAGATTAGAAAAGGTGATTGCAGAGTAAAGCAGTAAATGAGCAATGCAAGGCATTCAGGGGAGAGATAGTTCAGGTACAAACTAGGCATATTCCTTTGCAGGGAAAAGGTAGAGCATCTGAAGCTAATGAGCCCTGCATGACAATGGAAATAAAAAAGTTAAAATAAAACAGAAAAAGGAGGTTTATGACAAATGTCATGAGCAAGATTCAGTTAATAACCAGGAATATGATGGAACGTACAGGAGGGAATTGAAAAAGTTAATACAGGAGGCAAAGAGAGGCTACAAGAAAAGATTAGCAGGCAACATTAAATTGAACCCTAAAACATTTTATAAACATATAAAGTGTGAGAGGTTAACTAGAGAAAAAGTTGGGCTTAATAAGGATCCAAAGAGAAGTCTTCCTGTAGAGGCAGAGGACGTGGCTAAAGTATTAAATGAGTAATTTGTATCTGTCTTCACAAAAGAAGCAAATGATGTGAAGGTTACACTAAAAGAAGAAAGGGAAGTTATGGACGGAATAAAAATGGATAAGACGTACTAAAAAGATTAGCATTACAGAAAGTTGGCAAGTCTTCTGGTCCAGATGGAATGCACTCTAGGTTGCTGAAAGAAGCAAAGGTAGAAATAGCAGAGGCATTGGTCGCAATCTTTCAATCCTCACTGGATACAGGAGTAGTGCCGGCGGACTGGAGGGTTGCTAATGTTACATCATTATTCAAGAAAGGAGAGAGAGATAAAGAAGGAAACTACAGGCCAGTCAGCCTAACATTGGTGATGGGGAAGTTATTAGAAATCATTATCAGGGAGAAAATAAAATTTCATTTGGAAAGGCATGGGTTAATTAAGGAGAGTCAGCATGGATTTGTTAAAGGCAAATTGTGTCTGACTGACTTGATTGAATTCTTTGATGAGGTAACAGAGAAGGTTGATCAAGGTAGTGCAGTAGGTGTTCTATATATGGACTTTCGGAAGGTATTCGACAAAGTGCCACACAGGTTTGTTAAGAAGATGGAAGCCCATGGAATTAAGGGGAAAGTGGTGGTATGGATATGGAATTAGCTCAGTGACAGGAAGCAGAGGGTGGTGGTGGATGGATGTTTTTCAGACTGGGACGTGGTTTGCAGTGGTGTTCCACAAGGGTCAGTTTTGTAAATGCCTTTTCATTTTTGTAAATGACCTAGATTCGGGTGTAGGGAGCAGCATTATAAAGTTTGCAGGTTATACAAAACTTGGCAATGTAGCAGATAGTGATGAGGATAGTTGTAGATTTCAGAATGACATAGGCAAGATGGTTAAATGGACAGAAGCATGGCAGAGAAGTGTGAAGTGATGTACTTTGGCAGGACTAATATGGAAAGACAGTTTACTATAAATGGCGCGATTTTGAAAAGTGTAGATGAGCAGAGAGACCTTGGTGTCCATATAGACAAATCTTTAAAGGTGGCAGGGCAAATTGATATGTGGTTTAAAAAAGCACATGGGTTACTTGAGTTTATCAATAGAAGCACAGATTATAAAAGCAGAGATCATGCTAGAACTTTATAAATCACTGGCATCAGCTGGAGTATTGCGGGCAATTCTGGGCACCACACTTCATGAAAGATGTAAAGGCCTTAGAAAGGGTACAGAGGAGGTTTACCAGGATGTTACTAGGGATGAGGAATTTCAGTTATGAAGAGGAGTTGGAAAAGTTAGGATTGTTCTCCTTGGAACAGAGAAGGTTAAGAGGTGACCTAATAGAGGTTTTCAAGATGATGAGAGGTTTTGATAGAGTAGATAGAGAAAAACTATTCCCTCTGGTGTGTGGGTCAATAACCAGCGGTCATAGATTCAAAATCATTGGCAAAAGGTCTAGAGGGGAGATGAGGAGAATTTCTTTCTCTCAGAGAGTTGTCGGGATCTGGAACGCTCTACCTGAAAAGGTGGTGGAAGCTGATTCTATAAATAATTTTAAAAGGGAGTTGGACAGGTAATTGAGGATGAGGAACTTACAGGGTTACGGACAAAAAACAGAGCCATGGGACTAAGCACGACTGCTCTTTCAAAGAGCTAGTACAGGTACGACAGGCCGAATGGCCTCCTTCTGTGCTGTAAGTTTCTGTGATTCTATGATTCTAACCCCCTTGACATATAAAGCCAACATTCCATTAGCCTTTTTGATTACTGTTTGTACCTGTACACTAGTGATTTGTGTACATTGAAGCCTAAATCTCTTGGCTCCTCCACAGCTCCTAGTCTCTCACCATTAAAAAATATTCCAATTTATCTTTCTCAGATTCAAAATAGATGACCTCTCACTTCCCCACATTGAACTCCATCTGCCATAGTTTTGCCCACTCACTTAGTCGGTCCATGTCCTTTTGTAACCTTCTCTACATAAATTACTGTGCCTCCTAACTGAGTGTCATCTGCAAACTTGAATATACAACTCGCAATTCCTTCATCCAAGTCATTAATATATATGGTGAAAAGCTGAGGCCCCAGTATAGATCCCTGGGGAACATCACTTGTCACATCTCACAATCAGATGTTTCCTTTATCCCTACTCTCTGACCCCTATCTCCCAACCAATTACCAACCCATGTTACAAGATTACCTCCAATTTCGTGTGCTTTTATTTTTACTAATAATCTCTAGGGTGAAACCTTAGCAAAAGCCTTCGAGAAGTCCAGACAGAAAACATCCAGAGACACTCCCTACCCACTATGGTAGTTAGTTCCTCAAAAAATTCAACTAGGCTAAATCCATGCTGGCTCTCTTTGATCAGCTCATACTTGTCCAAGTGCTCAGTCATTTTGGGCCAGAAATTCGGCTGTTGTCGGGTGAGTACGCGCTGTGTACTCACCCGTAAAGCCACCTGAAGTGCCGGTTTCACGCATGCACTGCGCATGCGCGGGAAACCGGAACTTCCATTTCCCTGAAGGGAGGGGTTCAGAAGTCGAACGCGTGCGCGGGACAGGCTGCGCACACGCAGCGAACTTCGATTTTTTTTCAGGTTTCTCCAGGAAGGTAAGTATGAAGAAGCTGTGCTTTTAAAAAGGAGGCGCAAGGCCTGTTTTTAACAAGGTAAGTGGTTAATTAATAACAATTTAAAAAAATTTTCAACAGGTTTCTCTTTTTTAGATACTTTAAAGAAAGGTAAGTTTATTTTTAGCACCGTTACAAAGTATAATTAATTTTTCAAAAATTTAAATTTTTGTTTAAAGTAGTTAATTTATTTAACATAGTTATTTTAAAAATGTGATTTAAAAAAAAAAATTATTTGAAGTTTAAGTGTAGTTTTGGGGCCGATCTCTATTCATAGATTTGACAGGTCTTCCTGTCAAATCTATGAATGAAAATGCCCTGCTAGGATTGGCTCTCCATGGCCCACGTGATCCCAGGGGACGCTTCGAACTAACTGCGCCCCTGGGATACACAAGCACTGCGCGCCGGCAGCTGCAGGAGGCCCAGGACCCGAAGTCCTCGTGGGCCCAAAGCACAACTGCAGGCGCGGTAGGCAAGTACGCATAGAAACATAGAAGATAGGAGCAGGAGTAGGCCATTCGGCCCCTTGAGCCTGCTCCGCCATTCGATGAGATCATGGCTGATCATCCAAACTCAGTACCCTGTACCTGCCTTCTCCCCATATCCCTTGATACCTTTAGCTTTAAGAAATATATCTAACTCATTCTTGAATATATTTAATGACTGCGATGCTTGTACCCGCAGGAAGCCTGAAAGCTGAATTTCTGGCCCAATATGTCTGATGATAGATTCCAGTAACTTCATAACTGACGGGTCTATAGTGATTTGGTTTCTCCCTCCCTTCTTAAATAATGGAATGATATTTGCATTTCTCCAATCAAAGGCACAACTCCTGAATCTAGAGAGCTTTGGAATTGCTTTCCTTGTTCCTCCACCCATAGCTTGGCACAATGGTGCCACCTTCTTACCAGCTCCTTCCAAGCCAGACTGTAAGAGCCCTCCATCTCCCCATGTACATCCAGTGCCGCCTACGATATTTAAATCAGGCCTGACAGGAAGATTGAGCGCTGAGATCATGGTCTTGGTACAGCACACTTCTTGCTCCCAGACCGGAGAGGAAGATCAGCCCTATTGTATTCAGTTATGGTCCCTCCAAAATTGAAGGATATTACGGTACTGGAGCTAGTGCAGAGAAAAGTGATCATGTCGATACCTGAGGGCTCTTAGTTAACAGGACAGGTTCCAAGAATTAGTTCTATTTCCTTTAGAGAAATGCTAGCTTAGAGTTTTTTTTAAATAATGAATGGATAGATTCAGTCTGATTGAATGGGTTATTTGAGATGGATAGAAATGGTAGGCCTAGAGGTCATGCACACACAATCACTAGGCAAAGAATTAGGTTAGGTGCCAGGAGGTATTTATATTCACAGAGAATCATCACCATCTGGAACAAATTACTAAAAAATGCACCTATGGATTTGCTGCAGCTTTTTAATAGGAAGCTTAACAAGTTCCTTATTGAAAAAGGCATTTCCAGTTATACAAGGCAAGTTGTTCATTGTGATTTCCTCTGGCCTTTCTTGATTGAACTGTTACCACCCGTTTTGCACCCCTGCTGAAGCTGAATTTTACCCCCATAGTCTTCTGAATTTTCCCGATTTATTATGCTGCTTTTACTTTCAAGTTCTGGAGTTACAAGTTCACCAAATTTTCTAAATTGTTCTTAACCCTATAGCTGCCAAGTTTTGCTGTGTGGCCTGATAACACAAGAAAAAAAATGAGATTGTGATCCTAGAACAGATTGCCAGGCAAATAGACTCATTTAAGAAACACAACATACTGTAATAGGAAGATGATAGGGTTGGTATTTTGGAAGAATATGATCAAATGGACCGACGGCCTCTTTGTTCATTTAAGTAAAACTCCAATGTAAAAGACTGTAATTTCATCCATCTCATAGAAACATAGAAGATAGGAGCAGGAGTAGGCCATTCGGCCCCTCGAGTCTGCTCCGCCATTTAATGAGATCATGGCTGATCATCCAAATTCAGTACCCTGTCCCTGCTTTCTCCCCATATCCCTTGATCCCCTTAGCCTTAAGAAATACATCTAACTCCTTCCTGAATATATTTAATGAATTGGCCTCAACTGCCTTCTGTGGTAGAGAATTCCACAGGTTCACCACTCTCTGGGTGAAGAAATTCCTCCTCATCTCAGTCCTAAATGGCTTACCCCTTATCCTTAGACTGTGACCTCTGGTTCTGGACTCCCCCGCCATCGGGAACAGCCTTCCTGCATCTAGTCTGTCTAGTCCTGTTAGAATTTTATAAGTTTCAATGAGATCCCTTCTCATTCTTCTAAACTCTAGCGAATATAAGCCTAATCGACCCAATCTCTCTTCATACGTCATTCCTGCCATCCCAGGTATCAGTCTGGTGAATCTTTGCTGCACTCCCTCCATGGTAAGAACATCCTTCCTCAGATAAGGCGACCAAAACTGCACACAATACTCAAGGTGTGGTCTCACCAAGGCCCTGTACAACGGCAGCAAAACATCCTTGCTCCTGTACTCGAATCCTCTCGCTATGAAGGCCAACATACCATTTGCCTTCTTAACCGCCTGCTGCACCTGCATGCTTACCTTCAGCGACTGGTGCACAAGGACACCCAGGTCTCGTTGCACTTCCCCTTTTCCCAATCTATTGCCGTTCAGATAATAATCTGCCTGCCTGTTTTTGCCACCAAAGTGGATAACCTCGCATTTATCCACATTATACTGCATCTGCCATGCATCTGCCCAATCACCCAACCTGTCCAAATCATACTGGAGTTTCTCTGCATCCTCCTCACAGCACACACGCCCACCCAGCTTTGTGTCATCTGCAAACTTGGAGATATTACATCTAGTTCCCTCGTCTAGATCATTTATATATATTGTGAATAACTGGGGTCCTAGCACCGATCCCTGCGATACCCCACTAGTCACTGCCTGCCACTCGGAAAAAGACCCGTTTATTCCAACTCTTTGCTTCCTGTCTGCCAATATAATCGGTTACAATGTCCAAGAGGCACTGTCAAGCTGGGCCCTTAACACATCCACAAAGGAAGATACTTCTTTCTTCATATAACCAATGAAAGCCCCAATATGAACATGAGCAGGACTCCATTTCCAAACAAGGAACTCTTGACTTTCAGTATTTTAGCAATGCTGCAACGCAGGAAACGGGGGGAGCAGCTTGAGATGACTTACACTGTTGGAGGTAGGGGAAGGAATGGGGGAGACCATCTTGTGGAAGGAGAGGAGTAGAGCGAGCAAGAGAGACACAAAGGGGGAAAAATTGGGTTAATTCGCGCATCTCATTAGCGCCGCTAACGCCTCCCGCAAAATTCAGCCCTGCTCGCGCCCCGGCCGCAAACTTCGCTTGCGCCCCCTGACCTATCGCCAGATGATATGTCCGCCAGGGTCAGGGGGTGTTTTTGCAGTGGTGGAAGCGCGAGTAAAAGGGGCAAGTGTCGGGCGGCCATTTTTTTTGGGCCGACTGCCAGCACCTGCCTCCTTCCCCTTTCTTCCTTGGGGTGCCGGCGCGATTGCTCAGCCCGGCACGCCTCTGAGTGCCGGGCTGTTTTCACGGCACCCCACTCCCCGGTGGTCTAGCAGGGCCCCGGTGCGTGCAGCGCTAGGCCCCTCCCCTTTAATCAGGGGAGGAGGCCTGCAATGACGCGGCGCTACGTGCCGACGCGCGTGGTGTTGTTGCACGTAGCGCCACGATATTCAGTTGTCGAGCCCCAAGAAGGAGGTGGAGCGCTTCCAGTAGCACTCCACTTCCTGCTTGGGGCGCTACAACTGAAGTTCAGGCGGAGGGGCGCTAATTTTTTTGGGTGACATTAGCGCCCCAAAAGGGGCGACACCCAATTTTTCCCCCAAACAGCCTACTAAAGGGAAGGCTGGGGAAAAAAGACAGAACAAGCCGTTTGAGTGCGGGATAAGAAGAGTGACAGATACCCAATTTGGGTGAATAGAGTGAACTATAGGAAGCGGGAAGGAGAGGTTACAGGGAGAGAAAGGGAGAGGCAGGAGCAAGGTGGAGCAGAAAATGTTACTGATGAGATACACCTCTTGCTCTGTTGGGAACTAGATATTCATTTATTGTTGGGAATTAGTATGTTCATCTGATAATACAACATATCCTTCAATTCACATGAACAATGCCATGGGAGGTTAATCAGTAGTTTTAAAAAGACAATATACTTACTAGAACAAACTTTATTTTGGTCATTAATAAAGCTAATGCTCTCCAATAATACGGTGGGTAAAGTTGTTGCTAATGTAGCACTAAGCTATATTGACTAGAAGGTTCAATTATTGTTCTGGGGCAGCAGTTGTGGGGCTATAATCAGCCTCTGTCTTCCAGGCTGGGGAGGGAAATAAACAGCCAAGGTTCCCACTCTCGATCACTAACCAGTGACCTCTGTTAGATCGCGCTATTGTATAGATGTCGGGTGAGCACAGGATGAAGCTCAGTTGTGATGCCCTCTATGGTGAAATAGCCTGGCTCATACATGTAGAATGGCTCAATGGGAAAAGTATAAGAATAGTGTCAGTACCTTTGGAACCCTACCTCAGCAGAAGTGAACTCTTCAGGGGCAGAAGGAGAAAACTAAAAGAAAAGAAAAGGTGAAGCTAAAATATAAATATGGAACATACCTGTTCCAGTAACACGGCACTGAAATTGAGCAGATTTCCCTTCAGTGGTAGAAGTGTTCTGTATTGGACTTATGATGGTAGGTGGATAAACAGGTACCTCGACCTCAGGAGAGACAACTTCTGGAACTGTAAATAATAAATGATTTATTAAATGTTTTGCAAATCTTAGTTTATCAGAATGGTCATTTGAAAATGATGTGAAGTAAAAGTAAATCCATGTGTGCACTAACATATGGCGTAAGTTTAACAAAAGATTTTAATAGACGATTGATGTTCATCACAATGTAAAATTGTGCATAACTTAAAGCTGACTGTTATTTATAGAAAATTCCCAGGGATGAAATTAGTCTTCTACGATAGTACAAAATGAGCGATAACGAAAGGCAGCCCATTTTACACTAGGCCCGATTTTCTTTTCACAGAATCACAGAATCCCCACAGTGCAGATAGAGGCCATTTCGGCCCATCAAGCCTGCACCGACACATATCCCACCCTATCCCCGTAACCCCACGTATTTAATCCCCCCTAACACTAAGGGTCAATTTATCATAGCCAAATCAACCTAACCCGCACATCTTTGGACTGTGGGAGGAAACCGGAGCACCCGGAGGAAACCCACGCAGACACGGGGAGAATGTGCAAACTCCACACAGACAGTCACCCGAGGCCGGATTCGAACCCGGGTCCCTGGCGCTGTGAGGCAACAGTGCTAACCACTATGCCACCGTGTTGCCCTTTGTTTTCCATTGACTTCAAAACGGGCTGACGATTCGCTATCACTCATATCATACCATCACCGAAGAACAATTTCATCTCCCCCATCTGTATATAACTAAGAGCAGCCAGTATCTATCACAAGGATATTCCATATATCAAAGCACTTAACATGCAAATAAATCAATTACATCAGTTGTACCTTCAACGTCAAGTGAAGCACCACTAACAGCTACCCCAGCTTCATTTCTTGCTTCACAAGTGTAGGTGCCTGCATCTTCAGGGAATGCTTCAATCAGTAACAAAGTGTACTGATTCTCATCATGAAGTAACTTGCGTTTAAATCCTGAGGAAAGCTTTTGGCCATCTTTGCACCAAGATATTTCTAATTTTGGTGTGCCAACTATTACACCACAGAATCGAGCAGGTTCTCCCGCTTTCACAGCACAAGGTTCCAGCTCCACCATAAAAGAAGGCGGCTCGGAAACTAAAATAGCAACAGAAAAGAAGACCAAAACTTTAGCTTTCTATTTCCATATAGTAATTATTTTTATGGTCTACTCTCCTACAGCCATGTATATCCTTTCTTTATAACACTACAGAATTGATATTAGTCTATAGCAAGAGATACATTAAAAATATCTGAGAAAGAATTGAGGAAGAATTAAATAAACACACAAAAAGGCACCTTTCTGGGAATGATTCCATTTGCTGAAGAACTGAAGATTAATACTGAATATTTAACTTTAATTGACCACATTAAATGTTTTCACTTCCTAAATAGTTGGTTGAAAAAAATTAAGATTTTCTTGGATACAGTTTCTCATTGGAAATAGTGGGCTGAAATTCACTTTGACGGGGCACAGAACAGGTGTTAGCGGATAGGCAGCCCATTATACACTCTTCCCCATTTTCCTTTCCATTCAATTCAATGGAAAGGAAAATCGAACAGGTGTAAAATTGGCTGCTGATCCACTACCCCCCGTTTTGCCCCCAGTCCCTCCGCCAAAGTTGAATTAAGGAATTAAGAATGTTTTAAACACCTTCCTAGTTTTTCCAATAATAATAATAAGGGGCTATTGAGGCACCCATCTCTGCCTCCTTACAGGCAGCAACCCCAACTGTCCCATCATCCTTTCTCACCGACCTTCTCAGCACTGAGAACTAATCTCTCCAACTTCCTTTACTCACCCCACCTGCCACTGCCCCCACAGACTCTGTCAGAAGATCATCAATCACCGCCACTCACTGAATTATTCACCAGAATATTCGTTCACTTGTGAAAAAGACCCTTGCCATCCACAACCTTATTGTAGATGATTATGTTGACATTCTGCCTTTGACGGAAACCTTGAGTCGCAGGTGGCAACACCTTGCTTCCTTGCATGGCTATACTTTCCACCATCTGCCTCGCCCACACTGCTGAGATGGCAATGTAGCCCATATCCGCCAATCACACCTTGATCTCTCACCTGTCTCATATGGTACCTTCTCCTTTGAACACATCACCTTGTTCAACCCTCCTTCCTCTCTTTTAAAGTCCTTGTTCTCTAACACCCACCCAAGCCCCACCTCTAGTTTCTTACCAAAATATCCTTCCTTTCCACCCTCAACTTCTGCAGAGTGACTCCTCATCCACGGTCTCTATCTCAACTCATCTTTCCCTCTCTCCTCTGATTTCACTGCCCTTCCATCAACCTCTCCCTCCACATAAACTTTCCTATCTATATTCTCAGCAACTCTCTCAACCTCACAATCTACTATGGCCTCTATACGCCCATGCTCTTGCTCACAGCAAGGCTGTTTCCAACCACTTCTTGTATCCCTCACCATCCACCCCCACTACCCACCTCCAAAACCACTTCCTTCTGCATCTGCTCCTGGGGAAAAAAAGTTCTCCCAAGTCACTTACAATTGCACTTTTAGGCCAACTGCCCAACTTTTAGCCCTCCATTAATCACGATACTTCTGCAGCTGTCAAGATCTCCTCCACCTTTGATATCCTGTCCCCAGTAAAACCTCTTCTCTCTCCCATCCTGATCATTTTCCCTAGTATGGCCCCCATCTTCTCTCCCTTGAGTCCAAAGGGTGCAAACTTGAGCATATCTGGCACACAATTGGTTTAGCCATTGATCAGTAGATCTGGCAGGGCCACACCAAACGATACTGGGCCTCACTCTCCTGTGCCAAAAATGCACATCCTGGAAAACAAAGTTAACCCCCTTAAACCTCTCCCCCCTGCTCCCTACACCCTTACCTCCAACAAGTATGGAGGAGCTCATGAACTTCTTTGCCAATAAGATTGAAACCATCTGCTCAACTACCTCTGTTGTTGCCCTCCCTTCCAGGAAGCCAAGCCACCCATAAGGCTCCACCACCCTAAATCTGAACTCCTGTCTCTCTCTAATTTCTCTCCTGTATCCCACCATGCCCTCTCTGAGCTCACCCCACTCATGAGACCCATCCTGGCCCATGGTAGCTGACATTGTAAATAGATCATTCCCCTCAACAACTGTCCTCCTCCTTTTGAAAACTGCCATCATTAGCCCCCCTCTCAAAAAACCCAGCTTTGTTTCCTCTGTCCTTGCAAACTACTGCCGCTTCTCCAATATTCCTTTTCGTTGCAAAGTTCTTGAAAGTGTTGGTGCCTCCCAGATCTGTGCCTATCTTTCCTGCAACTCCATGTTTGAATCAGGTTTCTGTCTCGCCACAGCACTGAAATGGCTCTAACCAAAGTCACAAATGACATTCTCTGCAACTGTGATCTATCCCTCCTAGTACTCCTCGACCTCTCTGCTGCCTTTGACATGTATGACCATGCCAATCTTCCTCCAACGCTTCTCTTCTGTTGTCTAGCTCAGAGGGTCTGCCTTCACTCGATTCCACTCTTACCTATCTAATCATAGTTTAGAGCATCTCCAGCAATAGCTTCTCTTTCTGCCCCACACCATTACCTCTGGGTCCCACAAGCATCTATCCTGGGGCCCCTCCAATTCCTCATCTACACTGCCCCTTGGCAACATCATCTGAAGACATGGAGTCAGCTTCCATATGTATGTTGATGATACCTAGCTCTACCTCTCCACCATCTCTCTGCTGCTAGACTGTTTATCCAACATCCAGCCTTGGATGAGCTGCAAATTCATCCAGTTAAACATTAGTAATACTGAAGCCATTGTCTTCAACCCATGTCACAATTCCATATTCTTGCCACTGATTACACTCCCCGGCCACTGTCTTAAGTTGAACCAGACTGTTCACAACCTCAGTATCCTATTCAACCAGAAGCTGAGCTTGCAACCCCATGTCCTCTCCATTACAAAGACCATGTACTTCCATTTCCATAATATCGCCCGCCTCTGCCCCTACCCCTGCTTCAGTCCATCTGCTGCTGAAACTCTCATCTATGCCTTTGTCACCACCAAACTCAACTATTCCAATGCTCTCCTGGTTGGCCTCCCATTCTCCACTGTCCATTAACTTCAACTCATCCAAATCTCTGCTGCCTGTATCCTATCTCATAACAAGTCCAGCTCACCCATCAGTCCTGTGCTCAAAGCCTCCAATTTAAAATTCTCATTCTCTTATTTAATTGATTTCATTCATCCCTATCTCTGTAACCTCCCCCAACCCTGCCTCACACCCCCGCCCCCCAACCCTAAGCATTCCTCAGACTCTGGCCTCTTGTGCATCCTCCCCTCCATTCACCCAATCATCAACGGCCATACCTCCAGTTGCCTTGGCCCCAAATTCTGGCATTCTCTTCCTATACCGCTAAGCCTCTCCACTTCCTTCTGCTCCTTTTAGACCCACTTTAAAATCCACATCTTTGACCAACCTTTTGCTCAACTCTCCTAACATATCCTTCTATGGCTCTGCGTCCATTTTTCTCTGGTTATGCACTGTGAAGC
Organism: Squalus acanthias; assembly: GCA_030390025.1. Lineage (NCBI taxonomy): Eukaryota > Metazoa > Chordata > Chondrichthyes > Squaliformes > Squalidae > Squalus > Squalus acanthias. The sequence goes on along the minus strand of CM059427.1, from coordinate 20,057,733 downwards.
ACCTTGGGCTGTTTTTCTATTTTAAAGGTGCTATATAATAGCAAATAGTTGTTATTGCTCATGTACATACCATTAACATAAAGTGTCACAGAACTTCGATTCTTTCCAGCAACAAAGGTGTATTCTCCAGAATCAGAAACGCTTGTTTCAGTGATGGTCATACGATGTACCCGTCTTTGGATTATATATCTGTATCTTTCTTCAACCTGAAAGTTGATCTCAATTCCATCCTTGAGCCACTGAGCCTCAACATCATCTTCATTGACTTCAAATTCAACTACGGCTCGCTTTTTCTCAACGATCTAATTACAGAAAGTTATTCTTTTGTTAAAATAATGTATGGAAAGTGTAAAATAAATGGTTCTCTGTTCTGCTTTGTTTTCAATTACTATATTGTTACTTATGGTGTTTGATAACTGTAAAAGTTATTGGTTCTAAATTTTAAAAAAGGAATACATTGTACCTGAATATCTGTATGAACAGGTTTTGAAATCAAAATGTGTCGCGCTTCCACGTACAAATTAGCAGTAGAAATATTTCCCCCTGCTACTGCTGCATACTGGCCAGCATCAGACATTTTTGCAACAGGAATGGTGAGACGATGGATAAATTTGTCACTTTGAATCTTAATTCTGCAAAAAAGCAATTTAAGTGAAATTGTATATTTAGCTTTTTGTAACATATTCAGCTCATAAAACTGAATTTTTCAAATGTTGTGTAGATCAGATACTGACCTGTCAGAGGGCTGGACCTCCTCACCATCCTTCGTCCATTGTATTGTAATGTTAGGTTCTGAAACTTCACATTCAAAGGTGGCTTTCCTCTTCTCAGTGATTTTGATATCTTTGATGTGTTTCCTAAATTCAATGCGCCGAGCTGTAGAAGGAAATATGCTGATTATATACTGTTGAGATTATGTTAAACATGCAATTTTAAAGTTATGTATGTTACCAAAACAGAAGCACAAACAAATGATTTCAGTCATTACCATCCACATATAAAGTTGCTGCAGATGCTGCTGATCCAGCAACAAAACTGTACTCTGCTGCATCACCAAAGTCAATATTTCGAATTGAAAGTGTGTGTGTTGATCGCTTGGTCTTTATTTGGGTTCTCTCAGTTGATTTGATTTCTTTGCCATTCTTGAGCCATTTGTAAGTAATACCTTCATAATTCACTGTTACTTCAAAGGTAATTGTATCTTTCTCTTGTGCATTCATGTCCTTTAGCATAGATGTTATTAAAATTGCTAAAGAAAGAAAACCATAGTTTAGCTGCAGAGTAACATGACTGTCAATGTATACATTCTAATCATTATTAAATGTTTGGTATTTAGTTTTATAACCCACCTAATGTTTTCACCTGTAATTATGTGAGTTTAACTTTAAAAACAGTGGGTATATGAATAAGGAAGTCTTACGTTTTACTGTCAGAGTAGCAGACACTTTGTCATTTCCACAGATGAAAGTATACTCTGCAGAGTCCTCATGGCTTGTGTTCATTATAATCAGCTGGTGGAGTTTGCCTTGCACAACTATTTTGAACTTGTCACTCATTTCTATTTCCACACCATCTTTTAACCATGTGGCTGGGACATTGAAATGAGACACGTCACACTGAAAGGTTGCAGTTTTTGTCTCTGGAACTTCAATGTTCTTCATAGTCTTGGTGATGTGTACAGCTTTAACAAATAAATTAAAAAATTAGAATCCATAAAATAGGTAAATTTCTTTTGGGATGATGGAATTTTTGATTTTATATTTAAATTGCTGTTTTGTAATGTATTATCACTTAACAGAATATATAATTATGCACTCACATTCCACATAAAGTTTTGCTTTGCATTCAAGTTGTCCGATGATGGCTGAATACTCGCCAACTTGTGCTGGGGTGATATTCTCCAATACTAGTTTGTGAACTTTCCTTTCTGAAATCACTTTACACTTGTTACTTGTCTTAAGTTCCACATTGTTGAACATCCATTTTATTGGCACATTGTCATGTGACACACTCAGTTCAAAAGTAGCAGTGGCATTTTCCATGGCAGTGATATCCTTCGGTTTCTTGATTACTTTGATAACTAATAACGTAAAACCAAAGCATTGTTTTAAGTTCTGCCCATTCAAATAAACATTTTAGATGACACAATAATAGTTAATGAGAGATTAAAGATATAAATGCATTTTCATTTTAATAACTTCAGCTATACAATTTAAATAAAAGCAATGTGCCATTTAATGTATAATTAACAAATATGAACATAATAATTCATTAGTGCATAATGTAATATTTTATTCTTTTTTAATATATTATTTTTAATCCATTTATTTACACAATAATTTATTCAGGCCTTCACATTTTGTTAAGTGTTGAGCTGATACTCAAATTATATTAAGCTATGTCAATAGGCCATCCTATATGCCAAAATAATATACTTTTTTTTTAACTGAACTAGCCAATATATTAATATTTGTTTGGCAGCTCTGCAAGCCTGCACAGTGTTCCTATAAAAATATTTAAAATTCATAATACAAGAATACATTTGTACTTATTAGCATGGTTAAAACAGTTTCAGAATTGTATAAGAAATTATAACCTACAGTAATTGCTTTTTTAATAAATTGTATTGTTAAGCAATAAAAAAATACAAATTTCGCTACTTACCTTCCACGTGAAGTCTGGCATTGGCTGACACTCTGCCAAGTTTGAAACTGTACACAGATTCATCCGGAACTGCACACTTCTTAATTTTAAGAGTGTGTATGCCTCCATCTACGGCAATCTCATACTTGTCACTTGGTTTGAGTTCTTCCCCATTTTTAATCCACACGGCACCGGTCACATCAGCGTGTGTAAGTTCCAAGGTAAAGACTGCATCATGGGTTTCTGTGACAGTCTGATTCTTCATGATCTTCTTTATCTTGACAGCTTTATGAAGACAATTTTTGAAAAATTAATTATTTACAATGCAACTTCAATTATCCATTGTCCCAATATCCACCTCATCAATTACCTGAAAGAAGGGGTGAGTACTATTTCTCAGCAGTACGGAACTCTTTTGCAAGATCAAGTGGTACGGTGCAATTGATTCATCGCCTAATCTGCCTGGTTACTCCCTCATGCTGTGCCATAGATTGTTATTCAGGTGTTTTAGAACAGTATCGTCAAACTCAGGCACATTGCACAGAACTCACGGAGCAAGATTGTCATTTCTTTGCAAGCACCAGTTGATGTCAAATTTATAATTTTTCACCTTGGTGTAGAGTAATGGGGCTAAGTATTTATATTAGTGCCATAATTTACTCCTGAAAGAAGTTGTTCTTAATACTAAAATAATCCCATGAATTTAAATTTTCAATATTTCCAATCAACTCTGGAGAGAAGTATATAATATAATGGGGAGTATTAAACTACCTTCTATGCTTCCAATAATCATCATTAAAAAGCAACAACATTTTATTTTCTGAAATTATTTCATACCTATTCCTCAGGGAACAGTAAAATGCTCAGTTTTTCCACGTGCAAAAGACCCAATAAGATATAAGTTAGCTCCAAAAGTCATTCAAATGAAAGTAATAAACTGGCTTCTACACTTTTCCCTAGTGCATTCTGTTATAGAACTATTTTGAGAGTAATTTTCATTAAAATAAAAGTTTTGCAAAATAAAATTGTGCACTGGGAATAAAGGATACCCAATACATTTACTTATAAGGTAGTAGTTTACAACATATTTCCAAATTATTAGGTTTTCCTAACTCACAGAACTATCTGGATATTCAACTGCTGATCTACTCTCTGTTCCTCTGTGTAATATATAAATGTTAGGATACTCTCCTTTATTAATGTGTAATAAATTCCAGTATCATCTTTTGTCAAATTATGTGATTCAATCACGGGAGACCAAGGGCGCGAAATTCAGTTACGCCCCACTTGGGGGCTGTAACCGAGTTAAGGCCGGATATTTAGCGCCCGGCGCGGAAGTACCGCCCCGGCCGCTAAATTTGGCTTACCGCCCCGCACAGGAAGTGGAGCGCAATCTCAGTTAAAGGGGAGGGCTGCTGCGTGATGGCAGCCAGGGCCAGGCCATGGCACACCACGGAGGGCCGACCTGGAGGTCGGGCAAAAAAAAAATGGCGGCGCGGGTCATGGCCAAATCACCCCTTTAACTACCACCCTGCGAGCGGAGGTCGGCCCGGCTCGCGACCCGCGAGGCTGGCGCTGACATTGCCCTTGGCAGCCTCGCGGGGTGTAGCCGAATTTCTGCCACGGGGTGGTAAGGGGCCACGGCGAGGCGCTAAGGGGTCACCACGCATGGCGATGATGTAATCACCGGCGCGCAGCGGCCCGGGGCGCTACACATGGGGGCGCAGTGCTATCAGGTAACGCCTCAGCAACGCACCGCCGAATTTCTCAGGAGGCGCTTTTTTAGCCCCCCAGGCGATAAGACCTTTGCACCCTATTAGTGCTCCCTGGAGGCGCTAACGGCAGGCGCAAAGGAGCCGAATTTCTAGCCCAAGTCTACAATGAAAGACATCCCCACAGGCATGAATACAGAAAATAGTCAGTGGAAGCTGGTAATAAAATGTACAGAATAACTCATTTTGAAGTGTGTTCTAAGGCAGATAGATATAAATTCCCAGTTTATAACATCATGTCAATCCCTCAATGTGTTATTGCTTTGAAACACACCAGCCTAGAAATTTGGTATCGTCCATTTTTGGGCACCTTACCCACAGAGTGCTAACAGCCCGTGCACAAATGTGGAGGTCAGAGGAGCGTCGGATTTTGGTCCTCGGACTTCATTTTTATGTAGATGGCGCTGCAGTAGGCGCCCGCGCTGGTTGAAGCTCCAATTTCCAGGTAAGTGCTTAGGTTGCATTGCGTGGGGCTGGAGGAAGAACGGGTGGGCCTCGGATCAGAGGGCTGTCAGGGGTCAGGTAAGAAGATCGGGGGGGGGGGCCGGGGTAGGGCCTGCAGTATTGTTGGGGGGGAATCGGAGGGCTGCTAGGGGTCCAGCAAGAAGATTGGGGGGGCCTGCAGTTTTGTTGGGGGTCAGAATTGCTGTCGGGGGGATAGGAGGGCTGTCGGGGGTCGGGTAAGAAGATCGGGGGACCTGCAGTATTGTTGGCGGTGGGGGGGGGGCGGAACTGATGTTGAGGAGGGCGAGGAGGTCAGGGCCAGGGTCAGAGGAAGATTGGGAGGCCCTGCAGTATTGTTGGGGGGGGGGGGGGGCGGAACTGATGTTGAGGAGGGCGAGGAGGTCAGGACCAGGGTCAGAGGAAGATCGGGGGACCTGCAGTATTGTTAGGAGGTCGGCGTTGCTGTCGGAGAGGTGAGGGGGGTGGGGGGGGGGGAGGTGCGTGTGGCTAGGAGGTCGGGGCCAGGGTCGTGGGGGAGGCGACCTGGAGGTCGAAGTCGGGAGGGAGATCAGAGATCTCGGGACTGGCGGTGATAATGGTAAGTACTTACCTTTTTTAATTCCATGCTGTCTAGCGTTGGTTGTTCCGGGGGTAAACAGCGCTGGCTGCCTCAGACACAAACCAAATTTGCAAGAGGGAGCAGAAGCAGGCATTATGCCCCTTATTTGAATATGTTAATGACCTAACTCCTTCTTCAGACGTGGGTAAACGACGCCTCTTGTCTGGCCCTTACCAAAATGGCGTCCGGCGCGGACCGCACAAGAAATGTGCTCGCACAGGCGCGGATGCCATTTTAGACTCAAATCGGGCACTATGGAGCCGAATTTCTAGGCCACTGTGTGTTATCTGATGCAAATTAGATCATTTCTTTTTCAAATTTTAACTATAAATCAGCTCTAATTTTTTAAAAAGTATTTATAGCAGTCAAAGGAAAAATGTTTTTCTATTAAAAGCTAAATAATATGACATTTGCATTTTAGAATTTCTATTTATAGTAGTTTATTAATTATTGATGAAACATGAATGGTCATGATCTCCATTCTTCAGCTAAGTGTCTAAATATGAATGTGTTTTGTTTTTTGATACTGACCTTCAACCTTCAGCTTAGCAGAGGTCATGGAGCTTGCAACTTGGTATGAGTATTCAGCTGCATCTTCTGACTTACTGATCTCAATAATGAGACGCCTAGTAGCTCCATCTACTTCACTTCGGATAATATTACTGAAGTGCATTCGTTTGCCATCCTTCAACCATATTCCCTCAGAGAGTGCATTAGCAACTTCACATTCAAAGATAGCTTGCTGTGATTCAGCCACAGTTTGGTCCTTAAGAGGTTTGCTGATGGCACCACCTATAGGTGTACAAAAATACTGGAATGAAGCAAAACAAAGAAAACCAAACCTCAACTCCTAACACTTAACTATATATGTATGCACACACACTGATGCTATAGTGTCTTGTTATAAATTTTAACTAATAGTGTCTCTGATCCTGAATAGAAGATGATCTTAAAGGAAACGGACATCCTCAATGAATGTGAACATGGCATATTATCCCTCCTCACCCTTCTCCACAGCAATTAATATTAATGACGACAACATCTTTCTCAATTACCTTTCATCCGTCAACTAGCTCTGTGAGACAACCCTTGCTTGGTTCCATTTTTTCCTGTCTAAATGCAGCAATGTATCTCCAGTAATGGCTTCTCCTCCCTCTCCCACAAAGTCATTTCTGGGATTGCCAAGCATCTATCATTGATCCCTTCCTCCTCCTTAACTACGGGCTGCTCCTCGGTGACATCAGCTTGCCTCTACCTCTCCACTACTCCTAATCTGTCTCTGTTGTCAGCGTGCTTATCTGACATCAAGTCTTGGACGAGCCACAATTTCCTGCAGCTCACATTGAGAAAAACAAAACCACCGCCACAAACTCTGCAGTTTTGCCACTGATTCTATTCCCCTCTCCAGCCACACTCTCAGGTTGAGCCAGACTATTCACAATCTTGGCACTTTATTTGACCCTGCAGCAAGCTTTAACCCAATATCATATTCAACATCAAGACCACTTACTCCCACCTCCACAACACTGCTTGCCTCTCCCCATATCTCAGCCGACTCTCCTGGCTAGGTTTCCATCCTCTACCTTCCAGAAACTCCAACCTGTGAAAACTGTCGCTGCCCACATCCTGTCCCACTTTCCCATCAATCCTGTCCTTACAATGGCTTCCCAACTCACACTGAATTTAAAATCCTTATCACTGCCTACAAATCCCTCCATGACTTCAGTCCAACCTAACTCTAGACCTACATTCATGAGGGTTCCATGAGTGTTCAAAAATCAAAGATAGGTAATCATTATGATATTTTTAGAAAAAAAATAAGGGGAGTGCTTTGAAAACAGAAAATATTTCCCATAGGCTTTCCTTCGTCTTTCAACCTCAACAGGAAAAATTACTTTTGGGTGCTCATGTGTTTGTTCCAATAAATAAAAATCAATAATTGTTACTGTTTTGGGCACAGTATTCATTAGTACATTCATTGTTAGACAATAAAAGATACTGAAAAGTCTGCTCCACTGACAACAATAATATTGGTGGAATAACTGTTTAGGTCGAGAAATATAAGAGAATAATTAATTAGATTGTCTTGAAAATTGAGTTATTAAAAATAACATTGTGAAATAAAGTTTTATATTAAAGTACGTTTGACTGACTTATTAAAGAAGCAATGGTTATTGTGTTATGAGATGAATTTGTTTTATTTTCTAAGGGTAAGACTATAGTCCGGTGTAAAGCTTATTAAAAGCTAAATGTGTTTTTTTATATTGCGTAACATAGAAGTTCAAATTTTGGAGAGGAATATATAATGCCAATTGTTCAGAGAAGGGGAGGTAGGAAAGGATGGAAAATGTAGGATTATATGCAGGACTGGAATTGGGTGCTCAAGAAATAACAAAACAGTGGTAGGAGTATTTGAAAGAATTTTAAAAATGATGTAATTTAATAGTATGTAGAACAGGAAATACAAAAGGCGATTTCAGGGATTGCAAGCTGTCTGCATTTCAGAATTTGAGGAAAGAAGTTAGCGGTGGTGAAGGGAGTGTGGGCTGAAATGTACTTCAATATCAGCTGCAAATTCATTTTAAAAGGTCATGGACTTGATTACTTAGGTAAGGAGAAAGTGTGGAGAGCACTGAGGTGGAATGTGGGAAATGGGTAGTGAGATTAGGACAGTGGGTGTCTAGATTTTGTAAGCAAATTTGTTGGCACTTCAGCTCTTCCATTATGGGAATGATTTGAGGCTTGGTCAGGGAGAAAAGAAAGAACGACAGACTTGCATTTATATAGCCTCTTTCACGACCTCAGCACGTCCCAAAGCACTTTACAGCCAATGAAGTACTTTTAAATGTAGTCACTGTTGTAATGTAGGAAACGCGGCAGCCAATGTGTGCACAGCCAGCTCCCATAATGACTAGATAATCTATTTTTGTGATGTTGACTGAGGAATAAATATTATCCAGGATACCGGGGATAAATCCTCTGCTCTTCGAAATAATGCTATGGGATCTTTTACCTGAGAGAGCAGATGGGGCCTCGGTTTAACATCTCATCCGAAAGACGGCATCTGTGACAGTGCAGCATTCCTTCAGTACTGCACTGGAGTGTCAGCTTAGATTTTTGTGCTCAAGTCTCTGGAGTGGGACTTGAACCAACAACCTTCTGATTCAGAGACGAGTGCTACCAACTGAGCCACGGCTGACACAAGTGATGGCAGAGAACGGGAGCTGCTGCAGGCTGCCATAATAGGGGATTGAGTGTATGTTCACCCTTGTGAAATGGTGAGGCCAATAGTGGAAATGGAAGCCAGATGGGTAACAGATAAAGTGATAAAAATAAAGTTGTTTCTAAATGATAGGAAGTAAAAATTTATATGTAAGATATATGCGGAAAATTGAAAGTGTAATCAATCGAGGGAATGCATGGTTGCAAGAAGGAAGGCAGACATGCTCTCAGTGTGGACAGAGAAAGAAACTACAGTACCAGGCTTCTCAAGAGGAGCTGAGGTATCTGAAGAAAAGGATTAATGAAGATATTAAAAGAAACCAAACACAATTAAATTAAGGTTAAGCATACGATTGTGAAATATGTAATTTTTAATGTTTTTATGTTAGAAACTTTATTTTGAGTGCTGGATATTTGAGTTTATGAGAAAGAAAAATAACAAATGAATTTTTTTTTAAAACATCTTGAGCAATTTAGTTTATTGTTTGATGGGTAGATTTTGCTTAATTCTCATAATTAGAGTTGTGATTTGCTTTTTTTTATTTCAACAAATCAAAATGTGCGACACCAAATACCATAGACACATGAAATGTGACTGTGACGCTTAGTGTACATGCGCATTCAGACCATTTTTATAATAATAGTGATGATAGCAATAGATGGAGAATGCACAACATTTAGTTAAATATGAGCTTGAAATTTATTTTTTAAGAGGTATCATGATTTTTACTGTAAACAAATAGAAAAAACTACTATATTCTATATTGTTTAATCAACATAACATCATTTAATTTCTTCATACCTGAAACTGTAAGGTTTGCTTTTGATGTCTTTTCACCAGCCAAAAATGTATATTCTCCTTCCTCATCTTTCATTATGTTCAGTAGGGTCAATCTGTAAATTTTGCCCTTTACTTCCACCTTGTATTTGGTATCTGTTTTGAGCTCTTGGTTTCTAAATACCCATACTACATCAATCCCAGTATGAGACAACTCTGCTTCAAAAGTAATATTCTGAGTCTCTGTGCATGTCATATTTTTAAGTCCTCTAATAATTTGAATTCCTGTAAGAAAAGATACACATCCAAGCATCAGAAACCAAATGCTCAACAAACAGAAATACAAGTTCCTTAAACAAGTTCATAATAATTGGGCACATACTTTCAATTGATAGGTTGCAGCTTGTTTCAGTTTTGCCAATGACAAGTTTGTAGCATCCTTCATCTGAGGCAAATGACCTGCTGATTACCAAACGCTGCTTAGCCCCTTTTGCAACAGTCTGTACCCTGTCACCAAACTGAATCGGTTGGTCATTGAAGTACCATTTCACAGAAGTAATATGTGCAACTGAGACTTTGCACTCTAAAACTGCCTTTGTTCCCTCAACAGCTGTAAGATCTTTAAGAGGGATCACAATATCGATAGCTGGAAAGTAAATAAAATGTGGCTGTCATTTTTTGAAAATGCCTGGATATGCCTTACAACTGAATGAAAAGCTATAAAGTTAAAATGTTAACAATAAAAAAAAAATTAACACTTACACTGTACAGTTAAACGTCCAGATGTTAAGAGGTCAAAATCAGTGGCAAGAAATGAATATTTGCCAGCGTCTTCTTTAGTTGCATCCTCAATCAGCAACATATGTGATGTTTTGTCTATAACTATGTGAACACGTTCATTAGCCTGGATTTCTTGGCCATCCTTCTTCCAGACACCTTCAACATTTTCTTGAGAGAATTTTACTTCAAGTTGGGCAATATCGCCTTCACAAACAGACTGGTCTCCAAGATCCTGAAGGATTGTCACAGCGCGTGCTACAAATAACAAAGATAACTTTAGTCAATAAATCCCTCGCAATGTCTCTAAATCTGTTGAATTCAAAGGCACAATGATTGTTTTTTTATCTTCAAACCAAATGTTATATTCACTTAAAAGTATATATTAGAAATTACATGATGAGTTAATTAGTGCCATTTTACATACAAAATTAACTTACGCTTCATCTTCAGATTGCAACTTGTCTTTTTGCCATGTACAACGAAACTGTATCTACCCTGGTCTTCCTTGACAACATCCTTAACTGTCAGAGTGTGGCGACCACGGCGAGAGGAAATGTAGTGCTTGCTGCCAGAATGGATCTCTGCATCTCCTTTGTACCATTTTCCTTCAGCATCTTCACTTGAAATGGCACATTCTAATTCACCTGAGAATAACTCCGGTACTTCTAAATCTGCAAGCTCTTTAATGAATTCAAGAACAGCCCCTATGTGCACAGAAAAAAATGCTGAACTTTAAGCCACCACATCATTGCAGTATTTCATATATTGACTCACATAATGCAATTAATAAGTAAATTCACCAATCCAGCGCTCTCAGTAGGAAGTTATGCATGAAGGATCATGGGTCAGAGCTGGGCTACAACCCATCATCCTTTTGAATGGGGCTCACTGCAGGGAATGTGGGATCAGTGAACCTATCCATAAGTCAACAACTACAACATGCATTTATATAGCGCCTTTAACAAAGTAAAACATCCCAAGGCGCTTCACAGGGAGGTTATCAGACAAAATTTGACACCAAGCTGCATAAGGAGATATTAGGACAGGTGACCAAAGAGGTAGATTTTAAGGAGCGTCTTAAAGGAGGACAAAGAGGTAGAGAGGCAGAATGGTTTAGGGAGGGAATTCCAATGCTTGGGGTCTAGACAGCTGAAGACACGGCCACCAATGGTGGAACGAAGGAAATCAGGGATGCACAAGTGGCCTGAATTGGTGGAATGCAGAGTTCTCGGCAGTTTGTAGGGGTGGAGGAGGTTACCAAGATAGGAAGGGGCGAGGACATGGAGGGATTTGAAGACAAGGATGAAAATTTCAAATTTGAGGCGTTGTTGGACAAGGATGATCGGAGAATGGGACTTTGTGTGAGTTAAGATACAAGCAGCAGAGTTTTGGATAGGCTCAAGTTTACACAGGCTGGAAGTTGGGTGGCTGGCTAGGAGAACATTGGACTGGTCGAGTCTGGATATAGGATTCAGCAGCAAAGTCTGAAGCAGGGGCGGAGAAGGGCGTTTTTACAGAGGTGGAAGTAGGCGGTCTTGTTGATGGAAGTGATATGGGGTCGGAAGTTCAGCTCAGGGTCAAATAGGATGCTGAGATTGTGAACAGTCTGGTTCAGGCTCAGACTGTGGCCAGGGAGGGGAATAGAATCGGTGGCTAGGGAACGGAATTTGTGGCGGGGCCAAAGACAATGGCTTCAGTCTTCCCCATATTTAATTGGAGGACATTTCTGCTCATCAAACACTGGATGTTGGACAAGAAGTCTGACAAATCATATGCAGTGGAGGGGGTCAAGAGAGGTGGTGGTGAGGAAGAGCTGGGTATTGTCAGTGTAAATGTGGAATTTGCTGTTGTGTTTCGGATAAGAGTCTTTTCAAATACTAGTAAAACAATCATCAATGCTTTCTCCAGAAGCAGAGAGCAGAATAATTCTCTATTTGCCTTCACATGTGATCACTTAGTCTGTGGTATATTATAATGAAAGTAGGCAAAAACAAATCAGAAAAATTTAGTTTAGGCACATTAAATATGGAATTTCCATCATTGCTCGTTACTTTTTATTTTGTAGCTTAATAAAACCCTATAGATACTATGGTGAAAAGTGTTGATATTCAATCAGAACAAGATAATATTTAAATAGTAGTAAGTTAAGCGTTGTACTAAATAATCAACTCTAATCTCTATCACACTTTGTATACTGTCTATTGTGATACAGTAATTACCTTATTGTTTCACTGCCCAAGCATTTTTCTTACCTTCAACAATAAGTTTAGCTGTTGATTTTATAGAAGAATCTTCAACAACAGCACAACTGTATTCTGTAGCATCATTCATATTAATTGTCAATACAGACAGGAAATGAACTTTCCGGTCAGAATGCATTCGGTATTTGTCGCCAGAGAAAATCTGCACATCATTCTTAAACCACTGTACTTTTATAAATGGTTCTGACAATTCACATTCGAAAGTTGCCATGGTGTCTTTTTCTTTTGCAGTGACATCATGCAACGCCTCAGAAAATGTAATCACTTGCTTGGCTGAAAAACAATGAAAATAAAACAATGAAAAAAAAATGCCAGGTGACAAATTTAAAAAAAATGAATCTAGTATTTAGTACACAAAGTTAAATACCTTGTACAAGCAGGAAAGCATGGCTTGAGATTTCTCCAACAACATTGATAGCTTTCACCATTATACTGGCAGAATCTTCAGGTACAACATCTCTAATCACAAGTTCACAAACATTGTCTTCAGGCCAATACCAGTAGATTCGTTCAGTTTTTTCAAGCTTTACACCATTCTTAAACCATTGGCATTCAGGGTCCGGCTTGCCCACCACTCTAACACGGAAATGGCTCTCATCTCCACGAGCCACTGTCTGACTCTGAATACGCTCCAAAATTTTGGGGGCCTCCATACTTGGTGATAACTGAATCTTATCTGGTTTAAAGGTTGGAATGGTGACAGTGCCTTCAGGAGGAGGTAGTTTCTTCTCCTCCTCAGGTATTTGTTTGGTCCAATGGAGAAGTTCTTCCTTTCTTTTTCTCAGCATATCTTCATAAGCTTCATCCTTTCTACGTGATTTGAGTTCAACTGCTGTAATAGCTTCATAATAACCTTCTTCCTTTCTACGTTTAAACTTGCTACGCAGTTCTTCAGTCTCCTCTGTTAGTTTTGCATGAACAATTCTTTCAGCCTTTTTAAGCATCACCACTTCTTTGGTTGCAGCTTCTGTTGGTTTTTCTACCTTAATGACTTCAAAGAATGGCTTGGCTGGTTCTGATGGGCCAGTTTCAACTTTCTGTTCAGGGGCTCGCCGCAAGATAGACCTGAAATCTTCTCTTTCTGATATTTCTAGCTTCACTGTGTGCTCCACAACCCCCTCAGGATTTTCTGCAGTAACTTTGACATTACCTGAATCATATGATTTGCAGTCAACAATTTCCAGGTAATATATACCATCATACCGTAGCCTAAACCGTTTGCTCTTGCGAATAAGTTGCCCATTAAGATACCAGTTGACTTTTGGTTGAGGATAGCCTATGACACGACACCGATAGCGTGCTATTTCACCTTCCAGCACTCTTGCTGGTTCTGGGAACAAAACTATTTCAGGCTTTGTCTTCTCTTTTATCAGCTCTTCTGAAAGACCTATAAGTGCACCTTCATGAGCTATTCTTTCAAGTTCTTCAATTCGCTGCATTCCCCTTCTGCCTTCAGGTAACTGAGATTCTTCAACAAGGCTCTTTTCATCTTTTACAATGAGAGTAGCTGATGTCTGATCAGCACCATACTTGTTTGTAGCTCTACAGGTGATGATACCGCTGTCCCGGGGATATGCTACTTCGAAGTCAAGACTACAATATCCAAATTCATTGACCATGCGAAGTCTATTGGCAGCAGCAAGAGGCTTACCATCATGCAACCACTCAACAACCATTGTTGGGTCACCAATTGGTGTTAGTCTGCATTCAAAGTGTGCTGGCCCAAAACATTTGAGCCTCACAGAACTAGTCTTCTTTTTGAAATGGGGTTTCTGTTGTTTTTCCTTATCATACAAATCACCTTCCTCCCACTGTTCCTGGCCATAACGTAGATGGAGGGGTTCTAGCTCGGGAGCTGATATCTCCTTAGCTTTATATGTTCCCTTTGGAATGATTAATCTTCTTTCTGGTTCAGGTTCAGCAAATTCAAGTTCAACATTGACTTTACATCTTGTTGTGTCACGACCTGCTTTATTGATGGCAGTTGCAGTATACCAGGCAGCATCATAGCTTGCTGCAGAATCAATTTTAAGTGCTCCTTCTCCCTTAGTACCTTCAATTCTGAAACACAAGTAAGTAGAAATTACAAAACAAATACTACAAACGTACATGAACATATTATCACTAGCATTTATTAAAATTGTAATGTACTTACTTAATGTGAGGATACTTGTGATGGGCAATAATATCACTATTTTTCAGCCATACAATATCAGGGTTTGGGTTTCCAACAGCTTTAACCGCCATTGCAACAGGGGCACCCTCTTTAACACTGACATTTTTCAATTTTTCCACAAACTGTGGTCTCAATAAATGTTCTTTAGCTGTAAAGAAAATAATGAATTTTTAAATACTGCTGCTCAAAAATATACATACGCAATAACATACATACACTTTAAGTGTACTTAAAAAATGAATGTTAGCAATTTGAGTGGCATGGTAGTGCAATACATTGGTGCTCCAATGTGTTCTGGCATGCGTCATGTGCTGGCTCACAGTATGATTTAATGTGGCGGCCTGAGGCTTACTTCACATTCCATCCACGGAGCCTTGTTAACCAAAGGTATTAAGGGATATGGGGCAAAGCCACGTATATGGAGTTAGGTCACAGATCAGCCATGATCCCATTGAATGGTGGAAGAGACTTGAGGGGCTAAATGGCCTACTCCTGTTCCTATGTTCCCAACCAGACAGCCAGCTAGCATCGAGTGCGCATGGAGCTTGCAGGCAGAGTGGCACAAGGCTAAGCAAGGCCACGTTTTTTATTGTGATAAAGTCTGGTCCCATACTGCAGTTGGACCACCTGCACAGCACTTCAGCCACTCATTGTGTGCTACAACTGAGCACTGAAAGGGAAAGTCTGTCAAAATATTTACATTTTTTCAAAATCTGGTTGGCCACTGGGGCGACCCAGCATAAATCCTGCTCAACCTTTGGGCCTTAAAAGACTGATTTTCATCTTCTGCAACGCTCCTTCAACACAAACAGGTCCTTCCTTCTCGAGTTGCTGGCCCACTGGAAATCCTACGGCCGCATCTCGGTACTTTCCCAGTGCATGCTAAGCAATGCACATGGAGCAAAATATAAATATCGCAATGAGCTGACCTCACATTGTGGGGTAAGCTCAGCTCAATTGTGGGCAGGTGCACAGGACACTCTGGGCAGTGGTCCTGGTGCTGCTCATTATTAATCTCTATGGCTGGAATTTTCCCCTAAAAAACGGGTGGGTTTGGAGCGTGGGGGCAGTTAAATTTGTTAAAAATGGGATTCCTGACCTGATCCCGCCTCCAACTCGCCCACTTTCGGTTTTAATGGAAGCAGGATGGGAGTGGGTGACCAACCCGCTCCCAGGGGGCGGAATGTCAATTTAAATATTATAATTAAGCCTCTTTTTTCACCTCCATTTTGAATTTAACTGCCTGTGGACGGGCTTCACACAATTCGTGAAACCCAGCAGTTAAACCGAGGCAGGGGCTGCTGCATCCAGGAGGTAAGTGGCTTTATAACTACCTCCTGGATCCAGGGTCCCTGCCTAACCCACCCCCCAAGTTCGGAGACCCCACCATGAGGCCTCCGACCACCTCCTCCAGGCCTCCGATCCCCACCATGAGGCCTCCCCCCCACCCCACCGATGATGCTGAGGCCGGCCACAATCCTCTGGTGGTCGGCCCCAATCCTCTCTCCCCCACCCCGCCGATGCTCCGGACAAACCCCCCGCCCTGTTGACCCCCGATCCCTGGCCGACTCCAATCCCCAACCCTGCCCCCCACCCCCACCCCAGACCGACCCCTCGCTCCCTCTCTGCATCTGCAGGCCTACCTGCCCGCAGCCAGCCTCTCAATCTGGCTGGCTGCGGGTGGGAAACCGAGGCCTCACATGCAAATCAGGCCCTGCCGTTAAAGTCGGCAGGATTTGCGTGATACCCGGCCTCCCGGGACCCACTCCCCCACCCCCAACCCGCCTACCTGGTGAAAATTCTGGCCTATGTGTCTATTACAATAAACACAGAAACAATAAAAAAACACATTTCTTGCAGCAAGCTCGCCTAAAATAATTATACACTTGAATTTTTCATTCATTAAGAAGACAATAAAGTATATGGTACCTTCTACAGCTAGTGTCATAGAAACAGAGCTTTTGCCAGCTCTGTTTTGTGCTACAACAGTCCATTCACCAGAATCAATTGGCAGAGCAGGAACAATGATCAGCGACTGAATTCCGTCTTCCTTCACCACAATTTTGTGAGTGTAGTCATTCACAATTTGACGTCCTGTAACACAAATGGATATTAAGTTAACTACCTCATTTTCCCATATTATTTGCATACACTGAATACACTGACATGACAAAATATAATTCTTACCATTGTGGAACCATAATGTCTCAGGCATGGGTCTGCCAACAACTTTTAGGTCAAATCTAGCTGTCTGTCCCTCAGAACACTTAAATGATGTAGGTTTCAGAACAAAAACAGGTTTGTACAGTCTCTCTAGCTGAGTCTCATCTGTGTCTTCCAGTCTACGTGCTGGTGAACGACTTGGAGATCGAGGAGACACAGAACTAAAGAAAGGAAAAAAAGGATTTAACATTATAATTTCTATTTTGAAATCACTAGCTAATTAATTTTGAAATTTTCTGAATGCTACAGAATATGAAGCACAATATATGAAATCAATACAAAGTAGATAGTGTCTAATAAATAGTACCGCATTCTCCTCATTATTTCTGTTGTTGGTAAATAAGTATGGCCTGCTGGAGCACCAATAGCTTCAATATACAGCTTTCCAGAGCAGATAGCATTTCCCTTGATGTTGCTGGCAAACACTGTGTAGATGCCCTCATCCTCTGGCAAAACTGCAGAAATACGCAGATTGGCTCTGCCATCCTGAGAAATCTCCATCTGGTAGTGATCCCCATGTTTCAGACGCTTACCATCTTTGAACCATACAATCTATGAAAATATAAAATGTATACCACCAAGGTGCATTAGATCATTTCAAAAGTTGTAATCTCCCAAAGGAAAAGTTTATAAAAGCATTTTAAGTTGTACAAAACACATTTTCATATCTTCACATTTACTCCGACATCTAATTACAAACAAATTTATCTCAAACATGGTACATTTGGTTTCTAATGCAAAAAATGTTTACCTTGGGCAATGGGTAACCAGATACTTTACAATGGAAAGTAACACCCATTCCATCAAGAACTCTATAACTTTTCACTGTTGAATCAAATCCTGGTTCAACAGATTCATCGGCAGGAATATCCAACACCATTTCTTCACCATCTTCCTCAAGAAGTTCTTCCAAAGTAATCCTGATGATTCGGAATTCAATTTCTTTGATAAGTCTTTCTTCAAATGAAGAAATGTGATATTCCTGAAAAAGCAAACAAATTATTTTTAGCTGACGATAAGCAATAGACTAAAATATTGACAACCAAACAATGCCTAAAATAGGAGTTGCTTAACCGACACCTAAATAAATACACAAAAATAGCCACAGCACATAAACATAATGGGCCAAAAATTCATCCCGCGACGCGAGAGTACGCACTGCGTACTCTCGCGTATTCTCTCTCCAATTGCCGGTTTTCTGCATGCC
Source organism: Squalus acanthias (assembly GCA_030390025.1). NCBI lineage: Eukaryota > Metazoa > Chordata > Chondrichthyes > Squaliformes > Squalidae > Squalus > Squalus acanthias. The sequence continues at coordinate 20,039,608 of CM059427.1, read as the reverse complement.
CTGCGCATGCGCTGAAAACCGGCACTTGGTCTTTTGAAAAGGGGGCGGTTCCTCGGTGCATCGCGTGCGCGCTACAGGCTGCGCGCACGCTGTGCACTTCATGCTTTGGACGCACAGGTAAGTACGGAAGATTTTAGAAATGGAAAAAGGAGGAGTAAGACCCACTTTTAACAAGGTAAGTAGTGAATTAAGTATTTTTTTGAATTTTTTTTAACAGGTATATCTTTTTTAGAGACTTTAAAGACAGGTAAGTTTATTTTTATAACTTTTTAAAAGATTTTAAATTTTTTCAAAAATTTAATTTTTTATTTAAAATGGTTAATTTATTTAACTATACTTATTTTATTAATGTGATGGGTTTTTTTTTAATTTAATTGAGGTTTAGCTGTTATTTTGGGGGGGTGTAAGATTCATAGATTTCACAGCACGTATGTGAAACTTATGAATGGAAGATGGTGTGCTGCCATTGGCTCTAACTGAGTCACGTGATCCCACAGCTCGCACGAATTCACTACGCCGGTGGGATACGCAAGCACTGCCCAGCTGATGTCTGGAACATCAAGTTCGTGCGAGCTGGATCTGAAAAAGCACAAGCGGAGTGAGAGATCGCGGGGAAGCCTTACCCCCGCGGGAACAGAGCGAGATCAATTTCTGGGCCAATGATGTTGTGAAACCATTTGAATTGACTGATATGATAGAAAGGGAATGCAGTAGATATAATGTATATAGATTTTCAGAAATATTTTGTTAAAGGTCTCACAAGAAACTTGTTTGGAAAATTAAAGCATGTGGTAAAAGAGGAAATTTAGTAGCATGAATAGAAAGCTGGTTGACAAATAGGAAACAGAGTTAGTGTAAATGCGTGTTTCTTGGATGGAGAAGAGTTGGAAGTCGTAACCCCAGGGATCAGTGCTGCATCCATTTTTGTTCTCGGTATATGTAGATGATTTGGAATTTGCTAACTACACAAAAGTAGCAGGTTTTGAAAAGAGTGAAGAGGATTGTAAAAGACTTCAGAAAAATAAGAAAGGTTAGCAGAATGGGCAGACTAGTGGTAGATACAATTTACTGTGGAGCAGTGTAAGGTAATACATTTTGGGAAGAAAAACCATGGGGTTAATTTTAATTTTAATTTTCTCTGGATCACTAGACCAGTAAAATAACCACTGTGCTACTATTCCCAGTGCAGGAGGGATGGGTTCAAGGAGATGTTTGGTAGTGGAGCGGTTTATCTTTTCTCTCCAGGATGAACCTGGCATAGTGAGTAGTTCTGGCAGAGGTGAATGAGGTCTTGTAGAGATTGATGTAGTCCAGCCAGATCTGGTGATGGATGGCTAAGCCATTTATACACCACATACACTCAAGTCTGCACCTCTTGAGGGAGCGAAGATGGTGGCCATACCAGGAGGAACGACTGGGATAGGAGATTTCAAAGATTTTGCTAGACAAGGGCATCAAAGGTGCAGTTGAGGGAGTGGTTAAGCAAATCAATAGTTTCAGAATTATCATGGCAGATGAAGGGCCAAAGGCTAGGCAGTTGTGAGTTTGCAAGTGCAGTAGTAAGTGACCCAGTTGCACAAAACCACTACGACAAAGTATAATAAGAATAAAACTGGACAGACCACCCGGTACCGACCTAGGCATTTGATTCGGACACGACAAAGGCACACCCAGCCCAGTCGACCCTGTAAAGTCCTCCTCCTGAGTTGTGCCAAAATTGGGAGAACTGTCCCACAGACTAGTCAAGCAACAGCCTGACACGGTCATACTCACAGAATCCTATCTTTCAGCCAACGACCCAGACTTCTCCATCACCATTCCTGGGTGGTGGCACAGTGGTATACAGTTGGGAGGGAGTGGCCTCAACATTGAATCCGGGCCCGATGAAGTCTCATGACATCAGGACAAACATGGGAAAGAAACCGCCTGCTGATTACCACCTACTGCCCTCCCTCAGCTGATGAATCAGTACTTCTCCATGTTGAACACCACTTGGAAGAAGCACTGAGGGCAGCAAGGGCACAGAATGTAAACTGGGGGCCTTCAATGTCCATCACCTAGAGTGGCTCGGTAGCACCACTACTGACCGTACTGGCCAAGTCCTGAAGGACATAGCTCCCAGATTGGGCTTGCGGCAGGTAGTGAGAAAACAACACGAGGGAAAAACTTACTTGACCTTATCTTCACTAATCTACCTGTTGCAGATGCATCAGTCCATGACAATATTGGTAAGAGTGAACACCGCACAGTCCTTGTGGAGACACTCTGGTCTTCACACTAAGGACACTCTCCATCGTGTTGTGTGCCACTACCATTGTGCTAAATACGATAGATTCGGAACAGGTCTAGCAGCTGAAAACTGGACATCCATGAGGTGCTGTGGGCCATCAGCAGCGGCAGAATTGTATTCCACCACAATCAGTAAGCTCATGGCCCAGCATATCCCTCACTCTAGCATTACCATCAAGCCAGGGGACCAACCCCTGGTTCAAGGAGGAGGTTTTTTTTATTCGTTCCTGGGATGTGGGCATCGCTGGCAAGGCCAGCATTTATTGCCCATCTCTAATTGCCTGAGAGAAGGTGGCATTGAGCTACCTTCTTGCACCGCTGCAGTCCGTGCGGTGAAGGTACTCCCATAGTGCTGTTAGAGAGGGAATTCCAGGATTTGACCCAGCAACAATGAAGGAATGGCGATATATTTCCAAGTCAGGATGGTGTGTGACGTGGAGGGGAACTTGGAGGTGATAGTGTTTCCATGCAACTGCTGCCCTTGTCCTTCTAGATGGTAGAGGTCGAGGGTTTGGGAAGTGCTGTCGGAGAAGCCTTGGCGAGTTGCTGCTGTACATCTTGAAGATGGTACACACTGCAGCCACAGTGCACCAGTGGTGTAGGGAGTGAATGTATAAGGTGGTGGATGGGGTACCAATCAAGCGGGCTGCTTTGTTCTGGATCGTGTCGAGCTTCTTGAGTGTTATTGGAGTTGCACTCATCCAGACAAGTGGAGGGTATTCCATCACACTCCTGACTTGTGCCTTGTAGATGTGGGAAGACTTTGGGGAGTCAGAAGGTGAGGCACTCGCCGCAGAATACCCAGCTACTGACCTGCTCTTGTAGCCACAGTATTTATGTGGCTGGTCTAGTTAAGTTTCTGGTCAATGGTGTCACCCTGGATGTTGATGGTGGGGGATTCGGCGATGGTAATGCCGTTGAATGTCAAGGGGCGGTGGTTAGTCTCTCACTTGTTGGAGATAGTCATTGCCTGGCACTTCTGTGGCGCGAATATTACTTGCCACTTATCAGCCGAAGCGTGAATGTCATCCAGGTTTTGCTGCATGCGGGCATGGACTGCTTCATTATCTGAGGAGTTGTGAATGGAACTGAACACTGTGCAATCATCAGCGAACATCCCCACTTCTGACCTTATGTTGGAGGGAAGGTCATTGATGAAGCAGCTGAAGATGGTTGGGCCTAGGACACTGCCCTGAGGAACTCCTGCAGCGATATCCTGGGGCTGAAATGATTGACCGCCAACAACCACAACCATCTTCCTTTGTGCTAGGTATGACTCCAGCCAGTGGAGAATTCTCCCCCTGATTCCCATTGACTTCAGTTTTACTAGGGCTCCTTGATGCCACACTCAGTCAAATGCTGCCTTGATGCTACAGGCAGTCACTCTCACCTCACCTCTGGAATTCAGCTCTTTTGCCATAGAAGAGCATGCCAGGAGCAGCATGAGGTGGCAACCTGGTGAAGCTGCAACACAGGACTGCATGCATGCTGAACAGCGGAAGCAGCATGCTATAGACTGAGCTTAGCGATCCCACAACCAATGGATCACATCAAAGCTCTGCAGTCCTGCCACATCCAGTCATGAATGGTGTGGACAATTAAACAACTAACAGGAGGAAGAGGCTCCATGAACATCCCAATCCTCAATGATGGCGGAGCCCAGCACGCAAGTGCAAAAGACAAGGATGAAGTGTTTGCAACCATCTTCAGCCAGAAGTGTCGAGCGGATGATCCATCTCGGCCTCCTCCTGAGGTCCCACCATCACAGAAGCCAATCATCAGCCAATTCGATTCACTCCACGTGATATCAAGAAACGGCTGAGCGCACAGGATACAGCGAAGGCTATGGGCCCTGACAACATTCCGGCTTCAGTGTTGAAGACTTGTGCTCCAGGTCTAGACGCGCCTCTAGCCAAGCTATTCCAGTAAAGCTACAACACTGGCATCTACCCGACAAAGTGGAAAATGGCCCAGGTATGTCCTGTCCACAAAAAGCAGGACAAATCCAATCCAGCCAATTACCGCCCCATCAGTCTACTCTCAATCATCAGCAAAGTGATGGAAGGGTTCGGTGACAGTGCTATCAAGCGGCACTTACTCACCAATAACCTGCACACCGATGCTCAGTTTAGGTTCCACCAAGACCACTCGGCACCAGACCTCATTACAGCCTAGGTCCAAACATGGACAAATGAGCTGAATTCCAGAGGTGACGTGAGAGTGACTGCCCTTGACATCAAGGCAGCATTTGACCTAGTGTGGCATCAAAGAGCCCTAGTAAAATTGAAGTCAATGGGAATCAAGGGGAAAACTCTGCACTGGCTGGATTCATACCTAGCACAAACAAAATGGTTGGGGTTGTTGGAGGCCAATCATCTCAGCCCCAGGACAGCACTACAGGAGTTCCTCAGGGCAGTGTCCTAGGCCCAACTATCTTCAGCTGCTTCATCAATGATGTTCCCACCATCATAAGGTCAGAAGTCTGGATGTTCGCTGATGAATAGACAGTATTCAGTTCCATTCGCAACTCCTCAGTTAATGAAGCAGTCCATGCCCACATGCAGCAGGACATAGACAACATTCAGGCTTGGGCTGATAAGTGGCAAGTAACATTCGTGACAGAGTCTAATCACCACCCATTGACATTCAATGGCATTACTATCATCAAATTTCCCCACCATCAACATCCTGGGGTCACCATTGACCAGAAACTTAACTGGACCAGTCACATAAATACTGTGACTACAAGAGCAGGTCAGAAGCTGGGTATTCTGCGGCGAGTGATTCACCTCCTGACTCCCCATAACCTTTCTACCATCTACAAGGCTCAAGTCAGGAGTGTGATAGAATACTTTCCACTTGCCTGGATGAGTGCAGCTCCAACAACACTCAAGAAGCTCGACACCATCCTGGACAAAGCAGCCCATTTGAATGGCACCCCATCCACCACCTTAAACATTCACTCCCTCCAACACCAATGCACCATGGCTGCAGTGTGTACCATCTACAAGATGCACTGCAGTGGTTCAAGACGGCGGCTCACCACCACCTTTTCAAGACAATTAGGGATAGACAATAAATGCTGACCTTGCCAGCGACGCCCACAACCCGTGAATTAATAAAAAAAAACCTCACCTCCAACAACAAGTGCAAGAAGCTCACAAACTTCTTTGTCACCAAATAATGGTCCGGATTTTGCGGTGGTAATGACGGCGAAACTGTCAGCGTTCACCGTCATTACCTCTCTGAAACTGACAGCAACTTCAGGATTTAGCACATGCGCAGACAAATACGGGAATCCAGAAGTTGCGGTCAGTCATTCTCTTCGCCACCACAGGATGCGCTGTGGAACCCCCCAGAACGGGCAATCAATTGAAATCACACTGAAGGACGAAAACATCCCTGTTATGCTGGAATATTGCTGTTAAACCCCCCCACCCCCCCCCGCCACCCCCCAAAGCCTTGTTGAAAGAGGTGTAACTGGGTTTTTAATGGCATATTGACTGCTGAACAACCATTCTAGCCCTGAAAAACTAATTTTATATTTGTGGAATGTCAAATTTTTCCATTAATATGATTAAGAATTACATGGCTTTTAAAATAAATTTTCTTTTAAAGTTTGTTTATGATATTTCAGCTTCTACCATAATCCTATATCTATGGTCCAATTTTTATTTCGCTCTCTGTAAAATTTATAAAAAGTAAATTATAGTCTGTGCATTTTACTTCCTGGTTTGCTGTCTGTGAGAATTCTTCAATGTGATTGGCTGCTCAGCCTGCTTGATGCCATCACTGTTGCTGGATGCTGGAGGTTCGTTTGATTTGGCGCCATATTCAAACAAAGGTTGGGAGAGCTGAAATCGACGCCACAGAGATCGCTAGATCTTTGTGGGCAGCTTTCTTAGAGGTCAGCGGCGAATTCCGGGCCAATCTGTTCAGCTGCCTCTGCTTTTTCCCTCCCTTCCCCATGCCCAGGAAGCCAGACCACCCATCTGGCTCCCTCTGACCTAGTCCCTTTCTACTTTCTCATCCATCTCCTCCCATTCCCTCTCTGAGCCCAACTAGTTCATGAGACACACCTCCTGCTCCCTTGGCCCTATTCCCACTAAACTTCTAACTTTTCAACTTCCCTTCCAGGCCCTGCTAGCTGATATTGTTAATGGTTCCCTCTCCTCAGGCACTGTCCTCCTCCCTTTCAAAACTGCCAGCAGCAACCCCTTCCTCGACGTAAAACTTATGTCCATGCAAATTACTGCCCCACTCATTTCCTCTTCACAGTCCTTTTGAATTTCCTACAACTAAACATTGGTAAGACTGAAGTCATCCTCTTCATTCCCCATCTAACAAACTCTGTATCTTTGCCACCAATTCTATTCCCCTCCCCAACAACTGTCTCATTACAACAGTGACTACACTCCAAAAGTACTTCATTGGCTGTAAAGCGCTTTGAGACGTCCGGTGGTCGTGAAAGGCGCTATATAAATGCAAGTCTTTCTTTCTTTCAGGTTGAAGCAGAATATTCACAACCTTATCGGCATATTCAACCCTGAGCTGAACTTTCAACCCCATTTCCTCTCCTTCACAAAAACTGCCTACTGCAGCTTCCTCAAGCCCTACACTCACCACCACCGCCCCCCCCCCACCCCCTGCAAACTCTCCAGTCATCTAACTTTTGCACATTCCCTGTGCTTTCACACAATCATTGGTGACTGTACCTTCAACTCTCTGAATTTGCTCCTTAAATCTTTCTGCCTCTCCACCTCCCTCTCTTCCTTTAAGACCCTCCTCAAAACCAACCCCTCACAAAAGTTTTGATCACCCCTTCTAATCTGCCCTTCTTTGGCTCAGCATTCATTTTTTTAAATTACGCCTTTGTGAAGCGCTTCAGCACTTTTTTCCACATTAAAGGTGCAATATAACTGCAAGCTATTGTTGGATAAATATTTGAAGCAGAGAAAGATACAAGATTATTGGGATTCATTTCTGATTGCTGTGACAAAGAGCCTGCACAGACACAATGGGCTGAATAGTGTCCTTCTGCGCTGTAAGTTTCTATTGTTCTATGGAAGACCAATAGCTACAATATAGTAAATATCTTACAACTGCACACACTTCTGGTTAATTCTTTCCATTGTAAATTCTTCTGTCCACATCTGTAACAGAAACTGTCCTATTAACTTGTCTAACTGTAATTACATCCTTTTCCAATGGATTCACTGGAGTGCCATCACTGACAGGAGGATGTAATTACAGTATGGCAAGTTTACACATATAGCTTCCATTATAAATGTGGAAATAAGAGTTTGCCATGGAAATATATGAAAATAAGGACTGAATGTATGACTTTAAAATGGCGACTGAACTATGTCTGCTCACCTGATCTAATTAATCCCCCACTCTCTAACTCTACCTCACCTGAACACTACACATGTCTTGTCTCTCTGGGTGCAATACCATTGGAGATAAGACTAGTATTTCAAAAATGTAAAATTCATTCTAGAAAACAGTTTCCAAAACTGTTCCATACATCAGGCTGCTTCACACACACACATACTATTCTTCTCTGATTGTTACAAATATTTAGAAAATAATTACACAAAGTTCTGTATAGTCAGTTGGACTGTTAATCAATAGGCACTTTCCCCACTAATGCAAATGGTAATAATGTGAATGGCAATCAGTAATTTTTTTTCAACTATTGACAACTCTAAACATTTTAAATTACACCATCAGTCCACTTGTTTCTGTACTTTAGCAAAGCTTAAAAACAATCTCTTCTTGAAAGTTGAATATGGTTTGAACATTGGCTGCTAAAATTATTTTATCCAAAGGTGAACAATTGTAGCACAAGTTGTGCACTACTGTATTTTGAAAACAGCTTAATTTAACCTTAACAATTACAAAACAATTTTACCTCTGAGCCTTATAAAACAAATGAAATAATGTTGCATTATATTTCTAAGATTTGTTCAGATATATAAACTAATTTTAAGATGAATCTCACCTGTTCTTCTGTCACAGTTTTCATCATGGTTACACTTTTTCCCATTTTTTTCCTGATGAGTGCTTGTTCTTTTTCATACTCTGTCATTAAAATCACTGGTGCTACTTCTGCAATTCTGGGTTCTTGGATATACTCTGTTACTAATTCTGTTCGATGTATTACCTCCTGGTGTTCCTTTATGTAAAGCTCATATTCAGCTAAAAATAAATTACATCAAAATTAGAACAGCATAGGAGTTACAAAAAATACTGAAATCCTCGAGTTATTAATATGGAAAGTCAATATGGTACTTTAATTATCTCCTACTCAGATTGGGGGGATATCCCACTGGAGTCAGTGTTAGGAACCACTGCTCTTCTCTATCTCTCTACTATATATATGTATAAGAACATAAGAAATAAGAGCAGGAGTAGGCCATACGGCCCCTCGAGCCTGCTCCGCCATTCAATAAGATCATGGCTGATCATCGACCTCAACTCCACTTTCCCGCCTGATCTCCATATCTCTTTATTCCCCGAGAGTCCAAATATCTATCTATCTCAGCCTTGAATATACTCAAAGACTCAGCATTCACAGCCCTCTGGGGCAGAGAATTCCAAAGATTCACAAACTTCTGAGTGAAGAAATTCCTCCTGATCTCAGTCTTAAATGGCCTACCCCTTATCCTGAGACTATGCCCCCTAGTTCTAGAGACTCCAGCCAGGGGAAACAACCTCTCAGTATCTACCCTGTCAATCCCCTTCAGAATCTTGTATGTTTCAATGGGATCACCTCTCATTCTTCTAAACTCCAGAGAGTATCGGCCCATTCTACACAATCTCTCATCATAGAACAGCCCTTTCATCCCAGGAATCAATCTAGTGAACCTTCGTTGCACTGCCTCCAAGGCAAGTATATCCTTCCTTAGATAAGGAGACCAAAACTGTGCACAGTACTCCAGGTGTGGCCTCCCCAAGGGCCTGTACAATTGTAGCAAGACTTCTTTACTCTTGTACTCCAACCCCCTTGCAATAAAGGCCAACATGCCATTTGCCTTCCTATTTGCTTGCTGTACCTGCATGCTAACTCTCTGTAATAACAACAGAAAATGCTGAAAACACTCAGCAGGCCAGGCAGCACCGTGGAGAGAGAAACAGAGTTAACGTTTCAGGTCTGTGACCCTTTGTCAGAAATGGAAAAAGTTAGGGATGTAACAGGTTTTAAGCAGGTGCAGAGGCAGGGAAAGGGGGGGGAGGGGAGGAAGGAACTGCTAGCTTTCTGTGTTTCTTGCATGAGGACACCCAAATCTCTCTGAACACCAACATTTGAAAGTTTCTCACCATTTAAAAAATATTCTGTTTTTCTATTCTTCCTACCAAAGTGAATAACCTCACATTTCCCTACATTATACTCCATCTGCCACCTTACTGCCCATTCACTTAGTCTATCTATATCCCTTTGCAGACTCTTTGTGTTCTCCTCACAGCTTACTGTCCCACCTAGCTTTGTATCATCAGCAAACTTGGATACATTACACTCGGTCCCTTCATCTAGGTCATTAATATAGATTGTAAATAGCTGAGGCCCCAACACTGATCCTTACGGTACCCCACTAGTTACAGCCTGCCAACCTGAAAAAGATCCGTTTATCCCTACTCTCTGTTTTCTGTCTGTTAACCAATCCTCTATCCATGCTACTATATTACCCCCAACCCCATGAGCCCTAATCTTGTGTAAGAACATAAGAACATAAGAAATAGGAGCAGGAGTAGGCCAATCGGCCCCTCGAGCCTGCTCCACCATTCAATAAGATCATGGCTGATCTGATCCTAACCGCCAATCTACTATCTATCACAGAACCATCTCCTGCATCTAACAGAATTGCACACACGAAATAGGAGCAGAATCAGGCTACACGGTCCCTGGGCCCGCTCCACTACCCACAGGGCCATGACCGATCCGAACCTAGACTCATGTCCAAATTCCTGCCCGCTCCCCGTAACCCTTAATGCCCTTTACTTCTAGGAAACTGTCTATTTCTGTTTTAAATTTATTTTATGTGACCTTTTATGTGGCACCTTATCGAATGCCTTTTGGATATCCAAATATACTACATCCACTGGTTCCCCTTTATCTACCCTGCTAGTTACATCCTCAAAAAACTCTAATAAATTTGTCAAACACGATTTCCCTTTCATAAAACTATGTTGACTCTGCCTAATCATGTTACGATTTTCTAAGTGACTTGATACAACTTCCTTAACAATGGATTCCAGCATTTTCCCGATGACTGATGTCAGGCTAACTGGCCTGTAGTTCCCTGTTTTTTCTCTCCCTCCTTTCTTGAATAGCGGTGTTACATTTGCGACCTTCTAATCCGCTGGGACCATTCCAGAATCTAGGGAATTTTGGAAGATCAAAACCAATGCATCCACTATTTCTTCAGCCACCTCTTTTAGAACCCTAGGATGTAGGCCATCAGGTCTAGGGGATTTGTTGGCTTTTAGTCCCATTTGTTTCTCTCGTACTTTTTCTCTACTTATATTAATTATGTTAAGTTCTTCATCCTCATTAGACCCTTGGTTCCCCACCATTTTTGGTATGCTTTTTCTGTCTTCTACTGTGAAGACAGATACAAAATATTTGTTTGACGTTTCTGCCATTTCCTTGTTCCCCATAATAATTTCTCCTGTCTCAGCCTCTAAGGGACCAACGTTTACTTTTGCTACTCATTTCCTTTTTACTTACTTGTAGAAACTCTTACAATCTGCTTTTATATTTCTTGCTAGTTTTCTCTCATATTCTATTTTTTTTCTTTTTAGCAATTTTTTGGTCAACCTTTGTTGGTTTCTGAAACTCTCCCAATCCTCAGGCTTACTATGATTCTTTGCAACATTATAAGCTTCTTCTTTCAATCTAATGCTATCCTTAACTTGTTTAGTTAGCCACAGTTGTATCACTTTTCCCGTGGAGTTTTTGTTTCTCAATGGAACGTATTTTTGTTGAGAATTATTAAATATTTCTTTAAATGCTAGCCACTGCTTATCTACCACCATACCTTTTAATCTATTTTTCCAATCTACCTTAGCCAACTCACCCCTCATACCTATGTAATTGGCTTTATTTAAGTTTAGACTCTAGTTTCGGACTTAGGCAAGTCACTCTCAAAATTAATGCGAAATTCTATCACCTTATGATCACTCTGCCCCAGAGGATCCTTTACTATGAGATTGCTAATTAACCCTGTCTCATTACACAATACAAGATCTAAAATAGCCTGTTCCCTGGTTGGTTCCATGACATATTGTTCTAGGAAACTGTCCCGAATGCATTCCATGAACTCGTCCTCCAGACTACCTTTGCCAATTTGATTTGTCCAGTCTATATGAAGATTAAAGTCCCCCAAGATTATTGCATTACCTTTGTTGCAAGCTCCTACTATTTCTTGATTAATATTCTGTCCAACTGTATAGTTACTGTTAGGGGGTCTATATACTACTCCTACCAGTGTTTTCTGCCCCTTGTTATTCCTTATCTCCACCCATACTGATTCTACTTCCTGATCTTCCGAGCCAAGATCCTTTCTCTCTACTGTTCTTATGTCATCCTTTATTATCAGGGCTACTCCCCCTCCTTTTCCATTCTGCCTATCTTTTCGAAAGGTCAAGTACCCTGGAACATTTAGTTACCAACCTTGGCCACCTTGCAACCATGTTTTTGTAATGGCTATTAGATCAAACCCATTTATCTCTATTTGTGCCACTAGTTCGTCTATCTTGTTATGAATGCTTCGTGCATTCAGATAAAGAGCTTTTAATTAATTTTTTTTTACCATTATTCCCTGCTTTGACCTTATTCTCTGCTGCACTGCTACCATTAAACTTTCTGTCCCTTCCTGTCACACTCTGCTTATTTTTACCCAAATCGCTACACTGCTCTATTGCCTTGACCTTTCTCTTTAGATTTCTAAATTTCCCCTCACCTGACCCCTCCTCCCCACTTTTTTAGTTTAAAGCCCTATATATATATATATGTGTAAAATGATTTGGACTTGGGTGAAAGAGGCACATGAAAATTTGCTAACAGAAAAATAGGAACCATGGTTAACTATGAAAAAGACTATTTGAGTAAACAGATGCCAGATGAAATTTAATGTGAGATAATTTGGGAGGATGAATGAGAGAAAATATACACTAAATGGTAAAACTTTTTTTTTTAAATAGAAAAGCTGAGACACTTAGCAGTTCAGATACACAAATTTATAAAAGTGGGAGGATAAGTTGATAAAGCTGTAAAAAAAAAAGAAAATGGGATCCAAGGTCTTTTAAATAGGATTATAGAATATAAACACAAAGCGGCAATGCTAAACCTGTGCAGATCATTGGTTAGGCTGCAGTTGGAATATTATATCCAGTTTTGGGCTCCCTACCTTAAAAGGATGTCAAGGCCACGGAAAGGTTACAGAAGAGATTCATTCAGTTTATACCATGGACTTTATCAAAAAAGACTAGAGAACTGGGTCTTTTTTCATTAGCATAAAGAAGTTTAAGATGAGATTGGATAGAGGTGTTCAAAATTATGTACAGTTTTTATAAGCGAAATAGGAAAAAAACTATTTCCACTGTTAACTAGAGGGAACAAATTAAAAATCATTAGAATCATCAAATCTTACAGCACAGAAGGAAACCATTCAGCCCGTCATGCCTCTTTGAAAGAGCCAAAAGTATAAAGAGAGAGGTTAGAAATTTTTTGACAGAGGGTATTAGGCTATGGAATGTCCAACCAGAAACAGTGATAGAAGCAGAGTGGATAATAGCTTTTAAAAGGGAAATGGATAAATATCTGGAAAAGAAAAAAATAAAGGGGTATCGGCAGGGAAATTGGACTAAGTAGATAGATCTTTCAGAGAGTCAGCACAGATATGATGGACTGAATGCCTTCCTTCTGTGCTGTAAAATGTCATGATTCTATGTATGTATCACAATTATAACAGGAGTACTAGTTTAAAAAAAACACTTACAAATTTTAAAGTTCATTTAATAAAAGCAAATGATTTAGTCATTACCTAAATAAAAAAATGTTAATCTCAAAAATAATTTGATTATCATAGTAATTAAATACCGCCTCAATGAGGCGGATTTAGCTGTTGTAGAAATGAACTGATTTTAACCATCAATTGTTTTAATGGCTACACACCTTCCTCCAGCAATTGAGCTGATGCAGAAATTTCTCCATGTTGATTACGAACAACAATGGAATATTCACCCGCATCATCTGCAAAAGTCATGGAAATCTCAAGTTTGCATTCTCCCATTTCCTTGTTGTAATGGACCTTGTACCTGGAGGGGAATAATGTACTTTAGCATAAAATCTCGAGAATCAGAAAGAAGAAAAATCATGATGAATATAAGAAAACATGGAACAAGAAAAGGCTATTACACCCACCCATTTCACAGCGTGCATAGAACATGTGATATCACAGTCTCTGCCCAACCCATTCGATCACCTGGTTCTACAAAGTTCCCCCTTGCCTTGAAAGATAAATCAAGTGAAACCCCAGAATACTGATCTAATCTTACATTCTATATTATTGTATATATCATTGCCTTCCTTGATATGACACTTTATTGGTCCCAAGAGTTCAGGAACCAATATGAGATTGAAACAAAAAACTGTAAAAGCTGGAAGTCATTAAGAAGCATCATATTCCATGCAACATTTAACTACATTTGTGTTCAAACTTGTATCTATCAATCCTATTCCTGATGATGTGTTCATCAGTTCTGTTTTAAAGGTATTGATTAATGCAGTATTAACTACTTTAACATCATAAACCCATTACTTCCACAGTCCATATTAAATCTATCTTTTCTTGGATTCTACCTGACCAATTTATCTTCTGAAAAATAGGTTCTTCAAAATTACTCCCCGTCATCCAAAGATAATCAAACTCTAGCAAATCCACCTAATTCTCAGAAATCACATTTCAAAGCTGCACCTCGTCATTATGAAGAAAAACAGACATTGTCCTTTTTTTCATTAAAAGAGCAATTTCGTCCTCAAAATAACTGGCTCTAGAATTTATCTATGATCTTTATTTACGAAGACTAATGTGAAAACCTCATTGAACACAACTGCCATTTCCTGATCCTTTATAACATGTCTACCCAACATGTTCCTTAAAGGAGCAGCTCTGACTTTGGTTGAGTTTTTTTTCGATACACAACTAAGTGGTGAAAAAAACATCTGAATTTATATCTGCTTATTGATTTTATACTCGTACATTACTGCTCACAGCCCAAGTTAAATGTTTGCATTACTCTCCAGAATTTAAAAGACTGGATTATGTCTGCTTCTTAATCTTCCTTCCTCCAATGAAAACAACTTCAGTTTTGTGAATCCCTCTTCATAAATTAGTGCCCGAGGTCCCAGACTGATCCCTGCCTCTTGTTATGGAACACTCTGCAACACATTAACTTTCTTGTTTTTTACTGCTTTTTTACCATGAACACACAGATTTATGATGAGCTCTGATTCCATGGAGGTCAAGTACCCTTTGGCACCTCACCCAAATAGCTGTCCTTCCTGTGTGAGCCTCCACAGTCAATGTGTTATTTGACCATGTAAGTATCATAGCTGGTTTCACTGGATACATTTGGGTGATTTTTCCCTCTTTAGACCAGTTGTGTTCAATGAGGTTTTCACATTAGACCAGTTATGCTGAGTTCAATTGTAGTACCCATACTTGACTGAGATCAACTAACTCATCACAGACCAGGAATTGAACCTGGAACCTTCTTGGTTTGTATGGCTCAGAGATAAATTGGGCTGGATTTTCATTGACCCGTGGAGGCGGGTTTGGAGGCGTGTGGGGGGTTAAAGTTGCAGATTCGGGGGTCCCGAATCCATCCCGCCCCCAAACCGCCTCCATGCAAGTTTCGCTAGAGGCGGGTACCCAACCTGTGCTGGGACCCACCTCCCCGAGGCGGGAAGGGGATTAGTGACAATTAACTGCCTGTTAACAGGTAGTTAACAGGCAGTTTTTTGCCTAATCCCTATTTTGAAAGCTGAAATGTGGGCTTCCCGACAGGTCCCAACCACGCCAAGTTAGCGAGGCGGACCGTGGGTCTGCAGGGGATGGAGGGGTCGATATGTCCGGTGGGCAGGTGAGTGATGGGTGCATGTGTGCAGAGGTAAGTGTGTAAGGTAAGTGCAAAGTGTGGGAAAAAGTTTTACTTACCTTAACTTCCTCCTGCAGGTGTCAGCCCTTCAGTTCTCGGGAGTCAGAAATCTCACCGGCACAGAAAGCAGAAAGGCCGTGGTGCTGTCAAAAGTTTCAGCCTCTGTTTTCTATGCTGGAATGATTTCTAACTCAGCCTGAGAGGAAGGACTCAAGTTAGAAGACAAATTGTCAGTGTTTGACAGCTTCACAGAGCTGTCAAACGCTGATATTTCATCTGTCAAAAGCTCTTGACAGATGAAATGTCAATCTGTGACATCACCTGTTGCCGGGTGGCCCTTAATTGGCCTGCTGAGCCCACTGGGCGGGCTCAACAAGGTCAATCAAGGGAAAATACAGTGGGTTGGCCACAAGTCGATGGAGGCGGGTCTACAACCCAAAAAGTGGGAGTCCCGCCTCCATCACGTCCCCAGTATCAAAATCCAGCCCATTGCCTTTTCAACTGGGTCATCAGGGGCTCCTCAATGTTCTTTTCACGATAGTGTGTTACTGGCACAATAATTCAAACATGGCTTCACTAATGACCTATGCAAGGTTAGAATAACTTGGGTGCTTCTGAAATCTATCCGAGTACATGATTAGCTTCACACTGACTGGTCATTCATTCATTAGTTGTTTGTGGGTCCTAAAGAACATGTACTGAGCTACTGAAACATTACATTTGCAATTTTGCACTCACAATGAGCACAGATCAGAGAATTGGGGTGACAACAGTGTAGCTCTAACTCCAACTTGCACTCCCCCAAACACAGAATCACACTTACTGTGTGTAAATAGTTTATTTTTAGATATAAAAGTAATAACTTAGCTGCACAACTGTCTTTTTTCAAGTCAGTTAATGTTCCAATTTCAAAGAATGAAAACTGACGTTAGTTGGTTGTCTTTAAATTTAAAATGGCTCAGCATGAGGATTTAAGTGTTGTTTAACAGCATGTTATACCTGTATCCAGTCGTTAATGGAATTCCAGCTTTTCGCCAGTAAATATGTGGTTTCGGGATGCCTCCAATTTGACAATCAAAAATGACACTTCCACCTTCAATTAGTTTCTGTACTATCGGTTTCCTGATGAAGAAAGGAGCGACTCCAGCGGCACCGTCCACTGATTCAGCTGTAACACTGACTCCTGATAGAGTTTCCACTCTCATTTCAACTCTGGAAATACACAAATACTGAGATCAATTTTGATTTGGTGGACCTTTATGAATGACTTGTCTTTTAGCACGAGTTTACATAGCTTTTTATATTATTTATGTTACTACACATACAATGCACAGTACAGCGGGTCTAAAAATATATTTCTCAGAATAAAAATAGAAGGAAACTATCAACAATGAAAATACAATAAATATGATTAACTGTTTCACCCTTTTTAACAGTAATATTTAAAGATTGTAAATACCGTTTCTTTTCAAAGCCAGTTTGCTCAGATACAGCAAAGACTTCTTCTCTGCTCTCAATCTCTTCTGACACTACAAAAGTACAAACAATAAATTATTTCAAATGTGTCTTGGACAGAGAGTTGTTCATCAAATTTTAATCATCTTTGTTAACCTTACTAAAATACATACCTTGAACAAGAAGGTAGCATGAACTGCTAGCAGTACCAGCATCACTGGTGGCAGTGCATGTAAAGCGGCCACTGTCTTCTGCAAAGGCTTCCCTGATTGTTATACAGGCAATGCCTTTTTCGAAGGTTATTTGGAAATCAATGGAACTTTCAATGTGATAGTCTTCTCTAAACCACATCACGGTTGGGATAGGGTGCCCTGTGATTTCACATGCTAGGGTCACAGATTCACCTTCTACTACAGTCACGTTTTTCAAGCCCTGCAAAAAGTCGGGTACAATTAACTGGTTAAAAAATTAAAAAGCTAGTATAAAGCATTCAAATGCAAATTGGAGCATTTAAAATGCATTTTCGTATGAACTAATTGCTTACAGAAACAAAACTCGGTGGGGTAAGTGGAACCACTGTTGGAATTGGTAGAGCAGCAGGTTCTGTGACCTGGAAAAACAGAAAGTAAAGTGGTGAGTAAGAAATGAGACCCTATTATACAACTTGTCAAATAGGTTTAGGAGAGTGTTACACATCAAATAGAAAAATGGGAAAGAGCTTCCTGCAGAGGACTCACGTCTCCAGGCTGTCACACCACTGAGTTATCATTCCCATAATTAAAAGAGTTATACCATGTTATATTGTGGTAAAGGTTTAATGGAGAGAGGGGCAAGATGGAAATGTTGTTAGCTTTGCTGTTGATCAGGAGCTAAACTTTTTGCACTATTTGCTACTGTTAATTTGTAGGGAACACACAAAGTTAGGGCACACTACTGGTAATTAACAAACCTGCTCTTCTTCTGCTTCATATTGTTCTTCCTCATGTTCAACATCAAATTCAGCTTCAAGTGAGCCTGAAATACTTAAACCTAGATGCCTGTGCATCTCAGTATCAAACCGTGTCTCATACACGTCTGTTCTTTCTCTAATACGAGGCTGGAGAGAGACACTCTCCTCTGTCACAATTCTGGCCTCTTTTAACACAGGAGGTTTCACTGGCTTGGTAACCTTCACAGCAGAAGACGCAGACAACTCTTTTTCCAGAGTAACAATAGCAGTTCCTGCTATAGAAACCTAACCAAGCCAAGAAGAATAAAGTTATATTATTTACAAACTATTTTAAGTTTTTAAATTACTGGTCACAATGACAGGGATGGATGGGATTATTGGGTTAGCTAAATTAGATGGCTTTTTTGGAAAATGTTGTGTGAGCATGAAAACAAAATTATCAATAGGAAAAAAGGAACTCATAGTTGAGAAAACATTAGCTAATAGTGAAAGGTATGTCTAAACAGCTTCCTACAAACATTAAGTGTTAGATTCAAAGAACTTGAGTTAATGCTCTATAACTGTTAAAAATAAACTATTAGTATAAATGAAGAAGATAAAAAAAATGTACTTGTGAAAATGTAAAATGAATGACAAACAAAGATAGCAAAAAAGCAATATGGCCCAGAATTTGCTGGTGCAGGGCATCTCATGGCGTGCCCCTTTTATTATATTTTTTTCGTCACCCTTCAGCTCAAAAGTGCTTTGCCCTACAAATTGCTGGAAGTGCAATCTGATAATGGCACAGCGAGGTCAACAGGGCATCTGGGACCTTGGTGAATGACAGGCCTAGCAATCCATCTCTCAACCAATGAGATTTAAAGATAGAGAAAGAAACAGAGCTAATAATGGAGTCAAACTAGATACAGAAAGAAAAGTAAAGAGAGAGAAAGAACGATTGTATTAAGAGAGAAAGAAAAATGAGACAGAAAGGAAAAGAAGATTTTTTTAAATTTTAAATTCAAATTTTGAAAACCTTTAGGAACAATTTACTACTTGCAGGAACGAGACTCTACAGTTTCAATTGTTCCCTTTCTGGGCCGGAAAGGTTGAATGGCATTGCAGGAACTTAAATCTTGTCATGAAAAGGATCCTTACGTCGTTAAGTACCAGCCCTAACTTCCTGCGGCGAGCTTAATTCATTTTAATAGCGCAAATGCAGCAATTTCTTGAAACTCATGGGGAGGTTGAGATCCCGTTTTCACGAGGCTAACGGCAGAGCGGCGCAAATTGTTCAACAATTTGTGGTGATTTGCGACTCACGATGTATCTTTTCCACACCACAAATTGCTGGGTTACTTACACACAAATAACAGCGAGCGCATTAAATTGCCGTTATTTTCCTAGCAAATTCTGGGCCAATGTATAAAAAATATATTTTTAATCCAGATATAAACTTGAAAAAAACTATTATACTGTATGGCAGGGAAACAGCAACCTCTAATGTAAGCTGTTTAATGCTTGTCAAAAATAGGTTGAGATATCTGCCATCTCAGCAAAATTAGACTGTGCACGCCCCTCATTAATTATCTGTAACTGATTTCTAAAATTACTCAAATGACTGGATTATAAAAACCTTTGCCTGATATTTAATAAGAAGTTTTCCATAAAGCAAATGATAACAATATCCACCATTTATGTTTTTCTTGTATGTTTTACCATGACACATAATCTAGTCAATCAATCTCTAAAAACAGTGGGGTAGAAATTAGACCTCCTGCGCCTGTTTTATAAGTGTAAAACAGGCACAACAAGGGCCAAATTCAAGGACCAACATCCCGCGCCCAAAAGTACGCTTGAAATACGTCCACCACAACATTGGGTCGGGCCTTAGTGCCTGCGTAAAACAGAGATTAGACCCCTTAAGTATACAAATGAGGAGCCTAATACTTGTTTTAGGCCCTCTCTGGGAAATTGAGTAGCAATGCGCGAAGCAAGAGCCGGGCCTGCTCCACTCTGGACTCTTCTGCAGCCACCAACCAAAAGCAACTTTCCAAAAAATATATAAAAATAGTTTCTGTGGAGCCATGAGGAGCAGAAGTGCTCACCTGACTCCACAGTACACGTGATCGCGCCCCCCTCCTCCACTGCCACTCCACCCTCCCTTAAATCTGCCCCCCGCCCGTCCCACCAGGACTTACCATCTTTTTAAACTGGGTAAGCTACCTGTGAAGGTGTGACAAGAGCAGTCAGCTCACCCAAATAATATTACTGGTTCCTAAGACCGGTTGGGGCTCTCATTTCTGGTCCAAAATCGGGCCTAAAGGAATTCTCATCCCAGTGTCCCTAGCATGTGTGTCAATCATTATTGATCTCAATATCCACATGGCTTATTCCATTAGAAGGCATTTATAATTAATTATAACCTTGTCTCAATGCTTGCATGGTACATCCACAAACCTTTGTTTACATAGCGGGAATTATTAGAAGTTTACATAGAAACATAGAATCTAGGAGCAGGAGTAGGCCATTCGGCCCGTCGATCCTGCTCCACCATTCAATACGATCATAGCTGATCATCCAAATCCAGTACCCTGTCCCTGCTCTAATCCCCACAGTACACATATCCCACCCTACCCCCGTAACCCCACGTATTTAATTCCCCCTAACATATCCCATCCTATCCCCATAACCCCACATATTTAATCCCCCCCTAACACTAAGGGTCAATTTATCATAGCCAAATCAACCTAACCCGCACATTTTTTTTGGACTGTGGGAGGAAACCGGAGCACCCGGAGGAAACCCACGCAGACACGGGGAGAATGTGCAAACTCCACACAGACAGTCACCCTAGGTCAGATTCGAACCCGGGTCCCTGGCGCTGTGAGGCACCAGTGCTAACCACTATGCCACTTTACAGGAATATTTCCCCTAAATTGATAATACTCTTAAACAAAGTATATGGATTTTCCTTTTCTAATTTCTCTAGCTACAGTTTTATTTTATTATCAAAGACCTCATATGATAGTCCTGTCTATTTAAGATTTAATATTATAAGCTTTTTGTTTATTTGCCTGCCATACAGAATTTTCACCCTTACCTCTTGGGTTGTTTCTGGTTTGGCTACAGTGATTTTTGAAACAGAGAAGTGAGGAATTGTACTGGAAAGTTTGTGGTCCAGATGTACTGCAGATTCTGATGCTCTTTCAATCTATAGCAACCAACAAAATCTTTATTATTATGTTTAATTCAGCGTGTACTGATAAAATTGAAAAAAAAGTTCTGTCAAGATGATCTTCATAGTTAACATGAATAACAGAATCTTTGTGATGTTAACTTGTTGCTTTACGAGTTAAATGATGGCTAACCTGTGAAATGTGTTTTTCAGCTTGTTCGCCATAGGAAATTTGTGTTTTAGTTGGCACAATAACTGTCTCTTTTCTGACAGTTGTGGTGACAACTTGTTGCTCAGCAGGGACTGTTCGTTTCTCAGCAGAAAACTCAGTGGTACTTTGACATACACCACGCTGTGCATATTCATACTCCATAGATGTCTCTTCTGAACGCACTCCTTCAGCATACACAGGATGTCTAGTACGTGCTTGATCCACAGCAGCCAATACTTTAGCCACAGCTTCAGCCTTTTTGCCAACCTCAATCTGCAGACAACAAGGGCTAAGTCTGCGAGAGCACGCATAGTCTAATCTTAAATTTCACAAGATTAACTATGACCTTCAAAAGCAATACCATATTGGACTTTGACTGATGTATCACATTGAGGTCTGAGAATATATTTCTTGTTAACAATTTGCTGAAAGTTTATTTTATGTTTTAAAGACATCTGTTATTTTCAAAAGCTGGTTGATTTGTTAATCAAAACAAAAATAATAAATAAGAAATTTTAAAAATAGGAAACTTTTGGTTTCTTTCCTTAATTGTCAAAGATTTGAGTTACAAAATAAATTGGTATTGCTTTTGATAGCAAAATGCACACTATACATTAATGCATTTATAACCAATACAAATTTTAAGCAAACCATCTAAAATTACATGGCATGTACGTGCAAGGTGGTACACACTTGACATGGGAGTAGTGATGAAACAAAGGGATAAGAATAAAGGAGTAAGTGTGAAACTAAGGGACATAAGAAGAAGGGAGAAGTGCAAAAATCTAAGAGGTACAAGTACAGAGAAGTACTGGTGAAACTAAGTGATACAACTACAGGGGAGAAGTGGTAAAGCTAAGGGGTATATAAAAAATGTTTAATGTTTACATGAGAATGTGACAGTGAAATTTACTATGAGAGCAAAAGGCTATATTTTTGTAACAAATATGTGTATTAAAAGTAATTTTTCATTGTGATTCAAACTACCTGATCCTCAACTGGTTGTGCTTGTACTGTGAACACATGTTTCTCTGAAGTGCTTCTTTCTGTGGTAGTGGTTACAGTAACTGGTTCACGTACCCTGGCTTGGTCAACAGCGGCTACCACTGTAGCTACAGCTGTTGTTTTCGCTATGCCATGCTCTGTCTGAATTTATTTCAGCAAAAAATAGATTGATTTTGTTATATATGCCATGTAACTAAATATCAAAAAAGTTGTTTTCAAAATGAAACTGTATTGGTGTAACATTCAAAATGCAGTTGCATATAAATACATTTGAAAAGCATAAACATAACAAATTT
Source organism: Squalus acanthias (assembly GCA_030390025.1). Classification (NCBI taxonomy): domain Eukaryota; kingdom Metazoa; phylum Chordata; class Chondrichthyes; order Squaliformes; family Squalidae; genus Squalus; species Squalus acanthias. The sequence goes on along the minus strand of CM059427.1, from coordinate 20,017,082 downwards.
AAGTCTTTACAGATATAAAATGTTTTTCTCATACAATCAAGCAGGAAATTGGTTCATTTTACACAGATCTATTTTAATCTACTTTCACTGTGGGTTTAAAATTTATCAAACTCAATATATCTGAGACTGAGAACTTCCCACATAACTGAATTAGGACTGGTCTGAATTATTAACAATGGTTTGTTTTTGGCAGAACTTGGTCATGCTTGATGAAAATGCAAATTTGCCTTACCTCTTTGCCAGCAATTGAAGCACCAACAGCGACACCGGTCATTCCAACAGCTGCAGCACTTCCTTCAAGCGTGGTAGCTCTAGCAGCACCAGCAGCTCCTTCAACTGTGGTAACTCTAGTCGATCGTTCAACTGTGGTAACTCTAGCAGCACCAGCAGATCGTTCAACTGTGGTAACTCTAGCAGCACCAGCAGATCCTTCAACTGTGGTAACTACAGCAGTTCGTTCAGCTGTGGTAATTCTAGGAGCACCAGCAGATCGTTCAACTGTGGTAACTCGAGCAGCACCAGCAGCTCCTTCAAATGTGGTCATTCTAGCAGCTCCAGCAGCACCGGCACCTCGTTCAACTGTGGTAACTATAGCAGCTCCAGCAGCACCTGCAGCTCCAGCAGCACCGGCACCTCGTTCAACTGTGGTAACTCTAACAGCTCCAGCAGCACCTGCAGCTCCAGCAGCACCGGCACCTCGTTCAACTGTGGTAACTCTAACAGCTCCAGCAGCACCTGCAGCTCCAGCAGCACCGGCACCTCGTTCAACTGTGATAACTCTAGCAGCTCCAGCAGCTCCAGCAGCTCCAGCAGCACGCAGCACCAGCAGCTCGTTCAACTGTGATAACTCTAGCAGCTCCAGCAGCACCGGCAGCTCCGGCACCTCGTTCAACTGTGGTAACTCTAACAGCTCCAGCAGCTCCAGCAGCTCCAGCAGCACCAGCAGCACCAGCACCTCGTTCAACTGTGGTAACTCTAGCAGCTCCAGCAGCACCAGCAGCTCCAGCAGCTCCAGTGATTGTCATCTGTCCATGGACTCCATATCTCCCTTCCCATTTTTCTTCTCTATGAATCTGTGTAGTGCTTGTGGCTAATCTGCTTTCTCTCATATGTGCTTCAGCTGCTGAAACATAGCCTTCCTGCTTCCAAGGAGGTATAGCTTCTGAAGCAACAACTGTAGTTATCTGAGATTTGCGAGTAAGAAGTGGAGATTTAACAGATCTGATAGGTGATGTTGAGAGTCTTCCAGCTGGAGACACGGATCTGTATAAAAAAAATTAGTAGCATTTAAATGTAAATCATTCATTCATAGCATCAGATGCAGTGGTGGTTCAGTGGTGCAATTCTCACTTTCAAGTGGCAAACCTGCCTTTGATCACAGCAAATGCAAGAAGTCATTTTTTTTTCTTGCAAACAAGATCTTGTTGTGTATAGCGAAGGGAATAGAACATAAGCTTGAGGAATAATAATGAGCTTTGTATAGAGCACTGGTTCAGGCTCACCTGGAGTAATATGCACAATTATACTCAGCATACTAGAGACCTTGGAGAGAGTACAGTGGAGGGAAACTATACAGGTATCAGGGATTACATGCATTTAAGCTAAAGATGAGTTTAAGGCAGCTAAGAATATTTACACTCGTGATGTAAGAATAATTGAAGAAAAGTGGCTCAGGGGAGACCTTATTGAAGTTTTCAAGATTCTAATGGGTATAGATAAACTGAACCTTAATATTTTGGTTGACATAATCAAACTCTACAACCAGGGAGCATGAGCTGAAACTCAGAAGAGAAATGGTAAACAGGCAGTTCAGATTATTCATTTCACACAGGCAGTGTTTATGTAATATACTACCCAGGAATACAGTAGAGATCCATATTGCCCAAAAACTCAACAAGGAACTGGACAGCTTTTTGACAAAAGAAGTGATTGAGGAGTAAGAAGTGATTGAGAGGTATAATAGAATACAATATGGTAGTTTTGAAATTTGGCACTGGCCAGATGGACCACAATGCTCTTTTCTGGTCCTGATCATTTCTATGTTATTCTATCATTCCAAAATAACTGTCACTCCAATATATTGCTGCTTTTCTTTGCAAAATAAAAAATAACTTTTTTAATTTGAATTTGGATTCAAGTGGATTAAATTAGGGAAACTATTGCATCCAACAAACTGTATGATTTCAATCTAGATACCATAGATCGAGGTGACACCAGGTGGCACCATGAACCTTAAGCTCTGGCCAGCAGAAAGATTCCTGTGTAAAAATAAGTTTAGCTCCATGCACTTTAAATTTGAATGGAACCCAAAGGAGGTTTTATTGATGAATTCCATCATTCATTCAGAAATTCAGAGAACATTTGATGTTTACACTGTATTCTACATGAATTACTAGTTAACAATTGCTTTAAGAAAAATGCTTAAATGTTCAGATATTTCCCTTATGTTCCCTTACCTGACAGGCGAAGGTGCTGGGGCCCTCACATGACGAACAGGAGATGGGGATTGTTGGCGAGTCACTTTGCCAGCAGTAGGTGGGGTTAGGGACCTTGATGTTGGTTTTGGTGGGACGCGTGGCGGCGTCTTATGATGCAAGTGCTGCACTACTGTTCTGCCATCAACAACCATTTCAATTGTTGAAGATCTGGCCTCATAGTGAGCTTCCATTTTCTAAAATATAAATAAAAAAGAAAATTGTATTGGCTTATATTCAATTATAACAAATAAATTATAGTAAAATTTATCTCAGTGAAGATCAAGAACAAGATACCTTTTCAACTTGGGTTTGTCTTGCCTGGGAAATTTCAGCAGAGGCAATAATTGTCTTTGTCTTTTTGGCAGGTACCACTTCATCATCAGCTGCAGAAAAGAAATATGATAATGAAAGTGTTACAATTAATTTCGGAACTGTACAAGGTATTGTTTTGACTTGCACAAATACCAACAAAAAAATACCTTGGACGTGGAGCTCAGCTGTTGAGGTGGCTCGTCCAACGCTGTTTGTGGCAGTCACTGAGAAGGTTCCAGAATCTTCCGTATAAACTTCAGTAATAATCAAACTGTACAAATCACTGTCTTGTACAATCTGGAAGTCGGGAGAACTCTGGATTTCGGCTCCTTCCCTGTAGAACTTCACCACAGGTGTAGGGATTCCAGTCACACGAACGTCCAGTCTAACTTTGGATCCTTGTCTCACAGTCATGCTTTGTAGTCTCTGTATAAAGTTGGGAGGCGCTGTTTCTGCTGCAATACGTTAAAAAAAAACTTACTGAGTTTAAATTCATAGCTATCTTGGATTACATTATTATGCATCAATCTATATAATTAAAAGTCTTGCATATAGTGCACACCATACTTGCACAAAAACTTAACTTTTCTGATTAGCCTTGCCTTGCCTTCTGTCCTAAATAGTGCTTTTACTATTATCCCATATCCAATATTTTCCCTTCTGTGCCTCTTGGGCCTCTCTAATCATGCAGTCTATGTACCCATGCCTTCACTACTGCTAATCCATGCCCAAATGTCAGGGATATTACTATGGGGATAACTGTCACCTTCATCACTTGGGCAGTAAACTCGCGGAGTGGATCTCCTGTTTGCTATAGAACCTGTCCGATTTTAATTTCCATATGGAAATTAAATCAGGCAGACTCTGAAACAGGCAGGCGATCTGTACTGTCAGTTTACCACCCAAGCGATGAAGCTAAAAATGACCCTCATACCTCCACTTTGTGAACAATTTCTTCACACAAAGGGTGGTGAATCTTTGGAATTCTCCACCCCAGAGGGCTGTGGAGGCTCAGTCATTGGGTATATTCAAAACAGAAGTCGATAGATTTCTGACTAGTAAGGGCATCAAGGGATATGGCGATAGGGCCGGTGAATGGAGTTGAGGCAGAAGATCAGCCATGATCTCACTGAATGGCGGAGCAGGCTCGAAGGGCCGAATGGCCTACTCCTGCTCCTATTTCTTATGTTCTTATGAGATGTTAATATCACAGGAGATCAACTAGTTCAGTTTTATTTTTATTGCATTTTTGAACTCAAGTTGAAGGGTGTTAGTGCTAGTGAATAGAGAATGGTAATTTTACAAAATCATGCTCCAAGCACAAAGTGTCATATATTGGGAGCACATATTGGGAATTCAAGTGACAATTTCCCAAGTTTTTTCCATCTATTCATTTTAATGGATGAAACACCCCAATTCCCAATATGCACTCCTGAGGCTCTCCCTTGGGAGCACGATTTTATAAAATTATCGCCTAAAGTGCCAACATCAAGAATTTCACATCAGACCAGGTAAATGTAAAGTAAAGCTCTTTTCATTCTCCAAACAATGTGCTTTAGCAATTATCTTAAAAGTGTTGGACAAATCCTTCCTTATCCTTTTAATAGATTCAAAAAGCTAGAAACATTAATATGCGAGATAATTAACTTATTTATTATTGTTACAAAACATTAATCATAAAACCCCATACAAAGCAATACACATCAGCCTTGTATCTAAAACTCATATGCATAGGAATTGGTTGCAAATCATGAAAATGGCTTCTCCAAGCCTGTTCATGCTACCTGGTCTTGAAGGTAGGCAAATGTTTCTTCTGCTGAGGAGAAACATTGCATCTCTTATACCATTTTCTTTATGGTCCACTTCCTATTGGATGCAACACTATTTGGGGTTTTATGACCTGCAGTTGTCTGAACTGATTGCTAGATTGGGAGGAACGGCCTCATGTCTTTTCGTACCATACCGTTACTTCCTATTATTGTTTTTCCCAAGCCATAGCTTTATTATACAAAAGCTTTGATGTATGCTCTGTAGCAATATTGCCTTTTTATATTGCAGCAATCTCCTCTCTGACACTCGGGGAAATCAAAAGCCTTTGTTTTTAAAGCATGTGTTTTAATCCTAACAACCCTTTTCGCTCAATATTATCTAACTAGCTTATTTATTTAATAATCTATATGTGCCTATCCTCACAGTGCAATGTCTTCTACCCTGAAATTCATCCCACTTCAATGTTATCAGCATCATTGAGTGGAAAAGACAGGATTTGTGAGAACACATTTTAAACCAATTCTGTCTACATTACTGTTCTATTTGTGTTCTGTATTAGAATAATGTAAAAACTTTATCTATATTCTTATAAAAAGAAATATCCCCACTGCACCAATGTGACACTACCATTCCCTACATCAGAAAACCTAGTTGCATCTCTGCAAGCAATTAGTGATTTAGTGCCAAATTGTGGGTAGGATTGGGCAATGAATACCAGCAGGAATTAGATTGAGACTGGTCCCTGATTTTATATATACCATTACAGCAGCAGAGAGGGGAAGGGGAGGGGGGGAACATCCCATTAATCTGGGCTAGATTTGGGACTGGGTCCTAGAGGTAAAATGCAGCACATTAATCAACTACTCTACCTCATTTCCATACTTAATTTCCTGATGTTATGATTAAGCTAGTGATTTCTGAGATATATCCTTTATATGCAACAAAATTATCCTTTTACAGTGAATTTGTTTTTGAAAAATTGTGATAATTTATGTTTAATGGTAAAAAAGACTCCAAGAAACTAACAACAAATGTGGTAGAAGATGTCCTTTACCAGTGAACTCACAAAGTTTTGACACAGGGTAATAAGATTATTAATTTACAACAAACGTTGGAAGTTCAAAAAGTTTGAAGGGCAATAATGAAGTGAAGCAGTTGCACCAGTGAAAGTATAACAAATTGAGATTTAGAAAGGGGAGCAAGACCATACCATTTGCCCTACCCTTACCTTGATAATAATTAATCTTATATATAAAGATAGCAAGTATGGGGGATCCGAACATTTCATATTCTGTATTGGACTCATTTATTAATTGCATTTATATACTGCCTCATCACACCTTATCCAAAATTTTCTGAAGTGCTTCAAATAGGATGAAATACAGTTGTTGTTGTTATACAGATGAATGCAGCAGCCATTTTGGCCACAATAAAGTCTCACAAACAGCAATGAACCGAATAAACAATTAAGTTATTTTTGGTGGTGTTAGCTGAGAGAGGAATGTTCTACAAGACCTTTAACATTTTTCTCATCATCTGGAACAAGCCTCATTTTAATGTCTTTTCTAAAGAATGGCACCTCTGACAATGCAGCACTCCCGTCAGAAGTGCACTGAAATGTCAGCCGAGATTATTTTTCAAATGGTCTTATGTTAATTTTGAATCAGGTTATCTTATCTATTTTAATTCATAACCAATTTAGTGTCTAGTCTGCAGTGCATTTGAAAATATAAATAGGAATCTATTACAAAATCATTAGTATCTAGTGTCAACGCAGACAATATCCCATTGCATATTATACAAAATAAGATTTAAAATGTAAAATACACAATTTGGAAAATTGCTAAATAGAATGTTAAAATATTGTTTTTTTAAGAGGAGTAACATCCATGAAAATTCATAAAGGGGCAACTCAGTTGTTCGTTTTAAAAGGGAACGTGTGGTGGTTTTTTTGTTATGTATTAACTAAGGGTAGGGTGTAAAAGTCTTCACGCCCGCGGTGTATCGAAAACCTGATGTGGAGATGCCGGTGTTGGACTGGGGTGGACAAATGTGAGAAGTCGCACAACACCAGGTTATAGTCCAACAGCTTTATTTGAAATCACAAGCTTTCGGAGCGCTGCTCCTTCGTCAGGTGAAGTGAAGAGACGCATATAGGCACAGCATATATAGTCAGAGAACACTGCCAGATGATTACAGTTAATCTTTCCAACTGCCCTTTATCACACCTTGGCAGAGAGATAATCACAGCAATCAAAGGTGTGGATGGTGTCCAAACAGGTCAGTCAGGAAAACATTACATCAAAGACAATGAGGTGGGGTCACAAGGGGTCAATGTGGCAGGTGCTGGGGTCTGTATGGAAAACAAAAATCTTTTTTTGCTGGAAATCACAGCAGGTCCGGCCGCATCTGTGTAGAGAGAACAAGCCAACGACAACTCGAGTCTGGATGACTCTACGTCAGATGGGGTTACATGTAGCGTCTGGAATCATCTGGCAGTGTTCTCTGTCTATATATGCTGTGCCTATATGCGTCTCTTCACCTCACCGGAGAAGGAGCAGCGCTCCGAAAGCTTGTGATTTCAAATAAAGCTGTTGGACTATAACCTGGTGTTGTGCGACTTCTCACATTTATCGAAAACCTGACAGAGAGTGTAGTATTTTTAAACTATTAAAAGTTGCATTTTCAGACGATTAAAAAGTGCTGGAGAGCTCAGCAAACCCAACGCCAAAGACGGCGATGGTGTAATTACGTCGGGCTCCTGTTGAGGGCATGATGTAGAGGGGGCACCTAGTGGGTGTTAAACTTAGTGTCGCCCCCAGGGAGGGGAGGGGTCAATCCGACCGGCGTCAACTCCCCTTTACTTTTTTTAAAAAAATGAGGAATTTGCCGGCTATTTTCACTGGAGTGTTTCTCCTCCCACTCCCCTCCTCCCGTCCCGTCCCAGCCTGGTTGCTATGGGCGTTTACCTGTCACCAGCAGCTCGGCGGTACTAGTCGCTTGTCCTGATCCATTGGTGGCTCGCACAGAGAACCTGCCGCTGTACGCAGGCGTCACACGAGAAATAGTCAGCTTCGCGCGGCCGTCGCTGAACGAAATCTCTGCGCCTGGGAGAGCAGCAGTGGAGAGAACCTGGCCATCTCTGAACCAGCTCACCTCAGGAACCGGCAAACCTGGCAACACACAGACAACAGGGCTCCAGAAAACCAGTGCACGCACACAGATAGATAGAATGCACATCATGCAACAAATAGAAAGATGTATAGAGGTCCAATGCAAATAAAAACATCAAATATGGGCAAAATAGTTTAGAAATAAAACTGAGAAAAATATTTCAGTTTGCATTACTCGGATTTGACCTTTACGAAAGTGCATTTTGACAATAAATTGAGCAATAATAAAATACATTTTGTTTACATAATTCAATGTTTCATAATCCGTTACGGGTGTGAAGCAACTGCTGGTAAACAATTATGTTACTGCTTGCTGAATATAATTTACAAGATAACAAACACTTGTATCTAGTTATATAGAACAACAAAGGTGACCACCCGGATTCTTATCCTATTTTCTCCCCCGCCATTCAGATTCTGACAGCCGTGATTTTAATTTCCAATATTGTGTGTCCTTAAATCTGCTTGAGTTTACGTGACACTTATAAAATTGACTCGGTAACTTACCACTAATCTGCGCTTCAAAGGTTGCGGCACTACCCTCTAATGCCACAACGCTTTGAAGCGGATGTAAAAAGGTCGGAGCTTGTGTTGCCATTTTTATAGGCACCCTAAAAAAGAAAAACACGGATAGTTAATAACGGCATTTCTTAGATTGTATCCTTGTCTATTATTTTAAAGAATGAAATGAATAAATATTTTTCTTAAGTCATATTCTGTGCTTAGATTTTTATATCTGGCAGGCATAGGCAGCTCGTTAGATTGACTTGGGTAAGTGGAAAGAAAGCAACTCAAAGTTTTAACGCTGACGCTACATAGCAGGAGCTATTCGTTTCAGAATAATAAATCAATTATGAACGAGATTTATTTATATATATGCATGAAATTTGCTCTTAGAGTTGATGAAACATGTTTAAACTTGTACCCAGTCTACCCTTTATTTTAGCATAATCGTCTTTATTTTATTATGTCGATTCAGCGACAACAGCAACATCTATATTAAATAAATTTGGACTATGAGTCATCTCAGTACTTGAACAAATACCACTGATAACCTCTGAGATGCAGACTTAGCTATTCATGACACTATTCTATACAAAAAACAGCACTGAAGGGCAGGGCAACTGTTATAGAATGCTTTAAAATATGGTTAAATAACCTGACATTGAGATGTTGTGCACTATTTCTATATTAGATCACCATGCTATGTTGTTTCCCATCCTGCTGTCAATTATTCAATTAAATATTTCCAGGGTGGAAATGAACAAATTAATAATTTACCCAAATTATGTTTTAGTTGTTGAAAATCTTTTCTTCTTCCACTTTTATCTAATTTTTCTACAATCTTAGTCCTAACTAAACAAACATACAAATCTGTTCTTTAAGTAAAGTTAATTTATACCACACTATAAAAGAATACCATTACACCCCAAATATTAGTTTAAATAAAAATGCAATGTAATATGTAGTTACACATGAAAGGAAAGATAGAAAACCTACTTTATATTCAGAACATTTAGTACAAAGTAAATGAATTTGCAACATCTTATAAATATGATCCTTAGTTTCTTTATAAGTAATGATTAACTAGCTTGTGACAGAAAAGCTGTGTTCTAAATTTAGCCAGATGACTTTGATTGACAGTGGACAAGTGTGACATAGCTGCTGGTACAAATAATAGCTCTGTGCTGATTCCCTTAAAAAGACATCACTGCCCAGCTGATACCAGATGCATATAATCAGTGCTATTCTTAGCAGTTCTTAATTTATCTGTCAATAGCATAACCTTGAAAACTTTTAACTACAGACCAAACTTTTTAAATGATTTAGATTTCAACCGCTGAATTCAATTTGTCTTAATATTTAAATATTAAGTATTGTTCAACAAATCCATTTCACACTCAGAAGACTGAGTAGCATTGTCTAGGGTTATAAATGATTTAATAAGGTATAGATAAATATATTAAAAGTTGTTTTCTCAAACATTTTTACTGGGAAAACAAATATTACAAGAATGTATTTATTGCTTAACATACAAAATCACTTGAATTAATTGCAATGCCATGAAAACAAAATGCTGCTTTAGAAGAAATACAGATTTACTAACCTGAATTTTCAAGAGTGCCTAGAGCTATAGGGCTAAGCCCAATGGTTTTAAAGCTTCGGAAACTACCTCCTTATTCAGAATTTTGCCAACAATCCACTGAGAGAATGGGACTTTCCTCTTACTAAAAGGAAACAAAACTACACGGAGGTTGTGGACGGTCTAGGCGTAGTTTTAGTTTTCCATGCAATCCCTACACCCGAGGCAAGGCTGGGAATGCCTGGACCGCTCAGAAGTGCTAACATGGTGGTTTTACCTTATATACCGCAGCTCTGTTGAAAGTATGCAACATCATTTCTTAGACCCTTCTGATTGGTTATTACAGCAGGGCATCATGGGATAATGAAACCATTTTAGGCAACCCAACACTGCCAGTCACTACTTTTATGCAGACAGTGCTAATTTTGGCACATTAGTTCTGAGTTCTTAGTGTCACTCAATTCCTATGGTCACAATGATTAGATTCAATTCAAATACAGTCAGCAGTTTTCTTTTTCTTTTCCTGATCTTTACTTTTGTATATTCCAGTTATCACTAAACTGATAAAGAAAGAATCAAACCCTTAGCAACAGTGCATGTCTGAGAGCAGAAGTCCTGTTACTGTCAATCATTGATGGCACATTGATACGAACAACTGCATCTGTCAATCACCAAGTCAAATTAGCAAACTCTTCATTTCAAAAAGCTGATCAAGGGTATTATTTTAAATAATTGTGTTGATCAATAGAATTCGCTATAACACAGACAATCCCATTTCATTATAGAATTTCACATTTACTTTATGTTCTATTGCTACTGCAAAAGTTAAAATGGAAGCTATTGACTAAGTACTGCAAACAATTCATAAAAGTTCAAAATGTATGAGGATGTGTAATTCAATCTCATTGTTAAAAGGGACTATTTCTAATTAATGTTATCTGCCGCAATGGGTTTTTATACAAAGGTTATAATATTAATGACAATATTATGAAATACAAAGTCCCTGATTGTATTTATGCAAATTTCTTCTTTATAATTTAATAACGATAAAAGATTGAACAAAATCAAGAAAATGCACATAGTAGCACAATAAATGTTTTATTTCGCTACCATATCAAATAGAGAAGTACTGTGATCTAATTTTGCAGTTATATAGACATATACTGCTGCAGCAATGCAAAGACAGGAACTTGTATTTTATAGGTGATCTTTGACATATATCTGCACTGTGGAGACCAGCAGTTGGGAATTTAATAAGAAAATGTAGAGTACTAAAAAAAAAATTACTTTTCAGATTATAAGAGAATCTAATGTTGAGTATAAGAATATAAGACAGCCTGGAATGAGAAAAAGTTGTTTGGTGCAAGAAGCCCATTTCTTTCACAGTAATTTTTTTCCCATTCTGGATTCTACCCCACTAATTTAAATAGAATGAAGGAAAGTTAAACAGAATTTCTCTCCAATTCCCAATAATACTTCAGCAAAACTTCAAAATATTTAACTATCCTAATAGTTCCAATATTCAAAGCTGGAGGGCAGCTTTCTATGGTCTCCGCACAGCAGAAAACATTGTTCCATGGAATATTTAACCATCTCGGTCTATAATTCTCTCTATAATCTTCAGTCCCATTCCTAACCAGATATTTCTCTGGATCTTTATTGATGTAGTTAATCAGTACAATTTTTAACATTTTTGCTAGGTGTCTCCACACATCCACTGCTTTGGGGAAAAATCTTAAAATCTCCAGTTTCAGTTGCGTATTGTTAATTTTGTACAAATATGGCATCAGTCACTTGCTGGATGTAAGATTGAACTGGAGACTGCCTTATCTGGCAGATGTATCATGTGGTGGCCTGGAAGGATCCTATGGCATAGAAACCTAATGCACCATGACCTTCGTAGCAACCACCAGGAGCCACTCGGCTCCAGACCTCATTACAGCCTTGGTCCAAACATGGACAAAGGAGCTAAATTCCAGAGGTGAGGTGGGAGTGACTGCCCTTGACATCAAGGCAGCATTTGACCGAGTGTGGCATCAAGGAGCCCTAGTACAACTGAAGTCAATAGGAATTGAGGGGAAAACTGTACACTGGCTGGAGTCATACCTAGCACAAAGGAAGATGGTTGTGGTGGTTGGTGGTCAATCATCACAGCCCCAGGACATCGCTACAGGAGTTCCTCAGGGCAGTGTCCTAGGCCCAACCATCTCCAGCTGCTTCATCCATGACCTTCCCTCCATCAAAAGGTCAAAAATGGGGATGTTCACTGATGACTGCACAGTGTTCAGTGCCATTCGCAACTCCTCAGATAATGAAACAGTCCATGCCCGAATGCAACAAGACCTGGACGACGTTCAGGCTTGGGCTGATAAGTGGTAGGTAATGTTCGCGCCACATAAGTGCCAGGCAAAGACTATCTCCAACAAGCAAGAGTCTAACCACCGCCCCATGACATTCAACAGCATTACCATCGCTGAATTCCCCCACCATCAACATCCTGGGGGTCACCATTGACCAGAAACTTAGCTGACCAGCCACATAAATACTGTGGCAACAAGAACAGGTCAGAGGCTAGGTATTCTGTGGCGAGTGTCTCACCTCCTGATTCCCCAACGCCTTTCCACCATCTACAAGGCACAAGTAAGGAGTGTGATGGAATACTCTCCACTTGCCTGGATGAGTGCAGCTCCAACAACACTCAAGAAGCTCGACACCATCCAGGACAAAGCAGCCCGCTTGATTGGCACCCCATCCTCCACCTTAAACACTCACTCCCTCCACCACCAACGTACTGTGGCTGCAGTGTGTACCATCTACAAGATGCACTGCAGCAACTCGCCAAGGCTCCTTCAGCAGCACCTCCCAAACCCGTGACCTCTACCACCTAGAAGGACAAGGGCAGCAGGCGCATGGGAACACCACCACCACCAAGTTCCCCTCCAAGTCACACACCATCCTGACTTGGAAGTATATCACTGTTCCATCATCATCGCTGGGTCAAAATCTTGGAACTCCCTCCCTAACAGTACTGTGGAAGTACCTTCATCGCACGGACTGCAGCGGTTCAGGAAGGCAGCTCACCACCACCCTCTCAAGGGCAGTTAGGGATGGGCAATAAATGCTGGCGTTGCCAGCGACTCCCAGATCCCATGAACGAATAATTTAAAAAAATTCCAGTTCTTGACATGGTCAGCAATTCAAGCCGCAGGTATACAAATTCCCATGCCACCATCCTATGTGGATCCCACTATAGAGATGCTCAATCAATAATTCCACTTTTTAGGTGCTGCTTTACAGTCCAGCCATAATCACCCAGATTATCAATATCTGCTGCATGGTGCACAATTATATTGTACAAAGAGGGATGAGGATGCAGCTGGAGGATGAGGAAAGCATTGGGGCAGCAGACCCACATGAAGAGTGATGAAGAGAAGGAGGCAGAGCTGGAGGGCCACAATCTGCAGGCCAGGACTGTGGCCCAAAACACAGTAATTCAGAAGCACCTCCACTGAGAAATCTACTCCCACCTCCTAATTTTCTTCCAACTCTCATCTGCAATACATTGGAAACTCCACAAAGACCACATTCCCTGTTCTAATGCTGACCTAGTAAGTTTCCCACTCTTCTAGCCTTTCACCTCTTCCCCAAACAGCACTGAAACAGCAAAGCAAGAAAAAATGACATTTCAAAATTTACTTAATGTCTACAGAAAACTGCCCTTGTCTATTTCCTACCCATGCTCCCTTTGGTGAGTCTTTATGATTTACTAAATCTACTCCTTTCTGGCAAAATGTTCCCTTGTACTGCCAACTGTGATGGAAAGAGGTGATGCATTGCCGCGAGCCACATGGAATGGTTATGCGATGATCCTCGGGGTGCAGGCACTTCAGCTATCCTCACAGGGACTTCCTTAATCTTTGGTGGGGCCTGCGAGGATGTGGGTTATCTTTGTGAAAGCGCTATCTCATCGTCCCTTTCTGAAACTACAGCACTGCTGCTGGGTGGTGGGGGTAGCAACTCAGCAGGCTGCTATGAGTCAATAAGGTATCGCTGATGTGAGTAAAGCCCACTGTCATTGCTCTTTCCAAATGATCTTGTGTTTCCAATCCAGCAGACATAGATAACACAGTGGGTATCCAAGGTCTCAATGGCTGTAGTCACAGTGACCATGATAGAAAGTTGTTCTGTGTTTGATCTATTACTATGTTGAGATATCCCTGCAGATGGCCATGAAGACGTCACTTGCTCCACACAAATCCACTGCAGTGCGGTGGTACTCAAGGTGTTTTGCCGCACAAACTTGGATACTGTTTATGGCAGGCAAGCACTAAAGTTAAACCTAATGCCTTGTGCTTTTGTATTAAATCACATTTGAACACAGGCCCAGTAGGATATCAATCCCTTGGCAATGCTGTGGGGATATAGCATTGAGCTCATAGCCTGCTCCAGTCTATCATCTTCGTCTCTTACCCTCCACTTGCACCTTTTCAGCTGTGAATAGTACTTCACCTGGTGCTCTGTCCTCAACCTCACTAATTGCTGGCTCTGCACCTGGGAGCTATTAGCTGGGCTGGCACTGGATGCAGGGGAAGTGCTTGATGCAACCAGCGCTGCTGTGCGAGACCATGTTGCTACTTTGTCTTCAGCCCTCATCTTTGGAAGAAGCTACAGGAATAAAATATGACAGGCTGGAATTTTCCTTTCCGAGTCGGGTGCGTGCGGACCACGTGGTGGGTCGATACCGCAATGTATTGATCAGCCTGCTCCTCAGAGCGACTTTCAGTTAATGGCCCCTATTAAGACAGACATGTGCGTTTTCCGGCCATATTAAATGGTACAGGTCTGATGAAGTCATCGATGACTCATTTCCAGCGGGGATATTTGTAAGAAATAGCTGTTAGATTCAAAGATGGGTTTTAATTCTTAGAACAGAGACTGACAACATGCAGCCGGGAACAGATAGCAGAAAAGCCAGCAAGGTCGAATATCAAGCATCAAAAGACAAATAGAAGTGATAAGGGAATCATAAAATGCAAAACAACACAGGGTGGGGGATAATAGACAAAAATGGAGCTGAAAAGTCATAAAATGTCCTTAAAGAAACATAACAAAACATTCCTCAGGAAGATAAGAGGGAGGCCTTGTCAGTCATGCAGAAAGGGACGGCGAGGGATGCTTTCCCGCTTCACAATTGGACAATAGGATGGGGGATCAAATGATTGACACCAGGTGATTACCAGCCGAAATAACTATAAATATAGACGACCGAGAGAGGAAAGCAGGCAGTTCAGGGCGAAGGCTTCCCCGAGGTGGCTACGGCCTAACACCTTGGTCAAGTTTAGCCTCTGAGGTGGCTGACGGCCTAACACCTCCAACAGCTCGAGAGATGACCCAACGGAAGTGACCGCTGCAGCAGACTGCAGGAATCCACCCAATCCGAGACCACCGTACTGCCTCCCCGTCCGTCCGGTCGTGGCATCCCGATTCGGGAGTCGTAGATCGCTCCTACTGTCACGGGTTGTATGTCTATTATACTCAGCTTAAACCATATGTAATACCTGATTATGCTTTAAAACTGTAGCTCTTTAATAAAAGCCTTGCAACTGCTAAAACCCTTTGGGTAATCTGTGTGTGGCCTGTGATCCTAATCTTACATATTTAAAGCAGCCTTGGCCACATCACATTTGAAGGTTCATCTTGGAGTGTGGAGGGAGTATATTGGAGGATGTTGTTATTGTTGAGATTTCTAAACATGACTTCCCAAAGACAGAGGGCTGCACTCAGGTTTTCTAATCACTCCCTACATATTCTTGTGGAGGGAGTCAGAATACACAGGGAGGTCCTCTTCCCTGCTGATGGGTGGAAGGGGACCTACCCAAGAGACAAAAAGAGCCTGGCTCCAAATAGCTGAGATGGTGAACAGCAGGGATGTTGTGAGGAGAACCTGGGTGCAGTGCCGGAAGCGCTTCAATGACCTGATGAGATCAGGAAAGGAGAGTGCAAAGCCACACTCACCTTCACCTTGCTGTGCCTCTCATCACATCCCCATCACTCTGCCTTCCCAAGCCTACCCCTGCACATCATTACTCACTCCAACATACCTTGCACGTCCACCCATCCCTCTCTCTATGTACATACTCACATCCCTCTCTGACTAACCACCCCTCACACTCACCCTCATCCAAATGCAATCATACCAAGTAACACCACAGAAGGAGGCCATTTGGCATTGGCACTCCACTCCCTCATAGTCACCCTCTACAGATGTAACCCACACAATCCTGTCATCACTCTCACTCAATCATCTCATTGTTACCTCTTTGCAGGAGAAGAGAGTGCAGAACAACAGATAGAGGGAGAGAACTGGAGGTGGCCCTCCATCCTTCAGCAATTTAACTCCAGCAGAGGAGATTGCCCTGGAGGTCTCAAGAGCTGCAGAGCTGCTAGTGGTGGGAGATGGATAGGGGGACCTCTCAGCGGCCTGGTGACAGAATTACATCTCATACAACCACATGGCAGATGGTGACTAATGTCAGCAGCCAGTGAATGTTCATCATGTGCATAATGGTATCGTTAACCATTCTTAATATTTCTAAATCATCTCTTTACTCTCCCACAGGTTCATCAAGAGCCTCCCCTACTGTTGAGCTGGAGGAGGAAGATGTCTCCTTAGAGGAGCCTCCAGCCTCTGAGGGTACACCGTCAGCAGACCCAAGCGCACCCAGCACCAGCGCAGATACGCACACCTCGGTGGGTCCTATGTGAGTTAGAGTAGTGTTGTCACGTGGGGTCTCACAAGTCACAAGTGAGCAAGAGCAGATGGTGTTAACAGGAACAGCAGTGGAGACTCCTCGCCGGAGAGTGCAGGACGCTCAAAGCTCTGCTCAACTGCATGCAGACGCTGAGCCTCGGGGGCCATCGACAAAGAGGGTGATCCTGGAGGGGCTGCAAGAAATGCAAGAGGCTCCAGCAGGTTTTGCAGCCGCAATGTCTGCAAATGTGCAGAGAATGGAGGAGTCCATCTCCAACATGAGCGCCACCGTGTCGCAGGCGATGGCGACGATGTGCTCTTCCATGGAAGGGATGGCCACCTACATGGAGCAGCTAATGCGTCGCTCATGAGCACGTTCTAGATATGGACAACAGATGGCAGAGGCTCACAGACCTCCTCTCTAGGAGGGATGTGAACATCGATTTGGGTCCTCATGGCCCCACTGCTGTGCAGCAAGGTGCTCTCCAGCTCCTTGCTAGCAGGGAAGTGCAGATGGCCCATGAGAGGGATGATGGTGAGATGGGACATGGAAGTGGGAACTCCTTTCAAACCGCTCACACTTCTCCCCCATTACCCCCCCCCACCCCCCCTCTCCTCAGTCAGAGCCCTAGATGCCTCCTCAGATCGCGATGGCCAAGTCTGCTCCTGCACAGTCACAGGAGCAGCAGACTTTGGTGGGGCCATTAGAGGCTCCAAAACCCAGAGGACGTCCGCCAAAAGTGTCTACGCAGTTGCAGCAGAAAAGTGAACAGCCTGTCTCTAACTCTGCTGAAGCCACAGGGGTTGCACCTCATAGAATCAAACGTAAAAGAAAAATGACACAGAAGTAGATGCACAAGGGTCAGCACATGGGTGTTTAAAGAAATGTTGTTGATAAGGTTCCGTTACTGTTATGACACACATAAAATTATTTATTTTCACCACTTTCCAGTCATGCCCATTTTTGTCTGTTACTTTGGAAGTGGCTGAGTGAGTTGGAGTGAATGTTGAGACATAATGTTGCCTCCAGCAATGGGGGTTAGTGTGAAAGGAATGGCTTGGTCATTGTAGGGATGATTTATGGTGTTGTTGCAGGGGGAACTTGACACAGCATGTGGCAGTCATATGGGTGCAATGCAGGAAGTTAAGTAAATCTGGCCATGATGAAGCCATCCCTGGCCTCACGGGCAGCAATGTGCTCTGGTGCTGGTGGTATCTGGACCTCAGGTTCCTCCTGCTCCTCCTCCTCATCTTCCAGCTGGTGCTTCTCCTCTGAGGAAGAAGCTGTGCCTTGCACACTGCGCCTTGCTCCTCACGCAGCTCTAATCCTCATTGCTACGCTACGTTGTGCAGCACGCAGCAAACAACGACGATTCTGGAGACCCTGGCTGGTGCGTACTGAAGGGCTCCTCCAGATCTGTCAAGGCATCTGAAGCGCATCTTCAGCATGCCTATTGTTTGCTCTATGACACATCTGGTGGATATGTGGCTTTCATTATAAAGGTCCTCAGCCTCATTGCTTGGCCTCCTCAAGGGTGTCATGAGCCACATCTTCAGTGGATAGCTCTTGTCTCCAAGCAGCCAGCCAATAAGTCAGTTTGGCAGTGCGAAGAGCTGAAGGAGGGTGAACTGGCGCAGGACGAAAGAGTCATGACAGCTGCCAGGGAATTTGGCGCACACATGCATGATGATCTTCCTATGGTTGCAGATGAGCTGAACCTTGGGGTTGACAAAGACTCCTGGGTGATGTGAGGGTGCCTTTATGGCCACGTGTGTGTAGTCGATGATGCCCTGCACCTGTAGGAAGCCAGCCAGAATGGCAAAGCCGAGCGCACGCTCAGTAACACTGGCTTCATCAGTGGCAAAGTTCACATAATTGGCTGACTTGTCAAAACATGGCATCGGTGACCTGTGTGATGCATCTGTGGGCGGCTGACTGCAAGATGCCGCAAATGTCTGCTGCAGATCCCTGGAAGGAGCCTGAAGCGAAGAAGTTGAGGGTGGTGGTGACTTTGACAGCCACTGGTAAGGTGTGTGCACCAGATCCTCTGGGCTGCAGGTCTTGCTCCAGCAAGCTGCAAATGTCTGCGATGGCCTGGCGCGATAGCCTGAGCCTCCTTTGGCACTGCTGCTCAGTCATGTTGAGGAAGCTCATCCTCTGCCTGTATACCCTGTGTTGGGGGTATCACCTTCGGCGTGGTGCAGCCCTGCGCTGATGCCCTCTGTCCTGTGGAGCACCAGGTCATTGAAGGTTGTTGGTGTTGTTCCTGCTTCTGCTGGTGTGCCTGCTGCTGCTGGTGTTAGGGCTCATCCTGGTCCAATTCTGAGGACCAAGGTGAGAGAGTATAAGTGGCACCCATGGTGATGTAATAGATGGCAGGTCAAGTAGAGATCAGAGAAGCAATCAGTCAATGGTGTGATAGTTACTAGCAATGTGGTGAGAGTGGTGTCCGAGGTTGCAGAAAAGACTTACAAACTCTAGACACCTAAATCTGTGCTCAAAATGCACTCAGCAAGAGTCTTTCCCATAGGTAAGTAAGCAGGTGTCATGTGGGAGTATTTATTGGGATTTCCATGCGCTGCATTAATGACCTCGCTCAATGGCCACTGAGCTTCCGCCTCAGGTTGACAGACGTGGTTCCCGAGCTGTGTGATTCCCATGGTCGTCCAGTGAAATTCAAATGGTCTGGTTAAAATCCCTGTTAAGGGTCTCACAACAAGGATTTAGTAAGATTAATTAGGTCGCCCGCCTCTGCCGTTCGGGTCTGTGGTGCGCTGGCAAACACGCCCAAGTTAAAGGCACGAGGCGGGATGACGACGTGTTCCCGAAGCGCTCCCATTTTCTGCAACTTTTACTGCTGACTTGCCTCCAAACCCGCATGCATGGCAATGGGAAAATTCCGGCCAATGTGTCTCCTAGACAAGATCTTCAAAGAAAAGTAAGAATAAGAGAAACATCTTGTGAATGATACAGCTGCTTAGCAAGTGCAGTCTAGAGGAGGATGAATACGGAGTGTGAGGAAGAAGTCCAAAAGTGGAGAATATTTGTTGGGTGGTGGCACTTTGGCAATTCTGCAGGTGCTTGAAACCTTTTTCCACATTGCCTTCCAGGTCCAAGCATTGACCTGCTCGGTCATTTCCCTGTATAGAAGGGACATAGAGCTGTGCTGAGGAGCTATCTGCTGTGATTGCAGCATATAGTTCATATCTTGAAGGAGCCAGGTATCCATCCTTCCTCCTCCTAAAAGAACTATGGCATGCTCAATTGTCTCAGAAAGCATCACGTATTTTTTTTTTCTTCTGATGGGTGTATGGCATGTACAGACACTTATTACTATGTTTAAGAGTCTACAAATCAAGCTACTGAGAAATCTACATCCACCTGTTGGGTTTTTGTTTGGCTAATATAGAATATATATTATATGCTCATAGGGCCACTTACCCATATCCAGAGAGTGAAGGTGCAGAGACAAGGCTTGGAGACTCCAAGTTTGCACAGGGGTACCGATGGAGTTCAACCAGCTAAATCTGCACGTGTTGCTGGAGCTGCTCCCACTGCTTGCCCAGCTCGGCCACTCTTTGGAGCATTATCTTGCAACAATATCCAGAGCTGAGTGGCAAGAATCCTAGCCCCCGGTGATAGCTCAAACTCTTCCAGACTACATTAGTGAGACAGACTGGCTGGTCAATTATCAATAGTGCACTGGAGTATTGCAAACTGCTTGGTACAGGTATCGAATTACTGTATCTACTACAGAGGGTCTGAGCTTGACTTGACTCAGACCTTGCTTGCTGGACAGCAGGTCCAAGAGATCCTCTTTATCAGTATGATGAACAGTGCAACTCACCAGAAGATGTGGGAATGTATAGCCACCATTTTCTTGGCCACAGCATGGACATACACCATATTCCACTGAACAGCGGTTCCACCAATTGGAGGTGCAGAGTTTCAGCAGCAGCTGCTTGCCTCTATGCCACCCAATGGTAGGTACCGAGCCCTGGATATATAAGCATGTGTTCTCATACCTGGTCTTCAGGTAATGTCTTCCAGCAGTTGTCACCCAAGTCTCAGAGCTTCCATATTGGCTGTACAAGGGACATCTACTTTCACTGTGGTAAAAGGACCTACACAAGGCAGCTTACGTTGTGCCAGCCACCTTTAATGTTCTACGCATCCAAGTACAATGCTGTGTAACAGCCTTACTCATCACAACTACTTACTCCAGCTCTTAACGTAATAGGCTTTAGCTAAGAGGCTGCCTGCTGTAAAATTGAATCTCCCATCATGGCACTGTAGGCCAGAGCTCTCCATCTCTGCAGCCATATCCTCTTTTTGCCACAAATCTATCTCACAGCTTGGCTCTGAATCTTAAATATGAACCAGAGATAGCCCTTCTTTTGCATGCTTATGAGTTCTGAAACATGAAGAAGAACTTTTGGACACGTCTTATACACCACAAGCTTAACCCGTATTGAGATTTTATTATTGTTGAAGGAAGACTCAAAAATCTCAAGCATCCTTCACTATTTTTCAGTGTGATCCCAGAGAACTGTGTCCAGGCAAAAGTTGGGATCCACCAGGACTCCCAGGTATTAAATCAAAAACTGCGGCACATGGCCCCTGTATTTTCCAAACAATACCCTTGATGTCACCTCTTAAGCCTTGCAAAGCCATAATTCAAACCTGCAGGCACGCACTATCATATCCCATTGGTTAACCTATTGCTCAAGGTGGCGAGTAGAATGCACTAGATATCGGGATGATTCTATCAGCAACATAGTATCATTTATGACAAAGAGAGCTGTCGTATTTTCAGAAATTACTTGAAAAGACACTCTGAGGTTGTCCCATACAATGCCATCTGCCAAACCACTGATGAAGATGTCAAATAGGATGAGGAGGAAGTCAGGGTTCCTTGATTTGCTATCCATCAACCCTACTGGAAACGCACATGTGTGCACATTGTTTGAGGGTAGGGTAGTGCTTGGCTGTCATGCTCCCCCACAGGTGAACAGCCTGCTGGCATTCTCTGTCAAGGTCCTTACATGAATAATGGATGCTTAGCAAGGCACTGGAGGGCAACCAGTGCCTGTGGAACTGTATCCTATCAAGGAGACACTGCCTTGCCTTCAGAAATGGAGCAAACTGTCAAGGAAAAAAAGGTATGAATCAGAATTTAGGAACTAACATTAATAACACGGAGCTGACCAATGTTATGTGCATGGAATGCTTGGAGTCAGTTCATGACCATGGTCCCCTGCAGAATGAACACCTCATGTCATCCTAGTAAAAGGGAACAAACAACATTTGAGAATAAAGTCATTTTTAGTTGCTGTTGGGAAATTCTGAATGGGCTAATTACAGACTTGTATTAACAGAAGCTTTGGAGAAGTCTCATGCCCCTTTGGTTTAGGAATCATTGTGTGCCATGAGAGGAAAAATATATTTTAAAATTAGGAAATAAAATGATGTCTTGCTTCATGTTTTTCCTACCGTTGAACAAATACAGGTTGCAACATAATTGAGGCGTTCTGATACAATATGAACTGCTGGGCTTAAGCTTCAGAAAATTATAGCTGCATAAGGACCATGAGATTGCGTTAGAGCCTTCAAGTGCATTCTCAACCATCTATATATAATCTTCTATTCGGCTGTTTGTTTTCCTTATTTAAATTATGCTGTATGTTGCGCTCTCACTGTAGCGAACTGTGTTAGCATGTTGTATCTACATTACATAGTATTAGATTACAAAGTATTTACAGCTCCAAAACAGGCCATTCAGCCCAATAGGTCTATGCCGGTGTTTATGCTCCACTTGAGCTTCCTCCCACCCTATTAACGTATCAGTTGATGCAGCTGTTTCACTGTTCAGGTTCATAATTTCAGCTGCCGCCACCAAATTTTACCATTTGTATTAAAATAATGAAACAGGAAATAGGGAGTAATTGTACAGGCAGTGAGATAAAAGTACTATCATAGCAAGAAGACAGTTGGACAAAACTAATTTCCAATATGCTACTAGGATATAGTATAATTTATATATTAAAATTATATCACGATCTTATGATATTTTGTTACTTTTGGATTTGTGTTGCCACAGTATTTGTGATTACTTTTAAGCAGCTTTTTACAAAAAACTGCTACATACATTTGTAGGTGCGTCTTACGTATTACATGATTATACAAAATGAAAGGATTACTTACCATATAAATAGAATGCTCGATAACCTACCTCAGCCATGCTTGTCCAGTCCCTGATCTTTGATCTTTTAAAGAACGTGCTCCATGTCCTTGTATATTTGTAAATGAAACGGGTCTAACTGTCTTGGTCAGAACTCCATGACCCTTTTCTGAAGTTTCCTTGTTAATATTGGATAATTCTCCTTTATTTTTTTCTGAATAGGGTATTGAGATCGACTGGCATTAATAATGTTGCAAAAAGTATGTAGAAATTCATTACAAGCAAATTCCTCATACTTAGCAATAGTGAAGAAAATTAAAATTTTACACCGCTACAATTCCACATTAAGATTAAAAAGGTCCTAATTAACCTTGTTAGAAGTTTATCACCTATAATAGATAAACATTTTTACCTGTGTATGTATTTATGTACAGGTTAATGGATACCTGCAAGTGATTAGAAGGTGGTAATCAGATCAAGGGTTTTTGATGATATCATGGGCCGAAAATTGATCCCGGTGCGCGAGAGTACGCACTGCGTACTCTCGCGTATTCCCACTCCAATTGCCGGTTTTCTGCATGCCCTGCGCATGCGCTGAAAACCGGCAATTGCTCTTCTGAAAAGGGGGCGGGGCCTGGGTGCATCGCGTGCGCGCTACAGGCTGCGCGCACGCTGTGCACTTCATGCTTTGGACGCGCAGGTAAGTAGGGAAGATTTTGGAAATGTAAAAAGGAGTAGTAAAAGGCTTTTAAGAAGGTAAGTAGTGAATTAAGCATTTTTTTGAATTTTTTTTTACAGGTATATCTTTTTTAGAGACTTTAAAGACAGGTAAGTTTATTTTTATAACTTTTTAAAAGATTTTAAATTTTTTCAAAAATTTAATTTTTTATTTAAAATGGTTAATTTAATTAACTATACTTATTTTATTAATGTGATGGGGTTTTTTTAAAATTTAATTGAGGTTTAGCTGTTATTTTGGGGGGGTGTAAGATTCATAGATTTCACAGCCATGCTGTGAGACTTATGAATGGAAGATGGTGTGCTGCCATTGGCTCTAACTGAGTCACGTGATCCCACAGCTCGCACGAATTCACTACGCCGCTGGGATACGCAAGCCCAGCACAGCTGATGTCTGGAACATCAAGTTCGTGCGAGCTGGATCTGAAAAAGCATAAGCGAGGTGAGACATCGCGGGGAAGGCTTACCCCCGCGGGAACAGAGCGAGATCAATTTCTGGGCCCATAAAGTATGAGAGTGAACTTTGTTTAGCTGCAATTTTATGAACCCCAAAATGAGATTAGAAACAAAATTGTTCTGGGGTATCTGTATTTTAACATGTTCACTTCATAAGTGCTTTTGTTCAGCTTCAAATCCATTTTTGAACTGAAAGAGACTATTAGTGCAGATACCAATAATGCATCTGCTCCACTTTGTTGATGTGTAATGACAGGAACTGAAGATATTTAATGAATAGCTGCAAATTTGAGAAATTTAAGTTAGCTGTTGAAAATAAAATGGTTACATTATATTATATAAATCTTATCTTTTTATTCTGAATATAGAAAACTGTCATCCAGTCATTAGCACTGATTTAATCATAAACTGTGTACAGCATAAAGTGTATATTACAGTCAATATCAGGAAATTTTACATTGCACTAAAACGATTCCATAAATACCTGTAATAACTATTGAAGCAGAACAGCACACTTCTCCTCCTACATTTCTGGCAATGCAACTATATATTCCAGTATCAGCTGAGCCTATATTTCTTTTCATGAATACATGAGTTTCACCAAAATTCTTTCTCTAAATAAAAACAATACACTTCATTGTTATACTACATATTACTAAACTATATAACACATCAAGACCTTAAATGTCTGAAATAAAATAAATAAATACAATCAAAACTAGTTAGCTCACATTGGATTTCTTGGGTGAAATTATCACATGATCTTTTAACCATGTAACACTTGGTTTTGGTTGCCCTGATATAATGCAATGGAGTATCAGATCTTCCCCTTTCATCAAAACTGAATCACCAAATTTCTTTTCAAAGACAGGAGGTTTGTCTTGTACTGGAAATAAAAATATAACAGGTGAGTATTTAAGATAATTCATTTATTTGCAGCTATGTTAAAATATGTTATTTAGAAGACATCTTTAGCGCATAAAATTTCTTAATCAGGACTTAATATCCACCCCCTCCATCATCAGTATATTGTGGCTGCAGTATGTACGAGCTATAGGATACACTGTAGCAGATATTCACCCAGATTATTTCAACAGCACCGTCCGACATTACAACAGTGACTACACTTCAAAAGTACTTCATTGGTTGTAAAGCGCTTTGGGACGTCCTGAGGTCGTGAAAGGCACTGTATAAATATGTCTTTCTTTTTCTTCTTCTGGGACCTCTACCATCGAGTAGGACAAGAGCAGCAATGTCATGGTAACACTATCATCTCCAAGTTACATACCATCCTGACTTGGACATATATTGCCGTTCTTTCATTGTCACTGGGTCAACATTCTATACTTCCTTACTTGAGCACCATTGTTAGAGTACCATCACCACAATGAGTGCAGCTGTTCAAGGAGAAGGCCCACCACCAAATAGGAATGGGCAATAAATGGAGCCCTGCCAGTGTCACCCACATTTCGAGAACAAATAACAATGTTGATAACTCAGTGAGTACATAAAGAACCATCTATGATCGAAAAAGAGCAAATTGCTCCACATTGATATTTGTGATTAAAAATGCATGTATAGCCTGTTGCTGTAAAAAAAAGAAAATAATTTTTTTGATATAAAAAGTACATTACAAAAATATACAGCATAGTAAACGGAGCATGGAGGAAATCCTATACTATTTTTAAATAATTCATTCATTCATTCATTAAGTGTTGCATGGCTGGGCTATGAACACATACATTTTTGGTGAGCTTTTGTGTTCATGAAGTGACTATACTATAATGATTAGAGGACTTCTCCACTTGTGGCAGCAGTTGTCAGCATTAGCTGCTCCTTGGTTAGGTATGATACTTACTAGATTGGGTAAAACACCCTCTATTCTACATTCATAATGTGATTATGCATCTACTAAAACCTAAATTGAGATTGGCAAACCTTCATTTATATATGTACTTTACCCAGCAGTGAAGGGAAGCTTTCATACAAGTTTCAGAGATCAGTGGGACTCCGTTTTCCCTAGCATTTCACTGATATTCTCTGTGGCTATGATGTGATACATCATCTCTACCCCAAAGGGTGTGGATGCTGAATTGTTGAGAATATTCAAGGCTGAGATAGATAGATTTTTGGACTCTAAGAAAATCAAGGGATATGGCGATCGGACGGGAAAGTGGAGTTGAGGTCAAAGATCAGCCAGGATCTTATTGAATGGCGGAGCAGGCTCGAGGGGCCATATGGCGGAGCAGGCTCGAGGGGCTGTATGGCGGAGCAGGCTCGAGGGGCCGTATGGCGGAGCAGGCTCGAGGGGCCGTATGGCGGAGCAGGCTCGAGGGGCCGTATGGCGGAGCAGGCTCGAGGGGCCGTATGGCGGAGCAGGCTCGAGGGGCCATATGGCGGAGCAGGCTCGAGGGGCCGTATGGCCTACTCCTGCACCTATTTCTTACGTTCTTGTGTTTGACACACTTGACCATGCCATCTTCCTCCAACAATTTCCCTCAGATTTTGGCATTAATAGGGGCCTTAAGGCAGCAGGCTCACTGCCACTTTAAAGAGAGATAGCGATGCCTGCACCTACTCCTTGCACAGGCACAGGCTCAGAGATGCTGCTGGTTGAAATCATCACAGATGAATAGTTTGAATCAAGTACTGGAAGCCCCGTGCAATGTGGCATTCACGCTGACTCTCGAGGCATCTATTGAAGCAGGGGTAGCTGCCACTCCAGAAACCAGCAATATCCTTAGAAGCTGTTCCTGGTATCTTGATGCTGCAGCAATCTCATAGGCTGGCACTGTCTCCAAGGTGTCCTGGGCAACTACTGCAATGCATTGCAGATGTGGGTAGCGGACTCTTACCACTTGTCCATCAACCATATGCATGGAAACCATCTCCACTGCCTGCACATGACATTGATTCTTCCTAGTCAGACTAGACCCCTGAGATCTGGTTCCTAGGCTTCTCAGCCAAGTGTAGTCATTTCTCCACCCTCTGTGGTGGAACTGCACGCTCCATCTCTTCCACTCCCAGGTCCTCATTGTCACTCATGCTCAATGCTTCACTGAGCGACAGCCCTTCTGACTCACTAACTACTCCCTCCCAAATGAATGTGGCTGTGCTGGTACTTGAGCAAATAACAAATAAGATGCTTTGACTAAGTTCGTATTGGTGTGACCAAAGTTGTGGATATGTCCCTAGCTGATCATCTGAATGGCTGCTTCTTTTTCCAAGGCACCTCCTAGGATGTGAAACACAGAAAAGCTTGTTTAGTTACAGGGCCATTTTCCCTTGAAGAAATAGCTGTTGCGTGTAAGGGCATTGCAGTACTTTGAGAAAGCACAGGAAGCCTGGACTATGTATGCTGATCCCTGCCTAACCTTTACCAAACTTCTGTTTCCACCATTCCTCCAACCTCACCACCCTCCACAGTATTTCCTGTCTGCTTGCCTATGATATCTAAAACCTCTTCTTCCTATGGACTCAGAGTTTTATGTAATGGCACTCCTCACTATGTAGCATTTATGATGGTTATGGGTGAGTTTTTGCTTTGGAGAGAGAAAAGAGAATGTTTAAGACACGTAAGTGGCATGGACATTTGCCCCATGAGTGATTGCAGTCCATGAAGATGAGTGGAGCAAATACATTGTTCCTTTAAATGAAGTATCCGTGAAGACTGGCAGAAGCTCTTGTGGTAGTCTATGTGAGTTGGGATGTTAATTAATATGGTGCTGGAGTATTTTGAGAAGTTTCCCTATTGTATTAATGAGTTTCTCTGGCACCCAGTTGCAGAGAGAGAAAGAGTATGATACGTTTGGGGATGAGTGAAGGCAGTATGAAAGTAAGATGTGTAATGGCACTAGTGTTTAGACATACCTGAGCTACCTTTGTGAGAACATTGAATCTCATTCTGCATTGTGTGACAGTTCTTGGCATGTTGGAGGTAGCATTCACCTCTACCACATCCCTCCAAACAGCCTGAACCATCCTCCTGTCCTCAGTGCCCAACAGTGTTGCTCTTCTGGGCCTCACCTGCCAAAAGGACCTCCACGGATGCCTCGGGAATCTGGGACTTCTTCCAGCTGCTGACACCCTTTAAGCTGCTGAACTTTCAGGCAGTTTGGCTACTGCTGCCTGCTGTTTTCTAGAAACATCTGTGGCCTATTAAATGGCTGCAGCATTCTGAACACTGCAGCTCTGAATTTCCCTCCCTCCCAGAGATGGTAAGCCTATCAGGAACAGTATTATCACTCCAAACCTGCCTTGCATACAAAGTGAGAGCCTCGGGAAGAAATTGTGGTAGTTTAGCGATGGAGTCATGTGGGCAGGCATTAGTCCTGCTCTATTGCTAACCCGCCAATGGGAGAAGAATGCAGTCCAATTATTTCAAAAGAAAGCAAGAGGTGATGCAAGGAAGTCATGTAGAAAATTGCAAAACTGAATAACAATTTCAAGTTATTGCAATAAAAAAATCAAAATGTCTCAAAATTGTTCAATCACTGCTAGTTTGGAAAGAAAGTGAAATCTTAATGTTGGGTAGTCACAGGTGGTGATTAGCTGAACAGTTTTAAATTATTTTAATAGAAGACATTTAATGCACAGCTGACAGGCATTATTAGTTTATGTCTAGTATTGAAATGAAGTGAGATTTTGCGAGGAGAAAGTTAAGCTGTAGTTACGTTGTGACTATCTCCCACCCCTGCATCCTTTACCACTAAGAAGGACAAAAGTAATAATATCATGGGAACACCATCAGCTCCAAATCACGTACCATCCTGACTTGGACATATATTAGGGTTGTTGTTGGGTCATTATCTTGGCACTCCCTACCCAACACCATCATGGGGCCACCATCACAAGTACCGCAGTGGTTCAAAGAGAAGTCCCACATCTCCCTGCTCAGGGAAACCAAGGATGGGTGACAAATGTGGTGCTTCCAGCATCACTCACATTCTGAGAACAATTTTTTTTTAACACGGTCTCTGATTGGTATCTGTGCAGTGCAAAGTTCAACAGCACGCCTAAATTATATGCCAAGTGCAGATCACACTGAGGTTAACAACGAAAGAGTTCTGTGCATGGAAACTTTTTAAATGTGGCTTTGCACCAGGCTGAAGTTATAATTTGTTGGTTTCCATTACCTTGAGTAGTTTGCATATTAGGATAACTTTTTCTCTCACCCAAGTATGTTTATATTCCCTCTATTTTAACAGTGAATTCTGCAATGAACCATTATCCCAAATGCTCCTGTCAATCTGCGCATGCTTATTTGACATTTAAAACAGCTGCAGTGTCTTGGCTAAATTTAGGAGCATGTTGACCCATCACAAGCGTTAACTTTGTATTGAATTTCAGGCCACTCAGATATAAGGAACATAAAAAGGAATTCTAAAACAGGCCATTGAAATACATAAATTGTTATGCAGGATCTAAAACTGCAGACTGTATGTAACCCTTGCAAACTGCCTTTCATACTGGTATTTACTTAAACATCAGTCTAACAAAGAATGGGATAATATCTGTTTTTCTCCATAATTAAGAATACAGTAAGAATTTAGTGGTTTTGAAGCATGAGGGACTGGAATATCCTCCCTGATCCTGCCTAACGTCGAGTGGGATAGTAGCAGAAAGTAAGGCAAGATTGGGCAGTGAAGCCTATCGCTGGCTCCCTGCCCCAAACTGGATATCCCTCCCCCTGCCTCCGCTGGGACTGTCACTGGCTGCCTCTTTTCCATTCACCACATGAAAATGTCATCAGGGAGGCAGGACTCAGCTTCTTGTATCCCCAGATTTTGTAATGTTTCTTTTTTTGTGAGTCATCCATATTTGATGTCCCTATCAGAAACTCTTAAGCCATGGAATTAATTTTTATAAATTCTTAAATTTAAATTAGAAATGCATAAAATTAAAGACATTCAGCACTAATACTATTAAATTGACATCAGTTTTAATTTTTTACGTCTATTTTCTTGGGAGTGATGGATGTGCCTCAGTTCTCCAATAGTCACCCTATGAAATTCTATTGTATATACTGAAACCAAGAAAAAAGTCGACTTTAACAATCATTTCCTCATTATTTATTAGATTTTGAAGGCACAATGAGTGTAATAAAGAGTAATGAAATATAATAGCAATACAATTTATAGTCAAATAAATTCAGATAATTGGAAAAACCAGATTATTAAAAAAAAACCTTTATGATGGAATAATGCAGTACCATGGCACCTGTTTTGTTTCACATGAAATTTGAGGAACAAGAAAATGTTTGAAAAGCACATAATACGAACACATTGAAGTGTGATCATCTTGCAAACTATGTAAACTTTTCAGCAGATTGTAGCTGTGGTACACTGGCTATTTGCATTCTTAAATACCTGCTGGTACTACACTGTGGTAATGTCAAAGAACAATAAATAATTTTATTTAACAGATGCTCTGAAAGCAGGATTCCATTACCTTATTCTAAATGACACCTCTTCACTTGCTACAGTACAAGTTACTTGATAATATATAATTCGGCCTTACACTTACAAGTTAATCGTTCAATACCCTTTATTCCCCTAGTTCCAGGTCTGGACCGAAGCATTTTCGCACCTGCAGGTCTCACTTATATCGATTGCCGAGTAACAACTTTGGTTTGTCTGTGTCTTCCTCAAACATGCATGTATCTGGTAGAATTCTTCAGGCTGACTGTCCCCTCTGCCACTCTCACACACTCATCATCTCACAATCACAATAAAGATTGCTCCTTCTACTTGCACACTTACTCACCAGCCATTAGTTGTGTCTCTTACATTCCCTCCTGTTTGCCTTTGTTTATTTACAGCACATGGCAGGGCCTAGTGCCAATGGAAGAGGCAGGAAATTGAAGCTTTGGAAATCTCGAGGCAATGCAAAAAGGAGTGGAGACGCAGCAAAACAAATTTCTGCTGCCTTTGCACGTAGGGAATGAGAACTCTCTGGATGCAAAGGTCAGGAAAAGCTTTCCCACAAAGTTACAATTTGGTTTTCCAAGGACTTACCTCCTCCATTGTTCAGCTCAGTGGACTGCCCTTGTTTGATTCCACTCTTACTTATCCAATCATAGCCAGAGCATCTCTAGCAATGGCTTCTCTTCCCACTCCTGCAGCATCACCTCTGGAATCCCCCTGTCCATAGCCTCTCCTCATCTATATATTGCCCTTTGGTGACTTTAAACATAGGGGCAGCTTCCACAAGTACACTGAAGACACCCAGTTTCACCTCTCCACTCCTCTCCACTGCCTCTCTGCGGTCAGACTGCTTGGCCAACATCAAGTCTTGGATGAGCCACAGTTTCCTCCAGCGAAACATTACAAAAAAGAAATCAAAGCCATTGTCTTTGCAACCCAGTATCCTGTCCACCACAAAGGCTGCTTAAATAACATTACGCACGTCTGCCCCCAGCTCAGCCCATCTATCACTGAAATTCCTGATTCATGCCCTTGTCACTTCAAAACTTGACTATTCGAATGCTCTGCTGGCCAGCCTCCACACTCCACCCTCTGTAAACTTCAGTTCATCCAAAACCCTGTTACCCATATCCTATCTCGTACAAGTCCTACTCACCATTCACTACTGTCCTCCATTCCCTCCTGGTACCTCAAGCTTCAATTTTAAAATTCTCATCATGTTTAAATCTACACACGGCCTTGCCCTTCCCTATCTCCGTAACCTCCTCCAATGCTACAAACCAGCCCCCGCACCACCCCGCCCCCCCCCCACCCGACCTCTCCGTTCTTCTGATTCAAGCCTTTTGTGCATTCCCCTTTTCTTGGCAGCTGTCCTTTCAGCCTAAGCTCCACACTCTAGAATTCCCTCCCTAAATCTCTCCGCCTCCTTTAAGACCTTTCCTAAAACCCAACTCTTTGATCACACTTGAGGTCACCCCTCCTAGAATCTCATTCTTTGGCTCTGCACCCATTTTTTTTTTTGCTTATGCCTCTGTGAAGTGTGTCAGAATTTTTCTTCTGCAAGGGAGCTACCCACGACACTGGCCTCCAGACATACATTGGGTCCCGTGTGGCCTGGGGAAGCGGGAACTCCCAGCATAGCGATTCCTTATCCATGGTTTCACTCCCTGCATGTCAGTAGTAAGGAGTGGCAGAGGCGCTGCCGCTTACAAAGCCAAGCACAAAATCCCAGTTTAGGCTGGGACCTAGTGTATTTGGGACCTGGCCTATTTTCAAGCTATTGCATGGGATTCCCACTGGAATTACAGCAGGAGCCCACTAGAACGGCCAGGGAAATTCATCCCCATTTGTTTTTCATCTCCAACATTTAAGTATAGAAGGAACTTGCAAAGGATGTGGGTACACTAAAGTTGTGCTCCTACTTAAATTGAGAATTAAAATCCTGTCTTGACACATTTATTGAGGAAAAAAAGACACTTGTGCATGAATTTAAAGGACTAAGATTTGGGCATTGCTCAAGGAGTTTTTATGTCTTATGCTTTGTATTTTAACAGTATCTTCTGTCCTTTGATTCTTCACAGTGCTTTCATTCCTTAGAGCACTTTGATTTCTAATGGTATCTTTCTTGTTTGAATTTTAATGTGCCTCTTGTTTTGAAACTTAATACATTTTGGGCCAGATTTTCCGATTGGCTTCCGAGGCTTACTGCGTGCGGAGGCCTCCGATCTGGAAAAATCTACGCACTTACCTGCTGACTCCGTAGGTCCCGAGACTTCCGATCCTGGGCCGCTCCTGGTGCGCGTGCGCAGAGGCCCAGGTATCCCAGGGGTGCATGTGGTTCGCAAGCGTCCCTGGGATCACGTGTGCCATGGGGAACCAATCAAAGAAGGGCATCCCCCTTCACACTTTTGACAGGTCTCTACGCATAGATCTGTCAAAAGTATGAATGGGGATCACTTAAAAAACACAGTTAAACATTAAATAAATTTTAAAAAACATCACGTATTTAAAATTAGTTAAATTAACATTAAATTAAATATTTTAAACAAAAATTAAATTTTTTGAAAAAAATAATTAAAGTTTTTTATGGGGCTAAAAATAAACTTACCTTTTTTAAAAGTATTTTTAAATCATAAATGAGTGAAAAAATTTTTTTTTACTTTTTTAAACTCTTATGCTGGTAAAAGCAGGCCTTACCCTTAGGCTTTTACCAGGCGTAAGATTTTTAAAGGTTTTCAGCGGGCGGAGGTAGTGCAGAAAGTGGAACTCTCCACCCGCAGAGGCCCATCTCCCGGGCAGGTGGAGGATCTGTCAAGAGAATTCTTGACAGATCGGAAGTGCCGGGTTTTAGCGCATGTGCTTCGCATGCCTGAAACCGGCATTTGCGAGGGCCCTACGGGTGTGTACACAGCTCGTACGCACCCGTGGGGGTCGTAATATGTGTGGTACAGTGCATATGGTGAATACTGCCAGTGAGGTTTTGTATGCTTTTAAGAGGTTGAGGCCTAGAAATTCGCTAAAGCCCAAAAACGGTCGTTGCCACCGCAGGGCGAGGTTAACTCCCGCCTGTAAAAAGAGCGCAGGCAGCACCGTTAGTTTGGTGCTGCCTGCTGATTTAAATGAGTGCAGCGCAGAACCTACCGTGCAATGCGTTGTTTCAGGCGGTGCACTCAGCAGGAGTCCAAAGGTCGGGTCTGAACTATCTGTACTGCGTTATCAGGAAATCGTGATTTATGAAACTGAAGTGGAATATTTCTGGTTATGTTTCTCGTGTTTTGTAGGTTGACAGAGAGGGTACGCAAGATAAATCAAAGGCCTAAAAATACACTAAGCTGTCAGATTTTAAAGAATGCAACCTGTAGTTTAGCTGAAATCTATATTTAATTCAACTGCTGACACACTCAAATATTTAGCCGGATAATTTATCAAGTACAATTATTAATCAAAAACGTCATCATTAACTGATTAAATGACTGCAATTTGGGTGGAATCATTCTAGCAGTTTGAGGTTCCAAATACTTGAAGTTATGAAAACTCATGCTACGTGTGTCATCAAATTCCTGATTACACCATCTAGTGCAAACAATGTCAAAATTATTTGAAACAGTGATCAGTTAAGAATGCAAACCTGTCACAGAGCCTGGGTTCAGTGGGTCTGCACATATTCTGTATAGTTATTGAAGACTGAGAGATCTATAGATCTCCTCCACTTTCTCCCAGGTCTACGCACTGGCAACGGTTGCATACGCAGGCGTGCTTTGGAGAGGGTGTTAAAAGGAGCGGCGACATCCAAAATTGCTCAGCATGTGTCAATTCGGCGTTGCCCGCTGATTGACATCACGCTCTTGATCATTCAAATATGTGAGTCAAGCGCAGCCCAATATGGCGGCCATCGCGTTCCACGGCGGAGGTGGGCGGAAGTAAGGCGGCCGCCATTTTTTCTTCAAAACCGGCCTTAACAGCCGCGCTACAGGTTCCGATTTCTAGGCCACAGTTTGGCCGCTTAATTTAAAGGTATTGTGAACATTACAAAGTTACAGGCTTCTGCAATTGCTCAAGAATTGTACATTGTGCAATTGCTGCAGAAATTAAATTACATGTAATGCTCAGTAAAGGTACTGCTTACATGGAAAATACCTGTTAGAAAGCAAATCTTTAAAAAAGAACTTGAGTGAAGTATGACAACCATTTCTAATTGTTATACCAAGAATTTTTTGCCATATTTAAGTACAAGCAACATAAATTTGATGTGAAAGTCCCAGTTGAAATTCCGATTTAGCTGCTCTACCACCTATTGAGATTCACTAAGCAGAAGGTTCCGCGCTGGTGTCACATTTCATCAGCCTCGGTGTTGAGCTGGACACAACACAGTGCCAAAGAAATCAATGAACATCACAAGTGGGCTAAATATGTGCATGGCTGACTGCAATGGTCCACCTGAAATAGATATCCGCTCCATCACCAAGACCGCCTACTTCCAGTTCCGTAACATCGCCCATCTCCGATCCTGCCTCGACTCATCTGCTGCTGAAACTCTCATCCATGCCTCTAGACTTTACTATTCCAATGCTCTCCTGGCCGGCCACCCATTTTTCACTCTGCTGCCGTATCCTAACTTGCACCAGGTCCCGTTCACCCATCACCTCTGAGCTGGCTGACCCCGGTCTGGCAACATCACAATTTTAAAATTAGCATCCTTGTTTTCAAATCCCTCCATGGCCTCACCCCTCCCTATCTCTGTAACCTCCTCCAGCCCTACAAGCCTTCGCGATCTCTGCGCTCCTCCAATTCTGCCATCTTGCGCATCCCCTATTTTAATCGCTCTACCATTGGCGGCCGTGCTTTCAGCTGTCTTGGCCCTAAGCTCTGGAATTCCCTCCCTAAACCTCTCCACCTCTTGACTTCTCGCTCATCCTTTAGGGTGCTCCTTAAAATCTATCTCTTTGATCAAGCTTTTATCATCCATTCTGATATCTCCTTCTGTGGCTCGGTGTCAAATTTTATTTGATAACGCTCTTGTGAAGCGCCTTGGGACATTTAGCTACTTTAAAGGCGCGATTTAAATGCAAGTTTTTGTTGTTGTTACTACGGTTTTCTCCTAAACTGGGGCTGCCACTGGTCATACGCAAACATTTAAACATCTCTATACACATGTACAGTGGTGCACTTCCTTTCAGAGGAAACCAGACTGGCATTGTATGGAGGCAACATAAGGCCACCCCAGTGACACAATGACTGGGAAAGAAAAAATAAACGGGAAAAAAAAATGAAGCCAATTTAGGAAAAAAAACTCTGGGAAATTCTTCTCCAACCTCCAAAGGCAATCAAGCAAGCTCAAGGAGATTACAGTAATTGATATCATTAGTCCCAGCTAAGTCACCTACCTTCTCTAAGTTGCGGTATCTTCCACTTGCAGGAACTCATCCAGCTCCATTTTGAAGGCCAGCAAGCAAACCCACACTCAATACATGTAGTGCCAACCTATTCCAGAGGTCAGGGGGTTAATTTTCAACTTCACTTCCTGGGCAGTAATGCGGCGGAGCAGATCACACAGTTGTTGATTTCAATGGGATAAAAATGGGATGAGTTCTGTAATGGGGAGCTCTTTTGATTCAGGAATTATCCCTTTAGCTTGGAAAATTGCAAATGTAACTCCATTATTTAAGAAAGGTGAGAAGTTAGGAAATACTTCTTCACGCAAAGGGTGGTAGCAGTGAGGAACTCCCTCACACAAAAAACAGTAGACTTTTCCTAGCCAAGAGTATAACGGGACACGAAACCAAAGCAGGTAAATGGAGTTAGGATACCAATCAGCCATGTTCTCATTGAATGGCAGAGCAGACTTGAGGGGCTGAATGGCCTACTCCTGTTCCTCTGTTCCAATCTTCCACATTACTACCCAGGCAGTGAAGTTGCAAATTACCCTCAATGATTCTCTACAAAAAGATTTACTTCATGGCAGCTAACCTAACTTTATGCTTTTGTACCTTATACAGATGCTCCCTTGTTTTCTCCTGTCTAGCTCAAATAACCTGCCAAGATGGACAGAACCTAATCCTTTCATTATTTTAAAGACATTAATCATATATCCTTGAGCTCCCAGTTCCTTAAGCCTATTCTTATACTAAGTGTCCTTAAACTAGGTATCAATCGAGTGGCCTTTCACTGGACCTGTTTCCAGGGCCAGGCAAGTGGACCAAAACAATGTACAGTATTCTAGATGCAGCCAAACCAAGCCCTTGCATAAGGTAAGAATTGCATTTCTAGTTTTATATTTAATGGTCCTAGCTGGACATCCCAACACCCTACTCGCCTTTTACAACAACCTTGCGACACTAGCCATGGACCCTCATTGTTTTGTAAACTACAACCCCCAGGCCCTTGTCCCACTCCACAGCCTTGTGAGTGACATACTTAAGTCCGAAACTAGCGTCTTAAACTTAAATAAATCCAATTACATAGGTATGAGGGGCAAGTTGGCTAAGGTATAATGGGAAATTAAATTAAAAGGTATGACAGTAGATAAGCAGTGGCAATCATTTAAAGAAATATTCCCAAAATCTCAACGAAAATACATTCCATTGAGAAATAAAAAAACTCCATGGGAAAAGTCATCCATCCGTGGCTAACTAAAGAAGTTAAGGATAGTATTAGATTAAAAGAGGGTTATAATTTGGCAAATAATAATAATAAGCCTGAGGATTGAGAGTGCTTTAGAAACCAACAAAGAATGACCAAAAAATTGATAAAAAGGGAGAAAATAGGATATGAGAGTAAACTAGCAAGAAATATAACAGATTCTACGAGCTTCTACAAGTAAGTGAAAAGGAAGAGAGTAGCAAAAGTTAGCATTGGTTCCTTAGAGGCTGAGACAGGAGAAATTATAATGGGAAATAAGGAAATGGCAGAAACTTTGAACAAATATTTTGTATCTGTCTTCAGAGTAGAAGACACAAAAAGCATACCAAAAATAGTGGGGAACCAAGGGGCTAATGAGAGTGAGGAACATAAAGTAATTAATATCAGTAGAGAAAAAGTACTTGTGAAACTAATGGTACTAAAAGTCGACAAATCCCATGGACCTGATGGATCCTAGGGTTCTAAAAGAAGTCGCTGCAGAGATGGTGGATGCATTGGTTGTGATCTTCCAAAATTCTCTAGATTCTAGAACGGTCCCAGTGGATTGGAAGGTAGTGAATGTAACCCTGCTATTCAAGAAAGGAGGGAGAGAGAAAATAGGGAACTACAGGCCAGTTAGCCTGACATCAGTCGGCAGGAAAATGCTGGAATCCATTATTAAGGAAGTGGTAACGGGGCACTTAGAAAATCGTAATATAATTAGGCAGAGTCAACATGGATTTTTGAGGATGTAACTAGCAGGGTAGAAAAAGGGGAACCAGTGGATATAGTATATTTGGATTTCCAAAAGGCATTCCATAAGGTGCCACATAAAAGGTAGTTACGCAAGATAAGAGCTCATGGGGTTAGTAGTAATATATAAGCATGGATTAGTTAATGCAATTGGTTAATGCACAGAAAACAGAGAGTAGGGATAAACAAATCATTTTCACATTGGCAGGCTGTAACTACTGGGGTGCTACAAGGATCACTGCTTGGGCCTCAGCTATTTACAATCTATATTAATGACTTAGATGAAGGGACGACCAAGTACAATGTAGCCATGTTTGCTGATGATACAAAGCTAGGTGGGAATGTAAGCTGTGAGGAGGACACAAAGAAACTGCAAAGTCTTGCCACATCCAGTCGTGAATGGTGGTGGACCATTAGACAACTAATGGGAGGAGGAGGCTCCATGAATATCCCCATCCTCAATGATGGTGGAGCCCAGCACGTGAGTGTAAAAGACAAGGCTGAAGCGTTTGCAACCATCTTCAGCCAGAAGTGCCGAGTGGATGATCCATATCGGCCTAATCCTGAGGTCCCCACCATCACAGAAGCCAGTCATCAGCCAATTCGATTCACTCCACGTGATATCAAGAAACGGCTGAGCGCACTGGATACAGCAAAGGCTATGGGCCCCGACAACATCCCGGCTATCGCGCTGAAGACTTGTGCTCCAGAATTAGCCGCGCCTCTAGCCAAGCTGTTCCAGTACAGCTACAACACTGGCATCTATCTGACAATGTGGAAAACTGCCCAGGTATGTCCTGTCCACAAAAAGCAGGACAAATACAACCCGGCCAATTACCGCCCCATCAGTCTACTCTCAATCATCAGCAAAGTGATGGAAGGTGTCATCGACAGTGCTATCAAGCGGCACTTACACACCAATAACCTGCTCACTGATGCCCAGTTTGGGTTCCGTCAAGACCACTCGGCTCCTGACCTCATTACAGCCTTGGTCCAAACATGGACAAAAGAGCTAAATTCCAGAGGTGAGGTGAGAGTGACTGCCCTTGACATCAAGGCAGCATTTGACCGAGTGTGGCATCAAGGAGCCCTAGTAAAACTGAAGTCAATGGAAATGGGGGGGAAAACGCTACACTGGCTAGAGTCATCCCTAGCACAAAGGAAGATGGTTGTGGTGGTTGGTGGTCAATCATCACAGCCCCAGGACATCGCTGCAGGAGTTCCTCAGGGCAGTGTCCTAGGCCCACCTATCTTCAGCTGCTTCATCAATGAACTTCCCTCCAACATAAGGTCAGAAATGGGGATGTTCGCTGATGACTGCACAGTGTTCAGCACCATTCACAACTCCTCAGATAATGAAGCAGTCCATGCCCGCATGCAACAAGACCTGGACGACGTTCAAGCTTGGGCTGGTAAGTGGCAGCTAACATTCACGCCACAGAAGTGCCAGGCAATGACTATCTCCAACAAGCGAGAGTCTAACCACCTCCCCTTGACATTCAACGGCATTACCATCGCCGAATTCTCCACCGTCAACATCCTGGGGGTCACCATTGACCAGAAACTTAACTGGAGCAGCCACATAAATACTGTGGCAACAAGAGCAGGTCAGAGGCTGGGTATTCTGCGGCGATTGTCTCACCTCCTGACTCCCCAAAGCCTTTCCACCATCTACAACGTACAAGTAAGGAGTGTGATGGAATACTCTCCACTTGCCTGGATGAGTGCAGCTCCAACACTCAAGAAACTCGACACCATCCAGGACAAAGCAGCCCGCTTGATTGGCACCCCATCCACAACCTTGAACATTCACTCCCTCCACCACCGGTATACCGTGGCTGCAGTGTGTACCATCTACATGATGCACTGCAGCAACTCGTCGAGGCTTGTTCAGCAGCACCTCCCAAACCCGGGACCTCTACCACCTAGAAGGACAAGGGCAGCAAGCGCATGGGAACACCACCACCTCCAAGTACCCCTCCAAGTCACACACCATCCTGACTTGGAAATATATCGTCGATCCTTCATTGTCGCTGGGTCAAAATCCTGGAACTCCCTCCCTAACAGCACTGTGGGAATACCTTCACCACACGGACTGCAGCGGTTCAAGAAGGCAGCTTACCACCACCTTCTCAAGGGCAATTAAAGATGGGCAATAAATGCTGGCCTTGCCAGCGACGCCCACATCCCATAAACAAATAAAAAAATATATAGACAGGTCAAGTGAGTGGGCATTTAGGTGGCAGATGGAGTATAATGTGGGGACATGTGAGGTGAGGTTATTCACTTTGGTAGGAAGAATAGAAAAACAGAATATTTTTTAAATGGTGAGAAACTATTAAATGTTGGTGTTCAGAGAGATTTAGGTGTCCTCGTACAGGAAACACAGAGAGTTAGCATGCAGGTACAGCAAGCAATTAGGAAGGCAAATGGCATGTTGGCCATTATTTCAAGAGGGTTGGAGTACAAGAGTAAGGAAGTCTTGTTACAATTGTATCGGGCTTTAGTGAGACCACAGCTGTCGTATTGTGCACAGTTTTGGTCTCCTTATCTGAGGAAGGATATACTTGCCTTAGACGTGGAGCAATGAAGGTGCACTGGATTGATTCCTGGGATGAGAGGATTGTCCGATGAGGAGAGATTGAGTAGATTGGCCCTATACTCTGCATGAGCACTTCAGCTAGTCCCATTCCCCCGCCCTTTCCCCATAGCCCTGCAATTTTTTTTCCTTCAGGTACTTATCCAATTCCTTTTTGAAAGCCACGATTGAGTCTGCCTCCACCACCCTCTCAGGCAGTGCATTCCAGATCATAACCACTCGCTGCATAAAAAAGTTTTTCCTCATGTCGCCTTTGGTTCTTCTGCCAATCATCTTAAATCTGTGTCCTCTGGTTCTCGACCCTTCCGCCAATGGGAACAGTTTCTCTCTATCTACTCTGTCTAGACCCCTCGTGATTTTGAACAACTCTATCAAATCTCGTCTCAACCTTCTCTGCTCCAAAGAGAACAACCCCAGCTTCTCTAGTCTATCTACATAACTGAAGTCCCTCATCCCTGGAACCATTCTCGTAAATCTGTTCTGCACCCTCTCTAAGGCCTTCACATCCTTCCT
Organism: Squalus acanthias; assembly: GCA_030390025.1. Lineage (NCBI taxonomy): Eukaryota > Metazoa > Chordata > Chondrichthyes > Squaliformes > Squalidae > Squalus > Squalus acanthias. Next base: position 19,976,232 of record CM059427.1, on the reverse strand, counting down.
AAAGTGCGCGGCCCAGAATTGGACACAATACTCCAGTTGAGGCTGAACCAGTGTTTTATAAAGGTTCATCATAACTTCCTTGCTTTTGTACTCTATGGGCAGAATTTTCATTGACCCGTGGAGGCGGGTTTGGAGGCGTGTGGGGTGTTAAAATTGCAGATTCGGGGGTCCCGAGCCCATCCCGCCCCCAACCCGCCTCCATGCCAGTTTCACAGGAGGCGGGTACCCGACCTGTGCTGGGACCCGCCTCCCCGAGGCGGGAAGGGGATTAGTGCCAATAAATTGCCTGTTAACAGGTAGTTAACAGGCAGTTTTTTGCCTAATCCCTATTTTTAGCCCTGAAGTGTGGGCTTCCCGACAGGTCCGAACCACGCCGTTTTAGCAAGGCGGACTGTGGGTCTGCAGGGGTTGGAGGGGTCAATATGTCCGGTGGGCAGGTGAGTGATGGGTGCATGTGTGCAGAGGTAAGTGTGTAAGGTAAGTGTAAAGTGTGGAAAAAGTTTTACTTACCTTAACTTCCTCCTGCAGGTGTCAGCCCTTCAGGTCTCGGGAGTCAGAAATCTCACCGGCACAGAAAGCAGAATGGCCATTGAGCTGTCAAAAGCTGCAGCCTCTGCTTTTTGTTCTGCAGAGATCTCTAAATCAGCCTGAGAGGAAGGAATTAACTTAGAGGACAGATTGTCAGTGTTTGACAGCTTCAAGGAGCTGTCAAACGCTGATATTTCATCTGTCAAAAGCTCTTGACAGATGAAATGTCAATCTGTGACGTCACCTGTTGCTGGGTGGCCCTTAATTGGCCTGCTGAGCCCGCTGGGCGGGCTCAACAATGTCAATCAAGGGAAAATCAAGTGGGTTGGCCACAAGTTGATGGAGGCGGGACTACAACCCAAAAAGTGGGAGTCCCGCCTCCATCACGTCCCCATTGACAAAATCCAGCCCTATGCCTCTATTTCTGAAGCCCAGGATCCCATATGCATTTTTAACTGCTTTCTCAACCTGCCCTGCCATCTTCAATGATTTGTGCACATATACCACGAGGTCTCTCTGTTAATGCATCCACTTTAGAATTGTACCCTTTAGTTTATATTGCCTCCCCTCGTTCTTCGAACCAAAATGTATCGCTTCACACTTTTCTGCGTTAAATTTCATCTGTCACGTGTCCATCCATTTCACCAGCCTGTATATGTTTTCTTGAAGTCTATTACCATCCTCCTCACTGTTCACTAGTTTTGTGTCATCTGCAAATTTTGAAACTGTGCCCTGTACACCCAAGTCCAAGTCATTAATATATATCAAGAAAAGCAGTGGTCCTAGATCTGACCCCTGGGGAACATCACTGTATACCTTCCTCCAGTCCAAAAAACAACCATTCACCACTACTTTCTGTTTCCGGTTACTTAACCAATTCCGTATCCATGCTGCCACTGTCCCTTTTATTCCATGGGCTTCAACTTTGCTGGCAAACCTATTATGTGGCACTTTATCAAACGCCTTTTGGACGTCCATGTACACCACATCAACCGTATTGCCCTCATCAACCCTCTCTGTTACCTCATCAAAAACTCAATCAAGTTAGTTAAACACGATTTGCCTTTAACAAATCCGTGCTGGCTTTCCTTAATTAATCCACACTTGTCCAAGTGATTGTTAATTTTGTCCCTGATTATCGTTTCTAAAAGCTTCCCCACTACTGAGGTTAAACTGACTGGCCTGTAGTTGCTGGGTTTATCTTTACACCTGTTTTTGAAGAAGGTGTAACATTTGCAATTCTCCAGTCCTCTGGCACCACTCCTGTATCTAAGGAGGATTGGAAGATTACGGTCAGTAGTTCTGCGATTTCTACCTTAACGTCCCTCAGCATCCTAGAATGCCTCCCATCTGGTCCTGGTGACTTATCTACTTTAAAAGGGTTGTGATTTTTTTGGAATTCTCTCCCCCAAAGGGTTGTGGATGCTGAATCGTTGAGTATATTCAAGGCTGAGATAGATAGATTTTTGTATTCTAGGGGAATCAAAGGATATGGGGATCGGGTGTGAAAATGGAGTTGAGGTCGAAGATCAGCCATGATCTTATTAAATGGCGGAACAGGCTCGAGAGGCTGTATGGCCTACTCCTGCTCCTAATTCTTATGTTCTTATGAATGGGAAACCCGATATGGTGTGTACATGCCTGGAATTACCCAAGTCCAAATGTATCAAACTGCACTGGTTTACATTGAAAGGCATCTTTCACACACAGGTCCAATCCCCAGTGCATCTGAAACTACCTGCAAACTAGTTATTTAACCTAAGGTGCTAAATCTAGCAGACATCTTTGTGACATCAGCAAACTTATGGACTGTTCTCCCAATGTCTTCATCCAAATCATTAATCAAGATGGTGAAAATCAACAGATCTAACACAATTCCTTGCAGGACTTAGTATGACTGGCCCCAATGCAGAGTTGCTATCCTTAAAAGCGACCCCTTTGTCTGCATGAATGCAACCAATTCGCTATTCAATGTAAAACCTGCTCATCGATCCCTCAAATCTTAATGTTACTTAGCAGTCTTTTAACGCTGCACTTTATCAAATGCTTTTTGAAAATCAAGGTACACAGGGAGTAAAATTTAACTTTGGCAGTGACACAAAATGGGCAGTAGTGGATTGGCCGCCGTTATATGCTCTGCCTGATTTTCCTTTCCATTGACTTCAATGGCAAGGAAAATTGGGCAGGGTGTATAATGGGCAGTCAATCCGCCACCACCCATTTTGCCCTCCACTGAAGTTGAATTTTATCCACACAGTATCTACCAGACTTCCATCATCCATCAAATTGCAACCTGTTCAAAAAAATTTATCAAGTTTCAGTAGCCATGCTGTGATTCCCTGATGATCTCTGCTCTTTCTGGATGATCATACAACACATCCTGAATAATCCCTTCTTGCAATTTGCCTATAATTGAAGTTAAACTAATGGGTCTATAGTTTCTTGGTTCTACTGACTTACTGCCCTTTTTAAATATAGGTAACCCATAGGCCATGTTGTCCATGGACAAAATCTCATTCCACTGTGAGCTGTTATATTACATGAGCCAGATAATATAGCTCTATTTCTTTTATCACTCTAGGGTGAATAACATCAGGTCCAGCAGCCTGATTTGTTTTTAGTGCCCTAATTCTAGTGAGGACTACTTCTGCATTCACTTCTACACATTCAATTTAACATCACAACTATGTAACAACACTGGTAACTTAGCATCATCTTCAGTATTGAAGACTAATGCAAAGTAATAATTTAATACCTGAGCCATATCTTGGGACTTCACTCAAATCTGCTCTTCAGAACCCCTCAATAGTCCAATACAGTCCCAGATGGTTCTCTGATGCCTTACATAGCTTTAAAAAAAGGCCTCACTATTACTACACCTATCCACTATCCTCTTATCTATTGCTCTTCTGGCCAATCTCATAACAGATGCCCTCAAACTTAATGACTTACCTATTCCTATTCTCTTGAGAGTTGAAATATGATTTTAGATGAGTGAGCAATGGATAATGGGAAAGTTGTATCTCAACTGTTCTGCAGAGATAGCTTTTATGTCAGTGAAGGGAAAGGGAGATACATATTTTTCTTTTCTCTGTACCATGTCTGCTATTTACCAAGATAGAGACTGCAACTGAAAGAACAGTCATGACAAATAATTCTGACTAATTATGGGAAACCCACTGAAAATGCCTCATGGTGCATTATTTGAGGAATAATTTTCTAAACTTTTCCATGAAGATCAAACACTTGAAAATTGAAACAAATTGAAATAACCTTTTTGCTCTCAAAATGTTCTGAGAATGTAATTGTGTTGCTCAGTGAACAGTGATCTCATATATCGCATACATTTTCTAACTTGCATTTCCTTTTTCTCTAAAGTTTGCTAATGGGTGAAAATAAACTTTTACAACACAAGAGAGCTTACTGCTGCGAAATACCCAATACTCAGTAAGAGGTAAGGTTATAAAAACAAGTACTAATGTCTGCAACTTTTATCTTGGTTTTTACAGGAGTGAAGGGAAATACTTCATGTGGAAATGTCATTATTCATCATCTCTCAAGTAATTAATCAGACTATGATTTTAAACAAAAAGGTCAAGAGAAGTAATAACATTGTAAGCAAATGAACATGGTGACAATCCTTTGAAATATTGAAAGATGTAGTTCTTTTGCTGAAATTTTAGCACAAGAATAGGTTAAGGAAAGACATGGGAAGTGTGGTGTTAGGAAAAGTTAAGGTTATTGTGTGCACTTTGCAATTGTGTTAAAATAGACTGTGCACTGACATGGTACTTAGTTATTCTTGGAAATTACATTCATACAGGAAAAACACATTTGGTACTGACTTATTCACTGAGGTGATGATTACTGTCACATTCGTGTAGGGGCAATGAGAGTTGATGTGTTGTCATGTGATAGGTTGGGTATTGATTCGAGGGAATGATGGGTAGTGATTCAAGAGAATGATGGGTAGTGATTCAAGGGAATGATGGGTAGTGGTTCGAGGGAATGATGGGTAGTGATTCAAGGGAATGATGGGTAGTGATTCAAGAGAATGATGGGTAGTGATTCAAGAGAATGATGGGTAGTGATTCAAGAGAATGATGGGTAGTGATTCGAGGGAATGATGGGTAGTGATTCGAGGGAATGATGGGTAGTGGTTCGAGGGAATGTCCCTTTATTTATAACTGGGGGTGAAGGCTCTGTTTTCTCTTTGTGACTGCTCTCATCATAGTTTCTTTTTATTATTGAGATACCTATAAGAGGGGCCAAGGCCCACAGTGCAGGACATCAACAAGGGGCTGAAAAGAGTAAGAGAGAAGTAATGTTAAGGTGATACTAAATTTTGGGCTTAAAAGAATGAATATTATAGAGGAAGGGAAGATTGAATGAGGAAGGAGTCCGACAGTTTTGTGGTCCCAGGAAAGCATTAGTTACAGGGTGGGGAGGGGGGCCAGTGAAATGAGGCTTGATTTGTGTAATGAATCTTCATTTCAACACAGTGAAGATGCAGGTAGAAGGAGGTATAGGATGTTATAGGAGGAACAAAAGAGGAAAGTTATAAGGAACAATAGCCATAGTAATATCAATTAAATAGACAGAGACAAACAGATTGTAACTTTTCAAAATTCAATTATTATTTTCAATATTATATTACCCAACATTCTCAACGACCCCTGAAATACACGGGCCACAGGTTTATCACTATAGCCCCAAAAAATTGCAGTTGATGTTTGTACGCTATACTTTTGATGTGTTTGAGGAGATTTATTTTACATGCTCCTTTACTGTTTCAGTACCTGTTAACATTTTATTTTTGGTTTGTGAAAACATTGTGTAAAAGTTCTTTGATCCAACCAATCATTTTTTAACTGAAAGAAATGATTATTTCTCCATATTGCATTTTATTTCATTTACATTTCTTCTGATATATTTGACACCACGTAGACTCGCCAGCCATACATTTTTCACAACATAAATTGCATTTAAACTGCTAACATTTAGCAATGCATAGCTAATTTGGTTTTGTTATGCTACAATACATGTACAGTAGAACCAGCTTGTATCTAAACCTCCTTGTGAACCTCATTCAAAGGTCATCTCCAATGCACTGTAGATTCACATTACAGTGAGTAAAAAACATTTTGTTCTCCCAAATGTTTCAGGATGCAATTATAATGTCACTTTCATGTCAATGTAGTTTCAGGTATGAATTAATATGAAAGTGACAGCATAACTCAAAATCAAGTCTCAATCTGACTTCCAAGCAAACTAAAACCAAGTGACGCGAGGTTCACACTAGCTGTAGCATGACACCACATTTTGAAGGTGCTCAACTGGTCCTTTGGACATTAAGGCAAATACTGAGAGATTTGACTCTCTGACCCATTTTCTCCTAACATTAAAAATGAACTGCCCAGGAGCGGAGCATGCACAATGTTTCTTTGTGGTTGACTCTAATGCAACCTGCAGCATGGTTCAGTCATCCAGTCTGCATCGTGCTCCATGCATGCCAGTCAGCATATAACTGCAGCCTTACTGCTTCTTGGTCAGTTTGACTAAACAGAGTTCTGCTGCACTCGTACGATGTACTTCCAGCAATATGGTTTTCATTGGTATCACAGTATTAAAGAGAAGAAACCAAAAGTAGGTAATGACAATGAAATATACTTAATTTCAAATGTTAATAATATTATGAAGAAATACAAATATAATAATCATGTGTTGTCAATACATTGTAACTGGTGATTTGTTAGCATAATCGTACAGGTAATGCATAATGAAATGTAATTCATCATTAATACATAATGTTTCCATAACTTTAAAATTATTTTGGAAATTCTGTAAATTCCCCATGGTAGTTTTAAAATGACACAGAGAGAAAATATTGAAAGGAAGAATATTGGAGACCTGCTGTGCATAAACATTGTTATAACAATGCACATTTCATCTGCAAGTTTTTTAGATTGTAAGTTATTACTTCTATTTTCCTTATCGATTCAATCGGCTGGATTTGCTATTTTATGGACTAATCTCTGACTGAGTGTTTGGGCCGGCTACTTTGTACTTGGCTGCTAGGAAGTGTGTTGTGACCCAGGAGGTACCACCTGGGGCAATCGCCCTCTAATTTTCTCTCAAGCGCTTGGTCTCTACTCGTTACCATCCTCCACAGACATTTCTGAAACAGGGAACTGAACATGCAGAGATCAATGGCTAAGCACATCTTACATATCAGAGTGCCAGCATGCTGTACCACTGTGCCACCCATTCATTTACAATTTTAACATGTTTTTGCAATGCCTCTATTTCAAAAATATCAAGTGTTGAATGGTAGAAACTGCTATTGTAATTAAAGAATACACATTTGACTGTAAAAAAAATTCAAAACTGTTTCTATATAAGAACATAAGGATATCTAAAGATATCAATGAAAAAATGCCATTCAAGTCATCATCCTTTTTCAGTCTTTTACAGATATTGTTCTTTTACTGATTTCCACTTATATCATTATAATTGGACAGTCACAGTTAATTTCTTATTGGTGTCATTGATTACAAACAGCATTCTAGTTAGTGTTGTTCATGTGTGTTGAATTACTAAAGATATACTTTACTGGAAAAATCTTAAATTATAATATTAGTATTTCCCACAAATTCATTTCGTGCCTTAAATGAGCAACAGTGAAGAAATAGCAATACCTGAACAAGTCAGCAGCAAAAATACATTACTAAAGTTAGAAAAATCACATCATAATATTGCTTGTGATAAGTGCAGATATTTTAGAATACACAGTGATAGGCAGCTAGGTGGCAGGAACAGTGATATATATTTACAGAAGTTAGGTTAACAGCATATACATAAGAAACAAGCTAATGTATAGTATACACAACACACCAAGACAAGTGAACCAATCTATAATATCAGTGTGGAAACATCTGAGACTGCAGTTACCTTGTACTTGAAGGATAGCACTGGAACTGACAGTACCATTAGAATTTTTAGCTCGTACAACATAAATGCCAGCATCTTTATCAGACACCTTCTCAATGAAAAGAATGTTTTTGCCTTCCTTTTCTGAAATGTTTAAATGCTGATCTGTTGTCAGCTTCTGTCCATTCTTGTACCTGGAGTAAAGAGTGCATTTTTTAAGTCAAGCAACTTACAGCACCATTTTAATAATACCATATTTAGTTTTAAGAATGTTTACAAATTAGAAAATGAATTTTATATAAAAAGATTTTCTGTATAAAGACAAAGTATGTAATAGTTTTAGAAGCACAAATCTTAAATGACTTAGCACATGCTTTTCAAAACATTTTCAATCTCACAACTTCATAGGAGCTGAGAATGTTGCAGCACAGAAAAAGCAGTTGGCCCCTCAAGTGTTTTCTCCATATGACCCATCTATTCTAATCCAGCTCTCTTACTCACTCCCCATGCGCTAATATTCCTCTTTTTCAAGCAAGTCTCTCATTCCCTTCTAAGTACACTTAGTGACTCAGCTTCAACAACAGTATTCCACATTCCAAAAACCTTCCAGCTATAAAAATCCTAACCTCACATTTAATTCTTTTTCTTTGCAGACGTGCTGCATCTTTACAGCATATTACTTCAAGCCACATTAGGGATGTGGTAACAGGGCACTTAGAAAATCATAACATGATTAGGCAGAGTCAACATGGTTTTATGAAAGGGAAATCATGCTTGACAAATCTATTTGAGTTTTTTGAGCATGCAACAGACAGGGTAGATAAGGGGGAACCAGTTGATGTCATATATTTGGATTTTCAAAAGGCATTCGATAAGGTGCCAAATGAAAGGTTGTTACACAAAATTAGGGCTCATGGGATTGAGGGTAATATATTAGCTTGGATTGAGGATTGGTTAACAGACAGAAAACAGAGAGTAGGGATAAACGGGTCATTTTCCGGTTGGCAGGTTTAGGTGGTGGGGTGCCACAATGATCAGCTATTTACAATCTATATAAATGACTTAGATGAAGGGACCAAGTGTAATGTATCCAAGTTTGCTGACAATACAAAGCTAGGTGGGAAAGTAAGCTGTGAGGAGGACATAAAGAGGCTGCAATGGGATATAGACAAGTTAAGTGAGTAGGCAAGAAGATGGCAAATGGAATATAATGTGGGAAATGTGAAATTATTCCACGGTATTAGGAAGAATAGAAAAGCAGAATTTCTTATCAAAAGGTGAGAGACTAGTAAATGTTGGTATTCAGAGGGATTTGGGGGCCCTTGTACATGAATCACAGAAAGTTAACATGCAGGTACAGCAAGCAATTAGGAAGGCAAATGGTATGTTAGTCCTTATTGCAAGGGGGTTGCAGTATAAGAGTAAGGAAGTCTTGCTGCAATTATATAGGGTTTTGGCGAGACCACACCTGGAGTACTGTGTACAGTTTTGGGGGGAGTATTTCATTATAGCCCCATTTGGGGCGCTAACTTTTAAATGTTGAAAAAATTAGCGCCAATGTCTTTCAACGTTTAAAAAATTCGGTTTTGCGCTCCAGGAAGGAAGTGGGGCTCCACTTCCTTCCTGGAGCACAACAGGCAGCAGGCGGGACGGTAGGTCTGCAGCGCTGCACAATGGGCCATGCAGCGCTGCCGGTTGGAAGGCCTCTTCCCTCCCTTAAAGGGAAGGGCCATCGCTGCAGACTCTGCAAGGGAAAGCAACTTACCTGGTCCCCGACGGCAGCCGCAATCCGGCCCAATCAGCCCGATGCACTGCAGCAGAGTACCGGGCTGATCGAGCGCTGGGGAAAAAAGCAACAAAACCAGAAAACAAGCATTTCAGTATTTTTTTTCCTACCTCGGCCACCTCGCCTTTAAGTATCGCCTCCCGATGAACGCCTCCTGCAGCTGCCGGTGTTTTCGCCTGGCAATGCCGCAGGGGGCGAAACCAAAGTTCGGGTCCAGGGCTCTACTGGGGCGATGCGCATGCCGATGACATCACGATCTCCAGGTGAAGGAGATCGGGGTCCAACGCCATACCGGCGAGCAAACCTACCGCCGAATTTAGCGGGAGGCGATATTCTCGCCGCGCCTGAGCGGTAAGTGGTTAGCGCCCGGGCGGTAAGTGGTTAATGCCCCGTTATCGTCCCCCGGAAGCGCTAATGGGAGGTGCTAACCAGCTGAATTCCTAGCCCTTGGTCTCCTTACCTAAGGAAAGAGATACTTGCCTTAGAGGCGGTGCAACAAAGGTTCACTAGATTGATTGCTGAGATGAGAGGGTTGTCCTATGAGGAGAGATTGAGTGGAATGCACCTATATTCTCTGGAATTTAGCAGAATGAGAGGTGATCTCATTGAAACATATAAAATTCATAGAGGGCTTGACAGGGTAGATGCTGAGAGGCTGTTTCCCCTGTTGGGAGAGTCTAGAACTAGGGGCCATAAATTCAGGATAAGGGGTCGCACATTTAGGACTAAGATGAGGAGAAATTTCTTCACTCAGAGGTTTGTGAATCTTTGGAATTCTCTACCCCAGAGGGCTGTGGATGCTCAGTCGTTGAGTATATTCAAGACAGAGATCGATAGATTTTTGGTCACTAAGGGAATCAAGGGATATGGAGATAGGGTGGGAAAGTGGAGTTGAGGTCGAAGATCAGCCATGATCATATTGAATGGAGGAGCAGGCTTGAGGGGCCGAATGGCTGACTCCTGCTCCGATTTCTTATGTTCTTATTTTCCCAGAGTCCGAATGACTGAACAAAATAATTGAGATCAGGTTTTCAATGTTCTAAAGTAATCAAACTGTAATGAAAACTAGGACCTTAAAAAACCTTACAGAATTATTATTTCCCAGGTCATATGTTCTCCATCAAAAATAAAGATCACCCTTTTGATGCGATTTTAGTACAGTTTTCTTTGTACTGCCATTTTGAATGAGTCCCTCGTTGTTTCCGTGTATTGGCATTTTTGAAAAGTGATAACATAATGACTGGATTAATCAAGCCTTATTATTGTCCCTGCAAATGATCTTGTTGCTTGTACAAAATATAAATACTGTAGATAACATGGGGTTTATTGAAGTGGCGTGTAATCATCTGTACAAAAGAATATAGTTCTACAGTTTAGAAGACTATTGGTTAGGAGAATTGGTTGATGGATGTGCGATGGATATAGTATCATATAGAATCCATGACCCTATTCTGGATGATTCCATTGATATCATGGTCTTGATGGAAACTTGGCATACGGGTGTCGACACTTCTCCCCTTACTGAAACCTCCATGCCTGGCAATACCTTCTATCACCTGCCTCTCCCAAACCGCCGCGGTGGCGGTGTGGCCAATGTTCCCCCTAATTTTAAATTTGGGAGCGCGGTCCCTTTAACGGGCTGCGCGGCCCATTCAAAGTTTCGCACATGCACGAAATTTCATATTGGAAAAGCTGGTCCCGGGCTGCGCGAGACCAGCAGCTTAGAGGGAATGTTGGGTGTGGCCCTTCTCACCAAATCTCACCTTGGTCTATCCCTTTATTCCCCTGGCACCTTCTTTTTTGAGCACCTCACTTTGTTCCAAAACTACCTCTCCTTTAAATCCTCATTCTCTACAGCCCAGACAAGCCCCACCCAAGTTTCTCACGGTGATATCCTCAATCCTTTCCTCCCTCAGCCTCTGCACTGAGTGACTTTTCATCCTCGGTGATTTCAACATCCATCACAACTTATCTTGCCCTCTCTCCTCTGAGTTCACTCCCCTCCTGTCCTCCCCTTTAACCTCTCCCTCCATATAAACTGACTTACCCATATTCACTGCCACCCCTTGACCTTGCCATCTCACGTGGCTCTCTATTCCCATCATCTCAATCACAAACAAGGCCATCACTCACCTCTGCATTCCCTCTTCTGCACCCACCCCTGGAAAAAACTCTCGTCCAAGTCACTTACAACGGCATATTCAAACTCGAAAATGTCTAGATTTTGGCCCTGCATTTGCCACAACGCTTCTGCGGCTGTCGATCTGCTTAATCGCTCCCTCACCTTCGCCTTTGATGCACTAGTCCCCAGTAAACCCCTTAATCTCTCCCACCCTGGCCATTCCCCCTGTTACAGCCCCTATCTTCACTCCCTTTAGTCCAAAGGGAGCAGACTTATATGTAAATGGCGCACAACTGGTTTAGCCATTCATTGCTAGGTCTGACTGGAGCACGTCAAGCACTACGAAGCCCTGCTCTCCTCTGTCAAAACTGCTCAGGATCATCCTGGAATACAGCTTCCTTTCTTCACGACCAATCATCTCCTTAAACCACTTTCCCCTGCCCAGATCACCCTCACCTCCAATAACAAGTGTGAGGAGCTCATGAACTTCTTTATCACCATCTGTTCAGCTGCTTCTGCCACATTCATCCTTCCCCTTGCCGAGGAGACTACCAGTGTAATATAATAGCAGCGTAAGACACCATGTAATAATCATTTAAACAAGTTATTCATCTGTTCTGATTATCATACACTGACAATTTCCATTTCTAATGGCTAGTGAAAGTTTTTAACCAGTAATTACCCTGCAGGTAATATGCACATAATTTTGTGCATAACAGGAAATTTGCATAATTCATTTACGTGCGTTGTTTCACTAGTTTTCAAAATTCTCATACATTCTTCACATTTTTTTGAAAATTTGTCTTAGTTGAATATATGAAAAAAGTTTTTCATATTACATCTAGAGTTAGGCTGTAATAACACTAAAAATATCAGACCCATAGTCAACAGCTCATGTTGATCGGCTAAATATATGTTAATGTAATATGAAATGTTCCCAGTCAGAAGCAGTTCTACTTGTAAACATTATTGCTGTTTGTTATAGGTTACCCACCACGTCAAAGTTGGTTCTGGGAATCCTGTTACTTCTATTTCCAAGGTCACAGGAGAACCTTCTACCACACTGACATTAGACAAGAGCTTGGAGAAGTTGGGTGTGTTGCTAGCCAGGTTGCACATGACTGTGTTTCTCGATGTACGTCTGATTTCCTCACTGATGACAGTATCCATACGATGGCCTGTATCATGCACTGATTGGTGTACACTGAGGGGTACTGTTAGTGGTTCAGGTGAAGTATATAAATTATTTCTGTTAGAACTTAGTTCTTTTCTAAAACAGCCACTATTAACACCATGCAGTGACTCATGTGTTTCAGTCACACTCTCATGCATATCGTAAGTCTGCAACTGTGTCTCATGCGCTTCACAGATAGAATCACAGGCTGATGAATTAGTTACCATTTGGGATTTTAAGATATGTGAAAGAGTGCTTGAAACAATATTGGGTGCAGGAATTGTCAGTGGGCTGTGGATAAAAGAGGAAGACTCCGATCTGTATTTTGTGCGTGGCTCAGTATTGGGATTTGGATGAGATGAGGGATGGGATTCTGATCCACTATAAACTTGTGGTCTTGAGTGATTTACTGTATCAGCAGTTGCAACAGGTGCGAGCACATCAGAGTTGTCAGTCATTCTGCTATAGCTTGTTTGCGTCTGTGGTTGGCCACTGTAAGACCCAGCTTGCAGACTGTGGGAACTTAATCTGGACATTTTGTCCACTTCTGTTTCAGAATGGAGGATGTTCGATTCGGGAGTCTCAGGAAGTGGAGGCAAAGAGATGTCATCAGGTGACATGCATTCATATTCTTCTACAGATAGGGTTTCATCTACTAGAAGTTCATTTTGTAGATCTCCATCAGTCACTGTGCTGCCCTCAGTGGAAGGATGAAATAGCTCTGTAGCATCTTGTGAATACGGATCTTCTGCAACTGAATCTGTGATTCGATTGTTCAGTAATCCATCCAAGTTGACATTTAAAAGTTCCTTAAAAAACAAAAACAAATTGTATCTATCATTTATTTAATTTGCTATGTATAGCATGCCCTCCTTATTTGGGTATTACTATTTCTGTCATGCCTCGAGAGGACATCTTTGATAATTTCCCCAATATTGCTTCACAGTCACGTCTGCAGTTTCTACCACTGAAGTCCTGAATAATGGAAAGCCAGGAATCCACAATATTCTCATCAGAGAACCAGGCAGCAGGGGAGATAAGGTCACTTTATGTCTGGTGTTAAATTCACTGGTGGTAACATCCAAGAACAAAGAAAAACAGGACATTGTCCAACAGGCCAACTATACTATATTCATAATGTGCTTAGTTTTCATTAAGAAAATATATTTTTTTTATCTGGAAACCTATTTCCTTTAAGGACACCAATATGACAAAAGCTGCATCAAATAAGGAAACCTTCTGTGTTATATGTGAAGTCCATGGGATTAAAGGGGCAATTGTTGCGTGGATATAAAATTGGGTAAGGAGAAAAAACACAGAAAGTAGTGGTGAACGGTTGTTTTTCAGACCGGCGGGAAGAATAGAGTGGTGTCCCCCAGAGCTCGGTATTAGGACCACTGCTCTTTTTGATATATATAAATGACCTGGGCTTGGGTATACAGGGCATAATTTTAAAGTTTGCAGATGGCACAAAACTCTGAAAAGTAGTAAACATTGAGGAGGATAGTAGCAGACTTCAGGAGGACATAGACAGACTGGTGAAATGGGCAGACACGTGGCAGATTACATTTAATGCAGAGAAGTGTGAAGTGATGTATTTTGTAAGTAAGAATGAGGAGAGGCAATATAAACGAAATGATACAATTTTAAAGTCGGTGCAGGAATAGCGAGACTTGAGGGTTTGCGTAAAGAAATCTTTGAAGGTGGCAGGAAAAGTTGATAAAGCTGATGGGATCCTTGGCTTTATAAATAGTGGAATAGAGTACAAAAGCAAGGAATTTATGCTAAACCTTTATAAATCACTGGTTAGGCCTCAGCTGGAGTATTGTGTCCAATTCTGGGGGCCACACTTTAGGAAGGATATCAAGGCCTCAGAGAGGTTACTCAGGAGATTTACTAGGGATGGGGGACTTTAGTCACATGGAGAAACTAGAGAAGCTGGGATGGTTCTTCTTAGAGCAAAGAAAGGTTAAGGGGAAATTTAATAAAGGCATTCAAAATCATGAAGGGTTTTGTGAGAGTAAATAAGGAGAGACTGTATTCATTGGAAGAAGGGTCAGTAACCAAAGGACACAGATTTAAGGAAATTGTAAAAAGAGCCAGAGGTGAGATGAGGAGAATTTTTTTATGTAGTGAGTTATCAGCTAGAGTGCAATGCCTGAATGGATGTGGAAGCAGATTCAGTAGTAACTTTCAAAGGGAATTGGATAAATATTTGAAGTGGTTAAAATTGCAGGGCTACAGGGAAAGAGCTGGGAAGTGGGACTTTCAAAGAGCCGGCACATGCACAATGGGCTGAATGGCCTTCTGCGCTGTAAGATTCTATGGGCGCGAAATTCGGTTACGCCCCGTTTGGAGTGCTGCCATGTTTCAACGCCCCTCCCCTTCAGTTAAAGGGGAGGGCCGCTGCGCACTCTGCAGGGCCTCCGATGGCCCACACTAGGCCACCTAGGGCAGCGTGGTGCCGTGGCCGCAGCCCGGCACCGAGACACGGTGCCGGGCTTCGTGATGGCAGCCAGGCCCACGCCACGGAGGGACGACCTGGAGGTCGGCCAAAAAAGAAAATGGCGGCGCGGGTCACGGCTGCACCTCCCCTTTAAATACCGTCCCACGAGCGGAGGTCAGCCTGGTTCGCAACCCGTGAGGCTGGCGCTGACATTGCCCATGGCAGCCTCGCAGGGTGCAGCCGAATTTCGGCCGCAGAGCAGTAAGGGGATGCGGCGAGACGGTAAGGGGTCGCGGCGCACGGCAATGACATCATCGCCGGAGGCGCTACCGATGGGGGCGCGCTGATATTGGGTAGCTCCTCAGCAATTTCTCGGGAGGCGCTTTTCTCGCCCCTGGGCAATAAGCCCTTTGCGCCCTGTTAGCGCCCCCCGGAGGCGCTAACGGCAGGCGCAAAGGAGCCAAATTTCTAGCCCATAGATTCTATATATATTTTTTAAACATAGCATTAGATATAGGGAAAAGTGATTTAAAAATTGGCTTTAGCTAGCTGTAGCTAAACCGTAACAATAAGCGTCATTTTGTTCTCTGATGAGCAGAAATTTCCTCCAACTAAATATTGGGAAGACTGTTCTCCAGCCACTGACTCCATCCCTCTCCCTGGCCACTGTCTGAAGCTGAACCAGATCATTTGCAACCTTGGCATCCTATTTGACCCGGAGATGAGCTACCGGTCACATTTAAAAAAATATTCATTCATGGGATGTGGGCGTTGCTGGCAAGGCCAGCATTTATTGCCCATCCCTAATTGCCCTCGAGAAGGTGGTGGTGAGCTGCCTTCTTGAACTGCTGCAGTCTGTGTAGTGAAGGTACTCCCACAGTGCTGTTAGCCATAACAGCTCAAAATTGCCATGAATCTTTCTATATGGCAACTAAATAAAATACACTTTTTTCAGGAATTGAAATGATGGTTTTTAAACAATTTATCACCTATATGCACACTGGAATTTTTAAGTGAATTTTACTAAATGTGTTCAGGTCCCATTCTGGTGATACAGTAATTACCCTTTCTGCTACAGTACTAATTCAGGAATATTTTAAAGGAGTACATACATGACTGTATGACAACTGGTCTTCTTGCAATTCTGTCTGACTATCCAGTGTTCCTCTGTTTTCAGTTTCATCCATTTGACATTCTTCGGAAGAATTTGACTCTGAATTGTTTCCAAGAGCTGCCGTGGAAAGTTTTGTATTTTCTGATATGTTTTCTATGAGCTGTAGGGCGAAAACCTTCCTTTCTGAGTCAGTGGAATATGTTGATGGAAAGAGCGATTTTGTCTGGGATAGCTTCATACTAAATGGTTGGGACAAGGTGGTGGTATAACACTGAACATTTATCTCTCCCTCACTAGAGATCTTCATATTATCTGTTACTGTCAGGACATCTTCTGTGGGTAGTCCAAGAACATGACTGTCATCTGTGACATGTATAGAAGCTAGCTTAAGCTCTTTGTTTTCTATTGCCACTTTAGTTGAGTCCACAGTAGGTTTTGAGGAAGCCTTGGTCGTCTTTCCCTGCTCAAGGTTGTCCAGTGTTTGATACGTTATTTTCAAGCCTGTATCTACAGGTGATGATTGGGTGAAATCACTGGTTTCCATCTAACAGCAGTTAAAGAAACATAACAATTCAGACACTTTTAACTTCAGTGTGTTTATCAGTATTATTCTTCAATAAAATAACAGTTTATTGAACTTTTAACAGTCACCATGATATAAGGAAAGCAAAAGAGTTTTAATCATTGATGATGTACAGTTAGATACATAGCAGGACTCATTCTTTGTTACTCTGATTTTAAAATCACATCTAATTTATTATTTTAAAAGCATTATTAAAGGAGTAGTAAATGTAGAGATACTGTCTGATATTTTCTCCCCATTTAATTTAGTTAATGCTTCTATTTATGCAATCTTATTCCTTATGCTTCCTGCATTAGGATACATACACTTTAGCCCTCTTTCCTTGTTGCCTTTAGAAACTATTGGCCCGTATTTTCCGATCGGAGGCTTCCTGCGTGAGGAGGCCTCCGATCTGGAAAAAATCTACGAACGTACCTGAGGGCTCCCGAGGTCCGGACACTTCCGCTCCTGGGCCTCTCCACAGTCGAAATGCGCAGGGCCCACGTATTCCCAGGGGCACAGGCGGTTCGCAAGCATCCCTGGGATCACGTGGGCCATGGGGAGCCAATAGGAGAAGGGAATCCCCCTTCATACTTTTGACAGAAAGACCTGTCAAATATATGAATGGAGATCACCCCAAAAATACACTAAAACATTAAATATATATTTTTTTAAATCACGTTTTTAAAATGAGTTAAAATTACAATAAATTAAATATTTTAAACAAAAATTTAATTTTTTGAAAAAAAAATTACGTTTTTTACGGGGCTAAAAATAAACTTACGTATTTTTAAATTATAAATGAGTGAAAAAAAATATTTTTTTACTTTTTTTCAACTCTTACGCTGGTAAAACCAGGCCTCACGGTAAAAGCAGGCCTTACGGTAAAAGCAGGCTTTTACCAGGCATAAGATTTCTAAGGGTTTTCTGCGGGCGGAGGTTCTCCAGAAAGCGGAACTATCCGCCCGCAGAGGCCCTTCTCCAGGGCAGAGCATTCTTGACAGATCAGAAATATCGGGTTTCAGTGCATTCCTGAAACCGGCATTTCTGATGTCCCTATGGGTGTGTACACAGCTCGTACACACCCGTAGGCATCGGAATATACGGGCCATCGTTTCTTCACCACTTGTTTTCTTTTTCTCAGTGCTACGCTTTTTGTTTGTCCCCTCCCTCCTAACCTCTTATTGCTAACTGGTTTGTGTTATTTTCCCCTTCACTACTCTTGAATACATCTTTATCTATGATTATAATGTTGGAAGCCTCAATGCTCATCAACTTTCCCAGTTTGTGATGTGGCTTGCCTGTCCCTCCCCCCGCCATACAAGTTTAAAACCTCCTCCATCATCCAATTAATCCTCTCTCAAGAGCTCTGGTTTCAATAAATTTAAGCTGAAGACCTTCCCTTCTGTACAGCTTCCATCTTTCCAGCGTTTGCTCCAATGCCCCAGAAATCTGGAACCCTTGCTGAAATAGTTTAGCGTGTATATGGTGGAGTAACTTTGACATTGTAAGGGGTGGGCCAGAAGATTGGCCCGGAATTTGTGGTCAGCGGCGAAGCGAAGGTGTTCGCCGTTGGCCCCGAAGTATACTTCGCACAAGGATCTCGCGATCTCTGTGTCGAAAACTTTGGGTTTTCCGACGTTCAATTCAAATCAATGGAGTATAGTGGGAATTCCCTAGTGCGAACTGCTGTGACGTCAACAAGCCATCTAAGCAGCCAATAAAAATGCAGATTCTCACAGACAGCGAACAAGGAAGTGAGTAAGCTCTTAAAATTCTAACTTTTTAAAAATATTAGCGAGCGCAAAACAAAGATTGGGGCTCTCACATGGGGAAAGGCAAACCTGAAATAAAGATGAAGAAACTTTAAAAAAAAAATTTAATTTTAAAACCCCACTTATACCTAATCCCTTTGGGTCTAACTTTTAGTGGGGAATTTAACAGCGCAATTACTGCAGAAGAGCTGAAGTTTTTGTCAGTTTCCCTGATTTGAGTGATTTCACTGGTTGGTGGGGGGATGGCCGGGCACAGCACAGCCTGTGCTGGAGCAGGGAATGACAGACCGCAACTTCAGGATTCCCGCGTGCGTCTGCACATGCGCCAAATCCCGAAGTTGCGGTCAGTTTCAAAGGCAGAATGACAGTGAACGCTGCCAGATTGCTGTCATCCCGACCGCAAATTCTGGGCCATTGTCTCTTGAATCTGCGTTTGAATGCAGCTAAGAGAAATGGAATGAATGCATTATTTCCCACTTTGTGACAAAATAAGTGATAATTTTCCTAGCTACTAACAATTAATTGCTGAATTACTTTGTTATTTTTCTGACAGGCTTATAAATGTTTACCTGCTTTTCCTTCTGAATAGTTCTTGTTTCATCTGTTTTGCTTGAATCTTTTATTGTTTTTTCTGCAGCTTCAGCCTGTTTGACATTGACATGCAGAATGTCAGCACAGTGTAAGCTATGTTAAAATATGTTAGTTAAAGGCACTCAGCTATCATTTGCAGGCTCTTTCCTTTGAGTAGGCTCAGTTCTGGAACAGACAGCGCATTTGCTACTTGGTGCTGTGCAAACATCCTAATTTCACCCAAATTTAGTTTTTTTTTGCAAATATAGATTGATTTACTTCAAGAATTTAACACTTGTTGGCAGAAATACTAAAAGTACTGCAATGATGACATCAGGTAGACATGTTTACAAATGAACTAAGTGATTTGTATTAGTTTTACAAAAGATTAAATCGTTGCTTTAAATGTAAGGGTGAGAAAACCATGGAATTTACTTACATATTTGAGCTGTGGACATTTTAATGTGGTTTTGTATTTTGTTTCCCCAATTTCTTCTGAACCAGAAATGGTATTATCTGCACAGTATTGGTACTACATTGTGGTGTTTTTGTTTGATCTTTCATTCAGAATTGTACAAGAATGTCATTCACATGTGGAGACATTAAAGATCAACCAAAAATATTGCAAAATAGTGTGAATTTCTGCTGGGCCAAAACCTTGTGTAAAAATAATACATACAAATACATGTGTAGAAGGACTTATGCCTCAAAGATACAAGTAAGGCTATTCAAATACAATCTCCTTATTCCTATTAATATAAACACGACTCTATAGTTAAACCAATATTAACTGTAAAAAAAATCCTCCACCAAAGAGTAATAGATCACAAATTTGATTCAAGTGTTTGAAAGTACAACACTCTGATTACCTGAATGCAGTACATTCAAACTCAATTAAGGATTCCCATGCCTGACTGAGGATAGTCTGAAAGTGTCAACCAATCACCTCCTTTAGCATTTCAACAAAACTAGAATCCTTTGCTATTTAAATTCAATCAGCAATTTCTAAAAATCCCATATGACTGCAGAAACAATTCATTGTTGAAACTATGATTGAATAATATTGGAGTCTGCTTGCACTGTAATAGAGAATTGAGGATAGCAGGACAATTAAAGGACAAGATCTATGGTCTCTTACTTCAGATCAATCTGTCCAGCCTCAATTCCTTGGAACAACACCAACAACAACAACAACTTGCATTTATATAGTGTCTTTAACGTAGTAAAATGCAGATGCCCTAACTATAATCTTCCAAAGTTCTCTCGATTCAGGAACCGTTCCTTTAGATTGGAAAATTGCACATGTCACTCCGCTATTTAAGAATGGCGAGAGAGGGAAACCAGAGAATTCTAGACCAGTTAGCCTAACATCTGTTGTCGAGAAATTGCTAGAGTCTATAATTAAGGATAGGGTGACTGAACACCTCGAAAATTTTCATTTGATCAGAGAGAGCCAGAATGGATTTGTGAAAGGTAGATCATGCCTGACAAACCTGATTGAATTTTTTGAAGCGGTGACTAAAGTAGTGGACAGGGGAATGTCTATGGATGTTATTTATATGGACTTCCAGAAGGCATTTGATAAAGTCCCGCATAAGAGACTGTTAACTAAGGTAGAAGCCCACAGAATTGAGGGCAAATTATTGAGCTGGTTAGGAAATTGGCTGAGCGGCAGGAGACAGAGAGTAGGGACAATGGGCCGGTACTCTAATTGGCAGGATGTGACTAGTGGTGTCCCACGGGATCTGTGTCAGGGCCTCAACTATTCACAATATTTATTAATGATTTAGATGATGGCATAGAAAGTCATATATCCAAATTTGCCCATGACACAAAGATAGGCTTAATTGAGAGGTCGCACAACACCAGGTTATAGTCCAACAGTTTTATTTGAAATCACAAGCTTTCGGAACTATCGCTCCTTCCTCAGGTGAAGTAAATTGGATACAGAATCGTCAGAGCATATATAGATGGAAAAAAAAGCATGTGTACTTTACAATTGCAGACCAATAAATTAAATCATCCTGACTATCTGCCGAGGTGTGATAAAGTTAATTAAGTCAGCCAGGAAGGTACCACATCAAAAGACATAGCAAGATACAAGATAGGCGGCATTGTCGGCAGTGTAGATGAAAGCATAAAATTACAAGTGGATATCGATAGATTAAGTGAATGGGCAAAATTGTGGCAAATGGATTTCAATGTAAGCAAATGTGAGGTCATCCACTTTGGATCAGAAAAGGATAGAACATGGTACTTTCAAAATGATGAAAAGCTAAAAATAGTGGAGGTCCAAAGAGACTTGAGTGTCCAGGTACATAGATCATTAAAATGTCATGAACAGGTACAGAAAATAATCAAAAAAGCTAATGGAATGCTAGCCTTTATATCTAGAGGATTAGAATACAAGGGGGTAGAAGTTATGCTGCAGCTATACAAAGCCCTGGTTAGACCACACGTGGAGTACTGTGAGCAGTTCTGGGCACCACACCTTAGGAAGGATATATTGGCCTTGGAGGGAGTGCAGCATAGGTTTACTAGAATGATACCCGGACTCCAAGGGTTAAGTTACGAGGAGAGATTACACAAATTAGGGTTGTATTCCCTAGAATTTAGAACGTTAAAGGGTGACCTAATCGAAGTTTTCAAGATATTAAGGGGAACAGATAGGTTAGATAGAGAGAAACTATTTTGCTTGTTGGGGATTCTAGGACTAGGGGCATAGTCTAAAAATTAGAGACAGACCGTTCAGGAGTGAAATTAGGAAACATTTCTACACACAAAGGGTGGTAGAAGTTTGGAACTCTCTTCTGCAAACAGCAATTGATGCTAGATCAATTGTTAATTTTAAATCTGAGGTTGATGGCTTTTTGTTAACCAAAGGTATTAAGGGATATGGGCAAAGGCGGGTATATGGAGTTAGGTCGCAGATCAGCCATGATCTCATCGAATGGCGGAACAGGCTCGAGGGGCTGAATGGCCTACTCCTGTTCCTATGTCCCAAGGTGCTTCACAAGAGTGTTATCAAACAAAATTGGACACCGAGCCACATAAGGACTGATGACCAAAAGCTTGGTTAAAGAGGTAGGTTTTAAGGAGCGTCTTAAAGGAGGAAAGAGGTTTCAGGAGAGAATTCCAGAGCTTAGGGCCTAGGCAGCTGAAGGCACGGCCTCCAAGGGTGGAGTGATTAAAATCGGGAATGCGCAAGAGGCCAGAATTGGATGAACGCAGAGATCTGAGAGGTTTGTAGGGCTGAAGGAGGCTACAGAGATAGGGAGGGACGAGGCCATGGAGGGACTTGTAAACAAGGATGAGAATTTTAAAATTGATGTATTGCAGGACTGGGAGCCTATGTAGGCCACCGAGCATTGGTGTGTGTGAACGGAACTTGGTGCGAGTTAGGATACGGGCAGCAGACGTTTGGATGAGCTCAAGTTTATGTTGGGAGGAAAATGGGAGGCCAGCCAGGAGAGAATTGGAATAGTCAAGTCTAGAGGTAACAAAGGTATGGATGAGGGTTTCAGCAGCAGTCGGGCGATATTACAGAGGTGTGTTAGAAACTAGGGGTGCCTAAAAATGTATATGGCTATGCGAATAATACTGTGTTTAAATTATTGTATGTTTCTGCTGGATGTATAAGTTAATGTATAAGTTTCGTTTTCCTGGAGGTTCGTATTAGAATTTGAGACAAAATGTCTTCAGTTAGATTAGATGAGGCATAAACATTCCACACAGGGGCCCACAGGATGGCCTTGCTGGTTATATCTGTTGGTTTTAAGTTAGGGTTTTGACTTTGTTAATGTATCTTTAATTTGGCCAATGAAGGCCCAACCTATGTTTCTTCCATTATTACTAATAACCATATTATAATACTAAGGTAGAATTTTGAGTTTGTTTAGCAGAACTACTTGTGAAGATAATTAAAAGTTAATTAACATAGAAAGACATAGAATAAAGTGAGATAACGACTGGCTGAAGTGGGACAGCTCTGGCTTGGGCCTCTTGATTGAAGGGGTACAAGGCCAGGCCTAGTACCAATTGTAACAGGGAGGATGGGGACAAAGAGAGATAAGACAAATTCCAATGGAGGAACCTTCAAAATGTAAAAAAAAGAAAGAATAATTGGATGGGATCATGAGACACCTTTAGGGGAGGGCTTTCATCCAAGAATCGAGACAAAGAACTTGATGCCCCATTGGGTAATGAGGTTTTAGGGGAGCCTCTATAGGTTAAATGGTCTTGTCAATAATTTGGCCTCAGACCCACCCCTAAAAAGAGAATAAAAGTAACACCCTGATGGCTTGCCCACTCAGACAATGGAGGGAAGAGCTAAGCAAAGGTTGGGCTGGTCGAGCGCTCTTTCGAGAGTGATCCCATGCTCACCAGTTCTAGACGAAAGGAAGAGAGGCCGCAAGTCAGAGAACTGTTCACGCACGCCAACCATCTGTCCGATCAGGTTCGGTACCAGCTGCTTGTCACTGTCATATGTTTTTGCTGTATTACTAGTGCGTTATATTCTGTCCCAAACTCCGGTTAAACACAATATACCCACCATATTGGTTTGCACTCGATCCTGTAAACCAGAGATACGCGAATCCCTACAGGTGAAAGTAGGCGGTCTTGATGATGGAGCGGATATGTGGTCAGAAGCTCATCTTGGGGTCAAATACTACACCAAGGTTGCGAAAAATCTGGTTCAGCCTCAGACAGTGGCCAGGGAGAGGGATGGAGTCGGTGGCTAGGGAACAACGTTTGTGGCAGGGACCGAAGACAATGGCTTCGGTCTCCCCAATATTTAATTGGAGGAAATTTCTGCTCATCCAATACTGGATGTCAGACAAGCAGTCTGACATATTCAAAAGTGAGAAGTCGCACAACACCAGGTTATAGTCCAACAGCTTTATTTGAAATCACAAGCTTTCGGAGCGGCTGCTCCTTCGTCAGGTGAAGCTGTTGGACTATAACCTGGTGTTGTGCGACTTCTCACTTTTGTCCACCCCAGTCCAACACCGGCATCTCCGCATCATGACATATTCAAGACAGTGGAGGGGTCGAAAAAGGTGGTGGTGAGGTAGAGCTGGGTGTCATCAGCATACATGTGGAACCTATACAGACAGTCATCCATTATAATCAACAATAAGACTGAAAATTAATACCTGAACAATTTTTGTGCTTACCGCATTGTGAAGTTTTGATTCAAGTTCTCTTAATCCATTGCACAGTTCCTTTATTGATTCAAGTATTTCATTGTGCTTTGTCACTATTTTCTTCACAAGTTTCTTTGCTTCTTCAGGACCTTCAGATGTGAATACAGATATATTAAGCAAGTGTTGCCTTTCAGATTGAAGGAAGTCAGATCTAACGTTATTCTCAAATACACATTCCTCAGTTGCAGGTAGTTCTTATTTGCTATGTATATTACGTTGGATAGGGTACTTGTTTACTCTTTGAACTACAGGTGGTGAATAACCAGTACCTCGCCACATAAAATAATCTTTAAGTATCTCTGCGTCAGCCATATAGTCATTTTCATGCATCTGCGTGTGCAATAAAAGCTCACTATAAAAATGGTAAATTACAGGCTAATTAAAGCAGTTGTAAAAAAAACATCCTCTTGCAATTTGAAGTTACTGATCTGTAAGAAGTATTATGATTAAGGTCAATTTAAACAGAAAAATGAAGCCAAAGTCATAGATATCTAAATGCATTAGTGGCTGTTCCAGTGCATTTTAAAAAGATGATTTTAAAGTACTTGAAGCAAATCAAGTCAGAAGTCGATTGCCTTTCTGAAAGTTTGACGGAATAATATTCATAGAAAAGCACATGTTTCATTTTCTCTGCGTGGCTCTTGAAATTTCCACTCCTTGGCAAAGAATACGACCGTAAAGTAGCAACCAGCTGTGTAATCATCCTTGGCAAATTGTGTATTGGTAAAATATGCTTAACCCTTAAAACACTAGTTGGTTACCACAATAACAACAGAAAACGCTGGAAAAACTCAGCAGGCCAGGCAGCATCCGTGGAGAGAGAAAGAGAGTTAACGTTTCAGGTCGATGACCTTTCATCAGAACTGGGAAGAGCCGGAAATCAAATAGATTTAAGGCCAGGGTAAAGCTGGGAAAAGGGGGAGGGGATAAAGGAACAAAGGGGGAGATGAAGAGACATAGAGACATTAAGAGATATGCAAGGCTAGAGGTGGTGTTAATGTGACAGATTAAGGCTGAATGAAGTGTGAAATCCACTGGCAGAATGAAGGACAGCTGCCAGCTTCTAGGAGGAAGAAAAAAAAAGGTGGGGGGGGACAAATAAAAGGGTGGATAAAATAAAATATAAATGTGATTGGAGCTGAGGTTATGATCTAAAATTGTTGAACTCGATATTGAGTCCAGAGGGCTGTAGCGTGCCTAAACGAAAGATGAGGTGCTGTTCCTCGAGCTTACGCTGAGCTTCCGTGGAACAGTGTAATAGGCCGAGGACGGTGAGGTCAGAGTGGGAGTGAAGCGGTGAATTAAAGTGACAGGCCACCGGGAGCTCGGGGTCCCCCTTACGGACTGAACGGAGGTGTTCCGCAAAGCGGTCACCCAATCTGCGTTTGGTCTCCCCAATGTAGAGGAGTCCACATCGTGAGCAGCGAATACAGTATACTAAATTGCAGGAAGTACAAGTAAATCGCTGTTTCACCTGGAAGGGGTGTTTGGGGCCCTGGACAGTGGGAAGAGGGGAGGTATAAGGGCATGTGTTGCATCTCCTGCGCGTGCACGGGAAGGTGCCGGGCGAAGGGGAAGGGGTGCTGGGGGTGGTAGAGGAGTGGACTAGGGTGTCGCGGAGGGAGCGGTCCCTACGGAATGCTGAAAGGGGAGGTGAGGGGAAGATGTGTTTGGTGGTGGGATCACGCTGGAGGTGGCGGAAATGGCGGAGGATGATCCGTTGAATGTGAAGGCTGGTGGGGTGAAAGGTGAGGACAAGGGGAACCCTATCGTGGTTCCGGGAGGGAGGGGCAGGGGTGAGGGCAGATGTGCGGGAGATAGAACGGACACGGTCGAGGGCCGTGTCGACCACGGTAGAGGGGAATCCTCGGTTGAGGAAAAAGGAAGACATGTCGGAAGCACTGGTATGGAAGGTGGCATCATCAGAGCAGATGCGGCGGAGACGGAGAAACTGGGAGAATGGAATAGAGTCCTTACAGGAGGCGGGGTGGGAGGAAGTGTAGTCCAGGTAGCTGTGGGAGTCGGTGGGCTTGTAGTGAATGTTAGTCAATAACCTATCCCCAGAGATGGAGATAGAGAAGTCGAGGAAGGGAAGGGAAGAGTCGGAGATGGACCATGTGAAGATGAGGGAAGGGTGGAAATTGGAAGCATAGTGAATGAAATGTTCTAGTTCAGGGCGAGAGCAGGAGACGGCACCGATACAGTCATCAATGTACCGGAAAAAGAGGTGAGGGAGGGGTCCCGAGTAGGACTGGAACAAAGAGTGTTCCACATATCCCACGAAAAGGCAGGCATAGCTAGGACCCATGCGGGTACCCATAGCAACACCTTTAATTTGGAGGAAATGGGTAGAGTCAAAGGAGAAGTTGTTCAATGTGAGAACAAGTTCAGCCAGGCGGAGGAGGGTGGTGGTGGATGGGGACTGGTTGGGCCTCTGTTCAAGGAAGAAGCGGAGCGCCCTCAGGCCATCCTGGTGGGGAATGGAGGTGTAGAGGGATTGTACGTCCATAGTGAAGAGGAGACGGTTGGGGCCGGGAAACTGGAAACTGTTAAAATGGCGGAGGGCATCGGAAGAGTCGCGGATGTAGGTGGGAAGAGACTGGACAAGGGGAGAAAAAATAGAGTCGAGATAGGAAGAGATAAGTTCCGTGGGGCAAGAACAGGCTGAAACGATGGGTCTACCGGGGCAGTCCTGTTTGTGGATCCTGGGAAGGAGGTAGAAGCGGGCTGTGCGGGGTTGGGGAACTATGAGGTTGGCGGCCGTGGGGGGAAGATCTCCAGAGGAGATGAGGTCAGTGACAGTCTTGGACACGGTGGCTTGATGTTCGGTAGTGGGGTCATGGTCCAGGTGGAGGTAGGAGGAGGTGTCAGAGAGTTGGCGTTCAACTTCCGCTAGGTAGAGGTCGGTTCGCCAAACAACAACAGCGCCACCCTTGTCAGCAGGTTTAATGACAATGTCAGGGTTGGATCGGAGAGAATGGAGTGCTGCAAGTTCAGAGGGAGGTAGGTTAGAGTGAGTGAGGGGAGCAGAGAAATTGAACTGGCCGATGTCACGGCGGCAGTTAGCAATGAAAAGATCAAGAGAGGGTAAGAGGCCAGAGGGAGGGGTCCAGGTGGAACGAGACTCGTTCCACCTGGACCCCTCCCTCTGGCCTCTTACCCTCTCTTGATCTTTTCATTGCTAACTGCCGCCGTGACATCGGCCAGTTCAATTTCTCTGCTCCCCTCACTCACTCCAACCTACCTCCCTCTGAACTTGCAGCACTCCATTCTCTCCGATCCAACCCTGACATTGTCATTAAACCTGCTGACAAGGGTGGCGCTGTTGTTGTTTGGCGAACCGACCTCTACCTAGCGGAAGTTGAACGCCAACTCTCTGACACCTCCTCCTACCTCCACCTGGACCATGACCCCACTACCGAACATCAAGCCACCGTGTCCAAGACTGTCACTGACCTCATCTCCTCTGGAGATCTTCCCCCCACGGCCGCCAACCTCATAGTTCCCCAACCCCGCACAGCCCGCTTCTACCTCCTTCCCAAGATCCACAAACAGGACTGCCCCGGTAGACCCATCGTTTCAGCCTGTTCTTGCCCCACGGAACTTATCTCTTCCTATCTCGACTCTATTTTTTCTCCCCTTGTCCAGTCTCTTCCCACCTACATCCGCGACTCTTCCGATGCCCTCCGCCATTTTAACAGTTTCCAGTTTCCCGGCCCCAACCGTCTCCTCTTCACTATGGACGTACAATCCCTCTACACCTCCATTCCCCACCAGGATGGCCTGAGGGCGCTCCGCTTCTTCCTTGAACAGAGGCCCAACCAGTCCCCATCCACCACCACCCTCCTCCGCCTGGCTGAACTTGTTCTCACATTGAACAACTTCTCCTTTGACTCTACCCATTTCCTCCAAATTAAAGGTGTTGCTATGGGTACCCGCATGGGTCCTAGCTATGCCTGCCTTTTCGTGGGATATGTGGAACACTCTTTGTTCCAGTCCTACTCGGGTCCCCTCCCTCACCTCTTTTTCCGGTACATTGATGACTGTATCGGTGCCGTCTCCTGCTCTCGCCCTGAACTAGAACATTTCATTCACTATGCTTCCAATTTCCACCCTTCCCTCATCTTCACATGGTCCATCTCCGACTCTTCCCTTCCCTTCCTCGACTTCTCTATCTCCATCTCTGGGGATAGGTTATTGACTAACATTCACTACAAGCCCACCGACTCCCACAGCTACCTGGACTACACTTCCTCCCACCCCGCCTCCTGTAAGGACTCTATTCCATTCTCCCAGTTTCTCCGTCTCCGCCGCATCTGCTCTGATGATGCCACCTTCCATACCAGTGCTTCCGACATGTCTTCCTTTTTCCTCAACCGAGGATTCCCCTCTACCGTGGTCGACACGGCCCTCGACCGTGTCCGTTCTATCTCCCGCACATCTGCCCTCACCCCTGCCCCTCCCTCCCGGAACCACGATAGGGTTCCCCTTGTCCTCACCTTTCACCCCACCAGCCTCCACATTCAACGGATCATCCTCCGCCATTTCCGCCACCTCCAGCGTGATCCCACCACCAAACACATCTTCCCCTCACCTCCCCTTTCAGCATTCCGTAGGGACCGCTCCCTCCGCGACACCCTAGTCCACTCCTCTACCACCCCCAGCACCCCTTCCCCTTCGCCCGGCACCTTCCCGTGCACGCGCAGGAGATGCAACACATGCCCTTATACCTCCCCTCTTCCCACTGTCCAGGGCCCCAAACACCCCTTCCAGGTGAAACAGCGATTTACTTGTACTTCCTGCAATTTAGTATACTGTATTCGCTGCTCACGATGTGGACTCCTCTACATTGGGGAGACCAAACGCAGA
This sequence comes from Squalus acanthias, assembly GCA_030390025.1. NCBI lineage: Eukaryota > Metazoa > Chordata > Chondrichthyes > Squaliformes > Squalidae > Squalus > Squalus acanthias. The sequence goes on along the minus strand of CM059427.1, from coordinate 19,947,149 downwards.
TTGGGTGACCGCTTTGCGGAACACCTCCGTTCAGTCCGTAAGGGGGACCCCGAGCTCCCGGTGGCCTGTCACTTTAATTCACCGCTTCACTCCCACTCTGACCTCACCGTCCTCGGCCTATTACACTGTTCCACGGAAGCTCAGCGTAAGCTCGAGGAACAGCACCTCATCTTTCGTTTAGGCACGCTACAGCCCTCTGGACTCAATATCGAGTTCAACAATTTTAGATCATAACCTCAGCTCCAATCACATTTATATTTTATTTTATCCACCCTTTTATTTGTCCCCCCCCCACCTTTTTTTTTCTTCCTCCTAGAAGCTGGCAGCTGTCCTTCATTCTGCCAGTGGATTTCACACTTCATTCAGCCTTAATCTGTCACATTAACACCACCTCTAGCCTTGCATATCTCTTAATGTCTCTATGTCTCTTCATCTCCCCCTTTGTTCCTTTATCCCCTCCCCCTTTTCCCAGCTTTACCCTGGCCTTAAATCTATTTGATTTCCGGCTCTTCCCAGTTCTGATGAAAGGTCATCGACCTGAAACGTTAACTCTCTTTCTCTCTCCACGGATGCTGCCTGGCCTGCTGAGTTTTTCCAGCGTTTTCTGTTGTTATTTCGGATTTCCAGCATCCGCAGTATTTTGCTATCGTATTAGAGTTGGTTACCACAGCTGTTTATACAAAAGTGTAAGTGTTGAAGTACATTCAAAACTTTGACAGAGACCTTTTTTGAAGAAGCAATAAATATAGGATCAAATGTTGATATTTTGTAAATTTCTACCACATTCAAAATGTTTGATTAGTATGATTTTAAAAAGTTATTACGTTGGCAAATAAGGGCTCTAAATTTACTGGATCCTTGCAACATTCTCGTAATTACTCCCTGACTCACGACAGGAAGAATAAAGGTACACTCCGTTCCCAGGCACAGCGAAAAATAAAAAAGGGCAGAGACCTGGTATATCAGATTTCCACTCTCCACTACACTGCTTCAGGATTCCCTGGAATACCCTGAAAGAGCATAACTGAGCCTGTGGCTGCATTAGGTGCAGGCCCATCGTAAGCACTGAAATGAAGTGGGAGAGACTGTTCCCAGCCCTCTCACCTCACTTTCCACTGTGTTCGAACATGGGGCACCCAAATGCAAGGGCCTCCATAAAAACCAGCAATAAGGCTTACGACAGGGGCCCCAGGAGCAACTCAAAGGTGGAAACTAGCTGCAGGTAGGTTTTGTTTTTTATTTATCGGCATGGTCCAGGAGATTTGGGTAAGCTATACTCTTCACAGGTGCAGAGTACCTCAGGCGCCCAGTGCGGGGGTTGTGGAGGGGGGTGGGGTGGGGGGAGAAGGAGTGGCAGAGGAAAATCAGCAGTCTTATGTCCAGCAAATTGACCACTTCCTCATGCAGATAGAGAAATCTTTACCCAAGCAATTTGTATCTTTAAAGCTAATTGCTTATCCTTCCAATGAATAACTGTATGGCAAACTCTGGGGTTATCTTGGCACTTGACTATTGTAAATAATACTATAGAAAGGGTAGATGGAATAACCATTAATCAGACAACTTAGAAAGAAGCAAGCAGAAACAGAGTACAATTGTTACGTTACAACTATTGATGCTAGCTGTCAGAATAATTGTGTAAATTTAAGCAGACAATATTTTAATTGCAGGCAGTTTTGGTAACAGTAAAATACATAACTGCACCTTTACAGTTTACTTGTGAGATCTAACTAGATTATAAATGAGACCTATTCATTCACTGCATCTCTAAAATTAAAACAAACAGATTGGAGCAGATTTTCCTGCAGCTGTGACTGGGTGTAATGAATCACCAGGGCACAGCGAATAGACTAATATTGAATGGGAAGGAATGAGCACTCATCAGGCAGTCCACCCAATTTTGTGTCCATTTAGGTTAGCAGATTGAAAATTGGCAGGCTCCCTTACAGGTCTTTGCTCCCCCCCTCCCCAATTCTAAATCTTAATGCAGGCAGTGTAAAAAAAAATTGCCAAGTAGAACACTGTCAGTGCGACAATGAAATTTTGTAGCATGACACACATGTCCACTTAAATCATGATGACAAATGAGACTGCAATGCATTTCTTTACAAGGGAAATTCCTCCTGCCTGCCTGGGTGATCCAGTATAGATGTATCCATACATTAAAACCCACTTATGATGAGCCGACAGGAATGTAAACCTTACCCTATATGGTGCTGTGCAGTTGTCATACTTGCAGCTAGCTAAATCAAATTAACCTTGCAAATCAAATATTTTCAAAGTTTCTATGGTTGTATGTGTCTGAAACAGCAACATGACAAGGAACCGCAACCTTGTAAGCCATAAATTCCTATTTATAAATAGCAGTGAGTAAGGAATATCAAAAATGATGACAGGTTTGAAAGCCAGGCAGCAGGACCATAGCAATTGGGTGTAAAGATGAGCGCAATTACTCCTTTTCAATGGATATCCTCGATGGGTGGAAAAAAAGTCCAAATGTAGAATTGTAGGCCCCAAAGATCTACGGGATTATTTATACTGGCATTGCACTCTAGAAGCGACACTTCTGACCGATGATCCTCTCCAGGCTGACCCCGCCATCAATCGTTGGGTCAGCTCATTTTCATATCCTTTGGCATTGACTAAGCACAACTCCCGTGTAACATGGGAAGATTTTGCTGGGGCAATGGAAATTTCAGGTGCAGGCTTTAAAGAGCCTTAAATATTTGATGATTTCAGCAGAAAACTGAGGGTGCAAGCAGGTGGTGGAGCTGGAAGAGGCACCCAAAGAAGGGATCAGGGCATTGGATGCAGCCATTCCTATATTACTACATTAACTACAATGAAAAAGTACTTCATTGGCTGTAAGTGGGGGGTGTTTTGACGTTGTGAAAGGCGTTATATAAATGCAAGTCTTTCTTTTTTCTTTCTTTAAGAAGACAGTGCAGCACAAAGTTCTAAAGAAGCTGACCTACAAACTCTCCTGGATGAAATGTAACAAAGGAGAGAAAGACAGCTGAGTGTTCATGGGAGGAAGCTGCAAATAAGTATCAAGTGAGCCATGTGGGGGGAGATAACAGGAGCTCTGTGCTACCTCTTTTGCCCCCAGAACAGCAGATTAGTAGAGCAAGAAGTTCAATAACCTGAGGAGGGCAGGCAAGGTAGCACATCGGCCGCTCACCCTTTTCTTCCTCGTGCACCATGGGCACTAACTCACTGTTCATTCTCGAAAACTAATAGCTGCACAAGTTACCCTTTACACTGCACTGTGGCTAAGGGGTTCACTAACTCAGGATTTGACAATGTATGTGTCGCCATCTCTCCAAACAGCAATTACTTGCAGAATCGTCAAATCCCTTTTCTGGTAATTACCATAATTCATAATGCTTTCCAATGGTATTCATGGATATATAAATAATTAGAGAATTATAAACAATAATAACCATGGAGCTGCCTGAATTGGTTAGTTATGGAAAAGTATTCAACAACAACAGCTTGCATTTATATAGCACCTTTAACATAGAAAAAAAACCAAGATATTTCACAGTGGCGTAATAAAAAAAATAGATGCTGAACTTTTAAACTACCATAAAAACTGTCAAACTAAGACCAGGTGATGTAATGGGTTAGACCCTGACCTTTCGCCTCTAGAACCTGGGTTCAACTCCAACCTAGACTGAGGGGCTGACAGCTTATTTAGTCTGTTGTAAGGATAATTTCTGACATGAGCTTGGGCAGTGCCAATGCAGTTCATTCTCGGTATGGGACCACAGCACATAACCTTTTCCTTAATCGTCATTGGTTGGCAATCTCACTCAGAGCGCCCATAAGACAGCTTGTGTATCCAGCTGCATCTTGTAAATATATTTACACTGGAGTAATAGGATGTCCTTTCTGCAGCTGAGGTTGAGGCACATTGTTGGGGCACAGTGGGAGAGAGAGTCGAACAACATTGTTGGGACAGAGTGAGGGGAGATTTACTCTGCATCTAACCATTCTAGACTAACCTCGAATGCCTGCAGGGTGCCCGAAATGGCAAGAGTTCCATTCCCCCGCATTAACATTGTATAGCTTGATGAGTGCAAAGAAAGTATTAAAGCACCGTAATTGTTAGCTCTAACCGTATAGTCGCATTGCCAGTTCTGTGATTTGCTGGATTCTCTCCTCCTGTTGTGGTACCGTAGGCCACACAAACTTTTCAAACTGCTTGTAGAGAATTCCCACTGCTTCCTTTGTCTTGCACTCAGCAGAATACTTCCCAACTCTAACAACTGTACCACTTGCATCTTCACACCAAAACTGACTCTGAAATGTACAGTGTAAATAAGCAAATTGTCAATTCTTCATATATTTAATAGTGCATGTACATAAATAAATTTATGAAAATGAAACATTACTGTCATCATTTTGTGTGTCTAGAAAATTTATTCTGTCTATCAAGGTTTACATAAGAACCTGTGGAACACTAAAAGGCCATTCAACACATCAAGCCCTTTCCTTCCACAGACCTTGAACAATCTATTCTATTAGAAATTCTCTCTCACTTCTCTATCTCATCTCTATTACAGAAGGAGGCATAAATGCTGTATTATTTTAGATGCCACCATACACCACTTAAAAATATAGTGAGGGGCTACTGTGCTTTAACTAGGTTTTTGATCTATAATCTGAGTACATCTGAAATCATCTTGTTGATAACAGCTTCAATTTGTCTTTACAGATGCATTCAATGAATAGTCAACAATCACATCCAAACCCTTTCCCTTATCTACTTTTGTTAATAGGCATACAACCCATCATTTACAATAAAGGCCACATGTCATTCCTTAAACTATGCACTTAATTGGTCCAGATCCCTTTGAATGCTATCTGTCTCTCTCATATCCATCAAATTGCCATGTAGCTTGATGCCATAAATATATTTTATAATGTACAAATACAGAACTACTCTAATATAAGTCCATGTCCCCATGTCATCTTTCATCTAGAAATAGAGGAAAAAGGCCTTAAGGGGTAAAAAGTTACAGCACAGTAACCCCCTTAGTAATGGAGATGACAGAGAAGGGTGGAGAAAATCCAATATATATTTGTTCCTCGAGATTAAGTGAAGATTTTCCCAAACCAAACCCAGCAAAAACAAAAACACTTAGTTAGTGCCACGTCCTGTGTTTCAAGTACCATTTGAAAATGTCCATTTGAAATGAAATTTGAAACTGGCTCCATGGTCCAGTTTCAGTACCGAAAAATAAAATGTGCTTATCAGAACCTGGGTTCAGTGATACTCAGGTTTATTTGTTAAATCTCCCGTATTCAGACATGCATGGTTTCGGTTGAGGGTTTTTGCTCATATTTAATATAAAAAGAATATACTGAGTGTTAAAAATGCTTGCACAGCTTTTTCCTTTCCCATCGTAAGCAGAAAGCAGCTGTGGAGTGAATAATAGTCTAGCAAATTGATAATAAAATAAAGTTGGTAATATTCAACTAAGATAAACATCTTTTTGATGTTGTTCCTAAGGCAAAAATTAAATGAGGTCTCAATGTATACCAGTACTTTAATCTGCATTACATACCTCCTCCATAGCCTGTTGCAAATGCATAGTCATGTCCAAGCTTTGTTTGTAATCCTCCACTGTCTTGTCAAGTTCATTCACCTGTTTCTGTAATTCATTTAAGGATTCTTCAAGTGGATTCACTTCTGCTCTGGGGATGTGCTTTTCGAGCATTGTAGTGACTTTTGTCACATAATGAATCATTTTCTTTTTGAATATCTGAACACAGAAAACACAACAGAAATTCATATATGCGTGCGTGTAACAAAGGCAGAGCTTATTATTAAAGGCAGAGTTTAGTTACGCCAAATGATTTAAGTGCAGTGGTTATAAAATTGACAAAAATAAGTTCACAGTGTTACCTCAATCTTTTCAATGTATATTTCAACTTGCTGGGCTTGATTTCTGACAGCTTTCAGATTGCGAAATTTTTCATTTTTCTTCAGATAACTAAATTTCAAGTTGTTAAACTTTTTCTTGAGTTCTTTATAGGATTCCTTTAACTGAAGGTATATATTTTTACAAGATTATTATTTATTCATCAGTTCAACTTTAAAGAATTAGATCGAAATATTCCTGATACAATCAGGACAATGATCATTAAACACATTATAATTATGAGAAGTCGCACAACACCAGGTTATAGTCCAACAGCTTTATTTGAAATCACAAGCTTACGGAGCGCTGCTCCTTCGTCAGGTGAAGTGAAGAGATGTATATAGTCACAGCATATATAGTCAGAGAACACTGCCAGATGATTACAGTTAATCTTTCCAACTGCCCTTTATCACACCTCGGCAGAGAGATAATCACGGCAATCAAAGGTGTGGATGGTGTCCAAACAGGTCAGTCAGGAAAACATTACATCAAAGACAATGTGGCAGATGCTGGGGTCTGTAAGCTTGTGATTTCAAATAAAGCTGTTGGACTATAACCTGGTGTTGTGCGACTTCTCACATTTGTCCACCCCAGTCCAACACCGGCATCTCCACATCGCATTATAATTATACAGTCACAAAGAAGCTGGTAGTCATTTGTCACAACAATAATATCTAATAAGTACAAAGATAGTGCACTTTGTCATTACATAAATGAATCATTCTACAGTACCGATAACAGATATTGTGGCCTTAGTTTTCTATGGTAATGCAAATATTTATTCATTATCACTGCATTGAGCAGAGGAGAATTTTTATGGCTTTCAGAGCCCTACCCCCTGAAGTAAGCTGACAGAGGCATGGGTGGGATGGAAGCACTGTCAGCTTGTTTCCAACCTAGGAGACAAATGCAGTAGCCTAGGTCATAGCCAAATAAATTTGTCATACTATACCAATGAGTGCCAATGTCAGCTGTTGTGGAAAGTCAAACCAACAATCACAGCCCTGTGATTGAAGGGCATTAATGACTACACCACAAGGAAACTCAACTGTATATTAAAGGGGAAGAAGAAGGCTGTCGCATTGGAATATATTTTAGGAGTTTTCCAGCTGTGTTTTTTAATCGTTCAGTTAAATCTTTGCTTCTATAGAGAATGTGTTGGGGGTAGAAATTGGTATGTGTTGCATCTGTTTTTCGGGCATAAAACAGGTGCCAAGCATACCAATGTGCACAGGCATTGGTCCCACTGCTAAATTTGTGGGGACCATTTTTTAGGTGTCCTGGGTGAACCCTGGTTGAAGGACCCCTCTACAACATTTGATCAGGATTCTTTAGTAGCCCCTGTGGCCACCAACTCTAGGTATGTTTTTAAAGGTTTTAAAAATAAACCTCTCTGTGGAGCCAGGAGGAACAGGAGTGCTTCCCCCGATTCCACAGTCCTGGCGATTGCCACCCCCCGCCACCCCCGCATTGCCTGATCTGACTTCTTCCCAGAACTTACCTGAGGGCCACTTCCGACAGCCCGAAATGTATTTTTCTTGTAGGGTGAGCTGCCTGTGTGAGGCAGGTTAGGCGCTTGAGCGGGCACCTCACCCCAAAGATGTAGCTGAGGCCCAAGGCACAATCTTGAGATGGTCTCGGGCCTCTCTGTTCGGACACGTATTGATCGCACAGCACTGAGTCGAATGGGCCCAGACTACTTTCTATTGCAATGTTGAAAATCTATGACCTTGAAATTATGCTGTGGGATTATAGTATATGAATGCTTAGCAAACTTTATTTGAAGTTACTCTGTCCACTACTTTAAAATAAAAGGGCAAATGTACAACAATATTTCAAGGCCTATGATGTTAATGTTTTCTGCTATCCACAGATTTGGAATAAGTACACTGATGTTCAGTAATATTTTCAAGGACAGCTACTATATATCAAGAGGTAAAGTTACAATCATTGCATTTTCTTATTTACAGATTATTCACCCTCTAATTTCTCCCCATCAGTTATTCTGCCCTCTCGTTTCTCCAGACAATGCATCACCTGTAGCCAAGAGATTAGTGGTTAACATAGTCTCAATGCCATTCTAATATTGGTGTGAGAATGGAGTGTAGGAATGACTGACCCTCTCATTTCCCTCTACCTATGGAAATATGCATGGCATCCAGTCTGAACCCCTCCCACCACCAGCACCCACCCCTCACCCCCACCACAGCAATGAATTTGACACTAAGAACTCAGTGGAGTGAGGAATGAAGCCTCGATCTTACCATGCTGCATTACTGTACCACTTAGTTTCAATTTCATTTTATATCTATGCTGTATGAATAAACTTAAAATTACACCAGTCACAGAGTTGCACATAAAACATCTAGGGCCTCATGATGTCATTTCTTTATAAACCAGTTAATTCTTTTTACTTGTCCATGGTTTTCACGCTGCAACAAAAAATCATAAATTTGGAAGTTTAAAAAGCTGCTTAAAATTGCTATTTGCAAAGATTCACTGAAAACACTGGGCAATAGAGGGTAAAGAGGAGTCATTATTTATTTTAGTTAGCATTATAACTCTTGCTTATGACTATATGACTTATAACTAGCAAATGACTTGCAATGTTGGAGTACAATTTCTAGAAATACAGAATTATTGGTATGAAAATCACACCATTATAATTCAGACTCATGTCAAAGAGAAACAGCTGTTTCAGTGTCCCCCCTCCCCCACATATTTTTATAGGTCTATAAAGTCACTTGCTTCTTTTGAATTCCATGACACCACTTCTAATGCAGCCTCCGAGCTTGTTTCAGTTGATGACATTGCACAAGAGCCCATGCAATTAAACATAGTGTAGCTCAGTGTGCAATGTACATTATTCTTTCTGGATCAGATACAATTGTCTGATCACTGGTTCAATGAGTTACATTTGCTGGTTCAATTTCAGTGTCGCTCTGAAAGTGGCTGTTTCTAAATATAACTGTCACGTCTCAACTGTGGTATGGACTGAGCTCCTGCTACCATCTGCTGAAATTTACAACACTGAAAGCATCACCCATGTGATCTTGATAAAATTTATAAAACTTTTCTTTACACCAGAGCATCATAGTTCAGTGGTTATATTGCTGGACTAGCAACCAAGAGGTTGAGAGTTCAAATCAAGAAATAAAAATATTGCATTGGAAATTAGTATTGTGACATTTTCTTCAAACTGCAATGTATGTTTATCACACTCAAAGATTTTCAACAAAATAGAAAGGAAATATTTTAATCGCCTGTGTTTCGCCTTTCACACACCTCAATGTTTAGAGTATCACTGTTATATTTATTATCCAAACATACTCATTTATGCTGATAGTAAAAAAAATTGTGTAACACGTTGCCTTAGTTAACACGTACACAATTTGTTATTTGTATTTGTATGTTTTCAGCTGGGTGTAACAGCTTAGAAGCACCAGCTGCTGACCCTTCTGAGCAGCCCCACTTGCTGTGCTGATTGTTTATTCAGATCTGGAAGGTGTTAGATAAAACATTAAGACGTTGTCAAAGGCAAATACTTGAATGGTTGGCTGTACAACAGCTATCCAGTCTTTAATAATTTAAGCGATAAGCCGTGTATCCATTGAAAGAACCCTAGGCCTGATAAGCTACTAAAGAAAACAATTGCTCTGCTGTATTTGACGGTCACTTTAAGAATCAATGGCAAAATTATTACTACAAAGTTTGGATTATAATCACATGTGTGTAAAAATTGCTGCTATATTTTTCTGGTTATCATGTCGGCAAAAACATCCATAAATTGAATAGGTTTGCAAGTCACTCCTTATACTGTAAGAAATGTAAAAGCATGCATGAAGATCCAATGTAATGCAGATTTTACAATGATTGAAAGAGAAGATAAGATCAAAGTAATGGTCTTCACAGTAACACTTTTTCTGTAAATCTAATTTATTAATTTTTGTTGCTGAGATTACAGTCTACTTGGCATTCTCTGATTCCTTTTCTTTTAGTATACATCTTGTACGAGGGACTGAGGGGCTTACCGCTACTTTGTGCCACATTCCTACATGCTCCATGATGCCATTCCTTGGTCATATTAAATTCCACATAGTTCCAAAGTATACTTTAAGCTAACAATGTAATCACTGTAAAATACCCATTACCTTGTTTAAAGCCATCAAAACTACTCAAGTTGAATACTGAAAAATCTTTAACTACATGACTGTAGACTGCTAATTAAAATATCACTCACTCAATTTTTAAAGATCATTTTAACCTGATCCCATTTAGTCACTCATACTGTTGCTAAATCTAAAATAGAACTAATTTATGATTTTTTGTGACAATAAATGATAGCATGTGAAAGAAAACTCAAGATATTTTGGAATGACAATATTCAGAGTGTTCAGCAATCAAAACATGAATAATTGGACAATGTTTTATGCTTGGAACAGATTAAATACTGAACTGTTTGGCCTGAATCAGGGTTTCTATCCGAGAAAGGCCATTCAACCCATTTTTGTTCATTCAACCAGAAAGATCCTACAGTTGCCTCATTCCTGGCATCCAACCACTTCTTAAATAATTCCACGATTCTACCTGGAAGTCTGAACATATATTGATCACTCCTCCTTTCAAAGCTAAAAAGTCCAAGTTCAGCTAATCCTGGCTCTTCTCTGTCCTGCTTTCAGGCCCTAAATGTCCTCCTTGAGTTTCATAGTACTCAAGGTGTGGTACATAATAATAGTTAGTGCAGTGTGATTTAGTACATTAAAATTTTGTACAGGCATTAGAATTATACATGGCTCAAGAATGTTTATCTGGAGTCATCTTTAAGGTTTATTCTTAAAACACATTTTTACTGTCAGCTGGTAACAAGCTTGCTTCTGAGTCAGAACGATGTGGGTTCAAGCCACACTCCAGTACTTGAGCACATAACCTGGGCTACCATTCCACTACAGTACTGAGGGAGTGCTGCATTGCCATAGGTCCCTTTAAGGACTACTGGGTAGGCCTCATTAGGAATCAAACCACTGAGTGAAGCAGACCCGCTGCCTGCTCTGCTTAGCGCCGACAAATTTCCAGGAAAGATCAATAATCAGGCATTGGGCCTCTCATTAACATATCCAAGGGGCCTAATGCCTGTTCAAGCGGCCGCCAGGGATAGCTGGATAGCTACCTTTGCCAATATGGTGGCACCTGTAACGCAGGCACAGATCAAGTGTAGGATATTGAACCTCAAAATTATTCCTTTTTGTCCCCGTTTTCCAGTCCCTTTTAGTAAACAGTAAACAGTACCACTGATTATTTTTTCTCATAACTCTCTATATATAAAAATTTTGAGAACAGCCGGAACCTAGCATACATCACAATTCAAAGTATCAGAGATTATTAAAAAAGAGTCATTTCATGCTTATGTCAATTCCAAGATAATTGACTTTAATGAGGGAAGTTTGCAGATTGACATGGAGATGAAAATTTACAAGGTCTGACAATCTGCAAACTCTCCTCACCCACAGCAATTATGTTCTAAATTAACTGGTGCTATTTTCAAAGACTTCTCCTTGATTTTTCTACTAACCTCATTTATTTCTTCTTTCATGGTACAGTAATCCAAATTGGTCTCCAGTTTCTGCCCACGTTGATCTGCCTTTGCACTCCACTGGATGCTGTCAATCTCTAGAACTTCGAGTTTCTGCTGAAGAGAGTCCACTGAAGCCTCAATGAATTTCTACCCAAACAAAGTTATGAAAGGTGAACATGCTTGAGATTAGATGCCCTAATTTGTGTCAATGGAGAGATCTCTGTACAATCCAAATGTAACTTACGGAATGCTGTGTGATGGAGATGATATCCATTGCTAATGTGAGGGCCAATTTATACAAATGGTGCACATGTGCCTGTTTGTCTTGATGGTGACTAAGTTGGATCTTTGCTTGACTGCTACTGTCCGGCATTGTTAACAGTTCTGGATATTCCAGCTCTCCAGACTTTATCATGTCCTCAAGCTGAAATGAAACACATTAAATTGTAATTGGTATTAAAAATTGCTACCAACAATAGTATTTGGAGATATAGCTAATCACAGTATAACGTAAAATTAAATCCCCAAATGAAGTCAACTTAAGCAGAACATTTTAAATTCTGGCAAATAATTTTCAAAATTATCTGATTTTGAGCATTTGGTGAAACACATTCAAGTGAGTACCTGATACATAAATACTGCTTAAATGAATGAAATCTCAAGTGTCATTTTCTTACAATTCCCATGTTTCCAGACAAGTTAAGTGAATCCAGTAGCTCATTTAAAGTTGCTTGGATGCTGCAAAAGCATGGCTCCATTCAGAAATATAAACAACCCAACTTACCTTGTTCTGCCAGCAGCAGAGACCCACATTGACTCACCATGTTGGCCGGCTACATACATGGTTCAATGCACCAGCATGCTTCTGTCAGAATGTAAATCAGTGTCATAATGTGGGCGCACTAACATATGGGAGCTGCTTGGCATGAAATTTCCTCTCCTGCTGACAGCATACAAATACATCATAACGCATGGAGGTTGACCCCTTGTCACTGAATTCCCAATCAGAGAAAATAGTTTTTCCCTAAACATCTTTCGAAACCTTTCTATTAAATATCCTCTTATCCTGCTGTGATCCAGTGGAAATAGTCGCATTTGAAGTGTCTCTTCAAATTTATAGTTTTTCATACCTGTATCATCCTGGTGATGCTATGCTGTATGCTCTCTATGGATTTAATGTCCTTTCTATAATGGGGTGCCCGCAGTCATCCAACTATGATTTAACCATTGCCTTGTACAAATTTATCATAACCTCTTTACTGTTATACTCGATGTCCCTATTTATAAAACCCAAAAAGCTATTATTCTTGTTTATGGCTTTATCTGCCTGCACTCATACTTTCAGGGAAATTATGTATTTGCACGCTTAGGTGCCTCTGTCCTTCCACACCCTTCACTGTCTTTCCTATGCCTGTCCATGCCCTGTCCTTGTTTTTCCTCCAAAGTGCACTAACTTCCACTTCTCTACATTAAATTGCATCTTCTATCTGTCTGCCCATTCGACTAACCTGTCTATATCTCCCTGATGTATGTTACAGTCATCACTGTTGTTTTCCAAACTCCCTATTTTTATGCAGTTAGCAAATTTTGCTCGTGTTCACTATGCCCAAATCCAAATATTGGCCCTGAATTTGCGGTTTGAAACTGACCGGCAACTTCTGGATTTGCCGCGGAAATCCCAAAGTTGCGGTCCGTCAATGACAGCTTCTAGACTCCCCACCGCCCCGCCCCCCTCCCACAGTGCCGGCAATCAGTGAAATCTCGTCAATCATTGAAACTAACAAAACCTTCGGCTCTTCCGCAGTAATGCGTTGTTAAGTTCCCCACTAAAAGTTAGCCCCAAAGAGATTAGGTGTAACTGGGTTTATAAACAGTGTATTGACTGCTAAACAAATGTTTAAAACTAATTTTAATTTTGTGCAGTGTGAAATTTGTCCATTTTAATCAAAATTAAAAATTTTAAGATACCTTTCAAAAAAAGATTTTTCTTTTTTTTTAAGTTTGTGCATCTTTATTTTAGGTTTGTCTTTTCCCCGTGTGGGAGCCCCAATCTTTCTTTTTGCTCTTTCTAACTATTTTAAAAAGTTAGGATTTTAAGGGCTTACCCACTTCCTTGTTCGCTGTCTGTGAGAATTCTGCCTTTTGATTGGCTGCTTAGACAACCTGTTGACATCACAGCACTTCGCACAAGGGGATTCCCATTAATTTCCGTTGAATTGAATTCAAGGTCGGAGGACCCAAAGTTCTCGACACAGGGATTGCGACATCCATGTGCGGAGCCTACTTCGGGGCCAGCAGCTGTTGGCCGCAAATTCCGGGCCAATCTATATATACACTGAGAACCATGGCATATCTGTTTACCTTGAGCTCAGCTTCCCCCCAACATCTGATCTACCAAAACCACTTGCTTTGCAACATTGCCTGCATCTGCTCTTCCTCTCTCCCTCCATTGCCAAAACCTTAAACCATGTATTTTATCACCCTGTGGCTGGATTTAACCAGCAATATCATTGCTGGCCTCCCTGCTACTAACTTTCAGAAACGTCTCATGTATTCCAGATGCTGCTGCCCATGTCCACACCTGCACCCCCATCACTCCTGTCCTTGCGAAACTTCCCCATCCCAGAAAATCGACTTCAGGATTCTTCTTAATCAATTTCAAATCCCACCATGGCCTTGCCTCTTTTTACTTCTATATCCCTGTGCGCACCTCATGTCTTCCAACACGGGCCTATTTCTTGATTCCCTTTGCCAGCTGGAACTCCCTCCCTTACAAACTCCACCTTTGCCACCACCCTCGCTGCTTTCAAAAATCTCTTTAAAACTCTCCTTTTTGACATTGCTTTTGCCCTCTCTTCCCTTTCAGCTCAGTGTCCCCTTGTTGCCCACTGCCCTAAGCACTCGGAGACATAATGAACACTGTAGAAAAGTAAATTGTTGCATATGTGAAAACGGTTATTGAACTAAAATGTCATCATATGCAGCTGTGCTGAACCATCAGCAGCCCATTTGAAATGGTTTCAGAATGATCAAATAACTGAAGCAATGTGGTTAACACGGAATAAGTTCAATTTATATGCTAATGAGGCACACTGAATAGATAGCAACAGAAAAATCAGAAAATGCTGGAAACAGGCAGCAGGTCAGGCAGCATCTGTGGGGAGAGAAACAGAGTTAACATTTCAGGTCGATGACCTTTCATCAGAAGTTAGCTTCATTAGAGCAGTGTAGGAGGCCAAGGACAGAGAGGTCAGAGTGGGAGTGGGGCGGAGAATTAAAATGACAAGCGACCGGAAGCTCAGGGTCACACTTGCGGACTGAACAGATGTGTTCCACAACGTGATCACCCAATTTGTGTTTGGTCCCCCCAATGTAGAGGAGACCGCATCGTGAGCAGCGAATACAGTACAATAAATTGAAAGAAGAAATTGCTGTTTCACGTGGAAGGAATGTTTGGGGCCCTGGATGGTGGTGCTGTGTGATGGGGAGGGGGTGTTGGGGCTGATTGAAATGTGGACCAGGATGTCAAGGAGGGAACGGTCCCTTCTGAACACTGAAAGGGGAGGAGAAGTGAAGATGTGTTTGGTGGTAGCTTCATGCTCGAGATGGCGGAAATGACGAGGATGATCCGTTGAATGTGGAGGCTAGTGGGATGGAAGGTGAGGCCGAGGGAACCCTATCGTGGTTCTGGGAGGGAGGGAAAGGGGTGAGAGTAGAAGTGTGGGAAATGGGATGGACACGGTCGAGGGCCCTGTCAACCATGGTGGAGGGAAATCCTCGGTTGAGGAAAAAGGAAGACATATCAGAAGCACTGGTATGGAAGGTGGCATCGTCAGAAGTCGAGGAAGGGAAGGGAAGAGTCAGAGATGGACCAAAGGAGGGGTGGCAATTGGAATCGAAGTTGATGAAATTTTCCCGTTCGGGGCGAGAGCAGGAAGCGGCACCGATGCAGTCATCAATGTACCAGAAAAAGAGGTGAGGGAGAGGACCTGCGTAGGACTGGAACAAAGAATGTTCTATGTATCCCACAAAAAGGCAGGCATAGCTAGGCCCCATATGGGTTCCCATAGCAACACCTTTTATTTGGAGAAAGTGAGTGGAGTCAAAGGAGAAGTTGTTCAATGTGAGAACAAGTTCAGCCAGGCGGAGGAGGGTGGTGGTGGATGGGGACTGGTTGGGCCTCCGTTCAAGGAAGAAGCGGAGCGCCCTTAGGTCATCCTGGTGGGGAATGCAGGTGTAGAGGAACTGGATGTCCATGGTGAAAAGGAGACAGTTAAGGCCAGGAAACTGGAAACTGTTAAAGTGGCAGAGGACGTCGGAAAAGTCGCGGATGTAGGTAGGAAGAGACTGGACAAGGGGAGAAAAAATAGAGTCGCAATAGGAAGAAATCAATTCCGTGGGGCAAGAACAGGCTGATATGATGGATCTACTAGGGCAGTCCAGCTTGTGAATCTTGGGAAGGAGGTCGAAGTGGGCTGTGCAATGTTGGGGGACTATGAGGTTGAAGACCACGGAGGGAAGATCTCCAGAGGAGATGAGGTCAGTGGCAGTCTGGGAAATGATGGCCTGATGTTCGGTGGTGTGGTCATGGTCCAGGGGTGGGTAGGAGGAGGTGTCGGAGAGTTGGCGTTCAGCCTCCGCACGGTAGAGGTCAGTTCGTCAAGCTGAAACAGGAAGAAATAAGTTCTGTGGGGCAAGAAACAGCAACTTACTTGTACTTCTTTCAATTTAGTATACTGTTTTCGCTGCTCACAATGCGGTCTCCTCTATATTGGGGAGACCAAATGCAAATTGGGTGATCGCTTTATGGAACACCTCCATTCAGTTTGCAAGTGTGACCCTGAGCTTCCGGTCGCTTGCCATTTTAATTCTCCGCCCCACTCCCACTCTGACCTCTATGTCCTCAGCCTCGTACACTGTTCTAATGAAGTTCAACGGAAGCTCGAGGAACAGCACCTTGTTGGACATCGTGAAAGTTAAGAGTTTAACAGTCGAACTACTTTGTATCTTAAAGCAACAGGTTTTCCTGGAAGTGTCGTAAAAGGAATGCATTGTCAGGCTTTCCAAGGTATAAACAGGAGGACATTGAAGTGTCTGAGGAGAAGGCATTGCTTGATTTCTGAAATATAAAATGCTTGACTAAGGGAATAAGTGTTAGTGATGACATCACCCATGAATGGTTAATGTTTAGTTTTAGGGTAATAAACATGGGAAGTAGGTATCCATTAGATACAGATAACAATTGGTCAAAGATGCTAGAAAATGTTACATCAGGAAGTCTCGTGTTGGAGAAATGGTTCTGAGGTAAACAATTGCAAACTGTTTACATAGATAATGTGTTTCCAGAGGATTTGGGAAATAGATACGTCATTTTGACATTCTCCTTTGATGTAGTTAAAATATGGTGTATAAAGGAGCATGGTTTTCAACAGTTTGTC
This sequence comes from Squalus acanthias, assembly GCA_030390025.1. NCBI lineage: Eukaryota > Metazoa > Chordata > Chondrichthyes > Squaliformes > Squalidae > Squalus > Squalus acanthias. Next base: position 19,930,209 of record CM059427.1, on the reverse strand, counting down.
AGAGTGTACTCGAAAGATGCAGAAACCGAATATCCACTCTCTGTATGCGGTTAAGACTGATCACCTTTACTGTGTATCAATAAAGTCTGTTCTGTATACTCCGCTATGAAGTCTTGTGCTTACTCAAAACGTGTTGTTGTGAACCAGAGGAGAAAGGAGCTTGCTTAACACACCTCATCTTTCAATTAGGCACTTTACAGCCTTCCGGACTCACCATTGAGTTCAACAATTTCAGATCATAACCACAGCTCCCATTTTTCAGATAGCAAAATACTGCAGATGCTGGAAATCCGAAATAACAACAGAAAACGCTGGAAAAACTCAGCAGGCCAGGCAGCATCCGTGGAGAGAGAAAGAGAGTTGACGTTTCAGGTCGATGACCTTTCATCAGAACTGGGAAGAGCTGGAAATCAGCACTCCATTCTCTCCGATCCAACCCTGACATTGTCATTAAACCTGCTGACAAGGGTGGCGCTGTTGTTGTTTGGCGAACCGACCTCTACCTAGCGGAAGTTGAACGCCAACTCTCTGACACCTCCTCCTACCTCCACCTGGACCATGACCCCACTACCGAACATCAAGCCACCGTGTCCAAGACTGTCACTGACCTCATCTCCTCTGGAGATCTTCCCCCCACGGCCGCCAACCTCATAGTTCCCCAACCCCGCACAGCCCGCTTCTACCTCCTTCCCAAGATCCACAAACAGGACTGCCCCGGTAGACCCATCGTTTCAGCCTGTTCTTGCCCCACGGAACTTATCTCTTCCTATCTCGACTCTATTTTTTCTCCCCTTGTCCAGTCTCTTCCCACCTACATCCGCGACTCTTCCGATGCCCTCCGCCATTTTAACAGTTTCCAGTTTCCCGGCCCCAACCGTCTCCTCTTCACTATGGACGTACAATCCCTCTACACCTCCATTCCCCACCAGGATGGCCTGAGGGCGCTCCGCTTCTTCCTTGAACAGAGGCCCAACCAGTCCCCATCCACCACCACCCTCCTCCGCCTGGCTGAACTTGTTCTCACATTGAACAACTTCTCCTTTGACTCTACCCATTTCCTCCAAATTAAAGGTGTTGCTATGGGTACCCGCATGGGTCCTAGCTATGCCTGCCTTTTCGTGGGATATGTGGAAAACTCTTTGTTCCAGTCCTACTCGGGTCCCCTCCCTCACCTCTTTTTCCGGTACATTGATGACTGTATCGGTGCCGTCTCCTGCTCTCGCCCTGAACTAGAACATTTCATTCACTATGCTTCCAATTTCCACCCTTCCCTCACCTTCACATGGTCCATCTCCGACTCTTCTCTTCCCTTCCTCGACTTCTCCATCTCCATCTCTGGGGATAGGTTATTGACTAACATTCACTACAAGCCCACCGACTCCCACAGCTACCTGGACTACACTTCCTCCCACCCCGCCTCCTGTAAGGATTCTATTCCATTCTCCCAGTTTCTCCGTCTCCGCCGCATCTGCTCTGATGATGCCACCTTCCATACCAGTGCTTCCGACATGTCTTCCTTTTTCCTCAACCGAGGATTCCCCTCTACCGTGGTCGACACGGCCCTCGACCGTGTCCGTTCTATCTCCCGCACATCTGCCCTCACCCCTGCCCCTCCCTCCCGGAACCACGATAGGGTTCCCCTTGTCCTCACCTTTCACCCCACCAGCCTCCACATTCAACGGATCATCCTCCGCCATTTCCGCCACCTCCAGCGTGATCCCACCACCAAACACATCTTCCCCTCACCTCCCCTTTCAGCATTCCGCAGGGACCGCTCCCTCCGCGACACCCTAGTCCACTCCTCTACCACCCCCAGCACCCCTTCCCCTTCGCCCGGCACCTTCCCGTGCACGCGCAGGAGATGCAACACATGCCCTTATACCTCCCCTCTTCCCACTGTCCAGGGCCCCAAACACCCCTTCCAGGTGAAACAGCGATTTACTTGTACTTCCTGCAATTTAGTATACTGTATTCGCTGCTCACGATGTGGACTCCTCTACATTGGGGAGACCAAACGCAGATTGGGTGACCGCTTTGCGGAACACCTCCGTTCAGTCCGTAAGGGGGACCCCGAGCTCCCAGTGGCCTGTCACTTTAATTCACCGCTTCACTCCCACTCTGACCTCACCGTCCTCGGCCTAATACACTGTTCCACGGAAGCTCAGCGTAAGCTCGAGGAACAGCACCTCATCTTTCGTTTAGGCACGCTACAGCCCTCTGGACTCAATATCGAGTTCAACAATTTTAGATCATAACCTCAGCTCCAATCACATTTATATTTTATTTTATCCACCCTTTTATTTGTCCCCCCCACCTTTTTTTTCCTCCTAGAAGCTGGCAGCTGTCCTTCATTCTGCCAGTAGATTTCACACTTCATTCAGCCTTAATCTGTCACATTAACACCACCTCTAGCCCATTTTTCAGACATCAGTTGCTGGTAATGATTCTGCTTTTGTCATTTTCAGCTCCTCTAGATCCATCTTTTGTTTCATTTATTGTCCCATTACTATCCCCTGTTGCCTTGCACCATCGTCCCTTTTGTCATTTAATCACTCCTGCCTTCCATCCTATCACAGACCTTCCCTTTTGTTCTTTCCTGCCCTCCCCCCCTTTCCCTGTCTCTATACTTGCTTAAAACTTGTTACATCTCTAACTTTTTCCAGTTCTGATGAAAGGTCATCGACCTGAAACCTTAATTCTGTTTCTCTCTTCACAGATGCTGCCTGACCTGCTGAATATTTCCAGCATTTTCTGTTTCTATTTCAGATTTTCAGCATCTGCAGTGTTTTGCTTCTGAATAGAGAGCTTTTTGGTGGAAGAAGTTTTTGTTCCATTAGCAATACTTTATTGGAGAGCTAAGCTTAATTTTTTGCTAGTGTTTTGTTACTGTTCCTATTTTAAACAACGCAAAAGTTTTCAGCAGTACAGCTGACCAACTAATCAGCTAGTTGTGATATTCTCCTGCATTCACTGTATTAATAATATACCACTGGTGCACGATGACCGAGATGAATGCTTGTTAGAGCTTTAAAAACAGGGCTCTCGCCAGGAGGAGGCCAATCATCGGAATTTGTGATCATGAACCCGGAATGAGCGAGAGCAACAGGGGTTGACAGTCAGAGGTACCCAGTGACAGCAACAGGAAACCGATAACCCAAGGTAGAATGAGTGCACAGGAACATCACAATTGACTGACTTGATCAAAAACTACTGTACTGTTTTAAAAATAGCAAGGCCAGCAGAAGTAATGGAAAAATGTGAAGATTAGCTTGAATAAGAAATAAATTCTTGCTGGCAAATGGCCTATTCAATGAAATAAGCTCCATAACAATACTTTCAGTTCTGCTGCCCAATTTATGCTATATCACTGTTCTCAGTGGACTGTTCCACTTAATGATTCATGTGTTATCTTTCTGACACATACCAGTAAGTGAAGCAGTGAAGAAGGCACAACAGATAATTTGTGGTACAATTCTGAAGTAGAGTAGAGCTTTGGTAAGGAACTTTAAAAAACATATAGGGGGAGAAATTCGGTATCGCCCCATTTGGGGCGCAATTATCGGCCGGGTGCAAAGTTTAGCGCCTGGCGCTAATTATCGCCTCCGTCTGCAAACTTGGCTTTTATCACCCCTGGAGGTGATTGGAGCACTAAATCAGGCGCTACACACCTCTCTTAAGGTGCTAACGCTGAGGAGCGAGGCGCTACCTCAGAGCGCTGGCAAAGCTCATGTGATGTCAGTTAGCAATGGAACACAGACACACTGGCGCCGGCCAGTTCTTAAAGGGGAGGGTCGGTCTTGCTCTCCATCCACACACTGCTCATTGCAGCCTTGAATCTCGGCCTGGACAGACCTGTACATCAATTCTGCTGGAAAGAACAATGGAGAGGCCCAGGGAAAGAGCTCAGAGTACAGGCCCCATAGTCTCTTCTAAATCGATGCAAGGAAGGTCAAATCAAAATGAACCTGCAAAGTGCTGCTCAGTACCCAAAACTCCCTCACACAGCGTTGAATCTCTCCAGAAGTCTCTGTCTCTCTCTCAGAATGAGTGGTGCAAAAATGTAGCCGACAAAAAAAGGCAGGAAGCTTAGGGCGCTAACAAGAGGCGCAAAGCAACTGAATTTTTCCCCCATATTCTTTTAGGTCAAGAATTAAAATTATAAGCAGATTATTCACAGATTTAAAGTTTATTATGGTACATCACCGCTAATTACCTCACTGTAATTCATTATACTCTACACATGTGTCCCGATGATATATTTGGTGGGTAAGGAAAAACTGCAAATAAGCTGAGAATGATGAATGCGTGGGAACATATCGCCCAGATGGTGAACAGTCTTCAGGACCAAAAGTTGGAATTTGCACTTTTAAAACAGCTACACTGACACAGAAAAATGCTATCAAGAATGTAGCAAGTAAAGGAGTACAAATTTGAGAATTTGGAAAACGTGATTCTTTGGTGGTTGGAGGAGGCTACAGAACACATGGACCCTATGCACCATATTATTCCAATATTTTGTAATGTGCATTTAAATGTAAACACACACACCGATTATGCACAATCATATAATATAGCATGTAATAGCAATGCACAACCCGCGTGGATAAGTGAGCTTATTTAATTATTCACAAAGCAAATAGATGACAGTCACTCTCCTGCAGAAGCAGAAGAGCTACAGTCACCAGAGCACCAACCTTTCACACTCACATTTGCACCATGCAGCAGCACAGATAAAGATGCTGTAGGAGATATAGATCGCAATGGTGCAGTAGAATCACAGGTTGAAGCACAGAGCACCAGAGTTGATGGGATGCTGTGGAGGTGGTTCAAGAGGGGGAAATTGGTATAGGGCTAAGGTCCACAATGTTCAGTGCTTCTCCAGAGTTGTCTGAGGATGCAGATCTTAGTGAACCTGATTTGAAACTGACGCTGAGGAGCAATCACTTGAATTTTTCTGCACAAGTATAGCAGATGGTCTCAGCAGGGCTCAGAAATGCAATACCTTGATTTTCAGTGCCATTTCTCATGAATGAGATCATGCAGGAATTGTTGTCTGGATTGCATTCCATAGACAACACCACAAAGCTGTTCGAGGCTCAGTAGGCCTCATGAGAATGTGCCCTTCAGCAGTGGCATGAGCGCAGTCACATGGTAGCAGCTGATTGGCACTTATATCAGTGGCAGATGCATGGCATCACTTAACCCTGCACAAGTGGCAGCAGGCACTCTTTAAAGTAATAAGCCCAAAACAACTCCAGCTAAAGACACCTGTGGCACTGATGCAGATCCACCATGGTTTGTTGCAGATACCAATTCTGCATTCTACAACTTCCCAGTTCGTTCAGCAGCCACGCATTAGTGGTGCTTTCTCTACTAGAAATAGTAGGGTATCACAAGAAGCAACATACAGAAATCCGTGACTCACAAGGCAAAAAACTCAACTACAAAATACATCAAGGAAATAAAGCAAGTACACTGAAACACATAATAAAATTAATTCACTTTCGCTGTATTTTGTAGTCTGTAATTCTATTGTACTGCAGAAAAGAAAGTTTCAGGGGCGCAAAAGTAAAGAAGGCAGAACATGTGCAATTTTCTGCAATAAAATATAAACAGGAAAAGGAAATAGCAGTTCTGTGATTGTAAATATATCCACTAGAACGTAATAGTGCCTAATTGGAAAACAATAACTTGCATTTATGTAGTGTCTTTAACGTAGTAAAACATCCCAAGGTGCTTCACAGGAGTGTTATCAAACAAAATTTGACACCGAACCACATAAGGAGATATTAGGACAGAGGTTTTCAGGAGTGTCTTAAATGTGAAGAGAGAGGTAGGGAGGCGAAGAGGTTTAGGGGGGAATCCCAGAGCTTAGGGCCTAGGCAGTTGAAAACGTAGCCGCCAATGGTGGCGCGATTAAAATCAGGGATGCGCAAGAGACCAGAATTGGAGGAGCGCAGAGATCTCGGCGGGTTGTAGGGCTGGAGGAGGTTCCAGAGATAGGGAGGGGGGCGAGGCCAGGGAGGGATTTGAAAACAAGTCTGAGAATTTTAAAATTGAGGTGTTGCTGAACCAGGAGCCAATGTAGGTCAGCGAGCACAGAGGTGATGGGTCAAGTTAGGATACAGGCAGCAAGTTTTGGATGAGCTCAAGTTTATGAAGGGTGGAAGATGGGAGGCCGGCCAGGAGATTGTTGAAATAGTCAAGTCTAGAGGTAACAAAGGCATGGATGGTGTTGTTGTTGTCCATGATGATATTGTTGAGCATCCAAAATACTAATACAATTTTACTGACCCTCTCTGAACCACATTGTAAAGCTGCCCTTGACTAATCCAAGTATCTGAAACATTGTTTTCGTACCCTAAGGGCTGGATTTTGTCATTGGGGGCAGGTCAGGTGGTCGGCGGGTCATGACCCCGCCTCCGATGTGAGGCGGGACAATTGAGCAATTTGCCCCTAATTGGGCACTTGATTCCCGGCGTGTGGGAACCCCTGGCCCAATGAGTCTTTTGGTGCTGAAACTCGCCTCTGATGACGTTATCTATGCAACTGCATTTAAGGCCTGCAAGCAGCCTTGGTTCTTTTGCCTCCCAACTTTTGCAATATACTTCTGAGGGATTCGTGCTCCAACCATGTCAAGCAGCAGACCAAAGTGCGCACCCCGTTTCGATGAGAACTCCCTCCAAGCTCTGGTGGAAGGAGCAAGAGCGAATAAGGAAGTGCTGTTTCCTTCTTCAGGGAGGAAAAAGCCTCCACAACAGACCAAAGCTGTGTGGCTGCAAGTGGCACAGGAGGTGAATGCCATATCAATGTGCAGCAGAACCTGGCTGCAGTGCCGAAAGAGGTTTCATGACCTTCTCCGCACAGGAAAAGTGAGTATTCCATCCCCATTACCCTCAATCTGATCCCCATCGCCTCTCATCACCAGCACTCTGCTTTGTCAACCTCCTCCTCCACATCCCACTTGACCCTTACATCCCTGCACCCTTAACCATTCCCTCTCTCTGTATGTTCACATTCACTTAACTATTCGACTATGCAGCCCTCACACGCCCTATCACTGTGATGCAATGACAACAACTTACAACACACAGGGAGGGCCCTTGGTATTGGCACCTCACTCAATTTTTGTGTCCTCCTAAGCATCTATGCTATGGGTTCTCTACACTCACTCCTTCATTCTCACTCAAACTACACTTGTGTCCCTCATTGCAAGAAAAGAGAGCCCACAATAAGAGGGAGAGGGCGAGGACAGGAGGAGGGCCACCCTCAATAGCCCAGCTCACCACTGCAGAGGAGGTGGCCCTGGAGATCGTGGGAGTCGAGGAGGATGCGCAAGTGGGGGACGGACAGACGGGCGCATCAGAGCAAGCTGGTGACAGCAGATGGTGGAGACAGGGACAGCAGTGGAGAGTCCTCATCGGAGGGCGCAGGACTCTCCTAGCTCGGCTCAGCTGCATGTCGACCCTGTGCCTCCAGGTCCATCCAGAAGGAGAGCGGTGCTGGAACTCCAGGAACAGGTGCAGGAGTCTCTGGCAGGTTTTGTCTCCAGGGTCGCTGTGAGTGTGGAACGAATGGAGGAGTCCATCGCTAAAATGTCTCATTGACATTGCATGAGTGACTGATATTGATTCTAATGCTCTAACAGATTGACTTATGATCATCTGCACAATTCAATGTGCATGCAACATTTATCTCACATGTCTAACTCTTTCCTTTACTCCCCCACAGGACCATCGACAGCCCCCCTCCCCACTGTCCAGGAGGAACAGCCTGAGCCCCCAGACTCCTCAGAGGAAGCTGCAATCTCTGAGGGCGCAGCGTCAGCAGAATTAAGCGAACCCAGCACCAGCGCAGACACTCACACCTCGGTGGGACCTTCGGGAGATAGAGTAGAGTTGTCACCTGGTGTATCACAGCTCACAAGTGAGCATCAGCAGATGGTGGAGACAGGGACAGCAGTGGAGAGTCCTCATCGGAGGGCGCAGGACTCTCCTAGCTCGGATCAGCTGCATGTCGACCCGGTGCCTCCGGGTCCATCCAGAAGGAGAGCGGTGCTGGAACTCCAGGAACAGGTGCAGGAGTCTCTGGCAGGTTTTGTCTCCAGGGTCGCTGCGAGTGTGGAGCGAATGGAGGAGTCCATCGCTAAAATGTGCAGAGCCTTTGTGGAGGCATTGGCGCATGAACACATCACCACGGAAAGGATGGCAACCTCCTTGGAAAGGATGGCTACCTCCGTGGTAAGGCTGGCTACCGTAGAGGAGAGGATGGCTACAGTAGAGGAGAGGATGGCCACGGCCATGGAGGAGCTTAGTCGCCAGGGTCTTGAAAACATGGTCATTGTTCAGAATAGACTGACATCTCTTGAGGAGTGATGGTCAGCTATTGAGTAGAAAAAGCAGACCTTCATGGAAGTCCTCTGGAGTAGGACTTCCAGTGCAGAAACGGCTCCTCATGGCCCCCCTGAAGTGCAGCAAGGTGCTGTCAAGCCACTTGCTAACTCTGAAGTGGGGCTGACCCATGAGAGGGATGTTGGTGGCAGAGAACAAGGAAGTGGGGGCTCCTCTCCAAGCGCTCACACGACCATGCCACTGCAAACCCCTCGGTCAGAGCCCCACCAGAGTCCTCACCCACTGAGATCAGCGTCTCAGCCCCTGCACAGCCGCAGGAGCAGCAGACTGTTGCCAAGCCCTCACAGGCTCACAACCCCAGAGGACGCCCGCCAAAGGTGTCGAGGCAGGAGCAGCAAGAAAGTGAGCAAGGGGCCTTCACATCTGCTGAAGCCACAGGGAAAGCACCACGTAGGAGCACGCGTAAGAGGAAGATAAAGCACAAGTAGTCATAAGGGTAGTCACTTGGGTGTTCTGTTGTGTTTATTTTTGAAAAGCCATCCGTGACTTTATGTGATAAAAAAAACTTGATGGCAAACTGTTGAAGTTGTGGGTTGTGTCATTTCACAAATGGGACTTCCACATTGAGGGCTTAGAGCGACTTGCAATTGTCAGTATGGTGGTCAGCGTGATAGGAATCCACAGGTTCCTGGAACATTATCGATGCTCTGGTAAGAAGGTGCGAGGCAAAAGTGTTTAATTGGGCAGGCTAAACAAATCTGGCCAAGATCAGTGCATCCCTTGCATCCCGGGCAGCAATGTTCTCTCGTGCTGCTGCCGCTGGTTGATGCGCCTCCGCAAGCTGCTCGTTGTCGCTCTCCTCCTCCTCCTCCTCCTCATCTGAAGAGGCTATGCGCTGAGCCACTTGTCCCTCAGGCAGCTGCAAACCACGATGCTGTGCCATGTTGTGAAGTGAACAGCAGACCATGATGATTCTGGAGACCCTGGCTGCTGAGTACTGCAGGGCTCCACCTGATCTATCAAGGCAACTGAATCGCATCTTCAGCAAGCTGATGGTTTGCTCGATTATGGATCTGGTGGAAATGTGGCTGGAGTTGTAGCGCTCCTCAGCTTCGTTGGATGGCCTCCTCAACAGCGTTATTAGCCACGTCTTCAGGGGATAGCCCTTGTCTCCAAGTAGCCATCCGAAAAGTTGGTCTGGCGGACTGAAGAGCGGAGACACACTAGACTGCCGCAGGATGAAGGAGTCATGGCAACTGCCAGGGTGCTTGGCGCAAACATGCAAAATTTCCTTCTTGTGGTCACACACCAGCTGTACGTTGAGGGAGTGGAAGCCCTTGCGGTTGACAAAAATACCTGGATTGTGATGGGGTGCCTTAAGGGCCACATGTGTGCAGTCAACGACGCACTGCACCCTTGGAAAGCCTGCCAGATTAGCAAATCCAACCGCATGCGCGGTTACACTTGCTTGATCCTTGGAGAAGTTGATGTAATTGTGCGCGATGGCAAAGAGGGCATCGGTTACCTGCATGATGCAACTGTGTGCGGCCGCCTGGGAGATGCCGCTGATGTCTGCTGTTAATCCCTGAAGCAAAGAAGTTGAGTGCAGTGGTGACTTGAACAGCCACTGGTAAGGGGTGTCCACCCGTTCCTCTGGGCTCCAGGTCCTGCTGCAGCATTGCGCAGATGTCACCCACTACCTCTCGCGAAAGTCTGAGCCTCCTTTGGCACTGCTGCTCAGTCATGTTGAGGTAGCTCATCCTCTGTCTGTAAACCCTGTTTTGGGGGTATCTCCTGCGGTGACATGCTTCCATGCGCTGGCGCCTTCTGGCCTGTGCAGCTTCGGGTGGGTGAGCAGCAGCTTGGCGCTCCTGTTGTTGCTCCTGCTGTTGGTGCTGCTGTTGTTCCGGGTGCTGCTGCTGCCGCAGCTGGTCTTCGTCCAAATCTGATGTCCAGGAGGAAAGGAAATAAATGGTTCCCATGCTTCTGGTATATGCCTCAGTTGAGGATGCGCTCAGTCAAGGTGGGGAGAGGGGTTTCCCAGGAGGTCACACTGGAGATGGATCTCAGCCTCAAAACTTCCACAATGAGTAGGCCTGCTAAAAGTTCTCCCAGACCTGAGAAAACAAAGTTCTGCCACCTGCAAATGATCATTGTTGAAAATTCCTTTTTAATGGTGGAGCTGCAGCTGTTAGTAAGCCATCCACTTGTGAGGCTACCAGGATTAACTGGCGTGTTCCAGAGGAGACGTGCAGCACGGGGGAAATGTGTTAAAGTTAGAAAGGCCTCTCAAAATGGCATTACAGAGGCAATTAAGTGCTTGTTAAGGGCCTTAAGGGCCTATCCCGCCTCTTGGGCTGGAACGGGATCGGAGCCGCCTGCCATTTTTTGCAATTTTAACACCTCACACGCCTCCAAACCCGTCTCCTCGGGCATGGCAAAATCCAACCCTAAATGTCTGCTAAGTAAGTGCCTCTGTTGAGCCATGGCAGTTGTGTTGAAGTGTTTTTAGTCATGGTTGCACTGCATACCCCACATTTCTATAGGCATTGATCCCTTGTTCTCCTTCAAAGAACTGTGGGTTGCCTCAGAGTAGAAGTATTGTGTGACCTCAGAGAAGCATGTACTCATATACATGATATTCTGGAGGTCTCAGGATAAGGGTTCGGCCATTTAAGACTGAGATGAGGAGGAATTTCTTCACTCAGAGGGTTGTGAATCTTTGGAATTCTCTGCCCCAGAGGGCTGTGAATGCTGAGTCTTTGGGCTGGATTTTGTCTTGGGGTCGGGTTGGGGTCGTGTTATCCGCATTTCGTGTTCCCCCCGCCGACTCCAGATTAATGTGGATGAATGATGCAATTTTCACTTAATTGGGCAATTGAGTTCCAGCATGTGGGAACCCATGAACTAATTAGTGGTTTGAGTCATTGTTGACTGACTGACTGGTCTCAGAGACTGTCTGGCTGTTGGTGAGAGAGGAGCCTGGTTTTTGATGTGAGTGGACCTGGATGCGAGCGAGCGAGAGAGAGAGAGAGAGAGAGAGAATTTTTTTTGCATCCAAGTCCTCTCACACCAAATGCCATGCAGTCTCTGAAGATATTCAATGCAGCAGCATCAGAGGCGACTTTCACACCTAATACTACTACTAACTTCATCACATCTCCGTTGTAATAGTGGACCTGCAGCCAATAGTCAGCTATCCACTTGTGCTCCCGCCAGGTTTCACTGGCGTGTTTCACACCAGGCGTACTTCACGTCGGAAAAGGGTTAAACTAGCTAAAACGTTTCAAAATGGCATTACAGAGCCAATTTAGGGCTTGTTAAGGGCTTTAATGGTCTCTCCCGCCTCTTGGAGGCGGGACAGAGTCGGGAACCCCGCGACTGATTTTGTCAAAATTGCGTGGAGGCGGGATGGAGTCGGGATGGGGTCGGGACCCCCGACCCCGCAAATTTAACCCCCCACATGCCTCCAAACCCGACTCCATGGGTCATTCAAAATCCAGCCCTTTGAGTCTATTCAAGGCTGAGGTAGATAGATTTTTGGACTCTAGGGGAATCAAGGGATATGGAGATTGGGCGGGAAAGTGGAGTTGAGGTCAATGATCAGCCATGATCTTATTAAATGGCGGAGCAGGCTCGAGGGGCCGTATGGCCTACTCCTGCTCTTATTTCTTATGTTCTTATGTTAGTAAAAGCACAAATATCTTTGTGTACAGTCAGTGACAAACGATGGGGCTGTCAGCAATTTCAAAATACATTTGCTGTTTTTGTTGCTGCAGGTCATTACTAAATTGTATGTAGGTAGGTGTTAGGGGAAACAGGGCTTCAGTGACCGCTTACTGGAGCAATACAAACAAAACTGTCCAACTCCTATGATTTTTCCTGTGGGTGACTGGGATGTCCCTGTGGCATAAACGTCGAGGACATTTGTAACCTTCACTGCCATTGGCTATGCAGTGCAGGAGGTTGACTCTCTTTGCATGTCTTCTTGGACTAGACAGCCCACCACAGTCACAGCTCATGTGCTCTGCTCAACACTCCTCAGGCAATGCTCTTCCATCTTTGGCAGGCAGCTGCATCTGTTTTGATAGGTCTGCTGCCTGGAGTAGCTTATTTTGCTAGCTATGATCCTCCTTAAACCCTCTATGCTCCTGGGATGCCTTCTTCTCCTCCTTTGCTAGGAGAAACCTAATAATGGTCACTACACCTATGCTCTGGGGCTGAAATGTCCTCTTTAATATACATTTCTGTACATGCTGGGTTGTTACTTGGAACTATTTCATTTGTTAACTTGATTAATGCCAGGTCTGACTTGCAGTTAAATATACACCTTTGGAAGAGCCTTCCCAGCCATGTAATTTTATTTTTGTTTCCCATAATTAGCTTTTAACAAGGTCTTTACAAGAACTTAACTATTTTCAAATATTTTCTAAGTTTCATTACTCCTTTTCTGGAGCAGTAGGAATCATTAGAGAAGCACTAGATATGGATGAAGTGTCTATTAGCACTTTTTCCCACACAGCAGAAGTCCCATGATTTCACTCCTTTTTACAAGCATCTACTTTTTTGATACACTTATCAAGCGGAAAAACTTTGGTCCATAGGTCGCTTTATTCTATGGAATGTTATCATTGTTTCACTAAAAAGTCAAAGAGATCAAACAGTAATATGCAGAAGCCAGATTAGAAAATGGGGCAAAGATGTTATGTGAAAGCCATAGAAATAGGATAATTAATTTATAAAATTATAATTGCAGTCAAAATTAGAGATGGGATAAAATAAGAGAACTAAAAACTATGTATACATTATCAAAGCCACCTTAAAATATTTAAATTTAAGTGCTTACCTCTTGAGTAGTCTTATGAAATTTAACTGCCATAAGAAGAACCATTTCATAATCTTTTATTTTATTCTTTACTTGCTGATGAAGATTAAGGAACTCCACGATTTTTTCATTTCTTTCCTTTAGGGAAACACCTTTCAGGGTCAAAAGCTCAGCTATTTTTATTCTGTATTCCACCTCAGCATTCAACTGCTAGTAATAAAAAGAAAACAACCGAATCAACATTGTGGAATTAATAATTCATGGTAATATGCAGTAAAAGTAAGTCATCACATTCCAGTCCACGACTAACCATTGAAGATAATTTCATGGTAAATATTTTAATCCTATTAAAAACCATTGTATATATACACACATGTACACACAGTATTACAAATGTCAGCTTGAGAATACAAGTGAGAACGAGGCTGAATATAGAAAGTGCAGAGGGGAAGTGGAAAAGGAAATAAGAGAAGCAAAGAGAGTGTATGAGAATAGACTGGCAGCTAACATAAAAGGGAATCCAAAAGTCTTCTACAGGCATATAAATAGTAAACAGGTAGTAAGAGGAGGGGTGGGGCCGATTAGGGACCAAAAAGGAGACCTACGCATGGAGGCAGAGGGCATGGCTGAGGTACTAAATGAGTAGTTTGCATCTGTCTTTACCAAGGAAGAAGATACTGCCAAAGTTATAGTGAAAGAGGAGGTAGTTGAGATACTGGATGAGCTAAAAATTGATAAAGAGGAGGTACTAGATACGAGGGTGGTGCCAGAGGACTGGAGAATTATAAATGTTACACCCTTGTTCAAAAAAGGGTGTAAGGATAAACCCAGCAACTACAGTCCAGTCAGTTTAATCTCGGTGGTGGGGAAGCTTTTAGAAATGATAATCTGGGACAAAATTAACAGTCACTTGGTCAAGTGTGAATTAATTAAGGAAAGCCAGCACGGATTTGTTAAAGGCAAATGGTGTTTAACTAACTTGATTCAGTTTTTTTGATGAGGTAACAGAGAGGGTTGATGAGGGCAATGCGGTTGGCGTTTGACAAAGTGCCACATAATAGGCTTGCCAGCAAAGTTGAAGCCCATGGAATAAAAGGGACAGTGGCAGCATGGATACGAAATTGGCTAAGTGACAGGAAACAGAGAATAGTGGTGAACGGTTGTTTTTTGGGCTGGAGGAAGGTATACAATGTTGTTCCCCAGGGGTCGGTACTAGGACCACTGCTTTACTTGATATATATTAACGACTTAGACTTGGGTGTACAGGGCACAATTTCAAAATTTGCAGATGATACAAAACTCGGAAATGTAGTAAACAATGGGAGGATAGTAACAGACTTCAGGAGGGCATAGACAGACTGATAAAATGGGCAGACACATGGCAGATTAAACTTAATGCAGGGCAGTGTGAAGTGATACATTTTGGTAGGAAGAATGAGGAGAGGCAATATAAACTAAAGGGTACAATTCTAAAGTGGGTGCATGAACAGAGAGACCTGGGGGTATATGTGCACAAATCGTTGAAGGTGGCAGGGCAGGTTGAGAAAACGGTTAAAAAAGCATATGGGATCCTGGTCTTTATAAATAGAGGCATAGAGTACAAAAGCAAGGAAGTTATGATGAATCTTCATAAAACATTGATTCAGCCTCAACTGGAGTATTGGGTCCAATTCTGGGCACCGCACTTTAGGAAGAATGTGAAAGCATTAGAGAAGGTGCAGAAAAACTTTACAAGAATAGTTCCAGGGATGAGGGACTTCAGTTACGTGGATAGACTGGAGAAGCTGGGGTTGTTCTCCTTACAGCAGAGAAGGTTGAGAGGAGACTTGATAGAGGTGTTCAACATCATGAGGGGTCGAGATAGAGAGAAATTGTTCTCATTGGCAGAAGGTGCGAGAACCAGAGGACGTAGATTTAAGGTGATTGACAGACGAACCAAAGGCGACATGAGGATAAACTTTTTTACGCAGCGAGTGGTTATGATCTGGAATGCACTGCCTGAGAGGGTGGTAGAGGCAGATTCAATCGTGGCTTTCAAAAGGGAATTGGATAAATACCTGAACTAAATTTTTTTACAGGGCTACGGGGAAAGGGCGGGGGAGTGGGACTAGCTGAAGTGCTCTTGCAGAGAGCTGGCACGGGCTCGACGGGCCGAATGGCTTCCTTCTGTGCTGTAACCATTCTATGATTCTTTGATTCTATATTGCTTCCAACTTATATTAAAATGCACGTGGCAACATCAGATCAATTTTACTACAATATTCAAAATGAAGGGAGAAATTAGAGACAACAATTTTATTACAAACCTGAAAATGAATAATAAATACATCCTTATGTCTGCTAATATTTCTGCCCGGTTTACTACATATCTGGGATAATCTCTATGATAGATCGCAAGATATTTACAGAAGAGAAAAATTATTCAACCCATCTTAGTTCATCCTTCCAGAAAGACTCTAAAGCCCTCACTGTGAGCAGCGGAGGCGGAGTGGACCTAACCAGGGACCGGAGCAGAGAGACCAAAAACAAATCAAGGAGTGACGTCACAGGACAGCAGCTAGGCGATTGGTTGGTGAGTAGTAGTGTGTTTTTTTTTTGTTTCTAAGCTAGTGCAGTGTTTTAAACTAAGAGCTGGGGAACAATAACTAATACTTTATTAAAATAATAACTTAACTAGATAAACTAATTAATTAATATAACTCTAAATAATCACTTGATTAATAACTTTAACTAATTTAAATAAGCAAATAAATAAAGAATTCTAGAGATGGCAGGGCAGGCTATGTGTCGGGACTGTAGTATGTGGGAGTTTGTGGACAGTGAGACTGTCCCAGATTCTAACATTTGCAGGAAATGTCTCTGCCTTCAGTCACTCCAGCTCAGAGTCATTGAGCTGGAGTGCGAGTTAGAGACACTCCGAAACATAAGGGAGGGGGAGGAATTTCTGGATAGTTTTATCCAGAGTACAGTCACACCCCAGCGGAAAGCACAGGTTCAGGAAGGGGAGGGCATGACTGCTAGAGAGATGGGTAGCGAGGACTTAGGAGAGGTTGAGAAGGAAGTCCTGCAGGCACTGGTCCTGTCCAACAGGTACGATGTACTCGCTACCTGTGAGGACAAGGAGAAAGACTGCGGGGAGGACAGCCACAATGCAGACCAGGGCACCGTGGCTCAGAAAGCTGTCTGGGGGGGGGGGGAAGAGCAGAATAGAAATGTGGTAGGGATAGGGGATTCTATAATTAGGGGGATAGATAGCATCCTCTGCAGCCAAGAACGAGAATTCTGAAGGGTGTGTTGCCTACCCGGTGCCAGGATAAGGGATATCTCGTGGCAGCTGGAGAGGAAGTTGGAAAGGGAGGGGGTAAATCCAGTTGTTGTGGTCCATGTCAGCATAAACAACATAAGTAGGCACAGGGAGGAGGGCCTGCTGAAGGAGTATCAGGAGTTAGGAGCTAAATTAAAAAGCAGGACCTCGAGGGTAATAATTTCTGGATTATTGCCCGAGCCACGTGCAAATTGGCATAGAAGCAGTCAGATCAGGAGAATTAACCCATGGCTAAAGGGATGGTGTGGGAAAGAGGGGTTCCTTTTCATGGGACAGGAAGGAGCTATGGGACGGGCTCCACCTGAACCCAGCTGGGACCCGTGTCCAAGCGGAAAGGGTAAATAGGGAGGTGGAAAAGGCTTTAAATTAGTAAGATTAGGCGAGGGATCTACAAGAAATAAAACCAGCCTAAATATAAACAAAACAGGAAAGGAGAGCATAGGAAAGCATAAAGTAAGGGAGGACATTGATGGCCAGGGAGTAAATAGAGTTATAGAACAGGAGTTTAAAAAGATGGTTAAAAATAAAGTGAAAGGAACAACTATTAAAAATGAGTTAAACTGTCTGTACAGCAATGCACACAGTGTCTGTAATAAAACAGGGGAGCTGGAGGCAATCATGCATTGCGAGGAACCAGACATAGTAGGGATTACTGAGATAAGGCTACAGAAAAATCAAGACTGAGAATTAAACATTGCAGGGTATAACATATTTAGAAAATACAAAGGGGGAAAAAGGGGAGGTGGAGTAGCTGTGCTTATTAGGGATAACATAATGGCAGTAGTAAAAAGGGATGCAGCTATCAGCAAGACAGAAATAGAATCCATGTGGATAGAGATAAAAGATAATAAAGGATCAATCACACTAATAGGGCTAGTCTACAGACCACCTAATCGTGGAAGGGAGGTGGAGGAAGAAATATGCAAACAAATTAGGGAAATGAGTAAAAATCATAGAATAATGATCATGGGGATTTCAACTACCCCTATATTAATTGGACAGAAGAGGTAGGTAAAGGGGATAAGGGAATGGAGTTCCTACAATGTGTACAGGATTCCTTTCTAACCCATTATGTAAAAAGCCCAATAAGGGAGGATTTGCTATTGGATCTAGTAATGGGGAATGAACCAGAGCAGATAAGAGAAGTAAAAGTAAGGGGACATCAAGGCAATAGTGACCATAATATAATACGCTTTAAAATAATAATTGAGAAGGACATAAGTATGATGAAGACAAGGGTAATAGATTGGAGAAAAGTTGATTTTGAGGGGCTGAGAATAGAACTTGGGAAAATAAAATGGACAACAATATTGGCAAACAATTTAAAATGGTGTTCAATAAAGTCCAGGAAAATTATATTCTGTTAAAAAACAAGAACAAGCTAAACACTAATGAGACACCATGAATGAATAAAACCATAAGGGAAAAATTGAGGGTAAGGAAAGAAGCATACATTAAGTACATGGACAGCAGGGGAGAGCATGATAAGGGAAAATACAAAGAGACTAGGAGAGAAGTCAAAAAAACAATTCGGAAGGCAAAGAGGAACTATGAAATTAAATTATCAAGGAACATAAAACAAAACAGTAAAATATTTTACAAGCACACAAAAAGGAAGGTCGCGATGGGAATAGGGATAGACAGGATAATACCACAGGCAGTGATAGAGAGATGGCAGAAATATTAAATAATTACTTTGCCTCAGTATTTACCAGGGAGATAGAACAGGTGGACATGACATTGGATCATGAGATTAGTAATGAAATAACTGCATTTAAAATAAAAAGAGGAGATATATTAAATAAACTAATCAAGCTCAAAGAGGAGAAAGCCCTGGATTACATCCGCGCATTTAAAAAGAATCTGGGGAAGAGATGGTAGAGGCATTACTGCACATATTTAATAATTCATTAGAAAAAGATGTAGTGCCAGAGGACTGGCGGATAGCTAACGTAATATCTATATTTAAGAACGGGGATAGAACATGTCCAGGGAACTATAGACCAGTCAGCTTAACATCGGTGGTAGGAAAAATAATGGAATCCCTACCAAAGAAGAAAACAGAAGAACATCTAGAAGCCAAAAATATAATAATGAATAGTCAGCATCAAAACAGAAAGTCTTGTTTGACCAACCTCATTGAATTTTTTGAAGAGGTAACAGAGAGAATAGACAAGCGTAATGCAGTAGATATAATTTATCTAGATTTTCAAAAGGCCTTCGACAAGGTATTACATAATAGACTAATGAATAAGGTCAGAGAATGCGGGGTCAGTGGACAAGTAGCAGAATGGATAGCGAGCTGGCTTCAAGACAGAAAGCAGAGAATAGGGGTAAAGGATAGCTATTCAAATTGGCAGAAGGTGGGTAGTGGTGTTCCACAAGAATCAGTGCTGGGATCACTGTTGTTCACAATTTATATTAATGATTTAGACTTAGGAATCAAAAACATAATTTCTAAATTTGTGGATGACACCAAATTGGGGGGGATAGTTAATACTGAGGAGGACTGCAACAATTACAGGAAGACATTAATAAACTTGCAGAATGGGCATATAATTGGTAAATGAAATTCAACACAGATAAGTATTACATTTTGGTAGGAAGAATAGGGAGGTCACTTATTACTTGGAGGGTGCAAGTCTGGGTGGGGTAGAGGAGCAAAGGGATCTCGGAGTACAAATACACAAATCACTAAAAGTAGCGACACAGGTTAACAAGGCCACAAAAAAGCGAACCAGGCACTAGGGTTTATTTCTAAAGGGATAGAATTGAAAAGTAGGGAAGTTATGCTAAACTTGTATCGAACCTTGGTTAGACCATACTTGGAGTACTGTGTACAATTCTGGTCGCCATATTGTAAAAAGGATATAGAGGCACTGGAGAGGGTGCAGAGAAGATTTACAAGGATGATACGAAATGCGAGGGTATACCTATCAGGAAAGGATGAACAGGCTGGGTCCCTTTTCACTTGAAAAAAGGTTGAGGGGTGACCTAACTGAGGTCTTTAAAATTATGAACGTTTTGATAGAGTTGATACAGAGAGAATGTTTCCACTTGGGAAGAGCAAAACTGGAGGCCATCAATATAAGATAGTCACCAAGAAATCAAATAGGGAATTCAGAAGAAACTTCTTTATCCAGAGGGTGGTGAGAATGTGGAACTCGCTACTACAGGGAGTAGTTGAGGCAAATAGTAAAGATGCATTTAAGGGGAGGCTAGACAAGCATATGAGGGAGAAGGGAATAGAGGGTCATGCTGATAGAGTTAGATGAGGAAAGACGGGAGGAGGCTCGAGTGGAACATAAATGCCGGCATGGACTGGTTGGGCCGAATGGCCTGTTTCAGTGCTGTTTCAGAGAGTCGGGATAAATGGGTCATTTTCCGGTTGGCAAACGGTAACTAGTGGGGTGCCACAGGGATCGGTGCTGGGGCCTCAACTATTTACAATCTACATTAATGACTTGGATGAAGGGACCGAGTGTAATGTAGCCAAGTTTGCGGATGATACAAAGATGGGTGGGAAAGCAAGTTGTGCAGAGAACTCAAAGAATCTGCAAAGGGATATAGACAGGCTAAGTGAGTGGGCAAACATTTGACAGATGGAGTATAATGTGGGAAAGTGCGAGGTTATACACTTTGGCAGGAAAAATAAAAAAGCAAATTATTATTTAAATGGAGAGAGATTACAAAATGCTACAGTTCAGAGGGACCTCGGGGTCCTTGTGCATGAAACACAAAAAGTTAGCATGCAGGTACAGCAAGTAATCAAAAAGGCAAATGGAATGTTGGCCTTTATTTCAAAGGGGTTGGAGTATAAAAGCAGGGAAGTCCTGCTACAACTGTACAGGGTATTGGTGAGACCACACCTTGAGTACTGCGTACAGTTTTGGTCTCCTTATTTAAGGAAGGATATACTTGCATTGGAGGCAGTTCAGAGACGATTCACTAAGTTAATTCCAGAGATGAGGGGGTTGATGTATGAGGAAAGGTTGAGCAGGCTGAGCCTATACTCATTGGAATTTAGAAGAATGAGAGGTGATCTTATTGAAACATATAAGATACTGAGGGGGCACGACAAGGTAGATGCAGAGAGGATGTTTCCCCTCGTGGGGAAATCTAGAACGCGGGGGCACAGTTTTAGAATAAAGGGTCACCCTTTTAGAACTGAGATGAGGAGGAATTTCTTCTCTCAGAGGGTCATAAATCTGTGGAATTCTCTGCCCCAGAGAGCTGTGGAGGCTGGGTCATTAAATACATTTAAGGTGGAGATAGACAAATTTTTGCAAGATAAGGGAGTGAAGGGTTATGGGGAGCGGGCGGGGAAGTGGCTTTGAGCCCAAGATCAGCCATGATCTTATAGAATGGCGGAGCAGGCTCGAGGGGCCAAGTGGCCTATTCCTGCTCCTATTTCTTATGTTCTTATATCCTATGTAATCCTACGTAATTCCTCCACTGCAGCATCCAACTGGTTTCTAAAGGATCTCAGGGTTTTCACCTCCACCATTCTATCCAGGAGTCTTTGTATGAATGAAAAGTTTCTGATGGCTGTCTTAAATTTGCTTTTTACGAGTACAAAAGGGAGAAGGTCATGGGTTTAAGTCCCTCTCCAGAGATACATGCACATAATCTAGGCTGACACTTCAGTGCAGTATTGAGGGATTGCTGCTTTGTTGGAGGTGCCGTCTTTCAGATGAACTGTTAAACCGAGGCCCTGTCTGTCCTCTTGGGTGGACGTAAAAGATCCCCTGGCACTATTTGAAGAGCAGGGGAGTTCTCCCAGTGTCCTGGTCAATATTTATCCCTCAACCAACATCACTAAAACAGATTATTTGGTCATTTATTTTATGTGTCCAAATTGGCAGCCACATTTCTTACATTACAACAGGGACTACACTTCAAAAAGTACTTCATTGGCTGTAAAGCGCTTTGGCACATCCTGAGGTTGTGGGAGGGACTATATAAACACACGTTCTTTCTTTCTGTGTTGCCTTATCCTAATCCCACAAATCAGTTTGAAGTAATTTTCTGGATTTATGTTTCCCATAAAATTGACTATCTTGTATACCTCTGCAATATCACTTCTCAGATGCCTCCTTTCAAGGCTAAATAGCCCAAGTTTCTGCAGAGGGCCAGAAATTCGGGTCTCCACGGGTGAGTACGCGCTGTGTACTCACCCGTAGACCCAACGAAAGTGCCGGTTTCGCGCATGCACTGCGCATGCGCTGGAAACCAGAACTTCCGTTCCCCTGAAGGAAGGGGTTCAGAGGTCGAATGCATGCGCCGGAGAGGCAGCGCGCACGCAGCGAACTTCGTTTTTTTTTCAGATTTCTCCGTGAGGGCAAGTACGGAGAAGCTGCGCAGGAAAAAAGGAGGCGCAAGGCCTGCTTTTAACAAGCTAAGTGGTGAATTAAGTACTATTTAAACATTTTTTCAACAGGTTTATCTTTATTACATACTTTAAAGGAAGGTAAGTTTATTTTTAGCACCATTAAAAAGTGTAATTAATTTTTTCAAAAATTTAAATTTTTGTTTAAAGTAGTTAATTTATGTAATTTATAGTTATTTTTAAAATGTGATGTTTTAAAAAAAATTAATTTGAAGTTTTAGTGAGGTTTTGGGGCCGATCTCTATTCATAGATTTGACAGGTCTTCCTGTCAAAATCTATGAATGGAGATTCCCTGCTCCGATTGGCTCTCCATGGCCCACGTGATCCCAGGGGACGCTTCGAACTAACTGCGCCCCTGGGATACGCAAGCACTGCGCGCCGGCAGCTGCAGCAGGCCCAGGAGACGAATTCCACGCGGGCCCGAAGCACAATGGCAGGCGCGCTAGGTAAGTACGCGCGCGATCCTTGCACCCGCGGGAAGCCGGAGAGCCGAATTTCTGATCCAGTGTGTTTTGTTTTTAATCTGAGCCATCAGGCTCATAGTTCTTTTTCATTAGTTTCACAACTATTAGAAAGGTAGCACTCCTTACCTGCAAATGTGGCTTTGCTTTATTGAATTTATCTTGCAGTTCCACAATGGCCTCAAGATTGCAACCAAGGTCAACATTAGACTGTGGAACAAGGTCATCTTCCAGCGTCTTCAAACTGTGAATTGTCTGAACAAAACAAAAGAACCCAGAATTGGCCTTTTAGCTTTTAATTTCTCAAATTTACTGTCAATAGAACAATATTTTACTTTTGTAAATCTACACCAAAATCTGCTTAAAGTTGTATATTGAAAGACTCTCAAGTAATTCTATGATAAGTTTCCAAAGGTAAGACAATAAGAATACAGTGAGAGAAAAAAAAGAGGAATTTCACTGACCAAGTCCGTTCCTTCCATAGACCAAATACTAATTTACAATTTATTTTATTAACATACTATCGGAGGACTGAGGACCCAAAATTCCATATTTTTAAAGGGCAAAAGTGATGCAGTTCCAGCATAAGGGGCCAGAATTTGGAGCGTAATGTAATAGTGGGATTGCGTAACTCTGTCTATAGCAAGCTGCTTTTGCTGTTTAGCATGCGTGTAGTCCTGTGTTGTTGTTTCATTAGTTTGGCACCTCATTTTCAGGTACGAATGGTGCTGTTTATGCTCTTCTACACTCTTCATTGAACCAGGGTTGTGATGGAGGAGTGAGGGGCATGCTGGGCCATGAAGTTACAGATTGTAATGGAATACAATTCTGCTGCAGCTGACAGCCCACGGTGTCTCGTGAATGCCCAGTTTTCAGCTGTTAGATCTGTTCTTAATCTGGCCCATTTAGCACAGTGGTAGTGTCACACAACACAATGGAAGATGTATTCAGTGTAAAGACGGGACTTAGTCTCCAGGAGGACTGTGCAGTGATCACTCCTTCCAATACTGTCATGAACAGATGCATCTGTGACAGGTAGATTGGTGAGGATGAGGCCAAGTAGGTTATTCCCTGATGTTGGTTCTCTTACCACCTGCCGCAGGCCCAGTCTGGCAGCTACGTCCTTCAGGACATTGCCAGCTACTGGTGGTGGTACTACTGAGCCACTCTTGGCAATGGACATTGAAGTCCCGTACCCAAAGTACATTCTGTACCTTTGCTACCCTCAGTGCTCCCGCCAAGTGGTGTTCGGCATGGAGATATACTGATTCAGTAGAGCAAGGCAGTAGATTTATAGGTTTATAATTGCCACTGATACCCTTTCAAACAGATATAAATTGTGTGGCTTTATTCAGTGTAACCACAATTTAAAAAAAAATCTATTTTTTAAATACAGATCTGGGCTATGCATCAAACTTGCATAAATAATTTAATGCAAATTCAAGGGAAAATATAGTGCGTGCACTGGCAGGTAATTTAATACATCCTGGCATAAGCACTGACTCGTAGCCAGCCCTGGGGGATTGCATTCAAGATGGGTCATCCTGGCCTGAACTGAATGTGATCTTGTGAGGCTTACAGTTTAAATTGAGTATAAATTACATGTCAAGTCCAGGGATTCGGAGCTACAGTACAACCTTTAAATTCAATTCACTTGTGACCTATAAATCAATGAAGAGAAACAAAAAAGCTCTTTATCTTTCTTAATTATAGTGAAAGATCCAAATCTTTCAAGGTGAAGGATTAGGGTCTTAGCTGAACCACTAGAATTCTCTCGAATGCCATATTGAGATGCAATGAACTATTGTGAAAATACTGATCAATTTCTTACAAATATCAGTACAGTACTACACCACTCCGTTCTAAACATAATTAAAACCATTTAATAATTCATAAGTTTATGGTAGGTCTTGCTGGCCCTCTGAGATTTATTGCAAAGAAAACTCCAATATAAAAGATCCAAAGACACAAAATGCGCCAACAACATACTACTGCACATAACCAATCCAACCACCTCGCTAGTTGATGGTACAAGGACTAGGGGACACCGATTTAAGGTTTTGGGCAAGAGATACAGGGGAGATGTGAGGAAAAACTTTTTTACGCAGCGAGTGGTGAGGACCTGGAACTCGCTGCCGACAGACGTGGTGGAAGCGGAGACACTCAATATTTTCAAGGGGAGACTGGATAGGCACTTGAGGGAAATAAACTTGCAGGGCTACGGGGATAGAGCGGGGGAATGGGACTGACTGGATTGCTCTACAGAGAGCCGGCACGGACTCGATGGGCCGAATGGCCTCCTTCTGTGCTGTTATGACTCTATGGGCTGGATTTTGATACTGGGGCGGGTTGGGGTCGTGTTATCCACCCGACTGCAATTGGATGTGGGAGATTGATGCGATTTTCACCTAATTGGGCAATTGAGTTCCAGCATGTGGGAACCCATGACCCAATTAGTGTTTTCAGTCTGAAAGTCGCCTCTGATGATGTCATCATTGCTGCTGCATTGAAGGTCTGCAAAGACTGCCTGGCCTTCGCTGTGAGAGGACCTGGATGCAAAATGAGCAGCAGCAGCCTTAAGTCTGCTCCCAGATATTTTTGCACCACCACTCCCAGATATGTCTCCCTTGCACCACCACTCCCAGATATGTCTCCCTTGCACCACCACTCCCAGATATGTCTCCCATTCACCACCACTCCCAGATCGATCGATTGATCAATCGGCCAGCCAGCCAGCCGGCCGGCCAGCCATGCTCCCACCAGGTTTCACATTCGTGATTCAGAACAGGCGTGCTTCACGTAGAAAAAGGGTTAAAATCACAAAGGCCTTTCAAAATGGCATTATAGAGGCAATTTAGTGCTTGTTAAGGGCCTTAATGGCCGATCCCACGCTTCTTAGAGGCGGGACGGAGTCGGACCAGCAGACATGATTTAATGAAAATTGCATGGAGGCGGGCTCGTGCCCGCCCGGCAGTTTTCACAATTTTAACCCCCCACACACCTCCAAACCTGCCTCCACGGGTCAATGAAAATCCAGCCCAGAGACTCCCCAATATCTTTCAAAGCATCAGCGTTTGGGAAAATCTCTAGTTACAGTGGAAATGTCCCTCACGCATGACACAGATATGGATGTCCTGCCGCTTTGCATGGTCAAGAACCAGCTTTAGATATATGTCCAGGCTAGATTTTCCTATTTTGTGTCACCCATTTTTGGGCATACATGGACAGCTAACAGAGAAAAATTGGGTTGTTAGGCCCAACATGCAGCTTCACCTGTAAAACCAACTCACTAGCGGTGGACATCTTTGGCCACTGTATCCTCGCCCCACTACTTGTAAATGATGGCGGGTGGGTGGGGTTTGATGCATGGTTCCATTTTCCTATCCTGCCACGCAGTCGCCACCAGTGGTGTTCAGCAGTCGAACAGACTTGGAATTTGGGCTTGCACATGGTGACACAAAGGGACTTCACTGGTAAAAGCCACAAGGGATCGTGGAGAAATCGGTATGTAAGCGTTCAATATTGTATATATTGGCCCTGAGTTTGTGGTCGGAGGCTTCCCACAGGGAAATGCCTCGATCCGCAAATAAAATGCTCGCGCACCTGGGGCCTCAGGATCCACAGAGACTCGCGGTCCTGGGGCTCTCGGGGTACCCGCGGGTAGAGGTCCACGTATCTCAGGGGCGCAGGCGGTTTGCGAGCACCCCTGGGATCACGTGGGCCAGGCCAACGAATGACAGAAGGGAATCCCCATTCATGCTTAAGGGGATTCCGTATGTACGGAAACTCCATAAGCATGAATGGGAATACCCAAAAAAATACATCTACTCATCAAATAATTTTTTTTTAAAATCACATTTAAAATTAATTAAAATTGCATTTAATTAAATATTTAAAACAAAAATTTAATTTTTTGAAAAATAAATTTACATGTTTTAAAGAGGCTAAAAATAAACTTACCTTATTTAACAAGTTTTTAAATATATAAAATATTGATAAAATTTTATTTTTCTGTTTTTTAAAACTCTTATGCTGGTAAAAGCAGGCCTTACTGCTTTTACCAGGCGTAAGAATTTCATGAGCATTCGCTCAGCAGAAGTTGGGCAAATAGCGAAACTCTCCGCCCGCAGATGTCCTTTTCCCGGGAATGCAAGAATTTTCTTGACAGATCGCAAGTTCCGGATTTTAGCGCATGCCTAAACCCGGAACTTGCGCAGCCCCTATGGGCGCGTACACGCCTCGTACACATCCGTAGGGGCCGCAAATTACGGCCCCATTACTTTTTTTTTTACTTGAATTACATTTTGGAACGGAACTGGGCCTTGGGAATTAATGGGGTCTCCCTTACCCCTCTCCATGTTCCTCTGCTCTAAGGAGGAGAAAGAGTAGAATGAAGACCACCACACGAATACCAGGTTGAATGGGCACCATATGTGGCCTGCAGCCCTTGCGCCTCCTGGTACTAATAGTATTAATAGTGCCAGGAATGCAACATGACTATGCAATGAAGGTACATTGAGGAAAATTGGGCTGTTTTTGGGAGGATTTACATTGACCGGTGGAAGTGCAGTTTTGGGGCTGTTTCCGTGGTAAATCCACCATAGAGGAAAATCTAGCCCTAAATGTCACACTGAATCTTACCATCCTGTACCAAAGGAAGCCCCCTTTCCCCCAACCAGCGCACACACTGGCCTAACTAGATGGAATAATCTGACAATATCACTTCTGAGTAGGTGAACACAATAACAATGAATAGCTTCCCACATCTCCTCTACCTATTCCAGATGATACCTGACAAAGTTGCAGCCTGACAGTTCTGTGACCTGCACATTTGCATCACCAAATTCCTCTGGGTTGGGCAAAGGGCCTTCAGCTCCCAAACCTTGATTGGGTACTTGCCCTCCCATATAACAGACACTACTACTGAGCAACCAGATCACAGTGACTACGGCTTAGGGGGGAATTTTGCCGGCCCTGGGGAGGCGGGTTTTGAGGCGGGACTGCTGGGAAAATGGCAGAAATTGGGAGCGGGTACCGAACCCGCTCCCAACCCACCTCCATGCCATCTTCCCGGGAGGCGGGACCCCGACTTGCGCAGGGACTTGTCTCCTCGAGGGGGGAAGGGGATTACAGCCAATTAACTGCCTGTTAACAGGTAGTTAACAGGCAGTTAAGAGGCTTATCCCCATTTTACCCACACAAGTGCGGCTTCCCGATGGCTGCGAACCCCGCCAGGGTCAGCGAGGCGAGCAGTGGGTCTGCGGGGGTGTGAGGGATCGAAAAGTCCGCTGTGGAGGTGAGTGATGGGTGCAAGTGTGGAGAGGTAAGTATGAGAGGTGAGTGTAAAGTGTTAGAAAAAGTTTACTTACCGTTGCTTCTTCCTGCAGGCTTCAACCCTTGGGGATCCGGAGGTGCCTCATCTCAACGGCAGAGATGACAGAATGGCTGCTGCATTCTCAAATGCAGCAGCCATCTGATTTCTGCTAAGGAAAGAGGTTTGGTGAGTCTTCAGTAAAAGGGCTCACCTTAGAACAGAGATTGTCAGTGTTTGACAGCTTCTCAAAGCTGTCAAACGCTGACAATTCATCTGTCAAAAATTTTTGACAGATGAAACGTCATACGCTGATGTCCTCTGTCACCGGCTTTCCCTTAATTGGCCGGCTAAGCCCACAGGGCGGGCTTAACAAGGTCAATCAAGGAAAAATAGCATGGGTTGACCGGACGTCGTTGGGGGCGGGACTGAAACCCGACAACCAGCAGTCCCGCCCCCAACGCGTCCCCATTGACAAAATCCAGCCCTTTATCTCTGGCCTCCAAATAAAACGCACGGAGGTGGGGGATTTCCTAACAAACCCCTGCAGAGCTTTTTT
The DNA here is from genome assembly GCA_030390025.1 of Squalus acanthias. Classification (NCBI taxonomy): domain Eukaryota; kingdom Metazoa; phylum Chordata; class Chondrichthyes; order Squaliformes; family Squalidae; genus Squalus; species Squalus acanthias. Next base: position 19,901,987 of record CM059427.1, on the reverse strand, counting down.
TAAAATTTGTTACTGGGATCTGAGCGTCGCTTTCAAGGCCAGCATTTATTGCCCATCCCTAATTGCCCTTGAGAAGGTGTTGGTGAGCTGCCTTCTTGAACCGCTGCAGTCCGTGCGGTGAAGGTACACCCACAGTGCTGTTAGGTAGGGAGTTCCAGAATATTGACCCAGTGACGATGAAGGATCGGCGATATACTTCCAAGTCAAGATGGTGTGTGACTTGGAGTGGAACTTAGAGGTGGTGGTGTTCCCATGCGCCTGCTGCCCTTGTCCTTCTAGGTGGAAGAGGTCACGGGTTTGAGAGGTGTTGCCGAAGGAGCCTTGGCGAGTTGCTGCAGTGCATCTTGTAGATGGTACACACTGCAGTCACGGTACGCCTGGTGGTACAGAGAGTGAATGTTTAAGGTGGTGGATGGGGTGCCAATCAAGTGGGCTGCTTTGTCCTGGATGGTGTCGAGCTTCTTGAGTGTTGTTGGAGCTGCACTCATCCAGGCAAGTGGAGAGTATTTCATCACACTCCTTACTTGTGCCTTGCAGATGGTGGAAAGGCTTTGGGGAGTCAGGAGGTGAGACACTCGCTGCAGAATACCTAGCATCTGACCTGCTCTTGTTGCCACGGTATTAATGTGGCTGGTCCAGTTGAGTTTCTGGTCAATGGTGACCCCCAGGATGTTGATGGTGGGAGATTGGCCGATGGTAATGCCGTTGAATGTCAAGGGGCGGTGGTTAGACTCTTGCTTGTTGGAGATAGTCATTGCCTGGCACTTGTGTGGCGCGAATGTTACCTGCCACTTATCAGCCCAAGCCTGAATGTCATCCAGGTCCTGTTGCATGCGGGCATGGACTGCTTCATTATCTGAGGAGTTGCGAATGGCACTGAACACTGGCAGTCATCAGCGAACATCCCCATTTTTGACCTTATGATGGATGTCATTGATGAAGCAGATGAAGATGGTTGGGCCTAGGACACTGCCCTGAGGAACTCCTGCAGCGATGTCCTGGGGCTGTGATGATTGACCACCAACCACCACAACCATCTTCCTTTGTGCTAGGTGTGACTCCAGCCAGTGGAGAGTTTCCCCCCCGATTCCCCTTGACTTCAGTTTTACTAGGGCTCCTTGATGCCAGACTCGGTCAAATGCTGCCTTGATGTCAAGGGCAGTCACTCTCACCTCACCTCTGGAATTCAGCTCCTTTGTCCATGTTTGGGCCAAGGCTGTAATGAGGTCGGGAGCTGAGTGGTCCTGGCGGAACCCAAACTGGGCATCAGTGAGCAGGTTATTGGTGCGTAAGTGCCGCTTGATAGCACTGTCGACGACACCTTCCATCACTTTGCTGACGATTGAGAGTAGACTGATGGGGCGGTAATTGGCCGGATTGGATTTGTCCTGCTTTTTGTGGACAGGACATACCTGGGCAGTTTTCCACATTGTCGGATAGATGCCAGTGTTGTAGCTGTACTGGAACAGCTTGGCTAGAGGCATGGCTAGTCCTGGAGCACAAGTCTTCAGCATGATAGCCGGGATGTTGTCGGGGTCCATAGCCTTTGCTATATCCAGTGCGCTCAGCCGTTTCTTGATATCACGTGGAGTGAATTGAATTGGCTGACGACTGGCTTCTGTGATGGTGGGGACCTCAGGAGGAGGCCGATATGGATCATCCACTCGGCACTTCTGGCTTACTATTCATAAACCCGGAAAAGACTGTCAGGGAACCAGAAGCATCCCATTATTGTAATGCTCTAAGCCTTAGGGGAGGGGAGGAGGTCTGTCCCACCCTGAAGATCCCCATGAGTCTATCAATTCTCTCCCCAATCTGATGCAATGGGGTGCTCACCTCAGGTCTATTCAGAGCCTGGCATATGAGAGGGATCGTTAGATTAAATCAGTTCCTTAAGGTCCTTCCACCAGTTAGCAACAAAGTCCACCTCTCCCAGTATAACTCCTATTTCCAAATGAGACACTGACTCCAGAAACCAGCAATACTTTGCAGACTCCATAGTGAACCAATCCCTGTGGAACTCTTCCTCCATTCTCCAACAGTCTCCTACAGACATATCTTCACCCTGTGCACCATACTCAACTGCATGAGCAAAGACAGAACAGAAAACATGAGGGAAGTGGAGGAGGAAAAGCTAGGGTATGGAGACAGGCCATCAACATCACCACCTATAGCAAAATGCATGAAGGATAACTTAAGTTGATTCACTGAAAATACTGCACCACATAAACGCCGCAGATTTCACCGCTCCGTATCAGATGATTGCCAAAGGTGCTGTGGCAGTCGAGCACCCTCTTACACATCTGTAGCTCATGCCCCCTGGAGACCATAAGGATCATCTGCAATTACAGAGAATCTAGCCAAGTGCTTGCTGCATCTAACCACTGGAAATTGAGGAGTCACTGCAATGAGCAGGCAACCAAAGGTCCCCTACCAGCAGCAAGAACATGCATCCCCCTCTGTGGCAGAGCGCAGCCTTCTTACAATACATATGTGGCTGAAGCACGCGAGCTGTATCCTACTGAGAAAAATGTTAATCTACCGCCTGGAAAAATATCGAGCAGTCTGGAGCCTATTCTTGCAGGTTCCAACTAAATCTTGGGAAGACTGAAGTCATTGTCTCCGCCACAAACATCGTTTACTCCATCCCTCTCCTTGGCAACTGTCTGAAGCTGAACCAGATTGTTCGCAATCTTGGTGTCGTATTTGACCCCTAGATGAGCTTCCGACCACATATCCACTCCATCACCAAGTCTGCCTACTTTCACCTCCGTAACATCGCCCGACTCCGATCCTGCCTCAGCTCCTCTGCTGCTGAAACCCTCATCCATGCCTTTGTTACCTCTAGACTTGACTGTTCCACTGCTCCCCTGACTGGCCTCCCATCTTCCACCCTCCATAAACTTGAGCTTAGCCAAGACTCTGGTGCCCGTATGTCCCGATCACCCATCACCCCTGTGCTCACTGACCTACATTGGCTCCTGGTCTGGCAATGACTTGATCTTAAAATTCTCATCCTTGTTTTTAAATCCTTCCATAG